>CM056792.1:11250000-12500000 GCA_029852875.1 Mythimna loreyi
GGATCACTAGTGTAGTCCCCGAGCGGTAATGCAACTGTATCCAATTCGTTATCGGATCCGACTTGGATTTGTCGCCGTCTCAGCTCACAATGGTGAATTTTCGATGTGGCTACAACCCTGTTGTGCTGAATTGAATGTGTCGATCGAAAATATGTTGCTAGAGGTTATACTTCAATTCAGTGGTCAGTTGGAAATTGTTGGATGAATATTTTTGCTAGCGTACTTTGAACTAGGCGTATTTTGAATAGTGTTTCGTTATGTTTTTAGTTCAGGCCCCTAGTCAAATTCGTATTTTTATTTAAATTTTAAAGTTACGTTGCGTTAATTAGTTCGAATCGTTTCGATTTTCTTGCGTCGCACACCTCGAGTAAGTCATGCCTCCAATTCCTTTGTTCTGATCATTGAGATGTGCTAATCATTGAGATGACATCCGAACAAAGTTACTTAAAGAACAACGTTACTCATCTATCTTCACAGACTTTATTATTACACCGTTTATGGATGTTGTCTTCATAACGGTATACAGTCTCTTCACGGATACCTTAACCTTTCGAATGCTGTAATTAGAGACATAATAGAAAGAGATTAAGGCCTTGCACAGTGAGAGTTTTTGAGTTGCCTTTTAAGACATATTTATAACATGGGTAGTTTTAGTGAGGTGAGAATTCCATACCTCTAGGCCGTTACCCTAAAAGTTCACGCGTCTCTTGAACTCCATAAAGCAAAAAACACGAAAATGTAATCATCCGATCATTCGTATAACATCCACGTACAAGTCAAATAGGCTGTTATTAAACAAATAAGAAAAACAAATCACAAAACGTAATAACAGAACATACGATACTAAACCAAAAACCGCGATGTGAAAAAACGAAACGAAATATCTGATTCAACAACGGAACCCGATTACTGTATAAATTCGTTAAAATTTACATCGCAAATACTGAACATCAATTTCATTAGTAAACAGTATTAATCTCCGCAGCGATATGTAATAACTACGTTATATTTACTCTATAATTGCCTTCGGGTACACCTGTTATTACATAGATAGTTGCTTGCTCAAGTAAATTAATCGATTATTATCTTATCAGTTAATTATGTACTATCTCCATTGTTGTCTTTTTCACTGTTACTAATTGTAGTATTGAGTGATTGGTTATATGTATAAGTACCTACTTTACTAGGTAGAGTATACTAAGTTGAGTCGTCAAGTTTGCCTTAGTAGTTCTCAGTTGAGCTAGAGAAAATAAGTTTGGGAACCACTGAAACAAAAATCATTCCCAACCTTATTTTGACCGGGTCGCCACTTTTTTATAGCAGGTAAAAATCATCTAATGACAAATCCCGCCATTGGGCGGAGCGGGAAATGGTGTCAGGCTCTTACTGACTAAACAACCTACCCCGTTCCTACGTTGCAATATATGTTCTCATATACCTACCAGGGCCAGAGCCTTCCTTTCAGACGCAAACCCTTGGCCTCAATTGACTTCGACCCTTCTGCCCTTCGGTCACTGCGGTTTGCTGACAACCCCTTGAGGCGCGTGGGAACAGTACGCGCCGTCGACAACTGGACTTGGTCCGGATGATTACCGAAGGACCAGACGGTGAGCTACCCACTGCTTGTGCCGTCCACAAGCCCGCACCTATGGTAGCCAGAAGTCTGGATGGGAATCCCGGCGCCGTTGCCTTATGCGGTTGGCCTTTGCTTATTCCTGCATATTATTTCCTACTGTTTTGGAGAAAGAGGCGACCGCCTGCCACTCACTTCTCTTGTCGTTCCGAACCATGGCTTGAACCAAGGCCAGCGTTGTTGCACCTAATGTTTTTCACCCACACGAGGACACGGCGCTGCTTTTCCCTAGCGGGCCACACCTCGACCGTGTGCTCCACCGTGTCCTCCGGGCGGTGCGGTTCACACAGTGGCGACACTCGGGCGTCTCTTCCGCACGAAGCCGGTGAGGACCTGTGTCATGCGGAAAAGGAAAACGCTGTGAGGGGGAAACACTTTGCTTTCTTTATTGATAACAGGAACCAGAAGAAAAATTAAGTCAATAACATAAAAAAAAAACAACAATCTATTTTCTTTAAGTGAGATATCGTCAAATTACTTTTCCCGCTGTAGAGTAGAGCCTGAAGGAGTGTCAGACTTTTATAGCTCAAACTTACCTGTGTCTTTTAGTTGCCCTTTGTTCTGGAATGTTACACTTATGTGTTTTATTTACAATAATTAGACCGCCCTACATTTCCACGGACGAGCCGTGTAATTTCTTTAAGACAATGCTGCTTTCTTATCTCACAATAGCCAACAAAAGAGAACTGTTATAATGGCACAGAAATTCACTTTTTTCACCTGACCTCGAGATAAAACTTTTCCAAGGTAATAACAAAAGCCTTAACTTAATGTAACCAGCGAAAATTTTAAATGTAAAGAGCGATGAAAGGTTTCGTGAGAACGCCTTCGAAGCTAATGCCTAACGATCAGAATTGACACGAAGCAAGAAAAAAAAACTCCGTAAAAAGACACCGAAGAAGTCAGTAAATTTTTGATATAGGGAGGTACGGTTAAGGATTCCGCAAAAAGTTTCGGTCAAGGGCTGTATAGCTTTATGACTTACGGCAAAGGTTCGGAAAATTGTAAAAGTAAACGCGGCGAATATCAATAAAATTAGTTTTATGTCGCCAATTCGAGGAACGAAAACTTTCTCAATCATTTTATCGAATCAGAATGCGTGTGTAAGAGGAACATTGTACGTAATATGTTTAGTGAGTTGGCTATTCAATCTGGGAGTACTATGACATACTTGAAATGTATTAGACGCGACTCTCTAAGGTGCTGAAACACGTTACTTCGTGACGTTATTAGAGTAGCTCGGAATTGTTCCCGATCTGGCGCTTTCACAGTTGCTTAAATGGCTTCACATTTCCTTTTCAAATTATAACGTGTGTAAAGTGAATCTACAGAGTACGCTTCAATGAATTATAAATAAGAAAAACAGAGTAAGTACCTTTTTGGTGATGATTAGTTAAGCATTTTTAACCCTAGAGTGGGCGCGCTATGAGCATTTTGCCGCCCGCGCGAAAAATACGTTAATGCGCGGGGAACCGCTCTAGGAGAAGATTGTTACCACCGAGTGTTGCCGGGCGGCAAATTGCTCACCGCGCGCCCACTTACGTAAGTAATATTCTGTAATGTATTTTAAACAACCCTAAAATGTAGACTATATTTTATGGTACATTTATGGTTGAAACTAAAAAAAAAACATGTTTTTTTTAGGATTTAACATATTAATTGATAATAACAAATAAGAATGGACGAAATGGAAGCCCAAATTGTGTCTTGGCTAGAGGAAACCTCTGATTTTGAAGATGAAAAAAGGGTGTTCAAGATGCCCAAAGTTACTGTGCAGTGAACATTGCACATACCTTTGTGAAGATTTTTTTAATAAAGCATATCCTGTAGATTTAGAAAATATATAATTTTGTTACTTTTTTCCATTTTTTTAAGTTTTATAGAGTATTATGTAGGATAAGAGAAAAAAAGTCACTTAAAATATTAAGTTTCCTAAAGTCTTTTGTAAACCAAAGTATTTAAAACTAAGTTTAATAAATATGTTGAATTACTATTAATTATTAGTGTGTTATTTAAATCCTGAAAACAAAATAATTAAATTGCTGCATTACTAGTTAAAAATGGTCAAAGAATAGGGGCGGCAAAATGCTCCCCACGCGCCCACTGACGTTTCGCAAAAAGACGCGCCCACTCTAGGGTTAAAACCCTGTAGATTCTCCCTATTTAACAATTTTATTATACAACAACAATTTTCTTACAATTTAATACAAGTCAAGTTTCAAGCTTCAATTAAATTTGGGTTAGCATATTTTTTTTTTTTTTCGGTGGATAATAACCATCCAATGCCAACTCCCGCCCTTGGACGGACCGGAAGATAGTGTCAGATTCTTACTAACTAAAAAACCCAAGCCGTTCCTAAATAACCTTTAATACTACAGCCGAGCCTTCCTTTCAGAAGCGAACCCTTGAACCCAGTAGGCTTCGACCCTTCTGCAGGGCAAAACGCTTTGCTGGCAACTTCTTGACACACGCGGGTACAGAACGGGTCGTCGACGACTTTCGCTTGGTCCGGACGGTTACCAGACGACCGGACAGCTAGCTACTCAATGCTCGCCGTCCGTAAGTTCACATCTACGGGGGCCGGAAATCGAAATCGGAATCCTGGCGGCGCGTGGACCGTGAACACCGCTACCTTATGCTTTCCCTTACAGACCTTGCGTAGTACAAGCGGTAACAGTAATTATTGGTCAAAAATCAGTTTTAGCACGTAATTTTCACCTGGCAAACCTTCCCAAAGGCCCAGGATCTTTTTCTGAAAGGAAGGTTTGGGCCCATAGCGAAAGGCAAATAATGAACGCGGTGGGCCGTTTAGTCACTGTTGTTCTTCGCCCAAGGGCGGGATTCGTCATTGGATGATTTTAACCCACCATAAAAAAACCTAATAATCCATTCAATCAAATGTACAACCGAAAAAACTTTAGTAAACAATAAAACATGATTATATCTATCTTCCAAACCTAAAACAGAGGGAGACCCACTCAAAAACATAGTAAATTTTTATCGCAAGTCCTCAGCTAAAACTAGTATCCTCTACTTAATTTATGCGCGATTACCCCATCACGCCTGCCTATAGAAACTTTGTTTACGGCTACCATATCTTAACTTACCTATGTTTACGGAGGGTACGGTTGGTACTAGCATAGAGTAAAAGTGACAGAAGCGACACTCTCGTACCAAACGGGTTAACAATGTTTTATAGAAGCAAAGTGTGTTACAGACCGCATGGGAATAAATTAGGAGACAGAAACGGTTTATTTACGCTACTTTCAATACCAGCTAATCGTGACAATATCGTAAGTAGAGAATAAAAAAAGCATTTTTTAGGTTCCGTAGTCAAATAGGAATCCTTATAGTTTCGCCATGTCTGTCAATTTGTCTACCAATCTGTGTCTTTCTAAAAGAATTATTAAAATCAGTTCACGCAATCTAAAATTACCACGAAAAACCCAACAAGTCGCTGTATATTGAGCTACTCAGGGTTCTGTTACATTGTGATTTTGTGACGGACGGAAAACTACGGAACACTATACTGAGTGTGTTACTACGTTTAAATCGCGTACATCGTAGGACTGAAACAATTTGCCTGCTGTGGTCTTCCAGTCCGATTATAATTTAGTTGTCTTCAAGGCTAGAGTGAATAGGATCGTAACAAACTAGTGCGGTTCATCATCAACGATTGCATCACAGCTTATCATCAGGTGGGGTCATAATCAAGCTTTTTACCAATTAACAGAAAGGAAACAAATGGAATATAAAAGAATAGGAAGTCAGTGATACCGAGAGTCCTGACAAGTATAATCTACACTAATCTACACTAATATAATAAAGAGGTAAAGTTTGTTTTTTTGTTTGTAGGGGGTAATCTCTGGAACTACTGGTCCGATTGGAAAAATTTTAGCAACAATAGAAAGCTGCTTTACTCCTGAGTGACATAGGCTATATTTTATGTACGCGGGCGAAGCTGCGGGCAAAAGCTAGTGGAAGATAAAACGTATTCCGTCTACCCCAAGTATTATAGAACAACGACATGACAGAGATGATACTAGTTTCGCTGTTTCGCTTCTATTTCAGTTTACTTATTCTGTGGTATCAGGTAGAGAAATTTAGGGGAACTATACTATCATTAATCCCGTGAGACAATGTAGTTAACGATGACCCACTTTATCTATATTTCTTGGGGCCACTAGTTCCCAGCACGATTAGTCGTTCTGATATTCGACAGGATATTAGGTTTTGGTTTGTTCTGTTGTACTTTATTATGATAGTTATTTTAATGCAGAGGGGCTGTTTACTTTTGTTTCTTTGATTGATTAGTTGTATTAAACTTTTCTCGTCCATAATTATTAATACCTGATACCTGAGACTTTTGGCTTAAGACTCTCAAAACAATTTGTCATTTGGTTACAAGTTCAAGATGGTTTTGTTTGCATATTATTATACGTCTTGTTCATTTAGTAATGTAAAAGTACCCTAAATCACATATTGTAACACTTGTAACCAACAATGAAAATAGCTACATAATCGATCCAGCCGTTTTGGAAATTAGTCAAAACAGACAAAAACAATGTTGTAAAATATCATTTTCGTGGTATAGAATATACTTCTTATGCATTTAGTAAATAAATATTATTTTGATTTTACTACAATGTAATACTTTTATGTCTATAGAGTATAAAATATCATCATTATCATTACTATTTCATTACAGAATAGACAATTTATTAAGAAATCTTTTTTTGGCAGGATTACTGAGAATAGTTTGCTGCAGCAATTCGAAACTCAAATAATGTTGATGAAATTATACTTTTAATTAGTCATATTTTTTTTTAAAGTCCTCTCCTGCCAGTGGTATTTTTATGTTGTTTCAATAGAAGGTTTTAGTTCTGCCACATGCATTTTGATTGATCCCAGTACTCGATAGTCACGGCAAGCGACGTCCACGTAAAAATCCTACCAATTTCTACTACAACATGGCGACTGACAGTATTTTTTTAATTGCTTTCGACAGTGGTGCAGTTCAATCCTACGAAGTATTTTTTTTTCATTTCAGCCAATAATTTTAGGGAATGGTGGTTTTTTTTTTTTTTTTTTTTTATGGTAGGTGAAAATCATCCAATGACGAAACCCTCTCTTGGGCGGAGCGGGAGACTAGTGTCAGACTCTTACTGACTAAAAAACCTACCCCGAACCTTCCTTGCCCTATTCCTGGAGTCGAGGTAACAGTTTCCCACCACCCTCTAGACTCCAGGAGGCTTCGACCCTGAAGGGCCCCTGCAGTTTGCTGACAACTCCTTGAGGCGCGCGGGAACGGTGCGCGCCGTTGACGACTAGGACTCGGTCTTACAGACGACCGGACGGCGAGCTACCCATTGCTCACCGTCCGCGAGCCAGTGTCTACGGTGGCCGGATATCGGCAGGATCGCGGCGGCGACGGCTAAGGCGAGTACGCCGTTGCCTTTGCCTTATGCGGTCGGCCTCATCCTTTACGAGCATTACTGCTTCGCAGAAGGAGGCGACCGCCTGCCATTCCTCTTCGCTGCGGACCATGGCCTGAACCAGGGCCCGGCGCGAGAGGTCGCCGCCGCCGATCACCCCCACGAGGACACGGCGATGCTCTTCCCAAGCAGGGCACACCTCCACCGTGTGCTCCACCGTGTCCTCCGGGCTCGCCTCACAGTGGCGACACCCGGACGTCTCTTCCGCACGAATCCGGTGCAGGAATCTCCCGAACTTCCCATGTCCGGTGAGAACCTGCGTCATGCGGAAGGTGAGGACGCCGTGAGGTCTATCCAGCCACGCCTCAAAGAGGGGCACTACCGCTGAGATTACGGTGTGCCCAGCGCTGGGTTGCGACAGTCGCTGTTTCCACTTCACCATGAGATCTCGCCGGAGCTCCTTCCGCCACGCCTCGACATGTTCGGGCAGCGGATCTTCGCCCCGGCGTTGCACCTCCACGCGCTGGTCGTGCATGCGTGCAAGGACTGTTGCCTCCAGATCCCACGGTGGTAGGCCAGCAAGGAGGCTCGCCGCCTCGCGGGACACCGTGCGGTATCCCCGCACCATCCGGATGGCCATGACCCTCTGGCAGGCGTTCAGCTGGGCCGCCGGGCGTTTACGCAGCGTCGGCGCCCACACTGGTCCTGATTTTCCGTGTCGTCTGTTTTCTGGTAATATTTTTTATAATATTTCGACGTCTAATATAAACCAATATTTATCGACTGGGGGCAGAAAGCACTTTCGAATACCGTAATTAGAGCCATAATATATAGTACATTTTGATACAAGTGCAGGAAGTTTGTCATTGCGATCGAGGCGAAATTCGCACGAGCCTTAGGCGAGTGTGTTATGGAGTCGAGGGCTGCAATGATAAATCTGCACGTGTATCAAACGACGTTTTTCAATACACTTACGACTTGTGAACTAAAGAAAGAAAGAAAAAACGTTTAATCGTATCTCAAACATACAGTAAAAATATAATAATAATAAGAATAACATTCAAATCTGCTCTGGTCAGTTTCTAATTTCGTGGGGGTCGCCCAGCGCCTCGTGGGGGACGCCTCGCGCCTATTTCAGTAAACGGAGTTTAAAAAAAAACTACCTTTGACCGTGACGATAAGGAGGGAATAAAAAAGCCCTTGTTGTGATAAACTTAAAAAACACTTGGGTGATATACATGCTATATTGAACCTAATAGGAGTGCGATAAGAGGCAGTTTTATATGTATATGTATTGTTTATCGAATATTGGGATTATATTTTTTTTTAATTTATTTCAATTTGTTGTAATATTTTTATTGATTGAATTTTAGTTCTAGTTTATATGCTAGATCTCCATGGGTTTTCCTTACAAAAATTCCCAGTGGCCCTGGCAGGCCGATACTTTGCTGAGCCCCTATAGTTTTGATGACCTCTCATTGAGGCGCACGTCAATGATTTAGCCTCGGTCTCTACGGCATAGGGTTTACTTACGCTGCGAAAATGTAATGTGATCAATCTTGATCTTTTGCATTTTTTTACTTTTATGCCCCGCTCAGTTTGTGAATTTAGCAAGTATCAAAATTAGAAAGTATTTAGTTATTCATATTGAAGGTTTTTATTCATGATATTGCAGATTAATTACTAAGCTTTTTTCAAGTTATTGACAGAAAATGTATCAAACCAATCTTCTTGGTAATTTGTAGTGCAGTCAATTATACAGTGAAATTATAAGTTTTAATTTTCATTTTAGAAATAGACCCTGTTTAATTATTCCACTTAGTTACGTAGAACATTTGTGTGTTAGTTCATTAAGCCTCAAGAGGACACTGGTGTCTGCACACCTATTGTTTTTTAATTGAGTCTGAAATTACGATGTTCAAAAGGATATAACCTCATACAGACATTTACAAAACTACATCAATTAAAACTGCTACTGAAGAAGGTACACTCGTAAAAATCCGGCTGAAAAAAAAACACAGTAAATAACCTCGCCTACAAAAAAAGAACATTCATTCTTTTATTTCGAACAAAAGATTGAATGAAAAATTCATTCAATTGTTTCAATTCATAATTAGAATGCGTATTGGCAATTCAAAATGTCAATCTTCGGAAGTGATTTTGGCGCTGCGATGAATAATAATGGTCTCAACTCACCGTTTCAGTTTACACTGTAAATCGGCTGCGTGTAAACAAACAGTAATTAATATTTAAATAGGGAAGTGTATTATTAACGTATTTTCACGTTTAATTAGGATGTCTACAATTTATTTATCCCACGTTTTAAGGAAAATGTTGGAGTTGTTTTCTCGCTTGATTAGTTTATGAATTTTATATGATGTTTGTTGCGTGGTTCGAGGGTTTCAACTTTTGTAAAAGGGTTAATAAGGGTAAATCTTAAGATTTTGGAAGTACGTTTATCCAGGTATTTTATTTGTTATGAATAAGTAATATTCAATTAGTATTGAGGCTATAATTAGACCGAGCCAATATTTTTTGTTTATTCCGGGTAAAGACTACTTATATTGTAGAGGCCCAACTGCAGGGCTGAAGCGTACTGGGGCTCCATTCCAGCTTCTGAAAGGAAGGTCCGACTCCGGTTTCAAGGCTAACAAGGAACGGAGTAGGTCGTTTAGTCAGTAAAAGTCTGACACTGTTTCCCGTTCCGCCCAAGGGCGAGATTCGTTATTAG
This sequence comes from Mythimna loreyi, assembly GCA_029852875.1. Lineage (NCBI taxonomy): Eukaryota > Metazoa > Arthropoda > Insecta > Lepidoptera > Noctuidae > Mythimna > Mythimna loreyi. Next base: position 11,259,800 of record CM056792.1, read on the forward strand.
ATGATTTTACTCATCACAAAAATTACTGCTTATATTGTTATATTAATTTGCGTTATTTATGTTACTATTTTAGTGTTTGTGTGTGTATGTATGTGTTTGTGTGTTTTTTAGTATAAGTTACATATAGATTAAGTAGTTATTTTTTATTTGTCCTGTGCGTGTCAAAATAAATGTTTTTCTTTCTTTCTTTCTTTTTTAATAGATATTTTTTTTTCTTATTAACGCTATTTTCATATTAACTTTATACCATCATTTTGCTAAAACTTCATAATCTATTAATTCATAATGGCTGAGATTACTATTGTATGCCATTTCTTTCAATGAAGTATTAGATCATTGGGAAGCCATAATAATGCCATTATATTATTAGATTCCAAACGATCAGTGATAGACTATTCTGACACTATTGTAATAGCAGACTTGATGCCCAGGACAATTCAAATTTAAATCGAGTTCGCATTGTCTAAAAAAATGCAAATCAGTTTAGTCACTCAGCTGTCTTTCGACTAAAAATACATCTAAAAAATCTGTTGGCCAGTACATTTATGTTCGCCTAACTACACTTAACTTGATATACTGAACATGCTGACATTTTTTTTGCGATTTCAGATTTGGTCCCATTGTAAAAATTGTTTGTTATCATGACTACCATCACGTGTTTAAGTCATCATCATCAGCCTTTTAATGTTCCCACTGCAGGGACACAGGCCTCCTCTCTCTAGGAGAAGGAATGGGCCATAATCCACCACGCGGGCCCAGTGCGGATTGGTGGATGTCACATGTCTTCGAATTTTTGGTTCTAGGACATGCCGGTTTCCTCACGATGTTTTCCTTCGCCGTTTTGAGAGCAGTGGTGATGAAATAAATTACACAAAGTAATGCGCCTGGCTGGGTTTGCCACTGCTCCTCACGTGTTTAAGTATCGGTCACTAATACCTGTCACTTGTCACATAGATGATGTGTGTTTTTTTAAATAAACATTACCGCACACAAAGGACATATTACACAGGACAGTTTGGACATATTATAGGTACACCTTTTAGATACACCTACACATTTAAATTCGAAGACATGTGACATCCACCAATCCGCACTGGGCCCGCGTGGTGGATTATGGCCCATTCCCTCTCCTAGAGAGAGGAGGCCTGTGTCCCTGCAGTGGGAACATTAAAAGGCTGATGATGATGACACATTTAAATTAATCGTCTATTGTGAAATGTTTAGGTTTCTTAACATAATTATTATACCTGTTACCCCATATAGAGGAACTGTTTTTTTTATCATTAATATTACCGCACACAAAGGTATATAGTTTGGATAACTTACAACCGCTTATAGGCGTACCACGTTCAAATTTATCGTCCATTATTAAATATTTAGGTTTCATAACGTATTTAGTTGAAAAGCTTGTAACTAATAATTTTACCTGTAGGCAACACGTACGACCATTATTATAACTACAGGCTTCGAATAGTTCTGTTATAATATATTTATAAAAGAGCTCGATACCGAATCGTACTAACCTATTAATAAATAAACTTGTAACTAAAAATTTATTATTAAATTAACCGTGACATTTAAAACTCGTTAAAGAAAAGTTTTTCTTGTTTTGACATTTAAGAATGTTCTTTTTTACCCGACTGCCAAAGAAGGAGGGTAATGTTTTTTTAATTCTAGATAGGCTCGCGTTTGACTACAATCTCGAACGAGTTACCATGTAAAATAATATAATATAAAGTCGACAATTATCACAAAGAAAATTAAGCAGAGCTTGTGTTATGAGTCCTTGACTGCTGATAAACATACTTACATATTTCTAAACACATACATATTATAGGTACATAAATTACGCCCACTCACAGAATAAATGATCGAGTTCATTCCACACACACGACCTCCAGCATAGCAGTGAGGGTCACTAACTACTAGATTGACAGGTCTAAGCTGCTAATAAGCTGCTGAAATGCTGTATAAGCGAAATAGAGACATTCAGTCATGCATGCTTCTTTCTATAACAATCGATATTTTTCAAACCAAGGTCGTATGTATGAAAAATATATAAAAGTCCATTTTAAATCCAATTTAAGGTGCCTCCCGACAAAAGACTAATCAAATTTACGTTATGAAAAGAAAATGTTTCCAATTTCTCTTTACCTCTGCTATTAAATGAGTTATTATCTTTACGGCCTCTTTTCTTAACGTGAGTAGAAATACTTTGAAGAAATAAACGATGAACTTCCCTGAACAGGAGATTAGATTTACTTTAAAGTTGGGTAAATATTTTTTTTCCAAATTGCAGCTCACTATGTGTTAGTAAGACAACAAAATTTAATTTGCAGTAAAGACAAAAAAAAAATGCAGATAAAAGCAGTAAATAAGCAGTACTTTTGCACCATTTTTTCTTTATTTCTGTATCTCCTTTGTATGTTTGTGTGTACAAAAATTGTAAAATAAATAAATAGACATTGTCTTTTTTACGATGGGAAATAATAATTCATCCAATGAAGAATCCCATTCTTGGGTGAAGCAAGAGATAGTGTAGACTTTTACTGACTAAAAACCCACCCCGTTCCTTTTTTTGCTTTAGTCCTATGGCTTTGGTGTTTCGGTTTCGCATCAATAGATGGCCCCAGAAGGCTTTTACTCTGCTGAGCCCCTACAGATTGCTGACAACACCTTGAGGTACTCGGGAACAGTGCGCTCCACCGACGATTTAGGCTCGGTCTAAACGTTAGTGGACGGTCGGACAGCGAGCTACCAATTTCTTTCGTTCCGCAAGCCTGCGCCTATGGAAGCTGGCCATCGGAATCATTGACAGAGCGGTGGCTGAGGCATGAACGCCGTTACTTTTGCTCGATGCGGTTTTTTGCTGGAATTACTGCTTCGCTGAAGGAAGCGACCGCCTGCCACTTCATCTCGCTTTGGACCATGGCCTGTAGCAAGGTCCAGTGTGACAGATCACCGTCTACGATCGCCCCCACGAGAACAAGGCGATGCTCTTCCAAGCGGGGCACACCTCTACCTTGTGCTCCACCGTGTCTTCCTAGCGGTCCACATAGTGGTCCGGGAATCCGATTTCTCCCGAACTTACCAAGTCCACACTGCAGTGCGACACTGCGTCATGCGAAAGGTGAGGACGTCGTGACGTTTTTTCAGCAGTAACGACATGTAGGTATGAATTATTACAACTATATCTATAACATAATTTTACACTTTAATTTAGACAGAAGGTTAAAACGTCTTGTTAGACAAAAATATGGCAAAAATTGTTATCAATGTTTCCTATATATATGTTTCATATAATAAGGCACGGTTATGTTGGAAACTATTGAACTTGATCGTTTATCATACACAAAACATTTTTTTGGCTAATATAAAAAAAAAATACAATTTTGAGTCTACAATTTCCAGGTGACATATTACATACATACGAAATTTTGTCTTCATAACATCAGTATGATTTCAAAGAGAAAAGAAACTTCGTAACTGAAAATGCCACGTATTTTCGTTCCCCTCAAAACAACAGTCGAAAGCAACATTAAATTGATATTAGCTGCAAGTGTAAGGGAATTTTATTTCCCGTACATTAGCTTCTAGTTTTCGCACTTAGAGGTCTGTGAAGAAAAGATTTATTAATGGTAGGGGCAGCCACAGGTACACTTCGAGGAATAAAAATAAAAAATATTTAAGTGCGGTAAAGATGTAATAAATAACCATTGTTAAATTGACTGCGAAGAGCTTATGGGCCCGTAACTCGAAACAAAAGGGAAATCGGCTTGTGTTTCCATTGGTTTTTAACGGGGAAGAAACATGAGTTTAAAGAATTGTATTTAGTGGATTTGTGACGTAAAGGTAAACATTTTGTTTGTATTTGGAAATAGCATCTAAAACATAACAAAATGCATATCAAACCACCTTTTGCCAGCGACCGTTTCCATATAAACTTTGGGCACCATTTCATCACTTTAGTGAGTGAATTAAAGAAAAAAATCAGCATTTATCAGCCCAATGTTAAGTTAGTAACCCAAAAGGTCATTGGATGATTTTTTATTAAAAAAATATGGTAGTGTGGTGATGTTTTAGGTAACCCTTTGTACAATAAATAAATAAATAGATCTACTTTTTCTCTTCTGTCGTAATAATGAAAAAATACACAAAAGTAGGTATACCTACTATTTATTTTAGAGTCACTTGATTAATAACTTTTAAAATAAGCTTTTAAAGTAAAGCCAATCCAACTCATTTTATTTTTCGAACACGTGAATATTTTTTTAAGATACATACAATGATGTTTTTAAACAAAAAACATTCACCCACAAATTATTGCTACAATTATTCTTCACAATAGGTAAGAAGAACGAGGATTACTTGCTTAAAAAAAAAGACAACTGCCGGGAAAATACCATGGGCGTATGATAAATTGCAGTGGGTGTAATGCTTGGTAAACGCCGCGGTAAGTCCATCTGTCAAGGCAAGCATAAACTTAGGAGACGGGTACTCTTAGCATTATTTATGTTTTTTGCTATTTTTTATGTGGCAAATCATAAAACAACTCCTCCTGCTTTAAATAAAGCGAGATGAAGTGTGAGACTTGTATTGACTAAAACTTATCTATGTTCTTCCAGTTGCTCTCTGCATTCCAAGGCAACTATATCTTTTAATATCTTTGTCATTTATTTGCTTTAAAGATTTTAAAATACTATGAACATAGAAAACAAAATTACTGTATACTCATGCGTCAAGGAACTCCTCCTCCTTTAATATTTATGTCAATATATCAGGCATTGCTCAGGTTGTCACGCCAGCGGTTATTAGGTCTTTTTATGGTGGAAAAAATCATCGAATGACGAATCGCTCCCTTGGGCAGAGCAGGAGACAGTATCAGACTTTACTGACTATCACCTACCATTCCTTCTTGCCTTAGTTCCAGGGCATCTGTATTCCGCTTTTGCATCAACCCTAGGCCCCAAAGCGGTTATAAGGCCTTTCTTTGTATATTGTCAAGGTCGGTCAATAAATAAAAAAATGTAATACATTTTTTACAAGTTGATACTTTAAATTCTATCAGAACAAATATTTTTTTGTTCTAGTATCGAAAAACTTGTTTACTTTTCAATTTGAAACTATTACATTTCAAACGTTTGCACAGTTCAAATGTGCATTTATTTCGGAAACTAGTTTCCATTGCTAAAATTAGTTTTGCTACAAAATTCTCATATTTCTATCAAAACTTTTTAGTTAAATTGATATGATATTTCAATTGAGGATTAATTGAATTTTATGGTAGCACTGCAATCAGTGATAGGAATGCCTACTATTTACACAGTCAGTTTTTGCAGGACACTAAATTGATTAAATATAACTAGAATGGTATACATCGATGGACCTGTAAGTAAGTATAAATCTTATCGGCCCTTCCAGCTCAAAAAAAAAAAAACTTTAAAACGAATACGAACTTTTATTCGTGTCCCTTTGGTTGTCACATCAATCTGACAATTTATACTTTTCACACATCATTGTCATTTTGACAAAAAATTTAGTCTTTCTCTTCTATTACCGTGCAACTCTCAAGACTGGAAACTAGCAGTAGTTAAAAAAAAATCAGGTGTCTAAAACTATGACAGCTCGGCATGACATATCTTTACGAATCTTAAAACCGAAACTTTATCTTTCAGGCAAACGTATTTTTTGGTCGATAGTCCAAAAAATACGTTTGCCTGAAAGATAACGTATTTTTTTTTTAAACTTACCAAAAGATGCAACTCGTTTGAGGCCTTGAAATGACAATTCTGACGATGAAAAAATGTTATGTAACCTACAAATTATACGGGGCCGCGGCAGGTCACAAAAGAGATGGGGGACCAGGATGTCTTTTTTAAGAATCGAAAAATGAAAGCAAGGAAACATGTTTGTTGGAAAGAAAGCCTGTAAAATTTAAGCTTACACTAGTAATTGATTGGTGGTAAACTCCTACTCCCAAATATCTACCCTTTATTACTCTAAACACTTATACGTCAAAAATCTCTACAAATAAACCTAGGTACATCGCGGCGGGACCATTGAATACCATTTTTCATGATAAACTGAACTTTGCTATTATCATAACGGCTTGAAATGATATACTGGGCTTGTTTTGACGCACGCTCAGTATCCATGAAATGGAAAAGTTATATTCAGTACTGAACGAACGTGTAAGTAGTCTTTTATTTATTGAGAGGAAGTTCAAGGGTACAATCTTGAAGACTTATTTGGGAAGAATTTATGGGAATTATTTTTACATCCAGTGTTATAAAGGTAAAAAAAGTAAAGTTTGTGTGGGTGTGTGTACGCCTGTTACTCTTTTATATTTAGATAGATAGATATACTCTTTATTGTAGGTACATCATGGTCTCCTACAGTTTGCTCACAACTTCTTAAAGAACACGGGAAGTGTGCGCGCCGTTCATCACTATTGTGGATTTGCTTCGCATGCGTAAACTCTGGGAATGTCCTTTTCATGCAAGAATTTAATGTAATGCGTGCAATATGCTCGCATGACGCGACGCGTTTGAAACATTTCGCGTGACATTTTCAACAACTGAGCTGATTTATATGTTTCTTTTTGAACCGTGACCATTGAGTTTCTTGCATCCTTAATTTTTTTTTTAATTGATATAAACTAGTGCTTGACTGCGATCCCACCTGATGGTAAGCAGTGATGCAATCGTTGTTGGTAAGGCGCATTCTTCTTTTAATCAGAGCGATTCATAAAGAAGGTTTAAAGTATATAATAATACATACTCGTATCACAATAGAAAAAAAAAACGAGAATTTTAAATAATTCAAACATAACTGTGAAGGAAATAGTGCAGAAGACTAAGAAGGAACGAGATGAGGTGATTATTCAGTAAGAGTCTGACATTGTTTCCTGCTCCACTCAAGGGTGGGATTCGTCATGGGTTGATTTTTACCCACCATAAAAAATACACTTGTGAAGCTAATATTGTTATTTCTAGCCCATACTGTCCCACTGCTGGGCTAAGGCCTCTCTCCATTCCATTCAGTGTTCTCGGTCTTGAACCACTAATAGTCTCAAATAAATGTTACAATTTCTATTGTTACTTAAAATAACTCTCAATAACGACTTACATAGTCTTTTACCACTAATACCAACAAGAAATATCATATCATAATTGTTGGCAAAAAGGTCTTCAGTTTCAAGAATTTCACGATACAAACCGAGGGAGAGATGTATAAATATTTATTGTACAGGTGGTATAAACCGCCCGAGGATATTGGAGGATAAATTGATTGTTCGGGGTCGGTTTTCCATTTAGATATGGAAATTTCCGGGATTGTGTACGAAAATCTTCGATTTTACCTACCTACCTTTTTTTTCAACAAATCACGCTAAGAGCCAGCGAGGCTTTTTAGATTTTTTTTTTTGTTAGCCTCGTAATTTGAACATGTATTTTGCTGGGCTTGTAGGATTATGATCTATCATTTAGTTTTGAGTTCTGATGTTATGTCTGTTTTTGTCATAGAATATAATATTTTAATAAAAATTAATGATTTAGAGTGATAGATGTGGGAATCAATCACTAAAAAAAAAAAGAATTTTAATATTAAGGTGGAAAACAATGTTATGAACGCAACCATAAAAAACTAATTTGTAACGTATGGCATGTATGCATATATCTCGTCTAATAACCAATGTAAATTTTTAGTACTATGTAATATTTTACTCATAATATATATTTTGAATAGTTTTCTAATCCCGTTCTACATATATGTGACTCCTGAAATTTAGTTATTCAGAATCATTAACTGAATCGATTGCAATAATTTTTACATTATGTTAGATTTTTTCCTACAAATATTATTAAAAAATCGCCAGTTAGACACCACTGACACTAAATATTACATAGGTCACGGCAGGTCATAGCGGGCATTGAGTGCCAGGGCATATCTGAACACGACAGTAAAGCTATCCCTCAGTTGTCCGAATGACACGGTGACCATGTATTTATGCGGATAACCAGGCATCATAACAAAGAACCTAGAATTTTCAGTTATGAAACACTGTCTATATATTCTTTACATAAAAGGTTTTATAATCAGTCACAATACTTTTTTAAACATAATATTTCACTGTCAATAAATTAAATAACAAAATAGGACATATAGCTCACAAAACGAAAAACAACACCCCGTAATAAATATCCAATAATTGAAGGTAAACTTTAATAGAACCACAACAAGCCACGCCAGTTAAAAGGACCACAAGCAATTTCGTTTCCACTTCGTCCATAAAAAAAATACAGCGGTCACAAATTTATTTATGTCCAGTTATTGTACGTCATGTCCCAGTGATCGTAATAAAATATAGCGTTTACATCCCTAGCCCACTGGAGACGCCTTTCAAACAAACGTGACCTTTTCAACATTATATTATTAGATTCGGAATGAACGTACCTAATATATAAACAACGGACAAACGATCGAATTTCATGATAAAGGGTTCGTCCATACGAAATTAATTCAATAACAAAGGTCAATGTTGTCTTGTCGTCTCTTTCTTTATACTCCTAAATTGGATAGTCGAATGTTTCATTTTGTTCTTATCCGGTTACTGTTTGACTTTTTCTCTTATTGAAGATTGAAATTGTGTCTCTAACTCTCCCCACGATTGCCTGCCTCAAACTTTCCAAGTTTTGATATCGTATTACTCAGCGTTTTTAGATATTGCCTTTTCAATAAAAATATATTATTCCTTATTTTATCGACAGTTCTTTACAAGTTTGCGAAGAATAAAGGTGCTTAAAATTATTTATTGCTCTCGTTTAAATACTCTGGGCTAGACATACGCGTTTGGGAGACTTTGGTTAAGCAGATTTATTTATAAGTTACCTGGTTTTCTACCTACGTGCTAAATTTTAATAATAAATAGGATAAGTTCTTATATTTATGTATAGAGCTGTCTTCATAAATCAGTTTCTCTATAATAATAAACACGTTCGCGGCCTATATCGAGAGTATTAGAGAAACTTGGTCAAACTAACGGAAATGCCCCAAAACTAAATTGAAACGAATGGCTCCAAGTTATATACTAATTAGACGACGACGCAAGAACTTCATATGTACAGTACGTCTCCTTAGAGTGTCGAAATTAGAGTTGAACTAAACTTGTTTACCTCCACTGAGCTGTTTATATGAAAGTTTGCAAATACGCCACCTCGGGGAAGTAAAATTTTGCTAAAAGTGCCATGCCTGAAGTTTGCTTAGTTCTCTCATGCCTCAAAGTAGTTAAGTAATTTGTATAAAATTGTTTTACTTGAACAAGTTTTGCATCTGTTCGCGTACTTTGCGGTTATCATAAAAGCTGTGCGACGTACGTACATGTATATTCAGTAATGGGACCAAATTATGTTGCCAATTTCACTTGTTTGTTTTTGTTAGTATTAACTACAGATCATTAATTAACAGCTATTAAGATCATTCATTGTTAAAGAAAAAGTAGAGAATAACTATAGAAATATGTTTTTAATGAAATTGCATTATCGTAATTGTGCGTTGTTGGTTACTAATTCCATAAAAAACATAGCATATCGGAGCTTCAGTCTTGTGATGTTCCCACTGCTGAGTCTCAGGCCTCCTTTGTAAGACAGGGAAAGGGCTGTAACACACCACGCAGGCCCAGTGCGTGTCAGTAGATGTCACGTCTTCGAATTTTTTGGCTCTAAAACATGCCGTTTTCCAACTATCTTGACCGTTTTCAGATAAGTGGTGATGAAACAAAGTAATGCACCTGGCTAGGTTAACCTACAACCGTCAACTAGTAAGTCAGGGCCATTACCACAGGCCACCACTGCTCTTAGATTTCTCATGACAAAAAGCAGAAGAAATATGAGCAAGAGGGCTTCACTCTGCAGTGGAACACTCGATGCTTATAATAAAAACTTTACAGTCCACTAACTGTCTCTTTACGATGTCTGTCAACGAGCCATAACAACAGGTTTAATCTTTACTTTACGCCCTTGTAAAGACGTCCACACGTATATTATAGGTATATTAATAAAATTTGATGTTTCTGTGTGCAAGGCCACACAGTTGTCCTTTAAGACTGCGAAGAAAATAATGTCAAGGTGAGGTCTGTTTATTTATTTAGAAGACATGCGTAACAAATTGAAGTCAAATCATTCATTTATATTAGATTGTTTATTACTTTTGCTCGTGGAATAGATTGCCGATAGGGCCGAAAGTAATGGCGAATGTAGGGGCCCTACAGGGTTGAAACCTCCTGGGGCCAAGGGTTGGTTTATATTTGTATAAAACAAGTACACAATAATACTACAAATATATAATAATACTATAAATATTATTACTTAATTTTTAAAATTCGTGTAACTACTACCGCCATCTGTAGCTTAAAGATAAAAGTCGAACAATTTATAAATATTTACTTTTAAAACCACTACGATATGCTGATAACTCCTTGAGACGCGCGGAAACACTACCTACACACCGTCGCTGACTTGGGCTTGGTCCGGACGGTTACCGGACGATCGGACGGCCAGCTATTCCTAGAAGGTACTTCTTTGGTATAATTCTCTAAGGCTACACGGGCAAAGCCACAAGCAGACCCTAGTCATTTTTGAAAGGGTCTTGTGTTTTCAAAGTACAATTCCATTGTCTTCTCAATTTCGATCAAAATGATGGAATAGGGGAACTTCTCCCCTTTGGGTTTTGTTTCTTTTCAATCAATTCCCTCGGTTCGATTCAAACAAGCAACTGTCAGATTATAAAAATGCGTTTTGTATATAAACTTCGGATTTTATTAACTTTGGGAAATTAATCTTCGTAATGTTTTCTTTTTCGAAGATATATTGCACTTTTATTGGATTTATTTGTTTTCTTATGCGTTAAATTTTGAAGTGAATTGTTTTGCAGGAAATTGGAGTGGAAAGTTTAAGTATTAATTTTATATTCATTATAGTGATTGGTGATTATAGTTTGAAAATATTATATTGACAAGTGAGAGTACCCCAAAAGTTATTGGAGAAAATAAACAATAAAAAAATTGTGTACCAATAAGAAGATATATCAGTTATTACGAGTATCTAAAATATGGTTTTTGTCTGTGGTTTTGAAGTCATAAAATATCTTGTCTCGTTCTAGGTGCAGCTAGAGTTGGACCTATAAAATAGAATAGAATAAACCTTATAGTAACAATTTAACAGAAATGAAGCCTGCTAACAAGGTAGCTTAAGCTAGCAACACCATGCAAGGCAAGGCAGGTTTAAACTAACATATCCTTGCGACGTACATGAGACAAAATACACCGTTTACTTGGGCTGGGTACTTGTCGGAATGCTTTTCATGCCGCATCTCCATACCATGATTTAGACCAGGGCCGGACACGAGAGGTCGTCGCCGGCCATCGCCTCTGCGAGGACACGTCGGTGCTTTCTTTAAACGAGGCTGACTACCACCGTTTGCTTCTCCATGTCTTCGACACGATCTGCACGATGATAACATTCAGGTGTTTCTTACCAATAAAACTTATAGAGACACCTCCCAAAAAATATCTTGAATCCAAAACTCCATACAAAAAACAAGCAGACGAAAAAACAAAACAAATGAAATACCACATTTTTATCTACACTGACATAAAAGACAATATTTTAATATTCATTCTGTCTAACCGCAGCATTTTTTTTTATTAAAAAGAAAAAAAACAGAACATCAAACGGGCTGTTTCATCGACTAAGAAGGCCGTATACCAAAAGGATTGATATAATCGTGAAGGTTTCATTCCGACAAAAAATAAACAGTTACATATTGCCGTTCTCTATAGAAATATAGGAAACGTGACGTCACCATATTTTCCTGTCGAAATTTCCGCTACTTGGATAAGGATAACGTTATGTATATCTTTACGATCTAACTTTATTTGGGTAACGTGTAAGTGAAAGCGGAAAAATACCGCGGAAAAGATATCATGAGTTATATTTATTACAACGAATATAAAACTCGTATAGATTTTTATTTTTTCAGGCTCGCGTTTGACCATTATTTCACCTGATGGTAAGCGATTATGTAGCCGATGGAGCACACTTACCTAGAAGTTAGGGAATTCCACTCCTTAGCTATACGCATAATGATTGTCTCGAAAATGCTTTGTGAAAAGATTATTGTTTTGTCCGATTTTATTATTTTTACATTGAACATATCCCTGCAGTCGGCTCAATGTCATCAATACTCCTTGTTGGATCCAAACAACGATACGCTTTGCAATATGAGGTCGTGACTTCAGAGCCTAATAGGCCCTTTGTACAGCCTAGCTAAGCTAGCAAGCAAAATTTTGGTAAGTGTACATCGAATCTATTTCAACTGCTTTCTCTAGTTTGGCATCTTTGTCTGATTTGTTTAATGGGTATACTCACTGCTAGGCAAAGGGCACCCTTTTTTTTCTTTTACAAATATTTTTTTCTTTTTGTCTATTGTTGGCCAGCTTAGTCTAGTAATATTAAACAATATTATCACATAATTCCAATGATACTGCATTCTATGTTTAAATATCTACTATTTATTTATTGTGCACATCTACCACATTGTAGGTTATTTTAAACCAAAGTATAACTGGCAGAGAATGGTTTACTGCATTAAGTCCGCCTATATACCAATACTGTAAATGCAATTCAAATGCATTATTTTGAGTACCGTGAAGTGTAAGTTATAATTAAATAAGTAAACAAAAGAAGATCGATACGGAAACCGTTCACAAACGTCCTCAATTAACGAGTCACTCAGATAAAGTCGCGTGCTTAAAACTAAAAGTCGAAGCCTTCCTAGTATTGAATTATAGATGAGTTCCGAAGAAAAATAATTACTTACCGTAGAGTACTTACGTTTAATTATTTCCGAACAATTCAGTTGGCAGCCTCGAAACGGCGTCGAGTAAAAGAACCTTTCAGCGGGAACCAATTAGTAAAAGTAGGTGCCTACAATGCGTTTGGATAAATCAATAAATTATTAACTTGACTACAAAGGACACGGTTCATAGGAGTAAGTGGCGGGAAAAGTACGTTTTAATAAAGTGACAGCGCCGTTTTTTTTTTTTTAGTTGCTTTGAAGTTTGTCGAGCGTCGATTCTACTATTGTGTACAGTTCATATTATTATGGGTTTTAATGGTTGCTTGTCATTTGTTGTGTCAGTACTAAGTTACACGTGTCAGTATTATACTGACACATGTAGTGAGTCAATTTTATAATTATCATCTATAACAGATGGTAATTATTAAATAAATAATTTAGATTCTTTGATATTATTATTAGCAAAAGTCAGTGTTTGGGCAAGACCTAAATTTGATGTGCGAGGCCCCTTGATGGATGATGGAGGATGGATTTTGTAAGTATATCTAGTATATTTTCGTTTGCGGACTTTTGAGGTGCCTGCGAGGCCGTAGTCGGTGGCCCACGTTGCCCACACTTTACGCAGCCTCTGACGAATGTTCAATTTTGTGGTAGCAGTGGTGACCCAGTAATAGGTTTACTTATTACCTGTAGGTTATGGGTTCACTTCCTGCCAAGTGCATTACTTAGTGTAATTTATTTCAACACCACTGCTTTCAAAATGGTGAAGGAAACAAGAAGACATGTAACATCTACCAACTCAAACTAAGCACGCGTGGTAGATTACGGTCCATTACACTTCCTAGAGAGAAAGCATTTTGGAATTTTGCACCTACACAACTTGTCTCTGCATTACGCAAAGGTTGACTGGTAGAAAATGGCTTAAGGCTTTAAGTCCGCCTCTGTACTCTTGTGTGCATGAAGAATTAAATAAATAAATAAGGCCCGAGTAAATTTTTTCGCTTTTTCTGTTTATGTTATTGTCATAAAAGTCATATAAATGTAGTCGTATTCCCCCAGCGGTTAAAGTCCCTGCCTCTCATGAATAAGTTTGCGGATTTGACACTAGGCAAGTACCAGACCATCAGTATAGGAAGTCAGACCTCAGACACCAATCATGTCTTACCATCAGTTTATCAAAAAGCTTGTAAAATTATTATTAAGATTTTTGTTTTGTAAATAGGTCTAAAAGAGTTTGTTTTTACACGTCAATAGTTAGACTGAAATCCAACTGCAAACTAGTACGAAAAAGTCTATGAAAACTATGATATTATAAAAGTACATAAGAAATGGTGATAAACAGATTACACTAGTCTCCAGCAATAACTATACGCTACTTGTCATAACACAAGAAGAATAGAAGTAGCCTACTCCCAGAGGAAGCTACATTGCATTAAAGCTAAAGTATTTTCATCTTACTCCAGCCATTTTCCTTGAGAAATAATTCATTTCAATCACAACGGACAAGTGAATCTCGTCGCAAAATGAACGTGGTTTATTGTATATATTTTTATTAAATTCTTGAGATATTATCTTTGTAGTTATCTGGGTCCCGAGACGGGGTTTCCGCTGGATTGACTACACTATCTGACCTATTCAAGTTAATTAATTTACATATTATAAATTCTTCTTTTGAATAAAACGATTATGAAATAATATACGTTGCACTGACTTCTGGGTGAATAGCCTCGCTCGCTTGAGCATCTGTCCTCAGACATTGCGAGTTAGTCTCTTAGTTTGCAAGCTAAACTCTCCACCTTCTTGACAGTAAAAAAAGAAATCTGATTCCGTACCCAAGATAATATACTTCTTGGCTAAAAAGTATCCAAAAAGTCAAGGTTACAGGGTGTTGGTACAGTTGTAGTATTAAAGTATATTGTTGCGTGCGTGTTTAATCTATCCGTATTTCAAATCTTATCGAAATTCATGAATCCATTCGAACGTGATGAAGTAAGAAACGCACTCACAAACTTCCATCTTACGTGGGCTTGCGAACGGCGAGCAATGGGTAGCCGACCGGTAGGACCGAGCTCAAGTCGTCGACGGCGCGCACTGTTCCCGCGCGTTTCAAGGAATTGTCAGCAAACTGCAAGGGCCCAGCATGGTCGAAGCCTTCTGGAACCAAGGGTAGATGCAAAAGCGTCTTTCTAGGCGTCATTACCTGGGCCCTGGGATCAAGGCAAGGAAGGAATGGGGTAGGATGTTTAGTCAGTAAGAGTCTGACACTGTTTTTCGCTTCGCCCAAGGGTGGGATTATTAATTACCATAAAAAGAAAAAAAAAACTTCCACGTTATATTTACAAAATGATATGGTATGGGTACTTTTGAACATACAAAGATGTCGACGCAAATGATTTACTTTGTACTATCGTAAAATCTTTACTGTGCTACGAGCGGGTAATCGTAGCTTGCTACGAAGCGTAGCAGATACGGCGTAGCAAACGAGACACGCCTGATTAGCTACGTTTAAAACTTCATAATGACATTAGACGTGCACGTTCTAACACAAAGTTACGTTTATTGCATTATAAACGTTATTCGCAGGCAGAGTCCCGATAGAAAAGTGTTACAAGTAATTATAGTGTTTCCTAGAACGTCAGGTAGAGATGAATATACCTTAAGTTGTATTCAATATAGTTGATATTGGCGTAACGGTTGACAGAGTAAAATAGAAGACGCTATTGCGTTGCGCCAATGCCATATAACATATGTATAAGACGAAGAAGGTCGTAGTGATGCACTGATGATGAAGATAGTAGATAGATTTATTGCCACACTGAATATATTTTCGTTCAAATAAAAATAAATAAAAAGATTAAAATCGGTTCACGCTATCCAAAATTACAACCGGGTACAGCACCATCTCTCGTGAAATCGGGTTACAAATTTTCACATGAGCTACTACGCGCTGATGTCGTAGTTTAAGTGTTCTGTTACATTTGATACATTTGTGAGAGGAAACTACGGAACTTTGCAGTGACCGCGGCTGGACATGCTCTTGGCCAGATTTTAGTTAACATTAAAAAAGAAACCCACTGTTATCAGGCATGCAATGGACTACTTTCCGCATTAGTGCGGAAAAATCGCGTGCTCTCCCCCGCTAGAATATTATTGTATTAATCTTGTTTATCGTATCAGGCGCAGGTCCCGCACGAGGCGCAGGTTGGCCCCCACATTATCAGAAACAGATCAGAGAAGATTTTAATGCTATTTTTCCTTTATCTATTTTTTATTTCGGTACGAATAAACGTTTTTTCTTTCTTTCTTTTACAAAGGGCAAGTGTATCGAAAAACGTCTTTCGATACACGTGTCAAGTTGCCCTCAATTTTATAATTACGCCTATTTTTTATTTACGGCTCGTGCGAATTCCGCCTCAGTCGCAATGATAAACTTTCTGCACTCATCAAAATGTAGTACATCTATCAAAAATTTGGTCTAGTTACCAAAAACTCGAGTTAAATTTACCGTCATAATAATTGGTCGGTTAGTTCAGTTATTAAATAGTTTCTCGAAACAGCCATGTCAACATTAATTTCAAGTTTGTTACAAGAATCAGTTTTGCTAACAACGCTTCAAGAATTCTCGTTAGCCATACCAGTTGAACAATGCTAAAAATGTCAGCTTTTCGACGTTCTATACAAAGTTGAACTAAAATTATTCTGTTGGTATCATTGTTGTATTAAATATTTGAGAAAATATTCCTGGTACAGCAATAACAACGATGAGAATAACTTAAAATTATCATTGTTTTTTAATTGATATTATTATTTCGTTTTCGTCTTGGTATGGCCATGTGAAGAGGAGAGATGAAACACATGTTACAAAAAGAGTTCTGAGTTTACACTTATACGGATGGAGAGGAAGAGGGAGGCCGAAGAAAAGATGGATAGATTGTGTGAGGAGTGATATGAAAGAAAAGGGAGTTAGAGATAGTGTGATGGGAGACAGGAGAAAAAACATGCTGCGCTGACTCCAAGTTATAAGGGATAAAGGCAGGAAGATGATGAATTGATATTATTCTGTCTTTCTTTCTTCTTTACAGCACACTTTAATTGAGATTCGGTTCAAGCCAAGTCATCGACGGCTTGCACTGTCTCTGTGCGCCTCAAGGAGTTGTCAGCAACCGTAGTGACTCTGCAGGGTCGAAGCCAACTAGGGCCAAGAGTTCGTATACGAAAGGATCACTCTGGCCCTAGTATGTGGAACAGAGCAGTTTGTTCAGTCGGTAAGAGTCTGACACTGTTTCATTTACCGCCCAAGGGGATTCGTCTTTGGATGATATTTACCTACCATAAAAAAACAACCCTGTGCCAGTTTTTAACAAAAAGGTTTATTGTTGTAACGTACGTTTTTATTGATGAACGCTTTACCTTTTTTTATACATTTTATTGTATATATGTATCTCTATTGTTATAAATGTTGACATATTTCCTTTTTAGCAAACCACCTTTAGTATCCAATACAAATGACAAGTCTCAAAATAGACTAGTACTATTGTATTGTGTTGGAATTTGATGTTCCAGGAGTTTTTATGAAAAGAAGAAAGAATATTGAGAGGCTTTAAAGATATTTACGAAATAACAAATGACAAACGATTACAGTGATGTGGAAAAGTACTTCTACGCCCGAGTACATTTTATGTTTTTGTTTTTAGATGAACTTTTTTCAATATATCGAAACCTCCTGGGGCCAAAGGTTGATGTGAAAGCGTAACAGCAGAGCTCTGGGATTAAGCTAAGGAAGAACCGAGGTAGGTTGTTTAGTCAGTAAGAGTCTGACACTGTTTCCCGATCCGCCCAAGGGTGGGATTCGTCATTAAATGATATTTACCTACCAAAAAAATTCAATACTCAAAACTTTATTGCATTTATGTACACAGATGGTATAAAATTTCACAAGATCAATATGGATCCTGTTGGGCACAGCAAAATTAGGAGGGAGGAGTCATAATATTATTATAATGTTTAATTATTAAATGTCATGAAAACAAATTTTCTTGTAAAAAGGCTTTCAATGTATGTGCACAGTTAGTTTAGTATAAATTCTCAGTTAATACTTACATTTCTTTTGTAAATATGTATTCTGTTAGATCTTACAAAATAATAAACAAATGTAAAATAAATGACAGAGGGTGAACATATCAAATATTCAGTGCACACATGTAACACGGTATGTGAAGCTACTAAAGTAAGCTTTTTTAAATCTGTTAATTTGCTTAATTTTATACAAAAATAATTTCCTAAATGTGTTATTCAACGTTGTATTACAACAGAACATTAGGGAGGAAATTATCAGGATTTTACATTGTTATCAGTTTGGTTTCATCAAAATTAGTTCAACAAAACGGATGCATAAGTAATAGTAATCTGTGGTAACGTTTAAGTGTTGCCGTAGTCTTAGACAGCAAGAGGCAAATACTTAAAGAAACATAGGAGTTTCTAGTCAGTAAAAGTCTAACACGAACTTTTGCTCCATCATCATCATCATCAGCCTTTTTAATGTTCCCACTGCAGGGACACAGGCCACCTCTCTAAGAGAGGGAATGGGCCGTAATCCACCACGCGGGCCCAGTGCGGGTTGGTGGATGTCACATGTCTTCGAATTTTTGGTTCTAGGACATGCCGGTTTCCTCACGATGTTTTCCTTCACCGTTTTAAGAGCAGTGGTGATGAAATAAATTACACAAAGTAATGCGCCTGGCTGGGTTTGAACCCGCGACCTACTACACGCAAGTCGGGGCCGTTATCACTCGGCCACCACTGCTCAACTTTTGCTCCACTATGGAATAACTATGGGATTTGCTAAACTATGGGAGAAGACATGTCAACAAACAAAAAAAGTAACGATCAATAACCCTTTGAATACCGTAATTAGAGACACAATAGAAAGAAAATTGGGGCTCAGGAGTCTAAATCACATTTTGGATTCTTGTGAGAAGTTCCAGATTGGTAATAATAATAATTCGACGACCATCACACAACGCCATCTAGTCTCAAGCTAAGCAGAGCTTGTGTTATGAGTACTAGATTACTGATAAACATACTTATATATTTCTTAATACATACATATCTATACATATAATAAAACAGTAACGAAAGAAAAACTGTACATTGAGAATTTTCTGGGAAAAATAAGTGGCTTCTGTTAGAAAAACGTAACTGATGACAAAAAGTGACTTTTTAGAATTTTTGTCTGTTTGTCTGTTTGTCTGTTTTTCTGTGCCTATGGTATGGGTTGGCGCCAAAACTACTGGATAGATTGAATTGAAATTCAGCAAAAATGTTTCTTGTAAACCAAGGAAGGCTTTAGGCTACATATTATCACGACGTAAGTTATGGGAGGTAAGCAATATTGAATTTAAATGGTGCAATGAATGCAAGGGTGTAACATTTTTTTCCGTGGGCCGATCGACTCAAAACTTAGCACAAACATTACCCTAAATTAGTTATCAAGGATGCTATATTTATTTTTTCAGTAGTACCCCCAGTGCAAGATTTAGGGGATGTTAAAGTTTGTACGGGAGAATTTTATTCCTTGGGTTAATTAACTTGAAACTTGGCACGTAAACTTATTTAGGTAAATAATAAAGATTCCCATTATTCATTTTTCAAAACTATGTAATTTGAGCAAAGAAACATAATTTAATGAATATTAGTAGTATAAACACATATTTAAAAAAGCGCCATCTATGAGATTACACAAAAATCAAATCAAGTTACATTTTGACACTTTTTGGAAATTAATAATTTAAATTTGACCATGTTAGCAAGGTTAGCAGTTAGTAAGTTATTCTTTAAATTCATAGATGGAAATGCGCATTTTCTTCATAAAAGTCGTATCGTATAATTCGTTTTGACAAATTTAAGTTGCAAAAAACCCTCAAAATCTCACGACATAGGTCGTGTTCAAGATTTAATAGTCTTTTACTGCGCGGTCGAATTTACTCACAACTGGGAATTAGAAATGAAAAAAAAAACAAGCCCAAACAGAGCAAATGTTACTTATTTATTTTTAGGGAAATACCTATCTTAGGTAGTGTTTGGTTCGTTTTACGAAAAAATATGGGTTAATATTTAATACATAATTAAAAAAAAATAGATCATCTCTTTAATGGTGAAACGGCGTTCTCCATGTTTATATGAAATATCTTATTCTTATTCCAACGGTCTAACGGATTTATTTTGCAACGCAACCTAATCATAAATAACGTTTCAATGTTATTTATATATGTACAACGACTGACTCAAATTAGTACAAACGAAAACATTACATTAACAAAATAATATTATTTTTACCTTTCGACTACCGTAATTACAGACACAATTAAACGACAACAGTTGTATGGAAATTTGTGTCTTCTTGGGACTTAACTAAAGAGTTTTACGAATAATCTATACATATAGGTAATTATAATAAAATCGTGGGAAAGTCAAAACTGTTCATTAAATATTTTTTTTTAAAGAATACTTGGGAAGTGATCTACAATCGATATCGAAACCAAAAATATAGTTTTTAGAATTTTTGTCTGTTTGTCTGTATGTATGTCCAGGCTAAACTCAAAAACTTGCTTGGATACTTATATATTTATATATAAACATACTGCATGAGTTATCTTCAAATTTTGCTTGAATAAAGGATGGGCCAACATATAGGCTACATATTATCATGCTATCACCTACGGAGGAGGAGTTGTGAATACTTATTTTTCTTACGCATTCTGTGACAGTGTTTAATCTAACGACGCATATTTAAATGTTGTTTTTGAGTAAGCCATGCTATTATCTGGCTTTACACTATAAATAGGTACTACGAGCTACGCCATTTAAGAAACTTGGGCAGAGAAACATAGATTAATGTAGTAGCATATAGAAAATTTTAAAACAGCGCCATCTATTTGATTTCATAAAAATCAATTTCTTCCTAAACGTGGTATCGTATATTATTTATTTTTTATTAAAAGTTATGTTCATTGAAATATCGCCATCATCTGTCTGAAGATTTTCTGCGAGCTTTGAGGCGTGCTACTTGAGACGATGTCGATGTAACTGATGATCTTGTACTGAACACCTGTCTCAGTTCACTTCAAGATGTGGACGTTTTTATCGGCGGCAATCCACTGATCTAATATGGATTACTAGCTCCCCAATCATCACCGCATCAAGACTATGGAAATCGAGAGTATAACGCTGAGACAAAGTTCTCTTCAGAGCAAAAACAGATTTATGACACCGTCCTTGAAAGCGTTGTGCAAAACCAGGGCAAAATGTTTTTCTTGGGTTGCTCCTGTTGGAACAGGAAAAACATGGCATACTTGCAGAGGTCAGGAGACCAGGCAATATTGCTATTGCTGTCGCGTCGTTGGGAATCACTGCCACACTGCTTCCAGGTGGCAAGACAGCACATGCCATGTTCAAATTCCCATCGATTTAGAGAGCATCCAAACGCCTGTTTGTGGTGTGTCACGTAACAGCGATAAGGGACATGTGCTTAAGGATTGCTCTTTGATCGTATGGGATGAGCGTACGATGGCCAATAGGAAGGCAGTTGAGGCCGAGGACAGAACCCTGCAGGACATCCTCGGGAACGAACATTTGATGGGTGGTGTCACAGTTTGTTAAGTGGAGATTTCGGGAAAACGCTTCCCGTTTGCTACGTTAAAACCTTGGCTTCGACCCTGCTGAGCTCCTACAGTTGCTGCCGACTGCTTGAGGCGCAGGAAACAGTGCGCGCCGTCGACGGCTTAGGCCCGGTCCCGACGGTTATCGATGGGTGGACAGAGAACTACCCATTGCTCGGCGGTCGCAAGCCCACGCCTACTGTGGCCGGAAATCGGGATTGGAGACACGGCGGCGGTAGCTGCGGCTTGAGCGCCTTTGCTTTTGCCTGATGCAGTCGACCCCCTTTTTTAGCCGCTAGCATTACTGCTTCGCAGAAGGAGGCGACCGCCTGCCACTCTTCTTCGCTCCGGATCATGGCCTCTGCCAAAGTCTGCTGCAAGTCAAAGCCCACTGCGAGATAAGTGGACAGGAGGTGCTTCCTCTCGATAGAGCGTTAGCCAGCTTAGAAGAATTCATCCGCTGTGTGTACGTACGTGTGTACGGGGACATCAGTCGTTTACCGCACCAGCAGAATTTCTTAGGTGTGTGAGCGGGTCATTTAAACGTCCAAAAATGATCAGGCTGCAACAATTAACGAATACATTCTCTCGGAAATTGAGGGAAATGCAGTGATCTATACCACAATAAACACTGTCGCCGAGTACGATGATGCCACACATTATCCCGTGGAATTTTTGAACTCCCAGCCAGCAAGTGGACTTCAAGCGCATACCATCAAGCTGAAAGTCGGAGTCCCTATTATGCATTTTTGGAACCTATCTCCTCCAAAGTGGTGTAATGAGACCCGTCTTAAAGTCATCTTGCTGTACAGACACACATTGAACAAAAATTCTTACGGGTTGTGGCGTAGGCGAGGCAGTATTTATACCTCATAACTTCCCGTTCCAGTTCAAGCACGTACAGCTCCCCATGAGTGTTTGCATCGCGATGATTATCAATAAGTCGCAGGGGCAGGCACAGAGTGCAGCGGGTGTCAACTTCAGGAGGAGTTGTTTCTTAAGCGGGCAACTGTATGTCGCTTGCTCCCGCATCATCAGTCCTGACTCTCTTTACATTTTGGTTCCTGGCAGCATAACTACCATCGTAGTGTGGTGGCGGAGTGGTAAAGGCTCCGTTTCAGTGGTGGCGAAGTAGTAAAGGCTCCGACTTACAAATTGTAGGTCTGTCGTTCAAACCCAGCCAGGCGCATTACTTTGTGTATTTTATTTCATAACCACTGCTCAACGGTGAAGGAAAACATCATGAGGAAACTGTGAATGTCTTAGAACCAAAAATTCGAAGACATTATTGTGTCATCCACCAAACCGTATTGGACTCGCGTGGTGGATTATGGCCCATTCCTTGGTCCGTGTCCCAGCAGCGGGAACTTTATAAGGCTGATGCAATGCTATTTTAAAAGTTGTTTACTTATAATGCTATACCATCTGATATACACTGATCATACACTGCCATCTTAGGTTTTTTTGGTGCTATAGAGCCTTCACGCAGACAACGTCGCGGGCAGCAGCTAGTTATAGATAAATTACACCCAGACACAGAACAAATGATCGTGCTCATCACTCAAACAATTGTCCTGGGTGCGAATCGAACCCACGACCTCCGGCATAGCAGTCAGGGTCACTAACAACTATGTTGACAGGCCAGTCCAGTTCCAGATTGGTGGCTGGCGTAGAGTAACTGTATCAAAATGACACATTTCTTTTTTATTTTTGCTAAGATTTTTCACCAATTATGCTGCGATTTGTGACGTGCTAACGTCAACAAATCGCTTGATGCGATTACAACTACAGTAATGCAGAACATGTGTTTGTGTACTGACATCAAAAATATTTTATTTCGGAACGTCGATCATATAAGTGCTCCAATTTCTTTTTTATTTCTCTGTCAAAACTCATCTGAAAAACGAACAAAAAATATACTCTTCAATGCCTTAACGAATAACGTAATAAATAAAATAAACATCCCATACAGCATTTTACTTCCACCGTAGCATGCTTCAGGAATGTAATTCAAAATTACGCATGCAGTATAAAAACCGCGTCTTCCGTGCAATAACGTATTCCATAGCGTCATATCTCAGGTGGGTATACCGCAAACATTCCGACTCAGTCGTACGTTTGCAACACCGAAATTGAACTTGTTTACTGAACAATCCCGTGAGTTCTACGAATACAATGTACGAGAGTAGCGGTTAAATTAATTTTCCGTGCGAATTGTATTTTGTTTAAGTATTGTTTTGTTTTAATTTGAATTTCAGGAATAGAGAACGTATTATTTTTTTGTTTAATATATCAGTTTCGATTTGGGCCTTCAAACCGACCTAATCTAAACTAGGCCCGCGTGTTGGATTACGGCCCATTCGTTTTGCTTCGCATTCATTGGGCTTGAGTCTCAACTCAAGCTTTGTCTCTAGGAAGTGGCAGTGGAAAAATTATAAGGGTGATTCTTTGATAACATAATTTTCTTCTGTTGTCTAGTACCTATAACACAAGCTCTCGACGACGCGAAATTATTTTCATCTACAGAATGGTTAAAGTAAAAATCTAAAGGGTATCGGAGAGGTAGCTCAAAGATTCCATGCGTGATTATATCACGAATGAGGATATCAGCAAGAGAACCAAGATCACCGACGTGGCCCGACCGCCAAACTTAAGTGGCCAGGGCTCATTACTCGTAGAACAGGAGGACAATGGGGCCGAAGTTAAATGCCCTTGAGCGATTGCGTGTCGCGCGTTCGATTCCCTATCGGCATAAATATTATGTGACCTAACTGGTATTAGGTCTGGGAACTGGTGTCCCCCTATATACCTTTATGTTCTACTTTCATACGGGCGAAGCTGCTAACAAAAGCTAGTGTTTAATGAAACACGTGTAAAAGTACGTTTGTTTTGTTCAATAAAAGTTTGTTTAATTTGTTACTGTAATGTTCATATCTGAGTATTATTCTAGGTATCTGGAATCCATGTAATTACTTAGGCATAATATGAAACTAGATGAGTGATTCTCGTATTATTAAGGAAGTTTAACATTCACATCCCAGTCACATTCTGTCAAAAATAACTCTGATTTCTTACATCTTGACAAGTTTATGACGTTGATTAAAACTGAGATAATTTTGCGACTAGAATTTCAGGTCTGAGATTTTGCCTTCAGGATAACGTCTGATAAGATGGAGGCCGTTAGGCCCAGTATCCACCAAAGCGGAGAGGAGACGAAAAGAGATGTTTTTGAGTAAAAAGTTCTTCTGCAGAGGAAACGACCAGTTTGGAACCGTGCACTAGCTTCTGAGGTTTTATAAGCGCCCATGTAGGACCATGTGAAATAAAATATTTTGACTTTGACTTTGAATAAACCAATCCGATTTCGTTATTTTCACATCTTTTCTCCGCTTAGTTTTGGTGGAAATGGATCAAACTAAGAGGAGAGGAGATGTCTCATTTTTATGGCATATTAGACACAACAGTATAATCGGGCATTTCCTCCCGCTGAACTCAGATCTTACGATAATATGTTGATTTCCCAACTCAACAAAACAAAAAGGATAATGTCTTTTTTGTTTTCCAAACAAAAATTCATCAAATAGTAGTACTTACAATTCATTTATTGCGAATTTTACTAACACACAACAAACTATTTCAATGACTTCATTAATTATAAATTGAAATTATTAATATAATATTAGATAAACTAGATTTGTGGTTTCGACGTGGCTCGATTAAACCCAGTGATGTCTGACAGGTTGTCAAACAATATAGAAATTGTTAGCCGCATATTTTATAACAAAAGCCACATAATGACTAATTCAATAGCTAATTAATGAACGGCTATTTCATTTTAGGGAAATGCGTTGGAATTTTAGCAGAAGTATTTCGATTTGATTCTATGTTGGAGTGACAGTTAATGATCAGTTTAGGTTAATTTAAAATCAGTTGTCAGCTAATTATTGCCTTGTTGTGGTATTAGGGAGCAGTGATGGCCGAGTGGTAATGGCCCCGACTTACGAGTCGCCAGGCGTATTACTTTTTGTGATTTCCTTCATCACCACTGCTCTCAAAACGGTAAAGGCAAATATCGTGAGGAACCCGGCATCCTAGAAGCAAAAAAATTGAAAAAATGTGACACCCACCAACCCGCACTGGGCCCGCGTGGTGGATTACCGCCCATTCCCTCTTCTAGAGCGGAGGTCTGCGTCCCAGCACACACAGCAGCAGCAATGCAAACATTAAAAAAGGCTGATGATGATGACGATGAAAAGCATTAGAAGCTTTTGGCCTGATCTTTTTGACTGAAATGTATTAGCTGTTTTAGTCATTGTGTTGCAAAACTAATTATGTTCCTCAAGGAATCAAAATTCACTGGGTACTCCGATTTTAAAATACAATATCCACTAGAAATGAATTTGCGAATAATTGAAACAATCACTGAACATCACTTGGAAAACCCCGTCAAAAAACATAGATTCAAATTTTGAAGAAAGAAAGAAGAAAGCAATACGTTTATTTGTTCCTCACAAAATCGTATAAATTATTAAATGAAGGACAACTATGCAGGACAAAGTCGGATAGATAATAATTAGTATGTTTTCCTTCTGCATCAACAAATTTCAAAATTACCTACGTATTTATTTAAAGGTTAAATTAACTTTTCATAAAATACCCATTGTTTGTATAACGAACAAATAATATAGGAGGTTCTTCGCAAACCGACCGTACCGTTAACACACTTTGTAACCCAATGTAAGCTCTATAATACCTACTGTATGTAGACAGAAATTAATTTTAGATTGGGCCGGAACCGCCGAAGGGACCGAGTGGCGCGCAAGTAATTATAAAATTCATTCACTCACCTTATTTTGCTCATTCAAAATATCTAGGGTATAATATTCTTGTATTTTGTAGTAATCGCTGCGTTTGTGTTCCTTTATGCTAAGATTTGCCTGTGTTATGGTAACGGCTTATTACAGAACATCATACTGAATTTGTTATTTCTGCTTGTGAAAGAAACTGGTGATAATATTCAACGCCATCTAGGGAACGTAACTTAAACAAAACTCCTTTGTTTCTTGAGATAAATGTAAATTGTTTGAACATGACACTCCAGCCGACGGCAACCGACTTTCTTTTATTTTCTTTTCAAGAAATATTTTATTTATAGCAAGGTTGGATATTTTTTCATAATCCTATTGAGTAAAGAGGTCATAGAACACAGTTTATTCACAAAAAATATAACTTGCTCATTCAGATTTCATACGCCTTTAACCTCGAAGGCTCGTAAGAAATGAAAGGCTGTCGTGCAGCCGTATGCTAAGACCGATAAATCATTTCAAAGACTCTTCAAACATTCACATTCAAGGCTAGGTACACATGAATGGTGTGCAAAAGTTATCTGGGGAGCTTGTTGAGTACCTTACCCTTTAAAATAAATCATATGTAATACCTCGGTGAGGGTGTGAGTGAGGCTGACTTTGCTCAATAATCTGAGGCTGCCGTATGTGCCGGCTCAGATTTCATTATCATCTGATATGTAGATGTGTGAATTATTCCAAGAGGTATTTTGTATCGGCTGGTTTTGATAGACGCATACTTATTTTGGCTAGAAATATAATAATAGTAACATATTTATATTTTTGTACACATTCTTTTTGACGAGCTGGTTTTTTATAACGAATGAATATATTTGTGGAGCATCACGCAATCCTTGTCCTTGTAAATGTCACATGTGTTCAAGTTTCTAAGACGTATATCACTCGTAAGGAAACTAGTATTAGTTTCCTGTTTCCTTCAACGTTTTGAAAGCGGTAGTGATGACATTATTTATACTTAGTCAATTGCCTATCTGAACTACCAATACGCCAATACTATTTAACCATACAGAGACCTGAGGTTGTTAAAATTTATTCTTAATTTCTCACCATAAAAAAGTTCTACTTTTGATTATTTTTATTAGAAAAAAAAACCCTATCACTATGATATAACAATAATCCAAACATGAGTGTTGGTAACAACTTTTTTCATAACTATATTAGTAGGTACACAATATATTATAATAATCAACACCCTTACAATCTTCTATAGGTATTATATATGTGGAAGCTTATAATTAGCAATTGTCCGCTAGCATAAAAATGAATCATTTTTGTTATTAGTCTGTAAGCTTTCTGTAAAATAAAGTAAATAAATACACCGTTAAATTTTAGTCGTTTTAATCCCTTGGAAGATCGATTCAGTACATGAAACACTATCGATTGGTAAAGTTAGAATGAAAAAACAAAGACCTTTTTTTTAAACTCGAATTAATTTACGCATGTTCTAAATTGATTTCTTTAAGTAAACGTCAGCTGGGCGAGTTCAATGACCTGTAGGTAGTTAGTACGCAACGATCGACAACTACCTACAAAGTCAATTACTCGTTTACTTAAAAAAAAAATGTCATTTACGACATTTTTTTTTTAAGTAAACGAGTAATTGAGCGTACATCAATAAGAGATTTAGAAAAAAAGTACGTTATTTTTTTATTTTATCTACACAAATCGATAGTGTTTCATGTACTGGATCGACCCTCTTCGGGATTAAAACGACTAAAATTTAACGGTGTATAACGCACCTATCCTTTCACAGCTAACCCAGACCACTACCCCATCCCCAACAGTTTTGATACTGTTAAGCATTCCCGTGTATTTTCCGCTACCGAATCTAATTTCCGCAGCTTTCTGTGTAGACTCAGTTAATATTGTTCGGTGCGCTATAAAAACTATCCAAAGCTGGAAAGTCCATTAGAAAAATAGCCTCGGCTTTAACCCAATAGAAACACTCTATAGGTTGCGTGGAAATGCTAAAACTATCAAGGGTATTTGCTGTATACAATTTCCACGAATAGAATTGTACTCTCTGATTGGATCAGACATGTAATGGTTGCCACGTCAGTCACAGATGGGATCAAATCTGATGTTGACCAATGATTTGCTGCTGAAATTGTCATGACCGGTGAGTTAGCTTCTATTCGCTTTAGCTCAACAGAAAAAAATTGAGTGTATTTATATGGTTAAAGAAAATTAAAAACTATCTTTGAAAAAGTTACTGACTGCCATATTGGTTTTATTGGGACGTATTGTTTTTTTGTATTTTTCTAAAACTTTATTATTTAAAATCCGTATATTTGATACCCGTAACACGAAGATCGTGTTACGGGAATCAAAAAAAAAAAAATAATAAATAAACAAAAAAAATAAATAAACGGGACTAGGTATAAAGGTTTTTTTTCTATGCATATAAAATAAAATACCTTCTGGTGTTTGCCGTAACGAATTTAAAATGACATTACTTAGATAAGCATGCATTATTTCTTGAACTGAACGTCAAAAATATAACGAGAAGTTATTTAAAAAGCAAATTAAACTGTCTAAAAATGATGTACACTATTTTGTTTTATAAGAAATTAACCACCAAGAATGAAGGGATATAAGTCTGCCGGAAAATATTTACAAAAGCAAGTCTAACAGCTTCAGTAATGACAACCTTCCGACTTAACATTTATGAAGTCATAGACAAACGCTTCTCAAAGCATCTAAAAGTTTTAATTGCTAGCGCCATCTCGCGGGAATCACCGTGATCAATATTTTAACGAGCTCTCGAAACGCAGGGAAAGCTCGTAAACACACGAGATTAGATCTTATATGACTTCTGACCAGACATTGCTTAACCATGAAGTGAGAATGAGGTTTTGTTTATAGGTTTGTTATAAATTAACGGTCTAAGAGATTAGTATGATTAACGACATGTAACTCAGTGTTTTTTTTTTTTCAAAAAGATTTCATCAAACTTTCACGCGTGCAATTCCACCTGAATTGCACGCGTGAAAATAGAAAATTTCCCAGAAAACGAAAACTAGAACTGGGATACCCGCTTTTAAGTACGCCATTGACTTTTTCGGCACTAGTGCAGAAAAGTGTGCGTTTTCACCCCCACATAATTATATTACATCTATTAGTATCAAACAAGATGCATGTCAACCCACAAAAATGGCAGAACAGCTTAAACATAAAAATGTACATCCAAACAAAACTTCTAGATAGGTACGTCTAGGATCATTCGAACGCAATTCAAAGCACACTAGATTCAGTCCAACTATTTCTAATCAACGAAAAGGAAAATATTGAAAGATAAACAAACAACTTCAGTCTAACAGACATTGACGTAAAGATCAAAGGCTAAACTAAAACATAGTAACATTCCACATACTTCGTTGGGAAGTAGTAGATCCCGAAATAAAGCAACAGATAAAAGCGATTCAGTGAAATAAAGTACTAAAAAGTTAAAGAGAAACTGTAGCCAGCATACTGCCGATGACTGGCCTGTTGGTCTAGTGGTTAGTGCCCCTGACTGCTATGCCAGAGGTCGTGGATTTGATTCCCACCCAGGACAAATGTTTGTGTGATATGCTCAATCATTTATTCTGTGTCTGGGTGTAATATATCTATAACATGAAATACGAGTATATAAGTATGTTTATCAGTTGTCTATTACCCAAACTCTGCTTAGCTTGGGACTAGACGACGTTTTGTCATAGATGTGGAATATACAATCAACGGGTAGAGAATATTTTTGAAAATTTGTCCAGGACACTACAGATGGAATGCGCTTACCAACGGTGATTGGGTCGAAATTAGAGCTTTGTATCGCATCGCAATAGCTTTATAATGTTCTCACGGGCAACGAGCCGTAATCCAACACGCGGGTCCAGTGCGGGTTTGTGTACTATCACATGACTTCAAATTTTTTAATCTAGGGCATGGTGGTTTCCTCACGATGTTGTCCTTCATCGATGAAATAAATTACACAAAGTAATACGCCTGGCTTGGTCTGCACCCAAAACCTAAAATTTATAAGTCGGGGTCTTACCAATCGGCCAACATTGCTCTACGAAATTAGAATATACTTTGTATCAAATCCTGCATAACAAGTTAAGCAATTTTTGTGTTTCCCCGATTGGTTTTACATCGAACAGAAACAAGGAGATTGCAAATAAATTTTCTGTGTTAGAACTGCACTTGATTTGTTCTATTTTCTAAGTAAAGCTAACTGCAGCGAGTGTTTTAGATTGAGTACTTTTTTATTGGAGTGAACTGAGTGTGGGAGGCGAGTCGAGGTGTAGTGCTTGTGTGTTTACAAGTAGACGGGATTGATTAATTTATACGAAAGTATTTTTAATGTTATAAACTACCACGGGAAGTAAACCTTTCAGGTCTCAGTGTACTGAATGCGGTACACTTTTTACTTGCTAACACTCATCGATCTCCAAGTGAACGCGATTTCGAGCCATTCGGTTAAAAAACCAATCAAGCACCCGTTCGCATCATTACATAGTAGGTATATACAAAGTCGCTTCTGTCCCTATACGTGCATAGATCTTTAAAACTATGCAATAGATTTTGATGCAGTTTTTTTAATAGATAGAGTGTTTCAAGAGGAAGGTTTATATGTTTAATAGATACATAATATTTTTAATATCACTACTGTACCCGTGCGAAGTTGGGGCTTTGTAAAAAAAACGCTCAGTATTTTATAATCTACTTGATTATAAAATACTGAGCGTTTTTTTAAAAAATAATACAACCGTTTACAATACTCCCTATAAATATCAAGTTTCATCGACGAGTTAAACCTTATTAAGTACGTAAAAATAATTTAAGTTAGCTTGTACCGAGGTGTACTGAATTTGGTACAGTGGTGTTAAGTAGACTAGTGACTAATAAATATTATATCAACAATATTTAGATCCGACATGAAATTCACACTATGTATTTCAAACTCTGAAAGGAATTAAAATCCGTAGGTACTTCTTGTTAACCCAGAACCCTGTTTGGCATGAAGTAAAAGGAACCCTCTGTGTACGAGACCGACTCGCACTTGCCCAGTTTTTTTATATTTCTGATTATCATTATTATCCCAAAACAAAAATGTTTTCGTGTTAGAGTATCCATTAGTTCCATATAGTTAAAAGTTTTACAAACGTAATATTAGTAATTACGAAGGTACCTAAATACTTTTTGTAAAAGAACATTAGTTTCACGAAAGTAGAAATATATTTCCTGTTACTACCACGAAAACCTCGGCAAGAACTCAAACTTGTACTTGTTAGGTTTTTTAGAACTTAAAAGAGTTAGACCGATAGCTCAAGTTTCTAACTATAAGTTAGACCTAAGGTAAAATAAAAGTGAACAAATCTGCTCACTGAAAACAAATTGTTCCATTTTCTAAAATGTTTTTTTTTTTTCAACAGCATGTTTGCCGACCTAGATGCCTTCCTTGAGAATTGGCGAGTAACTGAGATAATTGGAAAGAATCGAGGGAGGCCTTTGCCCAACAGTGGGACAGCATAGGCTAGCTATAATAATAATAAATATGTTTGATCTAAATCAATGTCTGATTTATTGGTTTCGTAGTTAGTTTATAAAAAGAACTTGACTTGGCGTAATTATGGCGAGAGCAAAAACCTCGGATATATTATTTTATTTTATTTATAGAAAGATAAACTCATCATCACATCTATTTTATTACTCAAAACTGTGATTCGATACTTGTAGCACCATAGTTATTATGATGTTGAATGCCTCAACATACCTCACAAAACTCCGTCTGTTATGATATAAATAACATAATAAACTAGTGCGCCTCACTATCAACGATTGCGTCACTGCATGCCATCAGGTGGGATCACAATCAAGTACTAGTTTATATAAATAAAAAATATTCCCCGCGACATGATGTAAAAAAAAATCAACATTTGAAAGAAACACGTAGAAGCACATTTCAATTAGATATTATGGTAATGAAGATCTTATTTGTTTTTTTTTGCCTCGAAACGTATTTCGCAGTTAACAGCAACGCTATATGATGTTCGATATTGATTTCATGACAACCATAATAAACACACATTTTGATTTCAGTCAACGTAAAGTACCAACCTAAATAAACCGCGTCCTCTTGAGTAGCGACGAAACCTGAACAAAAAACGCGTCACACGATTAGTATTCAGGTGTCGCGAAGGGAGGCGCAAGACATTAACCTTTAAAAAGGGGTCAATGCGTGAAGTTTTGTCCCCTAATATCTTATTCTGGACGACGATTTGTCGAGGGACTGTTTGGAGAGACAAATACTTACTTTGAATATTGATGGTCCACCTCATTACAAAGACAATTAAAGTCCACTGATAAGATTTTAATAACAGACCTTCACTAAGTTAGATTTTAATGAGAGAGCATAAGGTTACAGGAACAAATCACATTGATGGTCCCTTGGGAAAGTTGATGAAGAAATAATGAATGTTCGATGAGCAGTTTCTACTAAATATTATGTTGTAGGTAGTGGTTCAAAAATAAGTAAGTCCTGACTCAGTCACTGACTCCTGCCAAGTCCAAATTCATTGACATAGAACTCTGAAATTTTGCCCAGAATAAGAATGGATTTTCCGAAATTCATCAACTAAGGGAACATAGGTCCGTGTGGGATTTAGGCCAAGAAGGAACGGGGTAGGGGTAGGTTGTTTAGAAAGTAAGAATCTGACACTGTTTTCCGCTCCGTCCAAGGGCGTGATTCATCATTGGATGATTTTCATCTACCACAAAAAAAGGTCCAAAATTTGTATGAAAAAACTTTCACGCGGACAAAGTCACTGGCAGAAGCTAGTGTCTAGTCTCAAAATATGTCCGTTAGTAATCATCAGGGTTAGAAAAGACATCCTATAGCAATAACACAACATCTACTCAACCCATATAAAAGCCTCCATACAATCCCCATTCTAAAATTCAACAGGTTTTTACTGTGCAGCCATAAACGTTGGTAACGAATCTATTTTTTGTGTCTACTTTGAATTATCAAAGGAACGAAACATACACTTTTTATGTCGATTGATGAAAAAGCTTTTAAAATAATAACAAAAGATAACGGAAAAGCAAAGGACAGACACAATAATGAAAGACCCAAAGACAGATTAAAAAATAAAATTCATATAAAATGGAGAATCGATCGACGCTCCTTTCTTGTCGTAACAATAACACTTTAAAGGAAAATCTACTTCGTTGTCGAGTACATTTTACACAGGAAACTTCCAATGGCGAGTGACTTTGTCAGCTGAATTATAAATGTTATAGAAGTCACCTGTGGGCTCTTATTTTCGCCGCGAGGTGAACGTACCTTTTCTGAGACTGACAAGACACGAATATAATATTATGTGATCAAAGAAATATATAGAAAAATCTAGAATATGGGATCCAAATACTCAATAACTGGTTCGAGATATTAGTAAAAAGCTAGTTGTCTCTTTGTGTGACTAGACAGTTGGGATTTTTTTTGGCCGAGGAATCAGCGTTAGGTACTATTTTTCGTAGCAACGCTACCATCGTTTGGGGCATTTTACTCATTTAAACAATTTACTAAATAGTTCATCATCATCATCATCATTTCAGCCGAAAGACGTCCACTGCTGGACATAGGCCTCCCCCAAGCGCCGCCACAAAAACCGGTCCTGTGCGTCTCGCATCCATCAGCTTCCAGCAACCCTGACCAGGTCATCGGTCCACCTTGTGGGAGGCCTTCCAACGCTACGTCTTCCGGTACGCGGTCGCCACTCCAGAACCTTTCGGCCCCAGCGGCCATCCGTTCTGCGTGCAATGTGCCCTGCCCATTGCCACTTAAGTTTGGCGATTCTTTTCGCTATGTCGGCAACAACTAAATAGTTAAGCATAAAGAAAACAAATAATAATAGATGCGCAGTTATAATTATAATATTATAATATATTACAATAACTTTAAGTTGATTAAGTATTATTTTGTCCGTTTTTAAGTATAATACAATTAGTTGAGTAGTATTAAATATTTAAATAATTTACATTTTTTTTTATGTGATTCTGAACTAATTGTTCTCCATTGGTGTAATTGCTACAAGGCGTTCCGATGTGAGGATAAGCAAATAAATAAATAGTAATCATAGTTTTACAGAATTGTTATCAATTCTAACTGCTTTTACGCTTGCCATTACTTTTAACGACAAATGTTCACTGAATGGGCTTTGAGCAAGGCTAATCGTCTATTTTTGGCTAAGGTATCCGCGGCGCTGTCAAACTAGTAATGGACGCAGCAAGTTTAAATACGAGCTACTGCACTCCTAACTTTAACGGTCTCTTAACATGAATTTATCACATTTTGAGTACCTACAAGTATAAAAGTAAGTAAACACAATATACCGCAAAATTTTGATCTTTTTAATCCCGTGGAGCAGGAACTAAATAAGTCCTATGAACTGGAGGTACTTTTCGGTCGTTGCGTAGTAGCTACATGCAGGTCATTGGACTCGCTCAGCTGATATTTACTTAAAAAAAACTAAAAATTTATAAATGTTTGTTACTCTCGCAAATTCTTCTGAATGGATTTCCATGAAACTTGTCTAGTGCAATGTCCTAGAATAGCACATAGGAGACATTTATCACAGAAGTCTATTTCCTTTAAATAATTATCTACTATCATGCATATGAAGCCACTGACAGCAACAAGTGCTTTTTATGGTGGGAAAAATCATCTGATGACGAATCCCGCCCTTGGGCGGAGTGGGAAACGGTATCAGAAACTTACTGATTAAAAGAACGGGGTGGGTCCCCGTTCTTTCTTGCCCTATTTCCAGGACCCAAGTGTTCCGCCTTTGCATTGCATAACTCCAAGAGGCTTCGACCCTGCTGGGCCCCTAGAGTTTGCTGACAACCCCTTGAGGCACGCGGGAACAGTGAGCACTATTGACGACTAAGACTCGGGTTGGACTGCGAGCTACCCATTGCTCACCGTCCACAAGCCTGCGGCAGCAGCTAGTGTACCTGGATAAGTCAGGGCCATGAGAGTAGCATATATATGCCCGGTTGTGGTGAACGGCTGTAGATGATGATGATGACGAAGATGATGACAAATATATCACCATCAGTATTAATAACTTTGATCTTTGAAAACACAAAATTTAAAGACACCATCGAAGTTAAAACCACAAACAATTTTATTGATTCTAAAACACGAAACGTACTAAAGTGGATCGGGTTGCGACCAGCAATAAAACGGCACTAATTTAGTGTCGATCTTCACGTAACAATGTTATACACATGACTCTGGATACAAAAGCCGATGCTTGCTTTACGAGTATGTACTGACAATACCAATTTTAGAGCCTTGTCGAGTTGCTATAGTTACCAGCATTGTTCGAATTTTATGATGCTGCCACTGTTCGAAATGTGAGAACGTTGTCATATATATACACAGTTAGGAAGCAACTCAATCGATACGTTTTAGTACATGCGTGCGACGAATACTTACATTGATTCCTGAGTTTTATGAAATAAAATAATAAAGATTTAGCTTTTTACTTTGTTTAACTCCGAGTCCACTTTATTTAACCACTACAATGATGTTTTCTTTTTTATTTGAATATTGTTTGTGCGTGTTGTACCTGTGCAAAAAGAGATGGCGGGACGATCTGGATCTCTTCCTTGGAAATTGGAACGATAAAGCGAGTAACCGAGATAACTGGAAAGAATGATAGGAGGCCTGTGCCCAGCAGTGGGACAGCAGTGGCTAATAAAATATATATAATAATAGAATATTAATGCTGTATATATCACAATACAGTATTATACACCTGGTACGGCATGGTTTGGCTGATATCGTTAAGTTGTAGTGACATTATTATAAAAGGGCCATTAAATTAATAAAAAATATTTTCACACAAAATTAAGCCAATACAATATCAATCGTATTTGAAATAGACCACATCTACCTTCACGCTGTTCAGTTTAATTATTACTTTAGCTTTAAATTGTGCACTCTGATCTAGTCAAACGGATTATTATTAACAAAAAAAAAAACTCAGCAGTAACACAATAATATATTCATAAAAAACCACGGCAAATAAATCTACTGATAAAGAAAGTATTGATTGTAAGGAACAAAACCGGGATTCCTATTAGGCAGAGGTCTATGCAAAAAGCCGTCGTAATACAAACCTGCTAATGGCCTAAATTCACTCAACGACGTCGAAAACATCTCCCCCAATGAAGAGAAGCTCCTCCATCGATCATCTCGTGGCGGAGGCAAAGGTGATTCATTTGTATAAGAATTTGTCGTAATTGATACCTGATCGATCTCCGCATTGTGGTACAAGGCAGCTGGATAGGGACCTTTTATTGTACTATCAGTCTCATTTACTGATTGAGACAAAGTAGTGTTGTCTGAATTTTCCATGGTTTCGGTGGCATTTGCTTTTGTTATATTTATATCAGCAGTTACTGTGAAGTTTTTCCATTCATCGTCTAGTAAAGGTGGTAATAAAAATGAGTTTGGTGGTCTGTTCGTTATTGTTAGAGTATCAACTACTTGGTGATTATAAACTGCCGTCGGGTACAGTCCACTAGCTTCAGTAGTAATAAGTTCTGTGACATTCTGATTATGCTCTGCTTTAGTAGTTGTCTCAGGTGTGGTCGTCTCATTTTCTTGAGTCGTGTTTCCTTTTGCAGTATTTTCAACCATACTTGTGTTTTGTACAGCCTTTTGGTCTGTTTTGTTTGCAATAACATCACTTTTATTAGTACTACCTCTGTTTAAAGCCTGCCTGAAAGTTGTTTCAATATCATTATTTTCTTCATTTTCTTTAGTGTTATTTAGTATAATTCTCACAGGTATAACTTCTTTCATTGTTGCACTATTTCCTTCAAAATTTTCATCACTGCTCACTACTTCGCCATCTTTATTTGTTTTAGGCACAATAATGATTGGAGATATAAGAAAAGCGGGTATTTTTAAGGTTTCACCGGGTTTGAAGTCTTGTAAATACGCAAATATTGTCAGTGGTTTTTTGGTTTTTACCGTACCTTGTTGTTTATTTTCACCTTAAAATAAAATTATACAATTAATAAACACCACGTCACTTTTAACAAATGTAATGGTTCCCTAAGTAATTACTTACATAACACAATACCATAAAGTAAAAACAATGTAATGCATAGAGCACGTTTATACATTTTGCTTAGAAAGTAATGTAGATACTAAATGTGTAACGTATTGAAAGCTAATGCCACGGTACCCTTATGTGTGATAATCGTGTTATAGGTGTAGTATATTTAAAAACAGACAACAGTAGTTTCATATTGTTTTATAGATATCTACTATATAGAAATTAAAATAACAAAAGTGCAAAATATGCTTATTTTAATTGTTAAAAACCCATCATCTCAATAACTTGTACATCATAGTTACAGTAATTTCATTAAAAACAACACACATATTGTCTTTTTCTACCACAAACCTATTAAAAAGTCCATCTCCATTTCAAAACTGACGCAAGACATCCAATTTTCTTATTAAAATGTTTACGTTTCATCTGTTTTCATCAAATTTAATCTTATAACCCGCCTTCGCGTATACTAAGTGAAGTGAAATCGAAAATAAACATAAGCCACATCAGAATGCGGGCTCGACAAGCCAGCATTCGCTCTGCTATCATTCTTTCACATTGTTTATCATTGGTGTTGAGTACAGTATGTACAGTTTCTAACATAACAAGCATTGCTGTAATAATAGTGTTAAGTGGAAAACTTTCCAACAGAAAGTTTTATGATATTAGCTACTCCGAATAAGTTCTTGTAATAACTAGAATATTTTGGGGTGTGTAACGTTACTAGCCTACTTGTTTAACTTCTGTTTTTGTTTTGTGGGTTTATCCCGAATATCATCATCTTCATTTACGCGTTTTGAATTTTATGGCTTAAGTTATGAGTCTTATAAATTTAATGTGTGTATCTTTTTTGTACTAATAATGTATAAACATAGTTTCATGTAAACATTCACCATACACTAAATAATTTATCTTTTAACTTGGAGGACATTTAGTCCAGCGACTTACATCCCTTTGGATAAAATTCCCCATAAATCTCTAGGGAACTTCCTTATTAGTCTTTTCAAAGATAAATCACTATTTATTAAGTGCGTAGTGTTGAGTGCTTTTCTAGTCTGATCTTGTATGATTTCATTGAGTACTTAATCTTTTCTTGTATGTAATATGTCGCTCATAAAAAAATCTATAATCAAATTTATTCTAATACTTAATTAGTTGCCATTTCCCATTACATTAAATTACTCATTTAGTGACGTCATCTTGTTTGAATAACCTGTTGTCAACCAGAAACTTCGAACTGCCATTAATATTAAATGCTGCGGTTTCATTTAAAGCAACATTGAATGATAATATACTGGGTTGGCTTGTGGCAACCTACACAAGTCGACAACTTGGATAAGGCTAGAAGTCGCCACAGCATCCAATATTCAAACCTTCGTGGTCGATTCGGGCGTCCATAAAGGAAACTAAAGTCTGGCTTTACTTTAGGTTTACATGAAATAATGAACTAACGACGATACACGTTGACAATTTACAAAGAATACAAAAAAAAGTACAAACTACCTTCAATTTCAGTTACTGGTATTTCCGATTAAGTTTGAAAAAAAAGAATAGGTATCGTCAAAATCAATTGACATCAACGCTAACATTCAAATGAATTAAGAAGCTCCTTTTTTTTAATATGGTTAATAATATTCA
This sequence comes from Mythimna loreyi, assembly GCA_029852875.1. Lineage (NCBI taxonomy): Eukaryota > Metazoa > Arthropoda > Insecta > Lepidoptera > Noctuidae > Mythimna > Mythimna loreyi. The sequence goes on from CM056792.1 coordinate 11,298,932, forward strand.
CACCAATTGAAACCTAAGTACTTTGAAAAGTTAGGCAGCCATGATGAGTTCGTCTCGTTTGAATCCCATGCAATTCTTATTTCAATGTCTGAGTTGGAAGACCATACCATTAGATTTGATGACTGACTTAAATGAGACTGCCAATGGAGTGGAGCTGTAGTATATAGCTGACAGTCAGTCTAGTTAGTTTCCCTGACTGCTATGCCTGAGATCATGGGTTTGATTCCCACCCAGGACAAATGTTTGTGTGATGAGTACTATCATTGTTTTCGTGTCTTGAAGTAATTTATCTACAGTACATTGTATTTAAAAATGTATAACTATGTTCAGTTGTCTAGTCTAATCACAATAAAAGCTCTGTTTAGCTTAAGACTAGACGGCGTTGTGTGATAGTTGTCAAATATTCATATGTTTATATTTATCATTCCTTCACGCTCAAGAGGCCGAACCTATTTTAAAAAGTACCACATAGATAGACCATGACTAGGACAGGACATAGGATACCTTTTAATCTGGGAATAGTTTTGCCTCACGCTGGCGAAACTACTGACTAAATCTATCTAGTTCCTTATAAAAACTTAAAACTGAATAATACTATTTGACACAAATCCCTAGAAATTGTCGTATTTTTGCTCATTAACATAAAACCGTTACCTAATCTCACACTGCGAAAAAAAAAACAAACAAAAGATTTCAGTATAACAAAAGTATAATCAAGACCAGACATCGATGACAGGTAAAAAGCAGCTATTATTACGATTTTTCCTTGAAATGAAAGCGTTCTCCTTTATTTCGTTGGGGTTTCTGTGAAAATAAAATATCCTTTGAAAAAATAATATCAACTCCTTAGGGGGAAGCGAAGGTACAGATGACAGTTTTAGAACAAAGCATTTTTCTTCTTCGGTTTTACTTATACGGGCCAATTTACTTATTGCGATATCAGAATGGGGCCGTTTATTTGCCTGTCACTGTCAATATCTACAATATTTAGTTGACTACCTTAAGGTAATATCACACTAGCGATTTGCGAACGGGTGCCGGGCGGGGTAGGCACGCAGCAAATGCGTTGCGAACACGCCGCGGCTGCATATCGAAGACGCCGCGGATGCGTGGCGAATTCGCAACATTTTCGTCGCGTGTTTGTGACAAGTTAACGACGTACACAATACGCTTAGCAACAAAATCTACCTTTACTATTAAAAAAATATTTTTTGTTCGCCTTCAGTAAAACTGTGGCGTTTGTACGAAACAGAACTAAGTGGCGTTTACGGCGGCAATGTCGTTGCGCAAGCGCAGCGTGTTCGTTGCGCACCCGCTCCGCGTTGAGGACGTCCGCAAATCGCTCGTGTGCTATTGCCCTTAGTCTTCAAAAATATCCCAAATTGAAGAGTAAAATTTATAAGTCCGCGATGATCTGTCATACTGTATGGATTAGAATACTGGGCTGTGAAAAAAATGTATGAAAAAGATTCCATACAGCGAATATGACAATCTTGAGATGGATATGTCGTGTGACGAGAATGGTTAAATTGAATAGGCTCTTAAAAACTAGTGCGACTCGCCATCAACGATTGAATTACTGCTTACCATCAGGTGGAGTCGCAGTCGAGCACTAGTTTATAGCAATTAAAAAACAAGAAAAAAATGTGAAATAAGTATATTAGAGGAAGTTCGAAACTGACACAAGTGACTGAAAAGTTAAGTTGTTAGTCAAGTTAAATTTCGGACTAAGCGTATCGCTTCATCTTTCATTCCGCGCACATCGAAAGACTGGAAATAATTGCCTGCTACGGTCTTCCCATCCGATTATAATTTGGGTGTCTTCAAGGCTAGAATGAATAGGCTTTTAATAAACTAATGCGCCTCACCGTCAACGATTGCATCACTGCTTACCATCAGGTGGGATCGCAGTCAAGCATTAGTTTATAGCAAATAAAAACAAAATCTTACAAATGTTTTCTCCGAACAGGAATCAAACTCCTGACACGCATTGCAGCAGCCAAACACTCAACCACTGAAACAACCGTGCCGTTATTATGGAAGACAGAAAAATATTATTTAGACCTAAATAAATGCGGGCAATATTTATAACTTACTCAGAAGATTCATTTAAAATGTACCTACATTAATAAATGCTCTCCGTAAAGCTCTATAAATGCCTATAATAATTTTGTTGTTTATTTAATTGGGTTGTATTTATTTATGAATCAAAAGGAGGCTTTAGTAACAAGTTTTTTCAAGAAACATAATAGTTTAACAATAACATGATTTTGACCATATGGTTATTTATGAAACGTCAAAGGTCATCCCTTTGACATTAATTTAATTGCAAAATAATATTTATTTTGTATTTTTACTATAAGCGACTGTTATACTAACTTTGAACATTCATTTGAAATTGTATTGATAGCGATGATTTAAGTTGAAACAAAATAGTAAAAGATTTTAGAATAGTAAAATGATTATTTAGTTTTAGGTCATGTGTCACCTTCTTACTTTTCAAATACCTCAGAATAATATTGATCTCTTGTTGCTACAACACTTCATGCTAGCGTAGGTTTTTGGGGGCTGACTTGCTTTTTTGGCATATTAAAAAAAAAAATAGAAAGGGGTCATAGTCTTAACAAAAGTCTTAGTAACCAGGCCACTCTTCTTCGTTTTTCAATTATGTCGCAGACTTTGCGTCAACTGAAACTTGTCTTTGAGTAGAGTACCGTACCGCGTACAGAGATAAAGGTAGAATCACACTGCTCCGAGACCGATTGACGCATGTGGCACACGTAGTGTAGTAACACTACGTGTGCCACATGAGTCAATCGGTCTCCATACATTTTATATGGAAACTAGATTTATAGAGCTTAACATGACACATGCCACGTGACGCCATTTTTTTTATGTTGGTAAAAATCATCGTATGACGAACCCCGCCCTTGGGCGGAGCAGGACAGTTCACACGTCTACTGACTAAACGACCCACCGTCCCTTCTTGCTTTAGTTCCAGGGCCTTGGTGTTCCGCTTTCGCATCAACCCTTAGCCCCAAAAGGATGCGACGCAATATGACGTCATTATACACTTCTCATCAAAAAAATCGAAACACCTTGCAAGTTTACGTTTTGTCAGGATTATCAGAAAAATGTGTACATTTAGGAATAAATGTTAAATGTCGTTTAATAGTGAGTAATATGAGCTTATCAAATCTTAATGTTAATGTTCTAAATTTAAATGAATTTTTCATAGGTTTCGTATTTTGTTAAATGAGTCATTTTTATTCCGTATGGAGTATAAAGGAAATGGATAAAACAACACACGTAAATGAAAAAAAAAGCTAAAAAACGTTTATTTAATAACTTGTATTCCCTCCCCGAGCTCTAATTACTGCTTCCATACGGTTCTTCATCGATCGGATGAGAGTCACGATCACATGCTGTGGTATATTGTCCCATTCCTCTTGGATTGCATCTTGCAGCTGGCTAAGTGTTTCTGGGGCAGGATCTCTTGCTCGAATTCGTCTCTTTAATTCATCCCATAGATGTTCAATGGGATTCATGTCCGGGCTTCTTGCTGGCCATTCCATAATAGAGATATCGACTTCGTTAAGATAATCTCGTACGACGCCCGCGGTGTGAGCCCTAGCATTGTCGTGCATGAATATGAAGCCGTTGCCAATAAAATGTGCATAGGGCATCACATGAGGCTCGAGACACTCTTCGACGTACCGATGACAGTTTAGTGCAGGCAGACGTGGCCCAGACACGAAAGCAAGCTCTGTCTTACCGTCGGCGCTGATTCCTCCCCAAACCGTCCACGAACCGCCACCATAGCTGACCTTTTCTTCAATGCAGCATTGTGCATAGCGTTCTCCGTCTCTTCTGTAGACCTTGTTCCTTCCGTCGTTACCATACAGCATAATTTTACACTCATCAGAAAAGAGAACTTTGCTCCACTGTAGGTATGACCAATTTAGGTGCTCACGTGCAAAGTTAAGGCGCGCTCTTCGATGGTCTGCAGTTAATTTCGGCCCATTTGCTGGCTTATGCGGTACCAGTCCACGATCCTTCAACCTTCTTCTAATTGTAGAGTCACTTACAGCCACCCTTCGTACAACACGAAGCCGCTGCTGCAGTTGAAAAGCGTTAAGGCGTCGATTTCTTAAAGAAGTTGTTACAATAAATCGATCATCTCACTCAGAAGTGACCCGATTCCTGCCAGATCCTGAACGGCGCGTGAACAAACCAGTCTCCCGATAACGTTTATAGACTCTATGAACAGATGACAGGCTTAGATGCAGTCTTGCAGCCACAACACGCTGACTAAGGCCAGAATCCAGCAATGCCACAACTTGGGCGGCTTCTGTGGGCGAAGTATCCATACGTTTTAGAAAAAAAACCTTTTTTCAGACGTCCCAAAGTCACAGTATTGAAATAAAAAACAAAAAGTTTAAGGATAGGCGCCAATTTTTAGTTTTTAAACGCTAAATGTACTCCAACCCTAAACACACATTTGTCTCAAAACAGTGATTCATTTCGTTTATAAGATAAACAAATGAAATTCTAATTTTGAATTTAGAATTTTCGCTGATTACTGTAATGGCCAAACTGCCAGCTATAATATATGTATTTTTTTTCATCGTATGAATTCTTTTTTGTGTTAAATTCGGACAGAAACAATGAAAACGGAAGTGTTTCGATTTTTTTGATGAGAAGTTTATTTTCAAACAGGCGTGTTACACGTGTACTTCGGTCTAATATAGTTTTTGCTTAATCGTCTGTTAATACCACGTTCCACGAAAAGTATCTAAAGGGCCTCTGCGAGTTGACTTCGAAAACATTAAGCAAGAAATCAACAACATTCCTTCTTAACTTCTGAGAAAAGTTTTTATGAATGTTAGCGATCGCTTTGAAGAGTGCCAGAGCCTAGAAAAGACAACATTTGAATAATTTTATTTTAAAAAGTATTTTTTCTAATCTACAAAAGTGAACTATTTTAAATACTGTTATTTTTTTTTAATTATTGGCAAAAATCATCACGATGAATCCCGCCCTTAGGCGGAGTGGAAAACAGTGTCAGACTCTTACTGACTAAACACCTACTCCATTCCTACGTTGCCATATATATATATATATACACCGTTAAATCTTGATCGTTTTAATCCCTTGGAGGATCGATTCAGTACATGAAACACTATCGATTGGTAAAGTTAGAATAAAAAAACAAAGTCCTTTTTTTTTAAACTCGAATTAATTTAGGCATGTTCTAAATTTATTTCTTTAAGTAAACGTCAGCTGGGCGAGTTCAATGACCTGTAGGTAGTTAGTACGCAACGACCGACAACTACCTACAAGGTCAATGGCTCATTTATTTCAAGAAATTAATTTCGTAAATGCGTATATCAATAAGAGATTAAGAAAAAAAGTACGTTATTTTTTTATTTTATCTACACAAATCGATAGTGTTTCATGTACTGGATCGACCCTCTTCGGGATTAAAACGACTAAAATTTAACGGTGTATATACAAGGGCCAGAGCCTTCCTTTTAGACGCGAACTTTTGGCCTCAGTTGGCTTCGACCATTCTGCAGGATCGCTACGATTTGCTGATAACTCCTTGAGGCGCGCGGGAACAATCCGCGCTGGCGACGACTAGGCTTGGTCCGGACGGTAACCAGACGATTGAACGGCGAGCTACCTATTGCTCGAAATCCACAAGCCTGCGATTCTAAATGATGGTCAAATATCAGCAGGAAATAGTGACGGGAAGTCGTACGGTAAGCCTGACAGCTTCTGGAGGGTTACTTTCTTGGCAACTATGACCACTCTGGCAAGAAAGAAACGATCAAAAAGAAGATATGGAATCTCTACTTATCACAATGACTTCTGTTTTGATCGTGAAAGAGTAACAAACACACATGTACACATACAAATTTTAACCTTAATAATATTAATGGGAAAAAATAAGTACATTGCTCCAGTTTCTCCAAGCAATAGCTCTGGTAATAAACCTAGCAACTGGGTTTCCAGGGCCTAGTAACTCAGTATTTAGGTTACGTGTAAGCTCTTTGGTACAGCAATAAAACAAAGGTCCCAAAACACTAATGAAAATCTGTTACGTATGTGAACTGGAATTGTGTTTTTTCTGTGGAGATTAAAATTACGATATTTTCAAGGTCAGAGTGCTGTAATTTTAGACTTGATGAAATCTTTGCAGATTAAATGATAATTTTTTGATACTTTTTTATCAATTCTTTACCCACCCTTGTCGGATTGGTCCATCAATTCTGGCATAGAACATATTGTATGGCTTACAATGGACGTTTTGTATATGTAAGTATAGTTTAGTGAATATTCCCACAATGCAGGAGTTGATTCCTAGTCTGAGTATGTTTTTTTTAAACAGATATAAATCTTATCTCTTCCCTAGGGTACATAAAAGCCATATTAAACTCTTGAGTCCCGCGTGAACACCGGCGTTCGCACACCTATTGTCTTTCTATTATGACTCTAATTACGGTATTCGAAAAGTCAAAAGTAATAGAAAATTGTAATAAAAATATATGTACATACTTAATTATTATTTTCATGTGTAGGCTCACGTTTGCCCAGTATCTCATCTGACGGTAAGCGATGATGTGGCCGACTACTATGGTATATATGATGATGGAGCTCGCTAGCTCAGAAGTAGGTAATCTATTCACTCTTAACTTGATCATTTTAATCAACACACATAACCCAACGCACCAGCAAAACGATGACGCAACACACAATTATAGAGGCTTGATATCCGAATATCCGAAACAGAATGACAGAATACAACGTAGGAGTAATATGCGCTTATATTACGCGAAGAGATCCGTGATATCCGCCGACAGAACGTCGCTTGAGGCTCACGTCATCTGTCGTCCTGTGACGTCAGCGTTACGTTACATTGCGAAGATTATTAAGCTTTATTTATAATATCATATAATATATCAAACGTTTGACGTTCTGACTTTCATTTGTGAGCTTCTTTTCCACCCACGGGAAGCATTTAAAGTGAATTTTCATCACATCAGCCGAAATTTTCCGTAGTACGTTCTGCTGGAAGTTGGTTTGTTCAAAACGAAATAAAAACAATTTATTTGAGCGAATTAACGCAATTTTAATATTATATATTATTCTATCCACCAATCCGCACTAGGCCCGCGTGGTGGATTATGGCCCATTCTCTCTCCTAGAGAGGAGGCCTGTGTCCCTGCAGTGGGAACATTAAAAAGGCTGATGATAATATATTATTCTAATAGTAACCTAAGGTTGACTAAAAATACAATAATAGTTACAAACTTATTAGATATAATAATAATATTTCGACAATCATCACACACAACGCCGTCTAGTCTCAAGCTAAGCAGAGCTTGTGTTATGAGTACTAGACAACTGATAAACATACTTATATATTTCTAAATACATACATATTATAGATAAATAACACCCAGACACAGAACAAATGATTGTGCTCATCACACAAACATTTGTTCAGGGTGGGAATCGAACCCACGACCTCCGGCATAGCAGTCAGGGTCACTAACTACTAGGCTGACAGGCCAGTCAAAAAGATATAAAAAATAATCCACATCGGTATCAATAGAAAAAACCCAGAACGCTGACAGCATTGCCACGCTGGATGGCAATGCTGATTCACTGAGATGAATAAAGCCCAGCCCTCTGGTCATACAAAGAGTCAACCAGTTGCTTGCTGATATCGCGTACAACTCCATGAGCGCTCGGATGCAATCTTTAAATTAGTTCACAAACATAATTATGGCGAAAACTATGTCTCAAAATTGCGCAAAACGGCCGAATGCTCAGCATAAAAACTTCATGCATAATGCGACGAAACCACAGCGTTGGTTTTCAGCGTGAGTCGGTGACGGTGTTGACACAAACACGTCGGGACGTTGCAGTATTAAAAGTTTGTTTGATTTGAGGAAAAAAACTAAATACTAAGTCACAAGTAAAATATTGAAATAAATAATACTAAAAAAGTTTATATAAAGTGGCAACACTACGACGCGATAGCACTATCATGCAACTCGTCTGGGACCCCTGTGCTATTTTAATATCATCATTCCAACACGTTCCCATTGTAATCCATAATGGCCACTGATCGACCAATGATCATTGGTCAATCAGTGGTCTCGTAATAGGACTGAGGTACGAGCTGTCTTGTAATAAATTAAAAACATCGACTGCACAATAATGTTTTGATGGTAGGTAACTGACCAAAGGAATTGTCAAAATTTTAGCAGATTACCGCATTCGTCAGATATTGATTTATCATTGTGTACGAGAATAACGTTCTATGCCATTTCTTTCATTGGAAAGTCATAATGACGCTATTGTATTAGTAGATTACCAAACTTGTCAAAATCAACAATTATGAAATCAATGATAGACTATTCTAGCACTATTGTAATACAGACTTGAGACCCTGTACAGTGTACGGTAATTGGTATAGACAAGATAGAATATGCTCGCGATGCTGTTGACAAAGGGTATGACGATAAAACGATATCGGTAATTCAAAATATACTAGAAATAATACATGTAATGAAAATTGTAGTTGTTTGTGACGATTTTTAAAGAATATGTGACAAAATGTGAATTAGGTGGACTGAAAAGAAATGATGATGGGTACAGGTAAAGTTGATTAAACTTTTGAGACTCAAGCAAACGCCGGCGTTTGCACTACTATAATATATTGTCTTTCTATTATATCTATAATTATGGCATTCAAAAAGTTAATTGTTTAATCGAATTTCATTGTAAATAATTGTAGCGAATATACATATAAATTGAATTAGTTTGTGTAATAAAGGCATTAAATATATGGTGTAATTAGACTAATAGGATTGCTAAACCATTAAAAGAAAATAAGAATAAATAAAAATCATATGCATTTACAGTATTAGTAATTCATATAATTATGTTGCTACAGCGACCAGGTAGGTCACTGCATCTCATGTCTATGGCATTCTCGTGGCTCTCACCAAGTAATCGGTCTACTCTGAAGGGGCCTTCCAACTCTGTCTTTTGTTACTTGAGCGTACCTCATAATCCGTATCATCATCATCATCATCATCAGCCGTTTAATGTTCCCACTGCAGGGACACAGGCCTCCTCTCTCTAGGAGAGGGAATGGGCCATAATCCACCACGCGGGCCCAGTGCGGATTGGTGGATGTCACATGTCTTCGAATTTTTGGTTCTAGGACATGCCGGTTTCCTCACGATGTCACGATAATCCGTATATCTCAAGATATATGTACGTTTAACCTACTCGCAAAACCGATGATTAATGGAGTAAATACATTCTGGAGTGGCATTTTTACATACTAACATTTTTAGGGGACAACTTGGTTTTCATTTGAGGAGCACACAATAATTTTTCATACATGTACATGTAATCACGTGTACAAAAAAAAAAACTAAAATATTTAAACCATATGTGTAATCAGTAATAATTTCTAATATGTAATATCCGATGTAATCTCAATAATGTTTCGTAGGCATGATGTGAACTATAGACAGTCAACCTTATCCCACTTACATAAATCTTCTTCCAGGTAAATGGCAATATAGTATTCCACTCTATTTGGCATTTAATATAAGTTTGAATAGCTTTTGACATAGGTTCTACTAAGCCCTGTAACGAGGTACTTAACAAGTAGAGCGTGTATGAAACAAGACTACACACCAGTTACCCATTTTAGATTCAGCTGTTCTATTCGAGCCAAATATTCAAACTTGATGTGTCGCTTCAACTATTACCAAGATGAGAACTACTGTCCTGTTTTGGGAACAAAGGTAGTAACCGCTAATACTTGGGTTTCTCGAAACATTCTCATTGGTATTTCGCTTAAAATTATTTGTATATATGTAAAGACGAGATTCATATGGAATTTATTGAGTGGGAGGAGAAATAGGTAGTCAGGTAGACTAGAATCCAATTGGATTCTAGTCTATCTGACTACCTATTTTTGCAACACAGTTGGGTAAAAGATAAGCAGATTCATTGAGAGAGGGAGAAAATTTATCACATTCTAAATTACTTATGCGTTTTTTAACACTTACATTAGCCTTAATATGGTAATATTTATTCTTCACCAGATTTTGTCCAAGTTATGTTACGGTGGTGTTGTTTTGTAGGGAAAAGAATTATAATATGTTAGTGTCATACATGAGATTCTTTAAATTTTTTGTAACCCGCAACTCCTCGAAGACTATTGTATATCTAACGATCGGATTTCTTCCTAGAAGCAATGTACGTTTACTTGTTTTTTAAACAACTCGCAACTCCGCAAAGACTATTGTATATCTAACTATAGGATTTATTCCTAGAAGCAATGTACTTGGAAGTTTATTTGTTTTTTAAATAAATTTTTCTATTTAGCGGGTTCTCAATAGTTCTACCTACTTCATTTCTAATTTGACAAATTATCAAATCATAAACTTGTTTATTTTCTCCAATCTTCCATTACCTTTCGATATTTTACTTTGCTTTTGAGGAGTGTCAATCAGAAAAACATTTACATTATTATCGTTAAGTACATGAATTCGTCCGTCAAAACAAAAACAAATATCTCAAAGAAAATATACTAAGTTGATCAAGCAGTCTTTACGCATACATTGCCTAATGACTGCTCAGTGACTGACTGACTTAGTGCTGACTGCTCCGAATCAGTCATTACATTGCTTGCTGACTGCTTGAGTACATTGCCTAGCTGGATGCCCTTACGAACCCTTACCTAGTAAATGTTAATAGGATTACAACACAAAGATGTATATAACTCGAATTATTAAATCACCCACAGTGAACATAATTAGAAAACATTATATTCCATGATGATATTGTAGAATTCCAATCTGAAGTAATTATTTTACAAGCCCCCTCAGCGATGGTACAAGTAGGCATAGGGGCATTAAGTCGGTTACACCAGTGTATTAATAATATTACTATCCTGCTGCCAATCACGGTAGGGTGCCGATATTCTCGAGAACGCGCTAAATTTCAAGTTGCCGAGTTAGACGGAGTTCTATAGTAACATACATATAGCAATATATATGATGTTGTAGTGGATTGTAGCAGGTTTAGTAAATTATATTTGAGTTTCTCTCGTCTGCTTGAGAAATAAGTGAGTTATTGAAGCTTCTACGGACTTTAATTTCATGGTGATGATGAAGTAGAAAACTAATTTGCCTAAAAGTATTTTGTGTAGTTATTACATTAATATTGTAAAGCCGTTTGTTTGTATATTTTGTTTTATTTTTCAGCAACAGCTTAACGGATTTGAACGTAGTACTTGAAACGTGAATAGACTTCTGATACTTTTTTTATTTTTCTTTGGTATTCATATTTTCTCACGGGTAAATCAAAAGAAATTTGTTAAAATATAAAATAAATAGTGTTTATGCACTAAAGTGACTCTTGCTCAAGTTCTCGAGAAATTAATAACAAAAAACACAGAAAACATCCTTACGTCTTCCGGTACGTGGTAGCTATTCCAAAATCTTTCAGCTCCATCGACGATCTATTCTGCGAGCAATGGGCACTGCCCATTATCACTTAAGTTCGGTGATTGTTCGTGCTCTGTCGCTTGGTTATCCAAGGTAGGCCGATGGTCTGGTAAGAGTTGCGGGAATCCGATGAATACGAGACGCACAGGACCGTTCACTGGCGTCATTTGGGGGAGGCCTTTGTCCAACACTGAATGTATTTCTGCTGAAATGACAATGATGAAGAAAACAGCAGTTTGTAATTAAAAAGATTTAATTGTGCATCTTACCATCAACGATTTCAACACTGCTTACCAACATGTGGTATCACAGTCAAGCACTAGTTTACAGCAGCAAGTACAAGCTTTTGAAAATAAAAATGATGTTGGAATTAGATCAAAAACGCGAGAACCTCAAGGCTAGACCACTAACAACTATAATTTATTTATAAGTAGCTTTTGTCAGCGGATTCGCTCGCGTACATAAAATATAATATATCAGTGGTAAAGCAGCTTTCTATTGTTGCTAAAATTTTTACAATCGGACCAGTAGTTCCAGAGATTACCTCCTACAAACAAAAAAATAAAAAAACAAACTTTACCTCTTTATTATATTACTAGATTTTGTCAGCGGCTTCGCCCGCGTACATAAAATATAGCCTATGTCACTCAGGAATAAAGCAGCTTTCTATTATTGCTAAAATTACTCCAATCGGACCAGCAGTTCCAGAGATTACCTCCTACAAACAAAAAAATAAAAAAACAAACTTTACCTCTTTATTATATTAGTGTAGATTATATTATATTATTATTTATATATTATATATATAGTGTAGATGTAGACTAGTGTAGATGTCCTTGATAGTGTTTTGATATGTCCGCTCTGTGCTCGTAGGTTTTTGGTCAAGGTTGGATGGTCAAATTACTTGGGGGCACATGACAGAAAAGCACATCTGTGCTCACATCACCATGAGAAAACAAGGAATGCGGTCGCTGTAGCCGATATCAGCTTGAAATCATCATCATAACAATAAAAAAACCGTCAAAGAGCGTGTCGGACCACGCTCAGTGTAGGGTTCCGTAGTTTCCTGTCCATCACAAATTTCCCACAATGTAACAGAACGCAGTAGCCCATGTATAAATTAGTAACCCTATTTCCCGAGAGAAGGCATTGTACCCGGCGGTAATTTTGGATTGCGTAAACCGATTTTAATCTTTTTCTATTTTTATTTAAAAGAAGATACGCTCAGAATGTTAAAATATGTAAACCAAGTTAAAATATTAATGTAAGTTGTAAAAAACAACAAAAAATGTATCAATTTTATTATGTAGCAGTTATTGAAACTTCTATCTTTTTTATCCACATATGGCCCAGAAAAAGCTTTCAGACCGGTTATTTTTGACTGTATATTCTTTTCTAGAAAGCTCAATAGGAATTGGTACATAAATTCTATAGAAGTGTCGACTCTATTGTACTTAAATGTCAATGTCGCTTACCTAGAAATAAATAGCGTCAAACTATTTTTATATTTCTCGTTATCATTTTGTTCGATTCATTTATTTTGCTTTTGTTGTACCTTTTTGTAGTTTTACGAGAATCTGTCTGACAATTTGGTGACAACAACCGTTCGACACATTATTTGTATACTTTAATATTTCGAATACCGTAATTAAAGACATAATAGAAAAACAATTGGTTGTTCTTCATTATAAAAGTGTACCGTACCCAAAAGGTTAAAATGGAATCCTACTACTAAGACTCCGTTGTCCGTCTGTCTGACTGTCACCAGACTGTATCTCATGAACTGTGACAGCATGTTACTGTCTATAAAGATATAATTCTGCTTCATAATTGAGTTGCAACATAGGAGCCAATTATACATAGTTACATTACAAGCTAATATAAAGCTTGTAAAAATTTGCACAAATGATTTCTTTTATTTACGATCAGTGTCACTATAAGCAAATTTGATGAGTGTGTTATGTCAGTTTGAGTGTGCCTCCTATTGGTAACGTCTCCTTATCATCTATCTATATGATGTCCTTTCGCTTGAGACGCTTTGCATAGCTTCGGATCTTTACGCGATAGAATCTAGAATTGTAAACAATCAAATTTCAAATTGCTTCTAAACTCCCTATTTTATTTATAACAAGCGGTTAACAAACCTAAACCCTGGAACTGATAGCGTAAACTATGTTTATTCCAAATATATATTATATTACGGACAGTACCGGGTACTATGTTAGTCCGTCGGGAGCATTTCGACACCGATATTCGCAGTTACAGTACGGTCCATAACTTGCGGTCCCTGGGCTACGTTTGGTGGTCTATTACAATTATGTTGCCTACGATTACTTATTGGTACCATTTCGTTTTGGCGTTTATTGGATGCGTTTAGAAGGGTGGATAGATTGAAGGTTTGGAGAGTGTCTGAGATATTCCACGAAAGAGATATTATGTACATTTTAAATGATTAGATGACAGAATGTTTTTTATTTAAGGTGGGCCATCCTCATTTGCCTATCGTCAACGTCGCGCATGGTTTAAAAGCTTGTTGCTTCATTTAACGTATTCCAAAGTGATGTTTGACGCAAAAGTAATGCGAAAAAGAGAGATAAATCCTGAAAACTCTGTTGCCATTCAGCAATTCTATTCGAATGTTTCACAAAACTTCTTCCAGGAAATGTGTATTTTATTAAACCCTTAAAAATAAAATAAAAAACTGTGAGCATTTACAATCTCGATTAAATTATTCTATAGAAGTACATTCTTATATTTTTAATAAAGAAGTACTTAGTATATAAAGTAAATCACTTTAGTTTTAAAGAATGTGCGTATACATTATAATCGGGCGAGAAAACTGTAGCAGGGGAATTATTGTTCCAGTTCTTTGACCTACGCAGTATAAACGACGAAGTGAAATGCTTAGTCTGGGCCGTAGAAATATCATCAATATAAGGACGGACAATAAAAGTAGGTCGGGTTGTTTAAAGTTAGGACGATGACATCAATCAAGTCATGGAATTTTCTAGCACACTCCCGAAATGCATCTTTTAAAAACCGAAAAGTATATATTTATTATGTGCCTGTGTGAAGAAATTGGTTCTAAGGGAAACTGGTTTTTAAACAGAAATGGAGATGGATCAAGCTAAAAAAATGACGCCATGTTTGTCTTTAATTCTGGAGAGGCAATTTTTTTTATTTCTAAATTGTGTCGATCGAATTTAGTTCGGCTCAACGTCGGAGCGTGAAAACGGAGAATCCCAATCTCTCTTTCACATTACTTCACCTTTTGTACACTGCGAATTTACATAAAGAGCCTCACTCGGTCCTTGGGGTACCTTTCCGGGTTTTCCATTTTGTGCTTGAATGCGACGTAGCGGCCGGATCCTAACTAGAGCTTGAATCTGGCAAAGCGACCGCCTCGTTTTATTTCGATCGAACCACAAAAAGGGTTAGGTTTTTTGAAGGCTGACTGTACATTTTTTGGTAATTGGAAACTATTCCTTTTATGAGGGTACTTTCGAGACCCCGGTATTGTTGCCTTAAGGATACGTTAACCTTAACGGTATATTGAAAACTGTTTATCAGGTGTTTGATGTTTCAAGGTTTTTGCCATGACCCAAATATTTTATTTAGCACTTACAGTATTAGAATATATTTATGACCCTTCATTTTCCTGCTAACCATTGCTGTCATTCGCTACTATCTCATAGGCAGAGCCTTTTACGAATATCGTTCGGGACTCAGACGCTGTAATAACTGCTTCCCACGACACTATCGCAGATCCAAAATATATAGAAAAAGAGGAAAAGTTCAAGAACACGTTCTATTACCCAGCTGAACTATTCTCACCTCCTCGCCTCGCCCGTTCGTCTCATAAAGTAAGAAAATCGTCCGCGGCCTACGATCAGTGAAAGTAATCTTCGCAAACATTCTACCTCCGGGCGGAAAACAATTTTCGCTGATGTATTTTTTCGAGAGGCTCGTGTGTTCTAGCATTATTCTCGAGTAATACAGGATTGGAGTTTTTTTTCTCGCCCGTAATTCAAAGGAGGTTTTACAGCAACTTTTATTACGACAAAAATAATTCGGACCGTGAACAGAACGACCACTGTCACCGCAGATACAACGCTGTAATCCCTCATGAGATGAGCTTGTAACTAAATTTCACCATCTACCACTATTTAGCTAATCCCAATTTTAAACTAAAAATTTTTGAGCATTTCGCTCTGATGCAATTTCTCAGCTTTAACTTTGCAAATAAGACCCCCATATATTTCGCAAGAAGATTTAAGACTTATTTTATTAGATTTATTTGTTGAAACCTGATTCATTGTATGTCTAATACAGGTGCCAGATGTCTTGCGCAAATCTTTTCATATTAATATCAACAATTTAAGTGCAAATACGCTTTTATTTCAAGTGGCCATATTTATCAAGAAAATGATGGAAATTACCATGACAAAAAATACTCATAATAGAAGAATAATGATGACATTTTTCACAATTTCACTTCATAAATAAATAGAATAAATTGTCCCTACGGGACGCAGTGAGGAGCGTAGGTACTTATTTATAGGATAGATGCACAGGTGGGTTTTGGGTCTTAGCAAACGTGTTTTACGCTGCCCAAGGGCGGCCTGCCGTGACGCATTGGCGGCCCGAGGCCGTTAGCTACGCCAGCATACATAACTTCCCACCGTAATTATAGCGGGTGTTAAACATAAGTTGAAAGTGAGTCTGTTGTGGTTTAGACCTCAACTTTGAGAGAATAAGTCTGACTAGACCGATCGTAAGCCTGCTTTTGGGACCGAAGATAAGTAGATAAATTAGAAAGAGCATCAAAGGGTGGTTATGGATTTTATTTTATTGACAGGTGAAATCTTTTTTTATTTTATTGAAATTGAAAAACAAAATTATTGGGCGAGGATTGCTGCTCACTAGTTTGAGGAATGTCGATGCCGTTAACGTTAACCATGGTTAAGTCGATGTGACAACCTGATTGCTACAAATAAATTAGACAATAAAATTAAATAATACCTATTGTCTAATTTGTTTATAGCAAGGATTACAAAAAAAATAAATAACCTTAAATTATTTTAAAATTAACTACTTATTTTTTTAACATATATTTGAGACGTAAGTATAAAACAATATAAGTAGAAAATTTTAATTTAACTCAGTATGTTTAATTTATCTATACGTATTACACTTTCAGAGAAGGAAAATTAGATGTAATAGAAAGAAAATAAGTACCTCTGTCTACATTAATTCTATACGATGGTGACCGAGAAGAAAAAAAATATCAAAGGTGGCACTTATTGGTACTTATACACCGTTAAATTTTAGTCGTTTTAATCCCGAAGAGGGTCGATCCAGTACATGAAACACTATCGATTTGTGTAGATAAAATAAAAAAATAAAGTACTTTTTTTTTAAATCTCTTATTGATATACGCATTTACGAAATTAATTTCTTTAAGTAAACGAGTCATTGACCTTGTAGGTAATTGTCGGTCGTTGGGTACTAACTACCTGCAGATCATTGAACTCGCCCAGCTGACGTTTACTTAAAGAAATCAATTTAGAACAAGCGTAAATTAATTCGAGTTTAAAAAAAAAGTACTTTGTTTTTTCATTCTAACTTTACCAATCGATAGTGTTTCATGTACTGAATCGATCCTCCAAGGGATTAAAACGACTAAAATTTAACGGTGTATTCATAATTCTAAAATATGCTGACAAAGAAAAAACAAGAGCGGACAAGAAACGGTATGTTTATATCTATAGAAATTTCTTTCAGCATACCTACGTAAAGAAAGTGGAAAAAATAATGTTACCGTATACCTATTCGAGTAATAGGAAAAATAAAGAAAAATAAATGCTAAAAAAGACAATTAAAATTTTATAAGTATCAACACAGGTATGTATGGTTTTTTTAAGGTGAGAAAAATCATTGATGACGAATAACACCCTTAGGCGGAGTAGGTGACAGTGTCCAACTTCAACTGACTAAACGACTCACCGTTTCTTCTTGCCTTAGTTCCAGAGCCCCGGTGTTCCGCTTTCGCATCAACCCTTGGCCCCAGAAGGCTTCGACCATGCTGAGCTAATACTAGGTATGTATGGTTACTATCTACATTCTTTTGATCATAAAGCCATCCCACATAGCGCTCTCGCAATATATTCAAAATGAAATTCTTATAATTTCATAAAGATAAATTGTAATTGAAACATTCTCGTTACTCAGGTAAATAAAATAATATATCAAATGGAATACGCTGTATACGATTATAAAGCAAATATTTGCTTTACCCAAGCTTCTTCAGTTGGGGTAGGTATAAAGAATTCTCGACATAAAATGACGGAGAATTTTCTCCGTTTTTAACTTGATTAACTTTAGCAGCTCCACCTTAAAGGGAATCAATTCCCTTTTAGCTACACTTTGTTCAAAATGTTGCTTGAATCTCTGTGGATTTTGAGATATTTTAGGAATTGAATTAATTTATGGGTCAACTTTAGAGTTCTGTGTATAAAATAGAATAATAGAAGGTACATTGTTACCCTGGGGTTGAATGTAAGTTTTTACGCTTATAGTTAAATAACTCTTTGACCCGAGGCTTTTCATTACAAATATGAGAAAAATATTAAAATCTGAGTTGTCAAGTTGTCAAAGGTCTTATGATATCTTTTGATTTAGCTGGTAAAAGGTTTTCCACTACTGCTTTAGCCCCTTCTCTCCAGATATCTTAAAAAAAAAATACAATCTAAATGAATATTTACGTTGGAAAATGTTTTTTTTTTAGGGTTCTAACCTTTTTCTAAATCCACAACCTACACAATAAAATGGTTTCTAACGTGATTTTTACGTTTTCATTTAAAAGGTACCTTTTCTAAACATATCATCTTAACTCTTTGGAAAACACCATCAGCAAAAAACCCTACTGAGTCGAAGCCCACTGGAGCCATGGGTTTCTGAAAGATTAGAAACGAATAAGACATGAAGAAATATTGTAGTGAGTTTTTAGACAGTTTAAACTCTGCCACGCCCTCCCGCTTCGAACAAAAGCGAGAGAAGTCAGTGTACGATTTGCCACCTAAAAAAAAACCAAGAAGTCTTTTACCCAGTACAATATTTATTTCTAAATTCCGTTGAAAACACTTCGCTGGACACCCGCACTTCGGTTTACTCATCATATTTTTTCTTTCATGCTAAAAATGAAGCCAGCGTTGGCGGCCATTGTAGTCTTTTTACTTTTAGTTCTTGTTTGCCCAACGCTCAGGTGTTGACTCAAAAATATTGCAACGGTTTTTAGTGAATGAAACATCGGAAATTGAAATCATTTTCTTGTAGCGTACTTTGTTTTGATGGTTGTTATTTGTGGAAAGCTCAGACTTCTTACTTTTAATTTTATTTTTTGTTGTTTTTAAGCAAAAAATTGTCTGTCAAAACAACTGAATCTATAGTTTTTGTTTTTTGTCGATGGTTTCAGTAAGGTATTTTAAATGACCTTTGACTAGAGTTTTATCATACTGATAGCGTTACCGTTGATGTTATAAAGATTTGTCAAGGTTTTTTTATGTTAGGTCATCATCATCATCATCAGCCTTTTAATGTTCCCACTGCAGGGACACAGGCCTCCTCTCTCTGGGAGAGGGAATGGGCCATAATCCACCACGCGGGCCCAGTGCGGATTGGTGGATGTCACATGTCTTCGAATTTTTGGTTCTAGGACATGCCGGTTTCCTCACGATGTTTTCCTTCACCGTTTTGAGAGCAGTGGTGATGAAATAAATTACACAAAGTAATGCGCCTGGCTGGGTTTCAACCCGCGACCTACGATTCGTAAGTCGGGGCCGTTACCACTCGGCCACCACTGCTCTTATGGTAGGTAAATTCATTTATTTTATTCATTCATTCAATGACGAATCCCGTGACGAATTTTCATATGTTCTGAATTATGAAAATCACTATTTTGAGTGTTATATTTGTGAATGTCGGAACAAAGTTCTTTTTATTTGTATAAAAAGTGATACAATGGAATACCATGGGTTGTGCAAAAAAAAATTAATCAAAATGGTATAAGTCAGCAAAAATTTGACCCACCTCGCTTTGTTCAAGTACAGTATTTCCAAATTAATAATGCGTGTTATTTTATGTTTTGTATCGACAATATCGACAGCGACATCTAGCGAGAACTGTATAAGGTTTAGATATGTTCGTTTTTCAAATATAGTTCAGTTCTTGTCTGTCAATTCAAGCGTTTCATTTATTACAGGTTATGGGCCCAGAAAATTAATAAAAAGTTTTTTTTTAACAAGGATTTCGTCACGGTACGAGTGTTAAAAAGACTTTTTGGGCACGCGTTTTCACTGTGTTGTGAAGATTGGTTGGACATTCGTGAAATAAAAGTATTCCGAATTACGATGGCGGCCAACTATTTGGTAAATGTACCAAAGTTACGCGGACGGGAAAATTACAGCGAGTGGTGCTTCGCGGCAGAGAATTTCCTAATTCTGGAAGGCATGAAACATTGTGTAAAGCCAGAAGGAGTGGACATAGGAGCTGCAGATGACGAGAAAACCCGAGCAAAATTGATCATGACGATCGACCCGTCATTGTACGTTCACGTGAAAAGTGTAAGAACAGCGAAAGAACTCTGGGAAAAACTACAACAGTTATTCGATGACAACGGTTTTTCAAGAAGAATAAATCTGTTACGTACTTTAATTTCGATAAGACTGGAAAACTGCAGTTCAATGACGTCCTACGTGACTCAAATTATTGACACGGCTCAGAAATTAAGTGGCACGGGTTTCGAAATAAACGACCAGTGGACAGGCTCATTGTTATTGGCAGGATTGCCAGAGCGTTTTTCACCGATGATCATGGCAATAGAGCATTCAGGCATTAACATAACGGCTGATTCCATTAAATCAAAATTGTTAGACATGGAGTCAACCACAGAGGAACATGATGAAGTTAGCGGCGCATTTGCAACTCGTTCGAAGTTCATTGGCAAGAAAAATATTATGGCATCAAGAAAAAATGTCAACGTTGGTAGCACTGCTGATCTGTCAAAGTCAAACGTCAAGACAGTGACATGTTACAAATGTAAACAAGCAGGACATTACCGCAATCAGTGTACATTTTTGGACAAAAATGCGTCGAATACAAATAAAAATGAACGTACAAGAAGTAACGCGTTTAGCGCCGTGTTCCTGAATGGTGAATTTTGTAAAAGTGACTGGTATATTGACTCCGGGGCGAGTGTTCATCTTACCGCGAACGAAGAATGGTTGTCAAATGTGTCGCGAGATGTTATGATCAAAGAAATTGTCGTGGCAAATAAAGATAAAATACCAGTAATATGTACTGGAGATGTGCAGATTACGACAAAGACGCATGCCTGTGAATACGATATTACAGTGGAAGGTGTATTATGCGTGCCGAAGTTGACTACAAATCTGTTGTCTGTTAGTCAACTTATATCAAAAGGAAACAAAGTTTCATTCAACAATAATGAATGCCAGATTTTCAACCAAGCAGGAGTATTAGTGGCTACAGCGAGTCTGTTGAATGGTGTGTATAAACTAAACATGCCTGAGTGTTGTTCATTGGCTGCAGTGATGGTGTCCAGTGAAGTTTGGCATCGACGTCTAGGTCACGTCAACAGCCAGTATTTGAATAAGATGCAAGATGCTGTACAGGGATTGACACTTGATAGTAAGACTGATATATCAAAGTCATCATGTGTTGCATGCTGTGAGGGAAAGCAGAGCCGCTTACCTTTTCCCAAAGAAGGTAACAGAAGTACTGAGTTGCTACATATTGTGCATACTGATCTCTGCGGACCAATGGAAAACCTATCTCTAGGTGGTTCTAGATACTTTATGCTGTTCATAGATGATTTTAGTCGTATGACATACATTTATTTTTTGAAAAGTAAAGATGAGGCATTGACATGTTTTCAACAGTATAAAGCAGAGGTTGAGAACCAACTTAATTGCAGCATAAAGATCTTGAGAAGTGACAACGGGACAGAATTCTGCAACAGTAAGTTTGACAATTTTTTGAAGTCGCATGGGATCGTACATCACAAAACGAACCCATACACTCCCGAGCAGAATGGCCTCTCAGAACGATACAATCGAACTGTCATTGAGAAAGCCAAGTGTCTACTGTTTGATGCAGGTCTCGAGAAAAGGTTTTGGGCAGAGGCGGCACACACAGCAGTGTACTTACAGAACAGGACTGTGACCGCATCATTAAATTATAAAACTCCTTTCGAGATATGGACAGGCAGAAAGCCTGATGTAAGTCATCTTCGTGTTTTCGGTAGTACAGTCATGGTACATGTGCCGAAACAAAAGAGATTAAAGTGGGACAAAAAATCTGATAAATGTATCCTTGTCGGCTATTCCAATGAGGTCAAAGGGTACAGGATTTACAACCCGAAGTCTAATGCCGTTACTACCAGTCGAGATGTTATAGTGTTGGAGAAGATGGAGACAGAGAGTGATCTGAAGGTACAGGAAAATTGTTCAGATGAAGTGAATATGGTTCCAGTGGAGGAAAAAGACTTGACACCTCAGGAAGATTCACTTGAACAATCTGAGAGCTTGAACACAGATGACAGCGGTGAACTATATGTACCTTGTGAAGAAGACACACTAGATAGCTCTGAGTCTGGTACAACAGACAGTGAAGATTCCATTATATTGAACAATGTCAACACAACATCTGGTCCCCGGCGTAGGCAGCAGCCAGACAGATATGGATTTGCAAGTGCTTGTGCAAAAGATGACAACATGTTTGCAGATGAGATATCCTTGCAGGAAGCCTTGGAAGGTCCAGAGAAAGAACATTGGTTAGCGGCAGTACAGGATGAACTACAGTCATTCGAGAATAATAGTGCATGGGAACTTGTAGATGTACCAAAAGATGGTACTATAGTACAGTGCAAGTGGGTGTTACGAAAAAAGTACGATAGTGAAGTTACCGTGCTCGTCTGGTTGCAAAGGGCTTCACCCAAAAATATGGTGTAGATTACACAGAAACATTTTCGCCTGTAGTGAGACATACAACCCTTCGACTATTATTTGCATTGTCTGTAAAGTTAGGTATGGATGTTCACCATTTAGATGTCAAGACTGCGTTCTTGAATGGTGACTTAGAGGAAACCATTTACATGAAAATACCAGATTGTTATAACAGTAGTAGTTCAGATCATAAAGTATTGAAACTTAAAAAGGCCATTTATGGACTTAAACAAGCCTCTAGAGCTTGGAATAAAAAGGTTGATAATTGTTTGATCAGTAATGGTTACAAAAGGTCAAAAATAGAACCATGTATGTATACAAAGGATATTAATAATTGTAAGACCATTGTGACAGTATATGTCGACGATTTCTTTATATTTTCCAATGATATAATTGAAACTAATAACTTGAAACAGATTTTATCTAGTAATTTCATCATTAAGGACTTAGGTGAAGCTAAATTATGTCTTGGAATGAATGTAACCTTCAATAAAGATAAAGGATATGTAACTTTGAGTCAGGAAGCTTATATTGATAAACTTTTAAGCAGATTCAATTTAAGTGATTGTAAGACTGTTGACACTCCGATGGAGGTCAAATTAAATGTAAATAAAGGTCCAGTAGGGGCAAATAGTCATGTGCCTTATCAACAACTAATTGGTAGTTTGATGTACCTGTCAGTATTAACTAGGCCAGATATTAGTTACTCTATAAGTTTTTTAAGTCAGTTTAATAATTGTCACACAAAAGAGCATTGGGAATATGCAAAGAGAGTATTAAGGTATTTAAAACGAACTAAATGTTATGGAATAAAATATTGTAAAGAAGGTAATTCAGAAATAACAGGCTATGTAGATGCTGATTGGGCTTCTAACTCTGAAGATAGGAGATCATATACTGGAATGTGTTTTTTGTTATCTGATGGTGTAATATCATGGGAATGTAGAAAACAGAAATGTGTAGCTCTCTCTAGCACTGAATCAGAGTATATTGGTCTATCTGAAGCATGTAGAGAAGCATTATATCTTAAGGAATTACAATATGAAATAACCAATAAGATGTACGCTATTAGCATATTTAATGATAACCAAGGTGCGCAGAAGCTGTGTGCAAACCCAGCATTTCATAAACGTACAAAGCATATCGATATTAGATATCATTTTTGTCGTGACCTAGTAAGAGATAAAATTGTTAAGGTGCTGTATTTGCCAACAGCTGATATGCCAGCTGACATCCTTACTAAAAGTTTATGTTCAGCAAAACATTATAAGTTTATGTTGCTTCTTGGCATAGTTTGTATACAATAATTTTGTATAGAATTGTTTAGTGAATATTGCGATAAGTAGGGGTGTTATTTTATGTTTTGTATCGACAATATCGACAGCGACATCTAGCGAGAACTGTATAAGGTTTAGATATGTTCGTTTTTCAAATATAGTTCAGTTCTTGTCTGTCAATTCAAGCGTTTCATTTATTACAATGCGCATGCAGGTCTTCGCTAATTGTCGTATTTCCAGAAACATCCGAAACATTGAATCGTAGCTCTAAACAATGCACTTGTATTTTACACCTTGTTTGAAAGAAATAGGAGTCAATATCATGTGTACATGGAGAAGTCATTGAATGATTTCTAACCTAAACAAGTTTTTAATGAAAATATTTTTTTTCATAACAAGCTTTTACAGCGGTGGTCTATACTTATGTAATTAAAACTCGTCAAGACGATTCACACGAGCCCAAACTCGACGTGGTTGTGCCGTTTAATTACAGAGTTCCTATGGCTACCTCGCGATTCCATCATCAGATCAGCTCCATGTCTGCATAATATTGCATTGTCATCCAAACTAAACGTGTATACCAAATTTCAGCTCAATCGGAAACCGGGAAGTGGATCAAATTTAAGTTGCAAGATTTGATTACAGAACGACAGACAACGGGACAGGTGAAACTAAATAAAAGCTTGTAAAAAAAACTGAATTAGATTTTTGAGAAGCCATAAATTATTTAAATATTTTAAATAGTAACATTTAAATGATTTCTCACTTAATAAAAAAGTAAGACCGAGATGGTGAAGAAGCTAAATTTTTTTACATATTTGATAATAACAACTAGGTTATATTATTAGTGTTACGGACGCCGAGACCCACCACGCTAATTAGAATAAGTTACTAATTAGAATAATGTAAATTACCAATAAGTAATTAGTAGAGCACCTAATAATGTATAGAATCACAGTAGGAAACCCAATAAGGAAAGTGGCGCCGCTTACTTGTAACTAAACGGCCCCACAGACAGGTTCCAACAAGTCGCGACAGGTCGGGAGCAGGTTCAGGCCTGACTCCATGCTGCTCCACATGGATTGGTGGAGACGAGGAAATTTAAGAATTTAATAGATGTTCCCTGCCACGACTTGCACCCCTACGACCGAAGTATAAGTATAGGCTTGATTTCTCATTGGATTACAGTTCGTCGGATACAGCAGTGGAATCAATAAGTAACTCTGAAGAAGTAGTGGTGCTAGTAAGTTCTTATGTACAGTCTTTCTTATGTGCTCTTTCTCTTGTATATTTGTGTCTTATTTGAACTTTTGTGAACTCTTTTATGTGGATTTTATGTGACTTTATGTGCGTCTTATTAGAACTGTTTTATGTGATTGTTGTGACTCTTTTGTAAATATATAAATGGTGATCATATGTAGGATAAGTGAACTTTAATTTGTGTTAGATAAATATAGTGAATTATTGAACGTTTAAAAGTGTTTTACTGAGCTATCGAACGAACCGAGTAAAAATAATACAGTCCACACCGTACAGTTGCCCTGGTCCAATCGACCCGGATTTAGTGTAGTCCAGTCAACAGTTAATTTAGGGTTTAAATTCAGTGCTCAGTGTTTAAAGTAAGACCTAGAATCAGTGTTTTCAAAGTCTTAGCGTCAGTGTTGAACTTTAAATTAAATTCAGTGAATTTTAAAAGTAATAGAAGCAGTGTTTATGGGAGTACTAGAACCAGTACTCAGTTAGCTTCAGTGTTTTGAATAAGTACTAGAACGAGTACTTAGCTTCAGTGTTTGCTAGAGTACGAGAACGCGTACTCAGTTAACTTCAGTGTTTTGAATAAGTACTAGAACGTGTACTTAACAAGTATTAGAGTCAGTGTTGCTCAGTACTAGAACCAGTACTTAGAGTCAGTGTTGCACAAGTACTAGAACGTGTACTTAAGTTATTAGAGTCAGTGTTGGCAACCTTTACTTAGAGCCAGTGTTGTTTCAAGTACAGTAAAGTCAGTAAAACCAGTGCTAAAATAAATAAGACACAAAAATGGTCATAACGAGAAGTCAGAACGACCTAGCTGAGCTAGAAGAGCAGAGGCGCGAAGAGATGCGCCGACGTGAAGCTGAACGTATTCAGCAGGAAAGATTAAGACGACTGTCGCTCAATCCGCCAGCATCACCACAGCTGGAGAGCATGATTGGGCCCACCACCACTACTGCAGACCTAACTGCTGCAGACCTCACTGCTGCAGACCTCACTGCTGCAGACCTCACAACTGCAGGACCATCGGGGCGGCAAGAAGTCAGATCGCCAGCCCAGTCGGTGAGGTCAACCGCGACTGTCAGAACGAGAATACGGCTGGCTGAACTCGAGGCTGCCGAAAAGCTGGCCGCCATTCGACGAAAGGAGCTGGACCTGGAAGCCGAGCTAGTCAAGAAAAGACTGGCTGTGGACGTCTCAGTAATCCAGGATGAGGAGAGCGTCCACGAGGAGCCCACCCAGGGGGAACCTCAGCACAATAAAGTCGACCAATGGCTGCGCGCCAACCCGCCCATCACACGGGAGGAGGTTGGAGGACGCACAGACAGCAGGGAGGAGAAGCAGCTGCGCTTCGACTGCCCGGCCTCGAGAGCAAGATCACCCACGCCGACCAGGGGAAGGAACAGCATTGAGCAACTGGCTGCGACCCTGGAGAAGATGGCCAGGCCACGACTCCGGCACACAGACTTACCGTCATTTTCGGGTGCCGTCAGCGAGTGGCTGCCGTTCAAGGCCGCCTACAGCGACACCACAAACATGTATAGCGTGTCACCTGCAGAGAACCTGCAACGATTGAGAAGCTCGCTCAAGGGTGAAGCGAGAGAAGCAGTATCAGCACTGCTGCACACCGCCACTGATCCTGAAATCATCATGAAAACATTGGAACAGTGTTTCGGTCGCCCTGAGGTCATGATCGACAAGGCACTGGAAGAGCTTAGAAGAATGCCTAGACCAGGCACATCAGCGAGCGAACTGAACGCGTTCGCAATTAAAATACAAAACACAGTATGCGTGTTGAGAACAATTGACCGTAGGGGCTACTTATATAACCCCCTACTAACAAGAGAAATAATAGAAAAGCTAAGCCCGCACCTAAAATCGAGGTGGTGCGACTATGCTATTGAGAACGAAGGAACAGTAGAGCCTGAGGTAGTACTACTATCCAGATTCCTTATGCGTGAGGCAGACAGGGCGTTACGATACACTTACGCCCCGTCAACAAGCAGCGCATCCGCACCCATGAAAAAGGAAACAAGGCCTGCTGCACCTGTGAAGAGGAAAGCTACAGTGTACGCTACAACCGATCGCGCTGGCGAAGTGGACGTCCAGTGCCCCAGCTGCAGACAAAGGCACGAATTAGTACAGTGCCCCAAGTACAAAGCATTATCAATTGATGAACGCTGGGAATGTTTGAAAGCAAACAAAGTATGCTTCAAGTGCGCCAGCAAGAAGCACAGGCGTACAGAGTGCAGAGCAAGACCATGTGGTGTCAACCAATGTCGAAGACCACACCACGCGTCGCTGCACAGGGAACCAACAGCAGAGAAGGAGTCGCCCGATATCAAGTCAGCGACCACAATGGCAACTGAACAGCCATCGAACGAGGGCACAGTCATGTCAGTGGCAACCCAACCAGCCACTGGCCCACGGACTGTCCTGCTGAAGATGTGTCCAGTCATCGTCGCCGGTCCACGGGGGGAGGTGAGAACGCACGCACTCTTCGACGAGGGGGCAACCATCACCCTGATAGATGAAGACCTGGCAGCAAGGATTGGGGCAGAGGGGGTGACACAGCCACTACGAATACATGGGGTCAACATGTCATCCCAGGAGCAGGACAGCAAGACAGTGTCAATCGACGTGAGAGGAGTGAATCATGACAGCACTTCTCACCAACTGAAAGCAAGAACAATGAAGAACATGAAGCTTCACCAGCAGTCAATACCTGACACACTGCTGGAGTATGAACACTTGAGGGACCTGCCCAGGGACGAGGTATGCTACGGTGCGACACGTCCAGGACTCCTAGTGGGAACAGACCACTGGGAGTGCATAGTTTCGAGGGAACTACGCGTCGGTGGCCCCAACCAACCCGCTGCATCCCTAACGCAGCTGGGCTGGGTGATACATGGGACCACGCCACGAAACGTCATCGTGAACGAGGGCAACGTGCTGCATGTCTACGAGGTGCAGCAACAGCAACAGCAACGTGATCATCAGCTTCATGAAGAGGTAGAAGCTCACTTCAGACTCGAAGCGATTGGGGTATCGCGAGAACCGCGGGTGAACGACTCCGATCAACGAGCGATCGACATAGTAAAGAAGACCATCAAGAAGATAGAAGGTGGTTACGAAGTAGGACTGCCATGGCGAGACGACGACGTCGCTATGCCGCCCAGCTACAATGCGGCTCTGCGACGACTGAACAAAATAGAACAGAAGATGGACGCCTCGCCTGAGTTCGCTCAGCAGTACAGCACCCAAATGGAGAACCTATTTGAAAAGGGGTACGCTGCACCATGCGACGGGACGGAGGAGTCAAGCGCCGTCTCATGGTTCCTGCCTCACTTTGCCGTGCAAAACCCAAACAAGCCCGGCAAGCAGAGGCTAGTATTCGACGCAGCAGCGAAGAGTTATGGTTTGTGCCTGAACGACAAACTGTTAGAAGGACCAGACCTTCTATTGTCCCTCCCGGGAATCATATTCCGCTTCCGGGAGAGGGCGATCGCCGTCACAGCAGACATACAAGAGATGTTCCTGAGAATCAAGATAAGGAAAGAGGATCAAGCAGCGCAGCAATTCCTATGGCGAGGCTGCGACAGAACGGGCCCACCGCGCCAGTACAAGATGACAAGTATGATATTCGGCGCGGCCAGCTCACCCTTCATGGCTCACTTTGTCCGTAACTACAACGCGGACTTACATGGGCAAGAGTATCCAAGGGCACTAGAAGCAATCAAGCAGAGCCATTACATGGACGATTTGGTTACAAGCTATGAAACCACAGAAGAAGCTCTACAAGCGGTAGACGAGATCAGAAAAGTACATGCAGTCGCAGGATTCACACTGCGGGGGTGGAGCGCCAACAACAGGACGGTGCTACGAGATGTACCCCAGGAGCTGCACGCCACAACTCCCACACAATTGGGGGGAGAGAAACCCGAAAACAAAATACTCGGGTTGTTTTGGAACGCGGAGAAGGACGAGCTGGGGTTCAACACCTCCATGAACCGAGTCCCAGCAGAAGTACGACATCGTCAGCGAGCTCCGACCAAGAGAGAAGCGCTCAGTGCAGTCATGTCCATATATGACCCACTTGGGCTACTGAGCCACTTCACAATTCGAGCGAAGATAATTCTGCAAAGTCTGTGGCGTCTTCCCATCACATGGGATGAGAAGATCCCCGAGAGAGAGAATGAGCTCTTCACCGATTGGCTCACTCAACTGGCAGAGATAGCTCAACTACGCTTGCCAAGGAACTACATGTCAAGAGGACACAAGAACGTCGAGCTACACGTCTTCTGCGACGCCAGCGAGCAGGCCTACGCAACTGTGGCCTACTGGAAGATAGAGCACTACGACGAAACCAAGACTGTCGTATTGGTCGCCGCCAAAGCAAAGGTGGCGCCCAAGAGAGTGCAGACCATCCCACGGCTCGAATTACAAGCTGCCGTGATTGGTGCAAGACTGGCTGACCACGTGCGCAAAGAGCACAGAGTAGAAGTCAGCAGGACAGTATACTGGACCGATTCCTCCACGGTCGTCCAGTGGATTCAAAATGATGGACGACGCTACACTCCCTTTGTGGCAAACCGATTGGGGGAGATCGCCGAACTTATGAAGAAGGAAGAGTGGCGCTGGCTACCGACAAAGGAAAACGTAGCCGACGACGCCACACGACTCACCAATGCGCCGATCAGCGCTACCGACCGCTGGTTCCAGGGACCTGGCTTCCTCCGAAGCCCAGAAGATGAATGGCCCAGCAGGAACCGAGAAGAAAGGGAAGAAGAAGAAGAAGAAGAAGAAGTCCTGCACACAAGAGAAGGCCGGACCGAGAGCTGGCTACCCGACCCAGCCCGCTTCTCAAAGTACGAGACCCTGGTGAGAACCACAGCTAGGGTGCTCGCCTTCATAGATAAGTGCCGACGTGCTGCAACTGAACTGGAACATCGACACATACAGCGCGCCGAGAGGGAGCTAATACAAAAGGCTCAAGAGGACAGCTTCCCAGAAGAACTAAAGAGGATACAGTCAGCTCGACGAATACCCAAAACGAGCCGACTGTACAGACTGGATCCAGTATTTGAAGACGGCCTACTACGAGTTAGAAGTCGGATCCAGGCATCAACCGCATCAACAGAAGCCAAGAGGCCCATAATCCTTGATGGCCGTCACCCAATAACGAAGCTCATCGTGCTTCGGGAACACTGCGCAGCGGGTCACGCAAATCGGGAACGCGTGACCAACGACCTCAGACAAAAGTATTGGGTCATACAATTAAGACCCACGGTACGGGCAATAGAGAAGAACTGCGCATTCTGCAAAAGGAGGAAGTCCATGCCACAGACGCCGGCCACCGGAGATCTGCCGCGCGCTCGCATGGACCCGTTCCACCGCCCATTCTCAAACTGTGGGGTGGACTACTTCGGCCCGATGATGGTCAAGATCGGACGACGCCGGGAGAAACGGTGGGGTGCACTCTTCACGTGCCTCACATGTCGAGCCATACACTTAGAGCTCGTCGCATCATTATCAACAGACTCAGCCATCATGGCGCTGAGAAGGATGGCGGCACGCCGAGGATGGCCGCAAGTGATGTACTCGGACAATGGAACAAACTTCCGAGGAGCAGATCATGAACTACGGGCAGCATATAAAGAATGGCTGCCAGCCCTGAAAGATGTGGGGCTATTGAACCGCATGGAGTGGCGCTTCATACCTCCAGGAGCGCCCAACCAAGGAGGAGCATGGGAGCGAATGGTCCGCTCAGTGAAGACAGCGCTCAGCATCACCCTGCGCGAGAAGGCACCGCCCGAAGAGGTGCTCAGCACACTGCTGGCAGAGGCAGAGTTCGCCGTCAACGCACGACCATTAACCCATGTCAGTGTGAATCCAGAGGATCCTGAGGCCCTGACACCGAACCATTTCCTGCTGGGGTCCTCAACCGGCCTACCAACGACAGGGCCATGCGAAGAGGCTGACCGCAGAACGTGGCGAGCCAGCCAAGCGCTCGCAGATCAATTTTGGCGGCGCTGGGTAAAAGAATATTTGCCCCAACTGGTACCACGAGGGGAACCAAGAAACAACGCCCGGCCCCTACAAGCAGGCGACATAGTCCTCGTGGTCGATGGAACTTTGCCAAGAAACGTCTGGCCGATGGGAATCATTGAGAAGACGCACAGCGGACCAGACGGCGGCATCAGAGTG
Source organism: Mythimna loreyi (assembly GCA_029852875.1). NCBI lineage: Eukaryota > Metazoa > Arthropoda > Insecta > Lepidoptera > Noctuidae > Mythimna > Mythimna loreyi. The sequence goes on from CM056792.1 coordinate 11,330,243, forward strand.
GCGGAGGTGCGAACACGCACAGGAGTGTTTCGGCGCCCCACGAGCAAACTCGTCGTCCTTTTGAATAAAGAAGGGGCTTCGCGAGCTACGCCGGGGGGAGGAACTGTTACGGACGCCGAGACCCACCACGCTAATTAGAATAAGTTACTAATTAGAATAATGTAAATTACCAATAAGTAATTAGTAGAGCACCTAATAATGTATAGAATCACAGTAGGAAACCCAATAAGGAAAGTGGCGCCGCTTACTTGTAACTAAACGGCCCCACAGACAGGTTCCAACAAGTCGCGACAGGTCGGGAGCAGGTTCAGGCCTGACTCCATGCTGCTCCACATGGATTGGTGGAGACGAGGAAATTTAAGAATTTAATAGATGTTCCCTGCCACGACTTGCACCCCTACGACCGAAGTATAAGTATAGGCTTGATTTCTCATTGGATTACAGTTCGTCGGATACAGCAGTGGAATCAATAAGTAACTCTGAAGAAGTAGTGGTGCTAGTAAGTTCTTATGTACAGTCTTTCTTATGTGCTCTTTCTCTTGTATATTTGTGTCTTATTTCAACTTTTGTGAACTCTTTTATGTGGATTTTATGTGACTTTATGTGCGTCTTATTAGAACTGTTTTATGTGATTGTTGTGACTCTTTTGTAAATATATAAATGGTGATCATATGTAGGATAAGTGAACTTTAATTTGTGTTAGATAAATATAGTGAATTATTGAACGTTTAAAAGTGTTTTACTGAGCTATCGAACGAACCGAGTAAAAATAATACAGTCCACACCGTACAATTAGACAAGTAAAATAAATTTAAAAAAAAGTCAATATTAAATCTGCCTGTCTAATCACAACATTGCAATTACAACAAAAGAGATTCTGTCAAATAACTATACTTAATAAACTGCACGAAATTAATCACAAAATTTAATAAATTTTAAATCTGCTTTTGCACATTTTATTTTGATGCAGCCTTCCACTTTATTAATTTTAGTCGGAATAACAGTGTTCTTTTATTAGGTCAACGGCGGAGTGAGCTCGGAATGAATCCGGATCATTGATTTCCCTAGCGCCTGGTAAAACCAAACGTGCCTTTATTTAAATACTATCTGCTTTGTCGCTGTACTGTAGGCGTTCTAATCTAATTTGATATGTTCTACATTGCACCCAATATGACAGTGGTATGACTTTGGCAAAAGCCAAAGTCATATTGTTACACAAGTCATATTGGGTATATATTAATACCAAAAGTTATTAACCCTGACATTGGATAACGAGGTCTCGGATAGCTTGTGGTTTTGTGAGTTATTTTATAGGTCATAGAATTTAAAATGGCATTTTGACTGGACTGGATTGAACATTTGTTATCCATATTTTACTTACTAATATTATAAATAGGAAAACAAGTGTGTCTGTGTATTTGTCCGTCTGTCACGGCAAAACGGAGCGACGAATTGTCGTGATTTTGTAAATCAAAGGAATGAGTGACATAGGCTACTTTTTATCTTTTTCTAACCCCCCAATTTTTTTAGGCAATTTTTAATGTAGGAATCTAAAACATGGAATGCGGACTTTTGTTTTGTAAATCTTCCCTCAACCCTTTAAAAGAAGGGGTGAAATTTTATTTGGGACTTTCCGCAGTTTTCAATCTAGGAAGCTTCGTTACACAGACTCTTTGTTACCAATGAAATATATACCTGCCTTATTTTTTTTTGGGAGGATAAATTTGCTACTCATCATCCATTCTTCTTCTTCGTTTCCCTCCCCACTCTTCAATCATTTAATGTATGTGTTGTACGCCTTTAAAATTCGCATTCAAACATGTTAAGGAACATTTTCGTCTTTCGTACGAGTGTATTAAATGCTATGCACTTATTTGTTTACTTTGCTTTTTTATTTTAAGAAGGATGTTACTGACGTATAAGTAAGTTTATGATGTGTTGCACAGTTATGCTCGTTCTCATGTGTAATTTCTGTCGCTTGAAGGTTTGCTGTTATATAACGCAAATTATGGATGAAACTTAGCTTTTAACCTTATTAATTATGGTTGTTAACTTTTGCTGGTGGCTTCATCAATATGAAAATAGGTAGGTGTTCTATACAAATTATGATGTTCCATTTTAACCTCTTAGGGGGTGTATTTTAAAAATACATCCCGCTAGCAACCCCGCAAGCATAACACTTTGGTATTATTTGTATACTTATATTATGAAATACATCTCTGTGTAAAATATCATGTTCTAGGTTCAAAGGCAGGTTTGGACTGGAAGATAATGAGTCAGTGTTTGAGCCAGAAGTTAGCCTTTTTATTGGTATACAAAAGATAAGGACGTATTGATAATTTTATTACCCACTCTCAAGGGAAATCTTACTAATCTACTTACCAAAGATGAAAGCTAAGACAGTATAAACCCCGAATAATCCGTCATCGAACCAATAGACTTATTATTCATAATTATAAGGGCCGTATTAACTGTACATACTTTTGAATAATTTATAAAGACAGGTATACACAAGGACCTACATTAATCAACAGTTAAGATTGTTCGGTGGACGTTAGTATTATATTATTCGGTATTTCATCAAAATATCATCCTAAACAAACATATGGGCCCAAACAATATACATTATTCAGGAAGGAAAGATGACGGAACCCGACAATCAGCCGTTTGACTCCAATATTCGTATAATTTTGTTAACAAGACCCGAAGTTAGCTCCTGAACCTATAATTATTAAACCAATAGTTAGCGGTTGTTTAGTTGAAACTTCCATTTTGATTGCTGGTATTGTGACCAAAAGTACCAAATACAAACAGTTGTTTAAGTAATAGGGATTTATTCATTGACTACGGGGTTTGATACATTTTTAATAGAAGCAGTATGAACCTTACGAAAACTCTGGTGTTTCAAATTGGATAAGTTTCCCATATGTTCGAAGAACGGATGGCCGATGGGGTCGAAAGGTTCAGTGGCGACAGCAGGCACCCGAAGACGCATCATTGTAAACACTCCCACAAGATATAGGTACTGATGACATTTCGAGAGTCGTGGGAATGCAATTGATGCGAAACAAACAAGACCGTTCTTTGTAGCAATACTTGGGGAAACCTATTTTAAGGTGTGGTCTTTTTTTAAGTCTCTACAATATGGAACAAGTAGGTACAACAATTATTACAAGTAGGTCATACCTACCACCGCTTACCATCAGGTTTTTTTATGGTGGGCAAAAATCATCAAATAAAGAATCCCGCTCTTGGGTGGAGCGGGAAACAGTGTCAGACTCTTACTAACTAAACACCCCGTTTTATCTTTGCCCTTCGTATAGGGGCCAAGCCTTCCTTTTAGAAAGAGACTCTGGGCACCAGTAGGCTTCGACCCTTTTGCAGAGTCCTTACGAACCGCTTACCATCAGGTAAGACAGTGGTCAAACACGAGCCTATCAATACTAAAAAATATATAAATAATAACAATTACCTATATTTAATGTAGTCTACCCTGACTACATTAAATTACTTTCATATTATAAGTATCCCCCACATAGATCTAATTAATCTTCAAATTCCATGAAGAAGTAATAAATATATAAACATAATAGGAATAAAAAACCGTTTGATATATAAATTATTCTTAAAGAAATTCAAAGCTTCTTGAGGACCACTTAAACAAGATTTTAAAGTTAATTACTGGCTGATAAGACACTTTCGTTTGCGGTTAACAACGTCTCATAGGTAATGGGGTTGAGTGTCCAGTAAACCACAGTGCGGTAGCTTGGACACGCCCTTTTAGTCACACCTGTGTCCGGCGAGATCGCCCTAATATCAGATTACTGTTGAATGAGTCTAAGATGAACGAGTCAGTGTTCAAAATATTACTATAAGGCAAAGTTATGTACATTGCATATGATTTTGTGTAAGTGTGATTTGACTATTTTTTTTCTTACAAAACTTATTGTTTTGCTACCAAAATTAAAGGCTCAAAACTCATTATTTAGAATTCTGGATTTTTGTAAGTAAACGAAGACAGTTGTCGGTTGTTGCGTACAAACTGAAATTAATTTCGTACATGCGTAAATTAATTCGGGTTTGAAAAAAAGTACTTTATTTTTTTAATTTAATCTTTACAAATTGGTAGTGTTGCATGTACCGGATCCCCGTGGAGGGTGTTAAAATGACCAAAATTTATCGGTGTATTATTAAAACCTCCTTCTTTGTGGTTTTTCGTTGTGTCAGGACATTTTGTATTTTACGAACTCAGCTCCTCAAGCGTAATGTGGTAGACATATCCTGTTAAGTTAAATCGCCTTTTGAGCCTATTTAGTGTTTCAAACGTGATGTCAATAAAGCACAATGTTAATTTATTTTCTACTTTAATAAAATAAATTTAGCGAATTTTAAAATAATAATAAATTTGATAATAAATTTGTTTTGATTATTTATATTATAACAACAAAGCAAATTAATTTCTAATTAATTGTTTTGATTCATCAATAACTTCTAAAATTAGTCTCGAACTTAGTAAACAATTTGGCTCTAAGCTCGACTTAAGTATTAAAATTGTAATTGCTGTCAGAAGCATGTTAATGTTTGAACATAGTAAGTTTTCACGTCATCAAATAATTAAAAGTAAATATTAATCGGCTTATAAGACCTTTCACTTATAAGTTTACATAAAATTAAATTTACTTAGGTTTTGAGAAATTGTTCCCTCCAATGTAACCTTGATAGGAATTCGTTGTAATTAATTTAAACCAATATTCGATTAACATTTTCGATCCTATTAAAATACTAGATTGATTAAGAATATCATAACTAAAGGTACTTGGAATTTATTAAAATTACTAACCTGAAATTCCAATAGTTGGTTTTCCAACTATTGGAATTTCAGGTTAGTAATTTTATTATTATATTTACAGTATTTTACTAGTTCATTGAACTCCAAGAGCACTCTGGTGTTGCAGACCTACTGTCTTTTAATTGTGTCTGTAATTACGGTAGCGAAGGAGGTGTCCTTTGCTAGCAATACTGTGCAGAAGGCGACAGCTGCCCATTCTTCTTTTCGGACCATGGTTTGAACTAAATTACTGCGCGAAAGGACGCTGCTATTGACCGTTCCCACGACGACATGGTGGTGCTCCGTCAAAGCAGCGCACATTTGCACTCCGCCGCCACCACCACTGCTCCACCGAGTCCTCCGGTTGGTCCACAAAATCTTGATACTAAGGCGCTTCTTCGGCACTAATTATATGCAGGAATTTTTCAAGCTTACCATGTCTGGTGAGGACCTGCGTTAGGTGAGAATGCCATTATGTTTCTCTGGAAAGTAACTGGCTACTTCTTAAAATGGGACTTACTACCATGATTACGACTTTTACGACGTGATTAGTCCCTTTATTTATTTATAGATTTACAAAAACTAAGTGTACAATCAATGGGCGGTCTTATCCCACAGGGCAATGTCTTACGGACAACTTTAGGATAGACTAAACGAAAGGAGATAGATTTCCTTTCTCTAGCCAGGAAATACTGAGAGTGAATATCAGAGTTTTACTAACTACAACCCCGTCTTTGCATTAAGTCTTATCCTACTTTTCTGTCTCGTAGAATGAGAAACGCAAGATAAAGGTATTTAGTAATGTTTGCCTTCGATAAAAAGTTTTACATCCATCTAAGGCGAGGTACTCACCGTTATTTATGTTTCTTATCCAACTTTAATCCTTTTCTTTTCCATTGATAAGAGAGGCTTTAGCAAGTTACAAAGTTTCCAGTGTCTAACTGCCTTTAGAAGAAGCTTCTTTTTTATTATTTATAAAAGTAGGCACTTCTTATAAAGGTAATAATGGTTACTGTTTCAAAAGCTAAGTTTTTGATCTCAGATTTTTTGTTGTTCAGTGATTAAGTTAGGGTTTTTAATGTTTTATACCTTTCTGGGTAATATTTTGTTAATAAGTTTTATTTATAGCTTTTAGAATTTAAAATTCGGTTCAATGAACTTACGTTCAAGAAGATTCGTGAGCAGTGGTAATGAAAAAAATTACACAAAGTAATGCGTCACCAAAAAAATTACACAAAGTAAACCCACGACTTATAACCAGCGCCATTACCATTCGGCCACCACTGCTCCACGATTACTAAGTAAAATGTTACTAGCCTAATAATAGGACCTGGTTTCTACTATAGCATACTTCCCGTGTAAAATTTGCCAACATTATTGGAGACAAACCACACACAAAAACTGGTACCGAATAAACCGTGATAAGTATCAACGGAAAAATGACGCATTTCGTTCCCCTTGGCCATTGGTCCTGAAAATGAAAACTATAGAGTGCAACTTAGCTCTTTTTACGGCGTAGGCAACCACTAAAACTGGATCTTCTCATAAAACGAACTCGACTTTGCCTCAAATGAAATTCTTTATCTTTGATGTAAAAATAAAATTACTGGTCTTCAATTTCCTTGCGGTTTTTCTCTTTTCTTTTATTCATTCAAATATTATTTTATTCTTAGCTGCAGTACTGAAGAGGTCCTTCTAAGTAAGTAAACTTGTTAATTACTGTGATTTAACAATAAACTGTTTAAAGAGACACTATAGGGCAGTGGTGGCCTCGTGGTAACGGCCTCGACTTACGATTTGTAGGTCGCGGGCTCAAACCCAACCAGAAGCATTACTTTGTGTAATTTATTTCATCACCACTGCTCTCAAAACGGTGAAGGAAAACATTGTGAGGAAACCAGCATGTCCTAGAACAAAAATTCAAAGACATGTTACATCCATCAACCCGCACTGGGTCCGCGTACCTACTTGTCTATCGCTAAAATATAAGTCGATGGTTCTCTAACACCAGAAACACAATGATTTTAAGATTTCATAATAAGTCCCGATTATATACAAGAGAATAAGAAATATGACTGCGAGATTATGCCAGGGCTGTCGGATTATTTGAAAGTCACCGAAGAAAATCTGCTGTGGTACACGAAAAATAAGTTAAAATGGTTTTAACTTTTTTTATGGTGGGTAAAAATCATCCAATCACAAATATCGCCCTTGGGCAGCAAAGACTCGATTCAAATGGTTGTGGTTGCAAGCCTCACTTCGATTGGGGTTCAAAATATTTAGTTCGTTAGTTTAAACTAGATAGGGCAGGTGTTTCCTAGCTCACTTCCCTGACGAGTTGTGAGCAAACTGTAGGGTACAGGGTCGAAGCCTGCTGGGGCCAAGGGTTGATGCGTAAGCTTAGCACCAGGGCTCTGGGAAGGAAGCTCTAAGGCAAGGAAGGAACGGGGTAGGTTGTTTAGTCAGTAAGAGTCTGCCACTGTTTCCCGCTCTGTTCAGGGGCGGGATTCGTCATTGGATAATTTTTACCTACCATAAAACAACTTTCCTGAGAAGAAACATTAAAACAAGCTCAGTCATAGAGCAAGGATACCACGGTAGCTCTTAGCCGATAAAACCTTTTTCAGACAATGTGCTACCGCTTTGTTAGTACTTCTCATACTTCTGATTTAGCATATCCTTCCTTTTAAATACCTACAGCCTATATTTCTGTACGATGCGCTGCTTTTCATAATCAGGGCAGCCAGCAGTCAATATGCATTCAAGCGGAATCTGCATAATTTCTCGACAAATAGGAGAGACGTATAAAAATCCCATTTTTTTGCTTTGTATATATGCATAGTTATTTATAAATATACTTTTGTATAGTTATTTATAAATATAATATAGTTTTTTTTGTACCTTTCTTTTTTTTTTCTGCCATGTTGTTTCTTCACTATCCTTGGTTGCATAATATAGCATTAGCCTTTATAATTTTCTCACTGCTGGGACTCAGGCCTTCTCTCAGCCAACAGTAAATAGGCCATAGTCCAACACGCGGGCCATGTGCGGATTGGTGGATGTCACTAGTCTTTGAATTTTTGGCTCTAGGACATACCGGTTTCCTCACGATGTTTTCCTTTACCTTTTTAAGACTCTTGGTTGACTGATAAAGAATGCCTAAAACATTAAGTCTATAACCTTTGTGTTGCATGCTTTTTTAAATAAATATTAAAAAAATCACACTTCGTCTAGCTTTGTCTGAAACTAGAGGAGTTATATTGATTACTCAGCTAAGAAAATAAAAAGAAGGAGTTATTATATCGATCGCTAACCCCAGAAAATAAAAAGAAGAACCCTATCCACAATTTTAAGATCGCCAACCAAAAGTAATAAAACGGATCAAGAAGTATCAATAGCCATTTCGTAACATGAGCTCTCAAATTGAGTCTCGTCCGGTAAAAACTAAAAACACATCTTAGCCAGCATCATAAAAATCCGTATTGCAACGGCTTTACTTACAAAATACTTTTAGAAGCACTCCAAGTTCTTACCAAGAAGGTGCTCGAAACTTGGAAGTATGTTTAATAGAACGTTTTTCTACGTTGCCTGTTTTTTATTATTTATTGCTTAGAAGTTTAAGTAACAAGTTGTAAGTTCGCAATTGAGATGGAATTTTTCGTAAGAATGCTTAGTTTTGAAGAATAGCTTAATGTTCTCGCAGGAGGGCGTAACAAACTTTTACTGACTAAACCCACTTCTAAGCTCCTTCTTTGTCATGCGTTCCAGGAATCCGAAGTTCTTCGGAATGAGGAAGAGATCTAACTCCGGCCCATGGTCTGTACCAAGCCTCAAACCAGCCAGGTGTTTTATTTCGGGTTATTTCATCACCGCTGCTCTCAAAACAGTGAAGGAAAACATCATGAGGAACATTTTTAGATTAGACTAGACTTCTTTCACACTGCACCTTGTGGTGGATGATGAGATCAGTACCATTCTTAAAGAGGAGTCCCAAAAGTGGAAACTTAACAAGCAAAATTATTCTTTAAGGTAGCGGTGCTTTAGAGGTTCCCAAAAGGGTCAAACGGGACCCTATTACTAAAATTTTATGTCCTAAATCTCCTGAACCGTGATAGATGGATAGGTGAAATTAACATAACATATATTTCTATATCTGCTATAACTACAAATATTATACAAACAAAATAAAATAAATATTTAAAGTGGTACAATAAACGTGATTTCTTACCGTACTTTTTTTTTTAAATAGCCTGTTGGTTTTTTCTTTTTTTAGGACATGTTAAGGCCCAGCAGTTGAAGAATAATAAGGGCATGTCAAATGTTTACTTACTAAAACTCATCTATTTATTGTTTTATCTAGAACCTCAGATTTCTTTAGAAATAAACAATACCAAATGAATTCAATCTCAATTAGTCAGGTCTAAGTGGCTAAACGTCATCGTTATTCAATTAGGTGGAAATTACCGCGAACGTTAAGTAGATCACTTCTTATTCCCCTGAGTATTGTTCGAGGATTAGCTCGATATCAGAATATCTACCAGAGTTGAGGTTACTTATTGTTATAGTAAAACATAAAATGACGCTAGTCAACGGATTTAGTCTTTGAGTGCAATTTCATAGCACGTACAGGTGTAGTCATCGGTTAGTACCACGTCCCATAAAACGTGTCTATAAGGCTTCTGAAATGGTTTCTGTTGGAAAGATTGTTTCTGGTTTGTAAATACAACCTAAACTTGTTATGAAAAAAAAACGAAAATTGTCAACAGTCATACTTGACAGCCGGCTCTCTTTGGAAGAAATAAATCTGCCGAAATCCCCATCGTATTTTTCATTTTATCACACTAATTTCCAACAGTTTCAGTCCCTCGTCTGCTTTTCAAAGGCTTCTGCAAGAGTTCTGAGATAAATAAATATAACAAAAAATACACTCAAAATATTTAGTTATACCTACCTCAATGGATATTTTGATCCACAGGCGAGGGCTTACAAACGGTGAGCAATGGTAGCTCTGTAGCTCACTGTCCACCTATCTGGTAACAGTCCGGACCAAGCCGAAGTCGTCGACGGCGCGCTCTGTTCCCGCGCGCCTCAAGGAGTTGTCAGCAAAGCCGGAAGGACTTTGCAAATGGTTCGAAGCCTACTGGGGCCCAATGTCTCTTTCTGAAAGGAAGGCTTAGCCCCAGTGCGAAAGGCAAAGGTGCGGTGTGAGGTGTTTAGTCAGTAAGAGTCTGACACTGTTTCCCGCTGTGCCCAAGCTTGGAATTCGCCATAGGATCATTTTTGCCAACCACAAAAAAATGGATATTTATAAAACCATATATTTTAATAACAGCCGTTTGTCTGCTGTACTTATTTCCACAGGAGGCGCATTTTATAGCTACAACAAACGGCACCAATCAATCAGTAAATCATTTTTTAAAACGTCATTCTACATCTAATTCCAATCATTGTCAAACATAAAGGATGCAACAGCATTATCTAACAAAACACAAAATCACAAAACATTTATGTCGTCAGGCGTAACGATATCAACAACGTCAATACAACCGAAGCCACTCAATATTCTGTTGTGAATATATTTTTGACGTGCATTGTAGCCCTCGTGCCAGCTAGCTCCCGAGAGGGTTGGATCTGACAGCCTGAACCAAGAGGTAATCCATTAAAGCCGTTGTAAGTCCCTACAATAACATAATACGAACAGTGGCAGCCGTACCAAGTTTTCCTACGTTAATGTTACCATATTCTTCATTGTGTACAATTTTGACGGTGGTTCTGTAGTTTGATGGAGGGTCAAGGGATTTCTAGTCGTCGATAGGACGCTGGTGAGGTTTTTGAATTGCCTTTAATGGTATTGAAGTGTTATTCAAAAGATTTTCTGTGATTGTGCTTGTAGTTTTTCATTGTGAAGCAGAATTGCCAATGTTCGGTCATGACGTGTTAAAATGCGACTACCTGTAAATGTAGCTCCATCCCTTTAACAATTCAGTTTAGTTCGTCAAATAGATTGCTTTAAGAGCTCGTGGTAGGCCTCTGACCGATGTAAGGCACGTATACGTTATGGTACACTGATGATGTATGTGGTACGATAGAAAGTGGCGTTTAATAAATTAAAATACTGTTATAATATTATGGCTAAAATTCGAGCAGTGCATGTCTGATGAATTAGGACAATTTTGGAAAATTTTAAACCTCAAATAAAAGTAACTTACGTACAATTTTTATACAACGTACATAAGCGTAACGCTAAAAATGGAAATGTATTCGATATCTCTGACAAAAATGCAATTTTAAGTGTGGATAAAAGGATTTAAAAAGTATAACACGGACCGCTCGCAACAACGAGTTCGGAATTTTTTAGCTATATAAATAAAGACCTAATGCTCATTAACTAAACAAAGACCCCAAATACTCTACACATGAACGCAAATCAATTAATACCACCCACAAAATCCGATTTTACTTACACAAACAATATTCAGCTCCTTATAACATTAGAAGGTAATCTCGTAAAGCCTCCGTAAGTCGGCCTACAATAACATAATGCGATAAACAACATAACCTTTAGCCCGTCTTAGCAATCCGCAGTGTACCTAAGAACCATCTTAACTTAGCGGTATTAACTTGACTTCTTAAAGATATTATTTTTTACAAGCTTTATGTTAGTTTCACCTGAGCTATGTTTGTGACCTAATCTTGAAAATTAAATTTGATCCACTTCCCGATTAGCGATTGAGCTGAAATTTTGCATGCAAGTGTAAATATCGTGACAATGCAATATTATGATAATAGGAGTCTGCGGTTTTTTTATGTTGTTGTTGTTTATGTTGACTGCGATCCCACCTGATGGTAAGCAGTGATGCAATCGTTGATGGTGAGGCGCACTAGTTTTCATAGGAATAATAATAATATATAATAATAATAATAATAACTGCGGTACTCCTGGACACGGCTCGTATAGTTAGGAGGTTCCTTTCTCTGGAGCCCTGACCGCCGTTAGCTTGGACCCTGTTCCCGATACCGGTGGGACACTATTTTTTATATTTTTAAATGTTTTTTTATTTGTTTTTTTTTTTATGAAATATTTAAAAATATAATTTATATGTTACATATTGAATAAACGAAATAATAATAATATGTCCACAACTATGACACAACGTCATCTAGTCCCAAGCTAAACAGAGCTTGTGTTATGGGTACTAGACAACTGATAAACATACTTATATATTTTCTAAATATATAAATATAGATAAATTACACCCAGACACAGAACAAATGATCGTGCTCATCACACAAACATTTGTCCTGGGTGGGAATCGAACCCACGACCTCCCGCATAGCAGTCAGGGTCACTAACTACTAGACTGACAGGCCAGTCAAAAGGAATATTATCTACACAGTCTTACTGCGGTTTGATGAGTGCGATATGTCTTTGAATTGCTTTTTCTTGTCAAATCGAGTTCTAACACAAGTCTCCTTATAAACAGCAACTTCAAGAACAAAACGGCACGTAGACTTTGTACCCATTCATATAAGTTTCTGTGAAATTGTTACTTTTTTGGTGTACGATAAAGTACTATTCTACTTTATTCTATTGACTGAATTATCGGCTGCTGGCTCAGTAGTCTTGCCTCCCTAGCCAACTTACTATCGTTTCGTTAACTTCGAACGTTTGGAATGGGCCACGCCTTCAATTCATTTGTTCTGACCACGTAACTGAGCATTAACATAACGTCAGAAGAAAGCAATTTGAGGCGTTGCTCATAGCGTTCGACTTTAACGAAACGTTCGTAAATTGGCAAAAGGAACAGGTCCCAAAAACCGCCTATTATAAACAAGTATTGTATGCAAAGTGGTAACCTTACTACCAACACGAGATGCAGCTCAAATAATAAGCAATTAGTCTGTTGAACTGGAATGAAATTGATCGGCCTATGTATGCCTGAATCAGATGAGATGACCGCTATGATATGGTACGTTTGACTGCGTTGCTGCCGCCATGCGTTGTGTCCTAGTTTGGGGTAAAGTTAAAAAAAATTACAAAGTATTACTAGTCTTTTTTTAAGTTAATCTTTGGAGTTGATAATATTAGAACACTTGTCCCTGCTGGAATAGGTTAAAGTTTGTTATTGTACAAAAACTTTCTTAATTGAGGTTAAATATCCTCTTGCTATTGCTCCCCTGCTGAGGTCGTCAGAATTTTACTGACTGAAACTATACCTGTAGCCCTTTAGTAGTCTGTTACAACCATGAGTATATTATTTTCAGAATAATAATTAATCTTATGTCTCTAGCAGGTATTGACCCTGCTGGGCCCATATGAATCGCCGATATCATTTAAAGCGAGCGTTTCGTGTTAGAACGAACTGACGGCCAACTACCCATTGCTTGTCGTCGTCAAGCCCGCAACTTTGGTAGTCTGGGATCGCTCTGCGATTCCCAATACCCAGATCATCTCCTGTTACGGTGCTTAGTACGTGAGGATGTTTGTTCCCTCACTCTTGCGACTTCTCTCGCTCCAGGCCATGGCCTGTACCAGGGCCCAAGCGATCACCGCCACGCCATTGTACAAATATATAAACTGAAAACCCGATTACAAAGTTTGATTATGTACTTTGTAAACATAATTCGGTAGGTAATCCAAAAGATTATCCTCACCAAATTCTCTTCAAGAACTTTAAATAATTTATCCGTTACATAAATATTCACTTCATTTAAATGGGCGGAAATGAAACCTTTGGGTCTCTTTGAATCGGGTAGATCGGCCATAAATCTCTTTTTATTAGATTTCAATATTATAGGTTGGTATTTGAAATGGAAAAAATTGAATCATTACAAAGCTTTAAATTTACTTTTTAAAAGCTGCGTCTGTGCTAAGAACATAAAGCATGGTATGGCAAAGTTTTTGTTACTTGTAATTTTTCAACTTGAGAAAAATGTAGCCTTTCATCATCATCATCATGTCAGCCGAGCGATGTCCACTGCTGGGCATAGGCCTCCCCCAAGGATCTCGACAACGATCGGTCCTGTGCTGTCTGCATCCAGCGGCATGTCGCCTTTGGTCACTGGTAAAATAGATAAGTTAATTAACGCATGTTGATTTTGTTTCTTATTATTATGTGAGTGTGGACTAGTGGTAACAGACCCGATTTATGAGTTTGTCTTACCTAGCCAGGTGAATAAACGTTTTGAATATCGTAATTAGAGACATAATAGAATAATAATAGGTGTGCGAAGTTAGAAAAACAAGAGTTTAATTTGTATTATTTATTTCAATACCACTGCTTAAGAAAATTCGAAAAATTTAACATTCACCAATCCGCACTGGGCGTGCGTAGTGGACTACGAAAGGAGACTTGAGGTTCAGCAGTCGTAAAATTATTAGGCCCATTATAATACCTATATATTTATAGCTTAATATTCCCTCTGCTGGGACTCAAGCCTCCACTCTAGGAGTGTGAATGGGCCATAATCCACCACGCGGGGCCAGTGCAGCTTGGTAAATGTAATATAATAATGATGACTTCGAATTTGTTTGGTTCTAGGAGATCCGGTTTCCTCACGATGTTTTTCTACACCGTTTTGAGCACAGTGGTGATGAATAAATTACACAAAGTGATGCTGGCTGGTTTTGAACCTGCAACTTACCAATTGGTAAGTTGAGCTATTACCACTTAGCTACCTCTGCTCTCAAAATAATGTATAATGATGTAAATATTAAGCTTATATTAGGTCTTAAAGTCACCCCTATCTTCTCAAGGAATAGTTTTAAAATGACCATAAAATATAATATTTTTAATGTGCAGTCAAATAACTTATTCCAGTATCTTGTTGGGCTTGCAAATAAGAAGTGCAAGAATAAAGGAGTGCTTGTGTGACAAGATAGCTGGGATACATCCTCCCTGATGGTTCCGCCGCGCGCCGCTGTGACGCGGTGGCGCTAGCGTGCATTACTGAAATTCTTTATTTTTCACATTTCTGGGCCGGACAGATTTGCGGTCGGAACGCTGCGTTTGTCTTGAAATGACCGGAATTTTAATTATTGTGTGAACAAAAATTTTAAATGTATGTCGTATGAAAGTTACCAATATTTAATACTGGATGTATTAACATTTATAAAAATATTTTTTTATCTTTGTTTTTTTCTTTGATTTCTTTGGTTGTTTGTGACCTCGTAAGTTAAATTTATAAATTATTACTACCTAATAAAATACCTAATTTCAATAAAATTACAGTACAGTATAAAACATTTTTTACATCTCGAATATACATAAAAATCAATGCCACTTTTCGTTGTATTTTTCTAACTCAAGAATGGGCTCACCTATCCAAACCAAATGTTTAGGCTTTGTTCGGACTATTTAGTAGATGGTTTATGTGCTCAAAATCGGTCCAGCAGTTCTTCATTTCATCATTTATCACACTTTTCTGTTGCCAAGAGCGATACCGCGGGTAATATCTAGTATTTTATAGTTTACGTTATACGATACAAAGGGGTAATAACAAATAGGGTTAAACCACATAAGATATTTACGGTAAAACAATCAATCCCTTTCTAAGCAGGTAATCTTCCCTTCCAAGGGGTTCAAACCCATCACAAATTCTCAAGTAAATACATAACGCTATCAAATTTTACCTATTAACATTACTGATACAAACATTAGTCTCCCCTTCTGAAAACGTTTCAAACGTTTACAGTTTCGTAACATATAAATATTGAATTACGATATTCAGTCGTAAGCATTCTCGGAACGATTAAGGATAATATAATGCATGATGCATCAAACAGAGTAAGTGGTAAACTTTGCTTTGTAAACTTCGATAATCAATGTACTAGATTACCGATCTCTGTTTCGAAAACGGCCCGACAAATATTATCACAAATTTAATGATTCTGTGATGATATTTGAGGTCAATTTGGTCCAATGGTAGGCGTTGAGATATGATATCGCTCTAATTTGAAAATAGAATAAGCACCATTGTTAATTTTGTATATTAAACCTTATTGTTTACAAAATTGATTTAATTTTTAACAAATACTTTTGAACAGTTTTAAAATGAGAATTGAATTTCAAATGTATCGTTTTTTGTTTTTGAAACAATTCTGCATTATGATTTTGTTCTAAAACCTTGATCTAGTACATCGATGATCGCAGTTTGTAGATCAAAGAATTATTCGATAATTTAGCTATGAACAAAACTAAATAATCCACTATTATAATCCACGGACGTGGTGTCTTAAAACATTGAAACAAAGAGAAAACAGATAAAAAAGGAGTTGGCAAGAGGAACGGGATGAAATCGGCCAAAACTGACTGATTTTACCATTGTATCCAAGTATCTCAATTTATATAGCAATCACGCCTGGCACAACACACTGCTGACGAGGAAATGCGCGGAAAGGCGTCCCGCGCGCAGTTTCGGCCCATCTGCGCAGGAGCTCGGGGCGTGTCTTACAAATGCTTGATTTTGTACAAATTACACCGCTAAATAAGACAGATCTGCGTCTCCGTAGCCGCGCGCGTTATCCGTCGCTCCGCGCACCGCGGCGGGACGCATCTTCAGTGGGTGAACCGCCTAAAAGCCATTTTTTCAGTTGCCAACCAAGTATTCCAAGGTTAATATTTTCCCAGCGCAGTTAGACGGTTACCACACATTAACTAGGCAGTCAATAACCACGTTTTATTTACTTCATCAGCGTTCAGCCGACGCGCGACGTTAACATTAGAGCCACGTCTAAAACGTCCGTTTGCATACATTTTGTGAATAAATCATTGTCTTCGAAACAACGAGATAGTGCGTGCTGCTTTGGCAAATTTATTTTTATATTTCACAGAGTTTGAATACAAAGAGCGAAGCTGTGCAAGAATATTTTAGAAGAGAAAATATTGTTGTGTGTTTAAGTATGACAAATTAATGTTACAGGCATATTTTGTAGACGTTGCAGGAGACAAATAATGGTATCATTATTTTTGTGTTAGTATATTTTGGTTCTAAGTTACAGCAATTTATGCTTAATGGCGAGTGAGTGAGTGGGTGTACTTTTTATGATAGAAATTGTCTCTGAAATAGATTGTCGCGGATGCTATCTAGCAAATAAACGCAGCTCGATTCCTAGCCACTGTAGGTGTGAGCTTGCTGAGAGCAACGACTGGCTCGCCTACTGTAAGGACCAGGCTCTTTTAAGAGTCTGCTAAAGCCAACATTCAGTTTCGCAAGTATCATTACTAGAGGGCGCCATCACAACTACACCCTTACTCAACGAAATGTCGATATTTGCGACAATATATAACATAATATTACGTAGATTGATTGACAGTCAAAGTTCATTAAACCCGCCACGTGCTACAAACTTCGCTTGCTAACCCGCTTGCGTGAACATTAACTTCAGGAGACACGGTAATTTAGTTTCAGCGTGTAATCCGATAAAATGGACAATTACCAGCACTTATCTAACGAGGTGTAATTACGAAACGTTACAAAGCTGTGTAGAAAAAGTCTGTAGGTATCTACTCGAATTACTCTGGAATCTAGAAAACGTTCGGGCTTTATTTGGAGGTGGGTGTACAAAAAATATAGGTACGTTCTGCGTGAAACTTGATGGTCTGAAACATAATGTTGGAAGAAGTTCTGCTGTCCAAAGAAAAAGGGGCGCATCTGTCAAATTTTATTACTTATGTATTTACACAAAGTAATATTTTTTAAGCATCAAAATGTTAGTTATTTCAAACATATGGTAAACAATCAAAATTCTTTTAATTTTTTTCTACTATTTCTTTATTTTTCCTATTTTACACAAAACTTCTTCCAAAACTATGCAGAGTTTATGCTATGTGTAGCAAACAGCTAATAAACATGTTATACAAAGTCGATACGACAAGTTTTACTATGAGATCAACCCAAAAATTTCGAAAATAAACCGCTGCTCCATACATTTGGTTTAGTTATGTGAATAAATCTATGGAGCAGCGGGTTTTTTTTCGTGATTTTTGGGTTGGTCTCATAGTAAAAGTTGTTCATATTGATGTTTACAACGATCCTTTTTTAGGAAAGCCCATCTGTCGTATCAACTTTTTATGTTTTCTGAATACATACATATATGTATAATATATATAAATTACACCAGGACACAGAAAAAAGACAATCGAATATGATCTCCAGTATATCAGTCAGGGCCATTACCACTAGGCCAATAGGTCGTTCACTGCTGGGTAAGGGTTTCCTTCAACTTTTCCAGATATTCTCTTCTCGAGCCACTTCGAAGCACCCCTAGTGGTATGCGTCTAATTCATCTCACCATTTAACAAGTTGGCCTCAGCAGCAGATGTGTTTGCGGACGGCGAGCAATGGGAAGCCCGCCATTCGGTCGTCTGATAACAGCCCCGACCGAGCCCAAGTCGTCGACGGCGTGCACTAATCCCGCGCGCCTCAAGGAATTGTCAGCAAACTGGGAGGCCCAGCAGGGACGAAACCTCCTGGGACCAAGGGTAGATACGAAAGCGGCCTGGGATCAAATTTGGGGCAAGGAAGGAACGGGGTAAGTTGTTTAGTCAGTAAGAGTCTGACACTATTTCTCGCTCCGCCCAAGAGTGGTATTCGTCATTGAATTATTTTTGCCTACCATAAAAAAACAGGTAATGTGTGTGGCTGACGCAACCCGCCCAAACTGATTTTTAAGCGCAGCTTGGCATTTTTTATTGTTCCTATCGGTGCTTCGGACAGCAAAAATGCCGCGTTCCTTCACTCTTTGATAAAGCCCATTGTGGGCCCAAGGTCTTTTTCTGAAAGGAAGGGAAGGCTTGGCCCTAGTGCGGAAGGCAAAGAACGACCAGGGTGTAGTCTTTAGTCAGTAAGAGTGTGACATTATTTCCCGCTTCGCCCAAGAGTGTGATTCGTCATTGGATGATTTTTGCCCACCATAAAAAAAAAACATAAGTATTATTTTTTTCTTTTTTACTTTTTTTTTTGGTCAGTTACGTCTTTTTTTGCTTACGCCAGCAGTCAACTTACTTCCAGATGAGAAATCAACATGGCGGGCAAAAGTTTCTAGCTTCGAAGCGGTAATCGTTTATCTTGTTCAAGGTGAAAAATTACTTCATATTTCCGTGGCCGCAAGTTTTGTGATATATTTTTAAGATGGAAGTTTTATATTTATACACATAATTAAATTTTATAAAACATGAGGTGTCTGGACGCTTGGGGCTATTACTGTGGTAACCGAATGTTATGGCTTGAAGAGTCGACGGGCGTAGTGTTCCACGCGTCGAATAAATGTCAGGAAAACTAAAGGCGGTAACTAAAAGTAAAAACGTACTTGTTTGACGTCAGCTGAAATATGAATATATTATAATTTTCATAATAAAACAGAGTATTGAAACCAATTGTCACATACCTTAAAAATATCATTATCATCATCATTATCAGCCTTTTTAATGTTCCCACTGCTGAGACACAGGCCTCCTCTCTAGGAGAGGGAACGGGCCGTAATCCACCACGCGGGCCCAGTGCGGATTGTTGGATGTCACATGTCTTCGGATTTTTGGTTCTAGGACATGCCGGTTTCCTCACGATGTTTTCCTTCACCGTTTTGAGAGCAGTGGTGATTAAATAAATTACACAAAGTAATGCGCTTGGCTGTTTGAACGCGCGACTTACAACTCGTAAGTCGGGACCGTTACTACTCGGTCACCACTGAACTCAAAAATATATAAGTAATTAATTGAAACCACTTTAATTTCTTTACTACCTAGGCCCAAGATTGTATGCAGGCGCATCTGACTCCTTTTTTTATGCCGCGCTTGGGTTGTCCGATGAAATGAGGTAGTGGAATCAAATTATGCAATTCCCGCGCACACTCTCCAAAAAGAAACCTGAAAATACCGAAAGGCTACCCTACACCTGTGATCAAGGCTTTGAAGATTGGATTTATCCAAATCCGGATCACCAATTAGCCTATTCGCACGCCTTTCTACCGAGTCTAAAGCTGCTAGGTGGAATTTCGCAGCACCAGCCAATATTATGTGGCTACAATACTTCATACACACATTTGATAAATGTGTGTATGAAGACAAAATATCAGTGATTAAAATAATTCACTGTTTTTAGGGTTTCGTACCTCAAAAAAACAAAAACACAGTAGCACAAGTGTAGAAAAAAAATCTGAAATCGTAAATTTGTAGTTACATCAAAAAAAAAAAAATTGTGATTTGAATAATGTCTTAACTCGACTAGGACTGTTTTCACAGATTCTAGGTTTTCATAAGTTTGTACGGAACCCTCAGTGCATGAGTCTGACTAACACTTGCCTGGTTTATTTTTTTACCAATAAATTTCATAAAATTGTTTTACGAAAAGCATGCATGTACGTGAAACCAATTCTCATTACATGACCAACATTCCTACAACAAATAAATCAGTTTCAAACCTATTGGTAAAATCTAAACTGTTCAATGAATTTAGTACTAATTAAAAGCTATAGTTTGATTCGCTGCTCATTCATGTTAAACCAATAATGCATGGTTTCAGCGAGGCAAAACTATTTACGTATGTTATTTCTATCTTTTATGCTCTCAACAGTGCTGTTGTGAATTGATTTTTTTGTTTGTGCTGAATGTTGTATCTAAACAAAAAGTTCAGTTTTATTTTATTTATTAATTTGAACTTTACAAATATTATAACTATACAAATAAATAAACCAATTAAGGTATGTCTCCACTGGAGGGTACACTTGAACTGCCATTACATACCTACTTCTGCTTGGAGCTAAAATACTCATTGCAGATACAACCAGGGAAAGAAATAGCTATTACCTAATTACTTATTTACGGAGACGCGGCGCATTAGACGCTCATCGTAAATTGAAGCAGCGGGCCGCGTCAACGCGTCAAAAACACAAACAAATGACAATGTAAGACAAATACGCAACGCGCCGCGTAACACGCCGCGTCTCCATTTAACAAGAACTAATAATCTGACAGCCAAATCCAAAACAAAAAATAGGATCCTATCCTTGTATCGCCCTAGGTACAGACCAAAATTTAAGCCTGTCGTTTAGTAATTAATATAATTAAATTTGAAGCTCCGAACATATTCACAAGGTTTACTTAAACAAGTTACTTGGGTTCAAAACTAAAACAACTTCCAGTTTTCCCTGAAGGCCTGTAGACTAGTCTGGATAAAATTTCTGTAGGCTGTCTTTAGCAAAATCTAGGTCTTAAGTTTTTAATTGCTCTACGCAAAGTTCCATCTGTGAGCTCAAACGTGGTTAAATTTGCTGTTGGAGTAAACATGTTTTTCGCAAAGTAATTTCAATTCTGAAAAGGACAGACAAACAGCTAATTACGGTGGTAATTTCATGCTCAAGGGTAGCGAGTGCTGTTATGAAAGTGACTTTGCTTATTTATATAAAGGCATAAGCTGGAATCAAATGAATATAGTGTGTCTCTGTAGTTTACAAGAGCTAGTTTTTAAATACTTAAAAAAAATAAAACCTACTTCAAAAAAGCCCTAAAAGGTTAAAAATAATACTATAATCTAGACAGACAAAAAAAGAAAGAAAACCATTTAAAGAAGCCATTTTGCCCAATATAGACGCACATAAACCCGGCCGCACACCAGGCATACAATTGTTTCTCCACAATTGTAGCGCCACATTTGAAATGCGACACATTTATCGCCTCCATATATTCCTACGTGAGCCCGCACACCGAGGAAACATTTGTAGCGGGCGCACTTTGTGGCGAGACGTCATCCGCGCTATAATAATTCAAGATCGAACCGGTTCGTTTTTTGTGTCGCGTTTCAAATGTGGCGCTACAATTGTGGAGAAACAATTGTATGCCTGATGTGCGGCCGGCTTTATACAACAATCTGTCAGTCGAGTGTGAACTAGGTATTAATGTGTTGCACCATAGACACTAGGCAGAATACTTCCCGTGCCTGCCTTGGTCTCAGTTAAATTATGTGTTGTCTATAGCATCTGTCATAATTATATAACTTTTCCCTGTGGATCGTCTTGCATCTACCTATATACCGTAATAAGAGGCATAATAGAAAGACAATAGGTGTGTGAACACCGGCGTTTGCGTAGGGCTCAAGAGTTTTATAAACCTAACCTGACCTATAATTAACCTATAACAGAATTTAACAATTTTTTGGAGTCGGTGTAAAGCTAAGTGAACGTGGGGCGCCAGTTTGGGCGCCGTCGTTGCAGCAGCAACCGAGGGCCCAGCTGAACGCATGCCAGAGGGTCATGGCAATACGCGTGATCCGAGGGTACCGAACGATTTCCCGTGAAGCGGCGAGCCTTCTTGCTGGCCTACCACCATGGGATCTGGAGGCAACAGTCCTTGCACGCATGCACGATCTGCGCATGGAAGTGCAACGCCGGGGCGAAACTCCGCTGCCTGAACATGTCAAGGCGTGGCGGAAAGAGCTCCGGCGGGATCTCGTGATGGTGAAATGGCGTCAGCGGCTATCGCAACCCAGTGCTGGGCACGCCATAATTATGGTGGTAATGCCCCTCCTTGAGGCGTGGTTGGAAAGAACTCACGGCGTTCTTACTTTCCGCATGACGCAGGTCCTCACCGGACATGGTAAGTTCGGGAGGTACCTGCATCGAATTCGTGCGGAAGAGACGCCCGGGTGTCGCCACTGTGTGGACCGCCCGGAGGATACGGTGGAGCACACGGTCGAGGTTTGCCCCGCTTGGGCAGAGCATCGCCGTGTCCTCGTGGGGGCGATCGGCGGCGGTGATCTCTCGCGCCGGGCCTTGGTCGAGGCCATGGTCCGGAGCGAAGAGGAGTGGCAGGCGGTCGCCTCCTTTTGCGAAGCAGTAATGCTAGCAAAGGAGGAAGCCGACCGCTTAAGGCAACGGCGCTCACGCCCGAGACGCCGCCGAGATTCCGATCCCGATTTCCGGCCACCGTAGGCGCGGGCTTGTGGATGGCGAGCAATGGGTAGCTCGCCGTCCAATCGTCTGGTAACCCTCCGGACCAAGCTCAGTCGTCGACGGCGCGCACTGTTCCCGCGCGCCTCAAGGAGTTGTCAGCAAACCGTAGGGACCCTGCAAAAGGGTCGAAGCCAACTGGGGCCATGGGTTCGCGTCTGAAAGGAAGGCTCTGGCCCTGGTGTATATGGCAACGTTGGAATGGGGTAGGTTGTTTAGTCAGTAAGAGTCTGACACTTGTTTCCCGCTCCGCCCAAGGGTGGGACTCGTCATTGGATGATTTTTACCTACCTAAAAAAAAAAAAAAAAAGCTAAGTGAACGTACTGGTTTTTTTATGGTAGGTAAAATCATCCAACGACGAATCCCGCTCTCAGGCGGAGCGGGAAACAGTGTCAGACTATTACTGACTAAACAATCTACCCCGTTCCTCCTTTGCCTTATTCGCACCAAACCTCGGCTCCACCAGGCTTCGAACCTGAAGGTCCCCTATAGTTTGCTGACAAACTCCTCGACGTGCGCGGGAACAGTGCGCGCCGTTGACGACTTGGACTCGGTCTGGACGTACTGGTAGGTTGATTCTTTTCTTTTGGCTAGATTAATTGTCAAAACAACTGTTGCTTCAAGGTGTCATTCAAACCTTAGCTGGGCTGCTAGAATCCGTACCCTGCAGCCGAAGTTCGAATGGTCCCTTTATGTTTGTTAACACAAAAATTAAATTGTTGAAATGTAATGGCCTGAGAAATCAATTAATACAACTCAATATTTTGTGTTTTTTCAAATTCAAGTAAAACTGTTTATTTAGTTAAGTCAACATGTATTCGAAGTAGAATTAATAAAAATTCTCTACTTGCTCAAATAAATACAATTTTGTTAAATTGAGATGTAATAATTTCGAATTTGTTGATTTAAAAATCTGAGCAAGTGCGAGTCAGACTCTCACACTGAGGGTTCCGGACCAATTGCGGTTTACGATTTATGATGTATTAAAAAAACATTTACTTGATCTCATCCCAACCAATTTTCGTTGATTTTACTATTACCATGTAAACTACATGGTAATAGTAAATTATATATATTTTTTTAGTTTAATTACACATTTTACACATCTCTCGCGCTGGGCCTTCGTTCAGGCGGCGGGATTCGTCATTAAATTATTTTTACCTACCATAAAAAAAAACCACCGCGCGGGCCCAGCGCGGGTTGCTGGAAGTCACATGTCATGTTGATTCAAGGACATGCCGGTTTCATGATTCATGGTTTTGAGAGCAGTGGTGATGAAATAGATTACACTAAGTTATGTGCCAGTGCTAAATTTGAACCTGCAACCTACAACTCGTAAGTCGTGGCTAAATTGCCAAAGTTCTGCTTTCTGAAACTAAAACCTCTCCGAATATAATCTACCTATATGATTTTAGGACATAGTCTACCTGAGTATCTAATCACAGGATTTTACAGACTAAAACCCACTTATATTCCTTCCACAATGTGCTCTTTATATTCCACGGCTACAGGAACTTTTTTAAACAAGCCCGCAAAGAGCAAAGGTTTCTGTGTTCGATTGTTGTGTAGGCAAATTACATATAAATTCTGAAGTCTAAATACCCACGCGATAAAATACACGTGTCTTTTAATATAACTCAGGAAATTCGTGTTTACACCTACTCAGTAATAGGATAGGCGTTTTGCTAAGTCGCAAAGATGGTGCTCCTAACTTGCTATGCCGGAAATCGTGGGTGTGATTCCTCTCAGGATTAATGTTTGCGTGATGTGCACGATCCTTTGTTCTGGGTCTGGGTGTAATTTTTTATAACATAGCATTGCATAATCAGCCTCTTAAGGCCAATGCTACGTCACGCGGAGCCCAGCATGGGGCGCCCATCCGGGTACCCGTCGCGGCCACGTGCTGGCGCGTGGCGCAGGCATAGTTTTGCGTGGGCCTTTGACGGGCCCCCTCGCGGTTTTTTACAGTCCTGTCGATGGAAAACTTAATATATAATTACGTAACAAAATGTATAAAACTAGCAAAAAAAAAAAAACGACAGCCAGTGAAAACCTAAAAAAGCTCTTTATTGAGTCGACTATTAGTCCGTGCGTGGTCCGTCCGTCACACGGAGGCGGGCCCCGGAGTGCGGACGCGGGGCTTGGCTGCCCGTGCCCACAACGTGAATGAGCCGTAATCCCAGTGCGAGTTGGTGTAATGTTGTTATCACATGTCTTCGACTTGGTAATTCTAGGACATGCCGGTTCTCTCACGGTCTTAGTAGTGATTAAATAATTTGTACAAAGTAATGCGCTTGGTAGCTGTCTTGGAAAAAAGGTTGAAATGGGAGTGGGCTGGCCACGTCGCACGAACAGCAGCGCACTCGGACAAATGGGCGTAGATTGTCACTCATTGGACTCCTGAGGGAGGTCGACGCCGTTAAGGTTAACCACGGCGAAGGAGGTGTGAAGATCTGATCATGTTCACGGGGCAAACTTGGCCGGAGGTTGCCTTAGACAGAGAGGTTTGGATGGAAAAAGGGGAGGCCTTTGCCCAGTAGTGGGACATATTTAATAATAAAAATGCGCTTGGCTGGGTTTACTACAAGTTGTTAGTAGGGGCAGTTACCACTCAGCCACTAATTGCTTTCTCATTTATTTATAATTTGTTCGTATTTAGAAATATGTAAATAATGTTTATCAGTTGTCTAGCATTTACATCACAAGCTTTGCTTAGTTTGGGACTAGATAACATTGAGAGAAATATTATTAGTACTCATTCAGAGAAACTAAGTTATAGGTAAGTACAGTATTGAGGCTAAAATCCACAAATAATTTAGTATTTGAAACTCTGAAAAGGCGTAAAATTATTTTCATTTTCTTTGTCTTGATTGATGAACGGTCTTACTTTGAGATTTATTATAATAAAGGTAGTCTTAATGGAAAGCCTTTTATCAATTTCTATTGTGTAACTGATTTTACGTTTTCAGTATAGTAGATTTATCAATGAGTTAGTTCAATGTGACAGTCTTTAAAAAAGAAAAAGATTTTTGTTTCATAGCTTCACAATTTACTTACTAAACTTTTATTAAAATCGGTTAGATTCTAAATTCAAATTTTATATCGATTTTTTTTTAATCAGAATAGTTTTTAATTTAATCTAAGTTTAGAACAGCGGTTCCCAAAATTGACTTGACCGTGACTCATCGAACAAAAAGTACCAAATTCAGGATTTCTCAGGTTCGGGCGGATCTATCTACCCATGCATATTTTAAATAGTTGACATTTGACCCACAGGCCAGTTTTTGCTTAGACGAGATTTTCTATAACCCTGAAAACGTTCGTTTATGCCCGATCGTGACCGTCGGTCAATCTGTCATCCTCTTTATCAAGGCCCGTCATAGTATTTGCTAATGATATCACCAGTGAGTCAAGACCTATACTTTGAGAACCATTGACTGGGCTATACTTTTTTTTTAATATAAAAGTGGGCTAAAACTCATAACGACGTAAGTCAACGTATGATGTTTATATTTTTAGTGACGGAAAAATGTTGAAATGTGAAAATCGAGGCATGGAAAAACAACACATCTTTCTTCCACACTTACCATAAGACATAAGCCAAATGAGAGATCGAATCCACAAATTCTAATTAGACGTTATAATTTGTTCGACACAATTCTAGCGCTTGAATCAGAACCATCCAATCAGCATACAGCAGCGTAAATCCTCATATCATTCAGTTTGGCGTGATGAAACAATGTCATGAAGCGCTTTAAGCGATTGCTGCTAATTAGATGCAAACAGAACGAGACGTGTGTGAAATTTATTTTTCGCTGTTTTTTGTGCAGCCAATCCGATTTTGAACGGTTGATGAGATGTGTCAGCAAAGCGCTTGATTCCGTAAGTGTCAAAAGAGGATTATTGGTAATTGATCCGATGTAATTGGGTGCTGTCTGAGTGATGTTAAGAGCCATTGTTCTATTTTATTACATGATGATGTACGAGGATGAAGTATGGTAAGTTCTACACGAATACGGTTGTGGAACGATCCGGTATGCGGTGGTTTTTTCCTACGTGTACACAAAGTCACCGCTCCAACCACCATTGATATAAAACAAGGGACTGCAATATTAGAGTTTACGCGTAAATATCAGACTAATCTTATATAACAAATCACTAAAATACTTGTATTTACTTGTATTTTATCTAGTTAACAAAACAAGGAATGCAGTGTAGAGCAATGGTGGCCGAGTGGCAATAAATATATATTCTCCATTTCGTTCTGATAATTGTTTAACCTATTTATTTTATTACAAGTTTTTAAGCGCTGAAATTCGCAGAGCCTGACTTCAAACTTGCCAAGATCCGACGGCCATACTGTAAATAGATAGAAATCAACAATTCTTTATATATTCTTTACTTTACACACATTAAATTAATATAAATAAACGAACAGATGATGTACACAGTACATATTTGGGTTTTCTTACAGCAAACCTATACTTACAAATACATACAAAGAAATTTTCAACATGAGGATAATCCATCCAAAACATAAATTGTACTATACTTAAAACTAAAACTAAAATAAACTACACAAATATATAAACGTACTATCATTATATAGTATAAAACAAAGTTGCTTACCGCTGTCCCTATGTATGCTTAGATCTTTAAAAGTACGCAACGGATTGATGCGGTTTTTTTAATAGATGGAGTGACTCAAGAGAAAGGTTTATGTGTATAATACATGCATAATATATTCAATATCAGTACCCATGGGAAGCCGAGGCGAGTCGCTAGTATACAATAAATAAAACTAATACACGTTTAAGGGTCATGTCAATTGTCTAAACCAAAATAGCAGTGATCCTAGTATTCCCAGAAACGAGTAGCGAACATATAAATTAGTTAGAGAAATTAATTTATTGAAACAGAAGGGATTTACCTTAACAATTATTTATAAACTAAAACTCTGAAACAAACTGGAAAATGTTTGAACAAAATTAACATAGCCCTTTGAAATGAGGTGGGCTATACTAGACAGTAACTATCGCATTATTTACAAATATTTACAAAGGATTTTGCTGTCCAGAACGTTGTGTTCTTCAAACTACATAGTTTAAAATATGTTCCAAAACTTATACCTGAGATGGAACATAAAATAAGGTACATTTTACCAAAGTGTGTGTGTTTGAAAGACATGTATCTATAAATAGTACTCGTAGGTATTTATACTTACATTTTGCCTATTAAAAATAAATATATATATAGTAGGTCATGGTTTTTCTAGTGTATGTTCTAAAACAGTGTTAAAAAACTTGTATCTGAGATGGAACATTAAAAAGTATAGTACGGCTGTTGGATCTTGGCGAGACTGATGGAGGGACAATGCTCTAACGTTGAAAGAAGGCAGTGTAAACTATTTAAGCAAGAACCATTATTTACTTATATATTGGTAGGTATCATAGTGTAGCAATATACACTACTTCAATATAGTTACACGTCTCCTTTGATAATGTAATAGCGTTATATTTCGTTACATGATAGTGGAAGCATATCCGAGTATTACCTATTAGTGCACTGAGGCATATTAGCGGAAACTGCAACATTATCAAGTCAAGACACTGCACTAGCAATTACTCCTCTATCGTGGGTACGCTAACAAACATCTAACTCACATACACAAGTTACTCAGTCCCGGGAGAAGTGACTATAGTCTATATTGTTTGACATATAGAATAAAATAGAATAATTCTTTATTGTACACCAAAAAAGTAACAATTTCACATAAACTTATATGAATGGGTACAAAGGCGGTCTTATCGCTGACAGCGATATCTACCAGACAACCTTAGGATGGAGTGTAAGAGCTTGAACTGAAAAAGGGGGTAGTCTATGGGCCATACAAATATTTGTTCTGTGCGAAAATGATGCTCACGTTACTTACATAAATTTTGTTGCTTTTGGTGTACAATCAAGTTTATTCTATCTATCTGTCTATCAGTCGTTAATCGCCAACTCAAGTCGATCGTAATGCCCATTTTATTGATTTTTTGCTCCTGTGTCGTAAATACATTTATCATCATCATCTTCATTACAGAAAAAGAACGTCCACTATTGGACATAAACCTCCCCGAGGTATCACCACAATGAACGTTCCTGTGCGTTTCGCATCTACCGCATTCCCATGACTCTCATTACATCATCGGTCCACCTTGCCGTAGGCCTTACAACGATTTTTCGGTACGCTGACGCCACTTTAGAACCACCAACCAAATTGTATTTATAGTGTACTTAAAATAAAGCGTATATCTATCTACACTTTCGACCCCATCGACCATCCGTTCCACGAACAATGTGCCCTGCCCACTGCCACTTTAGTTTGGTAATTATGCGTGTTATCTCGGCGACTTTGGTTCTCCTGCGGATATCGTTATTCCTGATGCGATAAAGAAAGGAAATTTTAAGCATTGCCCTTTCCATTGCCCATTGAAAGGCTGTGCTTCCGATGAGGCCCATTATAAGCGACTATGTCATTGTGCCACTGCCCCCCTAGCTAAGTTACAATAGTATCATTTTTAGAGTTAGCGCTTGTAGTTGGCCGCGCCCCCAATTTCCTAGTTCGGACGTCAACTCAACAAAGGAACTGGGGCGTGGATATTTACAAGCGCTTACTCTAAACGAAACGATCGTTACTTGGTTAGGGGGGCTGGCAACACACATTTGTCCTGAGAAACTGTGGCATGTTGGAAATGAAGATATCGCACAGCTTCCCAAATGCTGCCCAGTTGGGTTGGATTCGACGATTAACCTCTTTCTCAAAGTTAGACCTACCTAACTATGTAGATTGTCTGTCCCAGGTCGTAAATACATAAAACAAATATGTAACACAGTCCTGTAACAAGTGTCTATAGGTTACACAAATATTTATTCTGTGTGAAATTCCAACACATGGTACGCAGTACCTACAAGGTACTGTGCATGTCATGTTCATGTTATTTTTCCATAGTTACATAAATAATTTATACTATTTATGTAAGGTATTAATAAATACTAGAACTACATTAAACCGACTCACAAGTGTAACACGCCTGGGGTTCAAGTCTGCTATTGTTCCGTTTTAATTCCACCTAGCCCGTTCCATCATCGGACCACCAGACGTACGGCGTTACACCACCGGTACATGGTCGACATCCCACAATTCCCACATTCGTACAAAACGTTTTGATAACACATTAATCGTGCGTACAGCCAAGGAGTGGAATTCCTTGCCGGAGTCTGTGTTTCCTGATGGCTACTATCCGGAAATCTTTAAGTCAAGAGTGAATAGGTTACTTCTAGGTAAACGCGCTCCAGCGTTGACAACATCGTCACTTTCCGGTGTGATAACGGTCAAGGGCGCACCTATAATCAATAAAAAAAATTATTATCATTCCAACAAGATTCCATTGTCATTTTGTCTTGTAACTAATTATAAACTATAATTGCACAATAACATTCTAATCGTATGTCACTTATTAAAGGAACTGTCAACATTTTGTGATTTGCCGCATATGTCAAATATTCATTTGTGAAGTGTCACTGGTTGATCATTGGAAAGTCATTATATTAGTAGATTACAAAACAAAATCAACAATTTTGAAATCAATGATCGACTATTCTGACGTTATTTTAATAGCAGACGTCTTGAGGCTCTGATTTGTACCTGATTTGTAGAACTATGTCGCGCGGCGTCGCGTGGCGTTTAGTATGTGTAAATCTGCAAGTCTAGTTTCCGTATGGTGGCTGACGCAGCGACGCGACGTGCAGAATTTAACGTGAGTGGCACACGTGTTAGCAGTAGTGTAGTTCTACCTTAATTTTTTTTTCTTTTTTTTTGGTCAAAGGCTAATAGCTACCTTTCCTCATTATCCCTACTTTATCTAGTTTTATTTATCGAATATATTTAGCAATATTTTGAAAGATTTTGCTCTGAATTCTATCCTCGTTTGTAATCTCTCTCTGTCACTTAAAGGTTTGCTGGGAGAAAACTAATTGTTGAGTTAAGCTCGTCTTTGTACATGAGTTGTCAAATCATTGTATCTATGTTAAATCATTACATAGTATAAAACAAATTCTTCCTGTCCCTATGTATGCTTAAATCTTTAAAACTACGCAACGTATTTAGATGCGGCATTTTTAATAAATTGAGTGATTCAAGAGGAAGGTTTATGTGTATAATACATGCATAATATATTTAATATCAGTACCCGTGCGAAGCTGAGGCGGGTCGCTAGTTTTTGTATATCATCATCATCATCTAATATAATAAAGAATTAAAGAAAATGTTTTAGCTGAAGAGAGTAACAAATAATGAATATCCATTAATATGACCAAAGTCCTTCTTGTATGTAAAACAAAAATCTTAACTCAAACGATATCTTATTCGTTTAATATATCCATCACATCAATAACAAAAAAGGCATTCCCTATAGACAGGCTCACAATAGAGGATCTCATTTTTTCATAATAATATCCCCAAGAAATGGGCCATTATCTCTTATTTATCGCGTAAACTCGTGAACTGTATGAGGCTCAACTCTTTTTGACTCAACAATAATTCTTTTGGCCAAAATAAAAATGTCAACTTTACTTGAATTACATGTTATCAACATTTGAGCCTGAAAGGGTGTAATTTTTATTTTTGACTGGATCACTGGCAGTTATATCTTGATCTAATGAAATAAAGCAACAGAACTTACTAATTTATAATTTTTAATTATTCCTTGCTAAAAACTTTCTGGTAATCGCGAAAAAAATCAGCAAGTTCTGTATATTTTAACCAGTTAAGCGAACAAAACTGTACTGACCAGAAACTTTTTTCGCGATTTTAAGTTTGGTCCCATAGTAATTTTTGTTTTGTTAATATGACAACAACCACGTTGTTTAGTATCGTTTACTTATTAATACCACCCTGTTTAGGCCATCATCTATCACGCAGACCTAGTGCGAGTTGGTGGATATCATTTATATTTGAGACTTTTTTTTTGACCGTTTCGATATTTTTCATTAGGTACCTAAAGTTTTAAGTGTACTGTAACTCATAAATCAGTGTCGTTATCACTAAACCACCACTATTCGAACATTACGCCAAATTAAGAAGTCTTCAGATGTTCTAAATTAAAGTAAACTAATAGTCGTAGCGGACTGATTTAATGACAAAAATACTATTTTTATAATCTTCTAGAGAAAGAAAAATGTGATAAGTACAAAGCTCAATAAAATCCAGACTAACATCATACTTAAAGGGTTTTATTTTCACTATTATTGAGAATAGTCGTAAAAGCTCTTCATCATTTCGGATAATCCTCTTGTCAAATGTGAAAGTATATTAACAACAAAACATTCCAAAAAAAGTATTTTGTAACATCAAAACATTGTTCGAATTTTATGTCACTAAAACCATCATACATCAATTTGTCAACATGTTATTCACGTTTAAAATATGCCTAACTAAATTGAATTTCTTTTTTGTTTCATAAATTTTGGATTTGAGGCTGAAAATACGCAACACTTCAAATAAATTAATTTCCAACACACTTTAATTTAGTGATAACGAATCTTTGATATAAAAGATTTAATATTTTAATTAACAGATTTTTCCACAATACTACCGAGTCTCTAAGCTCCCTTTTTCACAGCAAACCGCAAAAATAATTGACAAAGAAGGTAGACCAAGACACCGTGAACCAGCCGCCCCGACCGACGCATTAACAAACTGTTTGAAGAAAAAAAAAAACTTGTTTGCGCTTATTGTTAGAGAATATTTCCATCCAAATATAAAAATGTTGCATCAGAAAAACTTCGAAAGCATTCTCAGCGCAAAAACTTGGAGGTTTTAAGCTTACTCAAACTGGAAAGTTAGGCAAATGACACCGCGGGGACAGAAATATTTCGCAATCTCCTCACAAACCGAGATGGGATGCTTTCTTGAAGTTTTTCCAAAAGGAAGTTGGCCCGAAACGAGTAGCGTTCCGTCGCCGCCGCTTCATAGCTCAAACAAGACAATAGATACCAGAATAGTTGAAATGTTAACTTTTGTTCTTGCTGTTGACAGCCCGCCTTTTCAGAGAGGATTTCTCATTTTCTTAAGGCCTAGTGTTTACCTCGGGTAAAGCAGCGACGGCAAAGTATTGACTTAGTTAATGACTTGGTTACCTGTTTTAAGAACGGATTCAGTTTATTCAGAGCTGTAAACAAGAATTGTTGAATAAGTAAACTGTTCGTTGTACAGAAATAGTATCTACTTATTTTTTTGTGGAATATGAACTGAATAAAAACAGAATGTTGTATTCTTAACCTTTCGAATACGGTAATTAGAAACAATATTAAACTAGCTAAAGTATTCATTGCCGGGATAAAAAAAAATCTTGATTTATTTTAACATAATCATCATTATTTAGCCACCCCTAACTGTAACCTGTTAAGATTAATAACGTATACGATTTCATTTCAACAACACACTATGTTTCAGTTGCTGGTTATTTAAAAAAAAAACAATAGTATATATTTACAATTTGCTCACACATTTTACAAAACGCGTAATTTAGCTTCATATAATTGGTTAATTCATTAATCAGTTCAAATATTTCAATTGATTAATGAATAAACCAAATTGACAAAACTGTATAATATAAAGTACTAGCTTTTGCCCGCGGCTTTGCTCCCGGCAACAGAAAAATGTGATAAATGAAGAACTCCACCGATTTTGTGCAAACTTCACATAAACCATATACTAAATAGTCTGAACAAAGCCTAAACATTTGTTTTGGAAAGGTGAACCCGTTATTGAGATATTAAATAACAACTAAAGGTGGCATTGATTTTAATATCATCATCATCAGCCTTTTTAAAGTTCCCACTGCTGGGACACAGGCCTCCTCTCTAGGTGAGAGAATGGGCCATAATCCACCAGACGGGCCCAGTGCGGATTGGTGGATGTCACATGTCTACGAAGTTTTGGTTCTGAGACATGTCGGTTTCCTCACGATGTTTTCCTTCACCGTTTTGAGAGCAGTGGTGATGAAAATAAATTACACAAAGTAATGCGCCTGGCTGGGTTTGAACCCGCGACCTACAATTCGTAAGTCGGGGCCGTTGCCACTCGGCCACCACTGCTCTCTCTCTCTCGGCATTGATATATAAATATACCTAAATATAATACAGTTTAACAACTCAATCAATTTTAACAAGGACATTTTCCATTTCCTACAAAATTTCAAACCCCAAAAGACATAACCGGCGTTAACTTGACATTCGACACGTTATATTTTAATCAACAATTCAAAAGTCCGGTCGCTTGGTACGTAATTCCTGCGTGCGGCGTGCGGTTCGTCCGGGAAATGAAAATCGCCGGCGTATATCCTCGTTCAGTGCGATGCTAAATTGGAAAAGCAACACCTGTGCCGTGTTCCCCAACACTTCCCCTTAATCTGCAGGTTTTATTGACGTTTCTGAGTTAGGTTTTAAATCGGTTTACTTTGTAGCAGTTTATGATTGACGTTTGCTGTCTAAAGTTTACTGGGGGTAAAGAAAAACAAAGTATCGAGATGAAGTACGTTGTCTTTAGTAAGGAAATGGGTAATGAACCAGTAACTCTCTGCTATAAAATAAGACGACGACGAAGTTTAATTAGATATTAAATAAAACCAATTTTAGTTCATCATCATCATTATCATCGCATTTTAAATGTTCCCACTGCTGGGACACAGGCCTCTTCTCTGGGAGAGAGAAAAGGCCGTAATCCACGACATGGACCCATTACGGCCCTGACTGCTATGCCGGAGGTCGTGGTTTCAATTCCAACCCTGGACAAATGTTTGTTTAATGATACTCATTTATTTGTTCTGTGTCTGGTTGTAATTTATCTACAATATACGTTGATAGGTAGAACGATACTCTTTACTGTACATCAAAAATAAAATAACAATAGGAACTTAAAATTTATAGGGTGTCACAATGGGCGGTTGAAATATATAAGTGTGTTTATTAGTTGCCCAGTGCTAAGAGGACACAAAGTGAGCTCTGCTTAGCTTGAGACCAGATGGCGTTGTGATAAACAAAAAAAATATAAAGGCGAAGATTTGTATGTTACTGACAATGAAGAAAAATGGCTTTGTTGAATAAGATGAAACTTGGCATATAGGTAAAACAGGTCCAGTAAAAGAACGTAGTATACTATTATCCCGGCAGTATATTCTCTTCGGATATTTTCGTACTTTTTGATATACTATAATAATTATATTTTATTCTATTCTAATTGCATAGTAATAATTTTGAACATTTGGCGGTCATTTATTAAACTGAACTCAATCAGCGATACATTTATTTATTTTCATAAACAACAAAATTTAATAATGAGTCCATTACGATTGAATTTCGTTTCAATAACTACCATTAACCGTAATAATAATATGAAATGCTTTACTAAACTAAAACATTCCTAAATTCATCTAAATACAAAACGCAAACAAAACATATTTTAGGGAAATAGCAAAATGCAAATTATCAGACGAGCGAAATTCATGTTTGAACATTAAAATCAATAATTATTTTCGATATCAATGTTTACATTTGTATGTAGGAATTAAATTCGTTCGTTTCGCGTTCACCATTATTAAATATCGGATATTATAGGGAGGGGACACATACGGATTTATCGAGTGCGCAAAATCCGGCGCACTTCCGGAGTTCGGAATTAATTAATCCGGATTTAGCCTTACCTCACGGCAAGGTGTGATAAACTGAGGTCGTACTTCTTACTTAAGACCAAAATAACGAAAATGTCGATGAGTTATGATTGTATTGTTGTTGTATTAGTTTTTATTTAGGTATTTTGTATTTAGTATATACTTTTGTTGTACATCTCATGCTATAGAGGGCAGCCGCGAAAAATTGCGGCATTTTTCTTCTCTGTCGGTATCACTCTTGGCAGAGTGGTCATGGTTATCACTTCAGGTGTTAGTGGAAAACTTTACAACATGCCGCCACTCCTCTCTGATGGCCGTCCTCCTCGAGCATTCATGCAGCTATGATGAACTTTTATTTCAGTCAGTCTACCTCATAGGCGATCTTCCTCGTTTGCGGCATTACCGAATACATTAGGGTGTTTTAAACATCGTGCAGATTTCGAGTACTTGTTCCGCAAGCGAACTCCTGCCCGAAATCTTGCTCTGGGTCCCTCATGCATATACGAAGCAATACATTAAAAACCTGTAGAAAAAGGACGTTAATTGCGGTGTCACGCATGCGGAGCAATCCCGCATGCTTGATGACATCCGTATTATATTAAAAACACTCTTACTGACTAAGTGACTAGTACTTGGCTTTGACTGGACAGATCTAATCTATGTGTGGGTTTTTACTCAAAAGTCCATCTCAGCATACGTAATCCATGTCTGCATGGTTCTCATATTGCTTGTCATTTACACATTTGCTATATACGTTGCAGAGCGAATGCATTTGCACCACTTTTGTCTTTATATTGTGTCTCTAAATACGTTACTCGAAAGGTTAAAAGAGGCGAGAGTGAAGAGGTCAAAACCTCTTCACTTGTTTTGATGTTTCTTCTCTTAATAGTCAGCTACATCATACATCAGCCTCATTTCATTTAAACTGACAAAAAATTGACGTGCACAATGCTATTAAAACCTTTTTGCAAAATAAATATCATTTACCGCTTCCGCGAAACCACCGATACACGATAGCCTTTGGTTAATACAATCCATAGCCATAAAAAAAAAAACTCAAAAGTGCTCTTATTCACAAACATTTTGGAAATCACCGCGTAGCGTTTGATTAAATAAATAGGTACGCTTTTTTTCTATAGGTAATACATTTCAGGATCAGTTACTGCTATAATAATTAAAGTTATATTCATTAGAATAGTAGATATAACAAAACTATTGTGCAAGAAATAGCAAAATAATAGTACATTTTGATACAAGTGCAGGAAGTTTGTCATTGCGACCGAGGCGAAATTCGCACGAGCCGTAGGCGAGTGTGTTATGGAGCCGAGGGCTGCAATGACAAATCTGCACGTGTGTCAAACGACGTTTTTCAATACACTTACGGCTTGTGAAATAAAGAAAGAAAGAAAAAAATTTTAGTCGTATCTCAAACATACAGTAGAAATATAAGAAATATATAAGTATAGCATTCAAATCTGCTCTCGTCAATTTCTATTTTCCTGGGGTCGTCCAGCGACTCTGGGGGACGCCTCGCGCCTGATTCGATAAACTACGAAAAACAAAATAATCACCCGTGACCGTGACGATAAGGAAGGAATAAAAAAGCCCTTGTTGTGATAAACTCAAAAAAGCACTTGGGTGATATACATGCTATATTGAACCTAATAGGAGTGCGATAAGAGGCAGTTTTCGAGTAAGTGTATTGAAAATTCCTTATTGTTTTGCTTCAATAAATCTGCTGCAACAGTAATGATTGTTAGTTGAAGAGTCGGTGAAGTCGAGAATACTCTTCTATTCGGTGTGAATTTTTAATAAAATTGGTACAAAAACCGTGAAGAAACCCCAAAAAACGATATAGTCCCAGAACCAAAAAACTCGAAGACATGTGACATCCACCAACCTGCATTGGGCCCGCCTGGTAGATTACGGCTCATTGCTTTTCCAAGTATAGAGTGCTCGGTCCGAGTTCCAACTATGGAAAGACTATAAAGCAGATGCTATGTTGTCATAAAATCAAAAGCATTCTCAGGGAAACATTTTTATTTATATATTAAAACTTTATGAGTTTATGCACTAGTAAATAACACTACAAAAGCGAACTTAATGCCTCAGAAATTTTCTAGCAGTCTTATAGAAACATAACGTAGTAGGTGCAACTTAACAAATAAATAAATGCATACATACATATGTATAAGCCATTTTATTGTGAATGAATTCAGCTAATCAATACTGACCAATGAGAGCTGAGAGAGGAGCGGTGGTCAAGTGGTAACGGCCACGACTTACGAGTTATAAGTTGTGTGTTCAAACCCAGCCAGAGGCATAACATTATGTACTTTATGTCATCACCACTGCTATTAAAACGATGAAGGAAAACATCGTGAAGAAAGACTTGTGTTATCCACAACCCACACTGGGCTCGCGTGGTGGATTACGGCCCATTCCTTCGCCTGGAGATAAGGCCTGCGTTCCAGCAGTAGGAACATTAAAAAAGACTGATGATGATTTTCATCATACTGTGATCGTTCCACGAAATTCGAAGAGCTAAGTCCAACTAAACCAATTTCTAAGTTCTTATACCATTCACATATCATGACATCTTAACAAGACACCCGGCCATGACATGTAAGAGACAAACAGATGCAGTACACACATTACATACCCTACAGCCATTTGTAACACAAGACCATAATTACTCATATCCTTAGATAATTGGGATCGCATCGTCCATCTGTTGAGTTTACGTAACGACGGTAGTAATCAATTCGAAATCGACCGTTCACCATCGAGCACCGGCTCGTTTCACATATTGAAGCTCACCATTTCATGTCAATAGGGCTTTTGTATGGAAACCGCATAGTGGTCTAGCCAAAGGTGGTCTGAGCAATTAGCAGATAGCATTGCCTCCATCTCTATCATTTTGGGACATACAGTATGTAAGTACAAATGGCGGATGTAATTAGTTGCTGGAATAAGTGGTTCTCAATTTTTGATCATCAATGTATTAGATCAAGGATTAAGAACAAAATCATAACGTATAATGGCCTACATTTAAACTACGTTTATATTTCTTCAATCGAACTATAATATAATTTGCATTATATTTGTATTCAAGAATTTTTATGATTAGATAGTATGCAAAATCAAAAAATTACATTAAAAATTCAAACCCCAATTTTTAAAAAATATTTATTAAAAAATGAAACCAAAATTGTCAGTTATTGTTATAGAAATTGTTTGTATTGATCTTAGGCCTTCGTTACGGATAGTCAGAAGCAAGGAAAAGCAGTCTTGCATTATTACAGAAATATAATACTAGCGTGCCCGCACCAAAGAGGTTGCCATTTTTTGGCGTCAGATGCTCAGCTTAAGGAACAATATTCTTCAAAGCGGAGAGGAGAGGAAATGAGAGATGTGTTTGAATAGACTCAATCAGATTTCTTTATTTTCATATCTCTTTTAGTCGCTTAGCTTTGGTGGAAATGGACGAACCATAGAAGAGAGGAGATGTCTCATTTTTCTATAGAATTTTGTGTGGCAAGCGAAGCACAAATTCCCACACCCCGCTGCTTTCTCCCCGCGTCTGTCGACCTCTACCCACATCTCTGCTACACAACGCTCACATCTCCTTTCCGCTACATTTCTCTTCTCCACTTTGGTAGAAACAACCTTTTAGCTTCTCAGCACATCTTTCTCCTTTGTCAAATCCATCCAAAGGTTGTCTTTAAAAAATCGCTTTCAGTGATAAGACCGCCCATTGTAACACCGTAGTCGTAAGTGTCCTAATGTACCAAGTTGTGTTTATAGTGTACCTAAAATAAAGAGTATGTCTATCTATCTATCTTCTCTCGTCTCCTTTCCTCTCTACTTTGTTGGATACTGGGACTAATATTTTTGGTGTATGTTAGACAGGCAGAGAGCCAGTATGTCACAGTATAATGCCAGTAACATGCTTCGAGCCCTTAACTAATAGCCAGGCTACTCTTAGCGATATCAAACGATGCGACTGAATATGCTTTGACAGTACAGATATAGCTAAAATGTATTTACTTATGTTTAGCTGATGGTATCGGTCAGTCGTAGCAGGTAGTATGTTCCTTCTGGAGCTGCCGGTTTGTGTGAAACTGTTACCGCGGCTCTAGGAATAAGGCAAGGAAGCAGTGGGGTAGTTTTTTTAGTCAGTAAGAGTCTGACACTGGTCTCCCGCTCCGCCCAAGAGCGGGTTTCGTCATTCGATGATTTTCACCTACCATAAAAAAAAGCCAAGTAGTATGTTACCAGTTATTAAACTGACCAAATCTATGCCCAGGTAACATTACACACAAATACCTGTTACTCGTATAACGTAAGTAAGTGACCAAATAAAATTTAAGCCTATTAGTAACATCAGCA
Organism: Mythimna loreyi; assembly: GCA_029852875.1. Lineage (NCBI taxonomy): Eukaryota > Metazoa > Arthropoda > Insecta > Lepidoptera > Noctuidae > Mythimna > Mythimna loreyi. The sequence goes on from CM056792.1 coordinate 11,370,121, forward strand.
AATGAAACACACAAAATGACAGTGAATATTTCACATATAAATAAGATCACTGTCCTTCAAACTAGGAAAAAATCCTATATCTTGAAGAACAGTACATTTTCAAGCGGTGAAATACAGTTTTATAGATTATGGGTGAGACGCAGACAAGTCACTCAAGACAAGAAATCGTACTACAAGTGCAAATACGATCATGATTTTCGTGAGAAGAAATAATGCTATTTCTCCTGTCCTGTACTATAGTTCTGCACTTAAATGATGAAGGTTTTATGATGTCATAGTAATGCCTCTGAGTTTTTCTGAAAAACAGTTTTGTTAATGAAAATATCAACTTTCTAGGGTTCCATAGCCCAGTGGCAAATAACGGAACCCTTATAGATTCGTCTTGTCTGTCTGTCCGTCCGTATATCACAGCCATTTCTTCCGAAACTTCAAGAACTATACTGTAACTATTGAAACTTGGAAAGTAGATGTAGTATTCTGTAAAGATAAGTACGCCATAAATCGTCAACCGCAATTGGCAATTTGAATAAAATAAGTGGTTTTGCTTATTAATACATAATACTTACATAGATAATATTTAATTAATTCAGACTTTTACTGACTGAAACCCATCTTTGTTACTTTAATAGCCCTTTGCCTAGGATCACGGGTTTTCTTTTCATAAATTCACCCGTGGCTTTACAAGAATAAATTATGTGGGTAGCAATACATTTTCAGTTTGGAATAAATTTTATGTAGCCGTAGATATTACTCAATCATCAACGATTGCATAAATTACGAGGATGGATGACCTATTTTTCACGTTGACACGACAAGGCAGACTTTAATTGCATGCTGAAATATTTATTGATACCTACCTACGTGACAATTTACATTTAATATAAAGAATAAATACATATAAAATTTGCACACTTTTTTCTTTCATTTCTTCTGTAGATCTGGCTAGTAACACACTTAAAATGGTACATTTTGATACAAGTGCAGAAAGTTTGTTATTGTGACCGAGGCGGGATCGCACGAACCGCACGGAGTATGTATTGAGCCAAGACAAATATGCACGTGTATCAAACGACATTTTTCATTACAATGTGCCGTTGAACGTTGACGACGTGACCCTTGAGCCACGCCTCGTGCAGGTCGACGGGCGCTCAGCCTGATACAATAAACTATTTTATTACAATAAAATAACAAAAAAAGTGCTAGTCCTCATCACTATATGATGAGGGTTAGCACTTTTTTCCGCACTAGTGGGGAAAATAGTTAATTGCGTACTGTAAGCGGTGGAATAAGGTTGTGTTTTCGAGTATACATATGTATTGAAATGTGTGTATTTCGACTTGGATACCGAATACAGTGACTTCGTAGTGTGAATGTCACATACTCGAATGCTTTGGCATTAATGTTTACGAAAAACTTCCATACATCCACATACACTTCATTTTTTTTGTGTTATAACTATACGGCATTGTGCCTATAATAATTACCTAGTTAATACTCCAACTCTCCTTACGAATTTATTGCCTCTCTCGAAACTACCGAAAATAGACTAATTACCTCATCTGAATTACCCATTATTACCCTCAATTAACACAATAGAACTTTATGGTCGACCTCAAAACCTTTAACAAAAAAAAAAAGAAAAAAAGCAATAGAATGATTTCACCATTTTTAAAATAGGAACATCACACAAAAAGCTTCGATATTTGATAAATATGGCCCTGATGGAATATAAATTAAATAAGTCGTAGGATCTCCACGCCGAGATTTTTATTGATGGTCGTAATTTATTTGAACGGCACCCGCAGTGTGCTTCGGGAGAAATATGAAAGGCATTACAGCAAAAAGGCCCCTTCCGAATTTATGAGCATCTCTTTCGTTGTTTGATAACGTTCGAGTTTTCGCGGTGAGATGGAACGTTCGATTTTTGAATGACTTGGATGTGATTCAGGCATAAGTTATCTGTGGTTCACTTCAGATGGGTTATGAGAGAGAGGCGTATGTCAAAAGTCAATCACGGACGGTATAAAAACGCGTCATTTCAGTTACTGCTGAAACTTTGATCATTCTTTTTCAGTACAATTACCCGAAAACTCGCTTTTATCCCTACTCCTTTAAGACACGCAATGCATAGTTTTCCAAACTAGTGTGGAAAAGTGCACAAGCTAGCTGCCGCCACAATTGATTATATATATCGTATATAATCAATTTGTAATGAATGACAGAAATTTTAAGAAAAAGAAATCATAATCAGCTTAGTAACGTCCTCATTGTTGGAACACAGGTAGGTACTTACATCTTCTTGACGCGGGTTTTTAGACATCTCATGTCTTCAAAGTTTTGCGTCTTGGCCATGCCATGTTTTGAGATCAATAATGATGACATAATTTACACAAAGTAAAGCGACCTCCTGGGTTTAAACTTACTGCCAATACAATTTGTAAGTCAGGGCCTTTATCAATGAGCTATCACTACAATGGAACGGGCAGTTAATCTGTTACAAATACATGTATATATATATAACTGGGGGATAACCTCTGAAACTACAAAACCGATACTGAAATCTTTTACAACAATATCTATGAATTATTTTCACAATTATATCGTGAGTTTTATGAGCAAACCCACTGACATATACTAGTCGATAAAAAAGCCACAAGGATTTTTAATAGTAGTTTCTGACAATAAAAAGCAATTTATTTCTTACTTCAACCAAAAAATCCGAATTTAACCCATTAAACAAATTCATCAATTTGACGACCTTTTTCACCATCTCCATTACACGCAAAATTCTCTTAAAACCAGTCGTAAAATAGTAATATAATATTTAACAACTAGTACTTATTGAACTTAGTACTTTTTCTATACCTACTAGAGAATGAGGCCTGAGTCCCAGTAGTGATAACATTGAAAAGGTTGATGACGATGAGGATTTATTGAAAGTACTAGGATCAAAAGTACGGGGCTAGTGGTTTCTTGTTAATTGTCAATTCGACTTTTCGCGTGACCAGAGAGCTGAGCTTTTTTTCGGTCAACGAATCAGCATTGCAATTTATCGTGGCAATGCTATCAATGTTGTGAGCACTTATCCCATTGATAACAATTTGTATGAATGTTCTATTTCTACCCGTTTGAACATATTATTATTCTTAAACTCTTGAGCTCTGAGCAAACGCCAACGTTTGCACAGCAATTGTCTTTCTATTATGTCGTTAATTGCGGTATTCGAAAGGTTAATTTTTATATAATTTTTTTCATTGCAAAGAAAGACGGTGGCAACCTCGAAAGGCTCATTGTAAACGGTAAAATATATGAAAAAAACCTCGTGGACACGGTCCTACAAGATCCGTACCGCTCTTGCCTCAATGGTATAAGGGCTTTTCACTCCGCCAGAGACAGGAATAGATGGAGAAACATCATAAGAGTTAAAGTGATGAAGCAATGTGGTCACGTCCCTAAGCATTGAGGAATATGCTGGTACCCGTAACTTCGTCTGCGACCTCTTCATCCCTTTTTTCGCAATAAAAGGTAGCCTATGTCCTTTCTCAGGGTCTAAAGATTGTCTGTGCCAAATTTTATCAAAATCATTTGAGAGGTTTAAGCGGGAAAGCGTAACAAACAGACATACAGACAGAGTTACTTTCGCATTTATAATATTAGTATGGATAAAATTAGTAAGTTGTTGTAAAAACAATAAATTAAAAACAATAAATTAAAAACCATTAGTACCAGGTCGATAGGAGTTGCCGTAAATACTCCAGACACTTGTCTGTATTTAAGGTAACTTCTATCGATTGGCACAGTCCGCCTTGAAGACAGTAACTTAATTATAAGTCTAACGAACAATGTTAAATCTAAATAATTGCTACGTGTAGACGGAAAATAAATATAAACGCTAAAGAAATCCATTGTGTATAATAAATTATCTGTCGTTGCTTGAATATTACAGTGTCTCGCTTGTTTTGTATATGAATTAGTTGAATTGTTTGGTTTTTAGAAATCCATTTTAGTTACAGGCGCAGAGTAGCCAGCCTTGCGGTTTTCTACAGGATGCATTTTGGAGAGTGTGCGCAGGAATTGCACGATTTGATTCCGCCGTCCCAATTTTACCTTCGGACATCCCGGCGTACGGCAGATATCCACCCTTACGTTGTTGAGACACGTGTGGCCCGGACTAAGCGTTTAGCCTCGTCGTTTATACCGCGTACATCGAGGGACTGGAACAGTTTGCCGGCTGCAGTCTTTCCGTCCAATTATAATTTAGGTGTCTTCAAGGCTATAGTGAATAGGCTCTTAATAAACTAGTGCGCCTTACCATCAACGATTGCATCACTGCTTACCATCAGGTGGGATCGCAGTCAAGCACTAGTTTATTGCAATTAAAAAAAAAGTTTTGTTTTATGCTACGCCTTTGCTATTATCTGGGTCTCCTTGTGTGACTTTCCCATTGTTTGCCTTCTCTAATTGTAGTTAAACATGCATGAAAGACATCAACTTTTCCTTCCAATTATTATTTATCAATTTATTTATTTAATCATCATGCAACCAAAGTTTTTTTAAGCATTCTATTCTTTCCGTTCGTTCATAGCATCATCCGAGCTGATTAAATCTTCCTCAAGGCAGTTGTATGAGTGATTGAATGATTTTTACCTGCCATAAAAAAAAGCACTGGGGCACTCTAATGTGTGGCTTATGTTCTAAATTTTGGCTTTGCACTCACATTGTAATATGTCACTAAACAGTAACATATTATAATACCTGCCTTTGACACTGTAAGTTTAAAATAGACGTTTTGTTGCGTCAAAATAAGACTGCATTATTATGTTAAAAAAAATGTTTTGTAGATGTTGCAATAAATCGCAAGGCAACGCAGTGGACGCACAGAGAGATTTTTCTTCACACTCAAAAAGTTCTCCACAGTACAGGTGTACGGGCGCTTGGGGCACTCTAAATGACCCATGCACTGAACAAAGACACCGCATTCAAATCGTGATCTACGTTTCAGTACACTCACGTAATAGACCTGATGATCTGGACAGGGTTGCTAGAATTCGATGGATAGGTACGAGACACACAGGACCGGTTATTGAGGCGATGCTTTGGGAAGGCCCACGTCTAGCAGTGGACGTCTTTCGACTGAAATATTGATAACTAGCTTTTGTCAGCGGCTTTGCCCGCGTACATAAAATATAGCCTATGTCACTCAGGAGTAAAGCAGCTTTCTATTGTTGCTAAAATTTTTCCAACCGGACCAGTAGTTCCAGAAATTACCTCCTACAAACAAAAAAATAAAATAACAAATTTTACCTCTTTATTATATTAGTGTAGATGTAGATGTAGATAATGATGACATAATAGCTTTCGATTTTTAGAAACTATTTTTAAAATATCTAAAAACATAATTATATATCAATTCCAGAACAAATCTCAAATTTACATCACGAAAATCCTACTCCATTTCAATCCTTTAATAACCTAATATACCAACAGAAACCAAGTAGCTACATAAGTTCGTAATAGAACAAATATTCACATTTTTCTCGCCTAACTAAAGCACACAGCGACGGAGCTGAGGCCAAACGCTACATATATTTTTGTAATTAATTTCCCAGGTGGGCTGTAAACAACTGCAGAACCCTATTCCGTGTTTACGCTTCTTCCCTAGCCACTTTTATGAACATATTAAGCTGTCAAACGTAAAATTTTCTTTGGTTTGCACGCGTGGTTGAGGATTATGGTTGTGCATATTTTATAAGGTTGGCGGAATTGCGATTGTAAAGCTATTACTGTTAGATTTATTTTAGTTTATTGCAAATTTTATTAGGAGAAAAGTTGTTTGATTGCCAGAAAAACGACTTTCAAAAAACCATATTTAATGGTTGTTCAAGGTTCTCAGAAAACTGAGAAAAGTTAACAATCAAACTTGGCAGAAATTTTAATAAAAGTTTTACAAAACTACCCTTAAAAGACGGTTGAAAAGGTGTTAGAGTTTTTATGGAAACACTAGCTTTTGCTTACGGCTTCACCCGCGTACAATCTACTTCCTCTCTTTCTCAGGAATAAAGTAGCTTTCTATAGACGAAAAAAAATTTAGCAATGGGACCAGCCCCCCTAGCCAAGTTACAATCGTTTAGTTTAGAGTTAGCGCTTGTTGATAGCCACGCCTCCAAATCCTTAGTTGAGATGACGTCCGAACAAGGGAATAGTGGGCGTGACCAACTACAAACGCTAACTTTAAACGATACGATTCTAACGTGGCTAGGGTACTTTCAAAGATTACTTCATAGTAACAAAATCTCCTACCTCTTTACAACATTAGTGTAGATTGTCACGAGCGAAGTCGCTGGCAAAGAGTTTGTTTAAAAATAAACGCTGTTTAGATAAAGAGTATCTATTACTTTCCAATTACTTTTAAACGTAACATATTAGCTAGCCCCACACTACGGTATTTTAATATCTATCGTGCAAGTGTTAGCGCAATCCCTTCTTTTTTCTTTCCTTGTCTAATGAGCGAAAAAGAAAGGACGTAGGAGATTAATGTCTCTCCGTCAGACCACGACGAAGAGAATAAAACAAAATTTAGCTTCCATACAATTTACTTAGAGGAAAGTGCATTACACGTACGTACCACGGCACGCAAGCACGACATAGTTCGTAGAAGTTGTTTCAAAATAAAAGTTGGTAAAAGACTGCAGTCTGGAGTTCGTGGTAAGGGTTCGGAGCCGCATGCGAGCAAGTTATTATGGCCGAAAATACTTGACTTTTTAAAGTTCGAAGTCTGCTGCTAATCATTCCTTTAATTAGTTTTCGAGGAAGTGGAAATGTTCGCTGTCCTTTTTTGTTTTAGTTTGTTGAGTTTCGAATTATTTATTTGCGGTGACCATAAATACCGTTTATAATCTACTAGCGACCCGCCCCAGCTACGCACGGGAGCAGTGCAGATATTAAATATATTTTACATTTATTATACATATACACCTTCCTCTTGAATCACTCTTATCTATTAAAAAAGCCGCATCAAATTGTTGCGTAGTTTTAAAAATTTAAGCATACATAGGGATAGGCTGCGACTTTGTTTCATATCTTCCATGCTGTAATAATATTTAGGTAGAGACTTCATATTTGTGTGAATTTAGGCTGGTCATCACCATCATCATTGGCCTTTTTAATGTTCCCACTACTGAGACATAGGCCTCCTCTCTAGGAGAGGGAATGGGCCGTAAGCCACCACGCGGGCCCAGTGCGGGTTGGTAGATGTCACATGGCTTCAACCATGATCTAGCTTCTGACGATTTACAACTAGCTCCTATGTGAAACAAAATAAATTGACTTTTTTATGGTGAATAAAATCATTTAATGACGAATCACGCCCTTTGGGGGAGCGTGTGTCGTGAGCGTGTCAGACTTTTACTGACTAAACGACCCACCCCGTTCTTTCTTAACCTTCTTACCGGGTTCGGACCTTCCTTTCAGAAACCGGACCGGGGCCCCAGTAGGCTTCGGCCCTGCAGCCCTTATTTGCTGACAACTCCTTGAGTCGCGCGGGAACAGGGACCTTGATTAAATTCTTTAATCGGATCGGATTTTAATCATCAGTTTTAGGTTTCTTCTAAATAATAAATACAGCTGGCAGTTTGTCATAATTAGTTTTTACTAATTCCGATTTGTTCCTCAAATCGAAATCCGTTGATCGTTATTTCGTTTCCTATAAAAGTAACTGCATAGTTAAATTAATTTCCTGGTAAACGAAAGTTAAAATATCGATTGATTTAAATTATTTTATGACTTTCAGAAATGAAATCAATTTATAAACGGAATAAAATTCATAATCTAGTAAATATTCAGTTAAAGCTATTCAGAATTCTGTTCGAGCATTTATCAGATATATAATAAATGCCGATAGACTTAGAAGTGCTCTTCAAAATAGCTGGATCCATGTCTGAATACTTGAATACCATTCGATGCTAACAAGCGCCAATGAATGTCGGACGATTCCTAGATAATTCTACAATATAATAGCGATATTTCAAATAAGCATCTTCCAATAATTGTAGTACTTGAAACTTGGTGGTTTGTTTATAATTCATTGGAGAATTCCAGTCTAAAATGTTTGTTATTTTAGAATAAGTATATCATAATCATAGTGTAAAATAAAATAAAATAAATAAATATGTCAAAGAACTTTAGAGAAACTTTTGAGATTGAAAATATTATGGTGCTCAAAGTTTTCGTAGAAATGTACAGGGTGTGCCAAATTTTGTCCAAATTAATGTAACATTTTTGTGCGTACAAACACACAACACGAACATACGATATAATTTCGTTTTAGTATGATATCGTCCATTCTTCTTTAGTTTTACGTTCATCTTCTTGTTGAACGTAAAATTAAAGAAGAATGGACTTACTCGCAGATAGATATACTTTTAGATTTTACTCTCTTTTTTATTGAAAACCATGAAAAATTACAGTGTGAAAATAAATATTTATATTCCATGGTAACAAGTGTACTGTTTAATGACTCCTTAAATCACAAAGAAAATTATGCAGCACGCAAAATAAATAAAGACAAAGTACTTTAAAGAAACAAAATGACTATTAACATTATTAAATCAGGAAATTAGCTCTAAGTAACCGCCAAAATAAATCAAAGAACAAAAAAAAGTATTCATAATTAACTTAACATTTGCTCTCTTGTAAAAAAAGTTTAGAGGATGCCATAAATTCTATTTTCTTCTAGATTTATAAGAAATAAAAAAAGTATTCACGAGAATTTCCTAAAAGTTTTTTGAAGAGGAGAAACTTGGGCATTAGAAAGGAAATTATCGTGGGGCAGAGGTATAATTTCTGAAGTTTCGTTGGGAAACGCTTGGCCAACGCGCGCAACTTTTTAATGTACACTGTTGGGGCGCTGATGTGATATTGATAGATAGATGTATATAAGCAGATATATAAGCTTCTAAACATACAATTTACACATTATTTTGTATGCATGAAATAGCTTTTAATCGTTTTTAAAGATTATTCTTTGGATTTAAGAGAAAAAAAAGGTCTTTTTACTCAATATCAGGTGCGTTAGGTTACAATACTGAAGGTTGCACATTATATTGTTGGGGTTATGTCGTAAAGCCTTTAACCTTTCGAGTACCGTAATTAGAGACGTAATAGATAGACAATAGGTATGCTAACGCCGGCGTTCGCACGGGGCTCAAATTTTTAAAAAGTTTCTCAATTTATACAAACTGCAAACAGATGTTATCCTCGGATTCCACAACATGTGCAGAGCTGGTCATGCTTGCATGCATGCTTTTATAATAATGTCAGCGCATTTGTTTACATGTTCGCCCGTAGGTACCTAACATACAAAACGTGTATGGTAAGTGGTAAATAAGTTGAACTCGTTGCTATGATTACCCCACTTCCTCCACCCCCACTTTGATTGAGACACAAAAAACAGTTTTATTACCTACGCGGCAAATAAGTTGAACTGAAGTGGTTGTTTTTGTGATGGGTGAAAATCACCTAATGTCATCTCCTGTCTTTGGGCGGTGCCGGAGATAGCGTCAGACTTTTACTGACAAAAAATCCACTCTGTTCCTTCTTAGCTCTTCATACCGGGCCCGGACCTTCCTTTCAGAAGCTAGTCCAAGGCCTTAGTAGACTTTGGCCCTACTGGGCCTCTACAGTGTCGTTGCTATGGTTACTAGCGGCCTTTCACTGTGAATGAACCAAAAATTTGTTACTATTTTAGTTCAATTTATACGCTTATTGTAGAACTTGTTACATAACTGTGTCTTCACTTCGCTTTATGCAGAAACAAACGTCACTGATTGTTCTATTATACATGTATGTTAGGCCGTTGTTATTCAATGTATTCACTGCACGCCGGAACTTCATGCTCAACGTGACAGCCCCTATCTATAGCCCATCTTGAAGACATTACTACATTAAATATAATAGCTATGCATGATGCTATTGTTATCTTCGAATTTTTGTTCTAGGACATTCCTCACGAGGTTTACTTTTACTGCTTTGAGAGCAGCGGTGATGAAATAAATTACACGAAGTAATGCACCTGGCTGGGTTTGACCCTAAAACTCGTAAGTCGGTCGCCACGGTAGGTTTTTTCATTCTCTTTTAAATAAATAAAAATGCCCGGCGTACAGCAAATATCCACCCTTACGTTGTTGAGACATCTACGGTTCGCACTAAGCAGTTTGCCTCGTCGTTTATACCGCGTACATCGAGAGACTGAAACAGTTTGCCAGCTGCGGTCTTTCCGAGCGCTTATAATTTAGGTATCTTCAAGGTAAATAGGCTCTTAATAAACTAATGCGCCTCACCATCAACGATTGCATCACTGCTTACCATCAGGTGGGATTGCAGTCAAGCACTAGTTTATAGCAATAGTCATAGTCATAGTCATAGTTATTTATTGGTAAGGGATTCTTACAAGTCAAAAAGGTACAAACTGATGCAATAATGTCAACAAAATTACAAATTAATCATAAATTGAATGTCAAATAATAAATACAAATAATTTAAATACACATGTCAAACAAATAAAATAATATATAAGAATACAAATAAATCAATGTCAAATCACAAATTAAAATTAAATATAAGAAAAAGTCACAATATAAAAGTAGTCGGGGCACCAGAAATAGCTGCAGGCAGCTGATTATAAACTGTCGGGCCCATAACATGAGTCGTCTTGGCAATATCGTAATAAAAAGAGGTGTTCCTAAAATTATATGAATAAGGGCTAGACAGAAATAATGGAATATTACATTATTATTTTTTTTACGACTTGAGCGTCACCAACGCGTACTGTTCCCGGGCTCCTCAAGAATTTGTCAGCAAGCTGTAAAGGACCAGCAAGGTCGAAGCCTACTGGGGCCATGCATAAATGGGCAAGTCAACTCCTGGACCCTGGAACGAAGGCAACGAAGGCACGGAAAGGGTTTTTAGTCAGTAAAAGTCTGACACTGTCTCTTGCTTGGCCCAGATTTTATTGGATGATTTTTCCCACCAAAAACAGACCTAGATAGTAAGTTCCATAACTATTTAGAATTATATATTTGGTACTACCAGGTTGACCTCGAACGATACAACACTGCACACGTTCTGTCCTTTTTCTCACAAATGGTTCACTATCACGATATATTACGGTTTGCATTCGCTAGCGATCTCTAGCATTTAGCCGCAGCCAAAGCATGAAAATATGACACGTTAAAAAGGCATCTGTGTGCGAGCCAAACAGCATACAGAATCAGATTAATGTTGTACCAACACTCATAATACTCGTTGCAAAAAAAAGGGCTACCTCACTGAAAAAAACATCTGTTTTATACAGAAAATTGTGAAAAAGTTCAAACTAATTTTGAAATAATCTTTCAGACGTAGGTAGTTTACTTAATAAAAAATAGAATTTGAATCATACGCCTTAATTAGTAGAACTGCAGCAGACGTAATAATTACAACTTGAATATATCATATTCAGGCACCATAAACTAGCATTTCATAGCAAGTGCAACATAAATAAATTAACCCCATACCTGATTCTACATTCTCACACCAATGCACGATGCATAGAACCGATACCTTAGGCTTACTGCAGACGATGTTACCACAGACTACACTAATTACCGTGCACACACGCCTCCTTACTAGCCGGGTAAGGGCAGCCTAATTGACATCGCGACGGATGTCACTTAGCAACGATTCCGTTGTCTCGCCATACAAATTAGATACGTTTATTAGATTTCCTTATATATGAGATTGTATCATATTATGTGTTTTCCTCCTTTTTTTAGGGTTCAGTAGCAAATAACTGAACTGAACCAGAGTAAAGCCGCGAGGAATAGTTAGCTGTAAAGCTCAATCTTTTCACCCCCGAGCTAACTAATAGCGTTACTAATAGCGAACGCCAGCGTTCGCGGGTATTAACGGAAAGTTATTCTTTTATTTACGGTCTTGGATAAATATCAAAACACCCTATAAAAAAAAAAACAAATATTGTACATTCTATTTTTGAAAAATTTGACAACGACGCGTGGCGCGAAATCATGCCGCGAGCGCCGGCGCTCGCTTGGGTGTCGACGTATTAAACTCTTGGGCCCCAGGCAAACTCCGGCGTTCGTACACCTATTGTCTTTATATAGTCTCTAATTACGGTTTTCGAAAGGTTAATATTCCCTCTCTATAGTTCGTTTTTTAATCCTAGACTACAATTTGACAACTTTAAGGGTCCGTTCACACAGACCGGCTCGGAGAGCATCGGCGCGCATTTTTCTTTTCACACAGACCGGATCGTATGCGCTTGGAGTTGGTCGGAGCGGAGCCGCCAACTATTTCACATAGACCGGCTGGAAGCGACCTGAAAGCGGATGCGCTCGGAGCCGGTTGGATGCGCTCGCAGCCGGTCGGAATCGCTCGCTGCCGGTCGGATAAGCTCGCAGCCCGTCGGATGCGCTTGCAGCCGGTCGGATGCGCTCGGAAGCGGTCGGACGCACTTGAAGCCGGTCGGATGCGCTCGGAGCCGGCTTTCGCTTGGTCGTTGAAAGGATTGTGCTATCAAAATGGCGGTCGGCGTGGAGAAGCGCGGATGCAATCGGAACCGATCGGCTGCGCGAGCGAGAAAGAGCACGCAATCGGAGCCGATCGGCTGCGCGAGCGAGAAAGAGCACGCAATCGGAGCCGATCGGCTGCGCGAGCGAGAAAGAGCACGCAATCGGAACCGATCGGCTGTGCGAGCGTTAAAGAGCATGCAATCGGAGCCAAACGGCTGCACGATCGAGAAAAATTACGCGATGGGAGCCGGTAAGCTCTTAAGTATTTGTATTAAGGTTTATTTTTGCATGTGCATTGCTTTTGTGATTAAGAATGCTTGAAGGCGCTTGGTGTGAAATAATAAGAGGAGCTTACCGGCTCCGATCGCGTAATTTTTCTCGATCGTGCAGCCGTTTGACTCCGATTGCATGCTCTTTAACGCTCGCACAGCCGATCGGTTCCGATTGCGTGCTCTTTCTCGCTCGCGCAGCCGATCGGCTCCGATTGCGTGCTCTTTCTCGCTCGCGCAGCCGATCGGCTCCGATTGCGTGCTCTTTCTCGCTCGCACAGCCGATCGGTTCCGATTGCGTCCGCGCTTCTCCACGCCGACCGCCATTTTGATAACACAATCCTTTCAACGACCAAGCGAAAGCCGACTGTCCTCCGCCTCCGAGCGCATCCGATCGGCTGCGAGTGCATCGGACGGGCTGCGAGCGTATCCGACCGGCAGCGAGCGATTCCGACCGGCTGCGAGCGCATCCAACCGGCTCCGAGGGCATCCGCTTTCAGGTCGCTTCCAGCCGGTCTATGTGAAATAGTTGGCGGCTCCGCTCCGACCAACTCCAAGCGCATACGATCCGGTCTGTGTGAAAAGAAAAATGCGCGCCGATGCTCTCCGAGCCGGTCTGTGTGAACGGACCCAAAATGTCAAACTCCAGAAAATTGGGAACATATTCTAGAGCTTGACATTCTGAGTTGTAAAATCTTAGTCTAGAATTAAAAAACGAACTATAGCTTACATACCTTGGACAGTTAGATCACGATAATAACAAAATCTTTATTGTCAATTTCACGTTAGAATATAAATCATAAGCAATATCTATTTTGATATCACTTCGAAACAATAAATAAATAAAAGCTGTAATAAATATTTCAACAAAGCAAACGCTTCAACTAAATCATTATTTCCAGGTTTTGATAAGCTCACTGAGAGGCGAGAAAATATATTTTCTAGAAAACTGGTACGGAAGCGGCGGAACATAGGAAATCGAGTGCTGTACATCGCTTTATTTATTTTACCGTCATGTCTGTTACATCCGGAAAACAATCGTTGCTTCCATCTGCTGATAGCGTTCTAATATATAGCTTTTGTACTCACGATTATTGAGATAAGTATCGGGCATCGTTTCTTAGTTGGCGATAGATGATGGCGTACTTAGTTTTGTTTTTTTTTTTGTTCTCTTTTTGAAATTGATTTATTTCGATTCAGTGTCATGATTTAATGTGGAAGGAAGACTGTTATGAAGTATATTGGAGATTTTTATTTTTTGATTCGACGGAAATGGTGTTTCAAGACGAAAGTGACAAGTTATTTTATAAAAACCGTAGGCAAATGAACCTCTCATTTGCCTACGATTTTTATAAAATAGTAATATCATCAGGCGGGATCGCAGTCAAGCACTACTTGAAATCTAATAAAAAAGCCCTTGGGTTATTTCCCACCAAAAAATAAGGCCTCTCACTCACCAGTCGTTTACGAAATCAACGAACAGACTAATCTAAAACCCAAACTAATCCACACAACTTCGACAAGGAAACAACAGTTAAAGCACTTACGTATCGGCTTCCAATAGTTTGTGTCTATTTGGTCAAACTTGGTGACATATAAGTTAGTACAAACAAGAAATAGGTTGGTTTCGTCCCGCATCTGAAACAGGCCAAGTACAACTGACTAAGAACTTATATACACACTAATGCCGGGTACAGACTTACGCAATGTAACATGAAATGTAACACGCAATGAAAGAATTCGCCGTCCACACTGCCGCAATGTATCATGCAATGTAACAGAATTCCCAGAGTGTGGACGCCTTGCGCGCACGAACCGCGCACACTAGACACTTTGACAGGCCTGTCAGTCTAGTAGTTAGTGACCCTGACTGCTATGCGGGAGGTCGTGGGTTCGATTCCCACCCAGGACAAATGTTTGTGTGATGAGCACGATAATTTGTTCTGTGTCTGGGTGTAATTTATCTATAATATGTATGTATTTAGAAATACATATATAAGTAAGTTTATCAGTTGTCTAGTACCCATAATACAAGCTCTGCTTAGTTTGGGACTAGATGGCGTTGTGTGACAGTTGTGGACATATTATATTATTATTACTAGGCGCGCGAACAGAGCATTCAACTCGTACACGCCGCGATCCGCGATTTGTCGGTTTTTTCTCCGAACACAAAGCGGCGCGTAGTGTGGACGGGTTGTGTGTGTCTGTACGGCCGAAAGCGCGCGAACATGGAAGAAAACACAACAACAGCTATGTTCGCCGCGCGCATGCTGAGAACAGATGCGAGCACGTCATGGGCGGTTCGTGCGCGTCCTGCGTCCACACTTATGAAATGCTCCTTTCATGTTACATTGCATGTTACATTTCGCAAATCTGTACGCGGCATAAGTTAAGACGAAGTAATATTAAGACTGCTAAGTAGCTCCACATACATGTCCAAATTGCTTTAAGTTATATTTATGCGCAAACGTAATTAAGTTTTACGGGTTTTGTCCAAATAGCGTAACCTCTTAAACGGTACTTTGCACACAACTTAGTTTAGTAAGCGTTAATTGAAATAATGATGACGGATTTTATCATGTAATATTAAAACCCGTTCCCGTGGTAATATTAAAAGTAGCTTAAGCTACTTTAATATTACTATAGCTGCTTCAAATTTAAAGTACATCAAAATTTTGTTCATTAGTTTTGAAGATGTATCCTTACCGTTCTGGAAAGTTCTCCTTGCGCGCACTGTTTCCGCGCGCCTCAAGGAGTTGTCAGCAACTGTAGGGGTCCAGCAGGGTCGAAACCTTCTGGGGCCAAGGGTTGATGCGAAAGCGGAACACCTGGGCCCTGGAACTAAGGGAAGAAGGAAAGGTGGGTCGTTTAGTCAGTAGAAGTCTGATACTGTCTCCCGCTCCGCCCAAAGGCAGAATTCGATTAATAAAAGAATAATTACCAAAAATCGTTCTAGAAAATTCTCCTTGTTACATCTTATAACTACTCCCGTTCTGCTTGAAGTTCAGCAGACGGGCTTCCGGGCGTCGAGCCATGGGTAGCTCGCTGCCCAGCCATCCAGTACATCCATCCATCCAGACATTGCCTAAGCATGGCGATTTGCGTCAGTGCGATTTTGAGTGGCTATGGGTAGGGCACATTGCTCGCTGAATATAATAATTATAATCAATGTGGCCAAAAAGTTCTGAAGCGTCAATCACGTACCGAGAGACGCAGCGTTGCTGGCCTTCCACAAGATAAACTGGATGCAAAATGCACAGAACCAGTCGTTGTGGCGGCACTTAGGGGGGGGGGGGGGGCATTTGTCCAACACTTGGACGTCTTTCGGTTGAAATTTAAACTTTTTTTTTACCCGGTAAAATACCATTCTACATAAGATAACGAATCAACATTTTATTCTTCTTTGTATCGTTAGCTCTCGAACTTATTAACACTAGTAATCGAAACAACAATCACAGTCTAAAAAAAAATAGTTGAACACCGATGTCCCACATACTGCATTCGTACAACGCAATATTGTTTGTATGTGGCGAACGACCCGATGTTGTTACTTCCGAGTCGGCCAATAACGAATGCGAGTGGTGTTTGTGTAATGCACTACTTGCTCCCATCGGCTAGTGTTTGCAACACAGTGGAACTTTTTACATAAATTACTGGTAATATATTGGTTGTACGGTAGTGCGGTATTAAATTTAGAAAAAGTTTGCATGTTTTCTTGTAGTAAACTTGTAGTGTAGTTGCAAGTTATGATTAGGAAAAATGTATCTTTTGAAGTGTGCGGGTTAGCACAAATTTCTATTGTAGCCGAAAGACTAGGTGCATAGTACTGGTTTAGAGGAATAACCACCAGGTAATTCCTCTAAACCAGTTCTACCAAGAAAATAATAGAATAATACTTTATTGTATACCAAAAAAAGTAACAGGGTTAACTATCAGAAGGCAGTCGTGTATGGTTCGCCCAATTGTCTAAAAGCTGATTTCAGGCTACCATGTGGTAGCCGCCCTCGTACATAGCGAGAACTCCTACGTCACCACGCTGCAGAGATTCTTCAACGTAAGTCACATACCACTAGTATGGTGACCTAAAAACTAAGTCATCTACAAATTGTAGAAAAGTGCAGAAGAGTCCAAGCCTAGTGAGGTCAAGGGTTCGTATCTAAAAGGAAGGGTCGAGTCTGGTATGAAGACAACAGAGGAACGAGGTGGGTTGTCGGAAGGAGTCTAACACTATCTGCTGCTCTACCCAAGGGTAGGAATTGTCTTTGGATGATTTACACACTCCATAAAAAATAAATAAAAAAATGTATGTTTTTTAATTTTAGTTCCTATGTGGTTTCAAAGATATCGCTACACTTCTTTAGTTAATAAAACTGAAGCCATCTTAAAGAAAAAAGGAACACTCTATATCTCCTTCCTAATAAATAAGGACACCATGCCTTGTTGACGTAATCACTTCGCGGCCTTGTACAAACCGCAATAAGGTGTTATTAGTCCACATATTCTGTTGCCCATCCCAAAAGCCACAGCTAATCCCTTAGTCGTACCCCTGGGAAGTATAGTCGGCTCTAATAGTACCCGGAAAACAGATGTCAAAGTTGACCAACGAAACCTCTTTAGTAGGCTGTGACAAGTCGATTTAACCTAAAAACATAGACCCGTTGGTAACGAAAAACTTTTTGTCTTTCAAAACATTTTTAACCGCGGGCAACATGTCACTGGAAAGTAATTTCATAGTTGTTCCAAAAAAATGTTTCTTTTTAGGGATCTGTATCTGAAAGTTTCAAACGAATTCTTGTTTCTGTATCTATTGCTGGAACTCCACTGTGAGTATGTTCGTGCATCTAATCATTTGACAGCGAACAGTGTAATGTACAATTTTTTTTTTATGTATGGATGTCAGAAGGTCTGACTATCTGTCTATCCCATTTGTTGATATCTAATAAGCTGTAGCTCCTTGTAAAAAACGGTTATTCAGCTGCATCCTATTAGCCTGAAAGCCTGGAAGTCGACCCCAAGCTAGAGGCTACTTGGAAATGGCAATTTAGCAATAGATGGCTCGCCGTCCAGACCGAGCCAGAGTCAACCACGGGGTGTTGTTTCACGCGTGCCTCAAGATGTCAACAAACCGTATGGTACTACTCGGCCCTGGTTTAAAAGACAACGAAGGAACTAGGAGTTTTAGTCAGCAAAAATTAGACGCGAAGGGCGCGAGATTTCATTTTATGATTTCTCGCCTGAAAAAATAAAGCTAGTTGAAAAAAAAAAACCGGCCAAGTGCGAGTCGGGCTCGCGCACAAAGGGTTCCGTAGCAGCAAATATAATAAACTTATTATGTCAATTTATACACCTGGTGAATGGAGCCTAAACTCTCCCGATATTTTGCCTTGTACTTATAGGTTCAGCCATCGTTTTCAGTGTAAGCACAATAACTTAACCAAAATTACAGTTAAATCAACCTATCTCAAAAACTATAAGAGATACTTTGATCAAACCAAAAATCGTTGAAAGAGTTAATTAGCATGCATCACCTCTATTTTTTTTAGAATTTTATACCCCGTAGTTATAAAAATAGAGGGGGGGGGACATACTTTTTACGACTTTGAGAGCTGATATCTCAAAAACCGTTCACTTTAAGAAAAATGTTTTTTAGAAAACTTTATATCATTTTAAAAGACCTTTCCATTGATACCCCACACGGGTATGTACATCGAAAAAAAAATTTTCATCCCTCAGTTACATGTATGGGGGGCCCCACCCCAATTCTTTTTTTTACTATTTAGTGTCATAATTTTGTAGCGGTTCATACAACACATATTCCCATCAAATTTCATCACTGTAGTACTTATAGTTTCCGAGTAAATCGGCTGTGACAGACGGACAGACGGACAGACGGACAGACGGACAGACGGACATGACGAAACTATAAGGGTTCCGTTTTTGCCATTTTGGCTACGGAACCCTAAAAAATTGAGAGATGATATTGATGATGATTAATAAGATAATAATGATGATAACTATTAATAATTCTATTGCAGTTTAAAAAAAAAGCATGGTCAAGCGTCAGTTTGTCTTACTTCACTCACAATACGGGTAACTTGCCGTTGACCGTTGTAGAATCTTTAAATTCTTCAAGAAACTAAACCGCCTCAATAGTAGGAACCCTTTATATGCGAGCTCGACTCGAACTTGATTGTTATTTTTTTTGTGATAAACCTCGCGGCCTGTCGCAATACCAGACATACCTGCACGCTTTCAAAATCATGTTAGGGAAATTCAGGTCACGTCAACAGTTTGTGGGTATGAGATAGGAATCAAATTAAACACATCTACTCTCGAGTGTTGTTGAACTATGAATGCAATATCATCAAAAGAGACAACATGAAATACTCTTACTTTGATATATACTCGTAATACTCCGTAATGAGGTTTTATACTAAGGAAATGATAAATAATTGAAGATTTCTCTGTTGCCAAGGAAATAATAATAATAATGGCCCTAATTTGGCTTATTGACAAACAACCGAGTTTTCCTTCTCGGCTGTATTTATTTCATGGCAGAATTTTTGTCATGAAAATTGAGCTAGCTGTAGTAACTTCGTTAAGAAAAATAATAATTGCCTAATCTTATAAATGGTATGGTTACATAGATAGAAGATAAGCTAGTCAAAATCACATTGAAAAGAAAAACGTGTCATAGGGAATTTTAACATTAAAAATACTTTAACAAACATAACATAACATTAAAATTACTTTAGTATAAAAAATTAGACTCAGTGCGAGGACAAGCAGCAATAATAAAATTATCCTGCATTGGTTTGAACCATGTTGATAGCTGTATGCCAGCAACATTTGACTGATACACGTCATAAATCATTTTAATTTAAATACCAGATAGTAGATACTTAATTGAGCTGGATTCAGTTGGGCCAATACATACCATCGATTTTTTTCAGGGTTTGTACAAAAAAAAAACGCGGCCGTGGAATGGAAATAACAACTGAAGGAATGCACGTGGTTTAGAGTCAGTAAATGTTTTTATTTGTGACGTCTATTTGTCAATAATTAAGCGAAATAAACCCATTTTCATGCTCTATTATTAGTAAACTAAACACTGACAACTACAGGCACTTTATGACGAGTTGGTTTATGTTACAGAAAGTTATATACTTATTTAAAGTCTTGAAAAAATAACCCTCAATCATATTCCAAAAAATGCTCAAATTAATTATATCCTAGAAAATGCCCAAATTAATCATAATATTAATCATAGGATTAATTTGAGCATTTTCTGGGATATAATTAATCATATTCCAGAAATTTTCCAAATTGTCAAACCACGAATTCAGCTTATCGACTGTGAGCTGGCAATCGGTCCTAACTATTTTTTTTTGTTTCTTTTGTTGATTCATAATATTGTCCTATCAAGGGTTTATACAAGAAATAAGCATTTTGTGTTTTAATAAACTATGTAATGAAAACATTAAAATATCACAATTTTTTATGCAAAATTCCAGATGCTATATTAATTAACTTGAAACATATTTTTCTTCATACAGTAAAGTTGTCTAAATGAAAATAGTGTCAGTTGCCTGTTCAAAGTCGTTATGGCAAACGACGAAGAAACAAATAAAGTCCAGTAATTTCCGTGCTCTGTTTTAGTCAACAAGCGTCGTGACCGCTACAGGCCCTCCACATTTGTGGCGTGGCGTGACGGCCAGTACAACCACAGTTTGCTAAGCTAGCAATTACTCACAGCTAATGTACGACAATGTTTAGCCTGTAATCCTAACGCATGCGTGTGAGTCTAATCGGGATGAGATAATTGCATTATGGTCCTTAAGGAGCAAATATATGATTTTAAATCCTACATCACGTCTAAAAGGCTAGTTTATACGATTTGAGTTTTTTTTAAATACAGCTTGTGATAGTTTCATAAAAATACATCGAATACTTTTTGGCTGATTTTCGCTTTTTTCTGTGTGTTACATATAACTTTGAAAACAAATCCTAGTATCCCTGGATTGCACCAACAGCCTTCAGCTCTTGAGAGTTGACATTTCCTCTGATCCCAACTTTGGGCGGTTCATTAAGTCTAAAGCCAAGGTACCTGCTAGAAAACTTGGCGTACTTGCAAAAGTCCGATGGTACTTCACACCAAGACAGCTTCTAATGTTGTACAAAGCACAGGTTCGATCGTGTGTGGAGTTCTGCAGCCAGATATGGTTGGTGCTGCAAAATGCCACCTAGCGGCTTTGGATTCGATGGAACGGCGGGCAAAGAAGCTGATCGGTGATCCAGATTTGGTTGGGTCCAATCTTCAAAGCCTTGAACACAGGCACAGAGTAGCCAGCCTTTCATAAAATGTTTTTTTTTTACTGTTATAATAATAGCTAAGTTATTTATCTTCACAAGTGTATTGAAAAGCGACATGATACATGTGAGTAATGTCTGGTTACCGTTCTTGGCTCTCTTAAGACCCTCGCCTCGGCTCGGGCTTTAATACCGCCTTGACGGCAATCTACATACATTACACAATTGTATCATAATGTACTATAATGCCGATTTAAATAATTTCTATCCTAGTAAAATTTAAGATGAGTCCTCGTAATTAAACAATTTTTTTACGTTAATTTTAATTTAAGAATACTTGTTTGAATATTTTTTTTTTATATGTGTTTGTTGACTATATTACCTCCATTAATCCGAAGACAAAAACATAAAACAAGTAACTTTCCTCGATAGAAAAAAAATCCGAACTTACCTCTAAAAATAACATTTTATGAATTTTATGCCGTAGTCATGTACTTTCTGTTACATTAAAATAATGAAAAATGTAGATAATATCTTATTAAACATTAATCAGAAATCAGTTTTTAAAGAAACATGAAATTGAATTTTTAATACATTTTTATTTAGTATGGCGCTTACGTTATTTTTTTTCGAGCAGGTTGCATGTTTCCTCTCTCTATCTATTTACGTTGCTATCGCATAGTTCTATCACTTTCACACTTTTTGTCATTTTCGCAACAAGGTATCGTCTTAACACCATTAGCAAAACATAGCCAAATGCTCACAATAGATGTACCAACGTGTGAATACTTGTAGCCTATTGATCTTAGCTATCAGGAATCAATTGCCTGATATAGCCATTGAAGCCTGATGGTTAATTCCAGATACACAACCGTAACTAGTCTCAGGTATTATGGGCTTGTCTATGTGCTACAATCCACTTTAATGGCGCTAGCGTGTTTGTGCTACAAACAATACGGATGAGATATGGATACAATGTGATGTTGTTAAGATGAATTAGGTAGTTAGAGAGATGTCCTGTTTTTTTTTTACTCCTTATAAAATCATGAAGTAAGGGACAGGTTTCCGCGTACTTTATGGCTTGCTTAGTAGACGATACTGAAAAAAATTCCACAAGGTGGTTTTTTAACTTTCGATCTTCCAAAAACATCATCATCATCAGCAGCCTTTTTAATGTTCCCACTGCTGGGACACAGGCCTAGTCTCTAGGAAAGGGAATGGGCCGTAATTCTCCACGCGGGCCCAGTGCGAATTGGTGGATGTCACATGTCTACGAATTATTAGTTCTAGGACATGCCGGTTTCTTCACGATATTTTCCTTCACCGTTTTGCGAGCAGTGGTGTCAAAACAATACTTAGGGAACACCTATAAACCCTGTGTAGTGTGTGCTATTTTAAATTAAGATAGTCAACGAATAACTTCTCTCGCTCTGAGTGCAGCTTTTGATAATTACCTAAATCATAAGACAGAAATTATAAGAGTTTAGTACGTAGTTTTTTTTTTATGGTAGGTGAAAATCATCCAATGACGAAACCCGCTCTTGGGCGGAGCGGGAGACCAGTGTCAGACTCTTATTGACTAAAAAACCTGCCCCGTACCTTCCTTGCCTTATTCCTGGAATCGAGGTAACAGTTTGCACCACCCTCTAGGCTCCAGGAGGCTTCGACCCTGAAGGGCCCCTGCAGTTTGCTGACAACTCCTTGAGGCGCGCGGGAACGGTGCGCGCCGTTGATGACTTGGACTCGGTCTTATCAGACGACCGGACGGCGAGCTACCCATTGCTAACCGTCCGCGAGCCAGTGTCTACGGTGGCCGGATACCGGCAGGATCGCGGCGGCGACGGCTACGGCGAGGGCGCTGTTGCCTTTGCCTAATGCGGTCGGCCTCCTCCTTTACGAGCATTACTGCTTCGCAGAAGGAGGCGACCGCCTGCCATTCCTCTTCGCTGCGGACCATGGCCTGAACCAGGGCCCGGCGCGAGAGGTCGCCGCCGCCGATCACCTCCTCGAGGACACGGCGATGCTCTTCCCAAGCAGGGCACACCTCCACCGTGTGCTCCACCGTGTCCTCCGGGCTCGCCTCACAGTGGCGACACCCGGACGTCTCTTCCGCACGAATCCGGTGCAGGAATCTCCCGAACTTCCCATGTCCGGTGAGAATCTGCGTCATGCGGAAGGTGAGGACGCCGTGAGGTCTACCCAGCCACGCCTCAAAGAGGGGCACTACCGCTGAGATTACGGTGTGCCCAGCGCTGGGTTGCGACAGTCGCTGTTTCCACTTCACCATGAGATCCCGCCGGAGCTCCTTCCGCCACGCCTCGACATGTTCGGGCAGCGGAGTTTCGCCCCGGCGTTGCATCTCCATACTACGTAGTAAGTTGGAATAAATTAGTTTCGGAACAAAAATCTAATTTCCAATCATTACTAAGTCATTAGATAACTCACTATCTCTCTTAGTTTAGCTCGCTTCTACTTATTACTTCATCACCATCATCATCATCATTTCAGTGGAAATACGTCACAGAGAGATACGACAAAGAGCTACCCTAAATTACAAGCAACGAAATACATCATTTTCATACATATATATATACATATATATAAAGCTTCAGTGGTTGAGTTTTATTCCCTTCAATTTTGGCAACAACAGTGTTATATTAACGAATGCCATAAAAAACCTTCAAATTATAGAGGCTGCAATTTTTTGTGCGTAAACCCGACGGGTTTACAGGTTTTAACAAATGAATATTCGCATCTGTTTTCGAAGTGCCAACCGACATCGGGCAAAAACGGAAATCATTGTAATTGGGAGCAAAAAAGTTTATACATTGCAATATTTTTTGTTACAATAAAGCCTTCAATATTTATATATTGAGAAATGTATTATTTAATCCAATACTAGCTTCTGCCAGTGGCTTCGATCGCTTCAAACCAGACTTTTTTTTTATTTTCTACATATATGCCACTCAGTAAAAAATAGTATTCTACGGGTAAATGGTTTTTGAGTCTAATTGTTGCAAAACCAGTGATTTTTTAGGGTTCCGTAGTCAACAAGGAACCCTTATGGTTTCGCCATGTCTGTCTGTCCGTCCGCGGATAATCTCAGCAACCGCTAGCACTAGCAGACTGAAATTTGGTACTAATATGTATATCAACCACGCCGACAAAGTGCATAAACAAAAAGTGATAAAAACATGTTTTGTTAGGGTACCTCCCCTATACGTAAAGTGGGAAGTGTTTTTTTGTTTCATTTCTACCATATAGCGTGATATATTGTTGGATAGGTATTTAAAAATGATTAGGGGTCTCGTAAAATAGTTTTTTGATAATGTAAATATTTTCGGAAATAATCGCTCCAAAAGTAAAAAGTTAGAGGGGGCTCTAACTTTTGAACCATAAGTTTGAAAAATATAAAAAAAATCTCAAAAGTAGAACTTAAAATAAACTTTGTAGAAAAATTATTTTGAACTTTATAGGTTAAACAGTTCCTGTATCCTGCTTCAAATAAAAATACAAAAAGAATGAAATTGGGACATGCAAATTAAAATTACCACCGGGTACGGCGCCATCTCTCGAGAAATTGTGTTACTAATTTTTACATGGGCTACAACTGGGTTCTGTGACATTGTGAGAAATTTGTGACGGACGGGAAACTACGGTACCCTACACTGAGCGTGGCCCGATACGCTCTTGGCCGGTTTATATTTTACTTACTATACATATATACGTTTCTGTACTATTACTAATATGTAAATATTAAGCACCTACTGTTACGAATACTTTGTGAATTTCTTATGCTAAATCTATGTTTAAAAAAATAACGAATTCCTATGCTCTTAGGTAATGCCATGCGTAAATGGCCAGCCGTGCCACCTATGTTCGCCTTACTGGTCAAAATATACTGAGTTTGCTGATATTTTTCGCGATTTCAGGTTTGGTTCCATAGTAAAAGTTGTTTGTATATCATGACTACAATCACTCGTTTAAGTACCGGCTACTAATTACCAGTCACCCTATATATCTTCACGTATTTACCAATTTATAACTAAGGCAGGACAACGTCTGAGGAGTCAGCTAGTTAGCTATAAGCAATAAATCAATGTCAGCAAACCAATTTGAGCAATATCGCTCATAACCATAAAGTCCATTTTCCTTTGCAAGGTCACGGGAATGACCACAAATTCTAGTGAATAACTAATGGGGTAAAATGGAGATACATGAGAATGACGTTGACGACCGGCGGTCACTCACGTGTCACCCGATAGCAGACCCGAATAAGTGATATCATTGTATGCTCCCGACATAAGTGGGTTTAAAGTTTTGATACATTTTGGTCGATAACCTTACAAATAATTGGTTGGATGACATACTTTTGACAGTCAATCCTGTCAGTTGACAAGCGTTTATAAGTACACTAGCGACCCGCCCCAGTTTTACAAGGGTGCAATGCTGATATTAAATATATTATGCATATATTAAAAAAGGAAACCTTCCTCTTGAATTACTCTATCTATTAAAAAAGTCGCATCAAAATCCGTTGCGTAGTTTTAAAGATTTAAGCATACATAGGGACAGAAAGCGACTTTGTTCTTTACTAAGCAATGATAATTCCCTTTTCATTTTTGGCCTAATATAACTGGCCGATATCATTATTTGCCACGATATTATACTGGTCAAAAGATGAAGACAAAAAAAGATTTGCACCTACGCACGCACGCACACACAAACACGTTACCAACGCTATTAAAATCTATCAAAAATAGGTTCTTATTTGCATCCTAATGTAAGCTTAAAAACTATTTATGATGAAAAATACCTATTTCATAAATAGCTAACAATGATTCAGCAGCCAGTTCCGGTCAATTGTATTAATACAACCCCTGAGAAATTGGTAGTTCGCCATCCGACCGTCCGGTAACCGTCCGGACCGGGCCCAAGTCGTCGATGACGTGTTTCGTTCCACGCGCGCTTTAAGGAGTTGTAATCAAACTGTAGGGGTCTAGATCGGTCGAAGCCGACTGGATCGTGACGCAGAGGAAAAAGGTTACATCCGGGACTCTGGAGGAACGAAGGCAAAGAAAAAACACTAGTTGGTTTTCTAGTCTGTTGTGCAACTTAGGGTCATCTTAGAAGGATTCTAAATGAAAACATTACGAGATTACGTCACTTCCCGTATATTAGAATGTTGTGTTGTGATTACAATAATTTCCGATAGATTCGCTGCTTGTTAGACTACAAAATCCACCTGACCTAGGTAAACAGCGGTAACGAAACCATAGCGCGATCTATCTCAATCCCAACGCCATTTAGGGAGCCAAGCGGTACTTACTAGCAAACCATATATTATTTTAAGTGATCGCGCTATGATTTCCTGCTCTGACACTGTAAAAAGTCTGACACTATCTTCTGCCCCACCCAAGGGTGCAGAGAGAGAGAGAGTAGAGACAAAGAGAGAGAGAGCAGAGAGAGAGAGAGAGCAAAGAGCAGAGAGAGAGAGTACAGACAAAGTGCTGCATAGGATCATTTTCCCTGCCTAAAAAAACTATCACTCAAATAAAATTTTTGAAAATAAACTGTCATTCCAACTTATAACGAGTTGAAAAAAAAAAATATCGGTATTTAGGATCAATAGAATGAGATAATAAGATATATATTACCGATATTTGTTACCGTCGTAGTAGATTGCGATTGGCGACATTGAGATATTATCCTTTCTTGTTAAATTATATTATCAATTACATTCGGTTCAATGGGCCGTGATTGTTATCTTTTGTGCTATCCTCTTGACGAAACGATACGTCACAAAGCAGATAAGTGCAGAAGTTTGTTTCCATATAACGAGCATAATTGGTTACGCCATAACTATGGCGATAAATCCCCTATTTGAGGAGTGGACGGAAAGGCTTTCCTGCATCCTCACCTTCCTACTGGGGCCAGGGATGGCGGTGCACTCCAGGGACCCGGGTTTTTCTTTAAAACAAAACCATGGCCCTAGAATCTTCGACTCTTCTGAGTCCCTACGACGGTTTTGCTGACATCTTCTTCAGGCGCGCATAGAACACAGTGTGTCGTTAACGATTTGGACGTGATACGTGGTAAGTACGCTCCGGACAGCCATGGAGCGGCCGGATGACTTCACACTTTTTACCCAGACTTTTCTTAAATAAAAAATGTTGCACTTCGCGTTCCAGAATCGCGGAGTTTCTTTCAATCAATCTTCCAGCCTTTACATTGCATTGTATAGAGCGAACCTTTTGCAATTACCTACCTATGTTGTAACGAACCGATACGGACGCTCTTAATATACAACCCTCATTGACTCTTTGTTCTATTTTAGTTGCCTTTGATTTAGAGTTAAATTGTATTAAGGCTGATCGCCATGATCCTGAGGCCCGGCCAGGAGATCTTAACCTATACTGAACTGTTAAAGTGAGTTATTTTTTGCATTGCATCAGCCTTATAATGTTCCCACTGCTGGGACTCAGACTTCCGTTCTAGGCGGGTGAGTGAGACGTAATCTACAAAGCGGGTCCAGTGCGGGTCGCCGGATGTCAAGTCTTCAAATTTTTGATTCTAGGACATGCTGGTTTCCTCACGAGGTTTTCCTTTATGGTTCTGAGAGCAGTAGTGATAGAATAAATAACACAAAGTAATGCACCTGCCTATGTTTGAACCTGCGACCTACAAATCGTAAGTCGGAGCCGTTACCACTCGACCACCACTATTCTCACATTTGATGTTTCATTATTTTTTATAAAAGATACGATAAAGCTTTGAGCAAGATATTAATAAAAATAACTCGATGGAGCTTTGACGTTTTAAGGCGAGCTAAATAAAAATGTTAATATTGACAGAATGTTGGAAGTTTCAGCTTAGTAATAAGTTATGGACATATTTTCAAAGGAGAATTAAAAGCTGACTATTTCTAGTACTTTGCCACCACCAAAATAAAAACTACTGAACGGATTTTTATATGGTTTTCACCAACAGATAAAGCGATGCATGGGGAAGGTTTAGGTGATAACTAAGAAAGAAAGTACTTTTGTAGGAACTTAGATAAAGAAAACAACCACTTCTACTGTAAGAGGCCTGCCTTAACTGTCGCCACATCGGACGGTCTTGATTGGTTTGCCAAAGTGCTATGGCGCTGTATTAAAATAATGGATCGCGTTCGAAACACTTTACTGTTTTCCAAAACGCACATCATTGATGTGGCTTAGCAGGCTACCCAGCTTAAATGGGACTGGGGTGGCTATGTTTACCACTTGCCGATCGAGCGATAGGCCAGTAACACAAAGTTGGTACTCTAAAATCGCACAACGGGATCGCGGCAGACAAAGAAGGATTTAGCTGTCTTTCTTAAGAATAATTGGTCAGAAGTATCTCAAAGCCGAGAACACTGGAAGAAATAAAGGAAGGCCTTTGCCCAGCTGTGAAACAGTAGCTTAGCGTATCACTACAGAATTTCAGGCTTCCTCTCTAGGAGAGGGAATGAGCCGTAATCCACCACGCGGGCCAATTATATATATTTATTATTATTATTTAATTGCGGATTGATGAATGTCAAACGCCTTCGAATTTTTGGTTCCAGGACATGCCGGTTTCGTCACGATGTTTTATTTCGCCGTTTTGAGAGCAGTGGTAATGAAATAAATTACACAATGTAATGCGCCTGTGCCTGCGTTGGAATTGAATCCGCGGCCTACAACTCGTAAGTCGGAGCCTTTACCACTCGGCTACCACTGCTCTATTGGGACAGTACAGGCTAGACATAAGTATAATTATTTAACACCTATGCAACGCTGAGGCGGATCGTCAGTGCTAAATGAATGACACACATTTACCACGTGTCGATAATTCACACAGATTATGACATCTAAATTAAATCTCGAACAAACACGAATTGATTGATCAGTTGCGATTGTGCAATCAATGTGACCAATCATCCGCATAGGTGATTATCATTCATGGAACACATAATTTTGCGGTTGAAATTGGATGGGCCGACATTCGATGTCACATTAATCGCTAGATTAGTGAACCAAATGTTATTTGATTAGCCGTCATAGTGGATTACTACACAGAAACCGCGAGATATGATAGTTTACCTGTAGTTGTTGTTTTGATCAATGATATGTGTTTAATTTATATTGGTTTGGTATTTATTTGTTACTAGATTTTGCGATTTTGCTCCCGACCACTGGCTACCTTATCGCCCTTACCTACAGCACCCTACTATGCGGGCTTGTTGTATCACATATCATATCATCGAGTAATGGGTAGCCCGCCGTCCGGTCGCCTGGTAACAGTCCAGACCGAGCCCAAGTCGTTGTAGGCTTGCACAGTTCCCGCGCGTTTCAAGGAGTTGTCAGCAATTTACGTAGAGTCCCAACTGTAAGGCCGAAACCTACTGGGGCCCCGCTCCGGTTTCTGAAAGGAAGATCCGGCCCCGGCATGAAGGTTAAAAAGGACTGGGTTGGGTCGTTTAGTCAGTAAGGGTCAGCACTATTTCCTGCTCCGTCCAAGAGCGGGATTCATTTCATTAGATGATTTTGTTATTATAGTCATATATTGTTCAACAACACTATAACTACTGACTTTTTGTAGCGATGCTGTAGCGCGTTCGCATAGATACAGTCACGGTTCATAGTGCATTCGCATCCTTTTCTATAGCGTGTCGCAAATTAATGCGACTAACTTAAGTTAGTAACGATGCTGTCGCGCGCTTTAAAAACGCGTGACTGCATCATCGTGGAATGTATAAACATACAATGAAAACAGAAAAATATTTTTTCATTTTACTTACCTATATTTTCACTTAAAAAAGTTTAAAAATTTTACAAATTCCTAATGAATACAAACCTACAGAAGATCGGGATTAAAAGAAACGTCTCGTTACAAGTTACAAAGGATAATGTCGACAAACCGGTTCTTGTGTAATATTTATGACTTCTATTTGTCATTTTGAGCCAACAATTCGTCTCAATGCTGGGCAACGGCCTCCCCTTTTCTTGTCGAGATCTCTATCTTGTCTTACCGGAGAATCGGCCTAAAACCTCGCTCCATTTGCGACGTTGTCCGACTTGACATCTTTATTTTACTTTGTATTTATATCGTGGAATGTTTCCTGAAAACAAAAAAGTATGTTTGGTGAATTTACTTTCTTATGCATTGATCGTACATGGTATAAAGCAAAGACGCTTACCACTATCTGCCCCTATGTAGGTATGTTTAGATCTAAAACTGCGCAACGGATTATGATGTAATTTTTTTTAATGGATAAAGCAATTCAAGAGGAATGTGTATATGTATGTGTATCTTTATTGCACCCGTGTGAATCTTGGTGGGTCGCTAGCATATTATAAGGTAATCTTACCTTATAATATGCTAGCGACCCACCTAGATTAATATAAATCTTTATATTCCACGCTAATATCGCAATCAGAAAACTTAAACTCAAAACTCACACATTTTCACAACCTGTATTCACTGATAGACAAGGACAGAGATAAGAGCCGGCACTTTCGTACAAGTAAAAAAAAGGTTAGCCGCCGAATGATCGTCGTGACAAATCAAATCAAATCTAGACAATAGTCATAACTTAAGTGGTCCACTTGAAAGAGGCGAGTCCCCTATCTTCCGCTGTTTTGAATAATCTAAGCTCTTATGTGTTTATATAATCATCATTATAAACTACAAGAATATATAAAAATTTGCCAAGAGAGATTAATTCTCCGTATTTATTAACGTAATGTGTTTATTAACTTCTATTAAACTATTACTTGATATAAAAATGTTAGCAATTTGGTATTTCGGTCGAAGGTGTAAATTAAACTAAATAGGTACCATTTACCACGGGGGTGGTAAACGCCGTCTATTACTGCTAATCACCACCTGTGGCAAGCTTGAAGAGGACAGTTGGAAATAGAAGAGAGCAACTGTCTGTTTTGCCTTAGCTGTTAAACTACAGAACTGATTTTTATTACATTTGATCTAGAGTAAGACTGAACCCAATGAAAGTAGATAGGCTATTTTTAATCTGGCTTCGTATTCCCAGAAGCTAGTTAGTTGCTAGAAGTTGTCTATATTTTACTATACGTATTCTACTAGCAGTCACTACACACAAAAGCAGGATTAAGCAGGATTTTCGACAGAAAAAAAAATGAAAACCGGATTAAAGAGCCACCAAAATACTATTGAAAGCGGCAGTTTCAATAGTATTTTCGTCCAAAAACCCTCACAAATATATACACAAAAGTTCATTCAAATTATTAAGTCATTTGGGAAGAGTTAAGTGACAAACACGTGTACAAAAGAATTATCGTGAAGACATATTAAAATATATTATATAGTGTAAATTATGTATTTTACTATTTATGTATTGTAAAGCAAAGCATAGCATCAGCCTTATAATTTTCCACTGAAGGGACTCAAGCCTCCTCTCTAGAAAAGATACATTTTACTTATATGCAAATATAAATCACGAACTATCTGCATAATTTTTCTCCAACTCTGTCAAAACCATTCAAAAATCACTTATAGCGATAACACTGCCCATTGTTACACCCTATTAGATTTGAGCATCTACTGTACCTCAATTTAGTATGGTTTACAATATGGAGGGATTAAACGCATGTTATTAAAATAGCTATGAGTATACATGTGGATGGATAAAGAAGGAGACCAAAGAAAAGATGGATGGATTGTGTGAGAACTGATGAAACAAAGAGGAATTAGTGATACTGTAACAGGCGACAGGACAGAATGGAAGAAAAAGACGTCTCGCGCCCAATCCAAATAACAAGGGCAGGGAGATGATAATAATATAAAAAACCGGCCAAGTGCGAGTCGGACTCGCGAACCGAGGGTTCCGTACTACTTAAAATTTTAAGCTTTTCGGATTTTTTCTGTTACCTGTGCTGTAAGCTATTGCTTCTTACCAAATTTCGAGATTCTATGTCAACGGGAAGTGGTCTTTAGGTTTTAATTCCCTTGCGTGTAGTTGCGAGTTTCAAAATATGCGGTATCAATGGTTGTACTTTTGCGTTTTGCGTTTTTGCGTTGACTTAGAATTTTTTTTTTTTCACGGGTTAAAGGCAATTATATCTAAGTATTTGATATGAATTTCAACTTGATAGCTCTACGCGGTCATGAGGAAAAAAGTAATAAGTTTATATTTATTAAAAAATATATATTTTGTAATGTAACTAAAAATTTAAGGTTTTCGGAATTATTCCTTTATGTGTGCTATAAAACGTTGCTTCATGCTAAATTTCAAGATTCTAGGTCGACTGGAAGTACCCTTTAGGTTTTGATTCCCTTGCGAGTACTTGCGAGTTTCAAAATATGCAGCTTAAATTGCTGTTTCTTTTGATTGCGTTGACATAGAAGTTTGATTTTGTTACAGCTTAAAGGTATTATAGACCTGAGTATTTGGTATAAATTTCAACTTAATACTTCTACTTAGAAGTTTGATTTTTTCACAGCTTCAAGGGACAGTAGACCTGAGTAATTGATATAAATTTCAGCTTCATACCTCTACGCGTTCCTGAGAAAAAGAGTCTTGACAGACGGACGGACGGACGGACAGACGGACAACAAAGTGATCCTATAAGGGTTCCGTTTTTCCTTTTGAGGTACGGAACCCTAAAAAAATCTGTTTACGTATTTTTTATCTACTTAGTTGAAATCATTATTTGCTTGTAGATAATTTTTCTCTCATCTGTATGAACCTTCCCCAGTAACTTCTACCAAGCCATGTGACGTAGTGTTCGCAATTTCGTTCTGCACCACTTTAGTTCTTCGTTACATTAAATTATGTGTCCCACCTGTTACTGATATGGAGTGTTCAGTAGCTGAAATGAGAAAAACTGGAGATTTTCCTTATACTGCACTTTAGTTAGTAGAGCTTTTCTGTCTTTTTAAAGAATAGTTTTGACTTTTAATGATGAATTTTCTTAAAAAATTAAACCAATAATGAAATGTTAAAAACTAAACAATGCTATGCGTTTTAAATGAGAATAGGATCGATGTCCGGGATGTGACGTCATGCCGTACTGTGAAATCGAAGAATTTTTTGCAAAATTGAAGAACTCAGAGAATAGTTATATTGAACTAGCTTGTTTTTGTTCACAGTTATATTTTTTTTTCGATTTGACTATAAATCGCGCAATTGATCTTATTCTCATTTGGAATGCATTCTAAGTAGGCCAAGAAATATTTCAGTCTCACAATATCAACAAACTTTTTTACTCTTCATTTAACCGATTTTGTTCCGTATCCCATGTCTATTCCGTAAGCATAAAGGCATTAAAAGCTAAAAAGTGGTTAGAATACCAACTAGTTACTGCAGCTGCGATTTGTCATACCTACAACGCATAAAAGTTAAAATCGGCTAAACGTATAGTGAAAAACATTTGTTTAAATGGCTAATCCTATTTGGAATGCAGTATTCATAAGCACAGATGAAGTCTTTTTGTTAAGGGGCAGATATACGCCAGCGACCTTAAACGAACAAGAGAGGAGCTAGCGTCACTTCCCACGCATTAATATTTGTGAACGCACTAGAGATACAAAAGTAACAAGTGTGGTACAAAGGTTTTTTGTAATAAAAAAAATACTTGCATTAATACTAAGTACTGTATTAACAATTGTTCTTAATTACATAACAATATCAAAGAGCATATATTTGGATAGTGAATAACCCCTCATTTTATTTTGAAACTTTTATTGAAATGGCGTCTGAACTTTCAAAGTAGTTAGCAAAGTCAAAATTAATAGTTAACAATGTAGTTTAAATCTAAAGCTTAATAAAATGAATAGAAAGCCAATAAATATAAAGTTTTAATTGATAAATGTATCTGAGTTTCGTGGTTGCCACATAAGTATCTTGAGAATGGGCTAAAGTATAATAAATTGTCTGAAATTCTGCTTACAGAATACAAAATAACTCGACATAGGATTAGCAATTAGCATTATTAAAAAACTATAAGTAGTTTATTATAAGTAGGGTTAATTTGTACCATTCAGTTATACCAAAGAAACGCCGGCGTTTGCATAGACTATAAAAATATTAATATCGGCCGTTTTTTAAGGTATTTATCCAAGAATGTAAACAAGAAGTTTTTTCATAAAGAAGTATGTAAATAACAAAAAAAGCAAACCTTTTCGTTACCTATTATATTTATACATTTACCAACTTTGCTATGTGCTAATGCTTCTTTGAAAAGTTAAAAAGAAACTTAAACAAGATACGCGCGAAAAACATAACCCTTCTTGCATTCGGGTAAAAATACACACCATCATTTAAAACATTTTAACATAGAAAAAAATCTTTAACACACAAATTTTAGCACAAATCCTTCAATCTAAATGTAACATTCGATTCAAGTGACAAAGTATTAAACACACACGTTCTTTTATAACGAAAATTGTTTTTAACTTAAACAGGTACGAGTTGAAGATGTTGCGTTACTTCACCGCAAGTTTACCAACCAGTGGCGCGGTCGTAAACTCGGTACAAAGTCGATTGGTGTACAACCGCACTCAACACAAGTTTTAGCTTGATTTCTACACTGTGCCTTTGGAGGCCCCATTCATGACTCTGCTCTGGGGTTTCGTAGCTTTTACACAAGTTCTTCGATAAAATTTTGTTCTTTAAATTTTTGCAATGTCAATACATTTTTCGAAGAATTTGTATTTAGACTTTTGACTGCAACCTTAAGTGCATTCAGTGCCAACGGACATCTCGATGATTTCATCTTTTAACCACTTTTTTCATTGTGTAGCCCTCATAAAAGGATCGGACCTTCCTATCAAAAACCGGACCGGGCCCCAGTAAGCTTCGGCCCTGCAGTGGGGCCTCTACACTTGCTGACAACTGCTGATTTCATCTTTTAACCACTTGACAAGGCGTACCTGCCTGATCCAAAACAGGAACATCCCAAAACAACAGTGTTTGGTGATGAGATTAAAACCACATTACAGATGTAATTACAAACACTCAACTACCGCAATATCTAAGAAAAGAAATCTAACGAAAACACAAAAGTCAAAACAGAACTCAACAAAGTATCTACCGGAAACGATTGCTATAAGTCGAAAATAATCGTTTGGGCGATTAATTTTTTCGTGGAAGAACAACCTTGTTACGAATAAATGGGTTAATTACAGCGCTAGTCCCGGAATGTTTGAGCTTCGAACCAAAATGGCTTACAGGAATTAAAAACTCATTATAATTACGGAACAACTGTGAAGACTAATTCGCGCAGGCACGGTAGCAAAGCTCAAATTTTAAATCTACCTTCTCAACTTAGTTTTTAATTGAAGTATTACATACCTTCTACTCCGGGTATTCCGGCAGGTACTGCATGTGTTTATAGACTCAGTCATCTCTTAATTGCCAGTGGCTTATTTTAATTTTTTTTTTATAATCGTGCTCACATAACAGAAGCAACAATAAATATGTACTTAACCAAGATTTTGTGTAACTCATAATATGGTTTAAATTAAATGAGTGTCCATGGAGTTTCTTGCACGTTCTTCTCCATAAAGATCTACGCTTTGGAACGTGCAAATTAGCTTCCTTTTTTGACTAACAAACATCTGACTAGGTATATAAAAGTGCTTTTAAATGGTCTATATGAAATAATGATTTTAGTGTAAGCCCTATTATAACGGTTCGGAAAATCGTTATCAAATAACTTCTGCCACTCTGGATGCAGCAGTGTTGGCTGAGTGGTTAAGTCCCCGACTTACGAGTTGTAAGATCGCGGGTTCAAACCCAGCCAGGCTCATTACTTTGTGTAATTTATTTCATCACCACTGCTCTCAAAACGGTGAAGGAAAACATCGTAAGGAAACCAGCATGTCCTAGAACCAAAAATTTGAAGACATGTGTCATCCACCAATCAGGAGGCCTGTGTGCCAGCAGCGCGAACATTAAAAAGGCTGATGATGATGATGAGGTGAATATAAATCTAAACTTTGTTTAAAAGTGCCTGTAAATGGTCTATTTGAAATAAATGATTTGAGTGTAAATCTTATAATAAAGATTTCCGAATCTTTCATTATCAAATAACCTCTGCCTCTCTGGATGGCGCGATTGTCAGTCTTTCTTTTTTCTTATTTTAGTTTTACTATGTGTTCTAGTGCTGCAGTGAGTCTTTCGAATAAGTCCGGAGCCGAGCCGTGACAAAAACCTATAAAATATGTTTTCAAAAGAAGTAGACTTTACACAAGATGTCATTTACATGTTAACGCAAACGAATACCATGGATCCAGTACATGATTCTGGACCCCCCAGTGGTGGAATTTTTCGTCGTCGTGTACAATAAAATAAAATAAAAAATAATAATAAAGTATTTTATACGCTACTCATTTTTGAAAATCGATTCCCCGCATTGGGATTATCTGCTGTATCGTAGGTCCGTGCATTCAGAAACATACATACAAAACACACCAAAATCCGAAACAATAATCTGTAGGTCATACAAATATATCCCATGCGGGAAATAAACCCGCTACAAACAGTAGTACAGCTAACCATGCCGTCAAAACGATCAATAAAACCAGATTTCTTTCCACAAACAATATTTTAAAAGAGACTTTCAGAAAAAGAGAGACTGTAATGGTTTGCCGGCTGCGGTCTTTCCATCCGATTATAATTTGGGTGTCTTCAAGGCTAGAGTAAATAAGGCTCTTAATAGACTGGTGCGCCTCACCATCAACGAGTGCATCACTGCTTGGCATCAGGTGAGATCGCAGTCAAGCAACACTTTCAATTCAGACTTTCCGTATTGCACAAACATAAATGAGTCTAGCCTAAAGGCAATAACACTCAATATTAATTATTACTCATATAATAATGCTAAGTTTTATTAGCCTAGCTCAAAGACTTGGCAGCTTGCAGCCTCTGCTTATGAAGTTTCATTTTATCGCTCGAAGGAAGCATCTCGAAAGTAATAGACTGATTGTAATAAGAGAACCTAGATACAGAACTTTTTGACAGATTTTATAAGTTACTAGGTTTTGTCAGCGGCTTCGCCCGCGTACATAAAATATAGCCTATATCACTCAGGAGTAAAGCAGCTTTCTATTATTGTTAAAATTTCTCCAATCGGACTAGTAGTTCCAGAGATGACCTCCTACAAACAAAAAAATAAAAAAACAAAAAAACTTTACCTCTTTATTATATTAGTGTAGATCAACAGTACCCAAGTTACGATCGTTTCATTAACGTCGAACTCTTTGAGTTTAGCAAAATTTATTGTATTTTTTTTCTATTTTGTATGCAAATCTTAATGCCGTCATACAATACATCTACTTACCAAAGGGTTATGCATGAAAGTGTCCCCACCAACCAACAATTTGATGCGGGTGTCATTCGAAGCGTATAGTTGAATAGATTTTTTTATTGCGGCGACATATCTCAAAAGTATTGGGTTTAGGTTTATTTTATTTATTTTATTTTATTTATTTGGCTCACCAACAATTGACAACACACATACAAATACATGAAAAACATGGAATAAACTTAAAGACTAGTGCTGCAATTCCTTACAGATAAGCACAACATGCGTAACTTTACTGTTGCCTACTTAAAAGTAACTTACTCGCCAAATACAATAATTACCGCTTATAACTAAAAAACTAAATTATTTTGACTTAAAACTAAGTTAACAAGCCAGCCCGATCATCGCATTATTTCTTAATGGTTTTATACCTAAACCCAATACTTTTGAGACATGTGGCCTTAGTAAAAAAATCTCTACTTTTTTTTATTTTTAAGAAAGGTAATCAATGCTCCCCGTCGTTATTATTTACAATATTTAATAAAGATCTACAAAGACTGCCGCTAGGCTTAATGTATAAAGTTATTAAAAACAAAATTCAGTCTGTTGCCTTTTATTCCAGTACCAATTTATTATAAGTGCGTTTAATAATATTTTTCACGTTTCATATTTTAATATTGTTGCTATTGCTCTGAACAAGCCAATTTTATGTAAAACATTTCATAAAATTGTAAAAGGTTTTTGCTGTACATGTTAATATGTTGTGAGTTTTATATACCTTAAGCTGTAATTTACGAAAGTATTGTATTTAGGTCGTAATGTTAATATAAAATTTAAAGTAGTTAGAGATTATAAGTAGTTAGTTTTAGGTTCTAATAAATGCATTTGGATGATGATGAACCAAATGTTCATCATCATCATCACTTCAGTCGAAAGATGTACACGGTTTAACGACACCACAACGAACGTTCATATGCGTCTCACATCTATCGCATTCCCGCAATTGTCACCAGCTCCCCTAGCTAAGTTACTATCGTTTCATTAACGTCGAACGCTCAGAATTAGCCACGCCTTCAATACCTTTGTTCAGACCACGTGACTGAGCGTTGAAATTAATGACGTCATAACAAAGGAATTTGGGACTTGGCCACCTCAAATCCTTCGACGTTAACGAAACCATCGTAACTTCGTAGGCAGGTCATCTGCCCGCATTATGGAAGATATACAGTGCTACGTTTTCTCGTTCTCGGTGTCTGTCTGACCTTTTCCCAAACATATCATGATGAGCTCTCAATCTATTCGTATGTAGAACTGTAGGTGTATACCAGTACTTTATAAGGAACTATTTTCCATACAAGTCCACAACGCAGTATCTAATTGACGCGATACGCGGTTGACTGTCAGATGCTTTGCATTTTAACTATGAGCAACTACTATAGAACATATGCATATAACAATCGGCATTAACGACTTAGCATGCTTTCCGAGGTGTGGAAGCCAAAAGCATCGGTATGAAATGGATGGATTTAAAAAAGTACTATTTATTTTTAATTTTATCTTTACAAATCGATAATGTTTTCTATACCAGATCCATCGACGGAGACATAAGAAAGGATTTTTCTATGGGATCGACCCTCCACGTGATTGAAACGATAAAAATTTAGCCGTGTACAGAATAGTTCCTCAAACGTTTAAAATTTAAAAATAAAAATGTATTTTAAAATTATATTACCTTCGAGCTTCCAAAAACTTACTTCTTCAAATTCCTTCTCACCGTACTGGGTTTATGGCTAACTCATACGCTGTTTCTACAATAAAACTCTGGAATGTGCTTCCCCTTGATATCAAAAAGGCTGAAGGTAAATTTTCCGTCAAGCGTAAAATTCGGAACTACTACTTAAAGTCCTCTCAACCTTAGTTTAAGTCTTCGTCATAATAATGGTCATATTTTAATTATGTTAATTATGATTATTTCATATTTGTCATAGTATTTATTTGTTTATAATACCAACATATATACGTATTTTATTATTATAAATCTTTTAATTTCTATATTTCATTTAAAATATCTGTTGTTTATTGATTGTGCACACGTACCGCAGTGTTGTCTTTTTTAAGCCAAAGGTTGACTGGTAGAGAATGCCTTGTAGCATTAAGTCCACCTATGTACCACAACTGTACATGAAGTTTAAATAAATATTTGAAGAAAATAATATCATTAAACTACGAAAGTTACACAGATGCAGCAAACGTAAAAAGAAAACAATTTTAGTAAATTCTTGGCAAAAAGAATTTCACTCCAGGTCTCTTGTTTATTTGCACCAATATTTCGAGCACAAAATATTTTTAAGACATTAAAGCTACGCCCTACGGAATGTCCCAAGCATTCCCTAATGCTGCTAATCTTATTTTAATTTATATGTAAATTCATTCTCAGCATATTATCTGTAATATTTCGCCAAATGTTCAGAGTTCCAAAACTTTTTTTGAGATATTTTAATATTATAGCAATCTCTCGTTTATTTCCCCTTTTATTACCCCGACTTTTATCTTTAATTCCGCAGACATGCCATAGGAACGCAATGATTACGGGGGAGAATGGGGTGGGAAGAAACAGAGAGAAAAATGTATAATGAACTGCCGTCGAACCCTACTTTCCCCTGCTTTGTTGCCGTTCTTTAAATCTAATCAAGGGTTACACTTTGTAACGATAGATTAATGAGAAATGCGAACTCATCTCTCGGTGTCGGTGTATTTTCACTTAAAGGCCGACAAAAAAATAAAAATGGGGAATAATAAATTTAGTAAATATACAACGTGAATCTAGAATTACGACATTGAATTAAAACGAACACAGTACTAGTCCATCCAAATTGTTTAAATTTCCTGTGGCAAAAGTATTCATTGAATTCGATTGATTTTTTGCATACGGGTAAAGACCATGTCATTCTTTGCGTGTTGAAGAGGAAGGTCAATAGTCCTGCTCCACATTGCATATTTTTTAAATTTTACCCAGCTTTATTAATATCTATTCTTGTTACTTTAAGTAAGATTATTTCGATGAATGGCCTGCAGCGACATAAGTACTTAGCGTTTTTTCTCTCTTCGACCAAAGTAATTATGTACAAGGAAGGAATTGTCATAATAAAATTTCCTTTTTCCATCAGTACGAAAATTAAATACGGCAAAAAAAGTTTAGTAAAAAATTACACATTTTTAACCCAAAAGTTTGTTTAGGTTAATTAAGTTCTTCATGTTACAGAACTTTAGGGGTTGTTCATTTCCTTCAGCTGTTTGTTAGGTGGAAGTGAAAATCTGTTTCCTTATGAAATTTCTATATTTGCAACAGCATAATATAATATTAAAGAAAACAATAATAAAATATATAAAAAAACCTTAAATGTAGTATAACATATTCTGACTTTTAATATTCCTGGAATTCAGATCTACTATCTCTTTAGGAGAGGGAATGGGCAGTAATCCACTACGCGAGCCCGGTGCGGGTTGGTGGATGTCACATGTCTTTGAATTTTTGGTACTAAGATTATGTCGGTTTCTTCACTATGTTTTCCTTCACCGTTTTGAGAACAGTGTTGATGAAATAAATTACACAAAGTAATGCATTTGGCTGGATTTGAACTCGCAACCTACAATTCATAAGTCAGGGCTATTACCACTGGGCACTACTGCTCTTATATTATATATTCGCCATTCTAAAAACACTTTTTCTCATCAGAGCAGTCCTATATCTCCCTGTGCGTAACAAGATTATTTTTTATACTCGTATCTTATAGTGTTTTTTTTACGTGAGAAAATCATCCACTTATGTCCCCCGCCCTTAGGCGGAGCGGGTGATAGTGTTAGACTTTTATTGACTAAAAACCCACCCTTGTTTCTTCTTTCACTTGGTTCTAGGGCCCCGGGGTTCACTTCTTCGAATTGGTGGGACCTGTAGGTAGGTGGCCGGAAATCGGAATCGGAATCACTACGGCGGATGGGGCCTGAGAGGCTTCATCCTTTTACTGGAATTACTGCTACGTAGAAGGAGGCCAACCGCCTACTACACTCCTCTTCATTTTGAACAGCATCTTATAGTGATAGCATAACGGATGAGTGAACAGAATGAAAGCAAAAACGTGTTCCACTGACCCTTGGTAATTTGGGTATGATGAAAATGATGATGACTCATCTTTTATTAACTTTAAAAAAAGACAATAATCCCAAAAACCAGTGGTGGCCTAGTGGTAACGGCCCCGGCTAGAGCAGTAGTGGCCGAATGGTAACGGTCCCGACTAACAAATTGTAGGTCGTGGGTTCAAACCCAGTCAGACGCATTACTTTCTGTAATTTATTACATCACCACTGGTCTCAAAACGGTGAAGGAAAACATCGTGAGGAAACCGGCATGACCTAGAATCAAAAATTTGAAGATATGTGACATCCATCAACCCACACTGAGCCCACGTGGTTGATTACGACCCATTCCCTCTTCTAGGGAGACCTGTGTCCCAGCAGAGGGAACAATATAATAAAAAAAAGGCTGTAGATGAAGATGATGATGGAACCCAAAAAAAGCGTATAAAGACAGAAAAGGATGACAAGAATAAGAAATGATGTTTCGTTTCGTTGAAACAAGAAATTCCTTGGAAAATACCTCGCCAAATTAAGGAGTCCTTTTGTACACAGACGTCAGTTATTGTTTCCGCATACGGAATCCCGAAATGAATTCACTCGTATATCCTACATGCACAGATGTTGATAATGTGTCTTATATCGCGAGCAGTTTCAGGAAGAACGACCGTTTAGGAAAGGGTTCTTTCTTTCATACCCAAAACGTATTTATGGTAATATGGTAATTAGTACAAATGTATTTGTTACTTTTTTTTTCTGCTTTGTATAATTATGTGAGTTTACATGCTTATAAATGTATCAGTGATTTCAGCCGTAAGACGTCCACTGTTGGACATAGGCCTCCACCAAGCGTCGCCGCGCCGACCGATTCCATGCGTCTCACAACCGCTGGATTCCTGCAACCATGATCAGGTCATCGGTCCAATTTGAGGGAGGCCTTCCAACGCTGCGTCTTTCGGTACGCGGTCGCCAATCCAGAACTTTTCGACCCCAACGGCCATCTGTTCTGCGTGCAATCTGTCCTGCCCATTGCCACTAAAGTTTCTCGATTCTTTTTGTTAAATCGGTAGAAGTTTTCAAGCGCTAAAATTCGCAGAGCCTATCTTCAGACTCGCCAAGATCCGATGGCCGTACTGTACACATATGCATC
Source organism: Mythimna loreyi (assembly GCA_029852875.1). Classification (NCBI taxonomy): domain Eukaryota; kingdom Metazoa; phylum Arthropoda; class Insecta; order Lepidoptera; family Noctuidae; genus Mythimna; species Mythimna loreyi. The sequence goes on from CM056792.1 coordinate 11,412,839, forward strand.
GGTAGTTCTCGCTTTAGTATGTTAATGCAAAAGTACAACCAAGAACAAAAAAAAAAAACATACGCATGCTTCCTATATCTGTTCGCGAGTGTACATATGTAGCGGTCACATTGTGTCGACGCCTCACACACGGTACTGTCGGGCGCAGGAGTATCTCCTAGTTAATTACCATCACTTGACACCTGACTTCGTAGCAGTACGTGTTAGCTAATTGACAGTAGAACGGTCCGACAGCCAAAGCCGGGAAACGGATTTACCGCTGAATTTTCCCCCTTTTGGTACCAGGTACCTACTTGATTTGTAACATACTTGGCGTAAAATACAATGTTGAACGAAAACATTGTTTGTGGGCTGGAATAATTGAAATGTGTTATTTTTGTACCGGATAATTGATTTTGGACTGCAGTGGATTGTACCTGGGTTCTTAAATTGTATTTCTTGTAGGTATACATTGCATTACTTTGTGTAATTTATTTCATTACCACTGCTCTCAAAACGGTGATGTTAAAACATCGTAAGAAAATTTATACATCCTTGAATTATAACTTTATAGACATCTGACTTCACTGACCAGCAATGGGTTCGTGTGGTGAATTATGACTCATTCCTTATCCTAAAGAGGAGGCCTGAAAGCACCACCGTCTAAAATCAAAATGGTAGTAATTAGCGATTAATCTCGAATTACTACTCTCATGATAGAACGATGGTGATGTAGCTTTTTTTTTATTGATTATAGGTTCGCGCTTGACCGCTATCTCACCTGATGGAAAGCGACGATGCAGCCGACGATAAAGTGCGCTTACTTAGAGGTAACCTATTCACTCTTGACTTGAATATCTAAATGCCATGAGGACACTGACTCCAGCAAGGAACTCCACTCCTTGCCTGTACGCATAATGAATGTGTTCGTCTGCCAGTGCAATGCCGCACGTCTGGTGGTCCAATGATGGAACGGGCTAGCTCAAGATTAATCATGATTTCATAAAAGGCTTCAATCACATTTTTAACATTTTTAAACCTTCCAAAAAAAGAGAAGGTTCTTCAGTTGTCTGTTTTTTTTTTTCATATTTTGTTAAGCCATAATTTCGGCACATCGAAACCGATTTTGTATTTATTTAGAAGTTTTTGTGAAATGTTATCAAAATTCAATACCTGCATATATATGGCAAATAACTACCTTTTATTCGTTCATTTTGTTTTATAGTATCATAAAGTAACATACTACGTGTCCAATGAAACGCTTGATTAATCCCCTTAAATTTAAAAAACATTTTCCAAGAACAACAGGAAATTTTTATTTACAAAATATTTCACGGAAAATCAAAGAGTTTTCCTCCAATAACGACACTGTTTTATTGTCGAACGGGAAATATACAGTGCAACGTCGAGCCGGGAGAGGACGTACTTTTTCACTTATACCTGGGAATAATTCCCGGGTCCCGGTTACCCGATACCGGGTAGTAATAGATTTCGAAAAAGCGGAAACGAAGTCAACCATAAATCCGCTGGCGAATGACGGGATGAATAGCTATTTAAATATCTGGATGCGGCAGTACACGGTTGTACTAGATACAGATGAATTTATTAAGTAAAATCAGAAGAGTAAATACCCTGTAGCATTAAAATTTCGAGTACCGTAATTAGAGAAAATAGAAAGACAGTAGGTGTGGAAACGCCGGCGTTGCGCGCATGACTCAAGAGTTTTAGATGCTGCGGAAATGTTTGAAATAGCTACTATGGCCCTAGAATGCCAAAACATAAAGATACAGGTGAGTTTTAGTCTAATTAAAGTCTTACACTACTTTTTGCGTTTTCCATCCAACGGTAGCAGTCATTAGATGATATTTTCTTACGTCCAAAAAAAGTATTAAGTTAGCCTAATGTAAGTACGTCGTCGACCATAAGTACTGTCTAGAATCAAAATACACACATCAACATTGCCTAGGGATATTTCACTTTTACCTTATTGTATGAAATTCTGTAAATATTTTAAGAAGATTAAACTTTAAAATAAAGACCTCAGAATAAGCAAGTTTTGAATTTTATTACAAAAAGTCGTACGTTGGTAACTACTTATCGTAGATTATGAGGAAAGCTTATGTCTTTACATAATTATCAATAATGTATTTCGAAATATTGTAAGAAACAATTTTTTTTTTTATAGAGTAACCATGGAGTTTCTTGCCGTTTCTTCTCTATAGGAAACGACCAATTTGGGACCGCGCACTAGATTCTGACGTGTTATTAAGTGCTCATGTAGGCCTATGTGAAACAAAAACCATTTTGACTTCCATTTTATGTCAATAACTTCAACAAAAATTACCAGATAGTCCTCCAACATGTCTGCCATTTATAAAATCTTGCTTTACAAAAACTAACCATTGAAAAGTGACGAGAAGACCCACCATTCCCTTGTTTCTTTTTAATTAAACTGAAAATTCCCAGTCATGGTTGGAAGCGAACCGGCTGGGATAGCTAAGCTGGGTACTTGAAAAAAGTTAGTTTAGCTTTGCAAATGAGATTAAGTCTTATGGCAGTGTTGCTCTTTATATCCGTATTTAGTTCAGCCCGGTTTTAGCCGAGCTAAATATATTTTTGAACTCGGTATTCACTATTTTTTTGTTCGGGTTGTAATGTTTTTCTTTTCGTAGTAGTTTGAAAGCGTTTGTCTTGGTATGGTCATGTGAAGAGGACGAATGAAACGTATGATAGTCAAACAGTTAAGTATGAGTACAAAAAGAGAGACGTAAGCCAAGAAATGAGAGGATAAATTGTGAGAGAAGTGATATGAAGGAAGAACAAATAAGTGATACCGTGACGTGTGATATAAGAGAAAGGAAGAAAAAAACGTGTTTGCGCTGACCCTAAATAACAAGAAACAAGGGCAGGAAGATGATGAGATGATGTTGACACACTGAAGGGACATGGCTATTTAATCAGTAAAGTATTCTTCAAACCGGAGCGTCAGAAATTTGTTGTTTTTTTCACGGAAAAACAAAAGTTGCACCGACCGTTAAACCCTTTGCAAATATGATACCTCTACTCATGACCCGGAATTAAATAAAAACAAATAAACATCTCATTACAAACACAGTTGTAACAGATACAATAAAAAGCGCGCTATAACCTAATTAGTCACAGTCCTATAACAACAAAAAAAAAGTAATTAAAACAAACAAACACAAGTAGAACATTCGTAAGCACTGGTATGAGTACTGCGATAAAAACCCCGCAGGTATGTTCTCCGTTAATTAAATTCAACCGCGGAACGTGTTGGCTCTTAGGATATATTAATCCCCTTTTACCTAGGCATCTGAAATCAGAACAAAACTGCCTTGTCGCGAGGGTTAAGATTAACAACCAACGTACAATTTTATTAGCATTTTTTCCTCCTTCCGGAGTACCGAGCTCATTTCCTCTCCTCTAATTTATTGCAGGCATTCGGAACCCGTGAAATTAGTGATATCAAACAGTCATAACCTTCAGCCCCCTTTCGTATTTACCTCGAGGAAATTTAATTTAAGGAATTCGATTAAAACGTGATTAAGTCGAATTTAAAAAATGTTTCACGTCCCTGAAATATTTTATGGGAGATTTAATCGTCTGTTGAAGATGGCTAATCTGTGTTTAACACAAAAAGTAATTTTGGGCGAAGGGTTTTATCCTTTTCTTATGTAAGTAGCTTTTAGGGGAAGAAGAGCATAATATGGCTATTAGACTCCACTACTTCTGTTCCATAAAAATTATGGTGTTGTCGATATTAAATTTTTCATCGCTCGTTTCATATTTTGGAGATAATAAATGCACTCTTGAGATTTCGGCTTCAAAGGGGATCTAGCTATCCACCCCTCAAAAGGTGTTTCATAGGGTGACAATAGGAAACAAGATAAAATTTAAATCGATAAATATGCTGACTATTTCGTAGCAACATTTCTACCCTTCCTTTAAAAACTGAAATACCATTAAAATTCAGTTTTTTAATAGAAACTCTGGTGATACTGTGATACGATTTTAATTGTATTTTAAATATTGAACAACGCGAAATATGTTTAATTAGTTCAATTTGGCTGTTTGCCATTATTTTAATTCCAATGTGTTGCAGTACGAAATAATTACGATTTCAGCGGCCGCACAAATTATGTTAAACACGTATCGAATTCTGTTCGCCAAGTTCCGAAAGTTGGTTTGGGTTTCAAGAAAAAATAATTTTACGGAATTTGACTAGAGTGAAATAAAAATAGCAAAACTCACAATCCCAAATGTCTGTTATCTACATTACTTTGTCAATGTTTGAATAGACATAGGCACTGTTACTTTCTCAGTCACATTTTTTTTGAGGTGCAAATCATCAAGTGAGTTTTCCCGCTCTAGAGTAGAGCGACTGAGCATTTCAAATTTTTACTTACCAAAACCCGTCTGTGTCTTTTAATCTTAACCTTTTGAAAAGCTCACAGAATTTTATAAAACGTTTCCTTCATTCCTACCCAGTTTTGATTTACATTTTATAAATCCCCAATGTCCAACATAACCACAGCAAAATTATTTTGGGTGAAGTCCAGATTACCCAGAAGCTATCGTATTTCCCCAAAAAAACTACATTTGTATCCTTCAATCAAAACTGGAGCCATCTGTATCTAACCCGGGCAGCCAACTTGTGCATTACCAAAATTGCTTGGAACCAATTTTCTTTATGCGATTCCGTAAGATACAGTTTGTGAAGACTTGCAAGCCACTCATATTTACGTGATTGATTTATGTTAAAGTGAAACATTTTAACAGTTTACAAAAATACGAGCGTTCTGTTCAAAGAATGTACAGTATTTCTTTGTTTTGTCTATGCAGAACAGTATTTATGTAGGTTCTCTTACAAATGGGAGCATTCATTCTGTTCTTGGGTACGGCTTTTACATTATTTTAATGAAATAGCCATAATAACACAGAGTTCCACATTTCAGTACAAGCCTTTATTTGAACACATTAATAACACAATTAAGTACAACAAATAGACAACACACCAATTACTTAATTGCTACATTCGTAATTACATTCTAAATGAATGAATACTACTACGAAGCTTTTTAGGGAATTTCATTTCAATAAATGAAAGGATGAGTCCCTTGATACCTTTGAGCTCGGGGCGAGTCGGTATAATAGACACATTGATGAATCCCCGGCTAATGCAACATAAATTCTAAGAAAAAGCTCCTAATTTAATAAAGGCAGTTTGCATCGACGCCGAGGGCTTAATGACGCCATACATATTTACGGATAACGTGGAGGGATAGAATGTAAAAAAAAATCTCTCAAACATTTTGCGCAGATGGTGAACTGAATTAACCACAAACTTGGGCCATTATTAATTCTGTTTTCGTGTAGCCGACGGCTAATGTTTCAGCGGGCTTATTATTGGGAAATTCTGTAATGACTGTTAATATAACGATCACGCCACGACTTCGGGCACGCGACCACGAATAAGGACAAGTTATATCAAAGTTCAATGCACTTACCTCCTGACTTCAATTGGGTTAATCATATTATAAGTTCCGTGCCCGGCTGGTACAGGTTAACTTGGAAAAACTAGCATTGCAAACTATTTCAATTATCTAGAAGTTTTCTGTTACTTGAAGTTCAAAATGATAGGAATAAGTATGTGCACTGCAGTGTCATTCTTTGTCAAAGAGAAACATGGAAACTTGTTCGAAGTTTAAAATTTAAATATCGATTTATTGTTTCAAGGAGCAAGTCAACTTCCTTGTGGCGTATTTTTTTTTTTGGCACTCATTTAGTAAGAAGTAGATCATGCAATCTAGCCTACTAGGGCCCAGGGTCTCTTTCTGAAAGGAAGGCTTAGCCCCAGTGCAAGAACAAAGCACTAAGTGCATAAGGCAAAGAAGGAACGGGGTGCGGTGTTTAGTCAGTAAGAGTCTGACACTGTTTCCTGCTCCGCCCATGAGCGGGATTCGACATTGGATGATTTTTGCCCACCATAAAAAAAAAAATTATAACATGTAACACAACGTCGGCCTCGATAATAGAATTCATAACTCAATAAATACAAATTTTACCAGTGAACCAAAAAAATGTAATCTAAAAATGTATCAGAGATATGATTATTTGCCCATATGAATCCATCGAGCCATAACGTCGGTTATCACAGAAACACTTATTTTTTAATGGCCAATAGCAAATTAGGCATTTCTGAAGATCGCCGATAGATGGCAATACATTGAAAAACAATGAGATTGACAATGATTTTGCTTAAAAATCAATCACAAAAACATACATCTCTCTAAGTACAGTTTAGTTATATCACTTAAGCAGCTTTCAAGGGTATAAAACATGTTTGAAACCCTCCGATCATAGTTACCACCTCAGTTATCTAATACCTTATGCATCCGACCCAAAAACCGTCAAGTGTGTACCAACGTGACGTGCTGTTAAATCTACCCACAGATAAGAGGTACCTTTATCCTATTCATGTCTTAACACGCGGCCATTTTTCACGTCTTTGCGGGCTCGCAATACGTATTAGGGCGACAACGTGACAGCAACACCCACTATCCCCTCCCTATAAAGTTTGTACACATTTATTTTTTTTAATATCGTACTAAAGCACATGTATTTTTCATTGTGCTAGTTCGCATGATGGATGTTTGTTATAAAGGGATTTTGTAAAAATATTGTTGTTTATGAAACAGTTGACAAGTTAAACCATCTGTCAGTTTTTGTTTGAAAATTTTTGGGGTAAGGTTTAGTAGGTATGTAAATTGGGGCGTGAAATTGGGTATTCTAAAATTTTTTCATAATATTCTTTTTATTTATTGAAAAAAATCTCTGTAAACATTGATTTTCAACTGTTTTAATATTTTGTCAATAACGAATTATTAGCGTCTCATCATTAACTTTGCCTAATAAAAAGTAGAGTTACTTTAACACTATCGACGTGTTAGAGCCTTGTGGAATTTGTGAAAATAAAAAAGGAAAATTCGTGGTCCTAGAATCCAAATGGCAACTGAAGGACACATGTATTGTTTTAGTCAATAAAACCTTTACACAGTTTTTATCACAATAATAAAATAAAGGTGAAAGTTGGTATGAAACTTTGAAACTTGATACCTGGGTACTCCACACCCACACACTGCCTGGAAGTACCTACATACGATCAGTTTTATCCTAGGAGGATGTTTCATTAGCATAATTTCTTTTTTTACGCGGGCAAAACCACTGTCAGTAGCTAGTATCCAATAAAAATCCTATAAAAACGACAAAGCCTCAAAATTAAATCTTCCTCTTAGACCACTATTGTGTAAAAATGTCTCAGACTTCTTTTATTATTCAGATACTTACCAACTCAATATTTCCACTTCACAAAGTCTGAATTAGCCTTTGGGAAAAATTTAAAAAACGATTCAAGTTTATTAAAAGCCGAATTGGGGAGACCTCTAGTCGTTAAATTCATGATAAATTTCTTAGAAGTTTTAGTGTGTCGTAAAATTGTATGTCAACAGGGCTTAACTAAAACAAACAACCATTTATTCTTGTAAGGGACTGGTACCATTATTTTATTTTTTTATAAGTCTAGGTTTACTCTAGCGGTTTTGATGCCTTAAATTATCTCACAGAACCACAAAACCACACAAAACATAGGATCACTAAACTGCGTTAATGTTTGTAACCAAAAAAAAAAATTTTTTTTTTCCAAAAATTTATTTGTGAACGCAATGCGCAAATGAAGGGGTATAGGAGAATTTTAGCCAGTAAAAATACCGATTTTCCGCCACCGTAGGTATGGGCTTGCGGGCGGCGAACCACGGTTAGTTCGCTGTCCGATCGTATGGTAATCGATCGGACCAAGCCTAAATCGTCGATAGCGCGCACTGTTCCCGCGCGCCTCAAGGAATTGTCAGCAAATCGTAGGGTCAAGGGTTCGCGTCTGGCAGAAAAGTTCACGGAACGGTGTTGGTTTTTTAGTCAGTAGGAGTCTCAACTCAAGGTTTGCCAACGAGCAATGGAGCGCAGTATACTAGGCGTTAAATTAATAGATCGCGTTCGAAACACCAAACTGCGCTCAAAAACTAAAATTATAGATGTGGCTAAAAAGGCTGCCCAACTGAAATGGGTCTGGGCAGGACACGTCTGCCGCATGCCCGACAATCTGTGGGCCAAAATAACACAAAGTTGGTGCCCTGACATAGTGCGACGGGGTCGCGGCAGACCACGAAAGAGATGGCGCGATGAGCTAGACAGATTCCTCCCGAACTGGCAAGAAGAAGCGCAGGCCCGCGATGGGTGGAAGAAGTGGAAGGAGGCCTTTGCCCAGGAGTGGGACAGAACAGGCTAACAAAAAAAAAAGGAGTCTGACACTATCTGCTGCTCCACCCAAGGGTGATAGTTCTCATTGGATTTTTACCCCCCTCAAAAAAAAAAGATCAGCAATGACGAACCTAAATTTATGTCATTAAATATTTTCTTTTTACTTATATTCATACAGACAAAGAAACAAACAAATATATTAACCGCTATTATTGCTCATAAACGCATCACAGGAGCCTCACTTCTCACTCTCACTAGCCAACGAAAATGCAACATGATCAACCACGACCACTCTGTCAAGAGTGAACAACTAAGGAGGAGGATTATTGCATGGCGAAAGTCTATTAGTCTCATCTGTCTGTATAATCTTTGGGTTTAAGTCTTCTAAGGCCCTTTCTAGATAAAACTGTAACCCATTTTCTCAGAACTCTCTCTCGCAACTTTTCACAAGTATAGGATCTGAGACATTGTTTGAAAGCATTAACACAGCCGGCCCTAAAATCCTAAAAGCAACCGTATGAATACGAGTTTTTTATGATAGGTAAAAAATCATCCAATGACGAATCCCGCTTTGGGCGCAGCGCAGAACAGTGTCACTGAATAAACAACCTACTCCATTACTACGTTGCCATATATACCAGGGCCAGAGTCTTCCTTTCATACGCGAACCTTTGGACCTGTGTGACTCCGGCCCTTCTGCAGGGTCCCTAAGGATTAGCTGACAACTCTTTGAGGCACGCGGGACGACTAGGCTCGGTCCGGACGGTTACCAGATAGATGCTTGGACGGCGAGTTACTATTTTAGTTAGTTTTAGTCAGTGAAAGCTACATGAGAAATCATTTAAAAAATATTTCTCCTAAAAACGTACAACACAAAACAAAAACCAATTCTGTAATATAATAGGAAAACAAATCAGCAGAAAGTAACTTACCCACATAACGTTATAACCCTACTTCCCCTATAAATAAGTTATAATAAACAAAAATAAAATCCAAATCAGACATCGATAAAGGCGAACGTGAGGTTCATTCTAACGATGCAATGGAACGCTTGATACGGATTACAGCGATACGTTCCGCTCAATAATATCACGGAGTGTGGAAAAATGGAGGACTCATGAACCAACAATGACATTCATATTTTTGACAGCTGGCTGTCTCTGTCAGTCTTTTTTAGGGTTCCGTAGTCAACAAGGAATCTCAAAAGTAGAACTTTAGAAAGTCTTTCAAGGAAAACAGTTTTTGAAAAATTTTAAAAAGTAATTTCTGTGCTAAAATTGTAATATAACCGTCCCATGCAAGCATTTTTAAATTATTTTTTACTTATTTTACTATCCTGAGCGCATCTACTTTCAAATAAAAATAAAAAAAGATTAGAATCAGTTCAAGCAATGAAAAATTACCACCGGGTACAGAGCTATCTCTTGGGAAATTGTGTTACTAATTTATGTGGGCTACTTCGCGCTGAAGTCATAGTTTAAAGGTTCTGTTACATTGTGAGAAATTTGTGACGGACAGAAAGCTACGGAACCCTGCAGTGAGGGTGGCCCGACACGCTTTGGCCGGTTTTTTTTATTATACTCATAGGCTCACGTTTAACCATTATCTCACTTGATAGTAAGCGATGATGTGGTCAACGATTAAGCATGCTGGCCCAGTAAAATAGAATTTAATCGTATGCAATTAAATCAAATGACATATATATGAGTTTTGAAAGTTTTTTTTGAAAGTTTGTCAGTTCTATACAGATTGCTAAACGGATTTGGATGAAATTTAGCATACTGGTAGATTATGTCCTGGAATAGCATTTATTTAGCATTTTTATCCTGCGAATATTTTTTTCCTCGGGGATATTACCTTTAGGAGTAATTTTGGACTGCAGACTACCACTACCGCATGGTACCCTTAGATTTTTACGTTTGTGTAAAAGTACTGTTATTATTTTGTTGTTCAATAAAGTTTTTCTAAAGATAAAGATAAAAAAGATAAAGATAATTTTGTTTGTAAAAACATGGGTATACATACAATTTTAGCATGCAGGATGTTACAAAATTAATTATTGTCCGTACATGTTTTACCTTTGTGGCGTACAAATTCAAAAGTTTACAAAAATATTTACTAACTATTCTATTCTCATAAGCCCAACATTATTAGAGTGTAAAGAAAGTGTACAATCTTATTATTATTATTATTATTACTAGCCTGTGCTGTCCCACTGCTGGGCAAAGGCCTCCCTCCATTCCTTCCATTTATCTCGGTCGCTCGCCATATCGTTCCAATTCCCAAGGAAGACATCCAGGTCGTCCATCCAGACATCCACTTCTAATACATCATGGCTAGGCCATTCCCACCACATCCTATTAATAATGGTATGTTAACAAACGCAAGTAACTTACTACGCGGGTTCTTAAATCAAACTGCTCAGGAACTTTGTTTGCAACGCTAACCATTGAGGTAGAGCCGTCTTCGACGATACTACATGTTGGCAATACTACAACTGAGTTGTTCCTTTTTTGTCTGCCTTTTTTAACGGGAAACTATGAGTTTTATTCATGTTCTGTTTTGGCAACCGATGTCTATACAATGTGTAACGTATTAAACGCATATCCTGAAAGTTACGTCTTCAGAATCAGATATTGAATCGATTTCAGCTATTTTTGCAATATGCAATAATTAGTCTCAAAATGGTGACAATATTGTGAGGTTTTTTAGTTCTAGGATATGTTTGGCATCTCGTAGAACCAAAAATTCGAAGACATATGACATCCACCAATCTGTCCTGAGCCGGCGTGGTGGATTATGACATATTCCATCTCCTAGAGAGGAGGCCTGAATCTCAGCACTAAGAATATTATAAGGCTGATGCTCTATACGTTTTAATAAGCCCTTGAAAAAGTTTTTACATGGGTCAAACACTACCTGTAATTTCCTTTACTTATAAGTAAAATTCCAATGTTTGATTTATAATTATAACTTAATTTTTTAATGAAGTAATAAAAATTGGCATTATTTTAGTTACAGGTTGTATTTAGAAACTTATGTCGTTCAAATTAAATAATTAGGTTGTTGAAATGATTGCAAGTAGGTACTTTATTTACATTAAGTATACATTATATTCTTTTAATATCTAAACGTCATCTCTTTTTTTCTTTATTGTGTAATCTTTAATACCTAAACCTACCTACCTAACCTACTACATACCTATCTATTTTAAATAGTACTATGTCTGGCACACCTAAACCAAATTAACATTAAGATGACGAACATATTCTTACTGTGACTGCAAAATGAGCGCTCAAATTCCGACTTATGAATATAATTTCTATTTCTTGCATTATGAACCACTCTAGCCTTTCAAAGCGCCTCACCATCTCGAAGCTCTTGAACGTTTCGAAGCATTTCAACGTCAAAAATGTTTACGTAAAACAATTTAACTTGATTTATTCAACAATTTTATAGCTCCGCGTGCCCGAGATTCATGAAGAGTGGTGAATACAGGATCCGGGAATTTATACATGGTGTTTGATAGAAGGAACGAACGAAGAGTTAAATCAGGAAAGAATTGGTAACTTCTAGGTAAACGTGCGTGAGCATGACATCGCTTACTATCAAATCGGACAGGTAGTGATCAGTCGCAAGTCGTACACAGCTATTTTTTGTCTTTCGAATACCGTTATTCCACACATAATAGAAATAAAATAGGTGTGCAAACGCCGGCGTTCGCGTGTAGCTCAAGATTTTAATCCCGTAGAGAGTCGATCCTGTATATCAAACGGTATCGATTTGTAAAGATAAAATTACATTTTTTAAACTCGATTTAATTTACAGACGAAACTAATTTATTTAAGTAAACGTTACCTGAGCGAGTTAATGACCTGTAGGTAATTAGTACGCAACTACTACCTACTCGGTGATTAACTCGCTCAAGTGACGTTTTCTATTAAATAAATGTTGTAACTTATTTATTTTTGAATTTGTGAAGTAATATTTGAGCTATTTTTAAACAACTAGAAAATTACCAACGAGTTTCCAAAGTTTTAAATCGTGGTGAATACGAATAACTTTATTACCAAAATTAATTCCAGAAAATAAATTAAAACGGTTTTCAGCAAGCCAAGAATAAAAATGTCGGATTGAAAACTGTCGAAACATTCCACGAAACACCCTGTACAGCTCTTTTATAACTTCTACATAATTACTTTGTAGTCGGGCAGGGTCAGTATTTCATTGTTATTATCAAAGTTAGCTTTATTCCGAACAATTGGTTCGACTATTTTGTTAAATTTATTATAGGTCTACCAACGTGTGCCATGTGTTGTTTACGTATTGTGAGAAATCAAAATGGGTTTTGTGTTAATTTTATTGTGATTTAGTTGGTAGGATAGAGTACTGAATTATTGTTATATTATAGTTATAAACGGGTAAGTTGAGCTGTATAATCGAACATGTCTTATTGTGAAACACCTACCTTTTTATGAAACATAATTTTTTGACCGACGATCTGATCAAGGTTACTAGAATTCAATGGATGCGAGGATGTTGTTTCAACGCTTGGGGGAGGCCTATGTCCAAGAGTGGATGTCTTTCGGCTGAAATGATGATGATGATGATTCTTGGACCTATTATATCTTCGAAGATATAACAAAGTAACATGTGCTTAGTGTCAAAAATGCATATATGCGTTGTTTTTAACACAGGGTTATGTATAAAATAAAAAAGGGCATTTTACTTACAGTAAAATTACAGAGTTGGAAATTTTGATTTATTATTTACTAGCTTTTGTCAGCGGCCTCGCCCAAAAAAATATAGCCTATGTCACTCAGGAGTACAGCAACTTTCTATTGTTGCTAATTTTTATCCAATCGGACCAGTAGTTCCAGAGATTACCTTCTACAAACAAAAAAATAAAAAAACAAACTTTACTTCTTTATTATATTAGTGTAGATTATTTATTATTTATTTACCTTCAGAGCGATTACTTTTTTTTTGACGTATTACTTAACACTAGAAATGGTCCTAAATTTAGCCCATTCCTATATTTATCCTGCTCTAGTTTTATTCGACATAAATTCACAAAGTACTCGAAAAATATAAAAACTAATGTGTGTATAATAAAAATATTATGTGTTGTATATTTCAAGAGCAATACTCGTAATATAAAGACAATAAGTGTGCGAATGACGGCGTTTGCTTGGGGCTCAAAAGTTTACGTGTATTATGACATGTTGAAAGAAAGAAAAGAAAGAAAGAAAGAAAAACATTTATTTTGATATTTTTTTAAAAAAAGCTGTACATGTGTTCCTTTGGATTTTTATTATATCTCTATTATTCAACTAGTTCGTATGATATGAATATGTTTGCTTTAATGAAGATATTAATATCTTTAAAATCATAAGAAGTTAATAGGCCTATTCTGAAGTTCAAGAAAATATTTGAGAATCCTAATGTGAAAATGACAGGGCAGAATGGAAAAGACGTATTGTGCCAATCCCAAGTAACATGAAACAAGGAAGCGATAAATGTTACCTAAAAATATTTATTTTGCAAATATGTACTATATTTTAAAACTAGATGAAGCCGGTGTTTCCTTCCTTGAAACTACTCTGAGAAGAAATAAAGTACTCTCCCTGAGTTCATTATTTCTATCAAAATGTTTTTTAAAAGTCTATGACATTTAGAATGGTCAAATAAAATAAGAATCATACAGATTAGTGTATGTGATGGTAATATGATTTTTTTTATGGTAAAAATATTATGGTATTTTTTTATTGTAACTAAAAATCATCCAATGACAAATCCCGCCCTTAGGCGGAGCGGGAAACAGTTTCAGACTCTTAATGACTAAACAACCTACTCCATTTCTACGTTACCATATATACCAGGGCCAGAGCCCTACTTTCAGACGCGAACCCTTGGCCTCAGTTGGCTTTGACCCTTCTTTAGGGTCCCTACGGTTTGCTGAAAACTTCTTGCTTGACCTGACTTGGTCCAGACGGTTACCAGACGATTGGACGGCGAGCTATGGTAATATGGTCAAGTAAAACATAATTACTGAATGCATAAAGCTATGACTCGCAACACTAACAATGTCGTTTGCAGGTCACACTGAAAACTAAACAGTAAAGTGGGATCGTATAAAACAATACATTTTTATTACAAGCACGCCATATACTCATAAACATTATAATTCTGCAACAATGAGCCTATTATTTTCGATATAAACATAAAGTACTCGGTAAGGCAACATATTATATCAGCATACGTTTAATTAAGGGAGTCGAAGGGAGCTCACGGAGCACCTTAGGCGCAGGCTTCTGGACAACGAGTTAAAGGTAGCTTTTTTCTCGGTGGGTAAAAACCATCCAATGACAGCTCCTACCCATGGGTGGAGCAGGAGATATGGTCAGACCACAAATAATTCAACAGAAGTTAAAAGCTGTCCTGGGTTTGGAACCTTGACCTACATCACGTAATTCGGGAGTGGACTTCCAAATTGGAATATTTTGGACTAAATATAGTCAATTTTGTTGATTCCAAAGTAATGGCCAGTTCTCTTGACTCTTTATTAGGCGTCTCTGTCCATGGAAGTTGAATCTGTTCTTTACATTGATATAAATCTATTACACACTGATAAGGCGTATCGTGTGTAATAGAATAATTATTGATGTCATGTGTTATACAAGTGACTGATTTTACTTGAATTAGGCGATCCTTAGGACACACACCTTTACTTTGATAACATTTATGCAGTTTTGACGTCCACGCAGTGCAAGAGCGCTGTAAGTTATAAAAGTTTTTTTTGACGACGTAATGCCAAGGATGCGCTGCAGCGAACTTTTGTATTAAATTTTCAGTATTATTATTATATATAATTTAAGTCGATGGTTCTGTAATTCAATTCAGTTCACAACCATACGTCACTGACCACGAAATACCACAAGACGTCACGCTTACATTTTTAACAACACCTGCGAGGTGACCAATTTAAATTGGCACGCGACGAATGGAAACTAAATCTATGGTGGTAGATACTGAATTTTCTCACGGTACACTGTTGGTCTACAAAATGTAGCTCACGTATATTATATTACAGGGTGACTGGTTATTAGTCACACGTCTGAGAGCAGGGGTGGCCGAGTGGTAAAGGCTTACGAGTTTTAGATTGCAGGTACCCAGCCAGGCGCATTGCTTTGTAAAATGTATTTCATTACCACTGCTCTCAAAACTGTGAAGGAAAACATCGCGAGAAACTCTCCTAGAGAGGAGGCCTGTGTCCCAGCAGTGGGAACTTTATGATGATGATGACTTAAACACATGATTGTAGTATACTCGTAGTAAATATATAATATCCCATAGCAAAAGTTGTTATCATGACTACAATCACTTGTTTAAGTATCGGCATCTAATTACCAGTCACTCTATATAGCAAATGTTACTTGTGTATTCCTATTAGCTTTAAACACTTGAGCCCCAAGCAAACGGCGAAGTTTGCACACCTATTGTCTTTCTGTTATGTCTCTAATTACAGTATTCGAAAGGTTATGAGGATATCGGACAAATACTCTGAACTATCAGAGATGGTTTAGGGGATAAGTCAACTGGTTGGCGCAGCCAAACCTTGTTGGTAATAGATCTAATGATCTTAAGGCAAAAAGTTCTTGAGTGGACGCTGTGATACTATGGATCAGCAGTTAATAGCTGCGTGAAGGGAAGAACTTTGCAAGAAGGTTTTAAGTACAAGAAGGATAAAAGTGAAGATCGTGAAGATACAGTAGTAATAGAAGAGTTTTTTAACTTACAGGTTGTTAACTAGTCAGATGAATCCGACATATATTATGGCGAGTACTCACCTATACATTGTTCACGCCTCAAAAGCCCAAACTAAACGTTTCGTCTCATCGTTTATACCGCGTACTTCGACGGTTCGAATAATTTGCGTGCTGTGCTTCCCATTATTATTTAGGTGCCTTCAAGGCTCTTAATAAATAATGCACTTTCCCATCAAAGATTACATCACTGCTTACCATCTAGTGGGATCACTGTAATGCACTATTTTATGTCATTAAAAAATACATTCCTGCTACTCCATAAGATTAGCTCCATTTCAGCTAAAAGACAAAAACCTTCAAGCGTCGCCACAATGGCCGTACGTATTGCATGCATGACAAATTAATCGCGCCATAGTTCATACTAACAACACAAATCATACCACCTCCAATTTATATATCGGTGTAGCGATCTTTTAAAGTTTTTTTTTTCGAACACGCCAAGGCAACATTAAAGTTTTCGTGCATTTGCAAGTCGTAGCGTGAGTGGCGTGCTGCTTAAGAAGTATACATATATATATTTCTTTTTGTGAAATGTCATTTTAACTATAGCTAATTTATTACTGGCAGTCGAGTTTAAAAATAAAGGTTTAAAAAAAATACTTGTGTACTTTGTTTTTACAGACTGACAGTCTAACTATCAATTTGTGTGATGGTCGTCGAATATTAAAAAAAAACTTGAAAGTTAGAATTTAGAAAATATATTCAAAAACGTCTGTGTAGTTTTGCTTTTTGTTCAACTTGATATTTTTGTCGTACTAAAATCCAAGAAGGTGTCTGTGTTGTAAAATACCAACCTTAACAAAATAGGAGCTAACAGCAAACCCTAAGAACCCTGCAGAAGGGTCGAAGCCAATAGGGGCTAAGGGTATGTTTCTAAAAGGAAGGCTCTGGCTTTGATATATAAGGCAACGTATTAACAAGATGGGTTGTTTAGTCAGTAAGAGTTTGACACTGTTTCCCGCTCCACTTTAGGGCAGGATTCGTCATTGCATGATTTTTACCCACCATAAAAAAGAAACCTTAACAAAATGAATTAAATATATCTATTTTATTACCAGCTAAAAAAAAAAAAAACAAATCAAAGGCCGTCGACTCTGAATAATTGTCATTAAAATCACTATTTATTTTCATTGGACGTGACAAGTAGGTAATCGAATTAAACTTGATTAACCTATAGCTGTGCCAGTCAATTATTTTTAGCACAGATAATAACGAATTGGCCAATTATTTCACGCAAATTAACGCAATAAATTTAATGTTATTCATAATGACATTTAAATAGTTGATGACATGACAAATATTGTGTTCACACACATTAGGTTCTAAAACTTAGATGTTTTAAATGTTTTCGTAGATATATTGAAACGAAAACTTAAAACTTTAGTTGAAATCAGAGTTATAGATAATTTATTTAATTTTTACACATTATTTATTTATGCAATGGGTTTTTTACGGTAGGTAAAAATCATCCAATGACGGATCCTAGCCATGGGTGAGAGCTGAAAACACTGTCAGACACTTACTGACTAAACAACCAACCCCGTTCCTTCCTTGCCTTGATCCCAAAGCCCCAGTAATACGCTTTCGCATGAACCTTTAGTTGCACGAAGCTTCGACCCTGTTGGGCCCCTGGGGTAAAGAAATATATTTCTGAAAACTTATTTGAAAACACCAATACTTTAAAAAATGACCAACTATAAACAACTACGATCAATAACGAACTAAACCTAATTTTATATATAAAAATCCAAAAAAGCTAAACCAATGTCTGGATGTTATTCAATCTAGGACCTCAGCGTATCGTGTTACCAACGTAACGATATAAGCCGTGTAATATCGGTCGCCTAAGGACTTGCGTAAACGACGTTAAAAACTAACAACTTTATGGAAAAAATAACTGTTTTTTTTTTTTTGTGGCCATATATGAGGTGGCCAAGTTTGTCTCTCGAATATGATCAGATGGTACTAGGCAAAGAGCTTTGGAAAGAGAAAGGAAAGGTCTTTGCTTCGTAGTAGGACACAATCATCATTATCAGCCTTATTAATGTTCCCACTGCTGAAACCCAGGCCTCCTCTCTAGGGGAAGGAATGGGCAATAAGCCACCACGCGGACCCAGTGTGGGTTGGTGGATGTCACTTGTCTTCGATTTTTTGGTTCTAGGACATGCCGGTTTCCTCACGATGTTTTCAAACTTCTTTTGTGTCAGTAAAAAAAAAACGAGCAGGAAAATTTGAAAAATATCTATGATGAAAACCTGTCTATGGCGTAACATATTATTTTCAAGAAAATTTTCCCTTTAGACTCTTTTTAACAACTACCAATTACAAATTACACGAACATCATTACATTCGAAATTCAAATAGGACAAAGAAATTTTTAAAAATCTTCGGCTTCCTTACCTTAAATCTTATTATATTAACTGCGAAGCTAGGGTTAAATTACTCAAAACGATTCCGAGGTAGTCTTTGTTGTGGATCAGAGCAAAAAAAAAAATCTTGGATTATCTACCATCTCTGCTCCTGGACAGTAGTCATAAAAAGTGGGCAGAGCAGCGACGTGACTGCGATATGGCCGTGTTTAATTTTGAAACGGACGGAGGCGCGAGATTTTAATGAGAGATCAGGTTTTTCAATTATCCCCACTTTCTTTTCACGAAGTTTTACGTCAGATTTTTATCGGCTGCGCACTTTTATGAGCGCTACAACATCCAGAAATGAATAACCTTGGATAAGTCACGGCGTCTCTTTTAATTTATTGGTCTATTCTGAAATTGATGAGTGAGGGCGAATATTTAACAGAACGCCATGTTTTCCGTTTTTTTTTTTGCATATTATAATATGATGAAATATTCAATGATTTCTGAATTGCATTTTAAATAACGCGTTGCGTAGTTTTGTGTACGTTAACCAGCGTATATTGAATATTGCATGTACATGTTTTAAACAACAGTTGTTGAATAGGTAAAACTTTCATGTAAAAGCCACGAATTTTAAAATAAACTGTTTTATTGTTACTAAACTTGGTTTTATTCACCTTTTATTTCCTTTCATCATCATTTCAAGTGCGATGGCCGTGGTGGGTGGATCGGAATCGCGGCGGCATCAGGGGCTTGAGCACCTTTGCTTTATGCGATCGGCCTCATCCTTTGCTAGCATTACTGCTTCGCAGAGAGAGACGATCGCCTGCCACACCTCGTCGCTCTGGACCATAGCCTGGCCCAAGGCCCGGTGTGAGAGATCACAGCCGCCGATTGCCCTTACGAGAGCACGGCGGTATTTTTCCCAAGTGAGGCACACCTCTACCGTGTCCTCCGAGCGGAGGCCTTTCAATGCTACATCTTCTGGTACGTGGCCGCCACTTCAGAACTTTTTCTCTTTTCCTCGTCTTAAAAAGGCTTACTACAGACATTTATAAATATCAGACATTTTTATATCTACTATAGTGTCATATTGACCTTACTCGTGACGTCACTACTGCTCTCCCATCATTTAAAAATCTGACATATTATTTCAGAATAAGACACAAAGTTCCCGACCCTCATAAGTATTACTTAATTCCATCACCATTAAATATGAACCGTCAAAGGTAAATAATATGTATACAAAAAAAAACAAGACACATCAAAGTAACTTCAAAATTCGGGGATTATCGGATTTATTTATTTTCATCTTTGACACAGAGGTCAAGATAAAAGGCCCTTTTTATGGCTTTTTCTTTTGAAAACGTATTATTTTGTTTAAGTTAAAATACTCTGAAAGACTGACTTGAAGACCTTTAAATACACTGATAAAATCGATTGTTTATTGACTGCATCAAAAAGAACAGTAATCCATTTCTTTGATACTACAAAAATATGAAATAAACAGGGTTTTAATTTTTTTTTTCTCACAATGTTATAGGAGTTCTTTTGAGTTACCCTGCGTAATTGAATAAAAAAAAATGAAAAGCAATGATGCAAAGAAACGAAGATTGCCGATATAGCTCGACGTAGATAAACGACGGTGGATGGGACAGAAATTGGAGTTGAAGGGTTCAAGAGTAGCGACCGCCACCAGTTTTATTCAAGCAGTCCGTGGACGTGTGAGGGTTAGGCGAACCCGCTGGAACCACAACAAAACACAGGAGCAGTCAAAGTATTTTTTTTTAATGTACTATAAACTAATGCTTGATGAGATCAATGAAATTACATTTGACTCCTCAAATGTAATTTCATTTACACCAATCGACATCTTTCGGCTAAAAATAGCAATGATTGCAAACTATGTATTACAAGTTTAACCATCATCTATACATCTACAATAAAAAAAGTGGGTAATTGAAGTGTATTTGGTGGATATCTATTCTCTTTGTAGGTAATTCCGAGTAGTCTGCGAAACGGCTGGACTGATTTTGACGAGAGTTTTACTGGTAGATAGCTGACTTTTTTAGGAATGGGCTTGTACTACTTTTATGTCAGAAATAGATTTGTCATTCCGCGCATAACAAAGCTTTCTAAAAACACTATCAAATGTGGTATACACTGTTTACAAGTGTAATGTGAGCAAAATCATGAGCAACAGTTAGTAGTATAATAATGCAGGAAGATACCGAGTACAGCAATCCCTAGTAAAAAGAACCTTACTAGTTACATTTTTAAATGAAATATAAAAATTCAGCAACAACAAAGGAACTGAAATTCATAAAAATATAATCGACCCATTAAAGCTAACGTAAAATGTCAGAGATAGTTGTTTCAAAAATATGAACAGTTTTCAACATTTTTAATTTTAATTTCAATCCAGTTTCCGACGCGTTCAAAACTCTTTTGTATCAGTTAAACTAAAAGTCAGAACAAATAAAAAATTGAATGGACTACTGAATTTTTAAAATTATTTTCTTATTCACAAACGAACCTCATGACTTGTGTGGCTGTCCATCTGTCCGTCACAAGCTTTGTTTTAAAGAATACTGAAAACCATCCCATTGAATTGTTAAAATTAAAAAAAATAATACAAAATTTGTATAGCGTAAGCCTTAAATTTAGAACATTGTGTACACTAACTTTGTGATGAACCTCTATGGTGCCAAATTTGTCGTATACACCGTGAAATTTAATTGGTTGTTTTCCCGCGGCAGAATGACTTGCCATAAGGAGTACTTTTGAAGCAAGCAGTAAAAATTAAAAAATTAATAAGTTTTTTTTTTATAAATAATTATTAAAAATATTTATCAACTCAAAAAAGCGAAAGCAATAGTAACATTAGACGTAATTTGTAGGTACTACTAGAGTCGCATGAGCACCCCGCCGTCACAGGAAACCGATTCATTAAATATTTAAACCAAAATAAGCTCTCGCACGTTGTGATACGTCATAATTAGCTTGCACTCTACAGGTCCATTTTTTGTTTTTAATATTTTATTTTTTTATCAAACGTTTGTATTACCAAGACACAACCATTTCGCTGAGGGAAAACAACCATTTAAATTTCACAGTGTATATTTTTTTTTTAATTTGTTGAATTCTCAGAATCTCCTTGTACTTTATTTTTATTTCATTTGCGCGCGCCATTTTTTTTACGTCATATTATTAAAACCTTATGTTGAAAACAAGGAACTTAGTGAATATGCAAAAATGAGTGCGGGCAATGAGCTTTCTCCACAGAATAATATCTTTATATATTTTCTTTTCCTCGACAATCACGCGAGAAGTATTTAAAACAGTACAATAAGTTTAACGGTGGTAACTAGCTAAAGGAGCCAAAACAGAGAAAAGTAAACATTTTGCTGGCATATTTTATTAAATAATTCACAAGACCATAAAAACAACCAGTCTTTGGAGTACCTAGGTAAGTACTCAATGTTAAAAGTAACAAAAAAAAACAAACATTTTTAAAAAAGACTCATCTAATCATCACCTAAAAAATTAAACTTCCTAAACTGTATCATTTGTTATAATTTAAAGATTGTTTAATACTTACATTTTATCACAATGTGTGTGTAAATGTTATACCTAAATTAAAAGTATCTTGTGATTGTATGTTTGTTTTTTACTATTAGTCATTTCTTATATTCTTTATTGTACACCAATTACATTGATACAAATAAAAGCACAGTTGATGTACATTTCCTCACTGAGGTAGGATGAAAAGTTATGTGTCGCACTCGAGAGCAAATATTTTTCCCCTCGGGCTCTTTTAATTCCCTAAATTATAACGATTCTGTTATTTGAATCAATCGCTGCGCCCGTGTATAAATTTTTAAAATCCTGCGTTTGCTCGGTTATCAAAATTGAGCACGCGGTTAAAAAGTAACTTTGCACTCTTATGTAACAAATAACTATTTCCGTTAAACTAATGAATTTTGTAGTTGAAAATTTGGTTCTTTTATCGACATATACATATAATATACTCTCTACTCCTAGTATTTTGTTATAGTTGGTAGAAAATGACCTCATTCTGTCGGATGAATGACCTCCGCTAGTGTCTTAGTCTTAAGAACTTTTTCAGAACAAACTTTCTTATAACTTGGACGTCTGTTCAACCTTTGTCACCAGAGGTTTTTTGGAGCAAGTTGAAGAGATGTAGGAAATACTATAGTCACTTATATTATTATTGGAAGGCACTTGACCTCTTTGGCTTACGATGGATCACGCTTGCGTAGAAGTAACCCACTTACTCTTTACTTAAAGAGCTTTTACCCCAAGTTATTCCGTGAAGTTAAAAACTAAAAAAAAAAAACATTAATTTAATAAGCTAAGTATTTTGCAGTTTTCAGAGTGAAGAACCAATATTTTTTTTGTTGCGGTCTTCTCGTTCGATTATAATCTAGATTTCTTCAAGGCGCCTCACTATCAACGATAGCATAACTGTTTACCAACAGGCGGGAGAGCATTCAAGAATTAGGTAGCTTAATATTTATTCATATGTACCTACTTTATTCAACCCCAAAATAAGAAAAAATACATTAAAAAAAACATACAATGTACAAAAAATTAACTCGACTTATTGTATTTTAAATTTCGAACACATAACCATAGTATAAAGAGGAGCGCAGTAGGTTATCTTCATACAAACGCACCCCGCGCGGCTTGCATGTGTGCGCCATAGTATCTATGCGTCGACGCACGCACACATTAACAAAATCTCGACCCATTTCTCAGTGCGCCAGTCGGGGCTAACACTGCACGAGGTTCGCGTGTCACTGCTTTTCGGCACCGCTAAATAAAACCAAAATGTCTGATTTTCTGTCGTTTCGTAATAGTCGAGCCGAAGAAAGTATTTTTCTGTAGCTAATTTGTAATTTTGTAATAAACGTGTGATTCAATAGATATGTTTGTATTATTTACGTTTGTAATAATTAAAAATAAGTATGTTTCTTTATGTGTCAAAATACTACATTATGCTTATTAAAAAAATACAAAACTCTGACCAGTTTATGTATAAGCTACTAAGAAAATAATTTAAACACAAGCTTTTAGTCTATGTCCGCCTGTGCCATCTAGCGACATAAAGAGTCACACCCCACAAACCCAGACAATACAAGTAAAAAATACAACTTTCGACCCTTGCCCATTTATAGGCACTGAATTAAAATTTAGCCAAAAGTGACAACCCTAAGACAGTAGGCAATTATAACGCGGATTGGGTCGAAGATAGCCTACTTACCTACTCTTTATACTATGACATAACAACCAACTCCATTTGACATTAACACACAAAACACACGCACGTTAAATTCCCGCGTTTACCACGGCCACCATCTTAACACGTTTTTGCTCGAGCTAAACAACCCCGTAGATACCGCGGTCGCAGCCACTTTTTGTCCCGACGATAAATGACACTTCTTGGGCAGAGGCACATTGTTTGTTGACCACTGTCGTGTTTATGGCCTAGAAACGGTGCGACGCCACTAAAGAAGATTTATTCACGATTCTCCATGACTGTACAACGTTTGAGTTTAGTCGAGTGGTAAAGAATGCTTGTACATTTCAGCTCGATTTTGAGTACACTCGCGTGGATAATTTTTTTGAATATTTTACGATTTTCTATATCGGGTTACTGGTTATTAGCCGATACTTAACCTTTCGAATTAATCGTTATTAGAGACAGACGAGACACAATTGAAAGATTTGCGGATACCGGTGTCCTTTTGGGGCTTAATGAACTACAATGACACGAATGGAAACTTTGTTTTATAATATCGATGTCAATGACAAGACCGCTATATAGAGTGACTGGGATAGTGACCTTTACCAACAACAACTTTTACCATGGGATCAAACCTATTAACGCGAAAAAAACATCTGTTAGGTCATTTAGACGAACATATTATATGTACTGTTCAGCAGATTTAACACTGACATGGGGAATATAACACAAAGTTTCCAATCGTGTCTCCTTGTTTTCGATAAAGTCACAAACTACTGAACCGATTTTCATATAGCTATCACCAATAAGTAGAGTTTTTATAAAGAAAAACCGCGAATATCAAAGTATTCTAACGCTCTTATGAAACTGGGATGCGTCGTTATTAGTTAATAGATTTTTTTTTAACTATCACACAACGCTGTCTAGTCTAGCTAAGCAGAGCATGTGTTATGAGTACAAGACAACTGATTAACATACTTATATATTTCTAAATATATACATATCTACACTAATATAATAAAGAGGTAAAGTTTGTTTCTTTGTTTGTAGGAGGTAATCTCTGGAACTACCGATCCGATTGGAAAAATTTTACCAACAATAGAAAGCTGCTTTACTTCTGAGTGACATAGGCTATATTTTATGTGCGCGGGTGAAGCCGCTGACAAAAGCTAGTTATAAATAAATTACACTCACACACAGAACAAATGAATAGACAGTAGATTGTTACCTTGGCTTTGGAAAGCTGTGTCCGCAAGCTGAACAAAGTGAAATATCAATCTAAAAATGATTAAATGTTCAGATATTTCCTTTAATCCAATTTTCATTGTAGGGATTTCTAAATTAATCTCGGTCTGTTTGAAATATTTGTGGTATTTGATTGTTATGTCCAGACGGCATACAATTTGGCATTTCATTTAATTTTCCAATCTCTTTGTATGATTTGTTGATGAAAAGGATTTTGCTTCATCATGTTCGGGACTTCAGTCAGAGAGACTTTGAGTACCAAACATGTCTCTTTTTGGTTAAAATTTGTAATACTTTGCGGGAAAAAAAATGTTAATTAAGTTTCTCATTAACTGTAAAAAATACTAGTTTGTAGTATTTTACAAAATATCGCAACAAAATATCGTATAATATGATTTAATTGATTAAGCCTCAAGGGAACACCGGTGTCCGCACACCTATTGTCTTTTAATTTTATCTGTAATTACGGTTGTCAAAAAGTTAAATCAGACTAATATTAATTATACAGACAAAAGTTTGTTTTTATGTAGCTATGTGTGTATAAGTACGTTTGTTTTCTTAAGCTGAAGGGCTTGATCTGATTTGGATAAATATTTGCACATGGATAGACCACGTCTTGGAAATTATTAAAAATAATATGTTAAGTCCTAATGTGTGGCTTGTTATTTGTTCAAATCAACGGGATGATGTACTTGGGCAAGCTTATATCCAACTGTAGACATATTTCAGCTAAAATTATGAAGATGATAATGATGATTTCAGTTGGTTAAGTAACATTATCATTTATATTTAAAAAAATATACGTGTAAAACACTGTATTCCATTGCAATCATTTTTTTACTTCCACGCAGGCAAAGTCACAAACAGAAGCTAGTGCTCGATATTTAAAACCGTCTCTTAATTTAAAAGGCCCTAAAGTGCTTTCCAGTGCTTCCTTGTCTATCCACTCTACCTTTTACCAGTTTCTCGACGGCGACATAGTTTTAATTGAACTCCTTCCGCTTTGCTTAAGGTCTTCTAATTGAATTTTTTGCATTTTAAATTCGAAAGCACTTAATTTGGAAGTTAAGATTAATTCACCTCATTATACGTTATAAAGAAGTTAAGAACTTAAATGAACTCATGCTTTATCTTTATTCAATTCTGCGTTTAAAAATAGAACAAACCTTTGTGTTTTGTTTACATTTGCAATGACGTTGATGGAAAATTAATGGAAATTATTGAACCCTAACCTACTGTTAACGGAGTCAACCATTAACCGGTAGAGAATGCCTAAGGCATTAAGTCCGCCTTTGTACCTTGTGTTGCATGAAGAATAAATAAATAACCTTAAGAACCATTCACTAATACATGATCAAAGCCGCTGGCAGAAACTAGTTTGATATAAATTTGATAGCCAAGGATTCTGTATACTTGGCTATCGATTTTTGATTCTGTTATAAACATCATCATTATTTCATCAAGAAAACGTCCACCGTTCGCAAGACTTTAAGGGTCGCCACCGCTCCTCAACAATTCTTTGGTTCACCTTGTTAAAAAAAACCGCAAAAACCCTGCAGAAGGATTGAAGCCAACTGAGGCCAAGGGTTCGTGTCTGAAAGGAAGGCTCTGGCCCTAGTATAAATGGCAGCGTAGATATGGGGTAGGTTGTTTAATCAGTAAGAGTCTGATGTTTTGTCATTGGATGACCAAAAAAACCTGCAGAAAACCTTGTTAAAAGACATTCCAATGAAGAATATTCATTCCGGAACATTTTGGATGCCATAAACTATAAGTTCAGCAATAAACATAAAAAAAACTTTACTAAAACCAAAATAAAAAACCGCCTTCAATTCCTGAAACTTCAACACTTTACGTTTCGTTGCTTTCTTATTACATTTGCATACGCTAATACAAAGCTATCACAATGTTTCACGTTACAAAGTAACTGACTACAATAAAAACTAATAAAAGTAAACCAAAGCGGGCAAGAACGCAACATCACCAGTCAGGGAAGGGTGTTGCAAAAAGTCAATTAAAACTTACCTAATACGAACGTGAAGGAAACTATTTCTTTGTCTCATTGCTGTGATTGAACTGTGTCAATGTAATATGCCAGTGTTGCTCAAAGTTGTTTAGATGTAGGACATTGTGCCCTCAGGACTTAGGACTTAAGTAAACTTCATTACTGTCTCGTGCCTACCTAGCTATTGGCAATTGCCCCGACTTACGACTTATAAGGTCGTGAGCTTAGACTCAGAATTAGGTTCTTGACCATCCGGTAACCGTCCGGACCGTGCTCAAGTCGTCGACGGTGCTCACTGTTCCGAGCACCTCAAGGAGTCGTCAATAAACTGTAGGGGGTCCAGCAGGGTCAAAACCTCCTAGGGCCAAGGGTTGATGCGACAGCGAAACTCCAAGTCCCGGGAATTTAGCTCGCCGTCCGGTCGTCTTTCCCTAAAGGGTCGAAGTCTCCTGGGGTCAAGGGTTGATGCAAAAGCGTTACACCGGGGTTCTGGGACTGAGGCAAGGAAGGAACGAGGTAGGTTGTTCAGTCAGTAAGAGTCTAACTCATTTCCCGCTCCATTCTCTTTTCTAGTTTCCTGAGTCCCATTACAGGAAACATCTGTGCATCTTGCATCCATCAGATTCCTACAACCCATGCCAGGTCCTCTGTCCACCTTATAGTTGGCCATGTAACACTGCGAATTCCGGTACGCGGTCGCCTCAATGAAAAAACTAATTACAAAATTGTGAACCCCAAAATAATGTACGAGGGGTACATTATTTTGGGGTTCACAATTTGAGAAACACTGTTTTACGAATGTAACAGCATCGAGAGCCCTTTTCAGTATCTCCAATTCCACAGGACGAGTTTCGGAACTCTTAAAGCTAGATAATACTGCCTCTGGATGTAATTGCGAATTGTTTTTCTTTGGTAGCAATTCCAGCCGTAAAAGTTTTTTCTGTTCCATTCCTCAGTTATTGCAGGATTTAAGTTTTAGAAATTGATTCATAAAATATATATTAAAATAGCTTTTGCCTTCGGCTTCTCTTCTTCAATTGATAGGAGTATCAATTGATTACTCTATTCTATTGTATGCTACTCTACCCCGCTCTACTCTACTCTACCCTACTATACCCTACTCTACCGTACTCTACTGTACTAGACCCTATTCTACCCTACTTTACCCTTCTCTAGTCTTCTCTACCCTACTTTATACACCCTACACTACCCTATTTATTGTTTCATAAGAACGTTCTCCTATCAATGACAAACACAACAAAAAATAATTAGCGAAATCGGTTCAGCTGTTCTCGAGATTTGCGCTTAGCAACATATTCAACGATTTATTTTTATGCTCTAAATGGAAATATGTAGTAGGTAAATGGGTTTCGCGTGTCGTCATGCGCTTTGCTTTATAAAACCATTACCTATTTTGTATTTAGGTAAGCAAAATCATAATTTTACTCGATTAAAACACGCAATAAACGAATTATATGAGATCGTTAGTAAGTTTTGAATTTACTTTGATTTTGTAACATTAATTTGTAAAACATACATATCTGCAGCTTGAGAGAGTATTTTCGGTTTAGCCTAGGAATTACAGATCCGCGAAATGACTACATCATTACATAGCATAAAACAAAGTCGCTTCCCGCTGTCCCTATGTATGCTTAGATCTTTAAAACTACGCAACGGATTTTAATGCGGTTTTTGTTATTTGAGAGAGCAATGGAAGAGGAAGGTTTATACGTATAATACATATGTTTAATATCACATTGTACCCGGAGCGCCAAGGGTTCCGTACAAAATTACCTGTGTTTACACATTTAGGAAAGACAGTTGTCATATTTTGACAGTTGGCATCTGACTATCCGTAACGACTAAGATATTCAAAATCGGTTCGTTTAGATAGTCACTTATCTCAAAAACATCAACGATAAGTGTTGCTTAACCCTAGAGATCAACCCTTACCCCTGTTATTATTCTTATCACGAACTAAAATAATAAATCAATGTCCATTTTTAAACCTAGTTTCAGGCCTTCCATGTCTAGAAGCCAGGCAAATAAAGATTTAAGGAGATAGATTTGGATCCATTACTTTGACATAGGTAGAACAAATGCTTCGCCCGTTCCTTGTCGCTATTAGAAAGAAAGTTTGTCTTAAGTGGAATTGCCTCAGGTTGGTAAAATTATTTATTTCGTTAGATTTAGTGAGTTTTTTTTTTATGATGGGTAAAAATCGTAAAAATCATCCAATAACGAATTCCGGCCTTTGTTCGGTGCGGAAAATAGTATCAGACTCTTACTGGCTAAACAACCTTCCCCATTCCTACGTTGCCATAATATACCAGGGCCAGAGACTTCCTTTTAGACGCAAACTCTTGACTCCAGGTGGCTTCGACCTTTCTGCAGGGTGCCTACAGTTTGCTGACAACTCCTTGAGGCGTACGGGGATAGTGTTCGCCGGCGACAACTGGTCTTGGTCCGGAAGTCGACGGTAAAAAAAAAAACATCAAAGACAACCATTTGAAAAAGTATGGAATTCGTTTGTATGGTGTTTTTTTGTGGGTTTTGGATTATTGTACGTTTTTCCCTACATAAGGAGAAAAACATACTTGTACCAAATTAGACTATAAGCTTTCTTAAAAAAAGATCTCCAATTAGGTACGACTGATATTATATCAGGAACCTTTTACCTGAATTTGTTCAATAAAATACACGAAAAATTTAGGCAAATTCTTGTATTTTGTAAAGAAACTCTTCTGAAACGGACTGACCGATATTTATGATATGTGTGAATATTAAGTAGAATAATCTGAAAATTAAAAAATAAATTAATTAAAATCTGAGTAAAGGATGGCAATTATATTTTAATTTTATCTTTGATAAATCGTTTGTGGGTTTGTGTGATATAAAGTAATAATAGTACACCTTTAATCAATTCTACGCACGCATTAAAATAGTATATAACTCTCCAATGTTTGTTCAATGACTACAGAATAAACATTCAGAACAAATTGAGTGTGCAAGCAAGTTGGCCAACGCCCAGAGCGAACTGGAAAACGGAAAGAATGCGTCCCCAGGATACCAAGTTCAACTTCAACTTCACAAATGACACCAAAGAAACCACGATAATTCACCAGCTAATGTCAAAGTTGGTCGTTGTTTGAAATTTTTACCAACATAAAGTAGGTACAGTCAACAGCACATCAGACTATACAAAGCTGTCAGATTTCTCCAATATATTTTGAACCTTGTTACATTTTGATTAAGAGTTGAAAATCGTTTACAGAATTTTGACAGTTTGTGTAGTCTGATGTTCTGATGACTGTACCATTATTCGTCCTCCCGTTTCGTTTGGCGTTCGTTTATGGTAAGTGCGTCATTAAATTACAGGGTTATTAAAGAAGTTATGTTTTGTTGAAAAGGGTGGTTATGGTTTATTAAGATCGTAATGTGTTTGAGATAGCGTGGTATCATGCAAGTTTTATTTTGTACTAGTTTTTTTAGAGCATCGCTTACGTGAAAGTCGAAAAAAAAATTCAAGGAAATATGATAATATTATTATTTTAGTTTTTTACCTGAATTTATTTGAAGGAGGGTTACGATTTTCGTGTCTATGTTAATTTTTATATACTTTATTGCGCACCAGTGATATTTGAGCTGTTTTTTCAATTCTATGTATTTCTTTGGCACACCCTAAACCATAAACAGCTTGTTGCATTTTATCTTAAAAGTCGCAGTTCAAACTCAACTGCGATTTTTGCTGACTAAATTACTAATACTTTAAAATACTCAGCGATAATGTGGCATCAGTGAAAAAATATTAATCGGTCCAGTACTGCTATACTACCAAGATATCTTAAAATCTTAATAATTTTGATATAATTATGTAAGTAAAGAATAGTGCTACACGATATGTATTGCTACGTTTCTCTGTCACACCGCAATAATTTTGATAAAAACACGATTACTTATTAGGGCATTTTTAACCGCCAATTAACAAACAACGAAAATTTTACCTTTTCGTATTTACTATTAAAGTTTAGATACCGGTTTTCGGCATTCAGTACTAAGTAGTACCAGGAGCTGCTAACTACTCTTGCCAACGTTTAAAAATTCCAAAGATATTATATTCACTGCAGTACAATCAAACGACAAATCACGCAATGCATATTATTAAAGTACCCAATTATCCAAATTAAAGTATACTTTAACAAAATCCAAACGTACTGAGGTAAAAACTTCGCTCCTCTTTGAATTTGACGTGTTGGCACAGTGACAAGAATTCATTAATGATTTTTTTTTGTTTTTTAGCAGGAGATTTCTGTAAGCCTACTTCTGTCTTGGTTTGAGTAAGCATTTTTTTTAAAAAATCATACTTTTTGTATTTTTCCAGCTATAGTCAATCTATGATATTAACAATACTTCTTTTTGACACTTCGCGTGACCCAAGGGCTGGCTTTTACATTGGACAGAGAATAAGCATTGCTATACAGCGTGGCAATGCTGCCAGTCTTTTGGGTACTTTACCAGTCGACAGCGATGCGGAAGAGTTTTTTGACGCCTTATTTGATTTAGTACTTTTAGTTAGTTCATAAAACTTAGTTAGTTTTAATGTTCTAGCACATTCGTGGGATGTCCTTTTTTTACAGATATTAGTAAATCTTTTTGTAAATAAAATATCGCCATCAAAGTAATAAGTGGAGGGAGGCCTTTGCCCAGCAGTGGGACAGCACAGGCTAGCAATAATAATAATAATAAAGTAATAAGTGACCAAACAGAATAAATATATAACCGAATTTCCCCTATGTTAGAAGTAATAATTTATTTGTACGAGTATATGTAAGTTTAGACTACGTATTATATCCTGAGATCCGTTAACTTTCTGGAACCTAATTCAATAGTTTCACTTGTAACCACGACTAGACTTTGCACTGCACCTGCCTTATAATGTTCCCACGGCTTGGACTCAGGCCTCTCTAGGGACGGAAAAGGCCGTTACCACCACGCGGGCCCAGTGCAGATTGGAGGATGTCAAATGTTTAAACATTTTTGGTTCTAGAACATACCAGTTTCCTCACAATGTTTTCCTTCACCGTTTTTAGAGCAGTGGTGATAAAGTAAATTACGGAAAGTAATGCGCTTGGCTGGGTTTGACCTGCAACGCGTAAGTCTTTACCAATCAACCACCACTGCTCGAATAGACTCAGTCGTCTAGTTTTTATTGTAACTTCATCATCATTCAGCTAAAAGACATCTACAATTGGACATAGGCCTACCACAAGCGTCGCCACAACGGCCGATTATGTGTGTCGCTTCCCAAAGGTTGTATGCCGATGCATCCAATCTAACACAACTATTCATTTATATATCTATAATGTAAAAAATAATAATATATAACATAATGAAAAGAGCACAGAGAACAGCTGAACTGATGTCCCTAATTCGTTTTTGTTGTGTTTGTTATTGTCAGGAAGGTTCTTATGAAAAAAAAGTAGGGTAGAGTAGTTGAGAGCAGAGTGGAAAAGAGTAGAATAATCTGTTTCCAGAAGCGAAACCGCGGGCAAAAGATATTAATATTTGAAATTTACAGAACATCAAAATTTGCAACAAAAACAATTTTGCAATAAAAAATAAATATGCAATTGGCAGCCTTATCGTAGTCAGCAATTTCTTCCAGACAGCTCTATTTAGGAAAATTTATTTAGAATAAAATATTTTTGTCTTTTGTATACCTTTTCACTTAAACAATTAAATAAGACTGCACTCAGAAGCATTAGTGAGATCTTAAAAGAAGCCATGAATATTAAAATAATGTTTCAATCTGTTAAGACTAATGAAATCTCCGAATTAACCAAGAACGAACCGTAGTCTGTTTGCATATTAATAATAATCTTATGCCGAGACAAACGTTTGGCAAATTAATGTTATTCTTGGTACAAGCTAGAGTAATCTTGGGTATAACGCATTACACATAAGCCGATTTCAAAGAAATAAGATACGAGTTAAATTCATGTTGTTTGGTAACAGAAATTAATTTGCATGAAATATTCAAAACTGTACAAGAATTTTAATGTCTTAAGTTTTTTCAATTAATGACTTGAGTTAAAAATATTCATCTTTGTTCATTTGTGCGTTATTTGTAATATTTTATTTAAATTATTATATATCATAGTGGTAACTCAGTGATAATAGCCCCAATTTACCCAGGTACTTTACTAAATGTACCTAATTTATAATATCAAAAATGCTCTCAAAACGGGAAAAGAAAACATCGTGCCAAAATTGGCGTTTCCTAGATTCAAAACTTCGATAGCATTTGACTAGGGCAAGCTTGGTAGCTTGATATTAAAGTTCATTTCCTCACCTAGAGGAAAAGCCTTAGTCCCAGCAAAGGAAACATTATAAAAACTGATTATACTATGCTCATAATGTCGGAATAAAGATCAGATAATTGAGAGGCCTATTATAATGAAGTTGTAAATAGCTTATCACCAGTTATGTATTATCAATCTTATCTTACGAGTAAGTGTCTTAATTTCATGCAAACTACTTAAATTCGCCTTAGGTACTTCTTCTCTAATGGCGGCTAGACACATGCATTAGTGCCGTGAATTCACGCGCAAATTTTTGCCACGAATAAACTTGCACCCGCGCATATCCCGCGAAAACCGTTCACATTCACGTTAACGCCTATTTGCGAAGCTTCACGGCATTATCCATTTGTAACAACTAATCAATGACCCCCCAGTTTACATCCCCAAAATGTGTAGATAACACTTGAACTTCCAAAGAAAGGGTTTAAACCCCATACATAGATAATAGACACAGCATATTGTATCAAATTTAGCATGCCGCATATCAGCTTATCAAAAGTTATTTATTATCAATCTATAAGTGTCTCAATTTCATGCTAACAACATAGACATTAGGCTTAGATACATCTTCTTTAAATTAAATATCAATTTGAAACAACAAATCAATGACTCCCCAATTCACATCCCCAAAATGTCTAGATAACACTTGAACTTCCAAAGAAAGGGTTCAAACCCCATACATAGATAATAGACATAGCATATTTTATCAAATTCCGTATGCCGCATATAAAGTAAGCAATATGTGAGCCCGTCTCGCATGATCTCAGTTTCGTGTCAGTGTCAAACAAACGCCGAATTGTCTTTGTGAAGAAGAACTGAATAATACATTTCACTTGAGTTTTAACATGACACCTCTCCTTTGTTCTTTGCTCATCCACTCGTCACTACCGCCTATGATGTGAACGTATGTAGCTACTCCGTAGGCACTTTTGTTGTATGAGGATGTAAACAGACAAATCTAAAATGGTGGAGGCTCATGAAATATATATTGTTTTGTACTTTGCCATTTAGTGTAGCTAGCGTTTGTTATGAATTCGGTACTACATACATACTCGTACATAGTAACTACTTTCCTCGAATAAACTTGTATTTTATTTAATACTATTGAAATTACATGTAGTACTAATTTCTGCCAATGACTTCGCTCGAGTGACAGTTAGTCAGACGAATACAAAAGAGACTCCCGTTTCGTGAAAATTTTGTCTTCGTCTTCGCCTAAGTCATAAAAAGAAACCTGGTGCAAAATTTAACACTTTTAGTTTTGGCTGTGCGTTAATATGAAAAATTGCCTGCTTTCGACTTACCTGCTAGAAGAAGTCGCATAAAAAACTACAGAAAAGAAAATAACACGTGTATTAAAAATTAACAAACACTTAAAAAAATATTAAATGCAAAGAGCAACTTAATGTTAAGCTTGTCGCATTGGTTTCGGTAGTGAAAGATAAGGTTTTTCAAAAAAAAAAAATCTAAGAGCCCTTCAACTCCACCATCAGCGGAAGAACTTATCTAGGGATTTCCCAGTTAATAATATTTAAACTATATTTTTGTTACTCCTTTACAGTTAAACGACTGAATGGGTTTGAATGAAACATGACACACGGAAAAATCATTTCTTGAAATGGAACATAGGATACAAACATAAAGAGTGAGTGAGAGCAAATATATTTTAATTTTCTACTTACTTGTGTGTAAAGCCTCCAACAGAAGGTAGTAAATAATAAATAAAGGAATTGAAATTTTTAGAATGAAAGCTCAGAGCGTCTCATCAGATCTTTTGTTTACATTCCTGGATTGTAGACAAAAGGCGATTCATTCCTTTGTAAGAGCTACACTGGTACCTACATACATACTGCAACATTACCCTGCATAAAAGCCTCTATGCTTGAAACTTCCGATTCTTCTTGTCATTTTATTTTTTAATGAGTATTCGAAATTTAACTTTGGAATATTTTTTTTTTATTATTTTGCATCGAACAATTCGTCAATATTAGAACTAGGTTGATACATTTCTGACGTTTCTTTATATTAAAACATAATAGTTTTAGTCTTTACGTGTAAACTGTATCTCAAACTTCTTAAACGACTCAACCGCTAGCAAGCGTTTTTTACTTAGGCATACTTATTTATTTTTAACCTTTATAGTGCACAGTACACCAGTACCAATTTTTCATCGTCATTATCATTTCAGCCGAAAAACGTACACAGTGGGACATAGGCCCCCAAGCGTCGCCACGACGGCCGGTCCCAAACGTCTCGCATCCATCGGATTCCAGCAACCCTGACCAGGTCATCGGTCCACCTTGTAAGATTTTTTTTTGTGTTTTGAAAAATAAAATAAGTATGGAAAAAGGCTTCGTGGATGCAGCCCAATACATTGGTCCGACCAGAACTGCATCGCTCTTGACTCCTCGGTGTATGGGGGCCTTTCACTCCCTAGAGACAAGAGTACATGCAGGAACATCATAAAAACAAAAGAGATGAAGCAGGGTCACAACCATCAACATTACCTACACATCTTCGGACGGTGAGCAATGAGTAGCACGCTGTACAGTTGTCTGGTAATCGTCCGGACGGCGCGCACTGTTCCCGCGCGCCTCATGGAGTTGTCAGCAAATGAGAGGCCCAACTGTAGGGCCGAAACCTACTGGGGCACCGGTCCGGTTTCTGAAAGGAAGGTGCGACCTCGGTGTGAGGGCTAAGTAGCAATGGGGTGGTTCGTTTAGTCAGTGAGAGTCTGACACTGTTTCCCGCAACGCCCAAGCTCCCATCATAAAATAAAACCTACAGATCTTGGAATACGACACCAGAAGAATGAGATAAACATATACGTACCTATATTTAGCCCTCTCAACCTTAGTCGGTCTTCGTCATAATTGTCATATTTTAAATTCTCTTAATTGTACTGATTTGATATTTATCATAGTATGTATTAGTTTATAATATTTTTTTATATATGTATTTTATTATTATAGGTTACTTGTTTAAATTATAAGTACTACACTATATTTTAATCATATTATTATCTTATTATCTGTTATTTATTTAGAGTGCACACCTACCACAATTTTGTCTTTTTTAACCCAAAGGTTGACTGGTAGAGAATGCCTTGTTGCATTAAGTCCGCCTATGTACCACTACTGTACATGAAGATTAAATAAATAAATTTATATTGCATATAACTTATGCGTTTGGAAATATAACATAGCTATAGAAATACATGCACAGCGCAAAATAATAATTGGAGAGCTTTATTGTTTGTGCATACACTTGTGCTAATATTTGAAGTTAAAACAGTAGTCCTGTAATATTATTAAACTATCGGTTCGTTACTAAATTGTAAACAATAGATGTTTTGTTCACTTTAACTAGTTTTGTTTTAACAATAGATACCTACTTTGGATGTTTGCTCTGCTTGGACTACCTGTAAGTTAAAAGGTGAAAACCAAAAAATAATGCATAGTAGGTATTATATACCTACCTGAAAATGATCTTTAATTTATATCGACATCATAGTTTAAAGCAATTATGTTAAATTGGTTAATATGTAAACCCGCTTTTTACGTTTCCAATCCATCGTATTCCAGCGGCTATCATCGGGTCGTAGGTTACCTTCTGTCTTCCGGTAACGATAATCCATCCTGCAAGCAATATGCCATTTACCACATTTTTCTTCTCTTCTGCGGATATCTTTATTTCTGAATCAATTACCCCAAGAAATTCCGATCATAGCCCTCAGTCCATTGCCCTTTAGGTGACTTTAGGACTTCTGATGAAGACATTTGTGAATGACCACGTTTTAGTCCCAATATTATCAATAATAACGTGCATTGGTAATAGATTTTCGTCATTGAGTCACTGTAGTATATGAAATGATAACACACCGCGAAGTTGCCCCGCCGAATTGAGATCGACGGTTGACCTCTTTCTCGAAGTTAGACCTACTTAACT
This sequence comes from Mythimna loreyi, assembly GCA_029852875.1. NCBI lineage: Eukaryota > Metazoa > Arthropoda > Insecta > Lepidoptera > Noctuidae > Mythimna > Mythimna loreyi. The sequence continues at coordinate 11,450,167 of CM056792.1, forward strand.
AACTGGACCATTTACCTGGGACATACAGTCCAGTTAGTAACTGTAAAGTCTAGATCTTGATAAGAATAAGTGCTATCTGGTAATTTAGCAGGACCTTAGATTAATCCAAGTTCATTTTAAACTCTTGAGCCCCGAGCGAACCCCGGTCGCACACCTATTGTCTTTCTATTATGTCTCTAATTACGGTACTCGAAAGGTTAAGATCCATTCTATTGGAAGCTTTACTTAGGTAACGAATTGTATTGTGCTCATCTATAATCACAGTCATAATATATATAAATGATATACCTACTAAAACTCAACAGAAAAAAGACGGCTCCTGGGTTCACATATCTAGATAGATAAATCATTTATTTATTTTGGATAGATAGGTAAATCTTTTATTTATATCTCGTCTTCTGCCGTCCGGTTGATCGTCCAGAATGAGCTCAAGACCTCGATGGCGTGTTGTTTTCTTCAGAGAGATTTCAGCAAAACTGTAGGGGCTCTGGAACGAAAGAAAATCAGGCACCGTACTGACTGGTAGAAAATGCCTAAGGCATTAAGTCCGCCTCTGTACATTTGTGCATGAAGTATTAAAATAAAATAAATAAATAATAAATAATAGTGCAAAAATATACCAAAAAATTACCGTCGGAGAGACTGCTCCACAATCAAATCATCTCGATCAAATTGAAGACTGAAGACCTCATAGTCCAAAAGCGCAGCGCAGGAACTTTGCCAAAAATTGTTCACTTCCACCTGTAAACCTTTAAAGCAAGAAACACTTAATCAGGCATCTTCAGAACTCGCTTGTTCTAAGTAAATCTTGAGCTGGTTTGTCTCAAAAAAATAAATAAATGCGAACTGCTCATATCCGCTTAGAATACTTTCTAATAATGGAAATTGTAAACCATTGCTACAACCTCAAAGATTTTCCTCAAGGATCCCGCAGAAGGGTCGAAGCCTACTGGAGCCAAAAGTTAGCGACTGAAAGGAAGGCTCTGGCCCATAAAGGCAACGTAGTAATGGGGTGGGTTGTTTAGCCTGACACTATTTCCCGCTGCAGACAAGAGTGGGATTTGTCATTGGATGATTTTTACTCACCATAAAAAAAAAAAACATTACTACAATATATATAACTAAATTCTGATAAGTTTTATATGTAACAATACTTAATATCTGAGTATGTCTCAAAGCTTTGAAGAACTACCTACAAAATCTAATATTTTTATATCAAATCTTGGTTGAGAAGTGGAGTATACATATTCGATATATTGCATCAGACATGATTTCCTTTGGCAGATGGATGAAAGGCGGCACAACTGATACAGACTTTTATTCGCACAAATAGAAAATTGTACTTGTTCCAATAGTTGCAAATATTTAAATAGCTTTATAGAATATTTCGTGACCATTAAACAGATATGAAAATAAATAGTTTTGTTTATTTCTTACTAGCGACCCGCCCCAGCTTCGCACGGGTACTAATATTGAATATGCATATTTTATAGGTACACATAAACCTTCCTCTTGAATCACTCTATCTATTAAAAAAACCGCATCAAAATCTGTTGCGTACTTTTAAAGATCGAGGCATACATTGGATCTAAGCAACTTTGTTTTATACTATGTAATGATTTATTATTTTTTGTGTACATACAAAAACAGAAGAGCAAATACTTAAACTTGAGTTTAACTTGAGTCCCAAGTGAACGCCGGCGTTCGTATTGTCTTTCTATTGTGTATATATTTACGCAAAATACGCGCTTTAGACGTAGAGTTGCGGACAACAGCCCGATGTACTATACGGTATTCAAAAGGTTGGTACACCTGGTGTTAAGTGATGATGTGCCGACGATGGAGCATGCCTGCCTAGAAGAAACCCATTCACTCTTGACTCTTCTTTCAGTAGATCTTAAAAAGGAGAGATTAAATATTTTTTTTCTTCTTCAAAATAGACACGTGTTTCGGGTTTCGAATATTATAATAAAAATTATGTTGTATATATTATTGCCCAATATTAATACATAAGCAGACTTAATTTTGAATAATAATCATTACATAGTATAAAACAAAGTTGCTTATGTTCTATGTATGCTTATATCTTCAAAGGTTTGCAACGGATTTTGATGCGGCTTTTTTTTAATAGATAGAGTATTAGGAAGGTTTATGTGTATAATACATGCATAATATATTTAATATCACCATTGCACCCGTGCGAAGCTGGGGCGGGTCGCTAGTAATATATATTTAAATAATACTTCTACTTAACTGACTCGCCAAGAAAATTACGTAACTACCTAAATCTTGCCATTAAAGAACTTGGTATAATTATTTGAACGATTGGCAAGAAATAATTAAGTAGGTAGGTGCCTTGGCATCATTAATTTGTCAAGTAAAGACCGTAGGCAGACCAATCTTAAGCTCGACTTGATCGCTTTACTTTCTATAATTATCTTGATCGCTTTACTAACGTTCTTCCTTTACCCTTGCGAAGCTGGGGCAGGTCGCTAATTATATGATATTTAAATAGCCATAGTATTTATACAATATCATATAATACTAACTAAAATTATATCCTTTCTCAAAAAAAAAAAAACAATTTCCGAAGCACCACAGCATCTTACTTCGGGGTATACATCTGATAGCGTCGGCGCCGGGTCCTTACATCAAGGGGCGTCGGCAAACACCTAGCGTGCCAACGGCATTTGTCAACTTCACGGACAAGACACTCGGGGCACACAGGGCTCTTCGGACAACACGACACTGCAACATTATAGCGGCGTTGGGGTATGAATTAGATAAGGTATCCTAGATATCTCACTCAGGCATATAACATGTTGAGAACTTGTCATTTTTTTTTTTGCTATATTGTACTCTTGCGCGGCTTCGCACACCTATTGTGTTTCTATTATGACTCTAATTACGGTACTTGAAAGGTTAATGGAACTATTGTATGATTTGAATAAGTTTTTTCTACACTAATATAATAATGAGGTAAAGTTTATTTTTTTGTTTTTATGTTTTTTTGTTTGTAGGAGGTAATCTCTGGAACTACTGGTCCGATTGGAAAAATTTTAGCAACAATAGAAAGCTACTTTACTCCTGAGTGACATAGGCTATATTTTATGTACGCGGGCGAAGCCGCTGACAAAAGCTAGTTATCTACACTAATATAATAAAGAGGTAAAGTTTGTTTTTTTGTTTGTAGGAGGTAATCTCTGGAACTACAGGTCCGATTGGAAAAATTTTAGCAACAATAGAAAGCTACTTTACTCCTGAGTGACATAGGCTATATTTTATGTACGCGGGCGAAGCCGCTGACAAAAGCTAGTTATTATTATAAAATCATCAACGATTGCATCACTGTTCACTATCAAGTGGAATTGCAGTCAAGCATTAGTTTATATGAAATAATACAAAAAAAACACTAATAAGAAAAAGTGCACAACCTCAACGCTAAGCTTCGTTAGTGTTTAAAAAAAATTCACTGGAAAGTGGAAATTTGTCACTTCAGTACTCGACTCTATAAGTGTATTTCGCCTCTGTCATAACGACAAAAGAAAGTTTGTCGTTGTGACAGGGGCCGCTTGTATAAAAATGTAGGTACTATTTTTTTCAAATTAGGTATAAACGAAATGTCTGTTACTTTTGTTCATAAATGAACGGCCTAATAACGTACTAAGTAAAAAATCCTACACTTCACACTTTAATTTCAAAAATATTATAAAATTGAAATATCTCCCACATTATCGCTCACTCAAAAGTCGACTAGCCACCGCGAACTACAGCCATTACTCAATCCCCTATCTATTCTGACACGGACTTCCGTACGCGCGATCTATAGCTACATTAATACTTCAAGGCAACAATAGAGCATCCTGTGTCTAAAGGACGCTATCTCGAGCACCGAATCAATCAACCGACACGTGTAAAGGGGGAGTCCGAAACACTCGCGACTCTTCGAAGATGGCTGCTTTTAAAATAATGATGGGTAAAGTGTATCGTCTTAGAAGCGAAAATGTAGTAGGTATGTTTTTCATGTCGTTTTCTAAGAAAAACAAAATAATAAGGAATCTTTATTACATAGTATAAAACAAAGTTGCTATGTCCCTATGTATGCTTCGATCTTTAAAAGTACGCAACGGATTTTGATGCGATTTTTTTAATAGATGGACTCATTCAAAAGGAAGGTTTATGTGTATAATAAATGCATAATATATTCAATATCCGTACCCGTGCGAAGCTGGGGCGGGTCGCTAGTAAATAATATTATAAAGCTGAATAAGTAGTTTGTTTGGTTGAACGCGCTTATCTCAAGAAGTACTGTGCCGATTAAAAAAAAATATTTCTGTGTTAGATTTTGAAGAATGGTACCTATAAGCTATAAAATATCACTCTAGAACTTACGGGAGCAGGGCAGTAACTACATATATATGCGTTTGCCTACTTCATTCTGATGGCTGAAAAATAAAAAGAATGTAAATCATGGACCTGTTTTACTATTCATCCAATACTCAAAAATAAAAAATCATATCATTGTGTATGTTAACTAACTCCTCCGAAACGGCTTGACCAATTTCTATTAATTAATGAAGCCCAAGCGAACGCCGGCGTTCGCATACATATTGTTCTTTAATTGTGTCTGTAATTACAAGGTCGAAAGGTTAAAAAAAAATTATGGCTCAAAATTGGTCGTAAGATATTTTTCCTTCCTACTTCCATTGTTGCCTTTGATAGAACAAGATTTGCCGAGTCAGCTAGTAATTTTGTTGTAAAAAATATATCTGACATTATATTTCAGTTGTGCTAAAATAGGTAACATCAATCACAGTTACCTCTTCACTTTCCTTATGCAATTATGTACACAAGGAAAGGAAACGAAGGATCAGGAATATTGGTAATATTCGTGATCCCTTCTTCCTGAAAGAAAGAGGCGTAAAAAAAAATAAAAATCCATCAAAAAACGTTTGTTTCGTCAAAGGATTTACAGCGATATTTTTTAAAAAGTACCTCTAAAAATTTGTTATGCAAATGGAAAAGCCTTATTACACTTCCTTAATTATTTCACAGGCTTTATTCAAGCACAAAGTCCCTCTAATATTTTATGACGTAATTTAAAAAGACTGTCTTTGAAAATGAGTTTCAAGACGTCTCCTACAAGGGATAATTTTACGCTATTGTTTTACATTCTGTCGAAATCTCGGGTCCTGATTAGTTTGTACGGACGTTTTGCCGAAAAAAGTTATTTTTTTTCGGTGAAATTAAGTAGAGAGGAATGAATGAAAAGCCGGGCTTTCAAATGTAATATGGATCCTTGATGAAAACACAAGTTAATTAGCTGTGGTTTGACAAATTATACACAAAAATTTTAATGTTTGGATAACATATGTCGGTACTATATGGTGGAGCTACTAAATATAATACATAATTATATTCTTACTTATGATATTTTTTCTTATGTTACATTTATTTTGTGTGTTTTGTTTTTCATATTGTATGTTTTCTTTTTTTAAACCATCCTAAGACCACTACTGTACCCATAAATTTCAGTGTGTGTAACATTGTTAGATATTATTTTGATGTACAATCAAGTTTATTCTATTCTATATATTCGTCATTTCAGCCGATAGACGTTCACTGCTGGACAAAGGCCAAAAATAATCAAAAAATAATGTTAGACTAATAAAAATAACTAATATTTAACCAACTGTGTATACAATTGAGTTAGTAAATTTCTCGTTTTTTATCAAATCTTGAAACAAGATAAAAATTAAGTGCATTTGAAAACTTTCCGAGACCTTTTCTTTATCGCGGTGGAGACAAATCACGCAGATTTTTAGGGATTACACGCGTACGAAACATTTTATCGGACGTAGCAGGAAAGTTTTTTTTCCAGAGATATCTGGACCCTCAGATCTCCCTATAAAAGTTGCCTCAAACTTTCGTTTCCTGCTTCTCAAATAATAGCTACTTTTTCTTCACGTATCGTCATAAAGAATCTACTGTGTGCCATCTTTTCAAAGCGGTAGTGGAAAAACTAAGGAGATAAAATCAGAGTTTATAATACTGCCCATTTATTTTTTATGACTGCATCGTCAGTTGAGTAATAAGTGTAGCCACAGAAACTTCTATGTTTTAGTAAGATGTATTTTCTTTTACAACAGCAGGATAGACCTGTTTCAATTTAAAAGTAACTACTATTACATTATTAAGGTGAAAGTTCATATGTGTGTGTTTATTATTCTTTCAAGTTCATATCGGAACGGATTTGGATAAAAAATAGTACACAGGTAAGCCACGTCAAGGAATAGGACTTAGGTTAGATAAATAGTTAATTTATTTATCCCAGGAGTATTTTTCTTTACCATCTAGTGCGTTACACTTCGAAAAGGGGAACAACATTGCGAAATAAATTATTTATTTAATCTTCGTGTACATTAGTGATACATAGGCGGACTTAAGGCAACAAAACATTATCTACCAGTCAACCTTTAGGTTAAAAAAGACAACACTAATAGGGGTGCACAGTCACAGATATTAAAAAAAATAGTATCATTAAAATAAGTTACTTCTAATAATAAAATATGTAAATATGCTAATATTTATTATAAACTGATAAATGTATAAATAAAATAATCAATCTCACCTTGCTAACATAACGTAACTTTACGTTTACGTTACCTAAACGTAAACGCATACTTAAAAGTTTCCGTCACAACAACTAACAGTGCCGCAAAATAAACATGTCAGAGTCACTCACAGCCACTAGTTAGGTAAAGATTGGATATTTTTTTCTGTAGCTTTGCAAACATCAATCCTTTTACGCATTGGTATGCAGGCTGCGTGGGTCGAAATGCAAAACACTTACCCTCGGTAGAGTTCAAAGCGTAAACTTTTTCTGTCCCAAACATTATTCCAGTCTCGTAGTTCTGCTTTGCGTGTTTGAGGTTTGAAGTATTTTTCGGTTGAGCCCTGGTTTCATTAAAAAGTTGCCCGAACAACTAATATTCGAAGTGATTGAGCAACTTTCAATTGCTACGTCTGTAAACCGCTTTTGTCGTCATTGTTAGTAGATATCTGTGTATCTCTCTTTGCTTTTTGTTTGGATGTGGCTGTCAGTTGATATAATGTGGATTAACTGAGATTTCTGAAACAAAAACAAATAAGCACAAGTCACGTACACAAGACAACGAAACCCGGAATAATTATCTGCAGATCATACAATTATTTGTCCAAGCCCAGTCGTCGACGGCGCGCACTGTTCCCGCGCGCCTCAAGGAGTTGTCAGCAAATCGTAGGGACCCTGCAGAAGGGTTAAAGCTAACTGGGGCTAAGGGTTCGTGTCTGAAAGGTAGGCTGTGGTCCTAGTATATGAACCAGGGCTACGTAGAAATGGGGTAGGTGGTTTAGTAAGAGCCTGACACTATTTCCCACTCAGCCCAACGGCGGGATTCGTCACTGGATGACTATTACCTACCATAAAAAAAAAATACAATTATTTGTTTCCTGTAAAAATTAAGCCCGTTACACGCAGTGCAGCAGCCAATCGCTTAATGTACTTAATAAGTTAATGCATAAAATATAAGGTTTTTTTTCATATCATGCAGATTTTATTACATAGGATTTTCTCCATTTATAGAAAATTGGAAAGACACGCGTCCCACGTTCGTATTTCACGCATTACAATAAATACTATGAAAAGGACATGTGTGAAGTAAGGCATGCGGAGAAAATCCGCATGCATGATGAAATTCGCACGATATTAAAAACACTCGCGATGCTATGATGTAAATAGAATACAAGTAATCGAAAGACAAAAAAAAATCGTTGAGTCATTTTGTCTAATAATTTGAAAGTGGAAACGCGAGCATTTATTTTTAATTTGGAAATCCAATTTTCTTTTAGCACTTTGTAGCCATTTATATCCATTACCCGATATTATGGATGTGCCATTGTATCCTAGTTTAGCACCTATGTTTCACGTTACATTTTCAGTTATACGATTACCTGCATAGGTTATGAAACTACAACAATACGTGGAAAAGCTATTGTGTTTTGCATCGCATTGTTTTGGTCATCACAGAAACGTCAAAAAAATGATGACATAAAACCATATATAAAACCACCTTACTTTTTTTTTATTTATGAAAAATTAATCCTCTAGTGCTTTTTTTTATTTCATACTAATATAATAAAGAGGTAAAGTTTGTTTTTTTGTTTGTAGGGGGTAATCTCTGGAACTACTGGTCCGATTGGAAAAATTTAAGCAACAATAGAAAGCTGCTTTACTCCTGAGTGACATAGGCTATATTTTATGTACGCGGGCGAAGCTGCGGGCAAAAGCTAGTTTCATATAAACCCAGTGTTTGACTGAGATCCCACCTGATGGTAACCAGTGATGTAATCGTGATGATTCTTGGCCAACAATCAATGTAGCTGATATATGAATCAGACTTGATGTTACGTTTCAGGGCTGTGGTGATTCTTTCAGACAATCCTGTAGCCCTTGCAGGTATCAGCCCTAGTGGACGCCGTCCATTATGCTACTCTTTTAGATCTATCTTTTGCTAGACGTATGCGAATCCACCTCAACACAAGCACAGTTCTCATGCTTTTAGCATAATTTTTTGGGTACAAAACGACTATAACTTTGTAGTATTTTTATTTTCAATCTGCACTGGGCCCACATGGTATTTTACGCCTCATTCCCACTCCTAGAGAGAATGCCTTGGTCTCAACAATGGCAACATAGACTGTTATGCTCAGAAACTAGCCTAAAAATCTTATTAAGTATCCTAATTAGGACCTCTTCGAGTCTTCACTTAAATATCATTGGCCAGATACAGCACATACCTCTAATTCCACATTACATTTTATAAATAATCGTATAACAAGTACCTAGTACCCTGTGGCTACACTGTAAGCTAATTTAGACTTAGCTAACTCGTAAGTAGATAAGTCAGTGAGCCAGTAGCTAGCAGTAAGTTAGCACGGTGCGGGTGTGTGGTCGTAGACTAATACAAATAGCAAAGTCAACGGCAAAGTTAGTGGCTGCAGATGTCCCGAATTCTGGGACTAGGGGTTAGGTTTTGGATTGTATTATTTTGAAAGCCAGTTTTGTTTATTTTCAAAGGGTATTATTACTTACTAGCGACCCGCCCAGCTTCACATGGTTGCAATACTTATATATTACGCATGTATTATACTTATAAACCTTCATCTTAAATCTCTCTATCTATTAAAAAAAAAATGAAACAAAATCCGTTGCGCATTTTTAAAGATCTAAGCATACTTAAAGACAGTGGTAAGCAACTTTGTTTTATACAGTGTAATGAAGAGTATTATTACTTATTACAGTTAGCTCGTGTTGCCTTACAGCTGCGCAAGGGCTTTCCTTCGTACCTAGCACCAGTCAGTAAGAGTCTGACACTGGTCTCCCGCTCCGCCCAAGAGCGGGTTTCGTCATTTGATGATTTTCACCTACCATAAAAAAAAAAAAAAAACCTAGCACCAATAATGGGTCTTCGCTTTATTTATTCAGTTTTTGAGGAAGACATCTAGCTCGTCCTAATTTCTCCTTCGTGGACTACTGAAACCTCGTGTCGCTGAGGCCTGACTCCAATCCTGTTTTTCGGGTCACAGTTCATCAGACATGCGGCAGACATTTCATGCTTAAACTTATTTAAGTACGGTAGCTTTTTAAGTTACATCAAAGGTTTGCTGTAATGAAAGACAAATTCTGGTAAGTATATTAAGTATTCATGGTACAAATTTAAGATGGTACAAAATTGGGTGTTTTTGTTACATTCTGCCTAACGGCATGCAAAATTATTATTTAAGGAAGTTAAAATGCAACAAATGTAATCGACTTAGTACTAACATAATATCAAGATTCATAAATTTAAGTATATTGTTAAATTACATATTAATAATAAGCTTGCCGTTCATTATGGCAACAATTGGAGGAGGCTTATGTCCAGCAGTGGACATCTTTTGGCTAAAATGATGATGATATAATAATAATATACGAATAAGCTTTTTAGAAATTAAAATAAATTATTATCATTTACAATGTCAATGTCAAAAAAAACCATTATCATTTAAAATGTCAAAGTAAAAAAAATTGATACTAATAATACAGTTACAAATATTTATCATTCAAGTAGTCATTAACAGAATAGTGACATTTTTCTAATAGCAACGTAGTCAATTTATTTTTAAATATGCTAGCTGGTTTGAGTTGGAAATTTAAATGCGATCTAACAAAAATGAACACTTCCAATATGTAGGGAGACGGGAAGATTAGTATTTTCAGTGAACTAAGCTTAGGCTGACAGCTTTCAGTAGGCTTTAAATTTGAAATTGATCTTATGCATCATTTTTGGACTTTGAATATCTCTTCCCTCTCACTACGATTGCCCCAGAAAAAACTTAGAACTACTGATTCGATTTTCAAAATTCTTTCACCTGTAGAATACTACTATATTTCTGAATAATTAAGGCTTTTATATTCTTCATTTCAAAACTACATCAAAATCTAGTAAATAATAATAATTAGAACCTCAATGTTCAGGAAACACCAATATAGAAAGAGCAATGACCTGATCAATAAGACGGTAAAGTTACTCGTTAACGTTTGTAAAGGAAAACGTTTAAAAAGTTGCAGAAAATAATAAAAGTTGAATCGCTAAAAGCGTAATTAACTTAGCTTGAGGCATCAAACGGCTAATTTAAACTGGCACAGGCAATAATGGGCAAGTTGAGCGCTTTGATTCCTCCGCACCTGCATTATTTAGTCTATTTGGAAATTTTATTAAGTTTGAAGTTGATAATATAATTATTTTTTATCCGGTTAGGCTCGCATTTGGCCACTATCTCACAGTCTCACACATTTTGATCATTTTGATTGCAGCAGATTGTTATTCGCGATTTCATATTTGGTCCCATAGTGAAAGTTGTTTGTTATCATGCCTACAATCACGTGTTTGAGCATCATTCACTTATTACCAGTCACCCTGTATACTTACCTATCTATCAGTTTTTTTTTTATACATAATACTGAGAAAACCGCGAATTTGTTTGATGTGATCTAAATCTTTGTTATTTATAATTTGGCATTATAATCAAGATTAATCTCTAAATACATTATTGTCAATTATATTTCAAAACACACTTCAAATAGATGACTGAATTCGTAACTTACTGATTAGTAAACACATGGTAAACACCATTTTCATGTGAAATGTGTGTTTGTAGATTTTAGATTTAGTTTTCAATTAAACCAAGCTCTTGTGGCAATATTAGTAACATGATTAAAATATGTAGTCATATTGATGGCGGGTTAAAATGGTTTTAAATTATTTATTTTACTACAAGTGCATTTTTTTATTCTTCCTTATGTATACGTATTATAAAACAAAGTCTGTCCATTTGCGACAAACACACCACTGAACGGTTTTTCATGTAATTTTAACTAGTAAAGTGATGCATTTAGAGGAAAGTACAGTCAAGCATTTGAAAGTAATGTTACACGCATGCAAAGCTAGGGTGGGTCACTAGTTTAGAAATGAAAGAACTCCTGCTTAAGCCATATTATATTGAATATGGATTTAGACCTAAGTAGGTATAAATAGGTTGAATTTCATTTCGAAACCTCAAAAAAAAATCCAATGTCTTTTTCCCAAGATGTGGATTGTACCTGCAACAAATATTTCACTGTCATCAATTTATATATCCTTGGTAATCCCGTTTCACCATGAGCCCCGGACCAAAACCAACAGCAAAACGATAAACATCTATTTTGCGTGGCCACCTCCACTTGATTTCCCTTCGCCAAAAAACGAAGTAAAAGGCAAAGATTTATGGTAGTTTTTACAATTTTACGGTCAGCGAGTTCGGTTGGTACGCCAAGGGAGACATTACAGGAGATATCGCAGATTTACTTCAAACTTGATAGCTTCTCTGGAGGGAAATCACGGGATGGGGCATCATTGCAGCATGATTCATTCGACATGCCAACGAATGTTGCGATTTTAAAACTTATTTCCACATGGCAAGACTTAAAAAATTGCGTAGCATTTTTTTTTTCAAAAATAATAATAAGTTATGAGTTTCGTTTTTAGGGTTATATACCCAAAAGATAAAATGGAATCCTATTACTAAGACACCGCTGTCCGTCCGTGTGTCTGTCTGTCAGTCCAGGCTGTATCTCACGTTATATCCCTTGAGATACAGGCTCCCGTCTAATTCAGGGGGTTGGGTTAATACCCTGTGTCTTTTATAACCACCACTGATTTTTTTTTGTTATTTTTATAAATTTTATTTCATTTTATTTAATATTTAATGTACCTTCTAAACTGTAATTTTAATGGTGAGAAATAAACAATTTTATTATTTATTTTATTTTCAAACTTAAAAAAAAATACACTTGATATATTTCTATTGCTGCTACATATATTATAGCAACAATTAATATTAAAACAGAACTAAACAAATATTTGAGCAGAGCTCCGGTACAACAAACATGATTTTTGGCAGATTTTTGCTGCGGACGGTAAGGAACCATTCGTGCGCAAGTGCGACTCGCAATTGGCTGGTTTTTTTTTTCAATTTTCATGACGTTATCTTTCAATGACAAAAATAATAAATGTAGAAGGAAATGTCATAAATATTTTTCCTCATTTCGATATCTTGCCTACTGATGTTTCCACGATTTAACTTCAAACAAACAAGACGTGACTTCATTTTATCTTTAAAAATAAACAACACAGGTTGTTGTTTATTTTCCAATTTTTGTACTTAATAAACAATTCAGCAATCTCGTCTTGGTGTCAATCAATGTCAAAACTTGTCAAAATGTTTAAACATTTTTGACTGTATCTCCATTTAAAGGTTCGAGCAGTATTTACAGAATTAGTTTCATAAATAATAATTATATTTTAAATAAAAAATATTACAGCTTAACAGGTATATATAAACATGTAGAAAAGACCTTATAGGGCATTAAAAAAATCACCCACATCGATGTCAATGGGAAAAGTTCCCAGAACGCTGTCAGCATTGCCACGTTGGATAGCAATGTTGATTCGTTGACCAAAAAAAAGCCCAACCCTCGCCCATGTCACGCAAAAGCAAGGCTTTTCGACTGTATCTGAATTTGAACTTTATGTAAAAACACGAGAATGACTCCTCTACTTGTTTACATAGACGCCTCACGTCGTTAAAAAGAAATCATTAAATTCAACGCGTCGCGTCTGATGAATACTGAAATATTCCTTTCTAGCTAAAATAACGAGACCAAAGCCTCTTTAAGGAGCACCTTAAAAATGCATATCATGTTTCAAAATCGATACCGTCACATTTTCCTTGTTCGATGAAAATACACACAGACAAACACTAAAGTTAAAACACATTGGAGGTATATGTAATATATATTAACGATCCCTTTGGTCGCACACAAACTGATATAGATTATCAACCCCTGGCCCTTATTCGTACAAAGCCTTTATCGAACACGGACCCTAGAACACTTCAAAACAAAGGAAAGGTCGGATAAGAAGATTATAGTGCCCTCGCTTAGTTGAAAAATGAAAAAGAAAAATATAACGTGTAATCTTTGTTTGTTACCAATATTGAATGAAGATTTCAATGTTAAATGAATTTACATTTTCGAGATTATTGAATTTGAATAGGTCTTTGGTGCGTCGTCATCGATTTTCGAAATAAGGTTGGGACCTGTCAAAAATAATTCCATTTTTATGTGAGGGGTTCTCAAGAATGGGGAGAGGCCCCTCCTCGTTATTTCGTCTTCGTGCTCTCTGTAACGTCTATTTTCATGCTAAATATGTTTTAAATTGCCGTTCGTTGTCGATGATTACGACAATAACATATTCTTGCTTCAACGAAAATGTAAAAGTGAGCAAATTACTTTTCAAGATAAAACAAATGAGCCTCGTAACTTGTTTGGCTAACAGCTCTACGTTTGAAATATATTTAAATTAAGAGAATTTTAGTGGTTATAAGAGCTTTTCATAGAAAATATTATCTTTATATAAAAATGCCAAAGGCTTATAAATTACATGAGTACATACATTAGCTTAACCATTAATTTTATCCAACTTTCTAATGAGACAATTCATAATGGTTTAAGTGCCAATAAAAACTATTTTGTGTACGATTTCAAAAGCTATATAAGTACTGCATATGCTAATGTATTTTTTATGGTGTACAAAAAAGTATATCAATCAATTGCAAAGGCTAATTGACATTATAAAGGCGAATCCTTTGCGAAATGTCATTTAGCCTTTGTTATTGATTTTTAACTTTGTAAGTATGTGCATAATTGTATATAATACTAGCGACCTGCCCCAGCTTTGCTCGGGTTCAATGTTGACATTATTCATCATCAATTCAGCCGAAAGACGTCCACTGCTGGACATAGCTTTATTAATGTTCCTACTCCTGGAACACAGGCCTCCTCTCAACAACTCGTGGCTTTTACCACTTGGCCACCACTGCTCAAAAATAATTTACTCAAGTGAAGAATATTTTACTCAAAAAAAACTGAAAACATTGAAAATATTTTACGAACAAACTACATTACCTGACGAGAATACAAACAATGTAGGTACACAAGAAATTTGATAAGCCGACAGCTCAAAGAAATAAAGAAAAACTTGTAGAGAACTCAATAAATCTTTGTAGTTATATAGCTGTGCTAATAAACGAGGTGGAACGACGACCTAGCCCTTTCATCTGGCTCTGCCCGTAAATCCAAGATGGAGGGAAGTGAGGGAAGTGCCTCCAGTGATGTATTCGCAACATTAATGGAATTACGCGCCCGGCCGATATGTAGCACTTGTTGGTACAATTTAAGGATAACAATTTGCATTGAGTGGTGTACGTTTTCTCATTAAGTTTCTTGTTAGTTTTAATCCGTAGTTAAATGGATAGATTTTTCATTTAAGTAACTACCATTTGATTGCCAGTCGTGTCGTCAAAATTGTTTGTAAACTTTAATGCAACACGCCAGGAATTAACTTCCAAAAGTTAGACCGATCTGAAAATGATGACCACAAAGTTTGGATGGGTGCTAGAAGATGGTACTTCCTTTGTTAGAAGAACAGTTGAATGTAGAAGTTCGACTTCTTTGCTGTCTTGACAAAGCTGTGGCATTTTTGTTTTAGGTTTAGACGAAAAAACATCAATGTTTCTCAGTCAAACGCTGCTTACCAAGGCTGCGGAACGTTGGAAAGAGCTGCCGGGGCCCTCGTGAAGACAACTGAAGCACACAGGATAGATGTAGTCTGCTGACTACATTAGTCAAGCTCTGCTGAGCTTTGAAAATATCGGCCATGCAGGACCCTTAGAGTTGGCTAGCGTCTCTTGCAGTGAAACACTACGCGCCGTCGACCCGGGGCTTGATCCTCACCGTAAACTGAACTACCCTTGACTCGATGTCCATAGGCCTGCAAAAAGAAACGCTTTGTAATGCCCTAGGTATCACGGGTAGTCTTAAAGAGTCGACCCTCAAATCTGTCTCTTCTAAAACTCTTCTCTAGCACCAATCTATATTAATACTAGTGACCCGCCCCAGCTTCGCACGGGTGCAAAATATTATACAAACCTTCCTCTTGAATCACTCTATCTATAAAAAACAAAACCATCAAAATCCGTTGCGTAGTTTTACAGATTTAAGCATACATAGGGACAGGAAGCGACTTTGTTTTATACTATGTAATGTTGATTATTTTATAACTTAAAAAAAAATACAAAAAATGCCTTTCCAACAACTTTTTAAAGGCAAACGACCGCTGTATAGCGCACGATAAAATCACATTCCCCTTTCATCACACAGGTGAACAGCAGCGTAACTGAGGTGAGCGCTATAATACCCACCACAATTTTTGTAAATCCACAAAGTACGACGGATTCAATCCTAGGATACAGCGGTGTTCCTTTGAACGCTGCATCCGCGTATCAAAAACATACGAAACATTTTGCTACGGAAAATAAAACACGAACAAAATACTGGTAATGAACCACATGTGTAGTTTACTAGATACAGGAAACAACTTACATTTTATTTCAGCGTCTGATAATTAAAAAGCAGATTTACAAAACTAACGTGAATGAAATGTACGTTTAAAAGAGTTCATGGGTTTTCTTTACAGTTCTTTATTTTATGACAAAGTTGATTTTTATGACCAAAGGCTAACATGAGCCCTTCATGCGATGCATTTGACAACCTGACTTGAACTGTTCAACTTTAGAACCCCAAGCGAACGCCGGCGTTCGTACACCTATTGTTCTTACATTGTGTCTGTAATAAAGGTACTCAAAAGGACTTATTTTATTTTTACAAATCAAGAGTTTTCCGTGTACCGATCGAACCTCTACAGAATGAAAACGATCAAAATATAGTCGTGTATCACTACATAGTATAAAACAAAGTTGCTAGGTCCCTATGTATGCTTAGATCTTTAAAACTACGCAACGGATTTTGATGCGATTTTTTTTAAGGATAGAGTGATTCAAGAGGAAGGTTTGTATGTTTAATACATGAATGTATTTAATATCACTATTGCACCCGTACGAAGCTGGAGCGGGTCGCTAGTAAATACAAAAGTTATTGATGATTGTATTATATAAAATACGTACACCTATATCGGAAACAGAAGATGTTTTTTGTGAGTTTGAGAAATCATCAAATAACTTCTCTTTTGCTTCAGATAGAGTAAAAAGGAAGAACGAGGCTTTTATTAACTTAAACCCACCCATGTTTTTCTGTTACCCTCTACATTCCAACGCCGCAGCAACTCTTTTGATCAATCGCCCACCCCTGAGGAATTTTTGCTTAGTATTTTTGCGATTTTTTTTAGGGTTCGGTATCTCAAAAGCAAAAAACGGAACCCTTATCCCTCACTTTGTTGTCCGTCTGTCTGTCTATAAAAACTTTTTATCTCGGGAACGAATGGAGGTAAGAAATTAAAATCATAATTTTACTTAGGTCCATTGAAGCTGAGAAAAAATCAAGCTTCTGAATTCACGAGAAAAAGAGATGCAACCTTGATGTCACAAAAACATACATTTCGATAAATTCAAGGGAATCTAAATTCATAGGGTACTATCCGTTGAACTACAAACTTGAAATTTAACGGAGCAAGATATTATTGCACAAGTAATAGCAAACAGTAAATTTACAGTTACGTCACTAAAAATTTTTCTTCCGATTCTCAATAATCATCGAGACTTGATTTGAGAATTTAATTATTTTCACAGTTAAGTTTGTACAGAATTCCCAGTGCACAAGTTCTACGAATTACACCTGCATCTTGAGAGCGTTTTAAAACATATAAACTCAAGAAACCCAAACCCATAACTACTATTTGAAGGCTTTACAAATCTTTGACTGGACTGTTGTTCTAGTTGTCAGTGGCCCTGACTGCTATGCCAGAGATCGTGGGTTCGATTCCCATCCTTGACAAATATTTGTGTGTTGAACATGATCATTTGGATTTGAGTCTGGGTGTAATTTATCTAGAATATAATAATAAGTAAGTATTTGGATGCATATAAGTAGGTTTATCATATCATTATTGAAGGAGGCTTATGCCCAAAAATGGGTACCTCACTTATTAACACAAAATTCAAATAATAATTAATTTAATGAAATATAATATTAGTAATTTAAATACAATTTATGATTATGATATTTTAAATTCAATGCTCTAATAAATTTTTGGCTTACATTTTTATTAAATTTTGAAAATGAAATATTTCAATTTATGTTTATAGGATTGTTAATTTGTTTATTTGTAAAATGTTTTAAATGTATGCATGCAATATGTGTATAAGTATGTTTATCAGTTGTCTAGTATTCATAGCTCAAGCTCTGCTTAGTTTGTAACTAGATGGCGTTGTGTGCAAATTGTAAAATATTATTATTTGTTTCATACGGAATTTCATACGGAAATCGAACGCACAACTTGTAGTGTAGCTGCCAATTGCGTACCCATTACGCCTACCGTCCAACAAGACCCTCACACATTTTAAGAAAATAAAAATCAGTATATTATTACTTTCCAAATCTATTTTTACAAGTCCTTATGTTTCGATCTTATCTCAGACTAGACACGTAAATATGCGCGAATATGAAATTTTTAATATCCTCAAGACAGGCGAAAGTCTTGCTCTCAAAAGGTCGTGCCTTCAATATTTTATGAACACTTAAAACTAAATTAGATTTTTTTCTTGAGTTTGAACAAAATATTGGACGTTGGAACACCTTCCACAAGTTATGGCGAAAAGTTAGAGGTAGAAACTCTTATAATTAATAAATCTTTACACTTAAGTCTGGCTTCAGTAGTTTTAATTTAATAACAGTGTTCGTTTTAAACTTTACTATTGTTTTAGTGCCGTAAAATGTTATTTTTAATATTTAAATAAGACCTTAATATACTTTATCCTTGAATTAGTGATCAACAACTGGTTAAGGTTGCTGGTACGTTAGATTTTATTTTAGTTTTGTATTTTTTTTTTTTGTTCTTATATTTCTAATCCTTTAGTTAATAAGTTATTCCTCACCATTGGATCAATAGCGTACAATCAGTCTTATAATTTTCACACTGCTAGGACTCAGGTCTTCTGTAAAGGAGAGGGAATGGACCGTAATCCACCACGCAGGCCCAATTGATAGAGGTCACAGTCATGTCTTCAAATATTTGGTTTTAAGACATGCTGGTTTTCTAACGATGTTTTCCTTCACTTTTTGAGAGCTTGATAAAATAAGTTACACAAAGTAATGCACCTAACTAGGTTTGAACCCGCAACTTACAATGCGTAAATCGGAGCCTTTACCACTCGGCCACCACTGCTTTCACTCTAGTTTCAAGTTACTACTCCATTTAAGACTCCAAAAACCATAGCCTTATTGTCATTGTTTTCCATATATCACAATAGCTGCAGCAGAGTTTGGCCAACCCCAAATTGCATGGGAAAAGGACGGGATCATGACGATAATGAAGTTAATATTGATAGGCTTGTTAACATACATTAGTATTCATTTCAGATTACTTGATACATAGCTTTGTAAATTAATGAGGTGTTCGTCTTACTAATATTATAAATGCGAAAGTTACGATGTTTGGATGTTTGTTACTCAATCACGCCAAAGCGGCTGGACGGATCTGGGTGAAATTTGGCACAGGCATAGGATACACTCCGGAATAAGACATCTGGCTACTTTTTATCTCGGAAACCCCAACCCCAACCCCTATACCAAGCGGGCGAAGCCGCGGGCAAAAGCTAGTTAATTTATAAAACATGTGGCTCCAGGCTCAGATGGCTGGGCCGCTGGGCTCGCCTGTGGTTCTACTCGCGTGAAATTTATTACTTCCCACCTTTATAAATTATAGCATATGTGTTAATCCAGGTTATAAGCTACTTTGGTACCAAATTTCATTCAAATCCTTTAAATCGTTTGAGCATGAAAGAGTAACGTATGTACGTTTGGCTTTTCCTGTTGTGAGACGAGGCGGGAGGGTTTGGCAGACTTTTACTGTCAAAATCATCACCTATGTTCCATCAGTGGCTAATGGCTCCAGTAGGCTTCGAACTTGCTGGACCCCTACGGGCCCAAGAAGGCTTCTAATTTGCTAGGCCCTTAAGGTTTTACTGACCTTGACGGTGAACTTTTGATTCAAAACTCTAAATTCTCCTACTTCAGAATGTGAACAAGTATGATGAATGTTTGAGATTGCTGAGGTTGTTGGTTGTATAAGAGAAACACTTTTAGTACATACACTGTTTATTTTGCTTGCTCATAGACACTTTACAATGTTCTTATATGTCGATCATTTCAACTGTTCTTTAAATTATTGTGCAGACTGCATGTATCGTGTATGGCTGTACCAGAGAGAGAAAGAGAGCGAGAGATCGTAAGAAAGAGATGGATGTAAATATTACATAAATTAGTATGGCAATACTAAACAATGAACATTTGTAACAACGTTAAGGTACTCCAGAACTTAGCAGCTCACTAACCTTAGTTCAATAACAAACTCGTCTTGTCTTCCGAACTCCTTTATAGTTTAACAAGAGCGGTCAATCCCGGCGTACTGCAGCCAAACTCGATACATTCTGGAATGTCGAACTTGTGTAATAACAAAATGTTAGTAAATCAACTCAACGGGCCCAAACTGGTTGTTAGACTCCTAAACTGGACCCCATTACTAGGTCACCCTGTGTTATTGGGTTTTTTCAGTCAAAAACTTTTCAGTTTCGATCCGATGTTAGGCATTAAGCCTCGTAAAATGGAAATAGGCTCGCTACCGATGTTGTTTCTTTTTTTTTTTGTTTTGTAACAAACAAAATTGTGCCGACCAGTGTTTTTGGTTTATATTGAGGGTGCGTTTACAAACTCAAAATAAATATAAATGTTTGATATAAACAGAAAAATCGCCTCGTTGACTAATAGCGATAGAACGAAGTGGACTGTATATATAGATGTTATGGTATGAAACACGCAGAGCTGACTAAAATATATGATAAAATAATACAAAGCAGACACCAACGAAAACGTAACCATGGCAACAGTTAAAAAAAAATTAAAAAAATAGATTAATTTATAAATAAACTAGCTTCTGCCAAAAATTTTGTGAGACAAAAGTTGTGATAGCTCGGTTTATATCCATGTTATATAAATAATTTATAGCCTATGTCACTCAGGAGTAAAGCAGCTTTCTATTACAGCTTCAATTTTTCCAATCGAACCATTAGTTCCAGAGATTACCCCCTACAAACAAAAAAACAATTAAAAAACAAACTTTACCTCTTTATTATATTAGTGTAGATGAAAATGTCTTGTGATATCAATATCTACTCTATTGAACAACGTTCGTCGGTCGGTATCTTTAACTATTGCATCACTGCTTACCACTAGGTAGGATCGCAGTGATCAACATCATATCAGCCGAAGGACGTCCTCTTTGAACATGTGCCTGCCTCTCTTAAGTCGCCATCGGATTCCCGCAACTCTTACCAGGTCATCAATCCACTTACTCATGCACTATTTTACAACAATTCTATCTTAAAAACCTTACATGATGGAATCCACCGTTTCGAAAGCCGTAGGGACTCTGTAAAAGGGTTGAAGCCTTTTGGGGCCCAGGGTCTCTTTCTGAAAGGAAGGCTTGGCCTCAGTGCGAAGGGCAAAGAAGGAACGGGGTGGGGTGTTTAGTCAGTAAGAGTCTGACACTGTTTCCTGCTCCGCCCAAGAGCCGGATTCGTCATTGGATGATTTTGGTCCACCATAAAAAAAAATTAAAACCCTGTCGAAAGCCGAACGACGAGACACACTTCCTAATAGTCTGCAATAGTAATTTTACACCCATCTGTTTACACCATCAAGAAGTCTAGCGTGCTGATGTAACAAACCGAGCGAACACCGGCCGAGTGAAGCACAACTCAGCTTATCCGGGGTACAAGATCCGGTCAGATCTGGGCCACATCTAATCGCCAAATACACGGATATTCCATTTGCATTGCATCCGGGCCACGCAACTATTCGAAATTCATCCGAACGTACTCGTAAACTATCAGGTTTCGGTGAAGGTATAATGACGGCGCGTTGTGGAATTATTGGAATCGTAAATGAAACCACCGTTTATGGTTCCAATAATTAGGATTTGATTTACGTTTCTACATGAAAAAGAGATTCTTGTTTGTAACTTACCGTATACGCATCATAATAATATACCAAAAGTATCGGACTTTTTGCAAAAAAGGGCACATTTGTCGAATTTTACCATAGGGCATTTACCGTACGGCAAATATCCACCCTTACGTTGTTGAGACACCTGCGGCCTGGACTAAGCGTTTTGCCTCGTCGTTAATACCACGTACATCGAGGGAACAGTTTGCCGGCTGCAGTCTCTCCGTCCGATTATAATTTAGGTGTCTTCAAGGCTAGAGTGAATAGCCTCTTAATAAACTTACCATCAACGCACGACTGCACCACTGCACACATCAGGTGGGAGCGCAGTCAAGCACTAGTTTATTGCAATTAAAAAAAAATGACTTAAGTATACCAAAATACTTTAAAAATACTCTTTGACCGGAGGGACCAGGAGGAATAAAAATATGTACATTCGAAGTCCCTTCAAACACTTCCAAAAGTTTGGTTTTTGGTGCCTTTTTTGCACTCTTCACTACCGCTCACACTATGGCATACGAATATCATTTGAAATTTTTGACACAAAAACTTTGATCTACCGCAAGCGCGATACTATCTATACTAATATTATAAAGCTGAAGAGTTTGTTTGTTTGTTTGTTTGAACGCGCTAATCTCAGGAACTACTGGTCCGAATTAAAAAATTCTTTTTGTGTTGAATAGATCATTTATTGAGGAAGGCTTTAGGCTATATAACATCACGCTGCGACTAATAGAAGCGAAGAAATAACGGAAAATGTGGAAAAAACGGGGAATATTATTCATCTTTGAGGGCTTCCGTTGCGTGCGCTGCGAAAACGGTTTAAGATACCAAAGAAATATGTATGAAAGAATTATTCCTCTTAAAATGATCCAAAAAAATGTCCGCGACAGTATATGTCTATCTTTTAAGATTAACTCACTAGAACCGTTTTTATGGGAATCAAATTTAGCCAATTTTTACCAATTATTTGTTAGAGTTGTATCAACATAATAATATAGTCTTTATCCAATAAATGTGTTGTTGATTAAGAGCATGTAATTGTAAACAAAATTGTCTTTGACATCATTTAATTTCAATGAACATCTTAGAAGATATTACAATTTAAAAATAACTCCGATATAAAATTCACACGCGCCGCATGATGTGCAAAACTTGACGCTGCGCCTGGCCGTCGGGCGAGGAGACGGGTTGCTTGCGGGCGGCGCGGAGGGGTTTTTTTTTATGGCAGGTCAAAATTATCCAATGACGAAGCCCGCTCTTGGGCGGAGTGGGAAACAGTGTCAGACTCTTACTGACTAAATAACCTACCCCGTTCCTCCCTTGCCTTATTCCCAGAGCCCCGGTATAAAAACTTTAGTACCAACCCTCAGATGCAGGAGGCTTCGACCCTGAAGGGCCCCACAGTTTGCTGACAACACCTTGTGGCGCGCGGGAGCAGTGCACGCCGTCGACGACTTGGTCTCGGTCTGGACTGTTACCAGACAACCGGACGGTGAGCTACCCATTTCTCACCGTCCGCAAGCCAACGTCTACGGAGGCCGGATATCGGCGGGATCACGGCAGTGACGGCGAGGGCGCTGTTGCCTTTCCCTTATGCGGTCGGCCTCCTCCTTTACGAGCATTACTGCTTTGCAGAAGGAGGCGACCGCTTGCCATTCTTCTTCGCTGCGGACCATGGCCTGATCCAAGCCCGGCGTGAGAGGTCACCGCCGCTGATCACCCCCACGAGGACACGGCGATGCTCTTCTCAAGCGGGGCACACCTCCACCGTGTGCTCCACCGTGTCCTCCGGGCTGGCCATACAGAGGCGACACCCGGGCGTCTCTTCCGCACGAATCCGGCGCAGGAATCTCCTGAACTTCCCATGTCCGGTGAAAACCTGCGTCATGCGGAAGGTGAGGACACCGTGATAGACATCACGCCTCAAAGAGGCGACTTACCGCCGAGATTATGGCGTGGCCAAGTTGGGGTGTAGCTCTATGAAGTACTTTTAGATAATTATGTTTTTTAAAAACTAAATTGTCTAAAATAATAACAGAAATTAACACGGGCATAGTCGTGGGTAACAGCTATAATTTATAAAGCTGAGGAGGTTGTTTGTAAAAATAAATATGATGCCCAAAATAACTATTCCACGCGGACGAAGTCGCGGGCACAGCTAGTATTATAATAAAACAAGAAACTTTTAATCCAATTTCAATTTTTCTATGTAACTCGAGTTCGGTTTTACTTACGTATCCGTTTTCCAAACAAAATGTTATATCACTTTTAATAATTAAAAAAATCTGGCAAGTCTGATTAATACAAAAAAATAAATAGGAATTTCATTACAATTACATGAGCATGTAAACCGCTAACCAGTTCCAAATAAATAGGTATTAAAATAATATATATTCTCTCACAAACAAGCTTATTTAGTCGAAACTACTTATAGTAAAACCAGATACATTCTTAGATAACCAAGATATACCTGTACCTAATATGTCCAAACAAATAGCAATTCAGGGAATTTCGTATGCATGACCGATCCAAAGCCAAAAGACCGGACGTTTAAGAGATATGAACTACGTACGTGGAATGCAAAAGAACATACGGATAAACAACTGCTAATATTTAGATAAGAACTTCCATTCGCAAAAGCGTGGACACAGAGTAGGTAAGAAATGAAGTGGTACCAGACACATACACTTATTTCGACTTTTCATTAGTGTCTAATGTGCCCCTATATGAAACCGTCCGAAAGATAACTTTACATTAGAAAAAACTTGGAAATCCGATTGCAGCGTCAATTCAGCCCTTCCAGGTCCATTTTTATTTTTAAACCATCTAGAAATCCAGTTGAATGCACATTATGTTTCATCCATAACGATTTAAGTGTTTGGAAGGAGATATATGATAAACATAATATGTAAAAGATCTATACATATAAAGATAAAATAATTTGAATTACAAGGACTGCCATTACTGAAAATCTGAAAATCAAGAAAAAATAATCTAACAATTTTCACTGATTAATTAAAAACGTCAAAATAAGCACATTCATACATTGCTATTATAGGTACTTCAATACCAAAAATCTATCAACTGTTCATCCCACAAACCATAAATAAGTAAAAACAATGAATGACTGAACACTCCATGTATTACCCACTCCATGATCCCGCATGACCAGTAAAGTTAAGGCTGCATGAGATAAGAGAAACCGTAAAACATACGTGCTTTCTTTGTACTTACGAGTACATCAAAATGGTGAGTTTTTTGCTGGCATTGTCATAAAAACTGTGCAGGGTTTTAGGGGAAATTTTGAGTACCTCGTAACCGCTTCGTAATGAGTCTGGCTGAATGAATGGCTGAGATAGGATGCAGTTGACATATCACAAACCTTTGTGAGCTGAGCGTTGGATGACCTCTTTCTTTAATTATGTGATTATAGACTCGAGGTACATCAAAGGTAATGATTATATCTACTACGTCTTTATGGAATATTATTGCTTATTTTTTATCGTCATACTGAAGAAATCCAGCCTATATAAGGCAATAGTGCTAACATAATTATGACCTCAAGTTGGTATCGCTACTTCAAAAGACGATTCTGGGTTGCTATTCATTTAAAGACGACCTGAATGAAAATTACCTATTTTTTTAATGGTAGCTAAACTCATGCAATCCCGTCTTTCCCGCCCTTGAGCGGAGCGGGAAACATTGCACACTCTTACTGACTAAACAACCTACTCCATTCCTACGTTGCCATGTATACCAAGGCCAGAGCCTTTCAGATGCGAACCTTAGGCCCTAGTTGACTTAGACCTTTCTGCAAGGTCCCTACGGTTTTCTGTCAACTTCTTGACGTGTGCAAAAATACTTGTAAAAATTACTACACTTAAATACTTGACCAAATCTACACTAATATATATAATATTATAATATAATATAATAAAGAGGTAAAGTTTGTTTTTTTGTTTGTAGGAGGTAATCTCTGAAACTAATGGTTCGATTGGAAAAATTGAAGCTATAATAGAAAGCTGCTTTACTCCTGAGTGACATAGGCTATAAATTATTTATATAACATGGATATTAGCCGAGCTATCACAATTTTTGTCTCACAAATTTTCCGCGGACGAAGTCGCGGGCAGAAGCTAGTATTTCATAATTAATCACAACATCAAATGCAACTCGAGTCCTCCTTTATTGTCAGTAATCTAACAGAACACAGGAAAATCGAAGCTTACTAGAGGCATGTGTTATATGAAAGAAAATCCCAAGGTAAACAACGAAGGCAACAACAAACCCTACAAGGAACAGGAGTGGGTTTTAGTCAGTAAAAGTCTGTACGCCGCGCCGTCGTGTTCCATCCGACAGCGAATTGCGTCCATTGAATGATATTTATTTATTTCGTAAATAGGTTTTAAAAGAATTTTTTTTTTCTTTTTTCCGTTTAAAATAGATGAATCCGGTGTTTGCTAGCTGACTAACCAGAGAAGAAACACTGAAACAAACTCAGGGGTCAAAGTGTCTTTTAAATTCTTGAGACCCGAGCGAACGTCAGCGTCCGTACACATATTGTCTTTCTATTATGTATCTAATTACGGTACTCGAAAGGCAAGTCCATACAGTAAACATTTCTCATATGATTTAACCATTAAATAATGGTCAAATGAATTGCCGCCTAAAAACACCACAAATAAAATCGTCGGTTATTGTAAAAGCTAATACACTCATCTTTACAAGGGAACAACCCTGATATCGTCGTCCTGTGTATCCAACCAAAATAAAAGCAAAAACAAATTATCCAACGTTTAAATCCCTCGGAGCTGCAAAGTCTGAAAACGGGTAAAGCAAAGGTGTCTTGTAAACAGTTACCTTCTTATTTAATAACGAAAGGTGTTCAGCGCCAACGGGTGACTTTTAAAACCATCTTCATTAACTCCAGGGGTTGCAAATATTTTTAACTTTTATAAATATTTTATCCGTCTTGGAAAAGTTGGAAGACCGTCCGTTCTATCAGCCGGCAATCTCGCATTTTAGTCACATCTGATTTGGCAGCGGTAGTGTCTACGTTTCTCTGCAGGTAGTCTTCTTAACAAACGGAGAGAAATGTTGAATACCCCGCGAAAATCTTGGCTTATACAAATCTTGATGGAGCTTAACAATGGAGTGAGTTGTTTTTGCTTTATGAATTTTACTGAATTATGTCGTCAGCCGGTTTTAAAGGCCCACCCACAGATAGGAGGGGGGCACACCCACGCCTTTGGTTACCGCTCCGATCTTATTAGTTGTATCGTGATGTTACGTAGTGGCCCTAAAACTTGAAGAGTAACTATAAGATGCCAGACACAAACACAATAATTTTTTTAGAGCCGAAGAACTTCCGTGTTCTCGCGAGGGCGATCGGAGGCGGCGGTCTTTTGTAAAGACCATGGTCCGGAGCGAAGAAGAGTGGCAGGCGGTCGCCTCATTCTGCGAAGCAGTAATGCTAGCAAAAGAGAAAGCAAAGGCAACGGCACTCACGCCTCAGCTGCCGCAGGCGCCACGTTGTCAGCAACTGTAGGGGCCTAGCAGGAGCAAAAGAACTTGTTTGATAAATTTCCCCCCCAAAAAAAACAATAATTTTGTAAAAAATTTTTTAACTATCTCAAATCTTTTAAGTAAACGTAAAGCCCAAAGGCTTTTTTTTCGAACCCTATCGGAATCCTAACCTTATCCCTGGAATTGATATGTTCATCAAACAAAAGAACTTTTTAGCCATAAAATAAAAGAATAAAAAAAACGATTCTTCGAAGACAAATATATTATTTAAAGAATAAAAAAGAATCCCATTACATACTTAGTCGTACACAGTCGCAAATGTTTCACTCCGAACCCTCTTGATACTTGCAAGTATACAGGGACAGAAATTCCTGGTATTTGTAAAAGGTCGTTATGTCGACCGTCCTACTTCAACTAACTATTCTGAACATGTTTCTAATAAGTCGCTACTCACAAGTCAGATTAAAATGTTACTGACAAAAGTCAAAAGCTTGATAACAAGTGAACCCACCCTGGGTTTACTTGGGAACATTTTTTTTTTGACAAGTATGGGGTCGTGTTGTACCAGTATCGATGTTAAGCCACGTGGCCGAAAATGGAACAAGCTTGCGTAAAAGTAGCCTGTTCAAAAAAAAATGGTTGCCTGTAAAGTCGGTTTTACGGGCGAAGATTTTACGTGACAACGTCCTAATTCTCTAGTGCTGCGCGCGCGGCAGACCGATCATAGTTGAGTGGGAGAGAGACGCAAGGCATTCGGCGGGCCTCTCTCTCGTTCGGTGACTCATCGTAACGTTACCGAGCGTTACACTTTTTCATAAGTGACTCCCAGCCGCAACCTAATTTAAGACGTTGTCACGTCAAAAGTAAAACTGCGGATGTTCCAATACGGAGATTTGCAAGAAACTCCATGGCCAGTGTTTCAAATTCATACAAAGGTCAAACATAGAATGGAAGCCACTAAGTGATCTGCTAGCTTTTCTCCATAGTACAGACGGCCGTCGGATCTTGGCGAGTCTGTAATTAAGTTAAGCCTGAAAACTCATAAAAAATAGTTTAAATTGCAATTTGCAGTTGTTATTATTGTTAAAAACTGTTATTGACACGTATTTTTTTAAAAACCTCAATTTTTGTGCGAGTTTTCAAACGCTAACATTAAAAATTCGCAGAGCGTAACTTCTAACTCGCCCAGATCGGGCCGTACTATAAAAAGATATTGACTTTACGTATAACCTACTCATACAAAACACTTCTCATAACACAAATATTCTATTTGTTACAAAGAGCAAGACGAAAATACTTAAACACTCAAATAAGTCGAACGTTATCCGATCAACACCGAAGAAAATCGAATAGAACCGTCCATTTTGAAATTTGTCACCCAAAACGCTATTCGGGAGCGTAGACGCTCACTGAATGTAATAACAAAATTTCATAATATACGGTACGACAGGTACAAGTAGTTACAGAAGTGAAATCTTCGCGGAAGCACGTAACGTTTTCATGGCGCTCGGTGCAAAATTTCACGAGATAACGTCACCTACATAAATGCTAAGTTTTAAAGTTTTTTGTGTTCTGTTTCGTTCAGAGATTTGCATAATTTGTTAAATGACATTAAAGACTTGTTCATCGATATTTTTAAATACGCATCGGTAACTTTTGAGGTGTTCTTTTTTGTGTTGACTTTAATCGTCTGACGTTTGTTTCAATTTTATTGTTGGTAACTTCTGGCTTATTATCCAACTACTCCAAAAGAAGGAATATGTTTTCGAGATCATTGGTCTATTTACCTCTGAAACCTAAAACACTTGGTTTATATTGACATAATTATAAGGCCTATATCCTAGCTTCTACCAGAGCCTTCACTCGTGTAAAAGTCGAAAATAATTGCAGCGAGACAGTACTCCATGGATACGAAGTGAATCTTTGTGTTATTTTGTAAAGATTTTAATTAATGGTACTTTGTATTTATTTATTTTAAATTTTAATTTAATGTTTTTATAGTATAATCAGGTTCGCGCTTGACCGCTATCTCACTTGATGGAAAGCGACGATGCGGTCAACGATAGAGCGTGCTTACCTAGAAGTAACCGTTTCAAAAAAAAATCAGACGATGGTAATTTGCCCGATGAATAAAAATGATACTATTTTGTTGAATTCACTTTTTTCAGTACCACCTGAAGGCTAGAAAACGCCTAAAGCATTAATGCTTAATAGATTGCTTTGCTTAAAGTATAGAGGTGAAGTTAACTTCACCTCTATACTTTTATGTGCATAAAGCATTTGATAAATATTCGAACTAATCAATTACACAGTTCCATAAAGAACTTCACCTCAAAATAGACGAAAATGTCGTGTTAATATCGCCGATACTGCCGTCTACTGAAACAAAAGGTGTCGGGACCGCAATGATTGAATGTTGCTCACAGAACGTAATAGTTGGGAGCTCCGCTCTGGGTTCAAGCACCAACTCCCGGGCGCTTAATGAAAAGCCGGTTCCAAAACAGATGTCCGACCTTTTGTTTAGAGGAAAATTGTCAAGTCTTTGTGAAAAATTGGGGCGTAGGTTGATTAGTAGATGCTTAAGGGTAATTTGAAAGGATTTTTTTTTGTAAGATTACGTCGTGAATTTCTGTTGGGATAATTGTGACTGTGTTTTAAGGTGGCACGTGTATTGTACTTTTTTTTTGAAGGTCATCATTCAGTAAGTTTTTCTGTTCTGGTGGAGGTAGGTTGCCATACGTCCGGGTTTCCCCGGATTTGTCCTAGTTTAGAGGTCATCCGGGGAGCGTCCGAGGAAGGTTTCATTTGTAGACCGAGTTTAAAAAAATAAATTAATTTAGAAAATTTGGGCCGCCCGCGAGACACGCACTATGCTCGCACACCACGATCATAAAGATCTCGTTGATATGTCCGGCTTTCAGACTCTAAAATCCGGGGTTTTCACGCGTCTTGTCCTGTTTTCCAAAGGACATTGGTCATCGTCCATACATAGTTCGCCTAAGAACCAACAGGGATGTGTATTTACTTTTTGGGTTTTAGATAATGTGTATATTCGATTGAACCTAAATTAAAACAACGGACACTTTTAAGAATTCTGAAAAAACTCAAAACACTTTTGGATTTTGAGGTTATAATTACGTCAATAAAAACATTCGTATTCAAGTAGGTAACGTTGTATTGCCACACTATTAGTCATTAGTACCAGCAAACAAGAGAAACAGCCTTTGCTAGAATTCATAATATATAATAGAAATCAATTTAGATAGGTATTTCATACATTAAAACAATGTTTTGCTTTAGAAAATATTTAGTTTTATTATAGGTTACATCAATCATCATCCACCAAGTGACATTACTACCAAATGTCATCTGTCAATTCATCAACTGTCAGTGTCAATTTTAATGCTCGTTCGAAACAGCGCTTTCAATTAAGTTTTTTGATAAGCCGTATTATGGTTCCGCGACATCATAGCGGACTGATTATTACTTAAAATCATTATTTTTTATCAAGTGTTGAGAATATTGACGCTTGTCTGTGTCAAGCTCTTAATAAGAGTGCTGTTACAAAGACTTGGCTGTATGATTTATAATACCTTTGCATATTAAAAACCTCAAATTGAACCAAAAAATAATAGAATTGTCACCGAAGATTATGACGGAAGCTGAGGACGGAAGTGAATACTTTTTAAAATGTTTTCGGAATTAATAAGTGTCCGTTCTATTGAAATATTTGTAATGTATATTATTAAAATAACTAAGAATTATAGTAAATGTTTCATGCGTGTTGATTCATAGGCCAACTTTTACCATGTCCTTTAGAGATGGCAACCCCAGGTGGAGGCCGGAGTATTATGTACTGACTAAAACCTACCTGCGACCCTATCCTTTGTGAACCAGGATCTCGGAAAGAATCCTGCACAAACTGAGCTCACGTATGCTATGCAACATTCTAGCATTTCTTTAAAAACAGATGCCTTACATGGGGTGCATGTGACTGGCTAGCGCATGACAAGTGTCCTACGTCATCTATTTTCAAGCAAAAAAAGAACAAATGTCATAATGCGTAACATTCGTGGCATACGTTGCCACGAATGTTACGCATTATGACATTTATATTGCTCTATTTGCTTTTGATTTACTTTTTCGGATAAGCCGAACAGAAAAAATATTTGTGAGGGTCCGCATGATGAAATTCTTAAGTCCATTGGCCTGTTCCATCTCCTAGAAATGATTCTTCAGTCCCAGTAGTCGGAACAACAAAAAGGCTGATGATGATGACGATAATGACCCGTTTTTTTCTTTTTCTTTGTTCTTTGTTTCCTGGAAAAAACTAAGGCAGGAAGTTAGTCGGCTCTCTGAGACGTCTATTTGTAATTTTGCTTCTCATCACAAAAAAATATTGCTTTAGCACTATCTCTTCTTTTTCCATTCCTAGTCTATGCTGTTAATTTTCTGAAAAGTAAACCAGACGTCCGTGAACGCACTCACTGGTATCTCATACGCCCTTTTTCTGCACTCGAGACCGAGAGATGTCATTGTTCGATTTCTCGCCTCAAACAAAAGCTTACTAATTTCACTAATTTTTTTTTATTAGTTATAGGAAAACTTACAGCTACTTAAACAATAAAAACTTACAATAAGTTAAAAACGGCCATTTACAAGTTTTCACTTTTAACTAATTATTATTAAGATCATACGCGCATATCTTGCCACACTTATTATTTTTTCCACAACACTTTCATCCATGATAATCAAGCATAACTGTCGCAATTAAATATTTAAAATAGACAGACCACAATAATTACAGAGTGCTAGAAGAGCTATTATTCATAGCCTTTTTACCCTCTCAAGTCTTTTATGTTCTTCGCTACGAAGATATACTTTTAATTGGAGTCGTTTTGAAGCACGCAAAGAGTCTTTTAATTAAAATTTTAACTCTTCATGTTTAAAAAGAGTATGATGGCTCGGTATCCGAGGGCATCGCTGTAACTTCCGCAACGAATATTTTTCCTTTATGAATTCTTTGGATTTTTCTATGTCTGGGATAAAGTCGGACTTACTGGGCAAGTTATTTAAGCGATTTTATTTTCAAGGATTTTTAAACGGAATGTGATTATTATTTGAGTGAAATATGTAATTGAAATGGTTATTTTAGTTTCGCCTGACTAATGTTTGTGATCAAATCATGTAAATTAAATTTGATCCACTTCCTGGTTACCGATTGAGCTAAAATTTTACAAGCATGTGTAAATCGTATGACAATGTCATATTATGATGACATGGAGCTAATCTGATGTGGAAGCTGGAAGGTGGTCATAGGTACTTGGCAATCATCATCATTATCATCATGTCAGCCGAACGACGCCCACTGTTGGGCATAAGCCTCCCCCCAAGGATCTCCACAACGATCGATCCTGTGCTGTCCGCATCCAGCGGCTTGGCAATAAAACAATACAAACCCAAGTTTGGGCTCGTTTGATTTGTATTAACGAGTACTTTGATCCTATATGGTGACCAGGGTCGGATGACGGAAGCTGGAAGATGGCCATGGGAACTCGGTAATTACACGACATAGCCCTATCGAATTTGGTCTCGTATGATTCGTCTTGACAAGTTCTTTGATGCTAAATGGTAAACATATCTGATCTGTAGATGGAAGACCGCCATAGAAACTTGGTAATAAGGAATGGATTTGATGAGTATTAGTTATACAGTAAGTATATGCCGCGCTATTTAAGCTTGTTATGAAACATATATTTTCATTGAATATTTGTTTTAATTATAATTGATTACTGTTTGCTTCTTTGATCACAATCACCAGATACCTGAGATCATACCTGATGGAAAGCGATTATGTGGTTGACGATGAAGTACACTGATGTAAAAGTAACCTATTCACTCTTAATAACTCCAAGACTACATAGGTACCATCGCGGTCACTTCCGCCTGAAGTCTTTAAAAAAAATTCGCTTAATCCTGCGGCGCGGGCGTGGCGCCGAACCAAACCTCTGAAATGTTCGTTTCGAGTGCTAGTAAAAATGAATTTAGCGGTGGTCAGGCGGGCTTCGATGGTACCTAATTAGCCATCAGAAAATGCATATTCGAGTCTGCAGGGAATTCCACTTTTTAGCTATACGAACAATAAATATAATATATAAAATAATATATTCGACAACTATCACACAACGCCCGCGCCGTCTATTGCCAAGCTAAGCAGAGTTTGTGTTATGAGTACAAGACAACTGATAAACATAGTTACTTATATATTTCTAATTATATTATAGATAAAATACACCCAGACACGGAATGTGTCCTTAAATGTTTTTTACTAATGGGTCCCATCCATATCCAGACATCCTTGTCTACCACATACTTGTTTTGGTAATAATTATAAGTAGATCTTTGCTAAATGTGTAATGTTCCATTTTCATAAATTCTCGTAACAATTCGGTGAAATACTTTTTATTTAGCCGAATCCTAAAAATACACTCAAAGGTACGAACCTAAGGGTTTACGTATAAGTCTGTTTGTCATGTTATTTATAGAGATAATGTAAGAAGTGAAGCGTAATTAGAAGAAGTAACGAATAGAAGGTTTTTTTTTTAATTCAAATTCAGGAAAACATATTGTGTATTGTTAACCTACATGAATTTTTATAGAACATCTGATGTTTCCATCGATATATATATATACTAGATTAGGCGTATCGTACAGAAACTTTTTTTAACTTAGGTAATCTGAATACCTTTACATTAATGATCTTAGTTCAGTCTTGACGTTTACGCGGTGTAAGCTTAAAAAAAATTGTTACATGTCATAATGCCAATGAAGGTCTGCAACGGAGTTTGCAGTATTTTGCCAAATAGTTTCTATCAACGTGCTTTCTATCGGTAGGATAAAATTCCGTAGATGTTACAATGTATCAGTATCTCAAACTTTATAAAATGTTATCGAAAAAAATCTTTAACCCAATGATTGACGTCCAAACTAAAACCGTCATGCAAGTACTTGCACAAATACTGCAATCTTTCCAGACATTGCAGACTTGCAGATACTTAACTAGCCACGTAAAATGCAGAAGACATTTCAGCGTAGAAGCGAGCAACTCTCAAACAACTTCTTGATTTATTATTGTGGGAAACTATTTGAGTATTTAGTCTAGTGGCTTGGGCGTCACTCTTATCAGGGTTTCAACTTTACAAACTTTAACTATTAGTCAGTAAGCAATTACTTGCTCAACTGAAAGGAATACACAACTGGTTTGAGGGGCAATTATCATAAAACTGAAGTTGCATGACAGTGGATTTTGTAACGAATGAGTTGTTTGTAGTGCTTGTTCACAAAAGTATAAAATGCTGTATTTGATGGTTTTGGAATATACTAAAAAAATTTTGGTAAAACAAAAATATAACAAAGAGATTTATTATGATTTTATAATATGATTCGTT
Source organism: Mythimna loreyi (assembly GCA_029852875.1). Lineage (NCBI taxonomy): Eukaryota > Metazoa > Arthropoda > Insecta > Lepidoptera > Noctuidae > Mythimna > Mythimna loreyi. Next base: position 11,484,841 of record CM056792.1, read on the forward strand.
GACTGTCCGATTTTAACTTTCTACTTAACCTTTGAACGTAGGTGGGTTTTAGTTGGTACAAATCTGACATGCACTACTCTAGAGCAGGAGAAGTTCCATTTAAAAAAATCATATACGTATAATATTTTCAGTTTTCTGCAGGAACCTTTGAAAAAGTTGCCGTTGTCAATGCAAAAGGCAAATGACTGAATATTCAGGTTTTAGTCAGTGAAAAACACAAAAAGTTATTATTTCAGCTTTTTAATAAAGCGAACTTGCCCTAATCAAAATCAAAGGTCTAGGACGACTAGAACGAACTTGTCCTAGTATGTATATAACTATCGGGATAAACAGAGGTGACAGCTGTCAAATTTCATAGTTGCCACTTGCTTGAAAAAAAAAAATTATATTCCAATTTTAAAAGTGTACTCTTATTGAGACACCCTTTATTTATGAAAACAATGTTGGGAAAAATCATCTTCTAATTTCGAAAATAACAATGGCGGTATTTTAGCTAAGCAGGGTGATTAAGAAAAATATTTACGCTTGGCGCAGTTCCGGCACTTTAACAGTACAATTTGGCCTATAAAACAAAGTCATAACGCAAATTAGCAGTGTGTTTTAACCGCGCTTAAACTGATACACATTACTTATTTATGGTAAGCCCGGATTCCTCTGGTTAGCACGCCCATAATTTTTACTACTAAACAATTTCCCGAATGAATTACGATCCTTTTAACTGACGATAATGGTACTCGTCATAAAATGTTGCTTTACGATATTATAGAAACTCGTAAAACAAACTTTGTTTACGTATAAACAGGGTCCTGCTTAATTACGTTTTGTGATACTGTAACACATTATTTTCATTTCTAAAATGTTTTAAAGTTACTTTAAATGTCAGAGTTTTAATTAAGCAGATACGATCTTATGGCTCTGAGCAACTTTGCGTTCTTGAAGGTTTCTGTTTATTTAGAGCAGGCTATGGGATATTTCCTCGTGGTATTCATAATGTAGGTAGTCCGAGCAATATGTTGCGTTAGAGTCAATATTTATACCGTTGCCGCGTAACTTATGAGCATTATATATACTTATATATATTTTTTAATATATTTAGTATTTATTTATTGAGCAAATATGCATAAGCAGTGTAGTGTTGTTTTTGTTTAACCCACAGCTTAACTGATAGAGAATATATATACTCCATAGTTATGTATATATCATTATTTTGATTAAGTATTATTACTGTTTTTTTTTCTTTTTAAGTTTTTTTTTATTATAAATAAGTTTGAAGGCCACACTATCGCATTAGGTTATACCTATAAATAAATATAAATAAATAAACAAAGAATGCCTTGTAGCATTAAATTCCTCTACGTGAAGTGGTGTCTGTCCCCAAAGAGTTCACATGAGTCATTTTATTAAGCTAACGGACTGGCTGAGTGAATGTTTGAAAGATATTGGCAGCTTTAGAATAAGTTTAAGTTTTGTAGAAAAAAAAGAGTTTTTTTATGGCAAATAAAAAAAAAATCATATTGTGTTTTCTGGTTTAGAAAATGCCATTAGATGTGTAATGAAATAAGTTGTTAAAATACGAAAATATACATATAACGTTTTCTGCTGCTCACGGTCTTTTTTATTGAAACACAAACCCCAGACCTAAGCCTTAATAAAGCTAGCCCTCAACAGTACCACTAATTGTAGATGAAGTTTAAATAAATATAACAATACATTTATAAATTATGATTGAGTTCGACTAGACTTTCATCAAACTTAATATTCGAAGATGGCAAGCTTGCGATTTCGTGATTATAGTTTGAAGGTAGGTTTTTTTTGTTAGTTTAAAATAATGACTGATGATGAATTATTCTTATTCTTTTGACAAATTTAAGTAGATTTAAAGATTGACATAAATTATATCTTATCGTGCAATTTTATTTCTATTTATTGATCCTTTTTTGGTTTAACATATTTTATTATTTGTCATCGTTTAATTATAACGTGTTTTTTATTATGTTTGAACTATAATATAACGTATGCCTGTGCACTATTATATAAGTCTTGTAAGATCTCAGATCAATAAACTATTATGACTGCACTATGAAACGAATTTCAGCTGTAGTAAAATAAATAATAAACTCCGAAGAAGTAGGTAACACCCATGTGTATCACATAACGGTACATTTACAAAGTACTTAAGCTAAAATCCCATGTAATGAGAGGAAAATTACTAATACCATTCAGAAATACATTAAGGAAATCACGATGCTTAAAACGTTGTAATGAAAACAACATATTAAAATCTTCAAATTTACTCCAATGACAAATTATCTAAGAGCGTAAAATGAAGCCGATGAGTTACCAGCCCAATAGTCTTTTTCAAGGAGCGAAACGTAAATGTTTTGCTGAAGCAGTGGCAGGTATAATTTAATTTCATTTGGGGGAGTTGGGTTGATTATAAATTTAATTTATGTGAGCCGTGACGTCAGAGGGCCCTGCTTGTTATTCGCACAGCGTGCAATTTATCGACTGGTCTGATGAGAGCTGACAGTGTTACAGCTATTTGATTTTTTTTTTTTGTGAAGAACTGATTATTTTGGTGTGTACACTTGAGTGTGTGGGATGTCAGAAGTTATTTTCCTTTTTTTTTCGTTATTAAGGAAAGGCTCGCGTTTGACCACTGTCTCATCTGTGTGGATGGCAATGGGGTCAATCAATCAATCATTTATTTATTCATAAACATAGGTTATTTACACAGGATCTTAAATATTAAATAGTGCGCTTGACTAGAAGTATTTTATTGTTTCTTAACTCAAAGACCATAATACCATAGGGACAGCTATCAGGTAATACCGACACTAGCAAGACATTCCACTCCTCCGCCGTATTACTGGTCATCACCCTACTACTCTTCCCGCGCGCCTCAAGAAGTTATCAGCAAACTGTAGAAGCCCGCCAGGGTCGAAGCCTTCTGGACACCAGGGCCCAGGAATTAAGATAGGAAGGAACGATGAGTCGTTTAGTCAGTAGAAATCTGACACTGTCTTCCACTCCGCCCAAGGGATTCGTCATTCGATTAATTATCTTTCTCACCATAAAAATAACTTTCTTTTATTACATTTCACCATTCCTAGGAATAAACTGTAATCAAGTCTAGAATAAATAAATGTTATACAGAATAGATTTGTCATTCCTTTTAGCTTTGTCCTTTCTGTAGTTTCAAAACGTAAAGTTTGATTAGTTTTTTTCTATCCTACCTTATTTCTTCAGTAAATAATGGTTTCCTTTAAGAAACGGTGAAAAGAAATAAAATACCAATTTAGTTCTTTTCCGACTATTAACCTCAATTTGATAATGTTATTTTACTTGTACTCCTGATTTTCTAGATTTTCTTTTTTTTTTTTTGTCCTTCATACTAGGGTGGACCAAGGAAGCGTGTTCATTTGACCTTTCAAACGTTCCCGCAAGTTCACTGGGATTGGTTTTACTAAACTGAAAGAGCTTTGACCCTTTGGTTTTGCCAATCTTTCTTTGAGGCTCCCGTAATAGAACACTAAGTGTCGCTGACTCGAGTTTGGTCCTTGTCGAACTGCCGGACGGCGAACTACCCGTTACTTGTCGTCCGTAAACCCGTGTCCCGCCTTGCGACTTCCAACGCCCAGGCCGTCTCATGCGGCAGCGGCTAGGACATAAGGATGTCCACTCGTTCACGGTTATAGCCCGCTTTCTCCATAACTGTTTTGTAGAAGGTGTGGGTAGAAGAAGACTACGGGCCAACGCTACGTAAGCCGGGAGCCAGCACGAATGTCCGTGCGGCCTTTCGTCGCGGGTCGTTGCTTGAGTGTAATTTGCAGCGGTCCCCGAAGAGGAAACTGGATAGTGACCTGCACAGTGTAACTACTTCAACTTGAACAGTGTGCATGTAGTCATATCGATGAAGAACTTTAATAGACCACTTTTGTATAAAACCGCGCGGGTTCCCGCTTTACGCAACATTGGCCCTTAGTGTGTATATGATAACCTCCCAAACAAATATTTATGTAATCTTATACGCACTCAAATCTAAGTGCAGGGGCGGACTTAATGCCATATTTTTAATATAACAATATCATCTAAATCATGAGCACGCATTTCCTAATTTAAAAACTTCACTTCTAAAGCGCTGGTGTGAGAGTTGTCTGAAGTATTTTAAAAGGACATGCCCTCGCCATATTGATGACGTCGTTGACGTTCTTCAAAAAGGTCAGGTGCGTGCTCCTTGTAACGGCGCGCTCCATAAAAACCATGAATATGGAAAAGTGGAAAATCTGTAAGAAACGTACTGGCGACTTGAGTTTTAAAGTTCCTTTTTTATATGAAATATGATTTATTTTTGGAGTGAGAAGTCATGGAGCTCAAAGGTGATGCAATCGTTGATGGTGAGGCGCACTAACTTATTAAGAGCAAAATTCACTATTGCCTTGAAGACACCTAAATTATATTGTCCCCTAATCTGAAATAGCTTGACCAATTTGTACGAAATTAACTGGGTCCTGAGATTGTTTAAAAAAATTATCGGACCCGGTACGTCGAGTCGCGCCAGTTCGCCTGTCAAAAATCCAGATTGCTTTTTATATTGGAATGTGTTTGTCAATAAATAATGTGTGTTGTTAACGACATTATTAATTGCAAGCAAGCAAAACTACTATGAAATACATACGTGTTTAGTAATCTAAAAAACTCATAATTTACAAAAGAACTCTTTTAACATCAGGTTCCATTTAGGGCGCTTACGCAATAATACGTTAAGTTACGTATAATTAGATATAATTAGTTAAGTTACGTAATTGGTTAATTTAGGGTATGATGAGGCTGACATACCTTTGTAAGGTAAAAGCCTCTAAATAAATAAAGATTAAAAAAAAAAATTAGGGCGCCTTCAAATAAGAACAGCGTGACGACAGCGCGGCTGCAGCACTACAACTACGCTGCCGTAGCGTGGCTTTTGTGACTATTTTGAAGGCACCCTAATAAATATACGAACCGAACAAAGTAAAAAAATCACATACTATTATTGCCAAAAAACCTCGCTAAACGAATAGTTAGTTTCCATATAATTTACAAATGACGCTCGTGGGACTACATTTAAAGTTACAATTTCGCAGGTAATGACCTTTTAATATCACCCTAGTTGGTACAACTCTCAACCCGTGTTTTGTTAAATTATATCATTACATTGTTACATTAACATTAGTGGAAATTATAGTTTTAGTATTGTGTACAGTTGGAACGAGTCAATGGTCTTTCAAAGCAACAAATTACCTTCAAATGTTTCGGGTAATGTATTGGTTTTTTCCATTGGTGTGTTTTTTTTTACGGTAACGCTTTTTGTTATTAACTTGACTACCACATTGTTCTTTTTTTAGGTGGTAAATTATCCAATGACTTCTCTTTATAGTGGAGCGGAGACTTATTTTTCGGAAGCCAACACGATGGTCCCAGTACGGCACGGACGTATTGTCCGTGGATAAAATGTAAGGCAGGAGTACGGTTTTAGTCAGTAGGAGTCTGACACTGCCCAGACTGGCTTGTTTGTGAGGCAGCCTGAGCGTCCATGAAAGATTTCCCAATCCAGCCGAAAAAAAAAAATGGTCCCAGTAGCTTTTGGCACTGCTAGACATCTACAGACATCTCTATAATGCGCGCGTAAAACACTACGCGCTGTCGACTGGGTGCTCGGGTTAGGTCCGGACGGTTCCGAACGACTGGACAGAGAGCTCGCCGTACTGCTACGTCGTAACTGTGCTACGGTGTAGCACCAACATGCTAGCGTACGCAATCGTAGCGCCAACATGCTATAATTGCGTAACCTAGCTGAAAGCTTAAACTATGTTCCACGCGCGTCTCAAGCAGATGTCAGCAAAACCATAAGAACCCAGTAGATTCGTAGCCTACTAGGGCCCTGGGATGTGTTGTGTGATAATGAACTTCGTGGTCCTCAAACGAAGGCAAACAAGAAACAAAAGAGTGAGTTTTAGTTACGTCAATAAAAGTCTGACAGACAAGCCCTCCTGCTCCGCCATTGAGCGGGAGAAATCATATAATGAGGTTCGAAGTTTAAAATTCCATTGTTTCATTAATGTCAATCTCTCTCTATTTTTCTGTTCTAAATAAAAACTAAGACACTTCGCAACTATTCTTATATCATACACAAAAAAACTTATAAATTATTAAAGTCCAATAAGTACATCCAAAAAAATACAGGAAAAAAACTATACTCAAGGGCTGTAAAACTTGAACGATGTCTTCATATATTATTTATATGCACCGAAATAAATTCCGGAAAAGTATTGCACCCCGGAAAAGTTATGTTAAGGAATAGTTGTAGCCAAAATTCTGGCCGTCCTCATATAAGTAAATGTGGGTAGAAATAAATCTCTGAAACGTTTGGCAAATACATACGAGCTGGGTTATAGAGAGAGTTTAATCACGATAATGTCGATGTACGTACGTGCATTAGAAAAATTGCTTGTATCAATTGCTCTTAAGTAGAATTGCTATGTCGAGCTGTAGGTACAAGTGTGTGAATTTTTATTCAGGTAAAATTTTTATAGCAATTAATCGTTCTTATATTTATTCCGGGCACCGTAGGTGCGGGCTTGCTTGCGAGCAATAGGTAGCTCGCCGTCCGGTCTGGTTACAGTCCGGACCGAGCCCAAGTCGTCGACGGCGCGCACTGTTCCCGAGCAATTCAAAAAGTTGTCTGCAATCTGAAGGCCATCAGGGTCAAAGCGTCCTGGGGCCAAGGGTTGATGCGAAAGCGTAACACCAGAGCTCTGGGATTAAGGCAAGAAAGGAACGGGGAAGGTGGTTTAGTCAGTAAGAGTCTGACACTGTTTCCCGCGCCGCCCAAGGACGGGAATAGCTATTCTTTGATTTTTACCTAACATAAAAAAATCCTTTGGATATGATATAATCGTTTTACCTCTTACTCTTTTGCCTGTATATATTTTGTATGTATATATATATATGTATCTATTTTTTAGTATTTAGTTCTTTAATATGATTGTTTTTCTTTTGTATTTGCACCAAGTGCAACCCCATTTTGTGTCCTGGAAATTACTATCTATACAGGGTTGCCTGGAAGAAATCGCCGAGTGCGATAAGGCCGCCGATTGTATGTTTTTTTTTTTTTATTATAAGTTTTCCTTTCCAATGTATTTTAGTCTTGGTGTACAAAGTGTATAATAAATAAATAAATAAATATAATATGTTAGATTTGGATACGATTGAAATCAAAACATGAGTTTAGGCTTTCAAAAAGGTTGACCGATGACTTCGTTAGAGTTGCGTGAATGTGATGGATGCAAGACAGAGGACTGGTCGTTATGATGATACTTGAGGGAGGCTTATGTCCGGCAGTGGGCATCTTTCGATTGAAATGATGATGATGAGGACAGTGTAAATTCAGTGCGGTACTCATGAGGCCTCATAAGGGTTACAATTCAAAATCCTACATGGTTTCCTCGTAATTAGAACATTAAACACGCGAGAGTTCCAAATCAAAAATCGGGAGTAGCCCAGACATCTCACTTGTCTAGTCCGAAAGTCCAATCTTTTTAACGAAGGTTTACGAGACTTGACACCCTATTTCATATACCTCTAAAACACAACCAAAACGCTTGCTTTTATTATCAAAACATCTTTTTTTTCATTCACAACCGAGTCGTGGCTAAAATTTCCCAACTAATTAAGCCCGGCTTTTTTAAATAAAACATTTCAAAAATGATAACGAGTTATCGTTTTGGAGAAGCGTCCATTATACCAGTTGTGAGATAGTCATCTACAGGGTTTTTTTTTTTTTTTTTTTTTTTTTTTTTTTTTTTTTTATGGTAGGTGAAAATCATCCAATGACGAAACCCGCTCTTGGGCGGAGCGGGAGACCAGTGTCAGACTCTTACTGACTAAAAAACCTACCCCGTACCTTCCTTGCCTTATTTCTGGAGTCGAGGTTACAATTTTCACTTACCCTCTAGGCTCCAGGAGGCTTCGACCCTGAAGGGCCACTGCAGTTTGCTGACAACTCCTTGAGGCGCGCGGGAACGGTGCGCGCCGTTGACGACCTGGACTCGGTCTTACCAGACGATCGGACGGCGAGCTACCCATTGCTCACCGTCCGCGAGCCAGTGTCTACGGTGGCCGGATATCGGCAGGATCGCGGCGGCGACGGCTACGGCGAGTACGCCGTTGCCTTTGCCTTATGCGGTCGGCCTCCTCCTTTACGAGCATTACTGCTTCGCAGAAGGAGGCGACCGCCTGCCATTCCTCTTCGCTGCGGACCATGGCCTGAACCAGGGCCCGGCGCGAGAGGTCGCCGCCGCCGATCACCCCCACGAGGACACGGCGATGCTCTTCCCAAGCAGGGCACACCTCCACCGTGTGCTCCACCGTGTCCTCCGGGCTCGCCTCACAGTGGCGACACCCGGACGTCTCTTCCGCACGAATCCGGTGCAGGAATCTCCCGAACTTCCCATGTCCGGTGAGAACCTGCGTCATGCGGAAAGTGAGGACGCCGTGAGGTCTATCCAGCCACGCCTCAAAGAGGGGCACTACCGCTGAGATTACGGTGTGCCCAGCGCTGGGTTGCGACAGTCGCTGTTTCCACTTCACCATGAGATCTCGCCGGAGCTCCTTCCGCCACGCCTCGACATGTTCGGGCAGCGGATCTTCGCCCCGGCGTTGCATCTCCACGCGCTGGTCGTGCATGTGTGCAAGGACTGTTGCCTCCAAATCCCATGGTGGTAGGCCAGCAAGGAGGCTCGCCGCCTCGCGGGACACCGTGCGGTATCCCCGCACCATCCGGATGGCCATGACCCTCTGGCAGGCGTTCAGCTGGGCCGCCGGGCGTTTACGTAGCGTCGGCGCCCACACTGGTGCCCCATAAAGGGCCATGGACCGGACGATGCCGGCGTAGAGCCTCCGGCAGAAGGCGTCTGGACCCCCAAGGTTCGGCAGGAGCCGCTTGAGAGCAGCCCCCGTCCGATTGAGTTTGGGGGCCAGACGTCGGAAATGCTCCTCGAAATTCCATCGGCTGTCGAGGACAAGTCCTAGGTACTTCATCGTCGACCCGACGCCGATGTGAACTCCTTCTACCGTTAGTTGGGAACCCGTTGGTGGCGCGTTCCGAGGGCCGTGAAAGCACATGGCCTCGGACTTGTGCAGTGCCACCTTGAGTCCCAACTGCTGGATCCTCTCAACGACTGTCGCAACCCCACGTGTCGCTAGTTCGACCGCCGCCTGGTACGACCTTCCCTGCGCTAGGACCAGCGTGTCGTCTGCGTAGCAGACCACGCTGACCCCTACGGGGAGGTCGGCGCGCAGCACGTAGTCGTACCCGATGTTCCACAAGGGCGGTCCTAGTACCGATCCCTGTGGGACACCGCACGACATCTCTCGCCGTTTCCAATCTCCTTGGTGACCGGGGTAGACTATGTACCTGTCGGACAGGTAGGCCTCGATCGTACGACAGAGGTAGTCGGGCACCCGGTGATACCGGAGTGCCGTCCTAATGCAACTCCAGGGCAGGGAATTAAAGGCGTTGGCAATGTCCAACGACACCGCCAAGACACACCTGCCCCGGGACACCGCATCCCCCGTCGTGAGGGCTCGCACGCGCATGATGGCGTCCACCGTGGAGCGCCTCCTGCGAAACCCGAACAGTCATCTACAGGGTGACTTTTCATTTACCAAAACAAAGGGACAAATCAAAATAAAGCTCTGTTCCTCAGTTCTTTTAACTCCAAAATACCTTTCATATCTGTCAGAATTTAATTTGCAATTATAAATTCGTACCGCCCTAAATTAAAGGTACTCAGTTAATTGAATAAAATGAATAAAATAGTTGTTTTGTTTCATTTATTTTAATTAAATCTCAAAATTGACGGAATTTAAATTAACTACTAGATTTGTTGTTTACGCTTGCTCTCGGGTACATTATAAGAGAATTCTTAAATAGGTATCTATGTTTACTGACTTATAATATTGCTCTGGAAAGTTTTGGTATCCAAACTAATTATATCTATTAAGTACTAGACCTCTCTTTATGGTGGGAAAAATCTCATAATGATGAATCCCGCCCTTGGGTGGAGCGGGAGACAGTATCAGACTCTTATTGACTAAACGACACACCCCATTCCTTCTTAGCCCTCATACCGTGGTTGGACCTTCCTTTGAAAATGGAACGGGGCCCCAGGAGGCTTCCACCCTGCAGTTGGGCCTCTACATTTGCTGATCAAGTGCTTAGCCGACCTTATTTATTTATTCTTTATTGTACACCACATTATAAATAATTAGGACAAACATTATTAAAAAAAACCTGCAGTACCTTACCTGCAGTTATACCCGAATCTTTGGTTACTGTTCCACTTCCGTTGATCGTAGTCATCATCATCTCAGTGCCAGTCCCGGTTACCTTGGCTTTCACCAAAGTGAATGATCGTAGTGTGACACTATAAACCTATACTATATCGGGTGACTAGTAATTAATGACCGATACTTAAACACATGATTGTAATCACGATAACAAACAACTTTTACTATGGGACCAAATCCGAAATCGTGGAAACATTGAGGGTTTTTAGAAATATTCGCACCACCAGCTAGCGCCACTTAGCCGTCAGGTCTTTTACTTTGAAAACTTATATATGACGTTGACGTCTAACGTTTGACGTTGACGTTGATGTCTAGCTAATGTCAGTAACATAAGCGTTTTGACAGGTGCCTGGAGCTGACGCCTCAGTGCTGCCACCTGGTGAATGACATCTTAGAACACCCTCATTGAACGAACAATCGTGAAAATGTACTCAACTTGCTGTTCAGTACATTTTGACCAATTAGGCGATCAAATTGTACTCCTGTTCAGCAGATTCTTTTTCACGGTTTCAGTTCATGGTATCATAGTATGGCCTATTTGGGTTAATGGGGGATCTAACACGATTTTAATGTTTCAATTCGTTCCTGAGATGAGTGCGGAAAAACAAACAAACTTTTTGGTTTTACATTTAATATTATAGCATGAAATACTAGCCCCCTGGCCTCGGCTTCGTAAGCGTGTTACAAATTATTTTAATTTACGGATTCGCTCTAATTTAATATGCATACATTATGCACTTAATCTTACGTCATAAATCACTTTGTCTGTTTGTCGTTTTTTGGTTTAACACGAACATAAAGACAGACACACGCGTTTGAGAAAGTATATAGTAATAATTAAGCATATTGCGATAGATGTGTGTAGAAAAAAAAATAGGTATTTAAACCTGAGTTGGTCTTGCAGGGTCATTGATATGACTATTATAGAAACAAAACGCATAGTTCTCGGCAGCAAAATGACGTAAGTAAAACCGCCCCCACAAAAACACAGCTGCCTTCGAAATAAATTCCAACTACACTTTCATAACTTCACATTAGTTATGGACATGAAATTTCAGCGACAGCTGCGGACCTGACCTACCTCAATTTAAAAAGCTGCTTACTTTACTACCGTAGAAAAAATGAGAGCATCGTAACCGGGGCAACGGGGCATCTTTGCTTAAAAATTCAATATGGCTAAACGTACTTGGACTGTAGGATATATCACGTGAAAGCAATTTGAACACCTCTCCGGCAGCACTAAACGTTATTTATGGTAAGCCCACGGCACTCAGTGGATAGCCCACATTGAGTTTCAAAGGATTTTCGGCAGTAACGGGTTTTATTATCGACATTGTCACGTACTTACTGTGCCGCCTTATGTTTGGTCAGCTTTGATGGTTTGTCGTTTATTTATGTTAGGACTAGTCTGTAATAAATCGTCATTATCAACATTTCAGCTAAATTACGTCCACTGTCGGACTTCCCAATACTGCGTCTTTCGGTAGATGATCGCCAGAACCTTTCACCCCATTGACCATCTGTTTCGCAAGCAGAATCGTAGCGTTGACTAGTTAAGACGTGAGCAAATTTAAAAACAAAATACAAATAGTTTTTATTTGTTAAAGGTAGTCCTGAAAAAAACCCTGAAGCCTGTTTCTATCATAAATTTGAAAACGAGACAGTCTCTATTGCAAACCATCTTTCGATCTAGGCGCTTACCGTCAGGTGAAAAAGTGCTAAAAAGAGCCAATCTATTATTAAAAAAAAACTTTGCTCTAAAAGAAGGGCTTGCGCAAGGTGCTCTTCTGTCTTCTCTCTAAGGTGCCCTTATAAAAACCACTAAATTTTGGCAATTCTTCGGGTTATATATAAATATAACCCGAAGAATTGCCGAAGAAGAGGGAAGAATTGGTTCTCATCTTTAATTTCTGATCCTAATAAATCGGTACTGTATGTTTTAAAACCCCTCCAGTGACTGTACTTTTTCAAATCACTTACGTCTTGTTATCATAGATGAGATATCCAACTAAAACAGTTCATCACAAAGAAACACAAAAAGTCTAAAAATAAACACCTCAAAGACGTCACCGTTTCGCTTTTTCTTAACAAAACAACTTAATGAAAGTCTCTAAGCAAAGTAAACTTACCAAGAGTATTACATCTTCCTAAATAAAGATAATCTCCTAAAAGTAATCACCAAATGGATACCGAAGGAAACACGGAACTCTAATTTTACACAGACGCTTCGATCAGCTCATCCGCTTAGATAGGGAAACTTGGTTCCGTAACAATCCGTCCGGCTACATTAGTCAAACTCGACTTAATACCCGAAATAGACTTAATGTAATCCCCTGAAATAATAATGAATTAGATTGATAGAGATGAGTAACTCAACGTGAAATTGAGTCTTTCTTAGGACACTATCACCAAAACCTTTTAGACGCCACAAAGCTTGCAACTAATAGAAATTCTTAAAGGATTCCAAGAAACACATGTTGAAAATTGATATATTGTACGACGTTTTAATTTAATCCACAAAAATAATGATGAATCACATTGATAAAGATGAGCAACTCAACGTGAAATTGAGTCTTTCTTAGGACACTATCACCAAAACCTTTTAGACGCCACAAAGCTTGTAACTAATAGAAATTCTTAAAGGATTTCAAGAAACATATGTTGAAAATTGATATATTGTGCGAAGTTTTAATGTAATCCACAGAAATAATGACGAATTACATTGATAGAGATGTACAACTCAGCGTAAAATTGAGTCTTTACTAACTACATGATTACAAAAACAATTTAGACGACTCAAAGTCTAGAACTAAAGTGAGAGTCCTTTATATTGAGCTGTGTAATTTACACTGCATTCGATCTCATATAAAAGTCTTGTATGTATCACACAGCAACACAAAATGTCATATGTTTTGGTTGAATTTTAAGCTTGTGATTGAAATATCACACTCAAAAAATTAAGTTCGTCTCGTCTTCGTTGTACACTTTTATATTCTTGACAGGTTTCTCGAATGATATGACAACAATTGTTACAGTGTCAGGCTAGCATTAAGTCCTACAAAATAGATTGAATTTTCGGCTTATGCTAACAACGAATATATTCTCAAGCGACTTAAAATAAATCCTAGATACGATCGCGAAATAGATATGAGAGGAGACAAACTTTGCCCTACATTGAGAAATGGATTCTGGAACGATTTATATCTATTTTGTAAAGGATAGGAATTGGTTGTACCCTAGATTGGATTGGCTTAAATAATGTACGACTTAGTATTATTTTCTTTGTAACTAAATTGAATCTTAGGTAATAACGTGTTATGAATTTACAATAGAGACTATCTGTGGTGGAAAAAATATCCCACTCCATCAAATCTCATTTGTCTAAAAGAACCTCTGTCACTGAAACACGTCTGTGAACCAACTTCGGGCTTAGGTTGGCCGCTGCAGAGATAATCTGGCTGAATGGGGTATCCTTGACCCATAGCAAATATAATGCCAATGTTAAGCCCGTTCACAGGATATCCGTTATCTCCTTTTATTCCCAGCATGCTCAACTACCTGCACTTTTTACATACGAGGGTAACCAGACAGCTGTCCAGGTGGCTAAATATAGGTTGGATTAGTTTGAGTCACGACCCTTATTTTCATGTTTGCTTCTTCTTTTTTGTTGATTAAACACAAATCTTGCCTCACCAATTGTTGTTGCGCAGGTCAAACAGGGAAAAAGATGACGCATGTCCTTATTTGACTCAAAATGTTTTGTTTTTTAATCTTTATTTATAAACTCACGTATAAACTTCTTATTGAACTTTATTATATTCTTCATAAAATTCTGTAACAGAAACTATGAGATTCCGCCAGCATATTCTGCACATACATCATGTAGCCAACACTATATTCAACAGGCACATTTCAAATTCAAATCCCTCATCCTCTGAGGCGTCTATTCTCGGGCCATACTTTATTTGCATCTCAGTATTTCTTAGCTCCTTGAAAAAGCACGCAATGAATAAGTTAGAAGAAGGCCAGGGGTGCGGGCGGGGTCACCGACAAAAGCTAGAATAACAAGGAAGGCTCAACCCTTGAGACAAAAGAATACTCTTCGACTAACGATGTACCGACTCGCACTTGACACCCGCCGAGCTCTGCTACCATTTCGGGGATTAATTTTTAACATGTAGCTATGTTTTTCGCGCGATATTTTTTGCTGCTCTTCTGGGGAACTTGAGGAAAGGGTTGTTGTGATTTTCTTAGTTTATTCTTTAGTATTATTGTGATTTATTTAATTCGTAAGTGCTTTTATCATTTTACCTTAGACATTACTAACACATCGTGCCTCGGAAAGCACGTAAACCTATCAGCAAATTAATCGTACCGTCAATGTTTCCTAGATCTTTGGTAGTAGTTACTGGTAGTCAAATACCAGCCCCCCGAGCCAAGTTACATCAATACCATATTGTTGGTCACGCCCCTAATTTCCTTGTTCGGACGTCATCTCAACTGCCCATCAGTCTATACAAGGAGTATCGTGTTGTCTAGTAACTGGATTGTGGAGATCTGATAGTCTATCGCTTCATGTACAATAGATACGGGTATTCAGCCGCATCCGGTTAGACTTGCAGTCTAGTCAGCTAGCTCATAGCTGCTAGTAGAGAAAAAAGCCAAAGAGATGATTCTTTGGTAAATAAAACCTCTGTAAATGATGAACCCGTTGTACCAAGGCGGTGATTTCTGCCTGATAACTTAAAAAAATCACTTGGATCCTGCGGTGCGACGCCAAACTAAACACTTTGAAAGGTTTTAGTTGTTGATACTTTCTCGCGTTACACCCTGAGTGGAAAAACCGTTTTTTAAATATTTATTTCATTGTTTTTAATATCAAAACAAAAGAAAAAGCTATGGTTTGAAAGAAGAATAAGATCCATGTCCAGCAGTAATACAAAATTTAGGCTAAACAAAAATGCAATTTATATTAAAGTCGTTAGAGTTACAGGCGCAAATTTATCAGGAATAAATCCAGATTCAATACACTTCGGACGGATTTTCCGATTCATACGAATAAAGAGATCTACTGGCACATAACCAATACCTTCTTCCTTACATGATTTAGACAAAGATTTTATTCTTACAATAAAATCCTCTATCACAAGCCGTCCCGCCTACAGGAAAAGTAAGTCAGCAATCCTGTCAGATTGAGGCCATCGGCACCATTGAAAACTCGTTGTAAATCTAGCACCGGACGCTAGCGTCGCCTCGCGCATCCGCCTGGCAACTGCCCAAACTAATGTTTTTACGAAAAAGTTTTTCAACTAGACTCTGTGTTGAGTCACAGAAGTTACTAGGTAGTAGTATAAACTAGAATTCGGATAGAGATATGTGTTTTGCGATTGTTTGTAACTGCAGTTACTGTTTGAACACTCATTAACTATTCTATATTGTACTGCAGCACTCTCAACAGTAGTACCTACTTCACATTTTCTTCCACTGCATATTCAAAAATTTTCAATACCAAGTCACGACGTGCAAAATTTTGACATCGCGATCTAGAAGTCGGCGCTCACCTTACAACGCCATCTATTGTTAAAAAAAATAACGAATAAGAACTGATACGTGGTTTGAGAAGTGATTTTTTAAAATAGGGAATGAGCATCATCTTATTAATTTGCGTAACTGATCTGTAGCCCTAATAAACAAATATGAGAGATTTTTTTAAAATCTTCTACACAAAATAATAAAGCATTAAAACTGCGAATAAGAAAGACTGTGATATTTATATATCACTAACAATTACCTTCAACGTCAAAATCGATCCCGACTACAGAATAATATTGTTATTGTTAATATTGTTGTTGTTATTGTTGCAGTTGTAGTTATTGTATTATTTGTTTTGTATATATTATATTTCGTTTGCTTTTCTACCACTTTCGATATTGTTTTCACAGTTAAAATTCCAGTTATGTACATTTATTGATAAACTGATAAATAACAAATATTTATTCACGCATTTCTCCTATTATTGAAGTGAATAATTTTGTCTTTCTGCCTTTTTGTATATTACCAAGCCCCTGTATAATTAAAATTATACTCAACAAGCTTTTGCCCGCGGCTTCGCTTCCGGCAACAGAAAAATTTTATGTGTAATGAAGAACCGCTCGACCGATTTTGTGCAAAGTTCACATAGACCGTCTACTAAATAGTCCAAACAAAGCCTAAACATTTGGTTTGGATAGGTGAGCCCATTCTTAAGTTATAAAATTACAACGAATAGTGGCATTGATTTTTGTATATATTGATGATGATAATCAATTTAGAACTCATGTATAAAATAGCATGACATATTTTGCAACTACCAGTATTTGTCTCTCCGTCACCTTAAGCTTGACTGGTAGAAAATGCTTAAATCAACCAAGTCCGTCTTTATACATTTGTGCATGAAGTGTTTAATAAATAAATAAACTAGTCCCATAGCATAGTATGTAACGCTGTCTGTTTGACGCTGCGACCAAATAAATACACGACAAAGCCGCATAAAATAGACACAAAACAACCGAACATGAAATTGTTACAAATTCCCAATTACTTATCGTTTAAATTCCCATTTTGAAATCCGTGGCTATTTGTTATAAGCGCTGAATACCAAACCAGTCGTGTATAAAGCATTAACATATTGTGCAACACACCCAGTATTTCTAATTAAATTAACCAATGAGGTTTTAGGGAAAATTCACACCACCAGATGGCGCCGCTTAGCCGAGAGGTATTCTATTGTTGTAAATAGAACTGATATATTCTTCTGTTCTGTTTTTAAAAAGTATACAGAACTTTGAGGTTAATTAAACTAATGTACACTATATCGCTATGATAGCAGTGGTGGCCGAGTGGTAACGTCTCCAACTTACGAGTTGTAGATCGCGGTTCAAACCCAGGCAGACGCATTACTTTGTGTAATTTATTTCATCACCACTGCTCTCACTGGCAGCTGTCGGATTCATATATAATGTTGCTAACCGTCCTTTTTTCTCATCCTACTTAATATGCTGCATATGTTCATCCTACTGTCATCCTACTTAATATGCTATGTAAAAAATACCTCAATGTCATTGACAGAAACATTTTGACAAGTCGTACCTAAACCTACGGTTTAGTGCTGCCATCTAGTGAACGTAATTTTAGTAAAACATCATTACGTACAGTCGCAAGTAAAACAAGAACTACAACAATTTCATACACGAATTCAACAACAAACAAAAGTAAAACAAATGAACATTTCTTGAAATTGAAACACAGAAGCCAATTTCATTTGTAACATACACAAAGTTAAACAGGAACACAGTGCAATAACGTTTTACTTAGTACATGTAGAAGAAAAGTGGCAGAGAACGTTATCGAGCAAGAAACCGAACGTAGGTATCGTGCAATAAGAAGTGCTATAAAACCTACAACATTAACAACTCGACCGGGAATAAAACCGCGTTACAACAAGACAGAGCTGGCAACACCCATTCACAAACAATGAAAATACGCATACCTACACGCTGTCGAGTTAGGGCGTCGATACACGGTACAGTTTGTCTAGCGATTTTATTTGTGGTTGAGACGGAAAATTTGTTAAGAAGTTTTAAGTTCCCAAAACCGGCACCTATTGTATTAGAAATCTTTCGCAGCGTAGTTGAGTAAGGCGTCGATATAGTGTACAGTTTGTCTAGCAATTTTATTTGCGGTTGAGACCCGGCCATCGTTTAATAAGTTTCAATTTTCTAATCAATGTAACATAGGGTTCAGTTAAAAACTAGTTTTAGATCAATATCTAGGTAGTATTAATCTTGCACAACACTTGCGTAAAATTGCTAGTACAATTACTAGTAATCTTACTTATACCTACACTTAGTTGAGTAATAGCAGAAATAATGATCCTGAACTATTAACTTCGAAGTCCAATGCAGTTATTTCTTTGACTTTTTTTTATTTCTAGAGCCAACTATTCCACAAGTTAAACTTGAAACCAGCCTGCATCACCTTCAACAGTACCTTGTGACTCCACAGGTTCTCTGTCCTCTCCTATGAGTACGTACGGAGAACCTTCTCTATCCCATCCAATTTTTGCAATTTACTCTCCGCCTCCCATCCAGAATGGGTCCTCATTGTTCAGTTTCTTATGTCTAGTTCCAGATCCTCGCTACTTTCTATGTCTGGGGATAGCAAGGTCCCAACTTTGCCCTCCTATGCTCTGAATGGACACCTCAACACGCGCGCTTACGTTTATTTTTCAACATAAATTAAAGCCTCCTTTATTTATCCTCAATGATCAGGGTCGTGACCTCGACGAATAACTTTCTGATGGCCTATCATATCATATGATAAAAAATCATAATTTTGTTCCAAAAGCATTATTAGATTAAACTCAATGAACAGAAACCTCTTGAGTTTAAGCCCACTTTACTTAGAGTAATAAATTGTTATACTTGATATTTGACTACTCGTATTAGCTCTTTGTGACTACTTGTAGGCTTTTATACTTAGAATCCATTATCATTTATCTTTAGATCAGTTAATATTTGAGTTGTTCTTTTAAGAGTTGAGCCTTTTTCATTTGAAGCTTTTATATTAAAAGCGGATAGATCGACTATTTTATATATTACTTTGGCGGTACTTAATTATATTTATCGGCTCATCCAGGATGGTTTCGAGCTCTGATCTATCAGTTGGGCCTATGTAGGAATTGTGCAATGAATAAAAACGGCTTGTAAGGGAATCAGTTTACTTCTTAATACAATTCAGTACAGTGCACTGTTATTACGTTGGTACAAACAACAAAACGGACAGTTTCGGATCATCTGATCCGGGCGGCTACTCCTCTCCACAAACTCGTAACAAAGCGGAAACGTCACTGACTCTGTCAAGCGCACAAGCGATAAAAAGTATTCTATTAAGGATTTCACTACATGGTCTAAAGTTCATCCTAATCCGTTTAACCGTTTGAGTTTGAATGACAGACTAATACATACATAATTATATTAGTGTAATTTACATCTCACAAAACATAGGACCACGGTTGTTCTACACTTTAGATTAAAATTCGATACCACCGGGTATCGAATTCTTCTAACTTCAGTCACTATGCAACTTCTTTTACAATACTACTTTTTTTTTCATTCTTACCAGTTTACTATTCAATTCAACTAGCACATTCATGGTAGAACAGTGTACCCAGGCCCTAACAGTTTGGAAGCAAGGCGCTCATTACTGCAACAATTTGTCACGGACGCACCGAGCGTTTCCAACTTTACACTGGCGGCGCTTCTTACCCGGCCCAGTTTGGTGCGGTTGAGACGAAAGTGCGTACTTGTCTAGTCTAGTCTAACTATAGGTAAGTTGGACTGAGATTTGAATAGATATAAGTAAAGTACGGTTGTCGGATCTTGGAGAGTCTGAAGTTAGGTTCTTGATAACTCGTAAAATTGGATGGCAATAATTGTAATTTGCAGTTATTAGCACTTATGTTTTTAAAACCTTTATTTTTGTACGAGTTTTCAAGCACTTAAATTCGCAAAGCTTATTTATTAAAAATTTATGTAAAGAAGTTTTTTTCGTGATGGAAAGCCACATGGATGTCCTCCGCCTTGAGGTAGTTGAAGGGGTCTGTCAGACTCTTACTAACTTATAACACCTCGGTGTTCCCTCGTACACTTGTGTCGTGGTCTACGGGTACGTGTTTTATAACCTCCGCTGCCTTTGGACTGGTGGTGATCTGACCCCCTGCGGATCATCTCCCGTATAGGTTATAGGCGTGGTTATCCTATATGCCTAAGAGAGATGCGGGTGAAAGCACTAGTACCTAGATTGACTTAATGCATAACTTAATGTAACGTAGTAGGTGTACAAAACAAATGCCTAAGTAATATTTACACGACTTTAAAAAAATTATATATATGCGTAACACTAGACTTTTTTTTTTTTAATTGTCATAAACTAGTGCTTGACTGCGATCCCACCTGATGGTAAGCAGTGATGCAATCGTTGATGGTAAGGCGCACTAGTTTATTAAGAGCTTATTCACTCTAGCCTTAAGACACCTAAATTATAATCGGACGGAAATACTGCAGCCGGCAAACTGTTCCAGTCCCTCGATGTACGCGGTATAAACGACGAGGCAAAACGCTTAGTCCGGCCCGCAGGTGTCTCAACAACGTAAGGGTGGATATCTGTCGTACGCCGGGATGTCCGAAGGTAAAATGTTAATGCTAGCATCTGGTGTTATCTATATTGGACATGGTTTCACCCTTTTTGTAAGGGTGAGAATTTATTAAATAACTTCTGCTCTTGGTAGCGCGAAAAGAAGTGTCAGACTTTTACTGAGTAGAACCTGTTTGTGCTCTTTCGATTGCCTTTTGCGTTCCAAATAGCTTAATTCATTCAATCAATCCCGCAGACCTAGCAATTTTGCTGACAATTCTGAGCTGCGGAACACAACTCGCTGTTGTCTCTTGCCCAGTTTTTACCGGACGGCGAGCTGCACATTGCCCGCCGTCCGCAAAGCCGCACTTTCAGTGACCAGGACATAAAGATATCCTCTCGCTTACAGTTTATAACAATCAAAACCAAACCGCTTTCATGAGATATTCCGACTTTAATAGTTTAAACAGTTGAAGAAGTTTTAGCAGAAATAAAGGATCTAGGTATTATTATTATTATTTGAAGCCACCTACACTTAACTTTGTTTTACCTCATACATAAATTACAACAGATTTAATCTAAAGTTATGTTGGTAGATGGTTCTTCGGTCATTGCTCTTACGCTGTATCTCTTAGGAACCCCAAAAAAATGTACCGATATACATTCATGAAAAATTGTGATTCAGCAAGACTTTATGAGATTTTTCTTTGCGTGCGGTTACCTATTGTTAAGGTAATTGATTTTTTTCACAAATATTTCTGTTATTAATCTAAATAATCGCGTGTTGCTATAGGGAACGCTTGAAGCTAAACAGAACTTCAAAAGATAAACCTATTAAAAATTCGAGTCGTGTGCAATAGTTCTGATATCTGAATGAAGTCATTTTAGCCTGCCGCTTAACATTAGTCACCTAACGTGTTGATCTAGGCTCTTAACTATTCTTACTAATATTATAAATGCGAAAGTTACGATGTTTGGATGTTTGTTACTCAATCACGCCAAAACGGCTGGACGGATCTGGATGAAATTTGGCACAGGCATAGGATACACTCCGGAATAGGACATAGGCTACTTTTTATCCCGGAAACCCTAACCCCAACCCCAATACCACGCGGGCGAAGCCGCGGGCAAAAGCTAGTAGTATAATATATTCCACTACTATCACACAACGTCGTCTAGTTCCAAGCCAAGCAGAGCTTGTGATTACTAGACAACTGATAATAAACATACTTATATATTTACAAAAACATACATATTATAAATAAATTTCACCCAAACACAGAACAAATGATCGTGCTTATCACACAAACATTTGTCCTGGGTGAGAATAGAACTCACGACCTCCAGCATAGCAGTCAGGGCCTCTAACCACTAGACCAACAGGCCAGCTTTTTTATTAAGTACTATTATTATTTCTCGTAGTTTTTTTTAGTTTTCTCATAAGACGAGAAAACCAATAGTAGTAGTAAAGTAGAACCGCTTAAGGCAAAGGCAACAGCGCCCTCGCCGTAGCCGTCGCCGCCGCGATCCTGCCGATATCCGGCCACCGTAGACACTGGCTCGCGGACGGTGAGCAATAGGTAGCTCGCCGTCCGGTCGTCTGGTAACTGTCCAGACCGAGTCCAAGTCGTCAACGGCGCGCACCGTTCCCGCGCGCCTCAAGGAGTTGTCAGCAAACTGCAGGGGCCCTTCGGGGCCGAAGCCTCCTGGAGCCTAGGGTGGTGCAAACTGTTACCTCGACTCTAGGATTAAGGCAAGGAAGGTACGGGGTAGGTTTTTTAGTCAGTAAGTGTCTGACACTGGTCTCCCGCTCCGCCCAAGAGCGGGTTTCGTCATTCGATGATTTTCACCTACCATAAAAAAAAAGTAGTAAAGTAGAAACTGCATTTTATTACTAGTCATAACACGTACTCAATAAGTATTTTATCTCAAAATGCTAATTAAACTGAATATACCAATTGTGAACAAGAGTACTCACGGTTACAATCGGCATAGTGAGTCCCGATTGGATATTAACTGAACACAAAGAGAAAAGATTGGATTAAAACCATTTCAATACCTTTTTCTCTACGAACAATATTCAAAAACTTTATGGAGTCTCACCGCCACAATGCAGAGATTTCGCGGTCACCGTAACCTTACCAAAAAACCCTACAAAAATCATAATTAAACTGCTTAAAAGGGGTAAACCAACAGATGTTAAGTTAAAAAATATGGTAATTGTTAAAATTAAACAAGCAATCTCATTGTGTACCAAACGAGGGCCGTCTCGATGGCGTTCCGTGAAAATGGGCTATTGCCTCTAAATGTACCAAGTTTAAACAATGATTAGAATCTGGATTTATAGTAATTTGCAATGTAAATGTTAATGGAATCGGTTTATGAGCTGCTTCGAAAATATGGCCTTTATCCACTTTAGGTTATGTTTTTTTATTCGATTGAAGGCATAGATAAGAGTCGGTATCGGAACGTTATCAGCAGTGACGCTATCTGAGGTCGTTTGCTCGGGAAACTAGAACTTAAACCTAAGGGATACAATTTTGGAACCTATTTCGGTAATCCTTATCTGGTACCTTCTTACCTATCTAGCTCTTCACTTGACTCGAAAGATCTAGTAGTCAGAGCTATTGATAAAGCTGATGAAACCATTTTGTCCCATTGAAAATCTTGATCAGACCATGGTCCGGTACAAGAGGGAATAGGATGCAGTCACCTTGTTTTGCGAAACAGTAAGGCTCTCGAAAAAAATGGCCACAATCGTGAGGGAACAGATAGAGCGAGAGATGTTATTAAATTTCCTACCTCAAAGAAATAAAAATTAAAAAAAAAACCCTTCAAACAAAAACTTTACTAATGACTACAATGCCATGATCACACGGACCAAGTAAAAGACCGAGACAGTAAAACGTTGCTCAGCCGAGACACGGTTTATACGTAACGAGTATTCGACCGAAAGCACAACAAGCAATAGGTGGGATAAAGGCGTTAGTATCTTTATTCGCGAATGGTACCTACAGTTAACGCAGTGGTTAAGCGATTTACTAGTACGCTGCTGGATAGGTCCGATTCCCGTATGCAACAAATATTTTTTTACCCTACAGCTAGTTGTTCGAAGCTAGTTTTGACTTTTATGTGGACATATTCGTGAATCCTCTAAATAAGAATAATCCCTATAGTACTAAAAAGCAAAAAAAAAAAATCCAAATTAGTCTCACCTGGCGACTCCTTAACGTTAATACCCTTATTATGCAAAGCACAAACATACAAGAACCATTTCAACTTCAATCGAAAAGAAACTGTAACAGAAGTTAAAAGATTCCGTACGGGGTAATAGAGCTGGTCCATTGTGTAACCACGGTTCACACAACCTCTAGACGCATTCATCGAATCTGCTCCTCCTATAGATGTAAATTAGGATGAAAATTCAAAAGAGCACTTAGTTTTAAACCGGAATCGGGCCACTTCAAGTATTAATTGCTTTTCGTGGCTCATTGTTAGTCGGATCTGTGGGAGTGAGATGCAAATTACGCTAAACTTTGCAACTGCCCCACTTTTCTAACGGAAATGTGAAAACTTTCGTGAAAAACAACGCCTGCGGAGCGGAATAGGAAAGTCTATCTACAGTTTACAGAAAAAAAGGTTTTGTCTATTTTTTTCATTAGTTCTGTGTAAAACAAACTAGCCGATTTCGTTATTTAGTTTTTCGTATAACTTTTCATTGGTATTAGAAAATAAAAACATAACTGAAAAACTCTTGTCTATATTTGACTTGCAATTTTTACTATCCATTTCATCACGCGTTATAAAAGCGATTTTACATTTATGTTTGCTACTTCTTCAAGCTTAAAGGGTTTTTTTTATGGTAGGTAAAAATAATCCGATGACGAATCTCGCCCTTGTGCGGAGCGGGAAGCAGTGTCAGACTCTTACTGACTAAACAACCTACCCCATTCCTATGTAGCCATATATACCAGGGCCAGAGCCTTCCTTTCAGATGCGAACCTTTGGCCCCAGTTGGCTTCGTTACTTCTGCAGGGTCCCTACGGTTTGCTGACAACTCCTTGAGGCGCGTGGGAACAGTGCGCGCCGTCGACGACATAAACGGGTTTGGACAAAGTTTGTCACAAGTGTAGACGTAATTTTGGAACAGCACATAGGTTACACTTTTAATCCCAGGAGAGGAGAGAAAATTGTGTGTGGAAATTGTGTGCTTTGAGACAATTTTCTAAAGTTAAGACCGCTAGTATTATAGGAACATCATACTACGACCCACAGATACGGAACAGTAAACAAAACATGGCAATGAACTTGCCGAGAACAACTAACTATTAGAATATTGGTATAAAATCAATTAGAACATGTAATAATTACGAACGTCCAATATGCCCAACAAATCAGCATTTCCTTTATCATCAAATTCATCCATTTAATCATGTGTACTTAATTTCATGTCATTATAAAACCATAGTCAGCTATTTGACTAACAAACCAGCTATTATGGTGAGGTTGAATAATATATATGTCCACATAATAATATATATGTCCACAACTATCACACAACGTCGTCTAGTCCCAAGCTAAGCAGAGCTTGTGTTATGGGTACTAGACAACTGATAAACATACTTATATATTTCTAAATACATACATATCATAGATAAATTACACCCAGACACAGAACAAATGATCGTGCTCATCACACAAACATTTGTCCTGGGTGGGAATCGAACCCACGACCTCCAGCATAGCAGTCAGGGTCACTAACTACTAGACTGACAGGCCAGTCGAATCGAATCATTCTGTTAAATTTTAAATTACAAGCAAGAGCATTTGAAATGTAATCGATGTTATTTTCCAAAATCAGATTACTTTTCGAATAAAACCTGAATAGACAAGCTACCTACTACGATCCAGAAAGTTCTTAAGGTACTCCAAAATAACATACGAAATTCAAACGATCTTAAGTATTTTCGTATTTTTACTATAAAGTTCTGTTTGACTGACTGACCTATTGGCTCAGATCTTCCTTTTATAATGTAAAGGAGCACTAAGAAGGAAAACTCATTTTTTCTTAAAATATGTAGTTTTTCATACAAACGGAATCAAATGTGTCCCTAGGAAAATTATTTTAAGCTTGATGGGATGAACAGTTTTTGATAAATTGTACAAATCTTACTAATCTTATATATAAAAATGAATCGCAAAAATAATGTGTTGGTAAGCGCAAAACTCGAGAACAACTGAACCGATTTCGCTAATTCTTTTTTTGTTGCGTTTTTTATTGTTAGGAGAAGGTTCTTATGAAGAAAAAAAAATAGGGTAGAGTTGGATAGAGTAGCCAGTTCACGGGAGCGAAGCCGCGGGCAAAAGCTAGTATTATAAATGCGAAAGTTACGATGTTTGAATGGCATTCACAGGCATAGGATACACTCCGGAATAGGACATAAGCTACTTTTTATCCCGGAAACCGCAACTCCAACCCCAATACCACGCGGGAGAAGCCGCGGGCAAAAGCTAGTAATTATATATACGTATATGCAAGCATTTTTGTAAATTAGTTTACGTATTTTATTATCCTAAACATATTTTTATGTAGTAAAGAACTTGTAAATGATAAAAACACATTCTCCATATCCAAAAACAAACGTCACTCAAATCCAGCCAGAACTGCAATGAAATAATTTATTCACAACAACATCATCAAAAAAATTAATCCGAACGAACGAGGCATACGATATTATGTGGAAAAATTATACCCAATTAAACTGAGAAAGATATTGGAAATGTAATTTACGTTATGGCACGCATTTCATTCAACAAGGAAGTTAATTAGTAAAATGCAGTAGAGGCAAACGGGTGCGCGATTGGTTTTATGCTATGTCAGCCGTTCCATGCGTACACCGGGGCTAATGAGAACGTAAATATTTCAATATGGCCGCCAATATTTTATTGATAACTACGTCGGTTGCATGGTGTATTGTACGTACATGTGAATCGTATAGCGCGATGCGGAATTAATTGGTGGATTTTGGAAATTTGATGGCGTATGAAGTTGACAGGTGATGCTGTCAGATGTTTGTGTTGTTTATTGATATTGAATAGGTGGTAGTAATTACAAGTAATAGGGGTTGGACTTTATTATGTGTATAAACACGGTCATGACTGTGTACATTTTTCAGTAGGGGCGTGAAGGTGTCATCTACTTCGCAGAAAAAGGCAACCACTTACCATTACTCCTCGCTTCGAATCATGGCCTAAACCAGCTCCCCTAACCGAGATACATTCGTTTAGAGTTAGCGCTTCTAATTGGCCATGCCTCCAATTCCATTGTTCGGACGTCATATCAACAAAGGAATTGGGGGCATGGTCAACTACAAGCGCTAAACTCTAAACGATACGATAGTAACTTGGCTCAGGGGGCAGGGCACACGCACAGCGTGATAGGTCACGGCAGTGGTCTGCCCAAGCGGGGCATATCTCCACCGTTTCTTTAAGCGGTTAACATAATGGTGTCATTCGAACATTTCTTCCACCTGATTCTGATGCAGGAACCTCCCGAACTTACCTTGTCAGGTGAGGATTGCGGTATACGTAAAATGAGGACACTGTGATGCTATTTCCGCTAGTTCTCAAAGAAGGTACTTATCACCATTATTATAGCGTTCCCAGTACCGACGTACGTTGCAAAATTGAACAACTAACTATAGGGATATTAGCAGGGGCGTAGCTACCGCCGTATCTACCGTATCAATTATACGGGGCCCCCGCGGTACAGGGGCCCCGACCTAGGCAAAAATTCGCAACAGGTTATCCACAACAGTCTCATAGGGCAGTTAAACATGTATAATAAAAATACGTTTTTTTTTATACGGGGCCACCGAAGGACTTTTGATACGGGGCCCCTGTGGGACTAGCTACGCCACTGGATATTAGTACAAAATTAATTAGAACATGATAATGCAAAATTGTTTCTATTATCAATTGTCAATTTTTTTAAACTGTTATATATGGGTAAGTAGAAAAGTTTTATTTTTAAGTTAATGAAATCTTTTAAAACATTAAAATAAGCTGTTTTCTTAGGATTAGTACGAAAACTTGTTTTGCGTCGTTAACTTCATTGACATTAATTTCGAAACGCCTGCACATTTCTTTATAGCAGAATGTATTACTCAGTCGAAACTCATATACTTTGTGTTTTTCATCATGATATTTAAATAAGTAAGTACTGCTGGGACCACAAAGCTGCCACAATGTTTCAAGAAAACCAATTTCTCTTTTTGTGTATGAATTTTATCTGTAGAGTACCGGTTTTATTTACGAAGTTACTTTTAAATAAACCTTGACCACCTTTCGAATACCATAATTAGAGACATAATAGAAATACAATAGGGGCGCAAGATTTTAATGTTTTCTTGGCATTATAAGTAAACCTCTTTTCTTGTTTAAATGCAATGTAACTTATGTACAAGTGATTAGAGATTTTTTATTGATGACGCATTTTTAAAGCAGGACCTTTAAAATAACTGCTTAGTTTACAAATTATAATTAAGAATTTTTACAGCAAACTATAATTTATTTATTGTAACGTAATAATCAGCTAAGCACATAACATAACATTTTTTATCTCTTCGTAACAGAATAAACTCTCAAGTTTTTTTTGTTTGTTTAGATGTTCATAATTTTTAGGATTGACCACGTAGACTTTTAGCAGCTCCTGTCAATCCCATACATTCTGACCTTTTGTTTCAATCATTTTTGCTTACATTTCACTTTTTTTACTCTAGATAGATTTTTACTTTAGCTCGCGTTTGACCACCACCTCACCAGATTGTAAGCGATGATGTGCCGACGATGGAGCACGCATGCCTTGAAGTAACCTATTTATTTTTGACTTAAAGACCGCTAGGCTGTTGCTATCAGGAAACAGAGACTCCAGCAGGGAATTCCACTCTTTAGTTGTACGCATAATGAATGTGTTCTCAAAACGCTTTATACGTATGGTTGAGATCACTACCATGTACTTTGTCTAGGACTGTACGTAATATGTTTCAACGTTACTGCGCTCTACTGCTTATGTAAACTCCAAGAGTCCCCATCCCCGTTATTTCGCATTATTAAAATAAATATTTTAAAATAACGAGCAGTGAGATCGGGCTTTAGCCGCTTCTTTTGTGCCCACATCCGTTTGTCGTGAAATAAATGTTTTTTGTCCTATAAGAGGGAATAAGTATGTCACTTGATCCGTGTAATTATATTCTTTGGTTAAATCTGCGATTATGTTTTCGTGCTATACAATGGCTACATAATAAAAAGGCTTCGACCCATTTGCAGGGTCCCTTCAAGGAAACACGGGTGAGTTTTAGTCAGTAAAGGTACACCCTCCGTATACAGTTCCAATGTTAATAGAAGTGTTAATAAAACAAAACACTCGCGGGAATCTCAGTAACTACCCTCCCCTCCAAGAAATTAGATTCTAACAAATCCAAGCACATCAATGTGTATACACACTTGCTTGTATATCACTTCCAATCACATACATAAATTACACAGTACAGTTGGTACATTAATAATGCAAGAACACTAAAACGTTTCCGTCTCGCTGTTATAACCAACCCCTCTTGCATCTAACTTGCATTTCCATCTAAATGTCACGGATATGATCCCCAATGGGATAAGACGTAGGTAGGTCATCTTTATTGACATAAAACCATGGACTGTTGGACAGAAATGACCCTTGTTCTTTATTATATTTTTTACTGTACAAATAAAACAAATACTTATTACTTATATGTACTTATTATGTGCATAAAGTTTTTATAAATAAATAAATAATGAGAAATATAGGTATGTCGGAAACGGCGTCAATTTGTTGACAAACAAGACAAGGCACGCCATCTAGTGGCAACTAGAAGAATTAAACAAAGATAGCGCGCTTGACAGAGTCAGTGACGTTTCCGCTTTGCTGCGAGCTTGCAAAGGAGAGAACTCGCCTGGGAAGTGGACACACGAGATGTATTGAGAAGTAAACCGATTCTACTCCTAGCCGTTGTTGTTCACATAGACCCACATGATAGATCAGAGCTCTTGAAAAAAGACTGGTCAAGTTCGTGTAACTACGTAACAAACTCTGGAGTCAAAGTTTCAAGTCCATACAGCAAACATGTAATGGTACCCAGTCGTCGACGGCGCGCACTATTCCCGCGCGCCTCAAGAAGTTGTCAGCAAACCATAGAGACCCTGAGTCGAAGCCAACTGGGGCCAAGGGTTCGCATCTGAAATAAAGATTCTGGCCCTTGTATACATGGCAACGTAGGAACGGGGTAGGTTATTTAGTCAGTAAGAGCCTGACACTGTTTTCCGCTCCGCCTATGGGCGGGATTCGTCATAGGATGATTTGTACCTACCAAAAACAAAAAAAAAAACATGTAATGGTGAATTCATAAGAGAACAATGAGAAAGTCAGTCACACAGTTTTCAGAAAAAAGAGATGACGGAAGAACTGGTATTTGTGTCATGGAGGTGCGACCGTGGTTTTTTTTTTTAAATTGCAACTAGTGCTTGACTGCGATCCCACCTGATGGTAAGCAGTGAGAGCGTTAGTGAAATAAACGCGAAAATGCTTGTCGAGTATTTTCGACGAAGGCAGTTAAAACGCCATATGACCTCGTTCAATTCCAGTAGAAAACCCTTATCAACGAATTTATCACTATGGAAACAATTTAATCAGAAACTATCATCCGTAACGATGAAGTTATAATTAGCTACAAACTTTTAATTGAAACCTCGCCAGTAGGTATGAACTGAAAGTTAATCAAATCAGGCTTTGTACGAGGAGGTCTGTTGCTTTTCTGTGATCAATGAAAGTATGAAATTACGTAGTTATACATGTCTCTACGGCATTTTGACAATTAATTTTAATTGTATATTATTGAAACCAGTAGTTGGTTTAAATAATATTATTTTTTTAAATATATGTACATTAGAAAGTAGCAGATTTTGGAATGATTGTACTCCATTGGTGTAATTGCCGTAAAGCAGTTTGATGTTGAAATATACAAATCAATAAATAACGTGATAAAACAAATACCAAACAGCTTTTTTCACATCTTACTAATATTATAAATGCGAAAGTTACGATGTTTGAATGTTTGTTACTCAATCACGCCAAAACGGCTGGATGAAATTTGGCACAGGCATAGGATACACTCCGGAATATGACATAGGCTACTTTTTATCTCGGAAACCCCGACCCCAAAACCATGCGGGCGAAGCCGCGGCCAAAAGCTAGTTTTTCAATACATCAGTTTAACTTGTTTAATTTAAATGGTAATGAAACAAAAAATAACGGAAGAAGGCCTTTGCCTTGCAGTGGGTCAGAAGAGGCTCATAATATTAATAACTTATTATAAGGTATGAGGAGGGTCTTGAATCTGACAAAAATCGAGATGAAACCAAGCCGTTGACTGACATATACATTAGAACTTGTCGAAAACGAAATTTTTTTTTTACCGCAAGGTAAGGTACTGCTGCACTACACTACTCTTTAAAATTATGCGTGGAAAAATACTGCAAAGTAGTAAAAATAAGGTAAAAACTATATTATCATTTATAGTTTTTATCTATTTTTGTTTTGCCAACGTACTAAGTGTTTGTATACGTTCGACGTTTGACGTACATTTCCATATATTAGTGTTTGCGCGTGCGACGACGCGGTCGGTTGCTGCAATGTACGACGAATGAACAACTCGTCGCCCTTCGGCCGCGTTTACGTAAACAAGCACTTATATTTACAGGCCCACCACTGGAGGCGCGGCGGAGCGCAAATTAAAGACAACAATTTAATATAAACCTTACAAGCCCTAACATACGGTCTACAAAAGAATAAATTCGCATACTTGAGCGCCGCATACGAATCTTATCTTACTTATGTTTCCACAGAAGATAATTGTGATAAAACATTGCTGGAGGCTTACTATTAGTAAACAGCTGTCACGAATAAAACCAACTACGTTATGTATATGATAGTTACCACATAGTAGGTATAAAACAACAAGTCGCTTCCCGCTATTAGTCCCTATGTATGCTCAGATCTTTAAAACTACGCAACGGATTTTAATTCGTTTTTTTTTTATTAGTAGAGTGATTCGTAAAGAAAGTTTATATGTATAATCTATTAGTATAGCACCCATGCGAAGCTGGGGCGTGTCACTAGTTAAAAAAACTTGAACTTCAAGAACCAACATAGGCTACTTTTTGTTCGTCTTCGGCTTCGATTTCCTGTAAACGACATTCACGCAAACGAAGCCGCTGGCAGAAGCTAATAACGCATAATTACTTTATTCTTTTCCCAAAACTAAGAATATAATAATATATGTACATTGTATTCCTTATAAAAGAGACGTGTTAATACAATATTCCAATTAACACATCTAATACAAAAAGCAATATCCTGGCCAAACACGAAAGCAGGCGCCTCATCAAACACAGTGATATTATAAGGAAGACATCCGTATTCTGTATTCTCTATTTTCCCCTTATTAAGGGGAATTCGTATGCAGTGACGCCGTCAACCTTATTATATCCGTGATAAACAATAATAGTGATCATCACGCACATAAAGTGTTTCTCGTAGGTGTACTGACTGACAAAAGTGCTCGTTTTCACGCAACTGTCTGTTTATATGTGTTTTGTTGTAGACTTCTCTATTTGACTGTACGACAGTTTAGTGTGGGTGCGATGACGTTTTTTTTTTAGTTTAACGATCGTAACCACAAAATAGACGCGTGCGTAGAAATGAGAGGGAGACATTCAAAATACTCTTAAAATACTTAAAGTATATTGATTAACCATCCATACAGATACTTTAAATCTAAGAGTTTCTTTGTTAGTCCGTCTGTTACGATTTTTGATTGAACTGATTTGGATGACTATTAAATAAACTTGAACTTCAAAGACCGACATAGACTACTTTTTATGCGTCTTGAGCCGTCAGCCTTATTATATTCGTGATAAACAATAATAGTGATCATCACGCACATAAAGTGTTTCTCGTAGGTGTACTGACTGACAAAAGTGCTCGTTTTCACGCAACTGTCTGTTTATATGTGTTTTGTTGTAGACTTCTCTATTTGACTGTACGATAGTTTAGTGTGGGTGCGATGACGTTTTTTTTTTAGTTTAACGATCGTAACCACAAAATAGACGCGTGCGTAGAAATGAGAGGGAGACATTCAAAGTACTCTTAAAATACTTAGAGTATATTGATTAACAATCCATACAGATACTTTAAATCTAAGAGTTTCTTTGTTAGTCCGTCTGTTACGATTTTTGACTGAACTAATTTGGATGACTATTAAATAAACTTGAACTTCAAAGACCGACAAAGACTACTTTTTATGCGTCTTGAGCCGTCAGTCTTATTATATTCGTGTTAAACAATAATAGTGATCATCACGCACATAAAGTGTTTCTCGTAGGTGTACTGACTGACAAAAGTACTCGTTTTCACGCAACTGTCTGTTTATATGTGTTTTGTTGTAGACTTATCTATTTAACTGTACGATAGTTTAGTGTAGTTTAGTTTAGGTGCGATGACGGAGAAAGAGATGACATTTTTTTTTTAAATTAACTATATGACCAACCACCGGGCAATAAGAGATTAATCCTTCGCTGAATCAAAATCCCCCTTTGCCGAACTGGCCTTTAAAACATAAAAAAAAAAATGTTTCAGCGACATGCATCTTTCGCTGAATCGAAATCGCCCCTTTACCGAACCACACTTTAAAAATTAAAAATATATTACAGCGACATGCATATTAATCTTTTGCTGAATGAAAATCACCCCCCCCCCTTACCGAACCGGTTATTAAAACTTAAAAAAATAAAATAAAAATGTATTTCAGCGACATGCATACTAATCTTTCGCTGAATCAAAATCTCCCCCTTTACCACCCATTCTCTTATCGTCTTATTAAAATAAATATTCTGAGACGGAGAGATATTACAACTCATCGCTAAGTCCTTGCTGGGACGATTCATATCACAGAATTGTCTTTTGAAAGAAAAACGTTCGCTCTAACTGTTCTGTTCAAAAACCGTTGTTTTAAATTGTCATTCATCTTAAGTTTTAGTGTCAATAAATAATAATAGTAATAATAAATAGCAGCAAATTATGTTATGATAAATATGTTACGTAATTCAGTTTTTACAAAAAATTCAAAAATGATCTTGACAAGATAGACGCTAATTTTATTAAATGCAATGTAATGTAATATTAAATGTGTTGTATGCTTATCATTGCTAATCATATAACATAAAAAGAAACAAAAGTTTACTCTAAGTAGAAGCCACACAGTAAAAAAAAATAACGAGAAAATGGCGTTTATAATTTTCTCGTTATTTTTTTTTTTTGCTGTGTGGCTTCGACCAACCGAACGAACCGAACGATTCGACCAATTGAGTCGAACCAACCAACCAAGCAACGTGACAAATAATGCAACAATCAAGCTTCTCCGCTGGTACGGCCACCATGCTATCAAACTTTGGAACCTAAGCGAACGCCAGCTTTCGCTTGGGTTCGCGTACCTCTTGTCTTTCTATTATGTCTCTAATTACGGTATTCGAAAGGTCAAGAACAGATCAAAAAAATACATTACAATACCTCACAATACACTTCTACCATGCCTTCTAGGAAAACAAGCTCTATATAATCTAATTATAATTGATAAAGAATCTAACAAGATACCACTTGTTTACTTACCAATTTACTACCGATTGCGTGGGTTTTTACTCCTCATTTTATTTATTTTCCTCGTTAAGACTACGGTAAATAAGAAATGGCAATCTCGTTAAGTACCTAATTCTTTGGTTCAAATAATTATGTAATTGAAAACGTGGCACCGCCCACGTAGAAAACGAGAGAAACAAGTTAATTGAATCTATGACTAAAAATAAATCAACCTTCTTATAATTGAAAATAATGGAGAAATTGCTTGACGATTTATGAATGTATAGAAAAAGCCTTAGGAAGTAACAGGTTTCTTTAAAGGTTAAAAACAGAATTTTTATTTATAAAATAATCTAAACGACCCACTCTGTTCTTTCCTTGCCTTAGTCCCAGAGCCCCAGTTTAACACTTTCACATCAACCATCGGCCCCAGGAGGCATTGACCCTGTAGGGACAGGAAATAGGACTGTATACAAAATAGTGACCCATAAGCTGTTGGTTCTCCTTCGAATAAATAAATAAATATATAAATAAATAAATAAATAAATAAATAAATAAATAAATAAATAAATAAATAAATAAATAAATAAATAAATAAATAAATAAATAAATAAATAAATAAATAAATAAATAAATAAATAAATAAATAAATACATAAATAAATAAATAACCACATCGTGAAAGAAATTAGGTTTAGGTACACGCCTTAAGATATGGCGAAATGCGTACATAAATATTTTCGCTATTTTTTTGTGTTTGATGAGATAAGATAGTGTATGTAACTTTACATAGCTAGGTATTCGTGTGATATGAAAACCAACAGCTCAATGTAGCAGTTTATGCTAATATTTATGTATTTATAATTTTTGCTAGGTTACAGTATCATACGTACACTTCTGTTATTTTACTTTCATGACCATTTTTCAACCTGTTTGCTTATCATCTTCTTTTACATAGTATTCTACAAAGTCGCTTCCCTTTGTCTGTCCCTATGTATGCTTAGATCTTTAAAACTACTCAACGGATTTTGATGCGGTTTTTTTTTAACAGACAGAGTGATTTAAGAAGAAGGTTTATGTGTATAAAACTTGTACAATCTACTTCTAACTTTAGGCAAGCGTTTCATCCCTTTAGGAGGTAAATTTTGGAAAATCCATTCTTAGTGTTGACCTCCGTCATAAAAGGAAGGCCTCTGCATAATTTTACTCTCCTAGACCCAGTCAGTCAGTTTCTCATTTTATATATATACATATAGATATAGATATCAGCATTGCACCCGTGCGAAGCTGGGGCGAGTCGCTAACTAGTTAGATAATAATTGACTTTCACTTGACTTGTTTTGCGCTTAAATTAATTTATTCTTGATTTCGGTTAGTATCTATAGTTGATAAAAATATTGTTATTCTAGATATATTTTATCTTGCGTTCATATATATGTATGTATTTATTTGTACCAGAATGGATCGTATCAAATGAGATTGTGTTTAACCTTGTATTCTAAAATAAGAACAGATATGAATAGTTGATTTCGAAGCAGTATATAGTCGGGGGCGTAGCTCAGATGGTAGAGCGCTCGCTTAGCATGCGAGAGGTACCGGGATCGATACCCGGCGCCTCCAAGAACTACTTTTTGTAAAAATATTTTTTGAACACTTTTCATTAAATATCACAAATTGTTTGTTACTTGCCAATTCATAGATAGGTGTAGGTTATATAAGTCATACAGGTCATTTCATTATGTTCTTATCGTTTTGGTATAAAATAAAACTGATACATAAATAAACATTTTAATAATAGTAACATTATAACTTTCTGTACAATTTAGCTGAGTAACATTAGAAAATATAATTACGAAAATGCAGGTATTCCAGTAATAGCTCTACCCAATATAAGTGCGTGAATATCATGTGTTCCTTCATAAGTATTCACTGCTTCCAAATTCATTACATGCCTGATAATGTGATACTCGTCAGAAACCCCATTTCCTCCAAGCATATCCCTGGCATTTCTAGCTATTTCTAAAGCTTTTCCACAATTATTCCTTTTCAATAAAGAAATCATTTCAGGAGCTGCCTTATTCTCATCTTTTAGACGACCTACTCTCAGACAACCTTGGAACCCAAGAGCTATCTCCGTCATCATGTCAGCCATTTTCTTCTGTATAATCTGGTTGGCTGCGAGAGGTCTTCCAAATTGTTTCCTATCTAATGTGTACTGACGGGCGATCCGCAAACATGTTTCGGCGGCACCGAGAGCGCCCCAAGCGATCCCATATCGCGCGTTATTGAGACATCCGAACGGCCCCTTCAGGCCCACTACGTTGGGCAATAAATTGTCCTCTGGTATAGCCACTTCGTCGAGCAATATCATGCCCGTTGCCGACGCTCGCAAAGAAAATTTGCCATTGATTTTAGGAGTATCGAGACCCTTTTTTACTTGCGACCGCTCCACTATAAAACCTCTGACTTTGTCTTCTTCGTTTTTAGCCCATACGACCAGAATGTCAGCGATGGGGGAGTTCGTGATCCATGTCTTTGAACCTGATAGGACGTAGGTTTTATTCTTGGCATCGTACTTAGCTCTTGTGACTAAACCACCAGCATCACTGCCGAAATTAGGTTCCGTTAGACCGAAGCATCCCACTAATTCTCCTGTAGCCATCTTTGGTAAGTACTTTTGTTTCTGTTCCTCAGATCCATACATGTATATCGAGCCCATAGCTAAACTACTTTGTACACTCATTGCTGACCTGTATGCCGAGTCAACTCCATCTAGCTCTCTTGTCATCAATCCATATGTAACCGAAGACACACCGGCGCAGCCATATCCTTTAATAGTGCATCCAAGTGCTCCCAATTCTCCCAGCTCCTTGTAAATAGTTCTATCAAAGACTTCATTTCTGTTTGCTTCGATTATTCTCGGCAATAGTTTCTCGTTGCAATAAGCTCTGAACGAGTCCCTTATCGCCTTTTCGTCGTCATGTAATTGTCCATCTAAATTCAGAGGATCCTCCCAGTTGAACGTAACTTTAGCGTTTTTTGAGCTTGTGGTGGACAATGCCCTTATGTTCACACTGTTTTTACACAAAGACAACAATTTAGTGGACACTGACACAGCCATTGCGACCGGTTACACTGCTCGACACAAATACAGTGGTGTGACACACACAATCAGTTGTTTACTGTCTCTTTTTTATCACGTATCTAGAACACTAACGCTTTATACGTCGTTTTATTTTGTTACAACTTTTTATCACTGTTATTTAATTTTGAAACGTTATTACTTTTCACTAATTCACACTTTTACTCAATAAACAAAATGAAACTGTTCAATTCATAACCTCACCAATGACCTAAAAGTGAAGAATTGATAAATAGCGTTCCATTGCTAACTTCATATCGTTGAACTTTACGTCACTCGGTGTTTGCTGTGAGTAACTCCCGCGCATATGTTTGCGTCAGTTATCTAATTTCCATGCGAGAATTTTGTGGGTGTGTCAATGTTATTCAAGACCTTGAGACGTAAGAAATAAGATTGTTATTGCGAGGAACAAAATTATGATAAATATTATTTCATTGTGATTTGTTATTTGTCTTAACTTTTATCGCATTAAAAACATCATGATAACAGCAATGTTTGATGAAAAAGATATCTATTCACAGATGGAATGTTTTTTTTTTTAAGTAAATATAGTTACGTAAACTACTAAATTACGTGTTGAAGGTCGATTCAAACAAGTCAACAGTC
Source organism: Mythimna loreyi (assembly GCA_029852875.1). NCBI lineage: Eukaryota > Metazoa > Arthropoda > Insecta > Lepidoptera > Noctuidae > Mythimna > Mythimna loreyi. The sequence continues at coordinate 11,522,873 of CM056792.1, forward strand.
TTTCTACTTAACTAATGTTTTTTTTTAAATTAAAAATGTAACTTATGTAGCTTTTTCTTTTAGTTTCCACCAAAATATTACAATATGAAATTATTTTTTACTATGACCACTAAAATAAGCAGTAAAAAAGACTTTGTTGTTGCTTTGATTCCAAGATCATATTTAATTATATGAACGGGATAAGTATTTACATTTCGCTATGCTTTGTTAAGCTTGACTTAAAAAATACCTATTAGGGACCATGTGTTTCCCCTCGCGGGTATGGGCCCGCTGCTGAGCCTTGCTCTTTGAGCCGGCCGCGTGAGGAACACAATGTTAAAAGTTTTTTTTTTGGTAAATACTTTACCGAGTGGAGCTAATTGAGAGTGAGAGACTAATTGACCTTTATACAGATAACAACTACAAAAAATAAGTTAATTTTGCTTTGACATTTCTCTTCGTACGACAAACTACCATAAACTGACAAGTTGAACTAAAAACTAAACAGCGTACAGACTAAGTAAAAGTTTAATCTCCGGCAAGCTGTTCCTAGTCAGGGGCCTAGTTTAAACAACTAACATTCCTAGAGCGCAGTTATTACATACTTAAACGTGCGTTCTCTAAGAACTTGAGAGGGAAACTTAGCGGGATTACGTAAGTGTACGTCTTAGCAACTAATTAGGCTCTTCAAGGTTTTTATTTTTCTGTCCTTTAATTATTATGCTACCCGAGCTGATAGATGTTGCTAGCTATGAACTGTCAAAGGTACCAAGATTAAAAAAAAATGTATTTGATGTATTATATTTTGTACTTTTTACGTGAATCTTTTTTTTTGAGAGCAGTGGTGGCCGAGTGGTAACGGCCCCGACTTAGGTGTAGTAGGTCGCTGGTTCAAACCCAGCCAGGCGCATTACTTTGTGTAATTTATTTCATCACCAATACTCTCAAAACGGTGAAGGAAAACATCGTGAGGAAACCGGCATGTCCTAGAACCAAAAATTCGAAGACATGTGACATCCACCAACCAAGCACTGGGCCCGCGTGGTGGATTACGGCCCATTCCCTCTCTTAGAGAGGAGGCCTGTGTCCCTGCAGTGGGAACATTAAAAAGGCTGATGATGATGGTGATGATGACGTGAATCTTTCCAATATTTTAATTGTTACTCTGCTATTCGGGGCAAAGACGAACGAGCGTAATTAATTTCTTAAAGTAAACGTCAGCTGAGCAACAACGTGTGGACATATTATTATTAATTAGTAGATAGTTTTTGGTCGTTGTGTGCAACTACTTGCGTGTTATTCACTCGCTCAGCTTCCGACTACTTAAAGAACTTTATTTTTTACATGCGTGGATTAAGTCGAGTTTAAAAAAAATTTTTTTTTCTTAATTTTATCTTTAAATATATATATATATACGATAGTGTTTCATGTAGCGGATCGACCTTGCAAGCGATTAAAACGTACAAAATTTATCAGTGTAATTTGTTACTCTTTTACGCTCAAATAAAACTAAATATTTGGAGCGAATATGGAGCGTGCTTGCCCAGAAGTCACCCATTCACTCTTGACTTAAAGACCTCTAGACTATCTACCAGAAAGCAGAGACGTCGGCAGGGACTTCCACTTCTTGCTAATCCTTCCGCATAACCATGAATGAATGGGTTCCCAAACTCAATATAAATCTATTATGATAATATACCTGATACTCTAACTATAATCTAAATTTATTAGTTTTGACATTGGGTTCGCCACAATAGATCAACAGTGTCGGTTCTTGAACCCACGACCTCAAAATCGATGGGCTTTTATTGTTTCAAATTCAACTCAACTTTTGTATTGGGATTGTTGTGGTAATTATTTTGTAATACGTTGTTGGTTTTTGTGGAATACCTACTGTAACTATTTTTTTTATTTAATGCAACAAATGCTTAAAATTTGTCCAGTTTAATTTTATACGTTTTATTCTTAATCTACATTAAATATTACAGCAGTATCGCCTGACGCTTAGCTTATAGCAAGAAGTTGAGAGATGAAGGAAACATCGTGAGGAAACCGGCTTGTCCTAGAATCAATTCGAAGACGTGTGACATCCACTAATCCGCATTGGACCTGTGTGGTGGATTACGGCCCATTCCCTCTCTTAGAGAAGAATCCTGTGTCTCAGCAGTATGGAACATTAAAACGACTGATGATTGAGAGAAAAATCTATTAACAATCTTAAAAATATTCAACTTTTACCGATCTTTTATTTTTTTTAATTTTTGTTCCATTATTTTGGTATCAAAACAAAAAGCAAAATCTTAAGTTTATTAATTGTAATCCATTCCAATTTTTCTTTCGATAATTTTTCGCTTGACCACTCACAGTGTGGGATTTGACCTTAGTTGCGGACATCCTGTTTTATGCGTTTTTCTGAAAGATTACATTGAAACAAAACTCCAATTAAAACTCCCATTGATGTATCTGTCATAGTTTTGTAGAAATTCAGAAAACAAAGAAAAATCCATAGAAACCATAGAAACAATTTTTCTACTTCCTTTTATGTTTTTTTTTTTTTTACTAAATATTTATTGGTTTGATAGCAAATGTACTTTATGAACCAACCAATCCATCAAAACCTAAAATATTGCGCTATTCTAGGCAAAACAATAGTTTTTCTATGACTTCATTTTAGTTTTTTATCTAGCCACTATTTACATGGTCGCGTTTTTTTCCAGTGTCAATATGTTAATTACTATTATCATAAAAAAAATCAGATGCGACAGACACACGATAACAGAAATATTGAATTTTAAAATTTTATGTTAGGGTTGCGACTGACAAGCGCCTACTATTTTAAAACATGCAATATTTCAAACAAGCTTTCTTAGCATTACTTAGTACCTACGCGTTTAAGTCGTGTGAAAAACAAATTTAGGTAAGTTGGCCGCGTAATGTAATAGTATATACCTACTTATGTCTGAAGCATTATTAATATTTTCTGATTTCAGTTTTTTTCCTTAAAATTGCGTTTATGTGTTAATTTTAAACAATGAATAATAGTGTAAATACTACATATATCTATGATGATATCTATTCCAAAAAAACCCTCTCTAATCAACAAAAAAGTCTTAGTTTATGACAACCCTATTTCCATATAATTATGTTGGCACTCATTTTTATTTGACAAAAGATAGATATCTTGTCAATAGATACTATCTTTCAAAATTTTGTAGGAGACAGATAGCTATGTCGCTATCATATTATTTTTTAATTACAGCCAAAAACTTGGCTAAACAAATTGCTCCTATTGAGCAATGCTTGGACATTTCAAGTGATTTTGCCAATAACTTGGCATCAAATGTTGACATAAATATTAATTTAAATTAGAAATTAAGACAACAGAGACTATCTCTAGCATGAATGTACCAATGAAAGAAATTATTTCCAATAAAGTTTTAAAATCATTAAATAGTATCAACCTGGTGCACCAAAATATTCAAGGACTCATGAACAAAGATTTAGAAGTAGAATTATTCCTTAATTGCAATAATGTTGATATTTTTTGCATAACAGAACATTGGCTTAAAAGCCATCAGTTGATGTTTAATTTTAGCAACCACCAGGTTGGTAGCTCATTCTGTAGAGTTGATGCCTTACGTGGTGGTTCATTGATTTTAGTTAGTAACCACCTTAAATTTAAGGAACGTAAGGATATTGTGAGTCTATCTGTTGAGCGGTCAATCGAAATAGCCTGTATTGAGTTGGAGCAGTTTATTATATTAAGTGTGTACAAACCCCCTTCTGGATTGTATGACTGCTTTGAAAATGTTATGGATGAAGTGTTTAATAAGATCTGCAATTCTAACAAGTATATAATCACTTGTGGTGATTTCAATATTAATTTATTAGAAAACTCTGCTTTATGTAGCAAAGTTATAAGTTTATTTCAGTCATATAATCTTGTTAATTTGTTTTTGGAGCCCACAAGAGTTACTCCTACTAGTGCCACTTGCATAGACAATATTTATACTGATGTTCTACCTATCCACAAAGAAATTATAAATTTGCTAGATTCTGATCATTGTGGACAATTAATTACTTTTCAAAACCCAAACATCATAGTAACTAAAAAGAATATCACTGTTAACCCTAAAACTGCAAATCGCTTAGAATCTTTTAAAACTAAGCTCATTAATAATTTACCAGTTTTGTCTACATTGGATGATGTGAATCCACAATATGAAGATTTTTTTAACATGTATTGTAAGCAGTTTAATTCCACTTTTATACCCAAAACTATATCGGTTAATAGTAATGTATCATTCAGTGAATGGGCTACCATTGGTATTCATAAAAGTAGAACGCGACTTTATGAATTGTATGATGAAAGAGTTCTTGTGAACACTGCGGAGTTTAGTTTATATGTTAGAAACTATTCAAAATTATTCAAAAAAGTATGTTCTGTTGCAAAGTCGCGATATTTGAGTTCCAAAATTAAGAATAGTAATAATAAAATTAAAACAACTTGGAACATTATAAATAGTGAGACTGGAAGGTCCACAAAACCATGTAGTGACTATAGCCTTATCATTGATGATAATGTAATCAATTAGGATTCACAGGTTGCCGCAGCTTTTGAAAAGTTCTTTTCAGAGATCCCCATATTAACTACAAAATCTTTGAACTCATCCCCTACTGCTGCAGAGTCTCTGCTTAAAGAAAATGTTAAAGCGTGCGATGTCGATTTTAAATTCGAACATGTGACATATGTAGATATAATTAAAACCTTTAATACTTTGAATGTAAAAAAAACTACAGATTTATGGGGAAATTCTGTAGATGTTGTGAAGTCCATTATAAACGTTGTAGCTCCTAGTTTAGCTTTTATTTTTAATAATAGTATCGATTGTGGTGAGTTTCCTGACTTGATGAATTATAGTAAAATAACACCATTATTTAAAACTGGTAGCACATCTGACCCCACCAATTATAGACCCATTTCAGTGTTACCTACCTTTAGTAAAATCTTTGAAAAACTTATTTTACAGCAATTACAAATTTTTTTTAATAGACATAAGCTATTACACACTAAACAGTTTGGTTTTACAAGGGGTCGTTCAACAACCGATGCCGGAGTTGAACTTTTAGGACATATATATGATGCATGGGAAGACAAATGCGATGTACTGGGCATTTTTTGCGATTTGTCCAAGGCCTTCGATTGTGTTCTCCATGAAACATTAATCAGGAAACTACATCATTACGGAATCCGGAACTCCTCCCTGGATCTTCTTACTTCTTATTTGAGTGATAGGATTCAGAGAGTTGAAGTAAACGGAAAAAGATCACCCGGGTCTGTAGTGTCAATGGGTGTGCCACAGGGCTCGATTCTTGGCCCCTTTTTATTTCTTATTTATATAAATGACTTGCCATACCTAATAAAGGATAACCATGATATAGTTTTATTTGCAGATGACACTTCGCTTTTATTTAAGCTTAAACGTCAGCAGAATGTCACTGACGATATAAATTTGGCCCTTTCCAAAATAGTACACTGGTTTAATGTTAATAACCTGCATCTTAATGAAAAAAAAACTAAATTTGTTAAGTTTACAATGCCTAATGTTAGGCAAGTGGATACTAGTGTGCTAATAAAAGGTAAAGAATTGAGTCCTGAAGATACTACAGTGTTCTTGGGCATAACCCTGGATGCTAAACTTCAGTGGGGCCCACACATAGATAAGTTGTCAAAAAAACTTAGCTCTGCAGCATATGCCGTTAGACAAATTCGAAAGCTAACTGATTTAGAGACAGCCCGTTTAGTTTATTTTAGTTACTTTCATAGTGTAATGTCGTACGGTATTTTATTATGGGGAAATGCTACCGATATACAGACGATTTTTGTTCTCCAGAAAAGGTCTATTCGTTCCATTTATAAACTAAGTCCCAGATTCTCCCTCAGAGAGAAGTTTAAAAATATTAATATTTTAACTGTGGCATCTCAGTACATCTATGAAAACATTTTGTATGTTCATAAAAATAAAAATTTGTTTAAAAAATACAGTGATATTCACAACGTAAATACTAGGAATAAACACAAATTAGTGGTTCCGGTAACAAGGCTCAAAAAAATAGGAGGCACATTTAGATGCCAATGTATACGCTTTTATAATAAGCTTCCCAGTCCTATTCAAGAACTTAGCCTTAATAAATTTAAATCATTTGTAAAACATAAACTTTGTCAGAAGGCTTTTTATACTGTAAAAGAGTATCTTGAGGACAAAACAGCTTGGGATTGACCTGCTCCAGTAATCACTGTAATTGATGTAATTTCATTTCTTATTTTCTGATTTTTTTTTTGGTATCATTATTATATATATATATATATATATTTTATTATTATTATTTTTAACTGACGATTATTGTTATTTTACAATTATGACATATTTCTCTTTTTTTTGCAACTATTAAATTTAACATTTAAATTTGAAATTGACTATTGTATCTTTTTTTTTTTTTTTTAATTTGCAATATTAATGGGTAAAATTACATTTTTGTAAATTTTTATTATTGTGAATGTGGGGACTATGTGGATTACTTTTCGTTTTTCCTTAATTTTAACTTTTAATTAACTTATCATGTCTGGCAGTTATGAGTACTTTTTGCGGCCTACCCAAATGTCCTTTCTTTGGTATTGTTCGTCAAATCGTTGAGCTCCTTGGTGGTCCTGAGTTGAGCTACACGAGAACTGACAAATGCTTGCACTGACTGGACAGGTCCACTCAGAACTGTGTGGTTCTTTCTTCAAAAGACCATCTCAGACTCCAATCTGCATGGTTCTCATATTATTTGACCATTACATGTTTGTGTATGGACTTTAAAACAGACTTTGACCCCTGAGTTTGTTTCGGTGTTTCTTCTCAGGGTAGTCAGCTGGGAAACACCGGCCTCATCTAGTATAAAAAAAAAACGAAAAAAAAAAAATTGACGTGTAAAAGAGTTTGTAAAAACCTATTTGCAAAATAAAAATCATTTATCATTTACCATAGAAATTATAAAAAACCTTAGAAACGCAATATCTCCAACATAGCGCAAGCTAGTTATATGGATTTTGGTCACAATTTAGTAGAAACATAACCCTATTAAATTTTTGTTAAAAAAAATGCGACAATAACATAGATCATTCCTATTTTTTTTTTTTAATTTTAAAATTATTTTTTTTCACTCGTTTTTCTGCACTTATGGGATTGAAATTTTCACACTAGTAGCATCGTAAACTAGCAGATGGTTTGATTTTTTTACAAAGAGAAATATCACTTTTTTCGGGAAATATGACTGAAAACGTTTTTCGTAAAATTCCACGACTTAAATGAAAAAAAAATATATCTGCAAATCTATTTGGAATTTTCAAAAAAGTATTACTTTAAGTGGTCTAGGATGACTAGGCCTACTTAAATCCAACATAAAATGATAGTGTCCGCAACTAAGGTCAAATCCCACACTGTGCCACTATCTCATCTAGTAATGAGTGATATTGAGATCGATGGTGGAGTACGCTTGCCTATTCACTGGTGACTACACTCTTCTTTGTACCACAAGTCACTCAATAGCTACCACCCCTCGGCGGCAAACATGACCAAAAAAATCCTCTTTACACTGTTCCTTATAAAAAAAAAACTGTACATATATAAATTAAAAACAACACACAGAGGGACCATACGCGGACAGTGTGTCCATTTATTCTCGTCCTAGGACAAAAAGCTAGCAGTTATGAATGCGAAAAACGTTGCATTGCAACACACGAACCACAATGTTGTATTTTTTAAGTTTTTCTTTGCGTAGACGAGTGAAATATTTAATTTTAACTAGCTTACAGACGTGCCACATAATTTATTGTACTACTTTTTGTAGTTATTTTGGGTTTTGTGGTATTTTTGTGTAGATTTTTTTGGGGCAGATGGGGTTATAGCGTCGCGTTACCATGCCATAATTTGTACCAGACTACTGAATACTAGAATGTATATACTCTTAATAAATAAGTGCGATTCTCTATCGACAATTGCGTCACTGCTTACCATAAGGTGGTATTGCAGTCCAACAGTAGTTTATATAAAATAACAACCTCATTCCAGATATTTCTTTTTTTTATGGTGGCCAAAAATCATCCAGCCCCGCATGAATCCCGCTCTTTGGCAGAGTGGGAAACAGTTCCAAACTCTTACTGACTACACCCTACCTCATTTCTTCTTTCCCTTTCGTACTGGGGCCAAGCCTTCCTTACAGAATGAGACCCTGAGCCTCAGTGAACTTCGACCCTTTTGCAAAGTCCCTACGACTTTGCTGAGAACTCCTTGAGGCGCGCGGGAACAGAGCGCGCAGTCGACGACTTGGGTTTGGTCCGGAATGTTACCAGACGACCGGACGGCGAGCTACCCATTACGAATAATGCGCTTACTACCCAAGTCTTAAGTCCATCAGGCAAAGGTGACGGTCAACAATTAATAGATCGTAATCTGGCCGAAGGAACCGGAGTAGGTTTTAGTCAAGAAAAGACTGACACGCACTCTTGTTCCGCCTAAGGGCGGGAGATATCATTAACTCACATGCTTTCACGGAGTGTAAAAGCAAGTAGGTATACGAGCTACTTTTTATCTAAAAAAATGGGATCGTCCGCAAATCGGCGAGAAACGACTAGTTCTTATTATTGCACAATACTACTATATCCAAGGTCGTAGCTCTCGTCGCCTCGTCTCGGACATTAATTCTCATGTCACCTGCATGCTACTAGCGCAAGACTATTTTTTATTTTGTGAAATATGTAATTTCAACGATCTATTTTAGATACAAGTACATATAGGAACCGATTAAAAATACAACGGTCGTCGATTAAGTTGTAAGGCAAAAATGCATTTTTTCAGGAGAGCTCGTTTTCAAAATTATTTATTACAGCTGTCAATAATATAAATAATTCGTAATGATTTTACATAATGTAAGTAATCAACAAACATTAGTTGAAGACGCAGGATGTAATTTATATATCATAATCTTTATCAGCCTTTTTATTGTTCCCACTACTGGGAATGGGAATGGGCCGTAATCCACCATCCATAATAATTTATATATATATTAAAGCGAAATAACACTCACTGATTATATTTATTATTATATTATGTAGATCTGTTGTGTCCAACTACAAGACAAAAACCTTTCTTCCATTCCGCCACTCTTCTCTGTCCTTTGCTACTTCTGGTCAAATAAGAAATTATAATAAATATATATCTATTTTTTAATAATAATACAACGCCACTCAAAAAATATAGTTACGGCTTTATGCGAGGGGACAGCGAGCGAAGGAGTAGCGCGCTTCCAAGAGTTTTTATATCACTCTAGTTTTATAAAAACATATTGCTTCAAGTTTGACGCACATTCCTCATATGGCTACAACATTGCTTTCATGTGTATAGAATCATTGTTTTTTTTTTTTTTTAATGTACACTCGCCATCCTGAAACGCCTGCGGTATAAATGTTTCTTTATACGTTTGGTCATGATTGCTAGTATAAATAAAACAGGCGTTTAACTTTTTTTTCAAAATTACTATTTAAATCTTTTACCGCATCTGATTCTGCTTTTGATACGTACGAGCACATTGCCGGCACTTTGCAATTCTAGTGTGTTCATACTTAAATAATACCTAAGTAATTTGCCCAAATCAAAAATACCTACCGTCCAAAACCCGTCAGTCTGTGGTACTGTGATCTTAAACTCATTATTAATTTTGTGATGAAAATACATTGGCTAAACAGATTTGCACAAATCATAAAAACAATCACAAAAACTTATCCTAAAATAGTTCACTTTTTGCCTTACCACCTTATGCGTGGGAGGTGTTAAAATAGAAAACGATGTACTACGAAACGAGAATACTTACTTTCAGAAATACATTGACGTCCGCTACACCAAACAAAGAGTATCATCATAACAATGTAAGAGATATTTATCTAGATACACCGGTCGACTTATATCATCCGATTTCCTCAACAATGGGGTTGCTCGTAAAGCAGGGGGATGAATCTTCTATAAATTATTCACTCTCTATTTGCATGACAAACGACGGGAGAGCAAGGAAGGTCTTAGAACTTTAATGGCACCTCTTACGCCCTTGTTAACTGTATTTTAACCACTCCATCCTTTCACACTTCTAAGGACACTCTTTAATGGGCCACTGATTTTTCCCAGTCATATGCAAATCTCAGATTAGCATACATTTTATTCAGCGCTCTTATTTTAAGCACACGAAAACGTTGATAATATTAAAAACGCAAATTTTCTTTTTCACGGTTATTGCTACAGGCTTTTGTGTTGGCGCTTCTAATTTAAAACGGACCGCTGTGTTATCGTGACGTTTTAATGTAGCTATTTAGTTATTTAAATCGTTTACCTACTTTAGTAACCACAACAAGCCATAAAATTATATAAAGAAGATGATAAATCAAGTGAAAACGGCGGTATTTACAAGAGAATTCAAAAATTCTAAATTCAAATTCAATTTTATATTTCTCACAGGCCTCTACTCTTTATCACATTGGACTGGCTACCGTCAAAGTGCTTTTGTCCCCATTTGATATTCGCCATATTGGCGCTGTCGGCCACAGTGACTGTAGTGAGTGTCTACGGTACTAAAACTGGTAATGTTGTGCCGCAATATTAGTCAAATTAGTTGTATGGGCGCTGGCGAGTGGCGCGTCAAATAAGTACAACAAACCTGCCAAACATACAAAACAGCTTATCCAGTGATCAATAGAAGAGGTCAGTGCTACATGGGTTCTTGGACACATACAAAATGTCAGAAGTTAGTGCACGGTTTCTTATTGGCCGTTTCCTATGGGTACAATCCGGCACGAAACTATATGCAAACTATTTTAAAGGAACGATTGTGACATTTTTCTGAAGCTTTCAAATAATAAATTTTATTGCTGACAATGTCTTCGACCACTGCTCAATATAAAGTGCCAACTGAAGCGACATTCCAAAATTAGAGTTCCAGGAATATCTTCACAAACATAAATGGAATAGTCGTGTAGTTCGAGAGCCTAGAAATACGAGATAATCTCGGTAGGTACCATCTCTAAGTCGTAGTATGAAATTGGTTTCACTGTTGGCGTAAAGCGATTTAAAAATAGAAAAGCTGAACTATCAAAGGAGTTCCTTCGCGGGAAGTAGTTTTGAGCTGTATTTGGACATATTTGTGGTTTGTACGTTTTAGTTTACACTAGCGACCCGCCCCAGCTTCGCACGGGTGCAATGTTGATATTATGCATGTTTTATATATACAAACCTTCCTCTCGAATCACTCTATCTAATAAAAAAACTTAGTTTTATATATCTAAGCATACATAGGGACAGGGCGATTTTGTTTTATACTATGTAATGATAATGATGCTATAGGTATTGTATTTATGAAATAGGATTATTGTAGTATGGTCCTCAGACTTTCATAAACAGTAGAGACCGGTGGTAATAACGTCGTCTAACAAGTTGGTTCAAAACTAGGCAGGCGCTTACGACTTGGTATTTTGAGTAATTTATTTCATTACCCGTTTTTTAAGGCAAATGATCTAATGTTGTCTCTCGTTCTAGGTTGAACCGGAAAGATGTGTAAGACTTTTACTGACTAAAACCATACCTATGATCCTTTAGCGTTTTGCATCTCAAGGCCACGGGTCCTCTTTTCAGATGACCATAGTAGGCTTCGGCCCTACTGAGCCCATACGGTTTGGCTGAAATTTCTCAGCACGCGTAGAAGATTCGTACTCAGTCCTGACGATTACCGATGGCGACCTATTTTAGCAGTCGTGCTCTCAAAAACGGAGATAGGAAACATTTAGAGGAAACTAAAATGAAAAAGAAAATCAATGATTAATAATTTAAAATATTATCCGACGGGGTGTTATGTCCACACGATAATTACTTTCAAGACTGTTAAATATGAGTTGTAATCGTGTGGAGAACTAGGAGATATTAAAAGATACCGCGGTTTTGTTTTTAATTCTTGCGTTGCGGCATAGATGGCGCTACACAGTTACCAAAATCACTAAATTAACTCGTTCATTTTATTTCCAATGATCAGTGTTTGTACAACAATTGTATCTGTTTACGTCATTATAATTATTGTTACTGTGTGTATTGAATGTACAAAAAAAAAATAAAGATTATTATAAGATCTTGTTTATGTAGAAAAAAAAAACTACTACGACCCTGTAGTTTTTTTTTTCTACATAAATAAGTTCCTAAGCCTCCTGGGGCCAAGGGTTGATGCGAAAGCGTAACACCAGGGCTCTGGGACTAAGTCAAGGAAGAAACGGAGTAGGTTGTTTATTCAGTAAGAGTTTGACACTGTTTCCCGCTCCACCCAAGGGCGGGCTTCGTCATTGGATGACTTTTACCTACCATAAAAAAATCACTGCACGAAAAAACTTCAACAAAAACATTAAAAATTTAACTTTTTCACAATGCGAAATTGCAATTAAAAAATAAATCCAAATCATTTGCGTACTTAATTTTAAAAAATACCGATCATTTCACTAACCAATTTGACAACTATCTATAAATGAATTTATAATTTATTTTCTAATATTGTAAATCCTATTCACTACACAAATAGCGCTTCATAATTTTCATATACGTTCATCAAACTTTCATTAAAATGTATTCGCCCTTATTTAAAACCCTTTTCCGATGCTTCAGAGTTTTGATAGTAAATGGGCATAGTTATAATTAGTTTTGTTTTGCCCCAATAACAGATGCAAAAGTATTAATTACGAATTTCATAGCTAGCTTTTGCATATATAGGGTGACTGGTAATTAGTGATCGATACTTAAACATGCAGTGGTGAGTATCGATCACTAACTACCAGAGTAGGTCGCGGGTTCAAACCCAGCCAGGCACATTACTTTGTGTAATTTATTTAATTACCACTGCTCTCAAAACGGTAAAGGAAAACATCGTGAGGAAAGCGGCATGTCCTAGAACCAAAAATTCGAAGACATGTGACATCCACCAACCCGCACTGGGCCCGCGTGGTGGATTACGGCCCATTCCCTCTCTTAGAGAGGAGGCCTGTGTCCCTGCAGTGGGAACATTAAAAGGCTGATGATGATGATGATGATGACTTAAAAATGTGATTTTAGTCATGATAACTAACAACTTTTGCCATGGGACCAATTCTGAAATCGCGAAAAAAATTCTGCATATCTGTACACTTATGTTGCTCCTAACTGGTTAAAATGTAGTGAACTTGACTGATTTCATTTGCGATTTCAGGATTTTCGAACAATAATCTTCGATGGAATTTGAGGTGTCTCCAAGATTAGAGTGTGTTTTTTTAATAAACTAATGCGCCTCATTATACGTCTGCATCACTGCTTACCATTAGATGGGATTGTAGTCAAACACTAGTTTATATCAAACAAAAAAATAAATCATTATTTCCTAAGGCTTTCTGTTCAATGTAAATTCTCTAAAGGCACCTAAAATACTATAAAATACCACCTAATAATAGACTTGGTAAAACCATCCCTGTTATTACCATAAGCACATGCAAGGGTCCCCATGTCCACCCCAGAATACTGTCCATGCAATACTTTTTAGGGCACATCCCAGGGGCCCTTGGGGTATCCCCTGACCCACGCTGTGTACGTGATTACTGCACAACCTACTTTGTGACCATTCAGGGTGGCCGCCATTAATTTTGCCATGTCATTACCACAAAAAGAATCCAACTCAAAACTCCAAATTGCCTAATTTATTATTCCCCATCACCATGAGGCAAGCTCCAAAACCATACTTCACTGCAATTTAACCCCAATTAATATTAAAATAAACTCGAAAATCGCAACCATGTCTCTCAGTTACGTTGTATCGTGAGAGATTAATGTAATCTGTTATATTTAGGCTTCACCCAGCGATTGCCTCCCTGGAGCCAAAGCTTTAATTGATTAATTTGCTATGAAAAGATCCGAGGCACTCCGCTGTTCACCGTGTTTTGATTTTAGGAGGAAATCAGGTTATTACGCTTATTTTAGGCTCTTAAAGATCATTATGGTAATCTGAGAAAACTAATACTAAGTAGACTATTTGATTACTTGATAAATGGCTTTAGGTAAAGATGGTTTTTCGTGAACTTTGTACACCAGTTTTCGAAGCTTCAATTGAATCACAAAATATTTTTATATGAGTACATACACATATATAAAACGATCAGTAGCAGGATAGAGTGGAAAAAAAACGTGTTGCGCCAACCCCAATTAATATGGAAGATAGAAGAATATACTAGACGACATGTGGTTGCTTGACGACAGGACGGTCGTTGTGGCGATCCTTGGAGGCCCATGTCCAACAGCGGATATTTTTCGGCTGAAATGATGATAATCATTACATAGTATAAAACAAAGTTGCTTACCGCTGCTATCCCTATGTATGCTTAGATGTTTAAAAGTACGCAACGGATTTTGATGCAGTTTTTTTTAATAGAGAGAGTGATTGAAGAGGAAGGTTTGTGTGTATAATAAATGCATAATATATTCAATATCGGGTCGTAAGTAATGAATATTAGAAAGTCTATAATAATATGTTTGTTTAGCAAATGGTTCAAGTTATCTGCCGCTCACTCTATTCATTTTTCTGTATACCTACAGACATTTTTTCGCCTTGTCATATATGCCTAATTACATAACAATGATTTTTTAAATTCTTATCGAGTTCCTACAGTAACATCTATCATTCTTAATGATGATCGGAATTATATTAAAGTTTGACCTCAGTTATATAAGTTATCTAATTACTTCACATCTTAGAAAATATCCCACTGACTTGCGATAAAAAGATGACACACAATTTGATTTAAGTTATTAGCAACATTAGTTTCAGTATTAGTTATTAAACTTTTTATCGTTTTTAGAGTTCCGTAGTTTCCTCAGCAAAAATGAATCCTTGTAACCCGTCTGTTCGTCTGCCAAGATGCTTTATTTCATGATCGCGCGGAAGCACAATCTGCTAATCTTTAGAGCATGGAAACACACTCGCAAGGAAGTCAAGACCTATGGTTGAAATGATAACTGTGCTTTTTGCCTTTCAAGATTCTAGATACGATTGATCTAGGATCGTAAAAGGCAAGGAGCATGGTTTTATAGCACTTACAAAGAAAAAAAAACTAATTACAATAGTAATATTGTTGAAAATTTTAAAATCTTCTGATATATTTTTTGTCAGGTTACATCACAACTTGCTAGTTTAATCGCGATTTGGAAAAATCTTCAAGACTTGGTTTGGGACTCAAACTATTTACATAGGCAACTCTATACGGGACCCTCCGTACGCGAGTCCGATTTAGACTTGGTCAGTTTTTTCGAGTCATACATGACAGGCAAAAATTTTTAAAAAATATCATAAATGCTTCCTTGGTTTTTGTTTAATTAAAAACAAAACTTTACCTACTTAGTGTACTCATATAATATAATTATACTGATATAATCTTATATATATTATAAATAAATAGATGTTCGTTAGTCTCGCTAAAACTCGACAATGGCTGGACCGATTCGGCTGATTTCTCTTTTTTTATTATGATTATTTTTATTATGCTTTTGGGTACAATATTGACATTTCTATACTTTCCTTACATAATAATATCAATACTGTAATTTCAAAATATTGTTACAAGCCAGTTTTTTTAGAGAGTACATTTTTTTTTTTTATGGCAGGTGAAAATCATCCAATGACGAAACCCGCTCTTGGGCGGAGCGGGAGACCAGTGTCAGACTCTTACTGACTAAAAAACCTACCCCGTACCTTCCTTGCCTTTTTTCTGGAGTCGAGGTAACAGTTTGCACATACCCTCTAGGCTCCAGGAGGCTTCGACCCTGAAGGGCCCCTGCAGTTTGCTGACAACTCCTTGAGGCGCGCGGGAACGGTGCGCGCCGTTGACGACTTGGACTCGGTCTTTTAGAGAGTACATAACCATGAGTTTCTTGCCCGTTCTTCTTCGTCGGAAACGACCAATTTGGAACCGTGCACTAGCTTCTGACGTTTTATAAGTATCCATGTAAGCCTATGTGAAATAAATATTTGCTGATTTTGGTCTAAGAATATTTCTGATCGTCCAGGTAAAGTTTAAACCGACTTGACCTGACTTTTTCGTTCTCAGATTAAAAAAAGTCAGATATACAAATTTTGCCGGGACAGCTATTATATAATAATAAGTTTTTTTTTTTATGGTAGGTGAAAATCATCGAATGACGAAACCCGCTCTTGGACGGAGCGGGAGATCAGTGTCAGACTCTTACTGACTAAAAAACCTACCCCGTACCTTCCTCTCCTTATTTCCAGAGCCGCGGTAACAGTTTCACACAAACCGGCAGCTCCAGAAGGCTTTGAAGGGCCCCTACAGTTTGCTGACAACTCCTTGAGGCGCGCGGGAACGGTGCGCGCCGTTGACGACTTGACTCGATCTGGACAGTTCCCAGACGACCGGACGGCGAGCTACCCATTGCTCACCGTCCGCGAACCAGTGTCTACGGTGGCCGGATATCGGCAGGATCGCGGCGGCGACGGCTACGGCGAGGGCGCTGTTGCCTTTGCCTTATGCGGTCGGCCTCCTCCTTTACGAGCATTACTGCTTCGCAGAAGGAGGCGACCGCCTGCCATTCTTCTTCGCTGCGGACCATGGCCTGAACCAAGGCCCGGCGCGAGAAGTCGCCGCCGCCGATCACCCCCACGAGGATAATAATAAGTATGAACGTATCAAACAAAACATCTAACATATTTTGAAATAAAGTTGTTAACGAAACGAAAATCCTTAAAATTAGTACGTAGTATAATGTCTACATTAACAATGTTCTATGTACAAAAGGGACAGGAGTTTGTTACAGTTTGCCCTTTCTTCTTTCATCGTAATTTTCAGCTCCCGAACTCGGAACAAATTAATGTTAAAACAAATTTCAATTGAAGCCATTACTTTGAAGTTGGTAAGTTTGTAATTTAATGTCAAATTTTGTTACGAGCAAACTTTAACAATGAACCGTTTGACATTTTCTATATAAATATGATACATTGTGTACTTAGCTCGGTTTGTTTAATGTTATGTACATAATAATGTATCAGGTAACTGGGGAACTGTGTATCTTTCTATATTTTAATGTAAGTTTGGTTGAACCAATTTGTAAAGGGTTGGGCTCTCTCACCCCAACGGATTTTGGGTTTACCAGGTACTTGTTTAAATTAAAGTTTTATTTCAATAACAGGAAATCGATTCATGGAAAATTTCTCTGTTGACTTGATATGTTTGTCTCTTCATTAGAGATGTGCTTTACACTTACAGCTATTCTGCGTGTTTGAAAGCTAAGCTACAAAACTGTGTGATGGTTTCCACTAAAGCTAAGCTTTGTGTAGGTGGCGAGTAAGATGTGCTATAAAGACGCGCTGCCACGAAGTAGCTGAGCGAGGAAGATTTGCCGCTGCGAGGTAGCTGTGCGCGAAAGACGGATACGTCGACACTAAATAAAGAGAGGAAGGGGGAGGTGCTCATCACCGCCGCCACCATCCAGAGCACCCATCTAGAGCACACAACCAAAAAAGTCGACAGGAAGTCTGCTGGAGCCATGGGGTTGCGCGATAGAGAACTCAAGGACCGTAGAACGAAAGCTAGCAGGAACAGGCGTAGGTTTTGATCAATAAAAGTTTGACACGCGCTCTCGCCCTGCCCTAGAGTGGTAAATGGATGGCTAATTTCCCACCTAAAAAACAGTAGATACCATGGATTATTTGAAAGAGTTACCGCGGCCCTGGAGCAAATAAAAGATCAAGGGTGAGTTTTGAACATTTCGAAACAGAGTTCACAGCATACTCGAAACGGTGAAAGAAAACATCTTGAGGAAACATGTTCATGTTCTAAAACCAAAAATTTTAAGACATGGGACAACCACCAACTCGCACTGGGCCCGTGTTGTAGATTACGGCCAATTCCCTCTCCTAATAATAAGGCCTGAGTCACAGCAGCGGGATATTATAAGGCTGTTGCTATGCTAAGCTATGCTATACTACTTACAATATCAAATTCCGGTCTCTACATTATAAAATTATTTTGTACGATTTCAGTAGTCGAAGGTAATTTATGGGTAGGTCCACATTATTAGAAATTCTAAAACAAGCAACTCCCTGAAATCAATTTCTAAATAGAAAACTTAGTTCCAGATAGTTTGGGTACTGATAATGTTTAAAGCAAAGTTTTCAGACATTTTCGAGAGCCCAATAAATTGCTAACGGTTGATAACAAAAATAAACAAATTGAAATTGTTCTTAACATTATACAACCTTATTTTTAGTATATGCGAAGGTATATTTTTAGTTTAGTTGTTTTATGAAAGAATTTTGTACATTTCATACCTGCGTAGGGCCATCTATGGCGATACATAAGAACTACAGGAATCCTGCATCGTGCAATCAAAGTTCGCCGCGTGATTTGAACATATACGAAAGCCCGAAATTAACGGATGGGCAGTAGCCCACAAGGTATAACACTTGTCTAGTCGGAGGATCCTCCCTTTTCAACGCAGGTTTGCGGGACTTTACTCACTGTTCCGCGTAGTTCCCTCCAAACTGGTGACCCTCGACAAAAAAAAGCATGTTGTAGCAGCACCCACGTAACCGATGTCCTTCAGGAATAGTCCCAGAACCGATTCCTGCGGAATATCGTACTACATCTCTCGCCAATTCCATTCTTCCCAGTAGCAGAAGTAGATGAAGCCCTGTCCATCAAATAGGCCTTAACCACAGACAGGTAGGTCGGTAGGTCATTGGGAAGACAATATAACTAGAGGATGTCCAGCCTCGAATTGTAATATCCATTCAAAACACACCGCCAAGACGACCCACCTCGAAACCTTGTAACCCCCGTCGTCAAAAACATCAAGCGCATGTTGCTATCCACCGTGGAGCACCTTAGAAACATTCATTGTTAGACTTAGGCCTAACTAAACCTTCATTACACAGACCTCTGCTTCTTGCATGCAATGAATTCCTGTTACTTCACCAGGTCCGGATGCCACCTTGGGGATAGTCTGGCAACGTTTTGCTACCCAATCTGGGTCAATCATCATCAAAGTCAGATAAAAGACTTAAATTGCAGAATGGTGAAAGCGAAAAAAATAGTTTTTCACACTGTTTCTCGTGACCAAAATCCTTTATGAATTGGTACGTCAAAAAGGGAAAAAAAACATGTTTTTCTCACATTTCACAAAAAACATGATCCATACAATCCCCTGGCAACTCCACAAATGAAACATCCTCAGTAGAACTGATATAATATCACAAAAGGCTCTCACGTTCCCCATTCAATTCCACACGGTACATCAAGCCATTGTGACGAGTATAAATATCGTTTTTGTCCGCGCTCGCCAAGCAAAAAGTTCCATGCCGTGCTAGGACATAGAAGGCCAGTATAAAAAGCGTATGCGGATTTCATATATGTACAATCACATGTGTAAAGAATGCAATATAATAAAAGCTTGTTATTTTTCATGCTTTTGTAATATTATGTCTCCTATCTTGGAGTACAAAAGGGAGCTGGGAACGTTCGTTTTGCAACTACTGATGGCTTTGTAGTTTGTAGAAAAGTGCATCACTTTAAACTAATATTACAAAGGAGAAAGTTTAAGAGTGTATATTTTTTATTACATCAAATTGTATGCTAAGTATACAAAAGAACAGAAAAAATGTATTGCTGAAGACCTAAGCTTGCCTGTGGATCTATGGTTCAGAACACCATGTTCCCATCCCTTGACTTTTACATTAGATTTTGTACTAAAGCACTGACAACGTAGAAAGAAAAATGTCGTGTATGTACTTTTTTACGGCTTAACGGATTTAGATGGAATTAAACACAAGAGTTGACCACACATCTTGGAATAGCATATAGAATACTTTTTATTCCGGGATAACGTTCTCTCGGGATAATTTTCTGTTTTCACGCGAGCGAAGCCAATGGCAGAAGCCAGTGTTTTTATAAATAAGGCACGTGTTTACACAACAATCTCGATTACTACCAAAACATAGGCAGGTACTTACAGTTCCCCTACTGTAGTTGTAATAAAAAAATCTGCTCCAATTCAAATTCCACTCCAGTTTGTAATTCTGAAACTAAAATAACTTACAAATCGCTAACAAGTCCCAATCCAGCAAAATCTCTATGACGTTCAAGACTGATTTTCATTTCCCGAGCGTTGGCATTGGCGTTAATTCCCTTCAGAACGGCGGCCAGATTGCAAAGTTTTAATTGCAAACTCTTAATGAGATAGGCCTGGCCTCGAAATAGACCAATGTCGCGTATCTGTAGTCGGCGCTAAATCATAGAGGGATAAATACAGAAGGTTTGTTTCTCAAACCAAGGAGATAACCTCGGCCATTCTTAGCGGCAGAGCAATCGTGGCCGAGAGGTAACCCAGCCTGCATTACTTTGTGTAATTTATTTCATCACCACTGCTCTGAAAATGAGGAAGGAAAACGTCGTGAGGAAACCGGCATGTCCTAGATCCAAAAAGTCGAAGACATGTGACATGCACCAATCCGCACTGGGCCTGCGTGGTAGATTATGGCCTATCCCTTCTCCTAGAACGTTAAAAAGGTTGACGATGATGATGACTACTAGAGGCGACTACACTTTCACTTTGACTAGGACAACATCAGTCAGATCTACCATTAGTACTTCCTACTTCCCAACGCAGCGTATTACACTGTACTGCAGCCACTCCAAAACTTTCAGCCTCATCCGCTATCCTTATAGTAATGAGTTTAGCTCACCGCTAACTGCCAATATGATCACTCATTGTGTCCACAGTGATGACCACCACCAATCTGACACTACAGAAGAAGAACAGTAAGCCGACTAAGAAGAAAGAGAAGAAGAAGAACTGCCAATAAGTTCAAGAAACTAAAAAAAAAAATTAGTCATTCTTCGGCTTATGAAGGCACAAAATGATTTAATAAGACATTAAGAGAGCTGAAGAACTAAGGCAAAGCTTTCCAGTAAATCTTTTTAAGTACCTACTTTTCTAATTGCCCTTCTGCACTCGTCTGTACCAATGTGTCGTATCCGTAGTCTGCGCTAAATGCACTGCGGCGAATAATTGCTTTTATGTCGTCTGCAGATAAAATTGATACTAATTAGGTTGGGTCGTTCCTTTGAATAATTTGGGAGGATTTTCCTAAGTGATGTGTGTGGTGTTTGGAGTTGTTAATTAGGTGGTATCATCAATTATGCCGAAAACATACATACAAGAGGATTAGAATGTGCCGTACTGTTTTTTTTTTTTTGTGTACGGCGTAATTGTGCGCTTAATTTAATGAACATCCTTTTACCTCTCACCCTCATGTTATTATATCTATATACATATAATATAGTTTTAAAAAGTAAAATTTAATACTCCATTAATGTTTTAAATTCCTTAATTAGAGTTATAATAGATAGACACAGGTCTAGGTGTGCGAAAGCCAGCGTTTGCTTGGGTCTCAATGTTTTAATTTGCAGTACCTACAATTTTTTTATTTTAATGATTCTCATTATCCGTTCTAAAGTGTCACCTTAGACATGTAGATATCGTTTTTAGCGATAAGACCGCCATTGTATTCATAATTAGCTTTAATCTACACTAATATAATAAAGAGGTAATGTTTGTTTTTTTGTTTGTAGGAGGTAATCTTTGGAACTAATGGTTCGATTGGAAAAATTGAAGCTATAATAGAAAGCTGCTTTACTACTGAGTGACATAGGCTATAAATTATTTATATAGGTAACATGGATATTAACCGAGCTATCACAACTTTTGTATCACAAAATTTTCCGCGGACGAAGTCGCGGGTAGAAGCTAGTTTGATATATGAATGTTCATGTACTTTATGTACAGCCTCTAATGTCTCAAAATCGTATCTATTTACACCTGGCTGCAAAAAGGTGCGACCAAGTGCGCAACGGCAACTGTGATTTTTTAGGATCTTTATTTAAATTACCGTGAAGTGGACGATATTTTATTAAAAAGTCAAGAGAATGATTTTTTTTTTCCAAAAATCAATAAACAAAAAAAAATATTAAAAATAATAGCGGTCAAATTTTGGTCGATACATATATTCTCCTAATCATAAATACGCGTAAAAAAAAAAATAGTTTTTATACTCGATGAGCACACTAATTCTGCAGCCGAACCAGATCTCAGACTGCCATAGATTTAGAAACATATAAATAACAACAAAACTTTTACATAAACTTGTAAAAGTTTTTTTTTACTATTTTGGTGTACAATAAAATTTGTTTCATTCTATCGAAAATGTAAAGGATAGATTCTTTTATGCATATTGCATAGCGTACACAGCTGCAATACAGGGAACCACAGCGCTATTCCATTATAACAGTCTAGACCGAATCTAAGATGTGTAATGGGGGGCGTAAGCTTAGTCGCCCGAAACAGAGCCACCCTCGGCAAGCCTGTAGGCTTGCACATTGCGTAATTGGGAACATAATTGCAGTATATATTGAACCACTCCAAACGCGATAAAGGAAGATTTTGTTAGTAACGGACTCGAAGATTTTAATAGTAGAGATTGAACAATGGAAAATGAAACGGTACTTTATGCACATAATAAGTACAAAGGCAGACTTAATGCCATAGGCATTTTCTACCAGTCGACCTTGGGTTGGTATATGTAATTGAAATATCTGCACAATTTATTAATTAAAAGCAATATGGTAGGATTACAGCTGAAAAAAAGAGATATGAAACAGTAAATTATACTGACAGCCAATAAACGTCCTCACTTATAAAAAACAAATGAAGTCTAGGCTGAGTTGGTATGGTCATATACAGCAAAGACTAGACGAAATGTTGTGAAGAAGTACCTTTTTAGGGCTAAAAAGGAGAGACGGAGACAGCAGGGAGGGGAAGGCCCTCAACTACGTAGATGATGAATGTCCACAAAGACATAAAGCAGTTTGGGCTTTCAGATGACAAAACATACCAGCAGAATAAGTGGCACCTCAGCGTCAAAAAAGCCCAGCCCGAGTAACGGAAAAAGCGAGGCCAAATAAGAATTAAAAAAAACATAAATATTAAATTCTATGGGCACTAAGCAGATATCAGATGTGTAAATCCAATACACTGTAATTCGAGATACAGTGTTTTGCAAGTAGAATATGATAGGTTGATTGCAAACGTTCAATCAAATCACTCAAGTTGATTGAAAATTTTCAATCTATTGAAATGCACCTCAAAGTATTTGCGCCGAATTGAAGAATTTTTGCTCGAAAAATACCTGCTACTAAAATTGACATGAGTTTGGCTTTTGGACAACGAAATCAGTGCCAATAAAACTAGCTTTATTAATATGCGCGCATAATATAAAATTACAATTTCATATTTAATTCACATAGCAATATCTCCTAATTGATTAGCACAGCTAGCCTGCAAGATTATTTGTTTATTTATTTCATTAAAACCAATGAAAAAGAATTATCTACTAATCGATCTTAAGATGGTGCAGAAACATAAAAAAGAAATAAGGAGACACACATAAAAATAAGCAATGATATTGTAAAATAAAAACATCCAGTTGATCTTATAGTTAGTGGCCCTGACTGTTATGACGGAGATCATGGGTTCGATTCCCACCCAGGACAAATATTTGTGTGATGAGCACGATCGTTTGTTCTGTGTCTGGGTGTAATTTGTCTATAACATGTGTCTAGTACTTATAACACAAGCTCAGCTTAGCTTGGGATTAGACAATGTTGTGTGACAGTTGTGAAATATTATTATTATTAAAAATAACTGATACTGTGACGTTCTATGAAAAAGAAAAAAAAACTCTCAATACAAAAATATTGCCGACATAGCCCAAAGAAATGCCAAACTTAAGTGGCAACAGGGCACATTGGTCGCAGAACGGATGACCGTTGAGGTCCAAAGGTTCTGAAGTGGCGACCACTTACCGGAAGACGTAGTAGGAAGGCCTTCTACAAGGTGGACCGATGACGTAACAGTAACAAGGGTTGCGGGTATCCGATGGATGCTAGATGCACAGGACATTGAGGCGACCATTGAGAGAGGCTGAAATGATGATCATAATAATGACAAAAATATTAAAATACGAACCAATCAAGCAAAAGGTTAAAAATCTACAGTTCCCAACGTCAGACAGGTATCAACAGAAGACTAGACCAAAAAGGATCCAAAAACCGAACGAATGATCCTCGTCCCCGCCGTCGCCAGTATGTTGATTTTAATTTGCGTCCTGTCCAAACTCTGTTAGTTTTACATTTACCTTTCAGGGTTGCAGACAGACGACTGATAAATTAGTGATAGGTACGTGTCTGTGAATGCATAACGTACTTTTACCTCGACTGTACGAAAATCGATGTGTAATGAAAGGACCTCTCGACTGAATGCAAAGTTTTCTCTGCATTTCATCAGTGCTGTATATGTTTTAAGTCTCTTTTTTGAGCTCAGTGATGTGAGGTAGTCTGAAATTGGGACAAAGAAAAATAATGAAGGCAATTTTACAATCGTCGATTGTAAAATTTCAATTAATAAATGTTGTTAAAGTTAAAAATAAAAATTATGTCTAAAATATAAAAAATGCACTGGCTCCTTAAATCAGTTATAACTATCTCAAGTTTTTTTAGATAAATAACATTATCAAAAAAAATTGAAAACGATATTTCCATGTGGAAATCGAACACTTAATTAATTGTATGGTGTGGATAAACCGCTACCTCAATTAGTACCCCCAAAAACAGGTGCCATTTTTTTTATAAGTGTCATTTGTCACTTGAAATTACTTCTATATCATAGGTGCGTTCACAAACATGTAAATTCATATACACAAAACCTTCAGACCCGGAACAATATAATAACATAACATATTTTATTGATAAGAATTCTTTATAAATATTAAATATATTTGTCGCATTGCAACTGTCTCGCTGAGCTGGAGGCAGAGCCTTGAAGCAGTAATTAACCGATGAGCTAAAAAAAAAACCACAAAGAAGGTTGGTTGGCTACTTAAAAGCTTTTTTGTTCTACTTTAATAATAATAATAATATTCTTTGAAAAATAAACACACTAAACTATTTAAAACTGTACAAAGTAAGACCAATAACTCTCATCTAAAATGCCAGTTAATTAGTTAGTTATGTCCCACTGCTGGGAAAAATACTCCCACACCCTTATCCACACACCTCTATCCTCGGCCATTGCGGGCTAAAATGTGACGTCAAAAAACTCTTCTGCATCGCAATCGACTTCAAGTATTATAATATAATAATGCCAGCTTTTTGGACAGCCTGCCTGTTGGTCACAGTATGTCCAAAAGGCTGGCGGTATTGCCAGTTATATAGGCAATGCTTAATCCGACCAAGACCGAAGTAAAAGCTAGCCCTTGGGTCACGTGAAGCGAAGTATCAACTAGGCGTTTTGATATACCTTTCGGCCCAATTGTAGTTTTCAACCCTAAACGGGTTGAAAATTGAACTGGCACTCTTTGTTGTGAAGTGAAGTCGTGTTTTAAAGCTGATGACATAATAATTATTATCATGAATAGTCATATTTTAAGACGAGTAGTATTTCCAAACTTCTAGAATAAGACAGTGTCATGTCATCACGTTTATTAATGTATTTCTTATCGATAATATAAACGGAATTTTCTAGTGAAATCTGATCTATGACCTGGACAAGAAATATCTGTAGACTACTTAGCCCGTAACTTTGTTCACAAGAATATAAAAAAAAAAAACTTAAACAACTCTTAATGCCTTTCTTTTGAATGGTTCCCAACACAAAAAAAAAAAAATTACAGAAGGACCAAATTGCAGAAGAGCTGCTCGTGATGGAAAGCTTTAGCGGACAAAAAGACAAAATGACCTTGTGCAAAATTTTACTTTCCTACTTCCAGTGGCTGTGCGTTAATACTCGTATGTCAGTCAGTCAGTCTCGTAAGATATATATTACAGATAGATAATACTTCTAGATAACACAACATACGGTTCATTCATGATGATCACTAATTGAGAAGGTCAAAGTTTAACATGCTTAATACACACAGTAGTAACTTCCATTCATATACCGAAACAGTAGGTAATTAACGATCTAGGCGCCTTATTCCAAAACGCGATCTAAATATGGTTCCAAGACTATTATTATTTTATAATTTCTAAAGGTGAACAATTAAGTCAAGTGCACGTGTTGTTTGGCTGTAATTGGCTGTACAGTTAATTTTGAGACACGATTATTTATAACTTTCTATTTAAATAATAACTGTAACAACTATTGGTGAACCTTACTGAATAAATAAAAAAATAAAAAGTCGTACGAGTAAAGCTAGAATTACATTAGACCGACAAACACGTGTAATACCTGATTTGTGCATAGAACGACAAGTCTAGTTTCCATATAAAATGTATGGAGATAACACGTGTGCCACACACGCCAATCTGTAATCCAAAATTATTTTTTTTTTTTTATGGTAGGTGAAAATCATCCAAAGACGAAACCGGCTCTTGAGCGGAGCGGGAGACCAGTGTCAGACTCTTACTGACTAAAAAACCTACCCCGTACCTTCCTTGCCTTATTCCTGGAGTCGAGGTAACAGTTTGCACCACCCTAGGCTCCAGGAGGCCTAGGCTCCAGGAGGCCTAGGCTCCAGGAGGAATCCAAAACACACGCCGATCTGTAATCCAAAATTATATTGAATTGAAACTAACTTTCAGATTCTTATAGAATTCTTACCACGCAGCTACTGATCATGTTAGCATTTGTTTAATTACCTCCAATAACCGGTCCGGTCCGAGCTCGAATCGTCGACGCCGCATAGGGTTCCTAGGCACGCCTCAAGAATTCAGAAAAAATGTACGACGTAGATGCCAAGTAGCGACGAAGCCTACTGGGTCTATTATTGAAAGGAGAAACCGGAATTCTAAAACACAAGACAAAGAAGAAACTGACCTCTGAGTCTGATACGCCCTCTTGCTCCACCCTAGACCGCAAGAACTCATTGGATGATTTTCCATAAAAAAATAAATCTATTTAATAACATTAAAGTTTTGACAGATCAACGGGACAATCAGGAGGCAAACACTTATATTGTTGGAATTGATAAGCGTGACATTTGAATAGATATTGATAAGCATGACTCTGAACATTTCCATTCTACACAGATGTTAAAGAAACGTGTGAATCCAACAGTAGATTTTTACTTACCGAGAAAAATAAAAACAAAGTGCGTACTAATGAAAGTCTGAGTACACATGAAAGAGGTTCGCAATCTCAGTCTGTCGCATTCGAAATTCATAAGTCGGTGGAAGCACTCGCCCACAGCACACTCTCCCGCGGTACTGGACAAAAGACTCGCCCCAACCTGTGCCTTGTTCAAACACCAATGTTCCCTTCAAATATTTGTCTAATTATAAACTGTACGTAGTTTCAGGTACGGTGTTAGAGCTTGCTGTGGCCATGTTTAGACTTTTTTCACAATTTGAAAATAGAAGACGGAGTTTATTTTTTTTTTAAGTTGTCCGACAGAAAGCACATTGGGTGTACTATATTGATAGACACTGTTTATATAAAAAAAAAATGCATGGTAATAATTAATTTCTAAAAAACTAAAACTTGAACCGACAAGATTTATATAATTTAAATAATTCGTGCTGCTATCCTTGAAATACTTGTTTGCATTTGTAAAAAGTGTCGAAATAAAAAATCTTACCTCACAAGTTTAATCTATGACTCCTAACATGTTTCTTTAATTCTAGACTACATTATAAGATCGTATAAAAATACAAGATAGATTAATACCACAGTAATAACAAGATGCCTAAATTAGACTTGAATAATAACCAGATTAATATTAATTCAGTAGTTAACCCTTTTTTTAACACTATTGAAATTCACAAACAGAAAGATTATTTCAATGTTATTTAAGTAAGTTTTTCTGGTGGAAGAAAAACTGTAAAGTAAGAAAATAAGGATACACACAGTGAAATGTGACGTCTCCACCATTAGGTTACGTGCACACGAAAGAGATAGAAAGATATTTCCAGCATGCCCCTTCTTCCTCATAGATATTTAAAAAAATCCAAATTCCTGTTCTTTCATTAACCGATTTTGTTGCTGTCTTCAGAAAAGAATTGTTTTAAATTTATTGTTTTATATAAAATATGTTACAAAATTAAACACAGGTTGATATCCAATTCCTTCAATTTACTAATAAATAAATAACAAGATTCAATACTATTCACTATGTTATCATCATGTATCATCAATTGGTTGTTTCTACGAAAACATTATATTTGTTGTTACTTACAATAAAAAAATAAGATTAAAATAACAAAATTTTTAACAACCAAAATTGATCATTTACGTTAATTTTTTCTTTTGCTTTTTTAATGGATTCGCCATCAACAACTTCATTATAATTATCGGTACTTTCGATAGTACATACAATAACACAAGTAGTAAAATGAAAATAAATGCGTAAACATCTATCATAGTATATGCAACCCAATTCAACTCCATCGCTGGGTTCTTCATGTAATGTGCTCCGTTATTTCTTATTACATATTCAATCCAAAACATAGCAGTATCCAAAGCACTCATTGGTCTATCTTTGAATCTAACCGAAAGTTCTTTGGCTTTTATCCTATAAGAATCATTTGTGAGTACTTCATTTAATTTTTTAAATAAAGTTTCTTCATTGATGTCCGAATATTTCAATATTTTGCCATAGCCTAAAGTTTGTACTTGTAATAAATTGTTGTACTGGTCAGCGTATATCGGAATGCCTATGATTGGCACTCCGTGGAATGTAGCCTCTTGTGTTCCTATTAGTCCACCGTGTGATACGAATACTCTGATGTTTCGATGAGCTGCAAAGAAATGTGATTAAAATTAAAAATATTGCATATTTACTCTAGCCTTTAACAAGTGTGAAATCATTTGCATCGATTTCATATACATAATACATTGTATCTAAAGAACAAATTATTTGTTACGCGTGCATGATGTAAAAAGTAAATGATGAAGTATTGATCTAACAATCTGATCTATTAATGATTCTGTCAATAATATTTCCTAGTCATCTAAACATTTCAAATTAATACTTACACAAAATCTCCTTTTGCGGTAACCATTTTCTTAT
Organism: Mythimna loreyi; assembly: GCA_029852875.1. Lineage (NCBI taxonomy): Eukaryota > Metazoa > Arthropoda > Insecta > Lepidoptera > Noctuidae > Mythimna > Mythimna loreyi. The sequence continues at coordinate 11,552,066 of CM056792.1, forward strand.
AATAAGATTATCTGGTTTGTTCTCCAGTTGGTCGTCTTCCCATTTCCAAAGAACAGTTTGTTTTAGTTTCCTAAACACGTTGAGGATTGCATCTCTTTTTTCAGCCGGCAACTCTGAACTGCGTACATTTGATCCGAAGTTCATATACACGGCGCCATGTTTGGCATTGTCCAATATTTTTTGTAGATCCTAGAAAGAAAAAATATTGAAAGGAAACAGTTTTTGGTAGTTACCAAATTTTTACTTAACATTATTATAAGATGATGAATATCCACTCAATGCCACAACGAATAAATACGTCACAATGCAGACTTTAAATATACAGTTTCAACTTGGCTGTACAGAAAAAAAGAAGTTCAAGTACAGTGTTTTTTAGTTTTGTTTCTTTGTTATTTAAGACCGATTTCCGGAATTAGGTCATTTCGTATATATTTTAGTATATTTTTTATAATAGTCTGTTGTATTTTCTTTGTAACATTTTTTCTGTACTTTTTAATTGTAGTAGAGAACAGAATGACCTCACGACTTCCCAACCTTCCGTATGAGCAGGTTCACACTGGTTCACACCGAACATTGCATTATTTTTCACCAAAAAAAAGTACCCCTCTGGAAAACCTAACTAGCGTGCTTGGTCTATAGTAGACTTATAAGAATATACCATTAAAAATAATTTATAGCCTTTAACCATTTTAAGTGTGTGTTCTGGATACCCAGTTTTATTGCGGAATTTCCGTGTCTATCTTCCGGTTTAATCATCAGACAAGACAAGTTGAATGTTACCTTAAAGTCGAGGTCCATATCACGATAATTCTAATAAGCCCGAATACTACATTTATTTATTTCTTTCTGAGTTTTGGTGTCTACCGTTCAGTTTTATCGTCAATTGACTAAATGTTTAGGCAAAGCAATTTTACATATTAAATAAGCAGTTTCGTTCCGAATCTCCGAAGATCATATCAGATCATGATAATATTTCTGTTGGACCAATTAGGGAGTATATTTTTTTGCAAGTAGTGCTGCATTAGGCGTATTTTAGTAAAGGAAACATATATAGAAAATAATAATTAAACTGCGTATACCTCATGATAATTCCAGTTTGTATACCAAAAATTATTTGAATACATGCTTCAATTTAGCCACAGGCCATAACAGCATAAAAACAAGACATTTTTATTTTTATTTTCAGGTTTTCCTTCATTTTTATGTATATAAAATTCACGATTACTAAAAAAAAACTCTTCAGAAAAAATCATCGTAACTGTACCGATATTTATAAATGAGTATTTGTTAACTACCATTAATTTGTGTGTTTAAAGAAAAAAGATTTTCAATTTTTTTCGTAGCTCTCTTACTATGAATGAACAATACGAGCATCTTAATTGACTGTCGTGTAGTCGGCACCATGTTGAGTAAAATTATGTAAATCCCATTACTGTGAAGATTATACCTAAATACAAAGAACATACAAAGTTGCAGAATGCATTTAAAATAATCTTTACCTATAAAATACTCCACAAAAGATCTAGACATAAGAATACAATTCATGGAAAGTTGCAATCTTAAACAACGTAATACTGAGACGAAACTACAGACTTTCTATTGAAGTACAGTTATGCCATATTGTCACGGCGTGTATGGATAAGTTGCAAATCTGACATTTGCACAAACGACAAATTTTTAATTTTTGCTTAACGTGGTAAAGTTGCGAATCTGCTGTTTGCATAAGCAGTAGATTCGCAACTTTGTCATACAATATATATCTAACAAGATATCAAATAATACAGTTCATTATTTAGAAGTATACATTCTTATCGTGCCCGAGAAGTAATTTGACAATTACTATTACCTCGACAAAAAATTACTTAAACGTTTACACTATTCACAGATCATGTAGTTACATACAACTTGAGATCTCAAACACAAAGCGTAATGTTAGTAACAATGCTAAATTGAATATTATACACGGCGAAGAATAGACTATAGTACTAAACATCAAGAAGGACAATCTAACAAATGTTAATTTGAACAATTCTATATCATTAGATGGCTGTTCGGAAGTAGCTATTATATCGCGAGATAAAGACACCCACTTATATAGTAGTAATGATATAGAATTAATTATCATAGTGATTACATGTACATCTGACCGTGGACCACTCATGCTGCTAACAAGCTGATTCATAGATCAATATAGAGAGTACGTCATGATGACTGACTTAAATATATTGACGCAGAAACACTTATTTAATTATGAAATGTTTATAAATGAGCGATATGATAAAAACTGATTGATGCGTGACCTATACATGTAAAATTTATTGAATATACTTTAAATATATTCATCTAACCGGAAAAAAAAATTGAACGACAAAAAATAAGAGCCAGACGCAACATTATTTTATAACAGGTCCCTGGTTTTAATTAAACAATTCTCATTCTAAATCTATGCAAATCAAATAGAGTACGGGATATATTATAAAATATAAATAGACATATTCACGGAATACTGTATAATTTTCCTAGTAAACACACACAAGAGTCTTAAGCCCCATAAGTTACGAAATACGAAGTACTGCATGTGGTTTTGGAGCCGTGCCTAAAACGTTGGAAATTGCATAGTTTTGCCTCCTTCGTAAAGACAAAATATGCATAATAATTATCTTGAAATTGAAACAGATTACTAACGAATACGTACAATAACATGGAAATAATCATGTTTGAGTTGTAAATTCCATTCACTGTGTTTATCCTTGGATCATTTATTTACCCATTAATAGCAAACAGCTAGTCATAGATAATCTCACAATAAATTTTATTTTATTACTTATAGGAAAACTTACAGCTAATAAAACAAAAAAAAAAACTTGACTTTTTGACTTTTGACTTTTAAAAAAGGCCATTTACAATATCATGTGCAAAAATGTCGTAATTGTAGTTTAAAAAGTGTTAAGCGAAAAGTTAGTTTTTTTTTTATTTTATGTTTCGTTAACCTTAAGCCATACGGGTTTAATGTTTAGTAAGATGTATGATAGATATCCAATTACTTACCTCAGGCAATTTTGTATCACTCTCACTTAAGTGCACTCCTCCGATTTCGACTGCATTAGGAAGGTAAGCTGCTGAAGCATCAAAACTAAAATGCCCATTCATCAAAATTAAAGAAGCATTCTTTTGCAAATCAATCAAACTCGGAACAGGCTTTGGCAAGTCTGGGAGGTATTTCTTCACCAGTTTTTCTTGGCTCTCAAGATACCAGTATTTCCAATAAACATATTCGTAAACTGTGAAATACAAATTCCTCATTCTCCCCCAAAATGATGTCGGGTCTCTGACATCTAGGAATTCCGAGACAACTGTGGCTAGCTGCAGTGGGTTTCTATTCGCAATATTATGTCTCATACAGTTACCGAATGTCGTAACCAAAACCAAAGGAGCATTGTATTTATGAGCTAGAACATACAGTGCTTCTTGAAAGAACTGTTCACTGATGACCAGGTCGAACTTGGTGTCTTCTTTCAGAAGAGTTTTTATTTCAGTTGAGTTTAAGACTAGCTCTGTGAATGCTAAGCCTCCTTTCCATAGAACGTTGTGATGGAATTCTTCTGCGGTAACCTCAACCATATCAAAGACGTTTGGTCTGCTACCTCCTACAAAGAAGGTATTGTTTTATATCTTCCTTTATACATTGTAGTGTTACACGTTTTACAGCAATTATAGTACTTACACAGGTTTTTCAAGGTCTCGTTATATATAAACTAAACCACATTCAACTTACGTAAAAAGGTTAGTAATATTTTTCTCATGAAAATATCATCATCATGATGATGATGATATTTTTCCCATGGTTTGAAATAGTTTTTCCTCATGTATCATTTATTAATGGTAAACAAGTACTAGTCTTTTTTGCGTAGATTGTTTTTAATATAATAGGAAAATCTTACGATAAAAAAACCTACGAAAAATAAAATTACTCACCTATCACATCCCAAATTTCTTTCTCATCTACCATGTACTGATGGTAGTTCTTAGGAGGATTAGGTACTCTGTTCCCAGTAATCACAGTTACATTATGTCCCCTTCGAGCCAGCTCCAATCCAATAGGTTTCAACATAATGAAATGAGATTTTGATGTAAAAGGCACCACGTATAAAATATTCGCTGAGTCAACATATTTTGCTACAGCTAAGAAAAGTAAAACTAATGTGAAGGTATCCTGAAAAAAAAACCTTGTTTGAAAACTTTTCTCACAAATTGAACTAGTTAAATAAAAAACATAATTAAACATAAACACGCACCATGTTGAAAAAAAAATCACAAAACGAAACTATTTGTTTTTAAATTGCACTGAATGGACACTACCCGCTGCTTAGAAACATAATAATAAACTGACAATCATGCCGTAGTACTATGAAATAACTATAACGTACGCTTAACAATAAAGAGATTTAAGTCAAGAAGGAGGGAGTTGCAAATTGAATCATAAGACATACGTTATATGACTCAATTTTCGAACCCTGCTTATTGAGTTAGGTCTATTTTAAACGACCAAGAATGCACACAGCATATTAGATAATGATGTCATATTAGATTGGCTCGTAGTATTACAACTCAAGCTTGAAATGTAAATCTTTATCTTCTTTTCTTTTAAGGCTTTTCTTGTCTTCCGCGTTTGTCTATTTGTCCGCAAACTTGTTTTCCCTGAGATAGCAATAAACTAGTAATGTTACTGTGCATAACTTGTGCAAAACCAAGGCGAATCATTAGCCTAAACGTTATTTATCAGTGATCGATGGCCTAAACATAATTTATAACTAAGTGAAATCATAAGCATGACACCACATAAATGAAGGTAAAAATAATATAATAGTTAATCTACACTAATATAATAAAGAGGGAAAGTTTGTTTTTTTGTTTCTTTGTTTTTTTGTTTGTAGGAGGTAATCTCTGGAACTACTGGTCCGATTGGAAAAATTTTAGCTAAAAAGCTGCTTTACTCCTGAGTAGGCTATATTTTATATTCGCGGGCGAAGCCGCGGGCAAAAGCTAGTAGTTAATATTTTTTATTTCATCGTACCGATAGTCCTGTTATTTTTTTTATTTTATTTTTAGTAATGTGATGGCTTAATACCCTTGAGCAACATCTTAAAAGCATCGCCTCAGGCGGATGGATCAAGGGCTTCATTCAGAAGGTGGTACTCCTACACACGCTCGTATAGTTAGGAGGTTCCATTCTCTGCAGCCCTGGCCGCTTGTAGCACCGATATCGGGAACCCATAGGATATTTTTTTTTTTGTATTGGAATAATTAAAAATATAATTTATATGTTAATATTGAAATATAATAATAACGGTCTTGTGGCGGCGCTTGTGGAGACCTATGTCCAACAGAGGACATCTTTCGGCTGAAATGATGTTGATGATGAAACGGAATAATACTTCAACGTCCTAAGTATAGTTTTACATTATTTATATGGGAAATTAGATCCTATACTAGGATATCTTGTGTAGCAAAATCCAGCATATCTCGACAGTATCGGCGTAGGGTCGACGATGAAGTACCTAGGACTTGTCCTCGACAGCCGGTGGAATTTCGAGGAGCACTTCCGACGTCTGGCCCCCAAACTCAATCGGACGGGGGCTGCTCTCAAGCGGCTCCTGCCGAACCTTGGGGGTCCAGACGCCTTCTGCCGGAGGCTCTACGCCGGCATCGTCCGGTCCATGGCCCTTTATGGGGCACCAGTGTGGGCGCCGACGCTGCGTAAACGCCCGGCGGCCCAGCTGAACGCCTGCCAGAGGGTCATGGCCATCCGGATGGTGCGGGGATACCGCACGGTGTCCCGAGAGGCGGCGAGCCTCCTTGCTGGCCTACCACCATGGGATCTGGAGGCAACAGTCCTTGCACGCATGCACGACCAGCGCGTGGAGGTGCAACGCCGGGGCGAAGATCCGCTGCCCGAACATGTCGAGGCGTGGCGGAAGGAGCTCCGGCGAGATCTCATGGTGAAGTGGAAACAGCGACTGTCGCAACCCAGCGCTGGGCACACCGTAATCTCAGCGGTAGTGCCCCTCTTTGAGGCGTGGCTGGATAGACCTCACGGCGTCCTCACCTTCCGCATGACGCAGGTTCTCACCGGACACGGGAAGTTCGGGAGATTCCTGCACCGGATTCGTGCGGAGGAGACGTCCGGGTGTCGCCACTGTGAGGCGAGCCCGGAGGACACGGTGGAGCACACGGTGGAGGTGTGCCCTGCTTGGGAAGAGCATCGCCGTGTCCTCGTGGGGGTGATCGGCGGCGGCGACCTCTCGCGCCGGGCCCTGGTTCAGGCCATGGTCCACAGCGAAGAGGAATGGCAGGCGGTCGCCTCCTTCTGCGAAGCAGTAATGCTCGTAAAGGAGGAGGCCGACCGCATAAGGCAAAGGCAACGGCGTACTCGCCGTAGCCGTCGCCGCCGCGATCCTGCCGATATCCGGCCACCGTAGACAATGGCTCGCGGACGGTGAGCAATGGGTAGCTCGCCGTCCGGTCGTCTGTAAGACCGAGTCCTAGTCGTCAACGGCGCGCACCGTTCCCGCGCGCCTCAAGGAGTTGTCAGCAAACTGCAGGGGCCCTTCAGGGTCGAGGCCTCCCGGAGTCTAGAGGGAAGTGGGAAACTGTTACCTCGACTCCAGGAATAGGGCAAGGAAGGTACGGGGTAGGTTTTTTAGTCAGTAAGAGTCTGACACTAGTCTCCCGCTCCACCCAAGAGCGGGTTTCGTCATTGGATGATTTTCACCTACCATAAAAAAAAAAAAAAAAAAAAAAGCATATCTCGACAGAAATATAACTTATAGATAGGCAAGTATAGATTACGAGTTTTAGCATCATTCACTAAACTATGATAAACACTAGCAGAGCATCGCCGTGTCCTCGTGCTGGCATCTCTCAGGCTGGGCCTTGGTAGAAGCCATGGTCCAGAGCGAGGAGTGTCAGGCGGTTGCCTTCATTTGCGAAGGAGGAGCCCGAAAAAAACAAAAATACAAACTTTACCTCTTTATTAGTGTAGATGTAGATATTGCTATAAATACGTATCAACATCGCGTGTAAAAATCATGGTGTAATCTCTTTGCAGGCAAAGGGACTAAAGAGTGTATTGTGTATTGTTTTATTGTTGTGGTTGGAGTTGTTGTATTGTATTGTTTCACATAAACCCAGTAAGTGATCTAAAAAGTGTCTTTGTCCGATAGCCGTAGGAAAACCAAGGTTGCCGACATGGTTCGGAAAATCGCCTTCCACCCATAATGGGAGGTGGCATTCTATATCTTATAAAAAAAATTGTTGTCGTGATCGGTAGTTACAGTACTTGTCAAACACAGCGTTAAAGAGCTTAACGTATTTTCCAAGGCTCGAAGTTTAGTTTAACGTAGTGAAGTTAATTTTAGATTTTATAATAGTGTTAACAAATAATATCAAAATCATTAGGTACTGTAAAATGGGGTTACTTTGGCCTTGAGTTTAAACTTTGGCACAAGCTTAACACTTGAGCCCCAAGCGAACACCGGTGTTCGCGCACCTATTGTGTTTTTATTATGTCTCTTATTACGGTACACGAAAGGTTAACCAATAGAAACATGAAAAACGGTGTTTACTGTGTTACTATTGGTTAATTAGCTTGTGTCAAAGTTATACCCCAGGGTCAAAGTTAAAAAAAAAAAACAATTTACTCGGTATTTTTCTAAACGACGTTAAGTAGCCGTGGGCAGGGCATATTGTCATAAAACCGATTAAAAAAAAAAAAACAAAATGGAGCTGATTTTTGTTGATGTATAGACTGCTCCAGCGAAGCTTGCCAAACAAACCAATTTTTTTTTAATAGTAGCTTCTTGTGGATTGGTGAAAAATCTGCTCTTTTCCCAAGCGCCTCATATCCTCGTTCCACTTTAACATCCGCATTGCTTATATAATCTAGTCGTGTGCTCATTAGCAGCCCTCGTCTAGTTCCTCGGGTGTTTGAATTCAAGTTCCTGGGTTCTATTATGTACCTTTAAATTGTTATTTTTTTTATTTAATAACAATAATTTTATTTAAAAAGACAACACAGGTCCAATGGTTAGTAAAAAACTTATCAACTAAAGAGTTAGTAACACAAAAACAACTTACTGCCGCACCAGCAATCGCAACCAGTACAGCAGTCGCAGTAGTAGTATTATTTGTACTGTAGTCCGTATGGAGTCCAAAATATAGTTTGGCTATATAACTATATTAACTGCTAAACTAAGACTATAATAATACTACTGTATATCATCATCATCAGCCTTTTTAATATTCCCATTGCTGGGACACAGGCCTCTTCTCTAGGAGCGGACCACGCGGGCTGAGTGCGGGTTGGTGGATATCACATGTCTACGAATTGTTGGTTCTAGGACATACCGGTTTCCTCACGATGTTTTCCTTCACCTTTTTGAGAGCAATGGTGATGAACTGAATTACGCAAAGTAATGCGCCTGGCTGGGTTCGACTCGTAAGTCGGGGCCGTTACCACTCCGACACCACTGCTCATAAGTGCTGGTGTATTCTGTGTATAAGTAGTATGAAATACATCATCATCATCAATTCAGCAGAAAGACGTCCACTGCTGGACATAGGCCTCCCCCAAACGTCGCCACAAGGACCGGTCCCGTGCGTCTCGCATCCATCGAATTCCAGCAACCTTGACCAGGTCGAAATATAAATATAATATTATATACAAGACTAGTTTTTGTCAGCGGCTTTGCCCGCGTACATAAAATATAGCCTATTTCACTCAGGAGTAAAGCAGCTTTCTATTATTGCTAAAATTTCTCCAATCGGACCAGTAGTTCCAGAGATTACCTCCTACAAACAAAAAAACAAACTTTACCTCTTTATTACATTAGTGTAGATAGAGCCGGCTGCTAGTGGTAAAGGTTTAATAACTTTATTGACAGACTGTAATTAGTGAGTGATACACGTGATTGTAGTCATGATAACAAACAACTTTAAATATGAGACCGAACCTGAAAACACGAAAAGAGATCTCCTGGGGGCCTATTACGACCTCTTAATTCCAGTCAATTTACGCCTTAAAATGAACTGCCTTGCTTATCCGTATTATGACATCTTATTGCCAGCCAGTCAGCAGTCACGTGACACTTGACCGACTGGTCAGTATGAATTGCCAAAACGTACTAAACTTGCTGATTTCAAGTTTGGTCTTATAGTTAAAGGTGTTTTGTACCATTAGGCTCCAAAAGCCCCATCTATTGTCTTTTAATTATTGTGTTTATAATACGGTAGACGAAAGGTAATTACTTATATTAATTTACAACTTTGAAATGATGTGTAAACATTAATTCTATTAGGTGTAAACAATAAACGCATTTGAAATAATTTGATCTGAAAAAATTTAAACATTCTAAATATAATTTGTAATTGTATTTTTGTAAAGTTAATGTAAAGTCTTAATCGAAGTGGGCGTAACCGTAACAACGGGTTTAAGTTATTTGCCGCGCACTAACTGTTTTTTGATAATTTCATACATATTAATAAAAATACAAAACGTAAAGAAACCAATAAATACCTTATTTCGAAAAAAGACTAATGTTCCTTTAATTTATATTAAAGGAGTATTATTCTTTTTTACGATTTTTAATAGGTTTATAATAAGAACTATAGCTAAATAATTCCAATATAATGAAGATGTTTTTCCTTATAATTTAAATTCAGTCATCATAACACAGTGATCACTATATTGACAACAGCTGTTGATATTCGTACAATTTTGCATAAAATTATGTGTGAAAAAGAGAAAACTTTAATCAACAAGATCTTTCACGCCGATTAAATAACTCATGCTTTCATCATCGGAATTGAGTGTAAAAAACTATCAAAATATTTTTCAATACACTTACTCGAAAACTGCCTCTTATCGCACCCCTATTAGGTTCAATATAGCATGTATATCACCCAAGTGCTTTTTTGAGTTTGTCACAACAAGGGCTTTTTTATTCCTTCCTTATCGTCACGGTCACGGGTGTTTATTTTGTTTTACTTAGTTTATCGAATCAGGCGCGAGGCGTCCCCTAGAGTCGCTGGACGACCCCACGAAATTAGAAACTGACCACAGCAGATTTGAATTCTATACTTATATATTTCTTATATTTGTACTGTATGTTTGAGATATCTATTAAAATTTTTTTCTTTCTTTCTTTATTTTACAAGTCGTAAGTGTATTGAAAAACGTCGTTTGACACACGTGCAGATTTGTCATTGCAGCTCTCGGCTCCATAACACACTCGCCTACGGCTCGTGCGGATTTCACCTCGGTCGCAATGACAAACTTCCTGCACTTGTATCAAAATGTACTATTTTTTATCTCATAGGTAATCTATGGATGAAAACACTTACTTACCAGTTTCTATATAACTGATATATTTTACTAGCTTTTGTCAGCGACTTCAGCCATGCGAAAATATAAAATATTTAATCTCTGTTATTTAGTGATAAAATAGCATATATATATGTAAGGCGATGAAATCTTAGACGATTTCGGCTAAGATTACTCATTTCTGAACCAAAGCAACTAAAGGCTGCGATTATGTGGTGCCCTAAATTGGCTAAAATAGCCTATCTTTGCTGCAAAGCTGCGTGCACAGTGTAGATAAGTCAAAATACCGTTTGTTGTGTGTAGATGTATTGGATGTTAAAATTTATGAAAGTGTTCTGCTGATATAGGGAAGAGTAGAGAGGGCCAGTGTTCTCAAGGCCGATCTCCTTCCAGATGGACTGCCCTTAAGATGTTCTTTGATGATCTTTGATGTATCTTCATTAAATACATACAAATTTCCATAAATAGTGTGAGATGGAGTAGTTTCGCAAAAACAGCAGCCAAGTAGACAATACATGACCACGACCACTCCGACAGGAGTGCAAGATTAAAAAGACGAAAAGCATTCTTCTGATAAAATAATTATTAAAAAAGAACACAAAAATACTACTCGTAATCTTGTCTCTTTGTCGTATTAGTGTAGAGTATAATAATATAGCGACTACGCTATCGTAGAAATTTTTCGTTTTACAATCGAATGTACTAACATTCGATTGTAAAATTACAATTTAAAAACCTACAGCAACAAAGAATAAGTAAATAAATGCAATGTTGCTACAATCTTTTTTATTTTATTTTGCCGTGAAACTAAGATTAAATCTAAATTTCAACCAAATATTTTAGTCATCGATGAACGTTTAGTAATTTAATTATGATTATTCATTTTATTAGAAATCAAATCAAATAAAAATAACTTTTTCAAACCACATAATTTTAATATCCAACAATTTTGCCGTATTTACGTACGCTTTTCTTTTTGTCTTTTCTGTGGTTTCGCCTTCAACAAGCTTATTACAATCATCAGTACTTTCAATATTACATACACTGACACCAGTAGCAAAACTAAAATAAATGCGTAAACATCTATCATAGTATATGCAACCCAATTCAACTCCATCGCTGGGTTCTTCATGTAATGTGCTCCATTGTTTCTCATTACATATTCGATCCAAAACATGGCAGTATCCAAAGCACTCATTGGTCTATCTTTGAATCTAATCGAAAGTTCTTTAGCTTTTGTACTATAACAATCATTTGTGAGTACTTCATTTAATGTTTTAGTCAATCTTTCCTCATTGATGTCTGAATATTCCAATATTTTACCAGTGCCTAAAGTTTGGGATTGCAACAAGTTGTTATATTGGTCACCGTATATTGGAATGCCTATAATTGGGACTCCATGGAAGGTGGCCTCTTGTGTTCCTATTTGTCCGCCGTGTGATATGAATACTTTAATATTTGGATGACCTGCAAATGAACGTGATAAAAATAAGAAACATTGCTTTTTTTAATTCCAGATTTGACTAAATGTGAAATCATTTGCAAGAGCTTTATATTGGAATGCCTATAATTGGGACTCCATGGAAGGTGGCCTCTTGTGTTCCTATTTGTCCGCCGTGTGATATGAATACTTTAATATTTGGATGACCTGCAAATGAACGTGATAAAAATAAGAAACATTGCTTTTTTTAATTCCAGATTTGACTAAATGTGAAATCATTTGCAAGAGCTTTATAGTTATATTTTGTAAAGAATACCTACCTTTGTAAAGAATAAAAGAATAGTGTAGGGTTCCGTAGTTTCCCGCCCGTCACAAACGTCTCACAATGTAACAGAACCCAGTAGCCCATGTAAAAATTAGTAACCCAATTCCCCGAGAGATGGCGCTGTACCCAATATTAGTTTACCCTGTTCCTAATTTTAATTTGCGTGAACCGATTTTAATCTTTTTGTATTTTTATTTGAAAGCATATTCGCTTAGGATAATGAAATATGTAAAAAAGTTAAAAAAAATGCTTGCATGTACGGTTAAATTACAAAATTAGTTCAGAAGGTTTTTTTTTTAATTCTTCAAAAACTGTTCATTCTATCGAGTTCAAAATAATTTCCCTAGAAAATTTACTTAATGTTCTACTTTTGAGATTTTTTTCATATTTTTTAAACTTATGGTTCAAAAGTTAGAGGGGGGGAGGACGCCTCATTTTTTACTTTTGGAGCGATTATTTCCGAGAATATTGATATCATCAAAAAATTATATTACGGAACCCCTAATAATTTTTAAATACCTATCCAACAATATATCACATGTTATGGTAGAAATGAAAAAAAAAATCACTTTCCACTTTACGTGTAGGGGACCTAATAAAACATTTTTTATCACTTTTTGTTTTGAACTTTGTTGGCATGGTTGATATGCATATTGATACCAAATTTCAGCTTTCTAGTGCTTACGGTCGCTGAGATTATCCGCGGACGGACAGACAGACATGGCGAAACTATAAGGGTTTCTTGTTTACTACGAAACCCTAAAAAGAAGCATGTAATTAAACAAATAATGCGTAATATCTAGTAAACTAAGCAATTTCTCAGTCAAAATTGTTCGATATTTACCTAAATATTTCAAAATAATACTTACACAAGATCTCCTTTTGCGGTAACCATTTTCTTACAATAAGATTATCTGGTTTGTTCTCCAGATTGTCGTCTTCCCATTTCCAAAGAATAGTTTGTTTTAGTTTTTTAAACACGTTGAGGAAAGCGTCTCTTTTCTTAACTGGCAACTCTGAACTGCGGACATTTGATCCGAAGTTCATATATATGACACCATGTTTGGCATTATCCAATATTTCTTGTAGATCCTAGAAAAAATATTGAAAATAAGAAGTAACATACAATGTTGAAAATGCATTTAAAAACTAATAGTTTCCTATAAAAACAGGGAACAAAAGATCCAGATGTCTTCGCAGAAAATTACATTTGTCGACAAAGTATGCTACTGAGAGAAAACTGCCGACTATAAAAGTATTATTAAGTACAGTTTTAACACTAGATATCAGGCGGCAACACTCTTTGTTTTTCGGGAAGTGGTGATAAAAGCGAAAGAGGCGTAGCTATACTACTACCTAGGCACATGAACAAATATGTTCTTAGCTACAACCCAGTGACCGATAGGATCATAAGATGAGTTGAATGCTAAACCAAATAAGATAGATAAAGAGATAGGAATGGCCGCTGACAGAGGCTGATTGCTGATGAAAACTAAGAGTCAAGAGTGACATCAATTAAGTAAAAGTAAAAATAAACTACTTATGAAGGAACTACCTTCTTGTATTATAAGGGAATTAGTTCGTTCCATTTGTAACAGTAGAGTCGAAATACAAATGAAGTCTCGAAAAAAATTATTTGTTTAGCTCAAAAAGATGCATATTTAAGCTCAGTTTTAAGCCAATCAGTCAGTTTTAAGTCCCCAAATGTATTTAAAAATTCCATGTGTTCTTAAAATCAATCTTAATCTACTTCCTCGAATGATAGATTGATTTCCTCGTAATAATCGTATACGTAGCAACAGCGAAAGAGTGATGGCAGACTCAGTTTTTTTTAACGTCAATTTTGATGACAAATATACAAAAGTAAGTATATAGATTAAACTAAACAATTTTGTTTTAAAACCTACTTTTAATAGAATCCTCTTATTAAAGATATTCTCGTTTAAAATTAGTGAGAGTACTTATACATATTATAACAATAAAACCTACGTACCTTTTCATGAATTTTAAAAATCATTAATCGCATTTTTTTAACGAACGAAAAGATGTCATGTTATAATGTTGTATTTTTTTTCATATTTAATGAGATGTTGCTGTAGGTACTCGAATTGCATTGCGATGTTATATTATGTCATTATATCCACTATTTTCTTAGCATAAATGTATTTCCTAAGTAAATTAATGCAATACTTAACTCAATACAGAAAATAATAATAATTATACTTTCATAGATTATATTAGTAGCAATGACAAAAGTTCAGGTTTTTCATTATCGTTAAAAATTTAAGAATTTTATGAATGACTAGCTGTGCCCGCGACTTCGTCCGCGTGGAATAGTTATTTTGGGCATCATATTTATTTTTGCAAACAACCTCCTCAGCTTTATAAATTACTAGCTGTGCCCGCGACTTCGTCCGCGTGGAATAGTTATTTTGGGCATCATATTTATTTTTGCAAACAACCTCCTCAGCTTTATAAATTATAACCCACGACTTTGCCCGTGTTAATTTCTGTTATTATTTTGGACAATTTAGTTTTTAAAAGAACATAATTATCTAAAAGTACTTCATAGAGCCACAACCCCCCCTTAGGCACGCCATAATCTCGGCGGTAAGTCCCCTCTTTGAGGCGTGATGTCTATCACGGCGTCCTCACCTTCCGCATGACGCAGGTTCTCAGCGGACATGGCAAGTTCAGGAGATTCCTGCGCCGGATTCGTGCGGAAGAGACACCCGGGTGTCGCCACTGTATGGCCAGCCCGGAGGACACGGTGGAGCACACGGTGGAGGTGTGCCCCGCTTGAGAAGAGCATCGCCGTGTCCTCGTGGAGGATCAGCGGCGGCGACCTCTCACTCAGGGCCTTGGTTCAGGCCATGGTCCGCAGCAAAGAAGAATGGCAAGCGGTCGCCTCCTTCTGCAAAGCAGTAATGCTCGAAAAGGAGGAGGCCGACCGCATAAGGCAAAGGCAACAGCGCCCTCGCCATAGCCGTCACCGCCGCGATCCCGCCGATATCCGGACTACGTAGACGCTGGCTTGCGATCGGTGAGCAATGGGTAGCTCGCCGTCGGGTTGTCTGGTAACAGTCTAGACCGAGACCAAGTCGTCGAGGGCGTGCACTGCTCCCGCGCGCCTCAAGGTGTTGTCAGCAAACTGTGGGGCCCTTCAGGGTCGAAGCCTCCTGCAACTGAGGGTTGGTGCGAAAGCGTTATACCGGGGCTCTGGGAATAAGGCAAGGGAGGAACGGGGTAGGTTGTTTAGTCAGTAAGAGTCTGACACTGTTTCCCGCTCCGCCCAAGAGCGGGATTCGTCATTGGATGATTTTTACCTACCATAAAAAACCCCTCCGCGGCGCCTGCAAGCAACCCCTCTCGCCCGACGGTCAGGCGCAGCGTCAAGTTTTGCACATCATGCGGCGCGTGTGAATTTTATATCGGAGTTATTTTAAAATTGTAATATCTTATAAGATGTTCATTAAAATTAAATGATGTCAAAGACAATTTTGTTTACAATTACATACTCTTAATCAACAACACATTTATTTGGATAAAGATTAATATTATTATGTTGATACAACTCTAACAAATAATTGGTAAAAATTGGCTAAATTTGATTCCCATAAAAACAGTTCTAGTGAGTTAATCTTAAAAGATAGACATATACTGTCGCGGACATTTTTTTAGATCATTTTAAGAGGAATAATTCTTTCATACATATTTTTTTGGTATCTTAAACCGTTTTCGCAGCGCACGCAACGGAAGCCCTCAAAGATGAATAATTTCCCCCGTTTTTTCCACATTTTCCGTTGTTTCTTGCTATTAATTTATTACAATAATATTAGACAAGTATTAATAATTTTACGCAATACGACATTTCGAGATGATTTGATTTTGACATATGAGCATTTATTTTCTGCGAAAATTCTCTCTTGTAAGGCACATAGCAAACTAGGTACCACTATATTATAATGAATGTCCAACTTCTTACCTCAGGTAATTTTGTATCACTTTCACTTAAGTGCACTCCTCCGATTTCCACTGCATTAGGAAGGTAAGCTGCTGAAGCATCAAAACTAAAATGCCCATTCATCAAAATTAAGGAAGCATTTTTTTGTAAGTCAATCAAACTAGGAACAGGCTTTGGCAAGTCTGGGAGGTATTTCTTCACCAGTTTTTCCTGCTCCTCTAGATACCAGTATTTCCAATAGACATATTCGTATACAGTGAAATAAAAATTCCACATTCTCCCCCAAAATGATGTCGGGTCTCTGACATGTATAAATTCCGAGAGAACTGTAGCTAGCTGCAGTGGGTTTCTATTTACAATATTATGTCTCATACAGTTCCCAAATGTCGTAACCAAAACCAAAGGAGCATTATATTTGTGAGCTAAAACATTCAGTGCTTCTTGATAGAACTGTTCACTGATGACCAGGTCGAACTTGGTTTCTTCTTTCAGAAGGGTTTTTATATCAGTTGAGTTTAAGACGAGTTCTGTGAATGCTATGCCTCCTTTCCATAGAACGTTGTAGTGGAATTCCACTGCTGGTACATTTATCATATCAAAGACGTTTGGTCTGCCACCTCCTATAATTGGAAATTACATTGCAGCATAGCAGTAAATGGTATGAAGAATGGTAAAGCCATTGGTCCAGATGGAATACCAGTTGAAGTGTGGAAGTTATTGCAAGTGGATGGATGGATGTGGTTGGCTTTGTTCTTCAATAAGTTGCTGCGGGAAGAAGCCATACCTGATGATTGGTGCAACAGCTCTTTAGTGCCCATTTTTAAAAACAAAGGTGATGTGCTTGAGTGCAACAATTATAGAGGAATAAAGTTAATGTCACATACTATGAAAGCCTGGGAGAAAGTTATTGAGAGGCGGTTGAGAGAAGAGAGTGAAATTTCACAGAACCAATTCGGTTTTATGCCAGGTCGCGGTACAACGGATGCCATTTTCGCTATACGCCAGCTGTGTGAGAAATACAGAGGTGCACATAAAAACTTGCACATGGTATTCATTGACCTCGAAAAGGCATACGACCGGGTACCTCGGGAGGTTCTGTGGTGGGCCCTTAAGGAGAAAGGTGTGCCTGGGAAGTATGTTCAGTTGATCCGAGCGATGTACAGTCGATGCAGTACCCAAGTCAGGTCTACAGCAGGCACCACTAGCAGCTTCAATGTGGCTGTTGGCTTACATCAAGGGTCGGCTCTCAGCCCTTACCTCTTCCTGATGATAATGGACGCTCTTACGTCGGACATTCAGGAAGAGGCTCCCTGGTGTATGTTATTCGCCGATGACATTGTGCTGGTTGCCGAGAGTGGTCAAGAGATCCAGAATAGATTGGAGGTGTGGTGGCACAGACTGGAGAGTGTTGGCCTAAAATTAAGTAGAACCAAAACGGAGTATTTGTTCTGTGATTTCGGCGGTCTCTCCGGTCCTGTGGCCTTAGCTCTTGCCGGAACGCCCATACCAATCTGTTCCGACTTTCGGTATCTCGGGTCGCTTGTCCAAGGAGATGGTGAGATAGACCGAGACGTAACGCATCGGATCAACGCAGGATGGATGAAATGGCGACAGGTCACGGGAACAACTTGCGACCCACGGATGCCCCTCAAGTTGAAGGGTAAAATTTACAAGTCCGTGATAAGACCTGTCCTACTGTATGGATCAGAATGTTGGGCTGTGAAAAGGACGGATGAAAAAAGACTGCATGTAGCGGAAATGAGAATGTTGAGATGGATGTGTGGTGTGACGAGAATGGATAAAGTGAGAAATGAGTATATTAGAGGAAGTCTGAAAGTGGCGCCAGTGACTGAAAAGTTGAAAGGAAATCGTTTGTCTTGGTATGGTCATGTGAAGAGGAGAGATGAAACGCATGTCACAAAAAGAGTTTTGAGTTTACACGTAGATGGATGGAGAGGAAGAGGGAGACCAAAGAAGAGATGGATGGATTGTGTGAGGAGTGATATGAAAGAAAAGGGAGTTACTGATAGTGTGATGGGTGACAGGACAGAGTGGAAGAAAAAAACATGTTGCACCGACCCCAAATAAAATGGGATAAGGGTAGGATGATGATGATGATGATGATTGCATTACAGATTTACATACGTTACATGACAATTGTAGATTGATTTTTCAGAGTCTCGTCATACAAACTTAATTTTGCTGTACCTCAAAATTTGAAAAGCCTTTGCTATATAATTTATTATAATAAATAAATTAGTTAGAGTATAACATTTAGTTGATACAAATGAATTTAAAGGAAACAAAAAGTATCCTCCTTTGTACATTTTGAATAATTCGTTTAGTCTTTAAAGTTTGTTATAATTTTCTTCATGATTCAAAACTAGGATTAACCCTTATTAAATAAACCCTCAGGAAAAGTACAACTGTGTCAAACTTACCTAGAATATCCCAAATTTCTTTCTCATCCACCAAGTACTGATGGTAGTTCTTGGGAGGATTAGATACTCTGTACCCAGTAATCACAGTCACATTATGTCCCCTTCGAGCCAGCTCCAATCCAATAGGTTTCAACATAATGAAATGAGATTTTGACGTAAAAGGTACCACGTACAAAATATTTGCCGACTCAGCATATTTTACCACAGTCAAAAAACATAAAACTAATTTGAGGTTATTCTGGAAAATAAAACATGTAAGGGATGTGCTGAACCCGGTGCCGACGAAATGATACGCAGGTTGAAGTGTCACGACGTTTATTGTCAGACGAATCTTACAGACAGTTTTTGTATAAAAAAATAAATAAGACTTCTGCTCCGACCCTTTTCAATATGACGAAGGCGGCAGAAAGTCTTCTAATCCAAAAAAATATTATTGGCAAAACTAAGCTAGTGAAGTCCCGAAAAGCTATTCCTCACGGGATGTAACCCACGGATGCGACACTAGGTTAGTCATAAAAAAACTTAAAACTACGGCGGAGGTCATTGACTCGCGGAGAATCTTAACACCGCGATTCAGAATAGTGACGTATTTGTACAACGCCATCTAGTATCGAGTTGCGAAAGTAGTTGTGCGGGTGGTTGTAAAAAGTGTTTTGTTACAATCTCCCCCTCAGTCCTCGAAGACGTCTCGGCGAGAAGGACTGGATAGTGGGTTATTATTTACAATGGCTAAGACTTTTGCACTTGACCTTTTGAACAATTCAATTGAACTGTAGTGAAGTCCTGTGAGACTATTCCAAGAAGGACGTAGTCCACTGATGCAACACTATCTTTGATACAAATCGCACAATTGAATTGTAGTGAAGTTCTGTGAGACTATTCCAAGTAGGATGTAGTCCACTGATGCAACACTATCTTTGATACAAATCGCACAATTGAATTGTAGTGAAGTTCTGTGAGACTATTCCAAGTAGGATGTAGTCCACTGATGCTTCACTGTCTTTGATACAAATCGCACAATTGAATTGTAGTGAAGTTCTGTGAGACTATTCCAAGTAGGATGTAGTCCACTGATGCAACACTGATCAAAGATACAAATCGCACAATTGAATTGTAGTGAAGTTCTGTGAGACTATTCCAAATAGGATGTAGTCCACTGATGCAACACTGATCAAAGATACAAATCGCACAATTCAATTGTAGTGAAGTTCTGTGAGACTATTCTAAGTAGGATGTAGTCCACTGATGCAACACTGATCAAAGATACAAATCGCACAATTCAATTGTAGTGTAGTCCACTGATACAACACTATCTTAGACATTAAATCTTAAAACTACGGGAGAGGTCATCGCTGTTCTGTAGGACGTCCACATCCTCGTTTTGGTGCCTAGCAAAGGCTTGCTGGCAACAAATCTCCTTTCCAGGTCGTCATCTTTCATTGACGGAGGTGAAGTTGGGTTCTGGACTTTCTTCTTCGGTCGTCCGCTTTCTGTAGAGGGTAGGCAGGTTCTGGAGCGGATGTTCATCTTCTTCTCCCCCTGGACGAGAACTGCTCCAAGTGAATCGTTACAGGCATCGGTCTTGAGAGTATAGAGGTTTGTTTCCTTTTGCTTGTCGCCATAATGCTTCCAATGTCTCTGAATTTTTGGTACCATCATATTGGGCGGTACACGTGGTGATGGACCCTTGCTTCGGCGCAGAAATCTTCTCCAGCAGGATCTGGAACTGGGCGTCGGACAGGTTGACAGACATCTCCTTAGGTGTTCCCTTCGTCGTCGTTACTCTGCCTGTACGTGTGATGTACTTTTGTTTCTTCGTTTCGGGCCCACTGTTGGTCGCCAGTGTAAGGGATTTGGCTTCTTCAGTTTCTTTACGGCCCTACGTTGGCGCCAGTGTAGGGATTGCTTCTTTCTGCTTGTTTCCGGCTCACGTTGGCGCCAGTGCAGTAGGTTGACAGTGTTTATAGACAATAAGACATTTTGCACCAGGCCTTTTCCCAGTGTGGGATGAAGGCGGGACGAAGTCTTCAAAATTCAAAAAGAGAATTTGGCAAAACTAAGCTAGTGAAGTCCCGAAAAGCTGTTCCTCACGGGATGTAACCCACGGATGCGACACTAGGTTAGTCATAAAAAAACTTAAAACTACGGCGGAGGTCATTGACTCGCGGAGAATCTTAACACCGCGATTCAGAATAGTGACGTATTTGTACAACGCCATCTAGTATCGAGTTGCGAAAGTAGTTGTGCGGGTGGTTGTAAAAAGTGTTTTGTTACAAACATTTAAAAAGTTTTCTTACAAATGTTGGTGTGTTGAAAAGAAAAAAAAATAGTGATTGTTAAATAAAAATGTAAGAAACTTAAACACGCACCATATTGAAAAAAAAATTGTTCGGTTTTCAAATTCCACTAATTTACTACCATTGCTTAAAAAAAATAAAATATACTGACGATCGTTTGTCTTTTTTATGTGATTAAGCGTATTTAGAAACATTAGATAATAATGTCCGTAATAGATCAAGTTCAAAAGTCAAGTCTTATCTTCTTTTGTACAATACAAAGTCATTTTGGTCATCTGTGTGTTTATCCGCTACCTAACTTCTTTCATAAAGTCCAAAGAGAACACCGGTGTCCACATACCTATTGACTTTTAATTCTGCCTGTAGTCGAAAAATAATAATTGAATTTGTTAGTGTACGTGTGATATTATTTTTCCGTAAATGTAATTTGTTACTATATGTGAAATTTGTTGTATATTGTTATTGTTATATAATATAATAATATTCGACAACTATCACACAACCACAACGCCGTCTAGTCTCAAGCTAAGCAGAGCTTATGTTATGAGTACTAGGCAACTAATATACATCATTACATAGTATAAAACAAAGTTGCTTACCGCTGTCCCTATGTATGCTTAGATCTTTAAAAGTACGCAACGGATTTTGATGCGTTTGTTTTAATAGATGGAGTGATTCAAGAGGAAGGTTTATGTGCATAATACACGCATAATATATTAAATATCAGTACCCATGAGATGCTGGGGCGGGTTGCTAGTACTTACAAATTTCTAAATACATACATAATACAAAAAAATAATAATAAATTAAATACAAAAAATAAATAAATCAAATAATGATAAGAATGAGAAATAATATAATTATGATAAATTATACCCAGACACAAAACAAATGATTGTGCGCATCACACAAACATTTGTCCTGATTTGATAATCGAACCCACTACCTCCGGCATAGCAGTCAGGATCACTAACTACTAGACTGACAGGCCAGTCCAAACTTATTCATTTGTATTATTTGTTGATTTCTGTTATGGACACGGTCCAAAATATCAATTATTATTATTATTATTCCATTTATTTTAAACATTTTTAAATATATCATAAAAAATCATTTTTTTTTTATTGATTATAGGTTCGCGCTTGACCGCTATCTCACCTGAGGGAAAGCGACGATGCAGTCGACGATGGAGCGCGCTTACCTAGAAGTAACCTATTCACTCTTGACTTAAAGATATCCGGATTGAAAAACAAAACAATTAAAAATATAAAAAATAGTCGCCCACCGGTATCGGGAACCGGGTCCAAGCTACCGGTGGTTAGGGCTCGTAAGGGAAGAACCTCCGGACAATACGCGCCGTCTCCAAGAGTACTGCCTTGTAAATCAGGCCCTTGATCTAGCTGCCTAACGAGAGCCTCCTCAGATGTTGGTCGAGGCTCTTGGCTATTAAGCCATTGGCCGTGATTACTATCGTCACAATGACTGCTGTGTCCACTTCCCACATGTCGACAACCTCGCGAGCCAAGATAGTTAGTTTTTTTATCCTTCTCAGCTTTCACGAGGTTCTCGTCATGAGGGACCGCTATATATCAACAATCATTGTGCGACGTTCCAGACGATCTATCACCACTGTGTCAGGCTTATTGGCCACAATAATCCTGTCAGTGTGATAGATCGATCCCAATACAACGTGATGCTGCCATTTTCGAGAACTGGGTCGGGCACATACCTACTAGTACTTTACATCTGATTTCACAAGGTTGTATTTAAGAGCAAGTTGCTCGTGGATAATCCTGGCTACAAGGTTGTGTCTATGCAAATAGTCTCCGTTAGCCAGACGAGAACACCCAGAAATTATGTAATTATTATTTTAACTCCTAACACGCGCAACGGATTCCAGTGTGGTTTGCACCTACTAGAAAGAACCATACACGAGGAAGGTGTATGTACCTATATATATAATTTTCACTTCTGAAAAGCTGAGATGGGGAACACTTGTTTAAATATAAATGACGACTGGGTAAAATTATTTAAATGCTAATTAAATAGACATTTTTAATAACATTATCCGCATTAATAATTCTATAAATTATGTTTAAAACTTTAAATTCAGCGACCATTAACGAGCGTCTCAGCTTCTAGTTTTTATCGATGCCACTTTATACAGGGTGGGCCAAAAGAAATGACCCTATTGGAAGATGCTCTCATTTTTGCAAATGGCCGCCAATGTCAAATCTGTTTTGATATTTGTAAACAAGACAGATGCAGAATATAAGTGAACAAGCCAGGGGGCTGCTCTCAAGCGGCTCCTGCCGAACCTTGGGGGTCCAGACGCCTTCTGCCGGAGGCTCTACGCCGGCATCGTCCGGTCCATGGCCCTTTATGGGGCACCAGTGTGGGCGCCGACGCTGCGTAAACGCCCGGCGGCCCAGCTGAACGCCTGCCAGAGGGTCATGGCCATCCGGATGGTGCAGGGATACCGCACGGTGTCCCGCGAGGCGGCGAGCCTCCTTGCTGGCCTACCACCATGGGATTTGAGGCAACAGTCCTTGCACGCATGCACGACCAACGCGTGGAGATGCAACGCCGGGGCGAAGATCCGCTGCCCGAACATGTCGAGGCGTGGCGGAAGGAGCTCCGGCGAGATCTCATGGTGAAGTGGAAACAACGACTGTCGCAACCCAGCGCTGGGCACACCGTAATCTCAGCGGTAGTGCCCCTCTTTGAGGCGTGGCTTGATAGACCTCACGGCGTCCTCACTTTCCGCATGACGCAGGTCCTCACCGGACATGGGAAGTTCGGGAGATTCCTGCACCGGATTCGTGTGGAAGAGACGTCCGGGTGTCGCCACTGTGAGGCGAGCCCGGAGGACACGGTGGAGCACACGGTGGAGGTGTGCCCTGCTTGGGAAGAGCATCGCCGTGTCCTCGTGGGGGTGATCGGCGGCGGCAACCTCTCGCGCCGGGCCCTGGTTCAGGCCATGGTCCGCAGCGAAGAGGAATGGCAGGCGGTCGCCTCCTTCTGCGAAGCAGTAATGCTCGTAAAGGAGGAGGCCGACCGCATAAGGCAAAGGCAACGGCGTACTCGCCGTAGCCGTCGCCGCCGCGATCCTGCCGATATCCGGCCACCGTAGACACTGGCTCGCGGACGGTGAGCAATGGGTAGCTCGCCGTCCGGTCGTCTGGTAAGACCGAGTCCAAGTCGTCAACGGCGCGCACCGTTCCCGCGCGCCTCAAGGAGTTGTCAGCAAACTGCAGGGGCCCTTCAGGGTCGAAGCCTCCTGGAGCCTAGAGGGTGGTGGAAAACTGTTACCTCGACTCCAGGAATAAGGCAAGAAAGGTACGGGGTAGGTTTTTTAGTCAGTAAGAGTCTGACACTGGTCTCCCGCTCCGCCCAAGAGCGGGTTTCGTCATTGGATGATTTTCACCTACCATAAAAAAAAAAAGTGAACAAGCCATGTAGCCATACACTCCCCAAGAACACACATACTAGTATCAACAAGAAACATGTAACCGAGATATTTGTAATTCTTACCATAATTGAAAAGAGTGTCCATGGAGTTTCTTGCACATTCTTCTCCATAGAGATCTACGCTTTGGAATGTGCAATTAGCATCATATTTTTTAGGACAGACCGACTTGACGTTTCAAAAGTGCCTGTAAATGGTTTATTTGGAATAAATTGATTTTGACTTTGACTTTGAACACGGAATAATCGCGTTCCCGGGTCGCCTCATCTCTCGTTTTGGCGATTTGCGCTGGCCCGCAAGATCGCACTATTTAAGCGTTCCAGACATTTTTGTGGGGTTTTTTGAAGTCCCGTGTTTACATGAACAAACTCGAGACTCTGGAAGCCCTCAAGGAAAATATTCGATATGAGAGCGAGAATCTGTCGTTTGAAGTTCTCGCGGAAGTGAAGAAAATGCCATAAAACGAACGTATCGCGATCAATTGTGACTGCTCCCATTGGGCCGATATAATATTCTTGACTTGACCAATAAAATTCTAAAGGTTCAAATAAACATAATCAAAAGACAAAATCGAAGTTTTTCGTTTAGAAAAAAAAAAGAGCCAAATAACATCGGATGACTTCTTTTGGCCCACCTTGTATATAAACCAGAATTAAAGAAATAAAAATAATAAATAAGCCACTTTCTGTGAATCCAAACTTAAGTGGCAATGGGCAGGACACATTGTATGCAGAACAGATCGGCGTTAGATTCGAAAGGTTCTGGAGCGGCGACCGCGTATCCGAAGACGCAGCGTTGGAAGGCCTTTCACAAGGTGAACCGATGACCTGGTCAGGGTTGCTGGAATCGTACAGGACCGATCTTTGGGGGAGGCATATGTGCAACAGTGGACGTCTTTCGGCTGAAATGATGATGATAAGAACAAACTAAATTACTACAACTGCTGGAAACATAATGTCTGCAAAAAATATTCAACAATATAATGTTTATTTTATTAAAATTAAAAAAACATTGCAAGATCTCAAAACAAAAAATTGCTTGCGGCCGAGGTCAGGGCGGACTGCAGGTTTATTTATGAAAATCCATTTGTTTCGTGACTGTTCAAAAGGTTGATAATAATGTAATCAATTCAGAAAGATATTAAGTAAGTGGACACCGTTTACCGAATAATACGATAAGTGCGTCTTATCCAAAATAAGTGCATCTTATCAAAATAAGTGCGTCTTATCTTAGTGACTGGCAAAATGTTTATATGTGTAAACTATTACGTATGGAGGTTTAATCTACCTACCCATACTGAGCAAGAAGGCATGTCTGATTTGTGTAGTATGCGGCAAATTAGTTAAACCATTTCTTATCGTTACGCGCAGACCCCCATTCGATTGAGACCCGAAAATCGGTTATATTCCTCGTCACAAAGAGACGAGGTCGTCTCGTGAAATGAGAGCAATGGTAGCCGAGTGGTAAAGGCCCCGACTGACGAGTTGTAGGTCGCCGGATCAAACCCCACCAGACACATTCCTTTGTGTAATTTATTTCATCACCACTGCTCTCAAAACGGTGAAGAAAAACATCGTGAGGAAACCGGCATGTCCTAGAACCAAAAATTCGAAGACATGTGACATCCACCAATTCGCACTGGGCAGGCGTGGTGGGTTACAGCCCATTCCCTCTCCTAGAGAAGAGGCCTGTGTCCCAACAGTGGGAACATTAATAAGGCTGATGATGATGAAATGGTCAAAATATACTGAACTTCTTGATATTTTTTTGCAATTTCAGGTTTGGTCCCATAGTAAAAGTTGTTTGTTATTATAAATACAATCACGTATTTGGTCACTATCCGTCTCCTTTTGTAATGATAGTTAGTGTTTTTATTTTTATTAATAAGTATGTAAGGTGAAAGCAGTGGTGGCCGAGTGGTAACGGCCCCGACTTACGTGTTGTAGGTCGCGGGTTCCAACCCAGCCAGGCGCATTACTTTGTGTAATTTATTTCATCACCACTGCTCTCAAAACGGTGAAGAAAAACATCGTGAGGAAACCGGCATGTCCTAGAACCAAAAATTCGAAGACATGGGACATCCACCAATTCGCACTGGGCAGGCGTGGTGGGTTACAGCCCATTCCCTCTCCTAGAGAAGAGGCCTGTGTCCCAACAGTGGGAACATTAATAGGGTGATGATGATGAAATGGTCAAAATATACTGAACTTCTTGATATTTTTTTTGCAATTTCAGGTTTGGTCCCATAGTAAAAGTTGTTTGTTATTATAAATACAATCACGTATTTAAGTATCGGTCACTATCCGTCTCCATATGTAATGATAGTTAGTGTTTTTTTTTATAAATAAGTATGTAAGGTGTCATGGAAAAATATAATAATATGTCGACAACTATCACACAACGTCGTCTAGTCCCAAGCTAAGTAGAGCTTGTGTTATGGGTACTAGACAACTGATAAACATACTTATATATTTCTAAATACATACATATTATAGATAAATTACACTCAAAAAGAAAATTTTCTGTTCAAGAATTCATTACGAATACTTTTATATCTACACGTGGGTGAAAACACGGAGGAGGGAGCTAGTAGGTTCATAATATTTATCTATTAATACATTTTACAAGATAAACCCCTATTGTAAGGGTAAAGGTTACTTCATTGAATAGTCTAAGCTATCTATTATCCCTTTAATTGTTATTCACTCTCATATCCGGATTATTGTATTCAAACAATGAACGCTCTATTTAGTTGAAACAATTTGTAGCCTAGAGATGATAATAAGATTAGGGACGATTTGGGTAAGAAATATTTGTATTTAACATAATAATATCGCCATGGTACTCCCTAGGCTGTTTTCCGGAGAAAGCACCATTCCTAATGGCCTATTTGTCTTTTGTTTTCGATATATCTGTGTGAATTAAACTGACCAGGGGGCTTAGACAAAGTCACATTCTCACTAACGATAACGAAATTCGAAACTCCGAAATGTATGGAACTGACATATGCCTTCGAAAAGTCACGTGGTCAAACGTTTTCGATTCGCTAATATTGTTATTAGTTGTTTATACGTCAAACTGGACGTTTTAATTTGATAACCATAGCCAAGAAGTTGTTATTTTATCGAACCAACACTTCGACTTATCGATATGTTAGTCGTTGTCACTTTGTCTACCATTTTGTGGTCGACATCGTTAAGGCGAAATCGAACTTAGAAATGGATTCGACACGGAGCGATTGCCACTTGTCTAGGGCCCCTGTTATTCTAGTTGGTTAGTGGCCCTGAATTATGCAGTCAGGGTCAAGTCCGTGATAAAGCCTGTCCTACTGTATGAGTCAGAATGTTAGACTGTGAAAAGATGGATGAAAAGTGACTGCATGTAGCAGAGATGAGAATGTTGAAATGGATGTGTGGTGTGACGAGAATGGGTAAAGTGAGAAATGAGTATATTAGAGGAAGTTTGAAAGTGGCGCCAGTGACTGAAAAGTTGAAAGGGAACCGTTTGTCTTGGTATAGCCATGTAAAAAGGAGGGATGAAACGCATGTTACAAAAAAAGCCATGAATATAAATGTGGATGGATGGAGAGGGAGAGGGACACCAAAGAAAATATGGATGGATTGTGTGAGAACCGATATGAAAGAAAGAGGAGTTAGTGATAGCGTGACGGGTGACAGGACAGAATGGAAGAAAAAAACATATTGCGCCGACCCCAAATAAAACGGGACAAGGGCAGGAAGATGATGATGGTTTAATAAGCCCCAAGCCACCGTTGTCCGCACACCTATTATTTGACTGGCCTGTTGGTCTTGCGGTTATTGGCCCTGATTGCTATGTCGAAGATCGTGGGTTCGATTTCCACCCAGGACAAATGTTTATGCGAAGAGCTCAATCATTTCTTCTGTGTCTGAGTGTAATTTATCTGTAATATATACGTATTTAGAAATATATGTATGTTTATCACTTTTCTAGTGCTCCTAACACAAGCTCGGCTTATCTTGAGATTAAACGACGTTTTATGACAGTTGTGGAATATATGAATATGAATTGTCTTTTAATTGTGTCAGTAATTACGATATACGAAAGGTTAATTGGAGGTCGTAGGTACGATTCCCACACAGGATAAATGTTTATGAGCATAATCATATTTTGTTCTGTGTTTTGAGTAGTGGTGGCCGAGTGGTAAACGCTCTGCCTTACGAGTTGTGGTTCGTGAGTTCAAACTGAGGCTCATTGCGGTTTGTAGTTTAATTCATCTCCACTGCTCTCTGAAGAATGAAGGAAAACATTGTGAATAATGGCATGTATTCGAAGACATGTGACATCCACCAACCCGCACTGGGCCCGCGTGGTGGATTACGGCCCATTCCCTCTCTTAGAGAGGAGGCCTGTGTCCCTGCAGTGGGAACATTAAAAAGGCTGATGATGATGAATGGCATGTCCTAGAACCAAATTGAAAAAAAAGCACTGGGCCCGTGTAATGGATTACAGGGTTTGCAGCCCATTCTCTGTTCCAGAGATGTGGCCTGAATCCCAGCAGTGGGAACATTATAAAGCTGATGCTATGCTACATGTGTATTTGTATATGTTCCCAACATATAAGTAAATTTATCAGTTGTCCATTATAGGCTTTGCTTAGTTTGAGACTAGGATGACATTATATGATAGTTGTGAAGTATTATTACTATATTAGGTAATTGAGAACATTCGAGGTTGCCCCTGAAAGGGGTAGCGAAGTGATCTAGATGCGTACCATGACCACTGGTATAAGATTAAGTGTAAGAAATTGTCTGAGATGACTTGAAGAAAGCCACAGATATGTCAAAAAGCAGAGAAGGGCTTTGTTCAGCAGTAATGGCTAAGGTTTTTCTTTTTATGTGGTAAATAAAATAAGCATTGAGATATAAAAAAGTTTATTATTGTTTCCATTTACTAACCTCCTTAGATATAGTATCAGAATTTACTTTTTTATAACAACGCCATCTACCATAACTTTGACCAACTACACAGAGTCAGAGGTTTATAAGAGCCGGCTTGAAAAGAGGTTTGTGAAAAGCAGGTCTACTTGAAAAGAAATATTACGGTGATTAATAGAAACAGTGTTCATGATGTTACTCTTGTATTTTGGTTAAATTCGATTGTCTAAGGTGTTTATAACCTAACTTAACTAACAATTAAAGTTGTTTGTTTTATCCACTGATCAAATTGAAAACAAATAAGACATTTGGTCGCAATGTTTACAATTCTATATACTTTACCTTTGATAAAAACCTTGGCTTAAGTAAGAATCAATAATTCAGAGTTTGTAAATATTTTAAAAAAACCTACGTAAATCACACAGATATTTCTGCTGTCTCATAACATTTTTTTTTTTTTTAACAACACATAAAACATTATAACTCCTAGGCCAAATCACAAACATTTTAGTTGTTTTCTTTTATCATTCCAATTAATCCGAACATAAAATGATTTGAACACCATAACTATTTTTAAAACACAGTATACTAACGTTGTAAGAAGGACAAAAATAAAAGCATAAACATCAAGCATATTAAAAGTTATCCAGCTTAATTTTACCGCCGGACTTTTTAAATGATCGGCACCATTATTTCTAATAACATATTCGATCCAAAAGATAGCAGTATCTAAAGGTTTTAAGGGCCTATCTTTAAATCTACGAGATAGAACCTTAGCCCTATTCAAATAAGAGTCATCTTTCAAAAATTCGTGTAGAACTCGCTCTAAGTTTTCTTCGTTTATATCATGGTACAATAGGGTAGTTCCAGTACCAGCCTCTTCAGCTTTTTGCAAGTTCTTGTACTGATCTCCATAGACTGGGATTCCTATTATTGGCACTCCGTGAAATACAGCTTCCAGTGTTCCAATGAGACCTCCATGGGACAAGAATACCTTGATATTTGGATGTGCTGGAATGAAACAAGTCGAAGATAATGCAACTGGCATTTCACTATCGGAATATGCACGAACTAAGTAATTTTTTTTTTATTCACAGCTTTTATATGAGAAATAGACAGTTTGTATAAAACTAACTTTCATACATCGTACTCACGACGTTTTCCTACCGTTTTGAGAGCAGTGGTGACGAAATAAATTCACAAAGCAATGCGCCTAGCTGTACCCGCGACTTGCAAGTCGTAAGTCGGAACCGATACAATTTGGCCACCACTGCTCTCTAACTTTCATTAGAAAAACAATAAAGTGAAGAAGGTTTAAACCACTAAAACAATATTTTTTTTAGTCGAGTAACACACGCCAGGGATCAAAATATAATCAACTATAGGTGATTCAAAATGGTCATGCTTAATATTATCATGCTGCTACCCTGTTCCATAATACTTGGGGTCGGCAACATATTATTTTCTTCCGTTCTATCCTGTTCGCAGACGCGCTATCACTCATTTCTTTCATGTCGCTCCTCACACACACACAAATAGATTATATCCGTCATGGCCTGATCTTAGAATTGAACACTTTATGATATGGCCAACTAAAATGGGCCAGATCGTCTAAACGTTAACATTGGATGGCATATCAAATTCATCTTTGGCCAAATCAGTGTATAATTTCAATAACAATAAATGGTCTTAAGTTGGGCCTTTGAGACTCGCCCATTGTCTACGTCGAGCATGATTTAAAAGCTTGTTACTTCATATTGAGCAATCCAATGTGTTGTTAGATACAAAAGTAATGCGAAAAAAGAAAGCAACACCTGAAAACTCGGTTGGATTACGATTTACTGGAATGACATGTCAAAAATTTTAAAAACGATCTGCCCTGTTTTAGTTGGCCATTTCATGAAATGAACAATTTCTAAGATCTGGCCATCTTTTATTTGGCATCCTATCTCTCTTTCCATTATCCGCATAATTATATAACTATTGCATAGTAAAATGTGTCACATACCTCCTCGTTACTCGACCGTACCAAGACAAATGATTCCCTTTCAAATTTTCAGTCACTAGCACCACTTTCAAACTTCTTCTAATGTGCTCATTTATTACTTTATCTTAAAACACTAATTAATAAAATTCCTTAAAAAAAAGTAAGTTAACTTACACAATATTTCTTTTTGAGGTAGCCATTTTCTAACTACAACATTATCTGGCTTTTGGTTCAAAGTCTCAGCTTCCCATTTCCAGAGGACCGTGTGATTTAGTCCTTTAAAAACATTTACAAATGCATTTCTTTTTTCAATAGGTAGCTCAGAGCTTTGGACATTAGATCCAAAGTTGACATAGACTACACCTTCAGTTGCTTCATCTAAAATTTTTTGCAGATCCTAAAAAAATCGCTAAATTTTAAAATTGAAATCTTTAGCGAAGCTTCGTTACACTTACTCAACTAATACGAGCAGATGCTTAGACAAAGAGTGATGCTCTAGTTTTTCCTAGGATATCATCAAATAACATTTCTCATCCTGACTTGATTAAATGGAAGTGTCAAACTTCTTCTGACCAGAACCCGCCCGCAGTCCATCACTGGACCTTTCCAATCCAAATCTGCGGTGACTTTTTCAAACAACCACCATGCATCACCTCTGTACTCTCTGTACAATAATACTTACGTCTGGTAACTGGGAAACACTCTCTGACAAATGCAGTCCACCAATCTCCACAATATTAGGAAGGAATGCAACAGGAGATTGAAATGAGAAGTGAGTATTCAGCAACAAAAGTGATGCATTTTTCTGCAGCTCATACAAACTAGGCACTGGCTGCGGTAGATCAGGAATGTATTTCTTCACCAACTCTTCTTGTTTGGGCAAAAACCAGAATCGCCACCAGAAATAATCATAAATATTCAAATACAGGTTTCTAAGTCTTCCCCAAAAGCTGGTAGGATTGGACACATCCAGAAATTCAAAGCTCACAGTTGCCAACTGCAAAGGATTTCCAGTAATCAGATTATGCTTAGCACAGTTCACCATGGTCGATATAAGTACTAAGGGAGCATTGTACTTGTGTGCCAAAACATATGTGGCTTCTTGGAAAAATAATTCACTGATAACCAGATCAAAGGATCGATTTTCTGCTAATAGTGCTTGAACTGCAGGAGCTCTTAAAGAACCTTCAGTGAGAGCTAATCCACCTTTCCATAAAGCTTCCCTATGAAAATCCTCTGCAGTATATTCGACCATCGTGAATAAATTTGGACGTTTCCTTCCTAAAAAAAGAACAAAGTTTTGAACACCTATTTTTTTCAAGCAAAGACTATATCAATACAAACAAATAATGGTTGTGAATAGTTATGTTGAAAATGGTATCATCGAAGTGACCTGATGATAATGATGTAGCTGGAAGACACGCATCGGAGCTCCGTAATAATCAATGTATCCTAGCCGTCTTTGGGCTCATTAGAATTGTCATGAGCTGCACTTTGGCTATAAGATACTATCAAACTGATCTGATGACAGTTCAAGCGTAGAAAGAAGACTTCACAATAAAACGATGTATCCTAGCAGTGTTTGGGTTAATTGAAATTGTCATGAGGAATAGGTGCTCTGGTTATAAGTATATCGCAACTAAACAAGTGTAAAATAAAAAACATTTTGATCTGACCAAAAAAAAAATAATTTCGGAAGTCGGTGTTAAATAAGAAACAAATCATACCTAGAAACACCAGCTTCCGAAATTAGTTTTTGTGGTGAAGTCGTTTTTTTTGCATAAAGTTTTTAATGAAGATTTTTACCTCAAGTAATGACTTAATATGAACAAGTAATTACTCGTTTTTAAATATGGGTGTTAGAAAAAAGCAACTGTCTTGATGTCTTCTGCACTTTCACATACAACTTTCCACACCTTTCTCGATTACAAAATAAAGGTTGGATGCACATTTGTGTGATAGGCACAGACATGTACTTACCAAGTACATCCCAAATTGTTGCATTGCCTACCATGACCTGATGGTAAGTTGGCGGATGATCGTGTTCCCTGTGAGCCGTGATGACGGTAACGTTATGTCCTCTACGAGCTAACTCCAGACCTACGGGCCTCTGCATTATATAATGTGACTTTACTGAATAAGGAATCACGTACAAAATGTTTGCTGAATCACACCATGACACTAACGTTAAAAAAACTAATATATAAAATGAGGTCATAATTAAAAGCCTTAATTTTGCTTGCCAATTTCAACAACAATTAAATAAATTCTGAATGATGAAACGTGTCACTTGACATCCACTTATATAAGCACATGGTAATAAGTGCAAATAATACATAATAAAAACCGGCCAACAGCGTATCAGGCCACACTCAGTGTAGGGTTCCGTTACAAATTTCTCACAATTTAACAGAACCCTAAGTAGTTTACACATATAATGCTATCTCTCGGAAAAATTGGGTTTCTAATTGTTGGGATTTTGGTGGTAATTTTAGATTGCGTGAACTTATTTTATTTATTTTTATTTGAGAGAAAATATGTTCAGCATAATATGTAACCTAAGTTTTTAAAAAAATCTTGCATATACGGTTAAATTACCAACTTAGTTCAGTAATTGTTTTGTAAAATATTTCAGAATCTGTTCATCGCGTCAAGTTAAAAAAAAATCCTGGAAAGGCTTTAAAATTCTTCTTTTGAAATTTTGTTGACACAATAAATAATTTTAATTATTTTCATATTTTCTATGCAAAATAAATGCTTACTACCTTTTGAACCGTAAGGTTTAAAAGGTAGTGGACATTTATTTTTTACTTTTGGAGCTATTATTTCCGAAAATATTATCCGTGGACGGACATACAGTCAGACAGACATGGCGAAACTCACGCCATGTCTGTCTGTACTTAAATGCGGAACCCTAAAAAAATATTAAATATTAGTACATACACGTGCGTAATGAAGGAGGTTACAATAACCTCCTCTATTACACGCGTGTATCATAATCGAGGCGGTATTGAGACCCGAGCCTGCCGAGAGTTTTAGGAGAGCCAAGAACGGTAACCGTTCATTACTCACATGTATTGATACCACGGTTTTCAATACACTTGTGAAGAAAAATAATTTAGCTAACTATTACTACAACAGAAGTAGTAAAATTTATCATAACATTGCCGTAAAGAATTAAATCTCTTTTCTTATGCGCGCGCATCAAACTTTTTTATTTACCGTCGTCGTTTGTTTTTTAGCGTGAAAAGTTTTTACGAAAATGTAGTTTGTAGTGGCAATAGAATACAAATGTAACCTTTTCTAATATTTTTGTAGTATTTGATTTTATTTAATTAATACAGGCAATAAACTACATAAAAAAATGTACGCCAAAAAACGAGCTCATCTTAAAATGGCGGCCATAGACCATAAAGAAAAAACAATTTTTATTTGAACGAACGATTTATATAATAAATGTTTTTTATTATTAAATAAATCGTTTTTACAATTAATGGCCAAAAAAGAAAAATTGCATGAAATAATACGTAATACACTACTTTTACTTTATACTATACTAGCTGTGCCCGCGACTTCGTCCGCGTGGAATAGTTATTTTGGGCATCATATTTATTTTTGCAAACAACCTCCTCAGCTTTATAAATTATAGCTGTTACCCACGACTTTGCCCGTGTCAATTTTTGTTATTTTTTTTTCGACAATTTAGTTTTTAAAAGAACATAATTATCTAAAAGTACTTCATAGAGCTACACCTCCCTTGGGCACGCCATAATCTCGGCGGTAAGTCAAAGAGGGGTCTTTGAGTCGTGGTTGGATAGACATCACGGTGTCCTCACTTACGCATGACGCAGGTTCTCACCGAACATGGCAAGTTCAGGAGATTCCTGCGCCGGATTCTTGCGGAAGAGACGCCCGGGTGTCGTCACTGTGTGGCCAGCCAGGAGCACACGGTGGAAGTGTGCCCCGCTTGAGAAGCATCACCGTGTCCTCGTGGGGGTGATCGGCGGCGGCGACCTCTCGCGCCGGGCCTTGATTCAGGCCATGGTCCGCAGCGAAGAAGAATGGCAAGCATAAGGCAAGGGCAACAGCGCCCTCGCCGTAGCTGTCGCCGCCGCGATCCCACCGATATCCGGCCACCGTAGACGCTGAATTGCGGACGGTGAGCAATGGGTAGCTCGCCGTCCGGTTGTCTGGTAACAGTCCAGACCGAGACCAAGTCGTCGACGGCGTGCACTGCTCCCGCGCGCCTCAAGGTGCTAACAGCAAACTGTGGGGCCCTTCAGGATCGAAGCCTCCTGCAGCCGAGGGTTGGTGCGAAAGCGTTATACCGGGGCTCTGGGATTATTCCCAGAGAAACAACCTACCCCGTTCCTCCCTTGGCTTATGGCAAGGGAGGAACGGGGTAGGTTGTTTATTCAGTAATATTCAGTAAGAGTCTGACACTGTTTCCCGCTCCGCCTAAGAGCGGGATTCGTCATTGGATAATAATTTTACCTACCATAAAAAAACTCCTCCGCGCTGCCCGCAAGCAACCCTTCTCGCCCGCCGGCCAGGCAGGCGCAGCGTCATATTTTGCACATCATGCGGCGCGTGTGAATTTTATATCGGAGTTATTTTAAAATTGTAATATCTTCTAAGATGTTCATTGAAAATAAGTGATGTAAAAGACAATTTTGTTCACAATTACGTACTTAATCTTAATCAACAACACATATATTTGGATAAAGTATAATATTATTATGTTGATACAACTGTAACAAATAATGCATTAATTTCGGTCAAATTTGATTCCCATAAAAACGGTTCTAGTGAGTTAATCTTAAAAGATAGACATATACTGTCGCGGACATTTTTTTAGATCATTTTAAGAGGAATAATTCTTTCATACATATTTTTTTGGTATCTTGAACCGTTTACGCAGCGCACGCAACGGAAGCCCTCAAAGATGAATAATTTTCCCCGTTTTTTCCACATTTTCCGTTATTTCTTCGCTTCTATTAGTCGCAGCGTGATGTTATATAGCCTAAAGCCTTCCTCGATAAATGATCTATTCAACACAAAAAGAATTTTTCAAATCGAACCAGTAGTTCCTGAGATTAGCGCGTTCAAACAAACAAACAAACAAACAAACAAACAAACAAACAAACAAACAAACTCTTCAGCTTTATAATATTAGTATAGATTGAACGTAAGCAATATAATTTTTTTGCTAATGTAATTTTTTTTCGTACCTATTCAAAATTTGTTTTGCGAACAAAGAGTGAAAAAAAAGGTCATAAGAGTATACCTTTTTGTTCAAACTCTTTAAATGTTGAAACATTATAGTACTTACTAGTGCGTAATATTGGGCTTAGTATTCCCAATATTTCTCTGTGGTGCACAAACGTTCGCCTCAAAGACTCGAGATGTGGTGCCTGCCGCGACTGCTGAGGATCCCTTGGACAGCACTTAGGACTAACGTCTCGATCCTGAAGGAGCTAAAAATCAAACAGAAGTTAAAGTCGATTGTGCAAGTACGAATCCTCGAGTATTTCGATCACGTTGTTCGCAACGAATACTCCATGGAGCTACTCTTTATCCAGGGACAAGTAGAGGAGAAGCGGTCTCGTGGGCGCTCACCTACGACGACGTAAACCGTGTCAAGTGGAGACGCATCGTAGGAACCTCACTAGCCAACGAAAATGCAACATGATCAACCAAAACCACTCTGTCAAGAGTGGACGATTAAGGATTCACTCCATAACAGGGTGTCAATGTAACGCAAACGAATACCATAGATCTGGTACATGATTCTAGACTCCCCAGTGGTGGATTTTTTTGTTAATATTTTCTTTTTCTTTTTTGTAATGAATTTTTTACGTTTTTTTAATTAAACTGTATAAAAACGTCAATGTAACATTTTTTGCGAAAAAAATTAGTGCATTACATTCCAAATTAAAAATGTCATCGGGTTTGAATTTAAAATTAAATTAAACTGTATTAACACGTCATTTTAACGTATTTTGCGGAAAAAAAGAATGAATTCCAAATTAAAAATATCGTCGGGTTTGATTAGAATAACGACTTTATTTGCCTCGATGATGTTTTTATTATTTTGTTTTTTTTTTGCAAATATTTTTTTTCTTTTTTTTCTAAAAATATCATTGGCAATGGTTAGAATAACGATTTTATACAGTTAAAAAATAAAAAAACCCTTCTGCAAAAAATTATGTAATGGCTGTCCATTTCATAATTTTCTTGTATAACAGCCAAACTGAAAAATCAGTCCTGAAGAAAGTTATAGTGACATGAAGAAACCGGCATCTGGAACTAACAAGTAGGTATGCCAAAAGAGTACACAATACTGACATGACCCAACTGTTGAAGGCGCGCGCCTAATAGTACTTATTACAAATTACTGTATGCTAAAAATAACATATTATATAGAATTTATTCTAACCTATAACAGATGTTTTAGGCCAACAGGCAACGTTCTTACAATACCAACGCGCGTCCAATCGTCTGGTAACCGTCCGGACCCAGCCCAGTCGTCGATGGTGCGCACTGTTCCCACGCGCCTCAAGGAGTTGTCAGCAAACCGTAGGGACCCTGCAGAAGGGCCGAAGCCAACTGAGGCCAAGGGTTCGCGTCTGAAAGGAAGGCTCTGGCCCTGGTATATATGGCAACGTAGGAATAGGGTAGCTTGTTTAATCAGTAAGAGTCTGACACTGTTTCCCGCTCCGCCCAAGGGCGGGATTCGTCATTGAATGATTTTTACCTACCATAAAAAAAATTAGAGTATGCCAAGAGTCTATCAATACTGGCATGACCCAACTGTTGAAGGCGCGTGAATAAAAGACCGCCGAATTTTGTTATTACATACTGTATGCTAAAAATAACATATTATATACATTTTATGGTATCGTTACAATACAGTTGCGCCATTTTATTAAAACACGTGTAATTAATATACATTGAAGAAAATCAATGGCAAAAATTATCTGCAAACTGAGTAAAGAATCGAAACAAAGAAATATGTGTCACATTAAACAGTCTTTTCTTGAACCTAATTTAACTCTTTAATAGATGCAATATGTCGGGTCGCTAATAAAATGTAATGGAATCATCAAATAATCTCTGGTACTCCTAGGTGGACTCAGAGAGAAAGTCAAACTTTAACTGATTTAAACCCACCCTTACTCTATAGTCGGTCCTCCACGTTTCAAGGCCACGGAGATTCTTTCAAACAATCGCAATATATTAATCGATATACTCTACCAGCTTTTGCCCGCGGCTTCGCTGCCGGCAACAGAAAAATGTGATAAATGCTTGACCAATTTTGTGCAAACTTGGGCGGAAATTCGTCATTAGATGACTTTTCCCACCATAGAAAAAAAAAACATCTACTAAATAGTCCGGAAAAAGTCTAAACATTTGCTTTGGATAGGTGAGCCCGTTCTTACGTTATAAAATTACAATGAAAAGTGGCATTATTTTTTTTGTATTTTGATGAACAATGATACTTTGGTACGTTTGGCGGCTGGGAATCATCATCTTCATCATTTCTGCTGAAAGAAAGAAATAAGAAAGAAAGAAAAACTTTTTATTTGCAACCGAAGACCTTCACTGTTGGACATAGGCCTCCCATACAACGAACAATCCTGAGCCTTTTGCATTCATCTGATTCCTGACACTTAAGTTTGGCGGTTCTTCGTGCTATGTCAGCAATCTTGGTTCTCCTACAGATACCTAAGTTCCTAATTCAATCACGCAAGGAAACTCCATAGCCCTTTCTATTGCCCTTTGCGTAACTTTGGATAACTGGAAATCACTCTTTGACAAATGTAGACCGCTAATTCTCACAACATTCGGAAGGAATGCAACAGCAGATAAAAAGGAGAAGTGACTATTCAGTAACAAAACTGATGTGTTTTTCTACAGTTCATACAAACTATGGCACCGGCTGTGGTAGACCAGTAATTCTTTTGAACAGAACGGCTATTAATCATTCATGCCTCAACGGCTCAACGGTTTGATTAAAATTCGAACACACAGACTGAGGTCATGAGATTCTTTAAAATTATTTCCTGAAAATCAAAAACAAACTATGAATTATGTCCTACTTTGTAGACCATCGTTGTTCTTTCAGCTCTCTCTAAAGCCTTTCTTGTTTAATTTTATAACTTTGTCTTAATTTCAACGAAGGTTTAAACCAAATAAGTATTGTTATAACAGAGAGAAAAGAGGAAAAGAGCGCGCTGTCAAGGACCTGGCTTGTTCTGGACCACCATCTTTGATCTTAGATTTATAATTCTACTTGAATTCCATGAAACTTTTAATCAGGAAAAATATATGGTTTTCTTAATACCTGCTGCTTTGATACTTTTCAAATAATTGTGATTATTCGACAATATGTGACAGCACACACTGGGCCTGCGTAGTGGATTACGACCCATTTCCTTCTTCTAAATACACCAATTATTGAAAATTCATAGAAGTCAGCTTGACGTGATGTGACGATCAGCCTTTTTAATGTTCCCACTGCTGTGACACAGCCCTTCTCTCTAATAGAAGGGAATGGGCCATAAACAACGACGCGTGGCCAGTGCGGGTTATTGGATGTCACATTTGGTTCTAGGACATGCTTATTTCCTCACGATGTTTTCCTTCGCCGTTTTGAGAGCAGGGGTGATGAAATATACTAAACCAAGTAACGCGCCTGGCTGGGTTTGAACCCTCGACAGCTTAAAGTATCGCAATAAGACAAAATCCAGACAGATTTGGATGTACTGTACAGGTACGCCGTTGGGTTTTTATGCTTTTATTACTTTAGTACTACAATGTTGGAAAAATAAATAGTCCTAGTAGGTATAAGCCCCACAGTGCCTGTTCAGTTTCGCTGGCAATTACGAGTACCTGAGGGCCCCCGTGGAATACAACGCGCCTTCGACTACAGGTCTTCAATCGCCTATGGTAATGATAAGTTGTCCTGCGACTCCTTACGCCCAGAACTTATCTTTTATCAGCAGCTGGGTCGTAAAAATGACGGTTCTCTTACGGTTTTGACTCGGTTGCTCACATTACTGTTTAGCTTAGGAAAGCGATCGCTCCCTATTTCCTCTCGCTCCGGACTATATCCTGAACCACGACCGGGCCTAAGACGTCGCCACCGATAATCACCTCCACGAAAACACTGTGGTGCTCCGCCCAAGCGAGATACTCCTTCATTGTAACCTCACAGCACATAGTTAGTAAAGATAAGAATATTAGTTTCCTAGCAAAACTTGAAAAGCAATTTTACTGCGAGAATGATTGCTAAGAAATTAAATTGTAGCTTCGTCCTCCTTGCGTCATATTCCTCAATACTGAGAATCGTGACCACCCAGCTTCATCATTTTTGCTCTGATACCTAACCTATTCCTGTCTCTAGCGGAGTGATAGGCTCCATATACATAAATATGTACAAAAATGAAAAAATTAATGGCAATAACAATTTTTGATAGCAATAACAACAGACTGAAAATTGCATTTATTTATTTTTTTCCGAAACCAAAATGTACTCAATTACTCGTTTCTTTGTAAAACTGGATTAAGTACTGTTAATATTTTCTCCTTCTCTATCAATCTGCTGTCTGCAAAAAAAGATGCTTCTAGCGATACGATCGCCCATTGTTACAATTGAAGGTCCTACTATTATTATTATTATATATTTTGAAAGTGTTACAATAAAGAGAATCTATTTATTAGAATCTAAATTGAATAAACTAGTTGTGGGCCATTGAAATTCTATTACAAATAAATTTGAGACTGTGAGATTGATAGAGTGTAACTGCTCCCTGACTGAATCATGTGATTTAGTTTGGCACAATCGAAAGAAACAAGCACACATACATAGATGCCCAATTGAAAGAATCAAACAAACACACATGTGTGTGTTGTTGTGTTGATTTTTTCAATTGTGCATCATTTTTGTTTTTTTTTTTTTTATGGTAGGTGAAAATCATCCAATGACGAAACCCGCTCTTGGGTGGAGCGGGAGACCAGTGTCAGACTCTTACTGACTAAAAAACCTACCCCGTACCTTCCTTGCCTTATTCCTGGAGTCGAGGTAACAGTTTTCCACCACCCTCTAGACTCCAGGAGGCTTCGACCCTGAAGGGCCCCTGCAGTGCATCATTTTTGTTAACAGATACTTCCCTGGGAGATTAAAACATTCAATCTTGTCTCATTCTTTCACATGATGTGACACACATATTGTTATCCATCATAAAGTTGTCTGGCAGATTTCACTATCAGCCACAAAAGCGCCATTATACCCATAAAACACCCATTATAGATTTAAGTTTCTAATTGTTACTATTTTGGGGTACAATAAAGTATTATATTGTGTACTAGATTTTGACAGTGGCTTCGCCCGCGTACATAAAATATAGCCTATGTCACTCAGGAGTAAAGCAGCTTTCTATTGTAGCTCATTTTTTTCCAATCTGACCAGAAGTTCTAGAGATTACCTCCTACAAACAAAAAAACAAACTTTACCTCTTTATTATATTAGTGTAGATTATATATAAGTACTAGCCTTCTGCCAGCGGCTTCGCCCGCCTGAAAGTAGAGTTCTCCATACAAATTACCCCCATTATATCCCTTTAGGAGCTGAATTTTGAAAACCCCTTTCTTAGTGTTCACCTACGTCATAAAAAGAAGCCCTGTGCAAAATTTCACGCTCCTAGGCCCAGTGGTTTGGGCAGTGCGTTGATATGTCAGTCAGTCAGTTTCTCCTTTTATTTTAGATTATATTGTTGTGTAGTAGTAGTTAAGATTTTTTTATTGCTGATAAGTTTGCGCTTGACCGCTATCTCACCTGATAGAAAGTGACGATGCGGTCGACGATAGAGCGCGCTTACCTAGAAAAAACCTAATCACTCTAGACTTACAGGTTCCTGGATTGTAGACAGCAGGAAACACAGACTTTGGCAGAGAATTCGCGGTCGGAGATATCATTATTCCATTTTTGAAAGATGCTCGGTATCATCAGTTTTGGTCTTTAGAGATGCTCGGAGTTAATAGTATATTATTAAAATGGTTGTCAGGTACAACGTAACATTTAAAATGAAACAAAATAACATTTAGTGCGTATTAACACATTATAATTTTATTGATACATTTTTATTATAAAATCTTATCTAAAATTATTACTTTTACTTATTATTTTCTTATACAGTATCAATAAATGTTATTAAAAAAATATAAAGCTATTCACAAAGTTAACGCTCTTGATTTTAAAAACGTACCCGAAATTGTTTTAAATTCATTAAGTACACTGGACGGAATTATACCAATATTATAGTTAAATTAGTAAAGCTCTATGACTTTTTACATGATAACACGAAGCTCCTTAAAGACAATTAACAACAGTTACTGTTTGTGAAATAAAGTTAGACATCTTACTAACTAAAGCGTTTCAAAGATTCAGTCTGTGTATGACTTTGATTCATTTAGTACATTCGAAAAAAAAATATGGCAGAATAAACATTTCAAATTAACTTTTCTCAATGTTATACATGTTACTAATAATCTCTTATTTTCTCGATTACTTTATAGTTACTACTCCTTCGTTCCGAGTACAAAGGACCATTCTTGGACTCGTACACGAGCGGCGCGGGACGGATACCGTTTTCTATATACTTGGGGCTCGCAATTGGTTCGCCTTTGTACCCCCGGCTTTTCGTTACCGAGTTTATTTCCCTTGACTCGATAATCTCTTTTGAGCGACCGTCTCTGGATGGCACGATCTTCTTACTAACGGTTTCAACGGTGTCAGTGACGCTGGGACGTTCGGGATCACCTGAGCGAGTGGTGTACCGGTACGTCTCTGAATAATTATCGCTACTGTTGCTACCCCGCCGTATCGCCGGCGACTTTATCCTCGAATCCAGGCGGGACACGAAGGGGCTCGTTTCTCTATTGAGCGATTCTGTCTTATACAAAGGCGTTTTTCGTTCTTCTGAGATACGGTCCTTGTAGTGTGGCGACGGCGTGTTGTATCGAGATGATAATCTGCTGCCATCTGACTCGTCGTCTGCGTGCAACGTTTGATATAATTCAGGCGCTCTCTCCCGAAGCCCTTTCAGAAATATCTTTTTCTTATCAGTTTCATCATAAGATTTACTGAAACCATTGGTATGGCCGTTGGTCACTGGTGTGGTTTTACCGTATCTAGCCCCGAATAGGCCGTCACGTCTACGCTCTGTTTCGCGAGACACAGCATCAGCGAGATCGCGCTGACTACGATTAATAATGGATACAATTCCTGGGCTTTTAAGCTGTTCTGGAGTTTCATCAAGACGACTCAGGTGGGGGTTTGATTTATACATGGTTGAGTAATTGCGATTCATTGTAGATACGTAACGTGGGTGAGTCTCCTGTTCAGGAGCTCCCATAGCAAAACTCTTACTCCTGTTGAGAGCCTTGTACGCCCGCGCTGGTTTTGCAGGTCCCGGTGGGTAGCCGTTGATCTTGCCGTCAGGTGCAGCTGTCACGTTGTTTGAGATATTAACGGCACTGCTGGAGCGCTTGTTGGGAGTAAGTTTGTGCCAATATTT
Source organism: Mythimna loreyi (assembly GCA_029852875.1). Taxonomy (NCBI): domain Eukaryota; kingdom Metazoa; phylum Arthropoda; class Insecta; order Lepidoptera; family Noctuidae; genus Mythimna; species Mythimna loreyi. The sequence continues at coordinate 11,595,868 of CM056792.1, forward strand.
ATTGGAGCTAGGTTTCTGAGGTTCGGTGGTTTTTTCTTTCCTGTCGTGCAGTTTCCTCGGCAGCGTCTGTGCGCTGCGAGTGTACTCCTCTTCGGGCTCGATGTTCGGATTCAGTCGACTTGTCGAGTGACTGAACCGACCCAGCGTGCTCGAGAATTGACCCCTGGAAACATTAAAGAAACAATTGAATATTTTTTATACAATCCGCTTATAAGATTTATTGGCGTTTCGTGATGGTGTAATGAGATGTGCCCACGTAAAATTTATTGTGTTGTAGGTAAGACGCAAAAACTTGTAATCTTATTGATGTTCAGGTAATTGGATTCAATGGGGAATCTCCTCCCACGCGCTTAACGACCATGCTTTGTCTTCGTGCGTTAAGACATCTTTGTTAGTTTAAACAAATTGTATGCGATTTAATTTAGGACTAAATTTTTTTTCGTTTTTAAATTTATTAACGTTTTACAAATATATGTGGCCGTCACTTAAAAGTGTTTTTATTCAAACAACAGCGGAAGCAAAATGTGTCTATTGTATGTAAGTAATCTGCAAAAATAATTATAACAAACTGATTTGCATACACCAACCTCCACACACAGCAGGTGTTTATTAAGAACATTTCCTTGGCATGAGTCATTCTCAGTTTGTCATTGCGAATCGACACATACTTCTCAATAAAGAGACTGTTTCACTTGACAAACATGAGTGAGTCATGAACTAAATAAGGGTTTCTTTGCGAATAAAGGCATATTTACCCTTAGAAGGCAAGACCCATGGACGGCGACGGATGAATAAGGCAAGATATGCCGGAACGCTGTTTTAATTGGAGGAGCATAAATACCGTGATTGATTGAAGAAACTATTGTTGTATCTATTAATAATGAAATAATAGTCTTTGTCTCGTAATTAGTCCTGGGATTGAGTTTAATTGAAAGCGGTTTTGTGTCATTGTAACGGTTGTGAAGATTGCCTGATTGATCTTTGTCGTGTTAATGATTTTTAATTTAATTGATAAATCTAGGCAAGAAGTTAAAAAGTTTTAATGAAAATTGAATATTTAGCGGCCATTTTTAAAGCTTTAGTTTCAGTAATTGATTGAACTAGATATTAACTATCATCTAGTTCATGTAATAATTTATTGCTTATAATTTTATTCTTTTCTGTTCATATGAATTAAGTTATACACTTTTGTGTATTAAAAAAAACACGTATAGAAATATTAATAAGTACATTTAAAATTATTTGTATTGATTATATTATTTTTATCTAAATAGTATCTCTTAATTTGCTAGCTTTCAGATCAAGGCCTCCTCTTCCAGCTCGAGGAGGCCTTGACCTGAAAGCGTTCCAAGGAGTTCTAAAGAGCTGCTCTTTATAGTATTTTTTCTTGTTGCTCTCCTTTATATCTAGTTTACCTACCGAGATCTAAATAATAACATCCAAATAGATATCGCTGTCAGCGTTAAGTCCGCTTTTATGCCCACAAATATAAGTTTCTGTAAAACAGTATATTAATTATTTTGGTCTACAATATTCTCGAGTGATCGTCATGTCCAAAATCAAACATGCAGTTTGCAAACGCACTCATAAATGGCGATACAAATAAAATTCATTTTCCATGCAGTTAAACAATAACCTGTAACTGATTTCATTCACATTTCATATTTCCATCTGACCTCGACAGGCCTTTGAAAAATCATTGCATTCTTGTATAACTTGTCACGCACAGTATACTGAGTAGTTGTTGGTATTACAATAATGTATTTAAATAAAATTAAAATCGCAAATTCTCATACATTAGCTCTACCTTTATTAAAGGGGAGATATGCGTCTTTTGGTGATTTTAAATTCAACAGCACGCCTAAACACATAATTTTGAAAAAAACTAATTTTTGTTAGACTATTTTACTGCTAATTTTATATACGAATATTTACATTTTTTTTAATAATTAATTTTCAAAGTCATGTCTAACACAGACTAAAAAGCGAAGATCAGTCAAAAACCGTTTTTTTTATTTTTCATACGTTCGCGCTTGACCGCTATCTCACCTGATGGAAAGCGACGATGCGGTCGACGATTGAACGCGCTTACCTAGAAGTAACCTATTCACCATTCGGTGTATTTTTATGAAACTTTCACAAACTAAAATATAATTTTAGTATCAATCTTTTGATATACGGTATTTATTAATATTGTGTTTAATAAATGAAGTACAAGTTATTATTAGAATATTCTTGTTGCGCGGGAAGTGACGCTAGTTCTTCTTTTGTTTGCCCAAGATTGCTGGCGTATCACTGCCCCTTAAAGACATAATTCCTTATAAGTTGAGACCTAAGAAGTAGTTAATGGATTTGCATATATAATTAGTTACCTCGTGTAACTTGTAGGTCTAACCTAGCAGTCACAAAAGATGTGTCACTGGTGTTATGAAAACTATGTCACAAATAATGTTAGTTAGCAGAAATAGTGTTTTCTTTTATGGTGGGAAAAATAATCTAATGATGAATCCCGCCCTTGGGCGGAGAGAGAAACAGTGTCAGACTCTTACTGACTAAACGACCCACCCCATTCCTTCTTAGCCTTCATACCGGGATCGGACCCTCCTTTCAGAAACCGGGCCGAAGCCCCAGTAGGCTTCGACTCTTTTGCAGAGTCCCTACGAAGTTACCTAGTACTCATACTACAAGCTCTGCTTAGTTGGTATATTGTTTAGAAAAAATTTGTTTATTGTTTAGAAAACATAAAATTACGTCTCTTGCTCTTCTTTAATATAGGAGAAACCTGCACATAAAGCTCAATTTCGCCTTCAAATAAGTTGATTTTGTTTTATTCTGTTTTGTCCCATTCCTGGGCCTGTCCTCTCTCCGTTTGAACTATATTTTTTAAATAAACAATTTTAGTCAAAGTTTAATTCGAATTATTCTATAGGTTTATTTTAAGCAGTTGATTTTATTTTTGTTTGCCACTGTATGCGATAAATGTTTTATCGAAAATTAATATAAAATTTCGCTTATATATAAATCTTGTCTTGTTGTTTCATAAGTCAAGTTTTGTTTTCAAAGTAAAATTAATATATTAACCGCATTGTAAATATTTGTTAACAAATACCACGTCAATGTCCTTTAAATCCAAACTAGAATTATATAAGATGTGAATGTGTATAATTTATAATTAGGTATAAAAGATATTTTAACTGGCGTAGGTCCTAAGACTGGATCTTTATTAATTTATTATAAAGATCCATAACACTTTATCAATTTATTATCTAGTAATATATGATATCAAGCACATAATACTGACTGTATAATTAAATAAAATAATGTCAGCAGATATCGGGAAGTATTATTGTCTCTGCAACATTGTAACTAGTAACAAATTGCTATGATATTTTGTACCAAATTAGGAAAGACCATAAAGTCCTCAAGTAATTTAGAAATCCTAGGAATATTCTTTTGTCTAAGAACTTAGCCTTAGCTCACAATAGCTGTATGAAAATGGCACTAATGAGTTCAACTGTTCATTGTAATCCACACACGGACTTAGAATGTGACTGCAAGGTTCATTTAGCTACCTCATGTACTGACCATGTAAACAATGGAACAAACACGCTCTGTGGCGAAACAACCTAAACAACACAAATATGTATATGCTCTTTTGAAAATACGTTTAAGTTTCGTTTACGTTTCGCCACCAAAACCTTGTTCAACATGTGGGTTGAGCTAAACATTCTACCTATATTATTAACGAATAGGAGTTCCTATCAAAACGCCGTAACTTTATGATAATACAAACACAAAGCATTAATTAAAAGGTCCGGCAGATATGAATGTAGGCGGACTCTAGTAGTAGGCCAAGCTTCTATTTAAGGCTCATTAGATTACATTTTTTTTACGAAAATTGAATATCTGTCATCTAAGATCATAGCTAAATCTGCTCAGCCACCAAAAAAGATAAACACGTGCGAGGCTGTTTTGATCCGCGCCAAATATGAAGCGTTATATTTATAACAATGGCTAATTAATTTTATTGATGTTTTGATGACAATAGGTATAGGTAGAAAGCTCACCTTTCGCGGTGGTCGCGGGCGTCAGTGGCGGCGGCGCGTCTCGAACTGCCCTCGTACTTGTGTTCTCGGCCGTAGATGCTGGGCGCGAAGGGGTCCTCCCCCAGGTAGTAGCGGTGCGGCGGCGCGACGGGGGGCGCCAGCTCGCCGCCGTACTGCTTGTACGTACGCGACGAGTGCTCCGGCGACGGCGTCCGCGAGTTGCGCCATCTAGCACGCCGCTCCGCAGACGCCGAACGAATCTTCCCGACCAACTTCCGAATAGAATTCCCGATCGCAGACCCCATTGACTTACGCGCCGGCGATGGACGACGACCATTGTCAGCGAATCGAGTCTTCTGGTTTTGCTTACGCTCGTCCCGATCCCGTCGCCTTGGAGGCGTACGATCTCTATCTGAACTTTCACGTCTCTCTCTAGGAGGAGAGTAATCTGGAGGAGGCTCCACGGCTCCCTCTTCGCGACTGTCACGTGACCTTCCTGAGTTCTCGTTCCTGGATGAGCTTCTGTAGCCGCTATCGTAGCGGTGCTCCTCAGACAATCTTTGCTTCGTGGGTCGTTTTCGTTCCGGCGCAATCGGCCGGTAATCGTCCTCGACCGAGGGCTCGCGGAACGAGCGCTCGGCTTCTAGCGGGCGGAAAGGTGAGCCGCGCGGCGGGCTGTGCATAGTGGACGACGACACGTAGGCGGAGTCGTCGCGCGAGGGCGGGTGGCGGCGCCCGATCGGTGATGACCTCCCCTGCGGTGAGTCGCGCTTCCCGTACACATGTCTCGGAGAGGACCCGTTCAGTCGGTCGTCGCTAGCATACGGTGAACGCACTGTCGGTGGTGACGGTGATGAACTGCGTGGCTCAGGCATCCTGGGCTTGCTGGCGCGTCGCTGCGACCAGTCCGCAACACCTTTAAAGTAACCACCGGTCCTGTTCACTGGTGCTGCCGGTCGTTCGTCTGAGGGCGTCGACGATTTCGTTTTACGAAGAACTCGATCTCCATATACAGGTGGCGGAGGTACAGATGATGTCTTCCCGTAGTATCCCTCGTCTTCCGCCTTTTTGTAGAAGGTGGGGTCGGGTCTTCGTCCTATTTCTTCGGCGATGGAGTCGTGCGATGAGCGGGATTCGCTCCCGAAATGATTCTCGAGCCACTTTGACGTTTCTTTCTTGCGTGTTTCTTCCTCGATGTCGTAGTCGACGGGACGTTTGTAATCCTTGTCGTGTTCTGAAAGCAGAGTGGAGTGTTAGCGCGGAGCGATACTGGGCGCGGGCGCGCGCGCTGCGTCTCACAGCGGAGTGGCGCGCGACGCATCCTCCGCCACACGCTATGGCGTAATCATTCAGTCAATAAGTTTGCCAAACTATCGAAGGTCAATGCGATGTATACTCGAGACAACTTTACTTAACTCTACGAGACATTACCGGGCATATTATTCACTGAATGATAATTTCTAGGTCAGTATTGCTTCTCGTTATGTTTATGGTGTTATGTAATTACTGGTCAGCTTTGGTGGTCATTTAACTTAGATGGTAATACGGCTATTGTGTTTAGATCACTGTTCTTAGCTTGATTGCCATTTTTGGTAATATCTGAGGGAGAGAAATTGTTATTGGCTATTATGAATAGGTAAATTGTGTTACTGTATCATATCAATTCAATGGGCATTAAAACAAGGTTTAGTTTATAAATAAACCGTGTATGGCTATCGGCTATAAAAATCTTTCATTCAGTAAACTGTTCTCAAAAGTTAAAAGGGCACCGTCCGTGTGATCATGAGTCTATATATAAAGCTGTTACAAGATTGACAAGCCGCTGACATTACAACATTATGTACGGAACCGGGCGATCTTCGCAATCAAGTTTACACGCCCAGTAAGCTTCACGTCATTGCGAAAACTGTGATTAAATACACATTTATGAGGAAATTTCTCTTATTTATATGACTTTTCTGCAACTCAGCCATTCGAACTAGTTATTATGAAACTAACACCACGCATGATAAGCATTTTAAGTATACGCAATTGAAATAAATTGATTTGGTCCAACTTCTAACATATTTTTTCCCTGCTGTGTGAAATAAATAATTAACTTCTTTTTCCCTAGGGTAGAACAGGGCGTGTCAGATTTTTACTGACTAATACTCAACCTAGTTCCTTCAGTTGTGTCCTATACACCCTATGTAGATCCGTTCCTTTTACAATTTAGTTACAGATATAAACTGGATCGCGATAAGCTTGTAGTATAGTTTCTGGCCCTTTTAGAGACGCAAACACCCTTGGTCAAGTCTCTTTTTAATAAAAATTACTTTAGATCGAACTTTCACATTGCCCCATGGCCCCATTAGGATTCGATCCCAAAAAACGAACGAACAAACATACGGGTTGTTTCTATCAATCAAAGTTTAACAAGCCCTCCTGCTCCGCCCTGAGCGGGAGGGTGTGTGAGAAATCATTGGATGATTTCAAACCTAAAAAAAAAATTGTAGGTGGGTCATTTCCGCGTCCTTAACGTATACCATTTTTCTCTTACTCTTCTAGGTATTTATATAATATACTTAGGTAAGTAAATAGTGTGAGAAAATATGAGCAATTCCTTTAATAATTAAGTGTTGTTAATTTTTTTTTCTAACCATTGACGAAGGAAAGAAAACGTATGAGTTCGTTAACCAGTGTTAAAATAAAGTCTACTACTATGTCAACATTTATTTACGAAATTTCAACATTCAATGACAATACTAATGTCAAAATTAACTGTCAATGTCATCTGTCAATTTATGTCTGCCTTACAGCCTTCGATCTACATAATCCAATATCAACGTGAGGCCCGGAATCCACCAAAGCGGAGAGGAGAGGAGACGAGATGAGATGTGTTTGAATAAACCAATCCGATTTCGTTATTTCCACATCTCTTCTCCGCTTAGCTTTGGTGGAAATGGCTCAAGCGGAGAGGAGAGGAGATGTCTCATTTTTCTATAGAATTTTGTGCAGCGAGCGAGCAAGCGGCGCGGCAGAGCGGAGAAGTGTCTAGTCACACAGCTCACATCTCTCCGCAACGCATCTCTTCTCCGCTTTGGTGGAAATAACCTGCCAGCTTCGCGGCACATCTCCTCTCGTCTCCTCTCCTCTCCGCTTTGGTGGATACCGGGCCTGACACTGGCTGAATAGTCGCAACCGGCTCAATAGCCATAAATAAAAAAAAGTATAATCTAAGTCCTAGCCAATCAGTGGTAAAATTTAGTGTAAATGATACAGTCATCAACGGATGCAGGGACCTACTTAAATGGTGAATTTACGTTCAACATTAGTCGTTAGTAATGACTCATAAACAAATTAAATAGATTTCCAAGTAACATTACCACTTAAATGAGTCTGAACTTATGTATAAGTATCATTTATTTAAATTATGAACTTTTCTTCCTCAATGGTTTTTTTATGGTGGGAAAAATCATCGAATGACGAATCCCGGCCTTGGGCGGAGCGGGAAATAGTGTCAAACCCTTACTGACCAAACAACCTACCCCGTTCCTACGTCGACAGTCGAAATTTACAGAACTTGCGCATATACCCCATAATGATACTTAAACAAAACGCCATATGAATCACACTTTATTAGGCTAACCATAAAGTTATGCTTTCTGCACTTAAATGTTTTATCAGAGTATTCAATGCTAAAATCTTATTGTTCTGGAGTTCAGTTATTTTACGAGAACACAGTGAACGTGCACCACGGTAAATGATGTCACTGCAAATTCTGATTATTGATACAAATACAAAGCACGATTTGTAACTTTTGTATTTACTTAGAATTCCTTGGGATTTTGGTGACAAAATTCTGGCACAATATGTAAAGTCTTGCACGTGTTTTTTTTGCGTCAGGCTTAGAGGAAAGTTAGGGGAAACGAAAAAGCAATTCAAAATGTACTTTTAGAAATTGTAACATTATAAACTAGTGTGAGAGCAATGGTGGCCGAGTGGTAACGGCCCTGACTTACGTGTTGTAGGTCGCGGGTTCAAACCCAGCCAGGCGCATTACTTTGTGTAATTTATTTCATGACCACTGCTCTCAAAACGGTGAAGGAAAACATCGTGAGGAAACCGGCATGTCCTAGAACTAAAAATTCGAAGACATGTGACATCCACCAACCCGCACTGGGCCCGCGTGGTGGATTACGGCCCAGTCGCCTCTCTTAGAGAGGAGACCTGTGTCCCTGCAGTGGGAACATTAAAAAGGCTGATGATGATAAACTAGCCGATGGGTTTTCCTTAAAAAGAATCATGGTAAACACCAATATGAACAACTATTACTATGAGACCAACCCAAAAATTATGAAAAAAACCCACTGCTCCATACATTTTGTCGAGTTATCTTACTATCTCATCTTACTAATATTATAAATGTGAAAGTTACGATGTTTGGATGTTTAGATGTTTGTTACTCAATCACGCCAAAACGGCTGGACGGATCTGGATGAAATTTGGCACAGGCATAGGATACACTCTGGAATAGGACATAGGCTACTTTTTATCCCGGAAACCCCAACCCTAACCGCCGGGCGAAGCCGCGGGCAAAAACTAATGTAAATATAAATCTACACCGTGAAATTTAAATGGTTGTTTTCCCGCAGCAGAATGACTTGCCATAAGGAGTACTTTTGAAGCATACAGTAAAAATAAAAAAATTAAAAAGTTTTTTTTTATAAATAATTATTAAAAATATTTATCAACTCAAAAAAGCGAAAACAATAGTAACATTAGACGTAATTTGTAGGTACTACTAAAGTCACATGAGCAGCACGCTGTCAAAGGAAACAGATTCATTAAATATTTAACCCAAAATAAGCTCTCGCGCGTTATGATACGTCATAATTAGCTTGCACCCTACAGGTCCATTTTTTGTTTTTAATATTTTATTTCTTTATCAAACGTTTGTATTACCAAGATACAACCATTTCGCTGAGGGAAAACAACCATTTAAATTTCACGGTGTATAAACTCTTGAGCCCCGTGTGAACGCTGGTGTTCGCACACCTATTGTCTTATATTGTGTATCTAATTACGGTATAGAAAGAAAACAGTAAACCGTCAAATATAGATGTGTCATAACTTTTCAGCTGCACAAACATGAAAGTGTATGCACTGTTATTTACTTTATGTTTGACATTCAACAAAATCACACAAATAAGACAAAACAACAACGGGACTATGTCTGAAGAGGTGAACGAACTTTCTGAAAGCCTTCGACAATTTTCAGGTTGGCCAAATTGTAATAATCAACCGGTCTTTTAAGGCATTGTTAAGGTTCGGTACCCCAGTAGGCAAAACGCACCCTTATCCTAATAAGGGTGCGTTTTGCCAATTATGGACTGGAATCCGAATTATTGTCCATATCGCGTCTGTCAAAACCCTTTTTCCCAGGAGTTATTAAGCTGAAATAAAATTAAGATGTAATACTCAAATTAAATGCACTACCTACTTCTTAAAACAGTGAAAAAATCAAACTAAGTACAAATAAAGTCGTAACCTATATTATGTACCATTTATAGCATTTAGTATTAACGCTGGCAAGGATATCAAAATCTATAGGGTTTAGGGACCTAACGGTCTTATAGGACATGTAAAGCAACAGAGACAGAGAGAGATAGAACTGTAAACCACAATTGTATAAAAATTTGATCCCCGTTTTATCCCCTGAATTTCGGTCGAGGTGTGCCCCGCTTGGGCAGAGCATCGCCGTGTCCTCGTGGGGGCGATCGGCGGCGGCGATCTCTCGCGCCGGGCCTTGGTCGAGGCCATGGTCCGGAGCAAGGAGGAGTGGCAGGCGGTCGCCTCCTTTTGTGAAGCAGTAATGCTAGCAAAGGAGGAAGCCGACCGCTTAAGGCAACGGCGCTCACGCCCGAGACGCCGCCGAGATTCCGATCCCGATTTCCGGCCACCGTAGGCGCGGGCTTGTGGATGGCGAGCAATGTGTAGCTCGCCGTCCAATCGTCTGGTAACCGTCCGAACCAAGCCTAGTCGTCGACGGCGCGCACTGTTCCCGCGCGTCTCAAGGAGTTGTCAGCAAACCGTAGGAACCCTGCAGAAGGGTCGAAGCCAACTGGGGCCATGGGTTCGCGTCTGAAAGGAAGGCTCTGGCCCTGGTGTATATGGCAACGTTGGAATGGGGTAGGTTGTTTAGTCAGTAAGAGTCTGACACTTGTTTCCCGCTCCGCCCAAGGGCGGGACTCGTCATTGGATGATTTTTACCAACCAAAAAAAAAAAAAATCCCCTGAATTTCAGAAAGTCCTTTGTACTCGCCTTAACTAACTAAATTCACGCTTATAGCTCCCAGTTATATATTGAAATGTCTGTCAGTCAGTTTCTTCTTTTAAATACTTATACAGCTTCTAGTAAACAGTCATATACGCATGTCACAACCGACTACAGAGCGTAGGCCGTATGACTCGCCATATGCGGCAACCTGATGGGCATGTGCCATTAAATTGGCCACTTAAACTCTCGTTAAACGTGGCACGTGTGTTTACTAACTCCTTAATTGTTCGCAAAACAATTTACCTACCAGATTTGTGAGGGAAAGTGAATCGGAGACTGCGTCATCGAGATTGGAGCGATATGTATTTGACCTAAAATTATTTTAACAAACGTATAAGTTTGTTTTGGGATTGATAAAAGATATAAGATATTTCTTTTATTAATCCCAAAACATTTGCATTAATAATCTCAAAAAAATATATTATAAAATTAATTTTGCCTTGAACTTTTGTGAGTGCTGGTGCTTGAACTAGTTTCGGGACCTGTATGAATTTTTTTCAGGCTCCCGCCCCTTTAAACATTTTGTACCATCTATAACTACCTTTTAAATAACTTTATATCAAATATTTTATTTCTCAACTTTGGATTTAAATTAAACACTGGGCAATTTTTACCTGAATTGTAAAAAAATACTTTTAGCGACAATTGTACCCCTCGTAATTCGACTTTATAGCTCGTATCTCAAGCTGGTATTTTAAGCTGGTACTGTATTTTTTATGGTGTACAAACACCTAAGTATATCTCTACCTGTCTATCTACTTGTTACATGGGGAACATCAAAAATGATTTTTCGATAAAATCACTATTAACTGACAGTTTTACATATAAGTATGTATTTATTTCCACTAGGGCAACGAAGTCATCTTTCTTACATGTTGCCTCAAAGACAAATCGGACAAAGCAGAAAAATGCGAAGGTTTGGCATTCACCGATGCGCCAGGAAACGTCCCTCGCTCCTATAACGGGCATCCTACGCGAAGCACGTGGGATTCTAACTGTCCTGGCAATTCATTTCCTTAAACGTTACTTACTGCTTGCAGGAAGACGCGATCCGAGAGGCACCGCGTAAGAATAATGCTTATTGTAGAAAAGTAACGTTGTATGTATTTACTGTTGTAGCGAGCGATACTTTTCCTCTTATTGTAGTACACCGCATTTTGATGAGCAAAAGTCTTCCCTCATGATCAATTGCCTGTTCATTTAATGCGATACAATAACAGCAAGAATGCATAACAGATTTTCGATGTGATATAATAATGTTAATTTGTGGGAGACTGACCTAAACTAAATCTTACAGTCTCAGCCATTGCCGCAACAGTGAGGAGACAAGTAATGAGTAGCTCGCCATCCAGATGTCCACAAAATAGTAAGCCCGAGGCACCTCAAAGTAATGTCAGCGGCCCAGACGGGCCGATATTTGTTAAGATTGCGAAAACATTTGAGAGACTAATCGTGGCCCTAGAAAGCAAAAGGGCAACCGATAAAAGATCCCCCTTTTTTAGTCAGCAAAAGTCTAACACGCCCTCTCATTCCACTGGGAAAAAGTCATTTGATGATTGTCATTGAAATCTAGAACTGGGAAAGTCATTTGATGATTGTCATTCAAGTCTAGAACTGGGAAAGTCATTTGATGATTATCAACCTCAAAACAAATGGTCTTCGTAAAAATTTATCACCACCAATAATCCAGAAATGAACATTTGGACAATTTTGCAAATCGCCATTACCAATTCACTCTACCATTGATTGCAGATGCACGAATGAACCTAAAAAAGGTGCGCCAAGACCATCCTCTCATTAGGTCCAACTTTTTTCCTCAATTTGTCATCACGAGCGTCCAAACTTCACGTGTGTTCTTTGCAACTAGGAAGAGTATTCATGCTCGTATATATCACGGACCGAACGGGTTAGTCGATCGATCAACTCGAACGCAAACAATAGATAAGCAACCAGGTGAATTGACGACAAGGTCGGTATGTGTACCACTTCTCACTGACTCGCTAGACATGTGTATTTGGCCAGAACTATGAATATATAACGAGATACAAATGTTTATGATGGACTGTCCAAAATTGAGTTATATTTCGTCTAGTTTTGTAACGGATTGATTGATATTTGGCATCGTTTCTGTAACCTTATTGATGACAGGTGTTTGGAAACATTTTTTTAGAGTTCTATACTTCAGTCAGCAAATACGGAATCCTTATAGGATAACTTTGTTGTCCATCTATCCGTATCTAACTGTTCGTCTATCTTTTTCTCTAAACCGCAAACTGATATTAGTATCAAATAGGTAATTAAGTCTACTACGCTTCTGAATCATGAAAAGTCTAACTCCTAAGTAAGGCCAATGACACATAATTAAACGCTCGCAAGGAAATCAAAACCTATGGATAAGGGAAGTCCCTTTAACTTAGTGTCATGAAATTTGACAAGAAGTAATGCTATGTAGCACAAGTAATGTAAAAAAATATCATTGTTATCTGTACATATTTTACCTGATGGTAAACGGTCAACTTCGGAGTACATTTATTTAAATACAGAGTAATAGCGAATACACATAGGTACTTTATCATCATACACATACTTTAATTAACCAATGACGGGAGATGGTGCCTAAACTAGGCTCAAAGTCTGTATTTCAGGACACCAGGATCTCCGCCATTTTTATTTGCGTAAAAACTTACTAAATAAAATGTAATTGTACACATAATCACAAAAATGCAATTATAGGGTAGCAAGAATTAATTGAATACCTTCAGCTTACTCGCTAAATTCTATTGTCGAGTCAGTGATATTAGAACTAGATTTTGTGTGTAGTGTGCATTTAAATGTGATGTAGTGAGGGTGTGTATTTGTTTGTTGTATGTGTATGTTGTGAAGTTAGTTTAGTGAGTGTTGTAAGTCGTTGCTATGGATCAAAGGGACTGGACGGAGTACGCGAGTTTATGTAAGGATACTATTACATCTTAGTGGTAAGTAATTTTTCTGTGCTTTCATAACTCAGATCCTGGTCAGTAGGTAGTCTTAGGGGTGGATTTTTAGGAGTTGGAGTATACGCTTAGGGGCACTATGAGAAGCAAAGAAACGAAAAAAAAAAAATTTTGGTAAAAAAAAAAAAATTGGCAGTTGGTACCTTAGGAGTACTACGAGCAGTGCAGAAAAACAAAAAAAAATAACAAAACACATTTTTGGGACTTTTGAAAATTCTCGCGCCATAGCGCCCCTAAGACCCAACCCAGATCCTGGAGGAATGCTTTAACTTCCTTTTTGAACATGATTCTAGGCAGGTTGAATATAGACGATATACTATTTATTTTATTATAGAGAAATGCTAGGTGCATTTCTCTATAATAAAAGTTAAAAGATAGAAAAAAAAACCGCTTCGAGGATTGAGTAGATAATTTGAGAAAAAAAAATATTTTGGGCTTGTACCCAAGAATCTATACTTATCTAATCTTCAGAAAAATCATCATTTTGCAGTTTCAAAAAGTAGAATGTCTAATTTAAATATAGCTGATTGTATAGGGTTTCTCACGACAAGACGCGAGTCCAATCTCAGCAATCACAAAAATAATGCCAAAGTAGAATGACGTCCTTTTTTACACGTGGGAAATCAACAATAGTACATTTTGATACAAGTGGCGAAAGATTGTCATTGCGACCGAGGCGGAATTCGCACGAGCCGTAGGCGAGTGTGTTATGGAGCCGAGGGCTGCAGTGACAAATTCGCACGTGTATCAAACGACGTTTTTCAATACACTTACGAACACATTACACTTATAATACACTTACTTTCTTTGAAAATTACGACGCATTTGTGTTAATTTCTTACGGAAGAAAAATTTCCAAAGTTGCCGTGTTTTAGATTTAGATTGCAGCAAACTATAGTAAAGCACAATATATTTATTATCTGACGGCAGCGGCTTAATGCCTAAAGAATTTTCTTATCTTATAACTTACATTCAACATATTTTTCACAACTACCAATAAATAAGTTACATTATGACTATTATTTAATACACTTTTTCCCGTGCTTATCCTTTGCAGGATGAAAAAGAAGCAAAGTCATCAAACCGTAATACATCCTACTAAATATTAAGAATAGAAATTCAAATATTTTTGAATTTAGAACACAGATAAATATTAATTTATTGTTAATAACAAATTATTGCATAAATAATCATGTTTATTTATTATATTCTATTAAAAACACGATTTAAATTTTAATTAAATATTAAAATCTCAAAAATCTGCACCTCTTTGCTTTAAAAAAAAAATAATTACGCTTGACCGTGACGATAAGGAGGAAAAAAAAGCCCTTAGTATGATAAATTAAACAAAAGCACGCGGGTGATATACATGTTATGTCGAACCTAATCATAGTGCGATAAGTGGCAGTTTTCGAGTAAGTGTATTGAAAAAGACTTATCTCTCACTTTGAGTGGAATGGAAGGGAATGTCAGACTTTGATTGACTAAAAGTCACCAGTTATCCTTTTATCTAAAATTGAGTTTAAGTATACTTACTGACAATTTATCAAGATTTTTTTTCATGATGGAAAAAAAATATCCAATGACAAATCTCGCTCTAGGGCGAAGCATGCAAACGTCAGACTCTTACTGGCTAGACACTCCACCCCGTTACTTCTTTGCCCTTCGTACTGGGGCCAAGCCTTCCCTTCTGAAAGAGACTGCAGACTTCGAAGTCTGGAGTCTCTTTCAGAAGGGAAGGCTTTTGCAGTGTTCCTATGAGTTCCAGTGACACAGCTCAGAGCAATCAATCAACCCAGCCCAATAACCTAAAGTGTTAATTTACATAACAAGCTCTATATATTATGGCTAGACAGTTTAAAATAATGGCCTTTGCTGCAAACATAAACCTAGCTTATTTTCATGGTTCCGTACTCTTAGGTCCAAAACAGGATTACCTACTACCGATTTTTGTTTACGCTACAACAACAGATACTAAAACAGAATAAAAACAATATTTAAGTTTAAAGGCTTGCTTCTAGTCATTATAGAGTGTTTTTTTAGATTATGGGACGTTATTCTATTTCGTCTTTTGAACTAACCCTTCAAGTTTGCGGAAACCTGCCCTCCTAGTCAAGTTAAGATCGTTTCGTTAACTACGAGCGCTGTTGAATTGGCCACGCCTCCAATTTCTTTGTTTTAACTAAGCTTTGAGATGACGTCTTTACTCACTGTATAGGTAGTATCTAATGTTGTATAGACGGTACGGAACCCTTTGTGCAGGAGCCCAAATCAAACTTGATCGGTTTTTCCAATTATAATTAACTTCAATGAAAAGTGGAAAAAAATGTTGATAACTCTATACCGAACTAATAACACGATCCGTCAGCGTTAATAGCCTATAAACCATCCAATTTGTAAGAAGTAACAAACCTTGTCTCGCCTTAGGCAGTATACAGACGATATGCTAAGCAATTTGAGACAAGACACATGTTACCGCCATGCTAAGCTAGTACAAGATGTCAGAAGTCAAGTCATGTACTTAAGGGGCCGTGTATGAAATCAACTCATTTTGAACATTTTTGATCAAGGTTTGAGAGACAAAAGAGAAACTTTTAATCCTTCTTTTTATAGATTATAAAAGTCAAGTTCTTATTCTCCTAAATATACTGAGAATTTTTGTAAAATAATGAGTGGATTAATGGCAATTAGCCATATTCCAAACCCTTTTTTCGCAAAAATAACGAACGAGTGATGGTTGGCTAAGGTTTACACAAAATTACACGGGATTTTACGACATTTAAAAAATACCAGTAACATCATTACATGGTCTACTACAACATATACTGATTACATTATTGACTTTGATTGGAAATATAGCTAAAAAAAAATGTTGAAGAAACGTAATTCTTGCAAAATATGTGTACAAATAAGTATTTTTTTCTATACCTTGGAAACACTTTTAAGAAAATTTAAAATATGCAAAATAATCTTAAGAAATCTCTTTACAAGAATCAAAAATTTAATTTACAAATAAATAATAATTCCAGAACTACTCTACTATTACTATTTAATTACAATTCTTTCACTTATGACTTCTACAATGTTTATGACCTATTTACGTATTCGTAATGTACAGAATTTTTATATTTTTGACCCCTATGTTTGTTTCGGTTTTTCTTCTCAGGGTAGTCAGCTAAGAAACACCAGTGTCATCTGTTTGCAAAATAAATATCATTCATCACGTGGTTACGTACTTACTTAGGGCAATTGCAAAATCTAGTATTCTAGATCCTTTTTTTGTAGATAATGGGTCGAAAGAAAGGGATGCATTATGAATGCCTTGCTAAAAGGAAAAAAAATATATAGGTAGGGCTGATACGTGCAAGAAAAGTTTTTGAAGAACGCAAGATTAATGCACTGCTTGTAGCTTCGTTTCCAGAAAATGTAAGATTTTACTTTCAATTAGCACTAGAAGCGAGTGGCCCTACACAAGCCCAAGGATATGTGTTTCAACGGCCCTCGGAACGCGCCGCCACCGGGTTCCTACGCTGCAAAAGCAACCGAGGGCCCATCCAAAAGCATACCAGAGGGCCATTGCAATACGGATGGAGTGGGGATACCGCACGGTTTCCCGCTAAGCGGCGAGCCTCCTTGCTGGTCTGCCACCATGGAAACTAGAGGCAACAGCCCTAGCACGCATGCACGATTTGCGCGTGGAGATGCAACGCCAGGGCGAATCCCCGCTGCCGCGATAAGTTGCAGCATGGCGGACAGAGCTTCGGCTGGATATCCAGGTGGTATGGTGACAGCGACTGTCGCATCCCAGTTCTGGGCACGTCATAATTACAGTGGTTTTTTTTTTATGGTGGGCTAAAATCATGCAATGACCAATCCCACCCTTGGGCGAAGCCGGAAACAGTGTCAGACTCTTACTGACTAAACATTTTGCCCTTCGCATTGGAGCCAAGCCTTCCTTTCAGAAAGAGACCCTGGGCCCCAGCACGCTTCGACCCTTTTGCAGAGTCCCTACCGTTTTGCTGACAACTGCTTGAAGCGCGCGGGAACAGAGCGCCCCGTCGACGACTTGGGCTTGCTCCGCACTGTTACAACTTACAAGATGACCGGACGGTGATCTACCCATTGCTCGCCGTCCGCAAGCCCGGCGGCGTTTGCGCCGTTGCCTTATGCAGTCCACCTCCTCCTTGACTTGCATTGCTGCTTCGCAGAGGGTTGCGCCCATGGCCTCCACCAAGACCCGGTGCGAGAGATCGCTGACACCGATCACCCCCATGAGAACACAGCGATGCTCCTCCCAAGCGGGGCACACCTCTACTGTGACACCTGGGGCTTCTCTTCCGCACGAATCCGATGCAGGTATGGCGGTTAGTCCCCTCTTTGAGGCCCGGCTGGAAAGACCTCACGGTGTCCTCACCTTCCGTATGACGCAGGTAACCGAACATGGTAAGTTTGGGAGGTAGATACCTGCACTGGATTCGTGCGTAAGTGACGCCAGGGTGTTGCCATTGTGTGAAGCGCCCCGAGGACACGGTGGAGCACATGTTACAGGTATACCATGCTTGGACAGAGCATCGCCATGTCCATGTGGAGTCATTGGGCGGCGGCGATATCTCGCACGGGGTTTATATAGACCTTGGTCCGGAGCGAGTAGGAGTGGCAGGCGGTCGCATCCTTCTACAAAGCAGGAGGCTGATCGCATAAGGCAAGGGCGCTCACGCCCCTGACGCCGCCGAGATTCCGATTCCGATTTCCGGCTACCGTAGACGCGTAATAATTTGAGTACAAAAAAAAAATTCTTTAAAAAAAATCGATCTTGAGTCATCCATAGGGGTGCGCCACTGATCAAATGTATGCATAGGACTATTTAAAATATCTCTTCTTTTTATCTGCCCTGCGGCAGGAGACAAATTCTGCTCTTTTTGAAACCTTATTATACATTTGAGGGCCGAGTAAAGCGTTTTTTAGTGATCGGTGATTGACGTTTAGGATTTTTCCATCGAAGCAGGTAATAGTAAATTAAACTTTTTAAGCTTGTGTATTCGTATTCGGGCGTTATCTCTCTTTTTTCGTGTTGCCTCTCCATCAAACATTGCGTTGGATATAGACAAAGCAACATGTTTTCCAACCACGCTCAATGGTTAGGCGAGTGGAAAAATGCCACCTTAAAAGAGAAATCTCGTAAACATAATTTATTTTTGACGAAAAACATTTTCAAAATTAAACAGAATTTTGAAAATGTTTTTTTTTTACAACCATTTTACATAAATTAGCTATCGTAATTTTCATTTATAGTTTTGTATTTAACATTTTTTTTAATGTCTAAATGTATCAACATCCATCTAACACTAAACTGAACTATTTTGACAATTGTGATAAATATAAAATATACACAAGTTCCAGATTTTTATTTACAAACCGTACTTATTATATGATTTTCTTACTTAATCTACTTGTACAAAAGTGGTACATAGGTGAACATCATAAAATAAGAAAATAAAATATTATATCTTCTAAAGGATCAACATTGTTTGAACGTTCACTAAGCTCGACTATTGCGCGCGTGTGTGTGTAGGTGCACGCACGATGCACACAAACATAGCATCACAGCGAATTTGCCTAAACTCTAGGGAATGAATTTTATGCACGGAGTCTTAATAGGAAAACGCTATCGTCAAAAATTACAGACAATTCCGATTGCCTGAAAAGAAATTTGTAATTTAACCTTTCAAATACTGTAATTAGAGACAATAGAAAAACGATATGTGTGGAAGACAACAGGTGTGCGAACACTTGGGGCTTTTTTACGGTGGGAAAAATCGTCTAATGACGAATTCCGCCCTTGGTTATAAGGGCTCAAGAATTTAAATTTTAAACAAAGATTTTTTTTGTAATACATAACATAATTTAAAACTGTTCTCCCCTTTTTATAAGGTTGAAAATCTTTGACATGTTTGACAAATTTTTACTGACTGAAGGCCAATTTTTTTTTTTTTTTATTGGGAAATCATTAAATGACTTATCCACGGGCGTATCAGACAGTTACTAACTAAAAGCACACCTATGTTTGTTCTTTATCTAGCGTTTCAGGACCGATTCCCTTTTGAAAGTTAACCTATGGGCCCAGTAGATTTCAGACGCTCTAGGACTTTTGATTCTTAAGTTGCCTTCTTCATTCCAAGAAAATTCATTTCAAAAATGCCCTCAGCCCATCTGTTCTCTCCTTTATACCGGCTTTGTTATTAAACTGCTTACAGAAGGTATAATTATTTCATTGCGACTCACTACAACAGGTATCTGCCCACGGCGCCTGCCCATACATATCCTGAGAACTTTTAAGGCAACTAGTTAATGCGAATAAAGCTGATATCTACCGTGACGTTGCGTGTTCTACGACGAATCCTATTGGCTGTTAGGACTATCATTATTTAATTGGACCAATCAGAATGATTCGACGTAACTGATGTAAATGTACGCACTAATTAAGATTCTATTTTGAATGCGGTATGCGTATAAAAAGTAAATTGCGCATTTATTTGTCGGCTATGTGGGTAGCTTTTGATCTTGTAAGTAGCTTGTTGGGAGGTACCCTCTTATAGGTAGTTCAAGGATTAATGAGGATCGATTTCAGTTTTAATATGAGAGAAACTTCTTTTAGACCCATAACATAGGACATTCCACATAACCGACACGTGACGTCTTAGTTGATTATCACTTAATTACACTTTATTCTCTATTTTTTCTGTAATAAAGATATCTTATGGTCATCTTTTATTATTGAAAAAAAAATTGTAAAACTAATACAGCATAACCAAAATGTCAAAAAAAAAAACAACTTAAGAATCTGCAAATTTGAACATTATTTTACATAGACTTTAATTAAACCTTTATAATATAATGTATGTAGTCATAAATTGTAAGAAAATCTTGCCCAATCGAAATTATAAAAAAAAAAAATCCTAAAACTTTTAAAGTTTAAAAAAAAGTGCCTATTTCCTGCATCAAGTTTTGTGAAGTATAGAATGACCGGCAAAAGGTGACGAAAGTAAAAATGTACAGATAGGTAAACAACTCAAAAGAACAATTTTATAAAAACAAAACATTAATCACAAAAATATTTCGTATGTAAACTCATGTACGCGACACTCAGACCCGGAATAACAAAGTATTTGTAGGCCATACAAATATTTGTTCCGCTTTCAAAAATGCTATTTTCAGAACCAAAGCTAGGTCTTTTTATCCTTTGCTACACGGAGCTACTTAACCACCAAGGCTGACTGGCAACTAAAAAGGCGATAGTTCGACTATCGACCCATTAGCATAACGATCACATTGACGACACAGGTTGATTCTTGTGAATGAACTTATTTAGCAAATAATAAAGAACTTCAACTTAATAAATCATAACAAAAGCCTCAGTGTTTTATTATGTAACACATTAGTTATGAATCTTTAAAAGGTGTAGGCAGGTTTTATATACAACTGATTGAGCCTTAACATTCATGGAAATTAAATTCAAATAAAAATACAACTGCTTAGGTAGATAAGTAGGTACCTACCTATGTATATCTACCTAGTTTATAGTACGTTTAAGTAGTTAAACATACAAGTACATGAATAACTACTCATAGTTACTACAAAATAAGTATGTAAAAAAATTAATAAGTTAATTTGTAGATAAAACCCACGCAGACTTGTCAGTAAGTCAGTAAGTATACTTTATATAAGCGCCATCTGTTGCAAAACGTTTACACTACTAAGCTTATGACATAACTCAAAGTACAGCGCCATCTATCAACGAGTAGCTAAACTATAGTTTAGTGCCATCTAGTAGCAGCATAAGTAACTAATTAGTTCTAATTCTTACCAACTTGACGAAGACGGCGCTGGCGTCGCATTCTTACTGATAGACTGTCCCAATCGTCATCCATGTTTGGCTGCCCTTCTCTCTCAACTGCAACAAAAATAATGCTTAAATATCTTCAGTCTCGTAACAAAAGTTACTCAAAGTAATATTAACATTCAATTATGTATCTGGGTTTACATATAATTTTTTGCAAGAGGCCATTCACTGGCTGGTAAGTATCCAATTCTTCCACAAAAAAATCGCTAATTCATTTCATGACATTTACCAAAGTTCAAACGGAAGGCATTTCGCATCACCGGAAGTACAGTTTACACAACAGCATTATGCCTCATTAAGTACGCCTTTAATCACGACTGAAGCAAAAACAAGCAATCAGTTTTTTAGGGTTTGCTAGTAGTTAAGAAAAAAAACAGGTTCTGCGTTAAGAACGTAATGTGGTCTTCGTAATTCCAGTCCCTGATCCAGATCATCACTTACTAATTGGACACTTCATCATATCATTCTATATATCAATTGGTAGTTATACCTATAATATTTTTGGAATTGTTATCATTGGTATTGTGATTGCACTTTGGCATTGCAGCTGACTGTAAATGATAATATATTCCACAACTATCACACAACGTCGTCTAGTCCCAAGCTAAACAGAGCTTGTGTTATGAGTACTAAACCACTGATAAACATACTTATATATTTCTAAATACATATTATAGATAAATTACACCCAGACACAGAACAATTGAGCTCATCACACAAATATTTATACTGGATAGGAATCGAACCCACGACCTCTGGCATAGCAGTCAGGGCCACTAACCACTAGACCAACAGGTCAGTCAAATGATGTTTTTTTTACCACAGTTTGTTCAAATACTTCAATTAATACAAGATGAGTAACACCAACCTTCTTCAGTGCGGGATCGTGAGTTGATATGCGTAGCGACCCGCAAACCGCCCGCCATCAGATCAGTGCTCTGCTCAAGGTCCACCCGCTTCCTCCTCTCCGTGCCACCGGTCTCTTCAACCAAGCTCTTGTCGCTCGCCAGAGATTTGGCCTGCCAAAGAAATATATGTCTTAATAATGATATTACGAGTATAAGGATGTGGAAGGTGTGTGGAGATGTGTGTGTGGATGAGTATGGATGTATGTGGATGTGTTATGTGGTGTGGTGTGTGGATGCGGGGACTTTGAGGACATTTTCACGCCTCTGTTACTATAAGAGATGCCATGGGCGTCAAATGTGTTTGGACAATTTCCAGTCACTAGGCGCAGGCTTGCAGACGGAGAGCAATGCCTCACCGTGCGGCCATCCAGCAAGACCTAAGCCCGAATCGACGCCAAGTTGCGTTCTCTCTATATCTGAGTCTGGGTTTTTTTGTGACATCACCATCAGCATCTTTCTTGCGCAATTCTGTAAAACATAGATACCTATACCCTAAGATAGCATTTTCCAAAATTCATCCCCTAAAAGGATAAAAGTGGGTCCCAAGTTTGTGTGTTAAAATCTTCTTTCGCACGGGCAAGGCTACTAATTGAAGCTACATAATAATAACTATGTGGTTTTTATATGACGATTTTAACCAATATTCTCATTAAGAATTTTTTTCCTATTACCAGATAGCATTATACCAGATAGTACTATCATCAATCAAATTATTGTCTTTGAAGTAGAAATCGTACCCAAATAAGTAAATGATAAATGATGAGTTTGAAAATAAATAGGCACAGAACAAGTTATTTTATATGTGGGTATTAAACATTTGTTTGTATTATAACTTTATAGAAGTAGAAAGCTTAGAGTGACAGCAAAATCATTTTGCCATCTTACTAGTTAGATAATGTAATTAATGTCATGGCTGATATTACTGAATACCTCAGTACAATGCTCGGTGACCTTAGAAAGCTTTCGACAAAGTGGGCCTTAAAATAATATGCATAAAACCAAAGTCATGGTAAACATTCATGTAGCACCCACTCCTTGACTGGAGTGGGGCTACCAATCGGGTATCAATTGAATTAACAACATTAACAAATATTTCAACTGATTACTAAGTTTTCTGATTGTAATCATGGTCTTCATGTGATCCAATAAACTTTTCATATTTTCTAGTAATTTTCAAAACACTAGAATACCTTATTAATAATAATATAATTTATTTAATTAGATAGTTGAGATCTATTAGACTAGTACAAAACTAAAAAAAATATTAACAAAGACTTTGTCCGCTGTATATCCACATAAGTGGGCAATCGTTTCTATTGGCTGTAGCACGCAAGATGCTGTGGCGACTTCCACGCAGCCGACTGATGAAAGATGCAGTCTTTCTGCGCCAGAGAGCTGCGTAGCCCACTGTCTGTGCTTCAGCAAATATGACTGTAGTAGGACTAATGACCTCTCGTATGCCGTGATTAGAGACACAATTAAAAAGTTATTGTATCTCGCTTAGATCTGCGTTGCGGCATACAAAAGGTTAAGTCTAGTCGTACCGTTTATCTCTTACCTCGTCTTTAGACAGTTCCTCGTCGCAGACTCGTTCCTGCTCCTTGGTGTGGCGTGTCTCCGTCACTATCGTGCCATCAGGCCGCAGAGCGCGCAGTTCCTCCTGTAACAAGCGACTATGGTCAGATTTGCACTAATCTACATCTACACTAATATAATAAAGAGGTAATGTTTGTTTTTTTGTTTGTAGGGGGTAATCTCTGGAACTACTGGCCCGATTGGAAAAAATTAAGCAACAATAGAAAGCTGCTTAACTCCTGAGTGTCATAGGCTATATTAAATGCACGCGGGCGAAGCCGCTGGGAAAAGCTAGTTTATAATAAAAGGACTCATATTCCATATTACTCATACAACAATGTTTTTTAGATATTTTTCCCCACACTAGGAATTACTCCTGTTCTGTAGATGAGTTCACAGACATGTAAACTTTTATAACATCTATCGAACTATCGGTAGGGAAATCGTAACCACAATACGCAATTCAGTAGCCAATGGACAGTGACGTAGCTAGTCCCGCAGGAGCGTCGTATCAAAAAAACATGAGGCTTTTTTACAACATGTTTAGAATTTTTGTCTAAGTCGAAGCCCCTATAGCGCAGGGTTTACAAATCTATAGTGTTTCATGTACCGGATTGACCCGCCACAGGATTAAAATGATCAAAATTTAGCCGTGGGTAGTTCCATCCCTTTAAAAGTCCAGTTTTAGTCGTAAAATGGATCGTCTTAAAAACTCGAAGTAGCATTACGGTCTTTCTGAGACAAACGAATACAGCTAGGTATGCACAAACTTATAATAATAGAAAGGCCTACTTACTCAATTGATTTATGCAACATCACGATCTTTGACTGTAAGTATATATTGACGAGGAAGCGGTTAATGCAAAGTACTACGTGTTGGGTCTTAGGATCAGTGGACTTATTGTACCGAGTGATAAATTATGCGATATAATATATTATAGGCTTCTGAAGTGTGTCTAGGAACTAGTAGGGCACTCCACAAATAATATAGTTCACAAGCAGTAGCCGAAACTGACTGGCTGACATATCAAGGTAGAGCCAAAACTATGGAAATAACCTTTGGAGGTATGCGGAACAGAGAGTAAAGTCTCACATACCTCCTTTGAAAAGGGAGGAACTTCCGATCAGACAGGTGTTATCATCAGGTGGGCTACTTCCCGATAGTTGATTTCGGGCTGTCGTATATGTTCAAATCGCGCGGAGAACTTTGATTGCGCGGTACAGGATTCCTGTAGTTCTTATGTGACGCCATAGATGACGCAGCAAACCAATAAAAAAAATTGCACAAGTTTTCCATTTTCCAAAACTCATCCCCTAACAGGTGAATCGAGGTTTCAAAGTTTGTATGGAAAAACCTATTAAGCGAAAATGATTTTTTCATTTATAGCTAGCGTCTGCTGCTCTTTTCTTTCTTCTCTTTGTTTAATTGATTACACTACCCAACTACACTATAACTTATTAAAATCGGTCGAGCTTTTTCTAAGTTTCAGCGAGACTTAAAAACGAACTAAGAACATTGTTTTTTTTCTTAGATAAACTGTTAAGTTTCCTAGTAACATATGCTTAGATCCTCGTCTATCATTAGGTACTGCGAATTTATTTAACCCGACAAAAATACTACTAATTAACTTGTCTTAACCACAAATATTATAGAGGTAACTGGCCCATTAAATAAATACACTCATCATTTATAAATTGATAAAGAACGACCCAGTGGTCTTGATAAATCAAAGCTATATAAAAACCTACTGAGCTTTTTCCAAATAAATACAAATTACCCTAATGTCAAATCCATCCAAAGGTTGCCTTAAAAAATCTGTCTTTAATAAGACCACCCATTGTGACACCCTATTAATTTTAACTTCCTATTGTTATTATATTTTTGGTGTGAAATAAAGAATATATCTATCAATCTACCTATCTACAAACTATTGACTCATAGTATTCGCATTAAATCGAACCCAGCCTGACTGAAACTGATACTTTGTTTAAGAACAACAGAACTGTAATCCTATCCTTGTCAATAATTATATTTTATTATTGTCTAATATTAGCGAAACTTTAATAGGAAACCAGATACAATATCTATTAAGAAACATTTCCTACTGGATTCGCAGTTCCTATTTCTTAGAGAAACTTTGAGAAATCAAAACATGATGATTTTGGTATAAATCTGTAAGTATACACAGTTGATACGACAGCCAATCAATGGATTTCCTTAAAACGGATCATGTACACACCATTATGAACAACTTTTACTATGAGACCAACCCAAAAATCACGAAAAAAAACCCGCAGCTCTATACATTTTGTCGCGTTATCTATGATTAAAAACATGAGAAAAAAACCCGCTGCACTGCGCTGCTGTTTTTTTCTCTTTTGTGCTAAATGCAAAAATATCTAACGACATCTCCCACCCTTTGAAACAGTTCAAAACTCGTATGATTTTTTTTTTTACATACACACGGGCAAAACATTACCCTGGCAGGAGTTAGCGGGTAAATACTCGTAAGTGTGTATGTTTATTTTTAATTTTAGAAGGTTAGTCCAAACTGCAATTTGGAATTCGGTTAATATGTGTCAAGCGTTATGCAAATAACCCAAGACTAGAAAAAAATGAGACCGTTGCTGTTCAAATATACACATTTTGTTGGCTTTTGTATCGATCAATACCTTCTTTTGTTGTCCCTGACCTACAAACATTTCAAAATATTTTGACGAACAATATGTCCCAAACAAACACATAGTTAGTATGTCTAGACAGTAGTAATGAATTAGATACTTTAAAACCAGAGTTTTGGAAACGAAGTGCAATTTTACGAGTACATACAAATTCATTAGCACGCTCTCGTTATAATAATAATATACAATATATTATACTATATATAATAATATATTCCACAACTATCACACAACGCCATCTAGTCCCAAGCTAAGCAGAGCTTGTGTTATGGGTACTAGACAACTGATAAACATACTTATATATTTCTAAATACCTACATACATGATATTATAGATGAGTTACACCCAGACACAGAACAAATGATCGTGCTCATCACACAAACATTTGTCCTGGGTGGGAATCGAACCCACGACTCCCGGCATAGCAGTTAGGGTTACTAATTACTAGACTGACAGGCCAGTCAAAGCCGTTACGTAGTACATATCGATAGCTTTTCCCATATCGACATTCATGTCATAATAAATACCTGTAGCTGATTTTAAGGGCGTCGGCTTTTAGAAAACTTAATGGGTGCTCATGCTCATTTAATGTCTCGAAGTGGCAAAGCGTGCGAAGAGAAAAGCACACCGACAAATAAATCAATGTCCTACTTACGAGTAAATACTGCATACTTAATTACTAATAGAAATACACACCATAAACATAAATATAAAAACAACCTTAAAAATTAATGACTAAATAAGTACGTTTGATAAAAATATAAAATGAAAACATTATTCACGCGTGAATTCACGCTATGAATTCACGCGCGAATTCACGCTATGAATTCACAGCACAAGTGGTAACCCGCGAAAACCGTCCACATTTACGTTCACGCCTATTTATGGAACTTCATGGTACTAATGTGGCGCCGCCATCAGGAGACAAGCAACTTACAGTGTCATCAGTGGTGATAGTAGTGTTGTAAGCGATGGTGTCCTTCACGAGCTTGGGGCCGCGCGGCACGAGCGCTAGCTGATGTTCCGTCTGCGACTTCAGAGCATCGCGGATGTCTTCCTCGGGAGTATCATTGACAGCTGCTATCAGAGCCTGGAACAAAAGAAATGGAGACTTTAGTCTTTGCTTTTACTAACTACTGTCAGTGACTTCAACCACGTAATAATGGAATATTAACCCTATTCCAGGACATGATATTACAGATTTTTTTGCAACTTGGCAC
Source organism: Mythimna loreyi (assembly GCA_029852875.1). Classification (NCBI taxonomy): domain Eukaryota; kingdom Metazoa; phylum Arthropoda; class Insecta; order Lepidoptera; family Noctuidae; genus Mythimna; species Mythimna loreyi. Next base: position 11,623,511 of record CM056792.1, read on the forward strand.
TCGGTTAGTCGAGCGCCAAGTTGCAAAAACATCCGATCAACCGTTCGAGCGTAAAGTGACAAACATACACACACAGACACTTATTTGTGTTTGACATGTCGAATACACAGACATTTATTGTTTGTAAGTGGCCGAGTGGTAACGGCCCCGACTTACGAGCGTAGGTCGCGGGTTCAAACCCAGCCAGGCGCATTACTTTGTGTAATTTATTTCATCACCACTGCTCTCAAAACGGTGAAGGAAAACATCCTGAGGAAACCGGCATGTCCTAGAACCAAAAATTCGAAGACATGTGACATCCACCAATCCGCATTGGGCCCGCGTGGTGGATTATGGCCCATTCCCTCTCCTAGAGAGAGGAGGCCTGTGTCCCTGCAGTGGGAACATTAAAAGGCTGATGATGAATGAATTATTGGAAGTAAACGTCCTTCAATATGGAGCACTCGATTCTCAACACAAAGGCTACAAAATATTATTTATGTTGTCAGAATAAAATAGTTCTTATATTGAACAAATTTTAAACAGGCCGTTTATAACACTTATTTTTCTATGCATTTGAACTGTCATAAGTGACGCTCCCGATTTAGGTAGTCATGCCACCATTGCAATGGATAACAAACCAGTTAATGAAATTTGGACGCTCTGAAAAAAATGGCATAATGAGCGACAGTTTCTTTTACTCAAAAGCCGCGCGTTACTGGGCGAACATACCACCAACAGTCGATGGAGTCCTGGGAGGATATGGTCACATCTCGGAAGTAGACATCGATGGATCCAAGTCATTCTTAGAAGAAATACTAGCCTTTGAAAACCCACCAGCTACAAAAATAGCACTAGACTGTGGTGCAGGTATCGGAAGGGTGAGCAAGCATGTACTGATTCCACGGTTTGACAAAGTCGATATCGTCGAGCAAGATGAAAAATTTATCAACAATGTCAAAGTATACATTGGCGACGACAGCCATAAGATAGGCATGCTGTACCAAACAGGTCTTCAGAATTTCAAGCCTGATAAACAGTACGACCTCATTTGGTGCCAATGGGTGATCGGCCATATAAAGGACTACGATTTGATTGATTTCCTCGACAGATGCCGAATGTCTCTGAACCAGAACGGTGTGATCGTAGTTAAGGACAACATAGCACAGGATAAAGACGTAGAATATGATGAAGATGATTCGTCTGTAACGCGGCCCTTAAAACTTTTGGAAATACTATTCGAACAAGCCAAGCTGAAGACTGTGAAGACGGTCATTCAAAAAGGATTTCCAGCCGACATTTATCCAGTACACTCGTTCGCTTTAATATCTGTAAAGTAATAAATATCTCAATACTCTAATCTCATATATACTTTATTATTAAATGTCTGAATCTATTGCTAACAGGTTTCATTTACGACTTAAGTTGTATATTTATTCAAGTCTTAATACAAGTTAGTTTATCTTTGTTAAAGTAGTGAATCGTGGCCCGAATTCGTGATAGTGTCGTTTAATAAAGTAGGATCCCGGGCGTGCCGCAGCTTCGCAACCTACTCGCAAGTGCATTCACCGTTTTGGTGTTAAGTTACGAAATACTTGCGTCAGAAGCCGCAAGGACTTCGGAATTTGATCTGTTAGCTACAAGGCTTTGTGTTGATATCTAATACTTTTCAGTAACAATCGCATTAGTAGGCCAGTCTAAAGGTGGTGGCCTTTAAAAAGAGGTAAAGAAGGCTCTGGATCCGCAAGGCGGTAGATATCTTGGCTTACTTTGACCGGTAAGCATGGAATTTCAATTGAGGTAAGCTCTGTGCAATGATGGCGTATCTCTGATAATTAGCCGTTGAACGAGCGATGATGTTCAATCAGAGAACAGTTAGCGATGAATATCGCACGGCGCTCTATTATTAGGGCCGCGTCAATCTCTGCGGCGCGGTATCGAGCCTTGCCCAGTAATTTGGCGTTACAGTTACATTCCGAAACGGGGGAACGTTCAGGCTTTGATATACGGTTTTCACGTGCGAAACTAGTTACAGTTTACTTCCTAGATAAAGCTTTAATCAAGATTTAAGTTTACCTTCAAACAAAACTGTTAATCTGAACTGGGTTGAAGCGTAAAGGTACTGATAAACTTGAGCATTCACTTGTAATGAGCATTCTTGCGAATGTTACATCATAGAAAAATACGAGAACATTTTAGCGAGCATTCTATCGAGCGTTTTGGCGAGAATTCTAGCGAGCATCTTCGTGAACAATGAATAGAGCGTTCACATTAGAATGCCCATGAAAACGATCATAGCAATGTTTGGCTCTATGTTTGGCTCGGCTCGTTGTTCAGTTCGGCAAATATAAAAACAGCGAATGCTCGATATTCTGTTACAAGTGAATGCTCAAGTTCATCAGCACCTTAAAGTAAATATAGACGAAATTGTAAATGTCACGAATGACGGTGACGATATTTCTGTCGATGATAATACGTGACCCGTACCTAAGTATCGACGGCTCGGCGGTTTCCAAAGATTGTAACACAAGATGTGTTTACAATTTCTTTTCACGTGCTTCGGTTAAAGTGTAGCGTTACTTTACGTGTGTACTGAGAGTAGAAGAGAATCGATCTACGAGTCACGACTAGCTGTAAATTTATTGATGTTTACTATAGAAAAAAAATATTCGCTGATGTAATTGCTGTGCTTTGCTTACTTTTTAATATTCTACTTCGTGTACAGATTATATGAATTCTCATGGACCGGTCGTTGCCCGCAGTAATCACGGACTAGATGTATTTTTGCAAAGGTTGAGTCGAGGTCAGGCTAAACTTATTAAAAAAATAATTGGCGTTTAGTGACTCTACGTTCGTAAATTTAGATTAAATTACTGTGATACTTTTTATTTCTTGGTTTGCTAAATAATAAAAGAACGAGCTGAGAGGAGTTTACTACAAGAAAACAAGACAATTATTAAGTAGGTATGTTTACTTAATTAAATTAATTTCTTACATGCGTATATTAATTCGAGTTAAAAAATTGCTTTATTTTTGTATTGTTTTCTTTACAAATCGATGGTGTTGAATGTACCGGATCGACCCTCCACTGGATTAAAATTATCAAAATGTTGCCGTATATTTCAACTTTATGGTACAGTGGTATTAGAAAGCGATACCAAATGTTCTTTTTCTCATCATTAAGTTAACCTGTTTCACCCCACGCGATGTTACGTCACAAAAAAACAGGCCAAGTGCGAGTCGGACTCGTATACGAAGGGTTCCGTAATACTATATTGAAAGCGAGCAATAAGCGTTGATAAAATAACGTTTCTTCTGGGCATCCTCGTTAATTTTCAACCTTATTTTAATTTTATTATTTGTTGTTATAGCGGCAATAGAAATGCATATATACTTGTATTCTATGAAAACTTCAAACTCTTATAGTTTATGAGATACAAGAGATTAGACAGATTGACGATAAGGGAAGCTTAGGGCCAAATTCACCAATAAAACTAATCTCGATTATTAAAAACAAAACTTAAACTGTGTTTTGTTTTGATCGCAAAATGAAACTATAGTCTCGATCAGACGCTTTTGTTTTAAATAATCGCGATTACTTTTATTTGTTTTGGCCCTTAGTAACTACTAACTTAGCTCTCATCGTCAACATCATTTCAGCCGAATGAAGTTCCCTGTTGGACATAGATCTCCCAAGCGTCGCCACAACGACCGGTCCCATGTCATGTAGGTCACATCCATCGAATCCCGAACTTAGCCCTACCTAGACTCCCGAAGTCCCGAAGGCACTATTTGATTACGGAACCCTAAAAGTAACTTAAACAAAAATATGTAGCTATGACATTAAACCTAGCCGAAATAAACATGTTAATCATTAAAATAAGCTACTAAACTCAGCATAATGCAAAGAAAACAGGTTGTCATTTCCGTTGAGAGTTCGCAAAAAAAATTGTTGCCAAGTGTTTTAGAGATAAGAGCGAAGTTGCAACGTGACTTGGGACTAAGAACAGTGATGCCATATTAGTCAGTTTATAGTACATCTACTAAGCTGTTTTTATTTTATGTCCTTAATAGAATTGTTAGATAAATAGGTATACTTTAATAGACTATTGATTATTTGATAAACTGACGAACTGTTTAACTAAGGCTCTAGAGAGACGAACTGCATTTCAACTGCAATTCAACCGCAAATTGCAGTTCGAATGCAGTTGAGACGACAGCAATAGAACTGCAAGCCGACCATGCAGTTCGATTGCAGTTAGTGTGCAGTTTACAGGATTGCACTCAACCGCCGACTGCAATTGAACTGCAATCGGACTGCACTTTTAGCTTGCAGTTCTATTGCAGTCACATCAACTGCATTTGAACTGCAATTTGCAGTTGAATTGCGGTCCGTCTGTCTAGAGCCTAACTGACTGGTGAACTAGCTAGCTGACTGACTAAAAAAACTAAATTTTAAGTTTCTAACGAACTAACGTACTTATACTGACTGATTAGCTGACTAACTACTAGGTACATACTCTAGATTAGAGGCTCTGTGCACTATATACAATGATCTCTACTTCTAGTTGAAGTCAGTGAGTGTATAGCATTTGAAACTTAACCATTGTGGGTAGATTTTTACACTATTGCCTAAAACTAAAAAAAAAAAAATTATTACCACTGTTAGTTGTTGTAGCTATACTTAATCATCTAATATAATTATATAGTTAATATTATTTTTATCCGTGTTCCTTTTTTAAAATGTATTTGTTTCTGGCACCTTTTTTGAATAAAAAAAATATGGAAACGTTACAACTTTTAACATTTAGCTCTATTTATAAACGTAAAGCTAAGTTGGCAACACCGTGCTAGAGAGCGTCAGTTGGCTCTCAAACCTGCAAGATCACGCATGACGGCAAGAACCCCACTTTTGTTGTTTACGCTACTGTGAGAGCACGTGGGGTTCAGACCGGGTCACGGGAAATTTTACCGCAAACAACGCTGTATGCTACTTTCAAAATCTACAATTGAATTTATGCATGACGCTGACGATTTATTTATAAAATAACTAAATGACCCGGCGAACTTCGTACTGCCTAATAGTCCTTTTAGCTAAACTGTCAAGAGAGATGAAGCCACATGGATTTACACACCCTATATCAACATATATAAAAATATATGCCACCTTTCGTTGTAATTTTATAACTCAAGAACGGGCTCACCTATCCAAATGTTTAGGTTTCGTTCGGACTATGGACGATGGTTTATGTAAAGTTTGCACAAAATCGGTCAAGCTGTTCTTCATTTTTCACATTTTTCTGTTGCCAGAAGCCGCGGACAATAGCTAGCAGCTCATTTTAACAATTCATTTTAAGTCGTCAGATAGCATGTATGAAGAGCTCGTAGTAGCCACTCTAAGGCCACGTCTTGTCCATTCCTAAGGAAGATATTTACTCATCTCACTATCTACTTCGTGATCGAAGAATCATTTACTAAGTAAAAAACAACCAATTCATATACATAGAATCAATAAAAATATTACTAATTACCTTCTACCTTCCACATACCAACATAACGTAGATAATTACGGGTATCACCTCACGCACAGTTAATTAAAAGAACATAATTATTTACCTTACATTATCGGCAGTCAAGCTAATAAGTAAAAGTAACAAGAAACGAAGTATGTCGTCGTCGACCGGTCGACATTGTTGCATTGCGTCCGCGCATATTTTTCAACACATTTTTTTAGAACAGAAATACTCAACCCGTGGAACGCTGAAAATTTTCTGTACCATTTCAATTACTCGTACTCATACGTATACAAGTATCGAGCATTAATATAACTGACTAGCTTTTGCCCGCGACTTTGCTTCCGGCAACAGAAAAACGTGATAAATGAAGAACCGCTCTATATTTCGACTGAATTTACCAAAATTACAAAACTATCTTCAAGATCCTATGATCCATGCTTTTGCTATATTTGCTTTTGAATTGGACTTGAAGCGTAATTGGTTACAATAGTCCCATTCAAAATTGAGGAGGATATGCTGGGAGGCGTTTTAAACAACAATAATTGTGTGTGCAAAAATGGCGAATATCAAACGAGGACAGAAGCACTATGACTGCAGCCAGTCCAGAGTGATAACTTGAAGGCAAGTGTCTTCAAGTTTTTTTTATGGCAGGTAAAAATCATCGAATGACGAATCCCGCTCTTGGGTGGAGCGGGAAACAGTGTCAGACTCTTACTGACTAAACAACCTACACCGTTCCTTCCTTGCCTTAGTCCCAGAGCCTCGGTATAACGCTTTCGCATCAACCCTCGGCTCCAAGAAGTGTCTTCCAGTAAAAGTAGACTACGAGTACGTTCCCTCTGTAAGAACGTCGTATTTGAAACATGTTGAGTACCACTGCTTGAGACATTGATTGAAATCTTAATACCCGCGAACATTATAATCTGGCACTTTATTATGTGAGAATATTTCGTGAAAGGAGTTCCTTCCACGGCTTCATTTAAGAATGTATGATGAAGAGATTGCCTACTTTTTCAGAATGTTATTCATCGCTGTTTTAATTGAAATTTCTGAGGAACTAACTGATTTACCTTCGCTAGAGATATGCTACCGTTATGTTACTGAAACGAAATAATTATAAAGCGTAGTATAGTTGTGCGAGTCTATAAAAAAATCTTTACACAGTCCCAACTTAAACGAAAATAGCAGAGTACCCTTAACCTTAACATTAGGGACTCTGCAAAAGATAAGATGCCTGCTGGGGCGCAGGGTCTCTTTCTAAACGGAGGGCCCCGGTTTGTAGGGCGAAGAAGGAGTGGAGTGGTGTGTCTAGTCAGTAAAAGTCTGACACTGTTGCCCGCTCCGCCAATTTTTGCCCACCATAAAAAAAACCTGAACGTATTGTATTGGATGATTAAAGATAATAAGTTTTAATACACACAGCTTCATACTGCATCAAAATCTGTAGCGTTGTTTTAAAGATCTAAGCATACATAGGGGCAGACAGCGGGAAACGAATTTGTTTTATACTATGTAGTGATTTACACATTTTAGCTTAAAGAAGTAAGGAAACAAACTCATCTTTTTCCTATAAAACATAGTCTTAAAATTTTGCCATTTTCTCATAAATAAATTGTTTTTCTTTCTTTCCTTTCCTTTAACATATACATACAGAAATTTTCACCTTTATAAAATTAGTAAGTATGGTTATAAGGTTTATTCCTTTTACGTAAAGTTACGAACACGATAAATTACCATTACCAGTACCATTTTTCTGTAATTTTGTATCTCCATTCTAATTTTAAAGTGCAACATAAATCACTATTTTGGCTTATTTACCTAACTCTTATTGCCTATAATTAAGTATAATTTATGGATCTCATTAATGAATTCGTTAATTAATGTAAATTATATACTAAAAAATAAAAACAGACATTATGCCTCTAAATACTTCCTATTATATCGTGAGGTAACATAATCAATAAGCTACAAAAGAACGGATATAATCCAACGAATCACTTTAATAACTTAACTCTAAGTTACAATTAAGCAGGCAACTTAAATAAGTACAGTTAACTTCAGTAGTAAGGAGGTCGTTGAACTTTTTGTTGAAGGACAGCCATTTAAGTATGCAGCTAATGAATGAGATATAGTAATTATAACTGGTTTTATTTTTAATATGATCCTTAGTCTAAAAGAATTTAACATTTATTTAGCACACACACACAAATGAACAAAATCACAATAAGTTTAAAAAAATGAATGAAAAGTACTTAGTCAAAATCAACGTAATAAATCATAAACATATTTTTAAAGACGACTTTTCCTTCACCGTAGGCGTGGGCTATTGCTCGCTGTCCACAAGGACAGCGAGCAATAGGTAGCTCGCCGTCCGATCGTCTGGTAACAGTACGGACTAAGCTCAAGTCGTCGACGGCGCGCTTTGTTTCCGCGCGCCTCGGTTGTCAGCAAAGCCGGGTCGAAGCCTACTGAGGCCCAGGGTCTCCTTCTGAAAGGAAGACTTGGCCCCAGTTCGAAGGGCAAAGAACTGGGTGCGGTGTTTAGTCAGTAAGAGTCTGACACTGTTTCGGCCTCCGCCCAAGATCGGGTTTCGTCATTGGATGAATTTTGCCCACCATAAAAAAAAAAGATAAATTATCCTGAAAATCAATTTTGAATAGAATCGGAATTGTTGGGATTATTTCGTTTTTTTTTAAAAACTGGTTTTGCGAAACATTTTCTTGGTTTCAGCGAAAAATGCAACTGCTTCATTAATTAATATTCATAGTAACTGTAGTCTAGAAACAGTCACGTCAGATCTTTCAAAACGAAAGTGAAACTTGGTATGCAAACCAGCGGAAATCGTAGATAATTCTTGTAATAGTAACCAGTTACATACATGACTGACTTATCTATTGAAATATCGTAATCTGTATAGTTATATAAAAGGAAAAACTGACTGACTGACATATCAACGCACAGCCGAAGCTACTGGGACTAGAAGTGTGAAACTTTGCACAAGGCTTCCTTTTAGGACGTAGGCGAATACTAAGAAAGGGTTTTTCAAAATTCAGCTCCTAAAGGTATGTAATGGGGGTCTAAAGTTTGTATGAAGAACCCTACTTTCACGCGGGCGAAGCCGCTGGCAGAAGGCTAATACATACATATTTATCTATGCCAAATGTTACGTAAATTACTTATAAATACTAGAAATATTCCTGGCGGTGTTAATAACAGCCGGATTTGCATAATACGCAAGCTTAAAATATATGCAAGGAAAGCTATTAATTTGCAAAATGGCGTCATTTGTCAAACTTTTCTCGAGGCGACAAATAGGTGGGCTTAATGGTTGTTACTTCCTCTCGGATTTCCATTCCTTTTGAAAAGATTTAGTATGTTGATATATCATCATCATCATCCTACCCTTATCCCATATTACTTGGGGTCGGCGCAACATGTTTTTTCTTCCACTCTGTCCTGTCACCCGTCACACTATCACTAACTCCCTTTTCTTTCATATCTTCTTTCATAGTACGTTGATATATCTAAATGAAATAATATTTATGCTATAGTATGCTGTGTAACTAACCTTGTATCTTTCTCCTCTGAAATCCATCCAAAGGTTGTCTTTAAAAAATCGCTTTTAGCGATAAGACTGTCCATTGTAACACCTTAGTAATTTTAAGTTCCTGATGTACCAAGTTGTGTTTATGGTGTATCTACAATAAAGAGTATATTTATCTATCTACAAATCTGTGGTCTCCTGTACCTGAAGGAGCATAATTATATGAATGAGTCATTTGTAATATTATCAATCCAATTACTTTTCCCGTTTACGACTTGGGAAATAATGTACATATTTTATGTCTTTTATAGCCGAATGAGCCATTTATAATAATGTGCTACGTTATCTATCATAGAATTTGCTGTAGTCGAATAAAAATATAATCTAGCTTTAAACCTATGAATACATGACAAGCAGTTAATAAAAGTATTTTTCTTTAAAATTAACCTCTTGTGCAAACCCTACCAGAATTTCTTAGGGAGTCTTCAGAAGGTTCTGAAATAAGGCTCGGTGCAAAAAGCAAAGGAGGAACGGGGTGGAGTGTTTAGTCTGTAAGAGTCTGACACTGTTTCTCGCTCCGCCCAAGGGCGGGATTTGTCATTGATGATTTTTACCTACCAAAAAAAAAACACTACCGAAACTTCCATAGTTAGTCCTTATTTCGGTATTAGTCATCTACCAATACGACATCCCACTACCTACTTATCTCGTCATCTTTCCACATGTCACTTAAGGTCAACGCAACGCATTGTCTTCATCCATTCTCTCTCAACCTTGTCCTTATATTAAAATCAAAACACTTAAAACAATTAACTCAATAATAATTTATGAGATGTGAAGTGAAATGATGCGTTTCACTTCACATCTCATAAAACGCTGAACCCGTCGCCATTGTGAAACAAATGACAGCGCAAGCTCTCCCTGTCATGGGCTACTTGTATCCAATCATGATTTATCCTCAGTACCGCGCTTAAGATTTATCTAACATGTGAACGTTCCATGACATTGATTTAATTGAATATTGTGCCGCTTCTCATTACAAAATAAGAGTTACATTAAATTACCTCGGCTGGTGGGAGAAGACACGACAATCCACTTAGTTGCTACCCGCTAGTGACAACTTACCCTGAATTAAGATGGTATCGCGCAAACTGTATCTTATCTACGAAATACTCAACTTTGTAGTAAAAAGATCAATGTTTAATTAACAGCAATTTATCTGGAGGAACAGGTGTTGTATTGTTTGTTTCGCGGCGGTTTGCGATGCGATTGCTTTTTTAGATTGTTTTTGCGATTGTTATTTTTACGATTGTTGTTTTTGCGATTGTGTACTTTGCAACGTTATGTCTTCATAAATGTTAAACAATAACCTGTAGATGTAGTGTCATAGCCATCATTACTCCTAGATTTAATTACCATTGCTATTCCTAACCCTAATTTAGCACGTAATACACATAACTGCATATATTATTTTCTAAAAGTTGTACCTACATACAGCATTACTAACACTCGCTTCCATGTCCCACTGTCCTCAATAAACACGTATAACATACAATTGCAAGAATGAACAAGACATCTGTTCCATTCCCATGTTACCATAAAATTATAACAATCAAGAGAAAATGCTAAAAGTGTAACAAAATCACTAAACCGCATAGTTTTATAGAACTTTTTATGTTCCATAATTGTTGTAGAAAGAATTTGGTACCCGTCCAAGTTACGATCGTTTCGATGACTTCGAACGCTTGGAATTGGCCACACCCCAAATTCCTTTGTTCTAACATCATCTCAACACTCAGACACACGGTCGATCTTAACTTGACTAGAGGCCTGTATTATAACTACATTTCGAAATAGACACCGCTGCCTTGAAAACGCCAAGGGCAGCAGCCCCCTAGCCAAGTCAAAAGTCAAACTCATTTATTTCAAATAGACCATTTACAGGCACTTTTGAAATGTCAAAATTGAAGCTAGTTTGCACGTTCCAAGGCGTAGACTCCTATGGAGAAGAACGTGCAAGAAACTCCATGGGCACTCTTTTACTTTTACATGGACACTCTCTCCAAGTTACAATCGTATCGTTTAGAGTTAGCGCTTATAGTTGGTCACCCTCCCAATTCCCTTGTTCGGAAGTCATCTCAACAAAGAAGTTCGGGGAATGGCTATCTACAAGCGCTGACTCTAAACGAAACGATTGTAACTTGGTTAAGGGGCCTGTTACTGCCTCCCACTTCATCCAGAGAGGAGGAAGTTGTTTTAAGATATTCCAGCGTAAAAAAAGAGCAGCGTAAGGAGGCATAGGGGATAATTGATTAATAGCATAGCATCAGCCTTATATTGTTCCCACTGCTGGGACTCAGGCCTAGGAGAAGGCATGGGCCGTAATTCACCACGTGGGCCCAGTGCGCGTAGTGGATGTCACGTGTCATCGAATTGAAATTATTATACCAATTCGAAGTGACCGCAAGTACACTTCCGATCAAAATAATTGGCCAGTTTTGCGTAATTTTAGAAATTTGAATAAAGCAAAAAAAGTATTACGATAATTAAAAGTTTCTTTTAAAAAGCTTGTTGGCATAGAAGCATAAAGATTATTTCCGTTGACCAGAGGATATGAGAGTAATACTACCTAATATATCGTATATGTCAGCCGTCAGATTGCCACGCGATAATTGTACATACATTAGGCCGGCAATTAAATTACAAAAATGTTGAAAGTAATTACGTAAAGTAACACGTGCTTTTCCACTTTTTATTTCAAAGCAATGTGTTTGACGATATTTAAATATGTGATTTAATTAGCACATTTGTCATTAAAATTTCACCCGGGTATTTTTATGTAACTTTTTGATAAGATATCTAAGGTATTTTATGAAATGATTTCGATCGCTGCATGCCACATATTTTATTTTTTACCAGACTGCAAAAAAGGTTATATTTTTCGCGCGTATCCTGTAAATATGTATGTGCATATGTTAATCACTTATGTAATGTTTAATTATCTTTTTACCAATTAAAATAATCTAGATTAAAATCATTCCACCCAATATGGGTCCCAATTGTTGTATTCAATATGTTCCGCATTAGAGTTTTGGTCCTTTTAACCAGATAATAATAGAAGGATGAGAAATTACAGTCGTTTGTATGCATTATTTTTGTCAGATTCTGGGTTTTGTTTTGCGTGTATTTCAAGCAAGTTTTAATAAGTTCTGTAAATAAGCCGTAAAAATACTAGCCCTCATTTCCCACTGCTTAGTTACAGACTTATTATTAGTTTTAAGCCCCAAGAGCACAACGGTGTCCACACTCCTACTGTCTTTCGATTGTGTCTGTAATTACGGTATACGAATAGTAAAAAAAAATAAACAACAAAACAAATAAAGAAGAACAAGAAGATTAACACTTAATTTCCGCCGTCTCAAATTAAATTGAGGCTAAAAAATCAGCATAAGACATAATAATACTTATAACATTCTTGCGAATGACAGCGTCTTAACAACATGACCTACCAACAAACAAAGTCAGGTCATTAAAAGAATTCACAAATTCTATTTTTAAATGACCAAAACCGTTCCGTTTTTTGACAACTAAAACGGATTATAAAAAGATTCAACTGTCAGATAATTTTTTTGGTCTGACTTCTAAGAAAGCAAGATTTCATCTTAATATGGTGTTGTATGTTACTGTAATTTTGCCGTGTTGTCTTATTATTTTAACAATTTAATAACTTGTAATAAGGGGAGAGATGCTTATCTTAAATTAGCAACTAAAAAGTTGTCAAAAGTAAATGAATGTCTATATATATTGTTATGGAACCAAGCCTGAAGTTTAACCTTCGAGTATCACAATTAGAGACCTAATAGAAAGACAATTAAAGGAAAAGGTATGCGCTTGGGGCTCAAGAGTTTAATCCAATCTACAAAACCTGGAACTTAGGTGTAGGGTTAACCTTTCGGTATTAAACAGGATCATCATCATCATCATTTCAGCCGAAAGACGTCCACTGCTGGACATAGGCTTCCCCCAAGCGCCGCCACAAAGACCGGTCCTGTGCGTCTTGCATCCATCGGCTTCCAGCAACCCTGACCAGGTCATCGGTCCACCTTGTGGGAGGCCTTCCAACGCTACGTCTTCTGGTACGTGGTCGCCACTCCAGAACCTTTCGGCCCACACACAGGACACATTACACACACAGGATGTATTTTGAAGAATGTACGCGGGATTATATGACTTGATTCCACCATCTGTTTTGTACCTACCATCGGGCAACTACACACCTACGGTGAGTATTCACCATTAGGTTACGTTGTTAAAACCTCTACGGTTCGGAGCGGACTAAGTGTTTCGGCTTACCACATACATCAGGATTAAAACAAATTGCCTGCTGCGATATCCCCGTCCGATTATAATTTAGACACCTATATTATATTGATATCCTTGAAGACACTTTCAAGAATATTGCAGTCAAGCATTGGTTTATACTGTTAAAAAAAGCCAACGTGCACAATGCGGTCTTAACTCGCTAACTGTTTGGCGGTTTTAAAAACGGTTTGCATAACTTTCGAAGAAGCTTTCGGTATTTTAAATTCTTAACTTGAAGAACCACTAGTTACCCGCTATTTCTCTGCAATTTTACAACTGCAATAGGAATATTTTTCTGAGAAATTATCGTTTGAAAACTGTTATTTTTTTCTACATCTCTGTCAGGTCGGATATAAATAAACACTAAGCATGCCCATGCATGCCTTGGTACTTTTTTCCAAGAAACATTTTATAATAATAAATTATCACGCAAACTTTTTCTCTATCGTGTTTTATTGGGATGGGAATAAGTACATCAAATTACTTCTTGAATTTTGTAGAAATAAATTGTTATTGAAAAAAAGAATTTGTGACCAAAACATAGTTATAGATGCTTTAAAAATAATAGTTATCAGTGGCCAAGGACTTCCGTGTGTAAATCGGGAAACTAACCTTAATAGAAATTACATGCAACAAACTACCAACGATAGCAAACCGGCATCATTACACTATTCTATATTACAGTCCCAACAACCTCCCCATTCAGAACTAGGACCGCTTAGCGAACAATCTAATATCTACTATAACTATCGCATACCGTAAAAGCTTATAACTATAATAAAATAAAACAAGATAGTCGCTAATGAGTACCTTGTATTTATCTCACGGCAAACCCACGCACACTGCCTCCACCGTGTAACTCATTCATATCCAGCCTCTACGAATCTAGGGAACCTATAAATAAGGCTGAGCACAAACTATAAAGTGAGTATCGAGAAGTTCCGAGATATCGAGAAATATCTCTTTAATTTTATCTAACGTCCAGCTATAACCAACTATTTTTATGACAGCCGTTAAATATAAATCCAACAACGGATATGGTTAGTACTTATAGGCTTTCACAAACCTATTATTAGTATTAGGAAAGTATTTTTAATCAACATAAGTCATAACTAACAGTTATGAAAATTGGATTTGCATAATAAGAGAGGGTTGAGAATAAAATAAACATATGTTCGTTAAAGTAGAGCCGTTTTAAATGGATTGTGAAAAAATTGGTTTAACTAACCCATACTTTTAATAATTCCAGGTTAAGATGATGCAATATCTGACCTGGCCTGTCAGCATTGTAGTTAGGGACCCTGACTGCTATGCCGGAGGTCGTGGTTTCGATTCCCACCCAGGACAAACGATCATTTGTTCTGTGTCTGGGTGTAATTTATCTATAATATGTAGGTATATATTTAGAAATATATAAGTATGTTTATCAGTTGTCTAGTACTCATAACACAAGCTCTGCTTAGCTTGAGACTAGACGGCATTGTGTGATGGTCGTAAAAAAAAAAAAAACAAAAATCCATTTTTATACCACTACATACAAATACATATAGTGGTACATATAGCGGTATACCACCTATACGTGGCGATTATGGGATATCCGCCATGTACCGGTGGCGTATACGCCTTTAACGTACAAAACGTTTGGAGAACACATTCATTATGTGTACAGTTAAGAAATGTAGTTCCCTGACCCAGTGTATGTCTCTTAATAGTCATAACCTGGGGGTTTTTAAGTCAAGGATGGCAAATATAATATAATATTTAGAATAATAAACTATCAATCAATAATAATAAAAGTATCTATATTTTGTGTTATTATTTTTTTATATTATCAACACGTAAATGACTAATTGATATAAAACGTAGTCGCATTAATAACTATTATGGAATTCAAGGATTTTAGTTATGCCCGAGAGCAATTAAAGCAATGTTTTTAAGTAAAAAAAAAAACAAAGTTTTATGCATATTGGCTTAGTGATAGTATTAAACCGGAAAAAACTAACGTCAAACTAACTCAATTAAATATGTATATGAAAATTTGTTAAAAATAAAATGCAATAAATAAATTAACATAATTATTCATGACGTCAATTTTGCCAATCTTATCATTGAAATGCAGTTTTAATAACGTTGTTTTCCTAGTCACACAAGATTATGCATTTTTGTTTACTAAGTATTTTTCCATTGCTCTGCTTTTTTTTTGAGTCTGTACCACTTTTCGATTTCCAATCCCTGTAAACTCGATGAGTGCTCGTTGAGTCCCTGTAATCTTAATGATTCCGTGAATATATTTAGCAGAACAGAAAGAAACGACAAGCAGAGCAAGAGGGAGCAGTAGTGGCCGAGTGGTAAAGGCCCCGACTTACGTGTTTACAAGTGTGAGTCTAACGAGCTTTAATATCTAACTATTAAAGTGTCGAGCTTGTGGATGGTGAGCCATAAGTAGCTCGCCGTCCAATCGTCTGGTAACCGTCCGGTCCAAGCCCATTCGTCGACGGTGCACACTGTTCCCGCGCGCCTCAAGGAGTTCGAAGGTCAGGAAGGGTCGAAACCAACTGGGTTCGCGACTAAAAGGAAGACTGGCCCTGGTATATATGGCAACGTAGGAATGGGTTAGGTTTTTTAGTCAGTAAGAGTCTGACACTGCTTTCCGTTACGCCCAAGGGCGAGATTCGTCATTGGATGATTTTTACATACTATAATATTTTTTTCCACTCCACTAAACGGAACGTATATTCTAAATCTTAGGATTATTACTTGCGTTCAATCCTGATTTCCTCATGCCTATATTCTATTGCAATTGAATCAATTAATTGAATGATATAGAGTCTTTGTGTGGGATATCTTGCTTTCAATTCCTTCAGGTGGGCTGCAATGTATATCTGGAATATATATTTACAGAGATCGTAGATCTTTTATCCTAATTGGTATTTGTACTTAAGAAGTTTCTTTTTCCTTAAAATTATAGACATAATATGTATTATAACATGTGTGTCTACAATCTTCTAGTGGAGTTGAATTTGGGGAGGTGCTGCAGCAATAAGAATCTTTGCAATAAATTTTTGCAGGTCAGCGATCAAAAGTTTCTTAGAAGCTTTTTTAATATGTGCCTCAACATTCTCTTATACTATATTTAGATTGTCAATATCTCCTCATTCAATTGGTTGAACACTAACGCTTTATTAAATAATTTATTTTGAATAGACCATTTACAGACACTTTTGAATAGTCAAAATTGAAGCTTATTTGCACTTACAATTCTTGCTTTATATGCTAAAAGCAAAAACCATTCGGCTTCTTCTCCTCAATTAACTGCATTTATCTGCGTTACTATCATTGATTGCATTTAGTAAGAAATCTGAACCAAAATAGAACAGTTTCACTTTTTCTGATCGGTAGGTAGCGTGTGTGATGTTCCGTCATGCTCGCACACGAGCTCACGCCTAATAGAAGCCTTCATAAGATAAACTTACATATAGACTATGTTAGTTTATCTTATGAATCGGCGTATCGTCGAGACTTTCTCGAGACATCTGCCGAGGCTCCTGATTGAACACGCGATACCGAGCGTAAAATACTTAGAAATAATTTCACAATCATTCAACTAGCGTCTGCCTTTTTGTCCCGTCCATAAAACAGATAAAATCTAGCTAGATAGTGCTGCAGACAGTTAAAAGATGTCACTGTGGAAATTCTTCATTTTAACCTTACGGATATTATATTTATGTAGTTTCATTATGAATTTTATTTTTAGTTCAGCAAACAGAGTACTTGTTGCGTGAGTCATCTTATTGGCATGCATACAAGGTCTTATTTGCGGCAATCACTCCTTTTGAATTTAAATCAATTTATTTGAATTCGATCTCGTTATATTCTTTTTCAATATAAAAACTGTTTCACTTACTATATCACGGCAGCTTAGTGCATTGCGCTGTGAGCTTTAGCGTAGTATCGAGAATTGGTAGCGACTGGCGCTTCGTCTCACCGAACCCAGTGACCGACCTTCGTATCCAGTTGGAAGTCACCAACGGACAGTATTTTTTCATCGCACAATGTTATACGAATAATTTATTACTTCAATGTATATTGAAATAGCAATTTATAATAAAACGACAGCTGTAACCAGTTTGCTCAGGGTGGTCGCGCAAAATAAAAATTTGTATTTTTACTTTTTTGAATACATCTTCTTAGGCGCCTTTAACATCAGCAAAAAATCTTTATAAAAAGAGCTAAAAGGCTACACATTCCTTTGCTGTACAGCTATAGAAATGAATAATAGCAGTATAAAAATGAACATTTTCCGTGGTAGAATCGACAGGTATACAGGTGGGGTCGAGCACGCCACGATTCTCGAGATATCTAACTTGTGCATCGGCCTTGAGAAAGCCGCCGCTTGCTGCCGCTCGCTCCGCGCGCTGACCTTTCCGCTCCTCTCCGCCCAGCGTGGTTATTTATTGCTATCGAACGCGTGATAAATCCGCAGCATCTGTGCCTTGTACATCCGTGTTGTCTTCGACGAAATGAGTAACGAATTGTTTCGCGGCGCTGCTTTGGTAGCACTCGATGACAACCGCGCGACCGTGGTGACACGCAGTCATAGCCACCCGTAATATTGATTTATACTTATTGTTTGCTTTGATTTATTCTGTGTTAACAGACTGCTGACGCTGTGTGAGGAACTGAGACTCAAAGATGATCGATAACTGGAGCAGTCTTTGAAATGAAAAGAAATATATACTCTTAAAAGTATCTGCACAGACGCTACAGTCGCTAGCATAGAGCGTATTCAAGCCATGGAAATGTAAACAATGATTTCGTGAACGTTTAAACCGGCACTAAAGCGATCTAAGTTTCTCCACATCTTTATTTACATTCCCCGTAGGTACTTAATTGGCAGGTACAGTTACGATTTATTATATCAATTTCGCCATACGGTACATACCGTGTTGCAACATCTTGGAAAACATAGTTGCCTTTTCCCGCTGGGCCGTAGACTTGTCCGGGTTTCTCAAGATCCACTATCAACTTTAAACTTTGTACCGCTCGTGGCAGCTCCGTCGTTTTATCAACAACAGAATGTTATTTATTGGGTCCCATATTGGCGGGCTCATGATTTATTAGATGAACTTGAAAGACATGAAACTAGGAACTAAAGTGTCTAAATGTCTAACAATATTTGTAGGAATAAAATGCAATAGTCGTTAGCGAGCTCAGTTTATGAAACTGGAACCGGCCTCGACTGGTCCAGTCACCGCTGCGGCCCGATCGGTCCCTAGACAAGCCATAAGTCAACTGCTCTCTTTCGCAGCATGCAATTTTATCAAACTTGAATAGGGAGAAACCGCTCATTACTGGTAGCCTACATAAGATGCGAAGAAAAGAAATTGCCGGGACCTTGTTCAATAAGTTGGAGGAGAAATTACTCGTTCGGGGAGTCTGCAAGGTGAGCCAGTCACCGGTATGGTCTGTGAAAGTTATTGCTGGTGCGATGAACAAGTGTCCGCCCGCGCCGGTTCACTAACGCAGACCTAAACATTTAATTGAGCAACTTTTTGTATGTGTGCACGTGATATTATGAAAATGATTATGAACTGATACGAAAAATGAAAGTGAAGGCCGCATTAAAACTTGATAGTGTCGATAGCTAGTCGTAGATGTATTGAACAAACTATGAAACTATTGACAAATTTACTAAATAGAAGTGTGTAACAATACTTCTATTTGGTAATAGTCGATAAGTTCAAATAAGCGATAGTAAAGGCAACCCCAATTTAAATTCTTTTTATTTCACATTAGCCTACATGGGCACATACAAAATGTCAGAAGCTAGACAGTGCATAGTTCCAAATGGTCGTTCCCTTTAGTTAAGCAAGAAACTCCAAAGTTACTTTTAGCTCTTATGAGATAAAAAAATTCAAAGCAAGCAGAAGCCACAAGGCAAAGCCATTAATTAACCCACAATTAAGATCAATTTCTCGCATAATTCCGTGCCTCGCATTAGACAGCGCGCGTATGTCTCTATTGTATACTGGACAAGTTCCCACGGACGACAAAACGCTACCAGAAAAACATTCACACCGTAATCATAAGTCCTTGACAATCACATTGACGGCGTTCGATATAAACGATTGATTTTTTACGATCCAGCAGGCAAAGGAATCCAATTTATTTATTTAACCACTTAAACAGACAAGTAAATTGATTTAAGTATCCGCTAACTTGTTCCGACATATTACAATTTGCTATAATATTATAAACTATAACGATAGCCGCATGTTTCTTTTTCTGATCAAGTAAATGGTTTTTGATTATAGCTTCTTCATATTTTGCAAGAAAACATTTGAATGAATTTATGTGCGTACTTTCTTCCTCATTTATGTTTGTAAACGTTAAACGCTAATGCATTTTCTTGTTCGCAATTTCTACTGTGAAATAAAATGCGGCATTATTGAAGATTAGAGTTGAAAATTCGCATTTACGCATTAGAGTTTTAATAATAACCGCAAAGTGACACGAAGGTAGCATTCTTTGTCGAATTTCTGTTACATTACTGAACGTTAAGCTGTATTATGATTTACTAAGCCTTAAAGTTCATGACCAAAAGATTCATGGTCAAAAGAACAAGTGGCATCAAATCATTCATAATCAATTCAAATCGAATCAGTATTCATCGACTGTCCTTTAAGATCACGTACGTAAGTTCTTCGAATAATTGCAAATGCAATGTGTATGTGTTCTACAGCTAGTGTTCCGATAAAGTTGCTTCTCGCCACACACAATATCATTTGTATTCACCTTTGATAGTTATTATTGAGAACGAAGTACTTTACGATCATTCTAGCACCAGAACATATAAAGTAGATATAAATTTTGATGTAAACAGCGTTAAAGTTAACGAAACTGTTATATGAAACTGCTTTTCAAATAGTATTGCGATATTTTAGTAATATTCTGATAATGTTTTGTCCTCTACAATACACTATGTTACGCAAACTTCGAATATAGTTTTCAATAATCTGAGGTTTATAAATACATGATGTAGAATTTTTCTTTTTATTGGAGACTAAGCAAGAAACGTTGGAAAGTTTGAAGTCGACCAAAGGACAATAGAGAGGTTTTATTCGAAGTTTCTTTGCGTGACCGAAACAGTTATGACGATTTCCGCAGGAGAATCGTTAAAGTGTTAGTTAGCAGGGCATATTGCTCGCAGTATAGATTCGTTGAAAGGTTCTGGAGCGATCGCTGCGTCGCAGAAGACATAGTATTGGACGTACTTTTACAATATGTTCCAGCAAACGTTGTTCAGCCATTTAAATTGATTAATAAAAAAAATGAGGGAGAGATTTTTTATTTTATGGTGTGATATCATAAAATGTCTTCTTCCACGACACTTCCTAGGAGGTCGAGACAAACTTTTACTGAATAAAACCACACCTCTGCTCTCTCTTTGCCAAGCATTCCAGGACCTCTGGTGTCCTTTTAAACTCAACCCCTTAAGGTCTCTAATAAGCATCAGCCCGGAAGATATAATTTATTGTCACGTATCTAACACTGCAGTCTTTTTTTTTATTCAAAAAATGATAGATCGAGAATGCCCTATCACATAAAGTCTGCATATCAGTACTGTAAATAAAATGTAAATAAATACAAACCTCCTTAAACTTTTTATACGTCTCACTAATGTCTTTGACGCTAAATACCACAGATCGAAGTCAGTCAATTTTTACTTCGTTTTATTGTATCCGTTCTGATTGCAATGATCAGATTACTTTGTAGCCACAGAATGGACATTTCGGAATAGCTGCACGTTCATTGAGAGTACCACAAGGTACGTTGTTGGCGCCACCGTAATTAGATTAAACGATTCACTTGAATTACGCCAACGTACATACTCAGACTACAATAAAAAGAATAGCACAGGATGCCGTCTGAACGAGAGCTTACTACCCCTGAATGACAAGCCTTCTGACACTTTGAATAGATTTTAGCTTGTGGGAAAAGATTGTAAGCTAAATCTCACAGGAACTCTAGAGGAACTAGAAGGTTCGAGTCTTATGACCTGTAGGTGGTTAGTAGACAACGACCGACGTATATTTACATGTCATTAGATCCGCTCAGCTGATTTTTACCTAAAGAAATTAATTCCGTACATGCATATATTCATTTGATTTTTAGAAAAAGTTTTTAATTTCTTCTTTACGAATCGATTGTGTTTCCAGTAGCTTTAAGGGTTTAACAATTTAGAAGAAGTACAAAACCAATTTCTTATATATATCTTATACAGTACAGTGTTGCCAACCCTAAAAACAAAATAAATCGACAGTTGACAGTTTAGGGTTAGTAAAAATGGAGCGTTACGCAATAGAACTTCGTCAACTGTGAAGCGATTAATTGAAAAATTCCGAGAGACAGGATCCGTGGGAGACGCCAATTAATCAATTAATCACTTCACAGTTGACAATGTTAAAACACTATTCCGACCATATTTTGTATGAAATTTTCGAACTACGGCCGCCAATCATTCATTATTTTTGAAATATTGCTCAACAATGAAGACACGTTGTTCTATTGCGTAACGCTCCATTTTTACTAACCCTAAACTGTCAACTGTCGTTTTTTTTTTTTTTAGGGTTGGCAACACTGTACTGCATAAATGGCGGCAAATTCAAATCTTGCGTTAATTTTGGGACACCCTATATAATATGACCCATGCCATCTCTTAGAAAAAAGGTTATATTCCCAATAGTTGGAACATTGAAGCTGATTGTACTATGATATGCTAGGGTAAGACTCGTTATTACACCCTATTAATTATAAGCTCCCACTGTATTTGTTATGGTGTTCAATAAAGAGTACCTATACATTTTTCCTATCACAACAATACCCTCAGATATCCAATCAACGCATTGTCCCTTTGAAATATAAAGATACAAATAAATTTCTTCTAATTATACAGCAGGTAATAGTGCTTTTTCACATGGATATCACTGGCATTAATAAACAATGCCAAGTGAGATTCTCTTTGTGTGCGCATGCTCATCATAACTGTGCTATAGGAAGTAGTAATGCGTTAAGAGTCCCGTTAACTATTGCGGGCTATATTCAGAACACATTCATGCGTATTCCAATACACGTTTTGCGAGGAACTAATATCTGAGCAGTGGTAGGTTCCTGGAAGGGATTTGTTGTAGGTACACAATCATTATGATTGCTTAACGACAATAATTATATCTATTTTTAATGTGGATGGGAAATCATTGGGGAAAGCGACAGCGATTGTCAGACTTTTAGTGACTAAACCCCACATAATTATATTCTTTTAATTTCTCTTTGCTTTCCTCTTTCTTTGCAAATATTTCAAATAGTCTGACCATTCATTTATCACTGCCTGAAACTTGATGTGGTATGGTACACCTTGGAAGTGTCTGGCCATGTTATTTTTATACTAAACTCAACCTTCAAACTTAGGATCTATTTTTTTTATTTCCAATGTGTATATCTCCGAGATTACGTCTCGGAAATATTTGAACGTTAAGTACATAAAATAATAAAGCTTATAAGGTCTGGTAAAAGGTTAGAAATAATATTGCTATTCCGTGGCCACAAAGTCGACATAAGCCCACAAAAATACTAAGTCTGCAACCGGGTTTTAATATAAGTGTGATAGAGAAAATCCACCGAAACCCAATCTGCATATCCTATGTCATAAATTTCGCGAGTTAGCATTGAACATTTACATTCAAGCAGTAGGCCCGGAGCCGGGACTATTAGTTATTTGTGTCGCAAGCCCCCGGTGCGGACACGATAATATGTGATAACTTCGCCTACTCCATACAATGGCGATATTGTCATACAAATGATTTGAATTACTTGCCTCTGGGAACATGTGTTTGCAGTCCCTTTGCATACGAATTCATGGTTTTGAATTGGATATTCGGTACTTAGAATTCTTGACTTTTAAATTCGATGAGTTTTATGGTGAGAAATCATCTAATGATTCCCGCACTAGACGGCAAAGCCAAAAGGTGTGTCAGATTTACTATGACTAAAACAAAGTTTCGTGTTATTTTAATTGTTCTTTGCATTGTAAGACCAAGGGATTTTTTTACAGATGTCGGCCCATGGCCCTAGGAAGCTTAGGTACTGCTAGGTCCCTGCGATTTCAGAAATATCTTCAATGCGCGCGTCGAACATTACACGACGTCGCGCGTCGTCTGGTACCTTCTATTTGAAGGGCAAACTTGACAACAGTCGAAGTTTTTATTAACAAAACTAGGAATTGATTACAACATTTTTATTTACGAAACTATGACCTATGCATATGCGTCTATTATCCGGCATGTGACTCCAATACTGTGATTAAACAAAGGGTACAAACCTATATTTTCAAGCAGATAACTAATAAAAATAAAATAAAAATAGCCTTTATTTCTTACTACAGTTGTAGCGTTATATATTACATAAGGTAGTCTGAAATAGAGTTGCACGTATGAGTTTTCCAGGATAGTAATGTGTTATAACTTATTTAATTTTCGTAAGTAGTAGTCGCCTCTGCGGCGTAGGCCTCTCCTAAACCTTTCCATACATTTCTATCGCGCGCTTCGCGCATCCATAGGGGTCCACATCTCAGGTTGAAGACGTCCCTCCACCTTTTATTTGGTCTCCCCTTTACTCTTCTTCTGTCCCTTGGTATCCACTCTGTTAAACGTTTTGTCCATCTCTTGTTCTCCATTCTACAAATGTGTCCTGCCCATTGCCACTTGAGTAATCTTGTTCTTTTCTTAACATCTATTATGTTTGTTTTCTTTCTGATGCTAACGTTTTTGACCTTATCTGATAGTCTTAAACCAAGCATACTTCTCTCCATTTTTCATTGACAGATAGCTATTTCTTCTTCGTCCTCTTTTCTCAGTGACCATGTTTGACAACCATATGTAAGACATGGCAATATCACTACTTCGTAGAGTTTTTTCTTTATTTTAATATTAATGTCGTTGTTTTTCATTATTTCTCTTAATCCCTAATACTTCCTCCAGGCCAGAGTAGATAACTAATACACCTTGCAAAAGAAAACCGTCAATTTGTACTCAACACCCGTTTAGCTACAACGACACGAATCAGAACTAAAAACATACTTTAATTTGAGAAAATCCACCTTTCTAACGGAGCTACAAAAATTATAGTTCCATTGTGTTAAAAGTGTACGTAACACAGTACTAGTTAAACACAGCACACACAAGTATGTAAATCAATTTGTAGAGAATCTGTTCACAGGGAAACGCTTCAAACACTTCCGAATGAGACTTCCAGAGGAACTCAACACGAGACATTTAATAACTCGCAATTTAAAACAAAAAGGTAACAACCACCGAGCATGCCTGAACAAGACTCTATTGAAACAAAGTTGCCACTTATAAAATTATGCACCGTGACTAGCAAGGGGATCCGTTTATTTTCTTTCTACAAGAATAATGCGAGTAATAAATTTAATTATTAGCTCAGAATCTTCAGCGGCTTACAATTCTATTTGCATTAAAATCAGATTTTCTTACGCGTCATCGCGATCGTTTTTGTTTGTGCACGGCGCTTTCTATAATAATAATTAATGCAGCAGTCTTGCCTGTCACGATACACTTGACTACAATGTCTATTGACAACATAACTCGAGTATCAATTACGTATTGAATGGCCTTTGCGATTACGATCTTAGCTATTGAACTGTGTTCTAACACTGAGCCTGGGCCCGCGTTCACGAACACAAATGTATAATCATTTATCGTTAGTTTATTGTTTTGTTTTCATTCGGAGCTCTTTAATTGATTTTCGTAAGTTACTGAGTAACGGAACTAAGGGGTTTATCATCACAGTCAGTTATGAAACTTTAATTCCTAAGTGTTACGGAATATTATATAAAGTAACCACATTTCCTACTGCTTCTGAGTGTTTGTCTTATCTAAGGCTAATCTTATAAATTGTCCCCTGCCTAAATTTTGATACAGCTTTCACCAACACTTGAAAGCGTATTTCGAGCAAGATTTTGACATATTCATTTTACAAGTCGGCGTGAAATTCTACCTCTTGCGTCTAGGCCAAATTTCATCAAAATTCGTTGTTCTGTTACGGCTATTGGATAACAAACTCGCATGCGAACTTTCGTATTTGTTCATGCAATAGGTACAATGAGTAACTTGAAAATTGAATATCTAATTCCATAAAATAATACATTCATTCGCAGAAATCGTAAAGCCCGTTTGTTTACGACCCCGTTTACTTAGGTACTAATTAAGTTTCTTGAACATCTAACCAGTGTAGTGCAGTCACTCTCCACAAATATGCGCTTCACTTTACATTCCCACATGTCAACGGGTGACAATGGGATGGAGGTTGCTCACCTCAATTGTACTTCGCTTCGTACACCGCAAGACGCAACTATCTAATACTGTGACGTCGCATAATTAGAACCGATTGTACTCGACGATATTGCATGTCTTATAGAGTACATTCGTCAACGTGATCACGTGACAACTAATTGACAAGCTAACATTTCTATAGTATTATGCATTATGTTAATTGAAGTATTATAGTGACAGTATGGTCTCATGGTTTTTGTTGCTAATGACAAATTGTTTAAAGTGGTTTTGTTTAACAGTTAATTGGCTTAACGGGTTATTGTTTCAGTGTATAAGGTATTTTTAATTGATGATAAATGCGGACATTTCGCTGTCCTAAGTTATACAATGAGCAGTGAGGTGGGGCTTGTTCGCTGCTGAACAATAGACGACCCGGCAGGCTTTGCGGGTAAGTGTTGGGCTTTCTGTGGTGCCTATAACATTTCACAGGTTCGATCACCGCTCTAAACAATGAATGGTTGTGCTGTGACCTGAGGGGTCGAAATGTACTACGGAATTGTTCGAAATAGTCACCACGGCCCTTCATCTTAGGTACTTCGATCTGAGCCAGTAAGTTATTTGATGATATTCAAATCATGACTAAAATTGTTGGATGAACATCACTGGCTCCCGCAAAGGATAAGAAAACATGTGTTTTTTATAGTGAGTAAAAATCATGCAATGACGAATTCCGTCCACGGACGGACCAGGACACAGTGTCAGACTCTTATTGACTAAACAGCCCACCCCATCCCTACGTGCCTTATATACCAAGGCCAGAGCCTTCTTTTCAGATGCAAACCCTTGACCCTAGTTGGCTTCGAACCAGCAGGGTCCCTACGGTTTGCTAAAACGATACATGTTGTGTTAAAAGAATCATAATTTACAACTGATAGTCAAAGCTCTTTCTACCTCGAGTCCGTGACAACGATCCATCCTAATGTTGTCTGGTAGATATCGCTGTCAGCGATAAGACCGCCATTGTACCCATAGTTTTAAGTTTTTGTATAAGTTATATTACTTTTTGGTGTGCAATAAAGTTTTAATCTATCTATCTATCTATCAACCTCAAGGCGACGAAGTAGTGTTATTAATCGTCTTACAAGACACACCTACCATTAATATATTCAAAGTCCTAATCATATTAAAAGCGGCCGGTGTGCTAAATCTGGAATAACGCAACATTCCAACTGAACGCGAATATTGGAATGCTGGCAGCCAGGGCGTGTCATGCTTAGGGTTGTCAACTTTTGTTAGAAAAAATAGAGTATATCTGGTTTGAAAGGAGGTGAATAAAAAGTAAGGATTAGCAAAAAAGAAAATCGTTTAAAAAATATACATCGATCATTTTTAATCAATTTCAATGAAGCCCTATTCGTCTCTTCCTGCTATTTCAGATTAATGATCGAAAAGAATCTCTCAGTAAAGTTAACTGATTGTAATGTTTGTTAGGTTTGGAATTTGATTACGGTGTTGTTATATGATTTTATTTGCAAAAAATAAGTCAATCACTAACCTTAAAACTACATAAATATACACATAAATTAAAAAAGAAAATAGATTACGATGTTAGAGAATTTTTTTACATAATGCAAAATAATATATGCGTGACTGGCACTAGTAAAGTAGACATTGTTTAAAAAAGAGTATTTTAGCATATTATAAATTATAGAGTACACCTACACAATATAGAGTATAATACTCTGTTTCAGAGTACAGTTGCCAACCCTAATCCTGTATATGTCAATGTACTGATTACAAAACACTTGACAACATCAGTAACACATAAATTAAGTTGTCAATTAAGTCTTTATTTATTACGTTTAGTAGTTTGTCAATTCAGTAGCTGGCAGAGTGAGAATCGGTTGAAATATCACTTAACACTTAAATCAAGATTCCCACGGTTATATTTAGAAAACCAAACTCAAACTGGTTTTGAAATGATTGAGCTTTTAAAACAGTAATTTACTCTTCACCTCCATTTACCTCCCATGGCTATTTACGTTTATATGTATAATTGTATATTCAGTTTTTTTTTATTTCATCTTAAGGTATGCCCTAAGTAATAGCTCAGTCTTTTAACAAATTGTTTTCTCATCGAAACAAGTCAAGCAATATCCATATAAACATGAAGTCGGTAAAAATGAATTAAACATTATTTCACTATTTACCTCCCATTGCTATCTACGTTTATTCAGATTATTTTTATTATTTCATCTCAAGGCATAAGTTCAGTCTCATAATTTTGCTTCATAAGTTCGTCAAATTCGTTCATCATCATCATCATCACTTCAGCCGAAAGTCATCCACTGTTGGACATAGGCCTCTCATTCATTGCTTTCTTAAAATCCCAAGAATATTCCAAATCGAAACAATTCAAACTTATATCATATAAACCATAGATATGTCAATCTATGATATAAACAATAAACAAAAAGAATGAAACATTAATTTTATTCATCACAGAAACAGGTGTATGCGTAAACAGCGTTACTAATGCGTGTAATACTCTAATCTGTTCATCAACGCTGAACGATAGTTCATGAACGAGTGAACGATTTTCCGGAGGCTGACCGCGTTCATTCACTCTCGTCGCCACACGCCGTGACGTTTCCACCCCAATATTAACGTTTACACATGTTTTATTATGAGTAAAGCTGCTTTCAGACTAGGTACGCTATATTATAGTGTGATATTTTTTTTACAACTATCACACAATGTCGTCTGGGCTCGAACTAAGCAGAGCTTGTGTTATGGGTACTAGACAACTGATAAACACATTTGTATATTTATAAATACATACATATCATTACATAGTATAAAACAAAGTCGCCTGTCCCTATGTATGTTTAAATCTTTAAAACTACGCAACGGATTTTGATGCAGTTTTTTTTAATAGATAGAATGATTCAAGAGGAAGGTTTATGTGCATAATACATGCATAAATATATTCAATATCAGTACCTGAGCGAAGCTGGGGCGGGTCACTAGTTATAGATAAATTACACCCAGACACAGAACAAATGATGGTACTCATCCCACAAACATTTGCTCTGGCTGGGAATCGAACCGACGACTACCAGCATAGCAGTTATAGCCACTAACCACTAGACCAACAGGCCAGTCACTATCTACAGCACTGAAGTATAGCGTAGATTGCTATACTTTATATAGTATAGCAAGGAAGGACCTAATGCTATGCTTTATAGCATGGCGTTCACATTACGCGATATTATCGCATTGTATCGGTTGTTTCGAGGGTCGATATGAGGGACGAAGAAGAGGGCGGTGATTGATATAGCATGAACTTAGCGTATCGCACCAATTTATAGTGAATAGTAAGCCAATATAGCACAGTGTTACAAACGTGCCCATAACAATGTATGGTGCGCGATATTGTTATGCTATGAGCTATATACTTATATTAAAGCGTCTGAAAGCAGCTTAAGGTTTTTTTTATTTCGTGTGATGTTAACACCTGTTTTGTTTTTAAATAATGCGTTGTTAAAAGATTACAAGTGTGTTGATTTGTTCACTGAACATGGCAGGAGTTAATCCTATGTTTAGACGTTTTATTACAAAAAATTTCAGCCATGAAATTGCTTTTATTTTTCATAATTATATGTATTTCTCGCATTGTTGTTAGTCGTATGATATAGCGTGTGTGTTATTTATTCTTGTTTTTTTTTTAATATTTTATTTGATGTTAATTTTGTATCTATTTTATGGACTATGTCTGATGTAAACGAATTAATAATAATAATACAAAGTCATCGATTCATGAGCTCAATAGCGATGAGATATTATTTACTGTTCATTTTTTATTGAAATATTTATAAGAATATAATTTATATATACAATAATATGATTGCAGCGATAAAAAGGCTTCTTGAAAATGGTCTTTCAATGTTGCAAAGGACACACGTGTAGGTAGATATGTCATCAGGTGCATTCTGTAGCCAAAACCTTTAAGCTGATGACATCATCCTGCATCCGACCTGCTTTAAGAAGGTTAGGTAATCTGCATATGTACCATAATGCAATACTTTATGACGAAATAAGGGACGAACTCAAATTGTATATACAGTGCTTGATATCAAAGTGCCTTGTACGAATTTGAGTTACGTTATGACGTTCAGAACTAATCTAGAATCAAAAATCAAGCATTTAATCCCTAACTCGCACAACTCTTGATTTCGTAGTTACTGGTATCCTAGTTAGAGAGACAAGATTTTTAATCTGTGTGGCCTTAAATTCACTGAAATTATTGCTCATCATAACCAAAAACTAATGTAAGTCTCTATGGAGAAGAATGTGCAAGTAACTCCTTGGACATTCTTTTAAGGTGGGGCTAGAGCAGTGGTGGCCGAGTGGTATCGGCCCCGACTTAGGAGTTGTAGGTCGCGGGTTCAAACCCAGCCAGGCATTACTTTGTGTAATTTATTTCATCACCACTGCTCTCAAAACGGTGAAGGAAAACATTGTGAGGAAACCGGCATGTCCTAGAACCAAAAATTCGAAGACATGTGACATCCACCAATCCGCACTGGACCCGCGAGGTGGATTATGGCCCATTCCCTCTCCTAGAGAGGAGGCCTGTGTCCCAGCAGTGGGAACATTGAAAGGCTGATGATGATGGGTCTACATTAGAGGAATCAAGCAGGAGCCGAATATAAGTTCGTGTGGTGTGTACATGGGTGTGTAACGACTGTGGAAGCGCCGAATTTGAGCGATATAATTACACGAAATTCGAAATTTGAACTCAGCTTGTGCTCGACTGCTCGAGCGTAGAAACACATTTCAATATCATTGTTGTATATATTCTTCTCATCTTCTTCTTCTTTTCGAATCGAAATATATATTACAAACATCTTAGTTACAGCCACTAACAAACCCGGAAAAAGCCATTACAGTAGAAAAAAATATAACAACCTAACTAGGAGTACTCTGAACCTTTCAAGTACGAAGGGCTAACTCCTAATACGACCACAAAGTGGGCATCGGAGCAGTTTGTGGTTAATTTAGTAAAAAATATAACATTACGTGACAAGTTGTCGACCTGTTATGAAACCGCAGCCGATATTTTATGACTGCGCTTGGAAATATCAATAATAACGAACAGATATGACTTACATAAATGATTAAATCCATACTAGTGTTAGTAAGTAGGGATGGTCTAATGGTAACGAACTCTACTATCTGCCTCCTGGGGCCGAGGGTTGATGCGAAAGCGTTATACCGGGGCTCTGGGACGGAACGGGGTTGATTGTCTAGTCAGTAAGAGTCTGACACTGTTTCTCGCTCTGCCTAAGAGCGGGATTCGTTATTCCATGATTTTTACCTTCCATAAAAAAAAAATACTATCTAGAGAAACGTATTTGTTTTAACAGCTGGTGTACTTGCTTGGAACTTATATACAAAACTATTGCCTACAGTTCACGGACACGTAACTTCATAAGGCGGTTTTAAGGTTGCTACGCATTTTTTTTTTATAGTGGGAAAAATCATCGAATGACGAATCCCGCCCTTGAACAAAGCGCCAGACATTGTCAGACTTCTACTGACTAAATAACCCACCGTTTCTGTTTGCCTTGGTTCCCCTAACCTAACCTCATCCTTTGCCACAGAAGGCTTCGACATGGCTTCGACATTGCTTCGACATTGCTGGGCCCTTACAGTTGCTGATAACTCTTTTAGGCGCGCGGGAATAGTGTGCGTCGTCGACGACTTGGGGGGTGACTCCACATTAGTGCCGTGAATTCACGCATGTATTCATGAATAAACTACACAAGTTATACCCCGCGAACAGGAGCTTCACGGCACTGATGTGCAGGCGGCTCCAGATTAGTACTAAACTTCCTCCGTAAACAGGGAAACGTGAACATGGACGGTCTACACGAGGTATGACCGGCGTGAATTCGCGCGTGAATTATATTTGTATGCGTATAGTTTTTTTTTTTTGTTTGGTGTATACTTTTTTTGTAATAGATATTGTTTCCGAGATCCATAATTTCCTAAATTATGTAGTTTCTTGCCGTTAGATTACATCATTCAACTGTCTGGTCCGCTGTCTACTCGACAGATACTTTTAATTTAACAAATATATTACCTCTCGTTTCATATAAATAATTCATGAATATTATGTCCAAATGTAACACATTCATTTATGAATATTAACAAGAGTAATAAATACACATTAAAATGAAAATGAGAGATCACTAATTCTGCATTTATTTACTACTATTTACTGCCTGCCTGCCTGCGGTTTCACCCGGCGCCTATTCACGCCGGGTGAAACCGCAGTATTTAATCAAAGAGGACTTATTAACAAGATAAAAAACGTAATTTGTCCTTATTCGGTGATTGTGTATCTTGTGTCAAGTTTCATCTGATCACTAGGGTTTTTTTATGGTAGGTAAAAATCATGGAATCTAGCTCTTGGGCGGAGCGGGAAACAGTGTAAGACTCTTACTGACTAAAAACCTAACCCAATCCTTCCTTGCCTTATTCCCAGGCCCTGGTGTTACGCTTTCGCATCAACCCTTGGCCAAGGAGGTTTCAACCCTATAGGGCCCCTACAGTTTGCTGACAACTCCTTGAGGGCGGGAACAGTGGTCGCCGAGGGTATGGTATACACCCTCGATTTTTACACATTTCTCCCAATTCGGTGACGGTATTTTGGTAACCCATAAGGTATAACATTCGTATACTTCCTCGGTAGGATGTAACCAAATCCAAGTCTTACTATGGCAGTGATAACATCTTTTCAATTAAGTGAACAATTTTCTACTAAAGTTCAGACATGTAATACACAGACAGACGAATATAATTTTGTCTTTACAATTTTAGTATAGATTTCTCAACCTACAATATTAGCTTGTTTAAATTCGGAAGCTATCTTAATACGATCTGTCGATGACGTTCATGACATACATATAGATTGAGTGCCTTCAAAGCGTATTATGTAAATAGGACCATTCATAGCGCGTATTGAAAGCGAAACTTTTAATGTGCCTTAATGATGAAAATAAAAGAGCACTTATGACTGGCGATAGCTATTAATGTCAAATATACTTTGGACAATAAGGCCTGAAAGCTTAGATTAAATTCAACTTGAATATTTTAAGTTTTTAAACGTAAACGATCGCGTTAACGTAAATGCCCTTTTTATGTTACAACTAAATTTAAGTCCTTTCTGATGACAATAAGAAAACTAATACCAAAGCTAAAGCAAATTGGTAAGTATAACTTCCCTTTGCTACACTTAGAATGAGTGAAGATTGTTTTATTACTTGCAGCTGTAAAACAAAAAATAACTAAGTTGAGGCGTTTCGTTAGTAGAAAGAGTCGATACCAAAGATTCGTAATTTGGCTAAGAGATTTAGAATAAAGCAAAAGGCTTTATTCTAAAGTGGGAAAAGTCATGAAATTATTCACGACCTCAAACAAAAAAATCAAAATAGATAACCAAAATGCCAAACTGTTGAACAATACCAACATAACATAACCTTCTGCAATGACATTCATTTAAATTCGGTAGCTATCTTCAATACAATCTGCAGATAGCGACTGTACATAGCAGATTTAAGACCTCTCGTATTATGTAAATGGGACCATTCACAACGGATAATGGTACTTAAATACGATATGAATAAATGCAAGCGTATCGAGCTATTGATACTAAAGGCTTAGGCTACATTCATTGGGCAAGTGAATTGTCTAGTACGACTCTAGAGCTACTATTACTAGTTATATCCCGAGTCTATCCCAACAGGGATGGGAATGGCTACCAGTCTTACAAAATGCGTCTGAATAAACTGTGACCAGAGGGTCAGGGGGTGGGTTTCTAAGGATTTATGATATGAAGACGGGCCCTGGAACTATGGTATCAAGGAACGGTGGGTCGTTTAGTGAGTAGAAATCTGACTCTGTCTCCAGCTCCGCCCAAGGGCAGCATTAGTCATTCGATGATTTTTCCCACCATAAAAAAGCATATAAAAAAAATTTGTTTTATGCTCGCCTATGTACGAGTATATCAGCTGTCCTATATTTTATACAATAAACAACATAATTAACAAAAGTAGTTTATTCTTTCAAACAAACAAATGCTTTCCTCAAGAAGATATACTCGCACCGTCAAAACCAATATTTCCCAACACTTCTCGACTGACGGTAAATTGTCGGTGAACAATGACTGTATCAAATGCAGTACTTCGTACTTTCGCCACCACAGCCTATTAGAATTACAGTAAATTACCGTACGACCATTCAATTGATTGTTTCAACTAAAATATGCAGTTTGCACTTACCTGGCTTGAGTCTAAGGTGTATTGTTACTCATTAGTTGAGAGAAAGCATGTTTGAAGAATTTACGATCCTGGGTTTTGAAATTCCCACGACTCGTGAGTTGTTGGTAAATCGATTTTAATGTTGGTATGGGTAATGGACAACCAAATCAGTAACGTATTTAAAGAAATTAGTACATAGGGTAAAGCCGAGATAGATGCCCCAGTGGGATAGTTGCCCCGATCTCGATTACTTTAATTTTGCGAATGAATCGTATACTATTTCAATGATTAATCAAAAGACTTTCCAGCTACTACAATGTTGACCGTGTCTTACGTCTCTATGTGTTTACATGAGAAAACAAAATGCGAACAAAGTTTTTAGGGGAAAGTTGCCCGTTTTGTGGGGAGGGCTCTAACTATCTATCCTGTAAGGCATTTATATGGATCAGGCAATTATCCCAAAAAGTTGAGAGTGTTAAACGTATATTAACTAAAATTGCACTCGTAGTAAAATCTTAGCTTTGATTTAAAATTAACGTATATTGACAAACTTTGATTTTGTCATAACTTTGTGTCACAAGTTATTTCCTTTAGTATTTAAACTTACATCGTAAACCGTAGAGTTTAACCACAAAATATACAAAGTTACGAGTTTAGTTTACTACAGAACTGAAACTGCGATTACATTGTTTCACAACCGTAAAGGTCTCTGCACACAGCGGGCGCGGCGTGGCGGGACGTGACGGCGACGCGTCGCTGAGCAGTTGTAATGTACTAGATATTACGGACGACGCCACACAGAGCCGTCCCGCTCGGCGCGACGGTATCCTCGGATCTGCATGGCGTCGTCGCGTCACCGTCTGGGCCCGCCGCGCCGCGCCCGCGCCTTGCAGAGACCTTTACTTTTCCAACTCAGCGTTCTTAAATCATGGTTTATGTTTACAGTTAAACCGCGGTTCGACGGTTAATTTAAATTAATTTTTAACGGGGCTAGTTTGTCCGTATTCAATTATACAGGTGGATACGAAGTGTAGGGGTATTGTTTTTTATTTTTTGTGTGCACATTGTTATGTCTCTTAAACGTTTTTAACGATGGAATGAGTTAATTTATTTTATTTCGGACATAAAAAATCCCCAGTGTTATTAACTTCATAAATTACCTACTTATAATCATTTTTTATAGATAATATATACTATTTAACCTTTCGAGTACCATAATTAGAGATATAATAGAAAGACAATAGGTATAGTCATAGTCATACCCACACTATAGTTATTAGTTATACCCACGTGAACACCGGCGTTCGCGTGTGGCTCAAGAGTTTAGTTTGAATACGATGCTATACTTATTTGCAAAAAATAAAGCAATCGTTGATAGTGACGCACACTAGTTTATTGGAGCTTATTCACTCTAGCTTGAACACACCTAAAATATAGTCGGACAGAAAAACCGCAGCAGGCAACTTGTTGCTAGTGCTAATACCAATTTCTGCAACTTCAACGGTTTAAGTACAGTTACTTGTTACTTGTTTGTTAGTGAATGACGAACATATTAAAGAAGCTTGGGTTTACCACTGTGTTACCACAGAAAAAGATTTTGTTATAATAGCAGTCTATAGCAACAAAATCCAAGGGTTGATGTAAAGCGGAACACCGGGGTCCTGGAACTAAGGCAGGAAGGAACGGTGGGTCATTTAGTCAGTAGAAGTCTGACACTGTCTCCCGCTCTGCCCAAGGGCGGGATTCGTCATTCGATTATTTTTCCACTATAAAAAATATTAAAATCTGAATTTGAAAACAGGGTTGTGTTGGAAACAAATTTAGATGTGATTTATCGTATTCAAAACGATTGTTTTTATAATATACCGAGAAGTTATAGTCTAGTAAAGATTTATTGCAATCATATGGAGTCTCCAGCTATAAAAAAAATAATCTGAATTTGCAAAACGGATTTTGTTGTAATAGTAGTCTATTACAACAAAATCGTCTCAAAAACATTCATCCTGTATTATGGTAACACAGTAGTAAAACCAGGCTTCGTTAATATGTTCGTCATTCACTTGTTGCTTAAACAAGCTAGCTTTCAACGTGAAGTTAAATGTAGTTGTTTGAAAGCTGAAACATTTAAAACTGTTTGAAACTTTAAGCCGGAGTTAATAGCAAATTGACCTCGGTAGAAAGTTACGGGGACTGATACCGACTTTGTTCATGTGAGTTACGATGAAGTTTTTAGTTAAATGAAATTATTATTGTTGATTTTTATTAGCTACCACAGTTGAATAACTGTGACTTTAAAAAGACAAAGCTGGTAGAATTACCAGCTTTGTCTTTTTTAAAGAGCATATTAAAATTTGAATAAACTGGGCAAGAGCGAGTTGGACTCACGCTCTGAAAGTTCTGTGCAAACAAAAATAAATATGAAAACAGTTCAAATCACGATTGAAGATGATTTTTCTGAATTGAAAAAAAAATTGTAACGTAATTACAAATTTACAGTCTTCTGTTTTTTTTTTCCTATAATAGTAACAATAACTATTTAAAACAAAAAAACAAAACCTAAACTCCGTCAGCCTGTTCACACTTTCACAGGTAAAATACCTACTCAACAAAATTTAACAATAGACATAACACTAGTTTTTTTTTTTCCTGAGGGAGGTCGACGCCGTCGAGGTCGACCACGGCGAAGGTGGTGTGATGATTTAATCACGTTCGCGGGGCAAACTTAGCCGGAGATCGCCCAAGACAGAGAAGTTTGGAGGGAGAAAGGAGAAGCCTTTGCCCAGCAATGGGACACAAATAAGGCTATTAAAAAAAAATACATACAGAACATCAACATCTTTAAAAACTACTCTCAGAATACAGTTTAAAAGATGGTAAAGTTTTAATTAAAACACTTTGGCGAACAAAGTCGCTAGCTAAAGGCGGGTCTTTTACAACTATGCTTAAGAACTAATCCACTATAAGAATCAATTAAACATTTATCTTAAGAATTTACAGAGTCCAGTTTAATAATAAAACGGTTATGTTTAATAATAAAATTATAAATTAATTACATAATTTTCTATTATTACACCTAATCTTGTTTTAATATTACGATATATTTAGCTATAGGCTAGACCGTCTACTCCAATAAAAGATACTTGGTATTAGGCGCCAACTACAAAGAAAAAGAAATAAAAATCAATTTTACTTAGTTTTACAGCATTCAATAAACTTGTAGTAATTATATATAGGACCCAATATCAATTAAATAATAAAAACCGACCGAGTACAAGTCGAACTTGCACACAAAAGGTTCCTTACAATTTATCCAATACTAGCTGTGCCCGCGACTTCGTCCGCGTGGAATAGTTATTTTGGACATCATATTTATTTTTGCAAACAACCTCCTCAGCTTTATAAATTATAGCTGCTACCCACGACTTTGCCCGTGTCAATTTCTGTTATTATTTCAGCCAATTTAGTTTTTAAAAGAACATAATTATGTAATTATCTAAAAGTACTTCATAGAGCTACACCCCAACTTGGGCACGCCATAATCTCGGCGGTAAGTCCCTTCTTTGAGGCGTGATGTCTATCACGGCATCCTCACCTTCGACGCAGATTCTCACCGGACATGGGAAGTTCAGGAGATTCCTGCGCGCCGGATTCGTGCGGAAGAGACGCCCGGGTGTCGCCACTGTATGGTCAGCCCGGAGGATACGGTGGAGCACTCGGTGGAGGTGTGCCCCGCTTGTAAGTTTCCCCGTTTGTAAGTTTCCTTATACAACACCTTGGATATCCTCTGTAACGTTGGGCAACTGCTCGACAATGCATAAATAAATAAATCTACATTATACTATAATAATATAGTATCTAATAAAATCTTTAAAGTTATAAATCCTTTTTTTAGTATCACCTGTACCGGTATTTTTTGTTGAAAATCTCGTTTGTTGTCTGGGAGCCATACTAAATACTTTTTAGTATTTTTGTATTAGTGGCAACATAGATACATCCACTGCGAAAATTTTTACTGGCTACACGGTTCAAAACCTCTCTTTCAGCCAGATAGACAAATGGACAGTAAAGTCTTAATACCAGGGTCCCGTTTTTACCATTTCGGTACGGACCCCTAAAAGGTAGGAGATGTCTTTAACTTAGCACTTGTACAATAAATATTTATTGCCTTGTACTTAAGAGATACTGCTGATCTTCAATAGAAGTTACTGATTGTTATATTTTATTGCATACTTAAAGTTCTTGACAAAACTATTAGAAATACTAGTGTTTCCAATACTTTTACTACAGAAGTTTAAAAAAACACGAATAATACTATACTATAATTAAACTGTATCCCATAAAAAGATATAGAAATTATTATTTTATTCCAAAAAACAATTTCTATACAAACTGGTATTATTATAGAGACTATACTAGTAGTATTAATTACTACATAGTATATTTTCTATACAAAACTGACACCCGATTTTACCTCTTTAGGGAGTGAGTTTTGGCATGATCCTCTGTTATTGCTCACCTACATCATAAAAGAAAACCAGTATGAGAAGTTTCAGTGATTAGTAATAATATCCTTGATAAATATTATTGGTTACTAGCTTTTGCCCGCGGCTTCACCCGCGTGGTATTGGGGTTGGGGTTGGGGTTTCCGGGATAAAAAGTAGCCTATGTCCTATTCCAGAGTGTATCCTATGCCTGTGCCAAATTTCATCTAGATTCGTCGAGCCGTTTTGGCGTGATTGAGTAACAAACATCCAAACATCGTAACTTTCGCATTTATAATATTAATAAGATGGAGTGGCTGTCGAATTACTGCCGCATGTGTTCCCAGAGGCTTAAAAAATCGCCCGCCATAACAAGTAACGAATAAGGCCACAATTTGCCAAATCTTTCATAATAATACAGGTACCCTGGTACTTACATCATTATGAGAGATTTGACATTGGGTTTAGTGGCAAACGTCCTGCCCCCCAGCCAAGTTGATAATCTATGATCGTTAACGCTAGTAAACAATTAACCAAATGTATAGGACGTCGTAAGGGACGACATGCCTGCTAATGGGCTTGAGGCAAGGGACGCAAAAGACCGAGCGAAGTGGAGGCGTCTAGGAAGGAAAGCGGACCCCGAGCACCGAGGTGAAAGCCAAGGTAGCAACCGGGACGGGCGCTAGGTTGATGATGATAGGAATGACTTCATTTCAAAAAGATTAGTTGTCAAGTTCACATCATTCAAAATGACAGAATGAAATGTAATCGTTTCTACAATTATCATCGCTACATCCTGCAGTTTTGTGATATAATCAATACTTATGTTGAGGAGTTTCGATTGTAGAAAGAGACTCGTCACGAAATGATTGTAACTTAGCTAGGAAAGCCGACATTTGCCTCTAAACCTTTGAGAAAGACATTTATGAATCCTTTTTATTCATAACGTTTCCTGTGTATAAATGTGAGAACTTTCTTCGAAGACTTAATATCCGCTTCATTGCGTATGATTCGCTCTGGCAAAACACCTACAGATTCACACCTCAATACCATTGGTTCTCGAAGAAAAACGAACAATGCCTTCCCTTATTTGTTTTCAATAGACAACAACTCGATTTTATGTAGTGTGAGATCGTTAAATAGAATTGTAGGCTGCATTTCTTATTGTTTAGTAATTAAATGTGTTTTGTTGCAAAATTGTTTGAGCTATTAAACTTATATAAACAAGCTTTATGGTAATTTGAAACGATAAACCTAAACATACAATAGTTATTAAAGGAATCGGTAACCATAAGACATGTCATACCCTAAGCGGTCCTTAAAATATTATAGGCATTTTATCTATAAGTCTAATAAATACGGCAGTAAGACTCAGATAATAATATAAATTCTCTCCCCAAACGACCACCAGCAGCAATAGGAATATTTATCGAACAACAAACGCCACTCGTGTTCAATCATTCAAAACAGAATCGAGTTTTAATCGAGGACTATTATTTATATGAAGCGATTAAAGCGGATCTACGTGGGTTTGTGATTAACCGCGCGGCGAAGGGCCCGACGCTCGCCGCTCGCGGGTTGCGCCCGGGCGACAACTCGCCGCTTCCTCATTGCTCCGCCGGCGGTTATTGCGCTGCGCCGGCAACCGGCAACCGAGCCGCGCAATCGTCAAGTTCATTTCTCAGGGTTGTCTGTATTCTGCTCGAAATTGAATGCTTAAGTAATCAATCGGCTATACAAATGCGGTAGTTCATTCAGCCCAAGAAATGAATTGATACTCTGAGTCAATTTTAATAATAGGTACGTACCACTGCGATTCACAGTGCTCAGACCACACAGAGATCAAGGCAAAATTTCGCAACTTCAATCAACTCTACAATTTTAACGTCTACGTTTTACTACCTATAAAAACTTTGTGCGTTACATGCAGCCTATTAAGTCTTTAGAAACATGTAGACACCGACGAATCCTAAGCAATTAAGTCTGAAAATTGCAAAAACTAGTTATTTACCAATTCGCGCGTCTGCCAACAATTTACTGGTTTGTAAACGCAGTAATTTTAATTTCCTAAAATAGTAAATTATCCGTTACACGGCAGGTCAATTTCGTACGTGGAAAACGGACGATTGTTCAAATTAAATATTTGATTACAGTTAGTTACAGTAGATTAGAGGTCAATGGCACTATGTAACGGTATTGTTTAGTGAGGTGCATTACACGGTATGAACTAGACACAATTCAGTGCAAACCGTAGGGAAATATTGACGACACATGGGCGACTTGTCCTGCTTGCACGCTGATTTGCATATGTGTATGAAAAACACAGAATCCGTTGCAAGTAGGACTGTCTAACTACGGTTAGATACTTCTCGTGGGTTTCCGGAATGAGGCTCAGGGATTATTTCTCGAGACGAGAATAATAATCTAATTTATAGTTAGTATTATGGCAATAAACTTATTTTATTCGTCTGTAAACTAATTTCGTATAGTTCAGTATCTAATAAAATTGTAATGATATTCTATAACTAAAACGTTAATGTTGTTAAACCAATTGAATAGTCATTTATGTTTATAATTTACCGTCGTCCATTTAATAAATGTATAATTATTTTATGTAGCAATTATTAAGGCGCGTAAACACGCACCGCAAGCTAAAATAAAAATGAGGTCTAATTCAAAAAAGGATATTTGAAAATGGAACTTTATCAAGTTTAAGCTTCTATTTTCAAATACCCTTTTTATGTTACCCGCCTTCAATCTTACCCACTCAGCACCTTACTTAAAAACTATTTTACACAGGTATGTGTATTTTGACGTGATTAAAACAAATATACGTGTATAAAACGTGCGACGTCTACTATTATTTACAACTAACTGTCTCCTGCGGTTTCACCCGCGTCGTGGGTTACTATTGCACTTCTATTGCGCTCAGCATGATTTTGTAAAGCCTTCTTGATCTAAGAAGGCTATACAAATATATATTTTATAAGCAATCCAACACTACGTATAAGCGAATTATACCAAATAAAGAAATCCTTTAGCTTTATAATATTACTAGCTTTTGTCAGCGGCTTCGCCCGCGTACATAAAATATAGCCTATGTCACTCAGGAGTAAAGCAGCTTTCTATTATTGCTAAAATTTCTCCAATCGGACCAGTAGTTCCAGAGATTACCTCTTACAAACAAAAAAACAAACAAACAAACTTTACCTCTTTATTATATTAGTATAGATGTAAAGGTTAGTTTACATTATTACGTTGTTAAACCAGTTTTACTAAGGCTAATATCTATGTTTAGTTAAATTATGATTTTATTAACAAGATATTCGAAGGTTTAGTAATTATAATAATATCTTTCAATTCTTATGTACGTATCTTCTACATAATATTTCCCGTAGTTAAATTGCTAAATAAATAATAATATGACAAAAATTAAATGTTTCATAATTTTAAAATAATTCGTCATGAACAACAATTTGGTTTAAAAAACTTTCAATAGATGGCGTGTTTTGTATCAATTTGTAATTGCACTTTGATAATTTAAATATTTAAAAAAATGCTTGTAAAAACTGAATGATCTTACGTAGTGCTTATTCAAATTTAGAACATTATTAAATTTTTTATTTCTTATATTTTTTAGAAAAATTGCCTGTTGCTTCTAAAAAATCTTAGTCAGGGCGATCGCGTATCTTGGTATGAAATGTATAATATTATACTGTATATTATTAGTTTTCCCTAATGTCTCCAAAACACATAACTTTCAATTTGTGCCCACTTTCATTAAAAACTCTCTCAATTATACAAATAATGTTGGCAATTAAAAAACTTATCCGGTTTTAGATCAACAGTACTGATAACTTCAACATCGAAAGTAATTATTTTTATATTACAACTAAATACATTTTTCCTTATGATTAGCTAGTAGGTATGTACAAATTAACATTATGTAATACACTTTCACTGACAACACCATTCTTTTATTTACTCATATACCAATTAGCATGAAAAAAGTAGCACTAGGTATTCTATTTCGGCTAAAGTCGGCTTCTTACGTCACTCTTCGTCAATAGTCGGGTCGATAAGTCTCACTGATTGGTCAGTCTTACTCGGTGTTCTGTTTAGTTACATTTGAAATTAATTTCATGGTTTCAGAACGTTACATATTTTTTATGACTTGATAACGTGAACGGGGTCATAGATTTGTTGGAGAAATTATTTATTGTTCTAAGAGTACTTTTGCTATTAATTCGATGTTTTAGTGTAACATTTCTCTTTTATTGCTTTTTTTATGTTCTGTGTCAAATTTTATGGTTATCTGGTATTTATGAAGATATGTCAACGTCTAACGTACTGTCTATTATCAATATTAGATACGGTTTCTGATAGACACTCTCTGCATCATCATTTTCAGCCGGAAGACTGTCCATTGTTAAACATAGACCTCCTCCATAAGCGTTGCCATAACTGCCAGTCCCGTGCATCTTGCATCCATCGATTTCCCGCGACCATCACCAGCCCTCTAACCAACTTACAATCGTTTCGTTAACGTCGAACGCTTTGAGTTGGTGACGCCCCAATTACTTTGTTCTAACGTCATCTCAACTCTCAGTCACGTGGTCAGAACAAAGGAATTGAAGACGTGGCCTTCCGTGGCCAACTCCAAGCGTTCGATGTTAATTAAACGATCATAGCTTGGCTAGGGGGGGAGTGATAATTGTTCCACCTTGTGAGAGACCTTAAAACGGTGCTTCATTCGACATTCTTGTAAACATTTTTAAAGTACTAACGTCTTCAACTTCATTAACAAAATATAATAACTTTTATAATCATTTGCGGCACAATCACTTCCAAATCGCAAAAATAATTGCTAGTTCAAACAAAGGCCCGTTACAATCGCGCGAAATTTAATACATTTAATCGAAGACTCAGTTATTCGATATGGCCGGCTATCATTATAGAGGGGTATAAAAAATGGTGGTCGTTCACTGATACAAAG
Source organism: Mythimna loreyi (assembly GCA_029852875.1). Lineage (NCBI taxonomy): Eukaryota > Metazoa > Arthropoda > Insecta > Lepidoptera > Noctuidae > Mythimna > Mythimna loreyi. Next base: position 11,667,066 of record CM056792.1, read on the forward strand.
CTTTCTTGCTAATGAACACGAAGTTCGTTCGGATAGATGACCGCTGTCTCGACTGTTGCACGCTTAAATTTGTCTTTTTGGCTTCGGTTGGTGGGTCGTGGCACACTGGGCGCCAACTCCAAGCGTTCGATGTTAACGAAACGACCATAACTTGTGGGGAAATCTTAAAACGTTGCTTCATTGGAGATTCTCATAAATATTTTCTAATTTCTAACTTGAGGAATCGATTAACAAAATATAATAACTTTTAAAATGATCTGGCACACTCACAATCACTTCCAAATCGCAAAAATAATTGTTAGCTCAAACAAAAATTTATTTTAGTTATTCGATATGGCCGGCTATCATTATAGAGGGGGAATAAAAAATTGTAGTTGTTCACTGATACAAAGCTTTCTTGCTAATGAACACGAAGTTCGTTCGGATAGATGACCGCTGTCTCGACTGTTGCACGCTTTAATTTGTCTTTTTGGCTTCGGTTGGTGGGTCGTGGCACACTGGGCGTTTAAGTCTTATTCAAAACTACTAATACAGTGTACCTGTAGAGAATTTTGGTCTTTGAGCAAAAATTGACACTTACAATTATGTTATTTTCTTTTACTTTGGTTATTAATTTGTGTTTGTCTCCCTCGGGCTTGGCTACTTTCGGAGTTACCTTGACTATGGTAACTCATATAAAAAATATACATTGTTAAAATTGTTTTTTATTTTATTTTTATTTATGGTTATTAATATGTGTTTGTCTCCCTCTGTCCTGGCTAGTTTCGGAGTTAGCATAGTCATCCTAGACCACTGTGTTGTCTTTGGTACAACACAATTATGTTTGGTCCACAGATTGCATGTCAGGGAAACTGGATTTTGTTTTTTTTTTTTGTAATTATTTGTGCGTCTATTCAGGCACAATAAACATCTATTTTTCTTTCTTTTCACTATATTTTAAACGCCTTCCAATCCAGGAAAGGCCTAGATTTTGTAAATTATTGATCAAACATGAATAACTTGTTGTGATTGGTTGAATAAATTTCCATCAGCCAATCGCCTCACTTGACTTGCGTTTATAATTTGTGAAGCGCCAATATTTTTTTTTCCTAAAACCAGATATTAGTGACATAAAGATTGTAGCTAATGCTGCTAAGTTTGCATATCGTGTTTTAACAAGTCTATGACATGAAAACCTGAAAACATGTTCCTGCCAACTGAATTACTAGGTTATGTAAAAAATACTTACAACATAACACTAATACAAAGGCGAAATTTCGTATGTATGTTAACATGCTTATTCTGAGTATATACGGCTGAACGTTTTTTTCATAACAAGCTTTTATAGCGGTGGTCAATACTTATATAATTATATAAGTATTGACCACCGCTATAAAAGCTTGCTTACGTTTTAATTATAATTAAAACGTCAAGACGATTCACACGAGCCCAAACTCGACGTGGTTGTGCCGTTTAATTATAGAGTTCCTATGACTACCTCACGATTCCATCATCAGATCAGCTCCATGTCATCATAATATTGCATTGTCATGCGATTTACACCTGCATGCAAAAATTGCAGCTCAATCGGTTGAAGATATCTGCTTCAGAATTGAGTTGCAAGAATTGAGCCGAACATACATAGTTACATTGCAAGCTAATAAAAAGCTTGTAATAAATAATATAATCATTGTATACTTTAACATGAGAGAAGCTCAAAGCTTCGGGCTAGTAATAGCAGCAGCAAAGAAGCAGCAGCAGTAGTAATAGGTGTAGACAAAGGCAATCCACAAACTTTAAAAATGAAAGCCAAACTTTATGCAATTTACATTTTCTTTTAAAAATGGAAGCCAAACTGTGCAATTTATATATTTTTTTTTTAATGGAAGCCAAACTATGCAATTTATATTTTTTTTAAAAAACCTCATGCACAGAAGGCAAATAACCAGTATAAATGCTAATGAATTACCATTTGTATATAAGGCTTGTAAAGTTCTTAACCTTTAAACTAAGAAGAACACATTTAACTCATATGTTTGACTTGATTGCGGTTAATTAAAATAATGATTGTTTGCAATGAGTGTACAGGGTCACCGGGCTAACCTCGAACTCTTGACATTGGAACGGAATTCAAAGATGGAACATTTTGACTGCATTAAAAATACCGTTGAGAGAAAAAAGAAAAAAAAACGGATAAATGTATCTGGTTTTACGATGTTCTCAATTAGGATTCCAATTTTAAATGGATGATGTTTAAAAAAAAATGTTGTTATTTTTCTTTATTGTTTTAATAAGGCTGCTGTTTAGATCACTGGTTTTTTTTAAACAATAAGGTCTTTTTGTAGAGATACCAAAGCAAGCATTGTTTCGTAAAAAAAAATGTCTTACCAAACAAGCCCATCGCTGAGCTAAGTACAAACCAGTTAAAGGTCCATTTCACAATCGTTCTGGTTTCCGCTTTTATTATATAATTTCAATGAAAATATGTTCCACGTCAATTCTCTACCTATTAATTAGAAAACAACCCATTGTTTTAGGATTCTCAAAGTGGAAGCCATTTAAGGCGTTTTATGATTTACGTAGAATTATTTTACGATCCGACCCGGGCTACACCTACAATCAAGGCATATTATGCAAGGCCATAACATAACAGTCTTGCATTTGACCTCGAAGCGAGAAGACGGAAAATACATGAAATCGTAGAAAGACCCAGTTATTCTATCTATTTGCATTTGCAATAACATTTGCATTCAATTCGAAACAGTAAATCTAACACAAATAATGGTATGGACACTAAATTTCTGGAACGCAATTCTGGTATTTTTACCTTCCTTGTCAAAAATCCTTCATCAGGAATGTTTTTCTTTAAACTTTGATTAAAATAATGTAAAGAATGTCATAGAAACGAAATTGCGACTGTTATTTATGAAGTACGATTTACTGGCATGAACAACAATGAATCAACAACTGTACCTATTACTGGCCACAAATAAACCAAAAGTAATTAAAAAATAAAATATAACCCAAAGAAAAAAAAACCTTCAAGAAGTCCGTATACATTCAAAATTTGTCAAATTAGGAAGCAGCCAACATTCCTCGCAAGTTACTGGCTGGTAAAAAACCAAATCAAATCGAATTTGGAACGTGATCGAAAATGCTGTGTCACGGCATGAACTGTGAGGCTTGCTACAATACTTACGCAGAATTACACTTGCCGTAGCGTGACGCCCACGAACTCACTCAATTGGGAGTTACGATCGGTAAAGCTTACAATGTAGCTACGAGGAAAGACGTAGTAAATATTTGTGAACAATGCTGTTGACTGCGAAGAAATGTTCTCTTTGTAGCTTAGTAATAAAATATCTTTATTTGGACTTGATATAATAAAGATCTATTATACCAACTCTCTATATTATTACTCGTATGCAATCATTTTCCCGTTTGAAATTAATGTCTCTGTCTTAATTATAAGTGAGAAAATTATCCAATGCGGCAAGTTTCGTGGAAAAATGTACAGAGCTAATTTCATAAATAATTTATTCTGCTTTTCAGCATCATATATTAATGCCTATCGGAATCAGCGAATTCTCCGGTAGCGTAACATTTATAAATTGATGTAATAATTGATTTTCTAAATCGTGTACTGCTTATTATCTCTAGCAACCACTACAAATTCTCAACTATTCAAATCTTTTGAATCAGTTTTTTTTTCTATTACCTACAACACTATCCGAGATCTAACCCTCGATTCGCACTTCACACTAGTAGTTTGTGGGCGGTTCTAACCCGTGCTCTGCTTACGTTGAGTTGCACTTACAACAGGGGCATAGAAACGGGTGTGGATACGGGGCCCCCGCGCTACAGGGGCCCCGATGTAGGCAAAAATTCACAACATGTTATCCACAACAGTCTTGTAGGGAAACCAAGCATTTGCAAAAAGTACTATTTTTTATACGGGGCCTCCGCGGGACTTTTGATACGGGGCCCCCGTGAGACAGAGAGAGCAATGGTGGCCGATTGGTAAAGGTCCCGACTTACGAATTGTAAGTCACGGGTTCACACTCACCCAGCCAGGCACATTACTCTGTGTAATTTATTTCATCACCACTGCTCTTATAACGGTGAAGGAAAACATCTAAAAGTAACCGGCATGTCCTAGAACCACAAATTCGAAGACATGTGTCTTCCACATACCCGCTCTGAGGCCCGCGTGTTTAGTGGTTGGAGAGGCCTTAGTCCCAACAGTGGGAACATTATAAGCCTAATGCCATGTCCTGTAGGATTAGCTACGCCACTGACTTACAAACGCAATAGGTAAGTCGCTGGTAACATCGGCGTCGCTCGCTCCGGGGGCTAATCAACCGTGGCGAACGCTTCTCTTTTGTTTTTCGAAGCGACGACTTGTGGAGCGATCGTGTTTTCTACAACTCGAACGTCTAATTGTAACGAATATTGGTTGGTTGGGAGCTGATCGTGTTTTGTTTTGTGTCGATTTATATCTAGATGTAACTATAAGTTTGTGGTTTAATGTTGATAGAGTTGGTCTATCTTTTCTATAATGCTCCTTATTGCAGGCTTTTTTAATTGATGTAAACTAGTATTTGACTGCGTTCGTAATGGTAATCATTGATGGAGCCTATTTATATTTCGAGATTCTTAGAAGGTCCCATACTTATCGCATGCATGCTGTTACGCATCAACCTCAGTAAATAAAATAAGAATCGATGCTGATAAATGTGATTTAGATCATGTTTGTACAGTTTCCAGTTATAGTCCCCGCCACCAGGCGCGGGCTGCCTCTGTCCAGGAGTATAGACATACATAGAGTCTTTACAGGTAGTCAAACACCAGAAAGTCTGACTTATCAGTCTATGTCAACCAGTATCGTGTTGTCCAGTCACTGGGCTGTGAAGTTCTGATACATAGATAGGTATTAAGCTACAACTGCAAGCCGACCCAAGCTAGTAGGAAAAGGCAGATGATGTTAGGGCTGATTCTTTGCAACACAAAGCCAAATCAATGGCACGTGACAAACTTCACGACATAATACATAACATTACAGGCCAGTAATTATGGCAATAAATCAACGAGTCCAATTGGAAACTCCTTTGTGATTTCAATAGCCATATTATGTAAAGCTAAGTTAATAATACGCACATTAAGCGTTATCGCGTTGTTACGCAACTTGATCGACCATGGCAACGCAACTTTAGCGATGGTATCTAAAGCATTACCTATGACACCCACTGAGATAGCGATCTCTAACACGAGTAACTTTCTCGCACGCCTACTAAATGTTTGGGCAAATTTATTTTAGTTGATAGTGAATTCCAACAGCAACTTCACTTGCGGGAACTATCCCAAAGAAGCATACTTTCGAGATTAAAAATATACCATCTCCTTATTCAAGATCCAATTTATCTTTATACCAAAATTCATCAAAATCGGTCTAACAGTTTAAGCGTATTAACGTAACAAAGAAACATGCAGACTAAGCTACTTTCGCATTTTATAATATTAGTTTCAATGCATTCGAAACTTTGAATTTCGAATTCGGAAAGCGAGATGCTATGATACGGATGGTAAAGGTGAAGGCGTACGGATCATTAGGTTAAAGTGGAGATGAGCTTGTCATGACATAAGATAAGTCACCAACCAATAACGTTTAAAAATGGAACTCGTAGACCGTCAACAAATTCGAATTTTGAATTCAAATTTGAAAAAGAAGCTGTCTTCGTATCATATAATTTCGCAAATTCGTAATACATGTAGTGGATATAGTTCGTTTTTTAATTCTAGACTACGATTTGACAACTCAGAATGTCACACTCTAGAAATATGTCCGATTTTCTGGAGTTTGACATTTTAAGTTGTCAAATCATAGTCTAGGATTAAAAAACGGACTATACAAGACAATAAGATGCATAATGGCCAGTACCATACACAGTCTTTAAAAACAAAACACGTAGGTGCCACGAAAGTTCACAAAAAAAGTTGTTAATACGTGTGAACTGCGATTCGTTATGGGAAACGTGCCGCGGAAACTGGGGGAATCAAGTTTGATACAACTATTATCCAAATCTCTAAGCCAGACGAGAGTCTGCGACCGCTTTTTTGCTTTTTACGGTTCCAAAACTATTTTAACGATGTCTAAAGTTACAAAAACACGGGGAGATTGTTAAGAGATCGTTTTCGAAAAAAAAAGAGAGCGACTTAATTTTGCTCAACGGTGTAGATTTCAGGTTGAGTTTCAAAGAGTTTATTTTAAAGTCTATGTGTAGACTTTTAAAAATAAACTAGAGTGGTCCAGAAGTGGCCTAAAGCTGGGAATAATAAGAGATTTATAATATAATATAATATATTCGACAACTATCACATAACGCCGTCTAGTCTCAAGCTAAGCAGAGCTTGTGTTATGAGTACTACACAACTGACATACTTATATATTTCTAAATAATATTATAGATAAATTACACCCAGACAAATGATCGAGCTCATCACACAAACATTTGTCCTGGGTGGGAATCGAACCCACGACCTCCGGCATAGCAGTCAGGTTCACTAACTACTAGACTGACAGGCCATGCAGTCAGATTTGGAAAGAGACTTTTCCCCAACAATGGACCAGTAGATGATATATTTTTTTAATTAATTCAGACTCCGATCCTACCTGATAATAAACTTTGATGCAATCGTTATTGGTGAATTGAAGACTTTTAAATTAAAATCGATCGAGAAAACCTCAGCAGAAAAATTGGTTCAGACCTTTGACGCACGCGGTATAAACGACTTAGGTCGGACTGTAATAATAATCAAGTCATGTTTAAATATTTTCAGCAGAAAATAGATAGCTCCACTTACAACCGAGTCTAATCAATAGACACAACTTCACTCTCTAAATATTTCAATTCAGCTCCAGCGAACAATTTCTCGAGTTAAAACGAAAGTTACGCATTTCTATCTACAATATCAAGATAACAACTGCCTCTAAAACTTGCTGAGGATTTAATTGACACATTCGCTAAGCGTAAACGTCATTACAAATGAATAATGCCTGCTTTTCTTATCGAGTGGGTAACTACCAAGCGAGTAACGAGGGACAGCATTATGAATATCGATAATGCGTTACTCTCAAGGATCTATGAGAATAACGCATTATCGATATACAGGGATGGCAAACCTGTGGCACGCGTGCCTATTGGATTATTTCAATGCTAAATGCAGTCCTCTCAACTATAGCTCTGTTTTCTTCTTAAGTGTCATATTTTAAGTTATTTTGTCTGTAATGATTTAAAACTTATAATAATATTTATTAGTTTATAATACTTATGTATTTTATTATTGTAAATGACTTAATTTGCGCACACCAACCACAGTATTGTCTTTTTTAATCCTAAGGTTGTCTGGTAGAGAGTGCCTTGCTGCATTAAGTCCTCCTATGTACCACTACTGTACATGAAGGTTAAATAAATTAATGTATGTTATGCTAATAGTAAAATAAATAAATTGCAATAGTAGAAAACATAATTATATTAAGTTTTATTTGAATTAACAGACCTAGTTACAATTGCAGTTTGAATGGTTAGCTAATAAGTTAAGTAAATAAGCTACTAGTCAGGTATTCTATCCACTAAATCAACAAGTCAAAATTCTCTCTTCTCTTATCATGATGACTTTATTACATCTATCTTTATATTCAATTTTAATTCAATTCAATACAATGTAATTTAATTTATTCCAATCCAATTTTAATTGTTTTCAATGTAATTTAATTTTTTATTTATGTAATTACAACTTCTTATAAGTCACTGTAAGTAAAAGTGCTGTGCACGCCTCTAAGTGACTAATTCACCATATCTCTTAGTCATTTGCAAATTTTTTTTTTTTGTATAATTAACCAGTGAATGAGTCGTTGGTGTGTCAAATAAATATGTTTGAGAGCACCACCGCCAAAAGGTTCGCCACCCCTGTAATCGGCCTACCTATGTAATCGGCGAAGTCGGCAGCTGTATCATCGATAAGCGTCGGCTTGGGGGCATCGCATCCCTATACATCAGGGAGATACGATCTAACCCTATGTCGCTCGCAACTAAACTGTGCAATTACGTGATAATATACGTTTGTAACGATATCACGGTGCGTTTTGTGCATGTGTGAGTGGTTAATAAAATAATACTGCATGTGATTCTAATTTCAAAAAAAAAAATATCATTCTACATTAGTTAAATCACCGTACGTAGATATGTATATAAAAACAGCTAAGAATTCGGCCATCAACGAATTAGCATTGCCATCCAGCGTGGCAATGCTGCCAGCATTCTGGGCACTTTTCCCATTCACATCGATGTGGATGACTTGTTGATGCCTGAGTTTTTTTATTATCTGTATACCTGATAAGCTTTAATATGTACATAAATTATTTATATGAAAACGAATTGCCGCAAAAAAACTACTGTACTTTAAAAAAAAATGTTTTAGGAAAGTAAAGACTGGATTTTTCGAAGTAGGTATCATAGGAGGTTTTTCTTCTATTGGTACATCCTACACCTTTCTACCATTCAATTCAATACACAACATAATAATATAATCGAGCTGCACAAAAATAATCGATGTTGCCATCCCACACCTCGTGAAAGCTGAGAAAGAGAAATAAATAAAGCCTCTCAATTTAGCACTCAAGGTTGTCGACATGTGGAATGTGGATTCGTCTGTCATTGTGTCGATTGTCAATTCTGCAAACAGCCTCATGGCCATAAGCCTCCATCACCATCTGTTGAAGCTGTTGTGGCAAGGTTGGATCAACCTTGGATCAAGGGTCTGATACAGAAAACACCTTGATACGGCTCGCATTGTAGGCAGGTTTCTGTCTATAGAACCTGACTACCAGTAACTTGGAACCTATTTCCAATATGGAATAACAATTTTGTTATTACTAAATGTTTTTTTAATTTATTAAACTATTGTAAACACTTCAGAAAACAAGACAAAAAGATTACAGAAAATTATGTTGGTTATGTTTTATGTGCTCTTAGAATTTATATTTAATATTTGATTAAATATTTTAAAATGTGTACGTGTATTTAAAAAAAAATATATATATAATAATAGCGCTTATTTCACACCGCCATTTAATGTAAAAATTTCAAAAATACATAATATCTACAGTAGAATAGATATCTTTATACATTGATGTTGTAAAGATGAGCCTGTACTAAAAATACCTGTGTTACAGGACTCGAGGCCTCTAAACTCACCCCCCCCCCCCCCAACTTAATCCCCCACTTCAATCCGAAAATCTATTACTGCGCATTTAAAGGTCGATCGCCATTTTGGTTCAACTTAAATGCCGCGTTTAGTATAAGAGAATTACATCTATAAAGATACGGTGTGATAGTAGGTACATATACCTACTATACTACGAGCTATATGTTAGCAACCTTTCATTTATTTTTCTTATATTGGCAGCCTCCTATTGACATGGAGGCCGAACGTTAGTAATTGTGTTACAAATTGTATTTCTTTATTAGACACGTCCGACGAAATGACGGCCGTAATGGACCTCGTCTGTAGAAGAAACTTTTTTATTGACATGCCTATTTAGTTTAATATGTAGAAATTGCGAGATTGATACGATGTTTGAGAATGGATAAAAAAAAAACTTGCCAAGTGCGAGTTGGGCTCACGTACAAAGGGATAGATACTCTCCGTAGTAAAAAAATTAAAAATTATAAGAACACCACTTAAATATTTATTTCATTCTGTTTTTATAGCAGCAACAAAATACATCATTTATGAAAATTTCAACTGTCTAGTAATCACGGTTCATAACATACAGCCTGATGACAAACAGACAGACAGGTGGACGGACAGCTGAAAGACACCTGCTAAAAGAAACTTTATTACCAAGAACTAATAAGGTTTCTTTTAGTTTAACCATTTGATCACGGAACCCTAAAAAGGAAAACGACTGCTTGGTATTGACGAAATCTATACTAATATTATAAAGCTAAAGAGTTTGTTTGTTTGTTTGTTTGTTTGTTTGTTTGTTTGAACGCGCTAATCTTAGGAACTACTGGTTCGAATTGAAAAATTCTTTTTGTGTTGAATAGATCATTTATCGAGGAAGGCTTTAGGCTATATAACATCACGCTGTGACTTATAGGAGCGAAGAAACAATGGAAAATGTGGAAAAAACGGGGAAAATATTCATCTTTGAGGGCTTCCGTTGCGTGCGCTGCGAAAACGGTAGAAGATACCAAAAAAATATGTATGAAAGAATTATTCCTCTTAAAATGATCTAAAAAAAAGTCCGCGACAGTATATGTCTATCTTTTAAGATTAACTCACTAGAACCGTTTTTATGGGAATCAAATTTGGCCGAAATTAATGCATTATTACCAATTATTTGTTAGAGTTGTATCAACATAGTAATATTAAACTTTATCCAAATAAATGTGTTGTTGATTAAGAGTAAGTAATTGTGAACAAAATTGTCTTTGTAATCACTTATTTTTAATGAACACCTTAGAAGATATTACAATTTTAAAATACTCCGATATAAAATTCACACACGCCGCATGATGTGCAAAATATGACGCTGCGCCTGGCCGGCGGACGAGGAGAGGGGTTGCTTGCGGGCGGCGCGGAGGGTTTTTTTTCTATGGTAGGTAAAAATCATCCAATGACGAATCCCGCTCTTGGGCGGAGCGGGAAACAGTGTCAGACTCTTACTGACTAAACAACCTACCCCGTTACTCCCTTGCCTTATTCCCAGAGACCCAGTATAACGCTTTCGCACCAACCCTCGGCTGCAAGAGGCTTCGACCCTGAAGAGCCCCACAGTTTGCTGACAACACCTTGAGGCGCGCGGGAGCAGTGCAGGCCGTCGACGACTTGGTCTCGGTCTGGACTGTTACCAGACAACCGGACGGCGAGCCACAAATTGCTCACCATCCGCAAGCCAGCGTCTATGGTGGCCGGATATCGGCGGGATCGCGGCGGCGACGGCTACGGCGAGGGCACCCGGGACGTCTCTTCCGCACGAATCCGGCGCAGGAATCTCCTGAACTTCCCATGTCCGGTGAGAACCTGCGTCATGGCCTGCGTGATGTCTATTCAACCACGCCTCAAAGAGGGCACTTACCACCGAGATTATGGCGTGCCCAAGTGGAGGGTGTAGCTCTATGAAGTACTTTTAGATAATTATGTTCTTTTAAAAACTAAATTGTCTAAATTAATAACAGAAATTGACACGGATAAAGTCGTGGGTAACAGCTATAATTTATAAAGCTGAGGTTGTTTGCAAAAATAAATATGATGCCCAAAATAACTATTCCACGCGGACGAAGTCGCGGGCACAGCTAGTGTATTATAATATTGACTGTTTCAATAGTCTAAAATAATCACGCAAATATTACGAAAGCGAAAGTTTGTGAGTTTAAGTTTGTGTGTTCATGATTCTTACTTCTTCACACCTGAACTGCTGAACAAATTTGGATGAAATTTGGCATACAGGTAGACCATAACCTAGAATAGAGTATAGAGTTCTTCTATATACCAGGAGTATGAGATAATTTGAATAACTTGACTATTAACACGCGGGCAATGCCGCAGGTAGCATCTAGTTACGAAATAAAGTTTTTGAATCACGATGAAAGAATATTATTATCTTTCATGCATCAATAATTTTTGGCAACGCCTGTAGGCAAATAAAAAATTATGAATACCAATATTAAAATTCGAAGCGATAAAAAACCGCATAAGTTTATAATTACACAGCTAAAAACGATAATGTGTGTCTTTAAAAATCTTACGAGCGCATTTATGTACTCCCCACGAACTTACTTTCACTCTTCCCCTTTCATTCAAAAGCAATATGCCCTCAAAATATATCTGCCTAACGCAATAATCATAACCGAAATGAAGGTGAGTAGTGGGACATTTTGGACCGGGACCGTGGTCCCAACTTCCAGCTAAAAGAATAATTAATATTTTTAGCAGTATTTAGGGACCACAAAGAAAAAGGCATCAACGGCCAGTTGTAGTTAAGTAGTGATTGAGTATTTTGTATGAACTCCGCTCGGTTCTATGTCGACTTGCGACCCCGTAACAGTGGTATTATTTTTATTAAAAAAAAAAGGTATTCAAAACTTTTGTTTTTTTGAGGCGCTTTTACAAAAGAAGCTTTATTTTTTGTTGTACCTTTAAAATATTTCAGTGACGTCATATCGTAGACATACATGTTTGAACCCGTAAGTGTAGTTCAGATTCGCGATTTTTTATTTTAATAGATAGGATAGGATAGGATAGAATAGGTAGATGAATTATAATTTAATTATTTCCAATTTAAATATTTTTGTAAATGCAATTTCATCTAATTCTATGTTATTTTTGTATTATTTTATTGTGTTCATGTTTTATTGTTTAATTTTTATAATATTTTTGTTACATTGCATGCAAATTTTTATCATATTATCATATAATTGACATCAAATACAATATAAATTGTTCTTGATTAATAAATAAAAATAAAATATAATAGTTATTAATCAAATTCATAATTTCAAGACATGTGACATCCATAAATTCGCACCAGGCCCGCGTGGTGGATTACGGCCCATTCCCTCACCTAGAAAGGAGGCCCAAGTCTCAGTAGTGAGAATTATTATAATAAGGCTGATGTTATGCTATGCTAATTTTTCAACAGGTTTTCTTTTACATTTCTGGGTTTCCAGAGGTTTAAAAACAGTTCAAAATGAGTAGAACCTAATCTTAAAGTACAGTACCAAATAAAACTGAATTTATTTTATTCTTGGTCTCAAAAGAGTACTCAAATTAGTTATTATTGTTTTACAGTTGGAATTAGGGACCGCGGTATCAGTCCAAAGATTCCCTCGACCCAATGAATTTTCTAGCTTGTTTACTTTTACATAACACCGTCAGTCATTTACCTTTCTCTGTTCGTTGACCGCTGTCCATTCAAGGCCAAGTGACGGCCAATTATAAGCGTTTTAATATAATTTACGCTTATTACAGGTTTTTTTGTTCCGTGCCTGATGACTTATCTTGCTGTGAGTTCTGAGAGTTCAGAAAAGTATCTGATTATTTTAAGATAATTAAACTAATTGGTCATTAATTTAGAAAGAAGTCAGAATAGTATAAAAGAAAGCATAGTTTGGTTTGATGTTTTACTATTTTTTACTACACGAAAATACTTTATCCTCTTGTGGTGTGCATCCCAAAAAAACTTATATTTTTTTAAGGTGTTGGAACAAAAGGGATGGCCAAAAAACTAAAGTATTCCTTCAGTTGCTCTCGGTTTAAGTCAAAGTAACTCTTACGTACAATTCCACAGTCTACGTATAAAGACCGGAAATGAGGAGGGAACACTCAAAAAAAGAAATTACTGTTTCGTAGAACTGTTATTAGAGAAAAATGTCTCTCCTTTCTTATAAACTTCGTATTAAACACTAAATATGTAATGCGTATTCATTGATCCAGTCACTCAGAACTCAAATTACATAAAAACTTATTAAAATTCATAAAGTACATAAAGGATTAAGACCACATCACATAACAAAGAAATTCGTGTTCTTTCCGCTTTTAAAAATTCCATAATCTCTCTCTAAAAATATTATTCCTTCCACGTTTCTTTGATATTAATCAAAATTTAACCATTAGTATTCCTGCCACGACCGGAATAAAGTATAGTTATGTCTATTTTAATTTGAATTAATCAAAACGTGGAAATACTATTACGTAAAATGTTTTATTCATTTATATAATCTTTTATTTTATAATTAAAGACTGAGCCTTTCTTTGAATTTATTTAGTCGATTTTAAATACGATTCTGATGGATTCTAACATGCAAATAAATTTCTTATGGATCTATATGAAGAGCGATGGGCAATTAGCCGTCCATTCGACTCTTCGACGGTGTGTAGTGTTCTAAACGTACCATAAGGGCCCAGCAGGGCTGTAGTCTTCCCCGACCCTAGGCCCTGTGTCCTAGACCCGGTGCTAGAATGCACATGGCAAACTAAAGGGTATACATACATATTTCTTCAGTGGGGGTGGCTTTAGTCGGTAAAAGTCTGATGCAGGATGCATCCTGCTCCGCTTTACAGCGGAAGAAGTCATTACATGAGTTTCTTCCTTAAAAGTCTACTTGCATGTCAATTTTGTCAAAATCCATTCTGCCGTTTGAGTATAAAAGTAGTAACAAACGTACACACACATACATACAAACTTTCGCCTTCTGATTTTTGATTGAAAAATTGATTAATCACACTAATAGATGTGATTCATCAAATTGTACCACAGTTAACACAACGAACTCCAAAAATAGTATCTTTAACATAAATAAATTGCTATGGGCGGTCTACTCTCTGTGAAACTACACACCTTATGGCTTAAACTCCCCAGACCCAAGCCAACGCCGGCGTTGGCATACCTATTTTATTTCTATTATGTATTCAAAAGAATAAATAAAATTACCAAAACTATGATTCGCCAAATTAGACAATACACTGATCGTGTATAATGTATCATATGGCCAAGATCATCAAAATAAAGGAGTTTTATTTTGATGATCTTGATGAACATACTTTAAAACTTTGGACAAATCAAAAGAGAAATAAATTCTTTGCTTTTGCTTTCATGGCTTGATTTGGTGGCTTTTCCAAACATACTCACAGCCACCGATTTAGACTGCTTAAGCACAAGCCACATTATTTTGCAAAACATAGTTATTATCACATCTCACGGTAGGAAGTTACAACAATGCTTATTGTTTAATGTGCCAACGTTTTCTAATGTGTAACATAACATCTTTCTATATATATATGTTACGCTCAAAGATCGAAAACGCTCATTGAGCGGAAGAATAGCTCACAACGCGTTGTGGTTAAAGTAAAACATCCACATGGCGAAATTCGTGTTATGGCTCTAATGAAAACGCGCACGACGCGTTGTGGCAATCAAAGAAAGACCAAATAGCAAAATTCGTGTCGTGGCTTACATGCTATTTGATCTCAACGCGTTGTGGCAATGAAGAAAAGCCATGACGCGTTCTGAGCATTTATTGTGTTAACCATATCACGACGGACAGATTGTAACTTGTCGGTGTCGGCTCGGGTGCAAAGACGCATTGAAACATCAGTTTTCTTCATTTCTTTTCTGTTTATGAGAGAGAATTTTAATGTCAGCGCTAAGTATGACGAATAAAAAAGAATTGTTTTACGATAAATTACGTGAGTTTGTGGAAACAAGCACTGATCGCAGTTTTATCATGACTACAGAAAAATATGAAATGTTACTTAATGAAACAAAACAGTCTCAACTTCTTAAAAAGACAAAGGAGTCTCTGTCTTCGAAGCAGTATCGACGTCTTAAACGATATGATGTCTTAAAGATTGGTGATACTGAAAAGTTGGTTGAAGCTGGAATAGAAAGCTCAAGTTCAAAAATTCGATATTTCTGCAAAACAGATGAACTGTTTGATATTTTGGAAAAAGCACATACTAACGTCGGTCACAAACGGACTAGAGGTAAGTTATTTTTGTTAGAGTTGTACAGTGCCCTTATTATTTTAAGTGAATTAGGAGTAGGTAATTTACAAATGATTAATATTTTGTGTTCAGTGATTTGTTACTTAATACGTTGATTTTTTTAAATATAAAGTAATCTCAATAAATAACAAATATAGTTTCATTTTAATTTATATAATTAATATACTTAATATATTTGATAATCAGAAACACGTTATGCCGTGATTTTATAAAATAAAAAATTTTCTTAAGGACATCTACCAAAACATTTTCAACCTAGGCCTAGTAGGATCCATATCGGAAAGTAGTGTGCGTCGTAATTAAATAATATTCCATACGCGTCATGGCTTTTCTTCATTGCCACAACGCGTTGAGATCAAATAGCATGTAAGCCACGACACGAATTTTGCTATGTGGTCTTTCTTTGATTGCCACAACGCGTCGTGCGCGTTTTCATTAGAGCCATAACACGAATTTCGCCATGTGGATGTTTTAGTTTAACCACAACGCATGGTGAGCTATTCTTCCGCTCAATGAGCGTTTTCGATCTTTGAGCGTAACATATACATTTCTTTTGAACGTGTGTTTTTTACCAAGTCCTCCTGAAACGCTTAACCGATTTGAGTAAAATTTTGTGCATATATTTTAATAAATCCTTAGATGATTTTGAAAAACAATTGAACAGGTAAAATCGCAGTTATAGCTACTAGAACATCTGTATTACTTGTTTGAAACAAGAAATAGTTTAGAGTTAGCTATCTATAGATAATCCCTGAATGTGATGGATTTTATTTTCGGAAAAAATCTCTTCTCGAACTTTTATACATTCTCTCGTTAATTTATTAGATATTCTGGTAACTTAAAAAAAAAGTTCAACGCAAAAACAAGTGTTTTACAGTTTACAAATGCAGTGCGTAAAAACACCTGTTTACTTTTCTTAAAAATCTTTGGCCCTTACTTAGAATTACTTTTGCGAATGCATCCAAAAACACAGTCACGGATACAAGACACCCGGAACAACTATCTATAGCTTAGAAATATTAGTTATGTACAGGGATCGTACCCGCGACACGTAACTGTAGCCGCCAATCGATCACCCACCGCGCCAATCGTACTATCAATTTCTCCATCTACATTTTGACAACTTTTTGACATTAGTTGTCTCTGAAATGATATTGCAACGATTGCAATTTGAATTTCGAACGATTTTTTTTTCTAATACTTAAAGTCAGCCTTCACGACTTTCTACGTCAACGAAACAAAACACAATCGATCATTGAGCTATCAAAGAAGTTTAAAAGCAAATAAAGTTGATTGTGTAACTTTCTTCTATCTGTAGAGCGAGTGCGAGTCGCGTCAGGCAATGCGTTCGTTTTTGTTGAAGCTTACGTAATGTTCGAGCTGCGTCATGCCGCATCAACGGTCATTATCACATCGTCGGCGAGATGTTAAACAGACTGTTACTGACAATTTTATTGAATTTCGTTTTATGTTTTTTAGGTAAACTTTGCGCATTAGTCGTTGAAGGGTTTTAAAAAACGTACATCGATTCGGAAAAAAGTTCGAAATTGTTTTATGGTTTGTATACGTGTATTATAACTAACTTTTACCACTTCTCCCACGTGAAAGCAGAAAATATAAGGCTATAATCACGTAATAATGTAGGTAGCATCCTACTGATGCAAAAATTTTCAAAATGAATCCAATAGTTTTTAATTTTATTCATTACAAACAAAAATAAAAATATTTTCTCATTATAACATAAGTATAGATAAATAATTGAGTTGTCTTTAAATAATTGGTTGTCATTAATCTGATGATAATCCTACCATCTTTAAAAATCATGCTGAGTAAGCTTTTCGTTTTCGCGAATGAATACATCACTTTATTTATTTTTTTAACAAATTCATTGCGAAGCTTTGAAAAATCATCTAGTAGCCTTGGACAATTAGCCTAATTTCTAGCTGATTTACCATTTATGTACTATTCATGTCAACATAAAAATATAATAAATTCGGCCTCATCATCAACAACTTGCACATTCAGTAAAACAAGGGCCCAATTTTAATTGTACAAGAGAGCCACTTGTTTCTGTTTGATATTTAGAACAGTCTTATTGTCTACACTAATATAATAAAGAGGTAAAGTTTGTTTTTTTATTTTTTTGTTTGTAGGAGGTAATCTCTGGAACTAATGGTTCGATTGGAAAATTTGAAGCTATAATAGAAAGCATCATTACTCTTGAGTGACATAGGCTATAAAATATTTATATAATATAGATATTAACCGAGCCATCACAACTTTTGTCTCACAAAATTTTCCGCGGACGAAGTCGCGGGCAGAAGCTAGTATATTATATTTTTCTAAATTCCATAAAAGTCATAAAAATCTAAGTTTCCATAAAATAAACTATTCACAATAGTTAATTTAGACTAGTTTCTAATATTTTTTCAAGCATATTGACATACAAATAATTAAATCAATTTTCTACCAACGAAAGTGGGAATGCAATTTCCTACTTGTAGCCTTACCATAACTCGTTAAAATTTTACTTTTGCGAGTGAGAAAAAGGAATGGGATTATACAGTGTATAAATTTATAGTGTTTAGCTACATAGGGCGTATACTATACGCCCTTTTAACTCTATCCCTTTTAACAGTTCCGATTTGATCGTAAAATGGATCGTGTTGAAGGCTCATGGTAGGGTCTCTGAGCATCACAGCACCTACTCCAGCAAGCAGTAAGAAATTACTTAATAGCTGAAACCTGCGTGCTCAAACACAAATGGTAAACTTTCGTGAAGCATAGACTCACTTCTGCTATATGGTTTTATGACTTTTCACTGTTCATAAAGAAAGTTGTGAAACTGCAAGCTCTATTCAGCGAGATGATTTATTTAGTGATGCGCTTGCACATAAAGTACTAGCGTTTTATACTGATGAGTTATTGTTAGATAATTTCATCGAATAAAATATTTATGAAGCCGACATTTTGATAGTTATTTTATAGTTTCTTTATAAGGTAGTAATATGAAATCATTGGCGAATCATAAACAGCTAAGTCATTAATTTTGTGATGGCGTACAGTTGATAGGTTATGTGATTCCACACAGAGAAGAAAAACTCATTAATCACTACAAAGGTTTAGTACACCATAGTAATTAAAAAAAATGCTATTTAGGCTTGTTTCAAACTAGATTATACTACAAAGTTAGCAGAAACTAAAAAAAAATCTCGCCGAATGACATCGAAAAGGTCACACGGCTACAGGTACCATAACAGGTATTTCTTCAAAATATATCACTATTTACATTTATATCCTAATATTTATTTAGTAAGCAAGCATATAATAAAAAAATATCCGCAGCTAAACTGATGTCAAAAAGTTCTCGACAAATACATCATTCCACCATTATTTTTATTAATAATAAAAAAATAACTTTACAAATATAAGTATCTATACGTTAAAAATTACTTAGTCTAGAAAGTCATTTAACCATAAACTATACATAGAAAAATTGCAAATGTCACAAAGTTCTCATAAGTGCAATAATGAATATACATACATACCCAAAAAAAAAATTAGTAATAAAAACAGTACTTTACGTTTACGAGTAAAATCCAATTTTTATTTAGTCTAGTAAGCAATAGTTTAACCAAAAACTATCCACAATCAAACGACAAGATGTCAAAAAGTTCTCGCCGAATGACATTGAAAAGGTCATACTGCTACAGGTACCGTAATAAATAAACCTTCCCAAAAAATCTTTACTACATCAAAAAGCTAATATTTATTTAGAGTAAATATCTCAGCGCTTCAGCGTAACTGCTCTTTGGTAAATCAGCACAAAGGAGACTCACTTAAGGCGAAGCTATCAAACCTCTTTAATTTATGTAAATAATGATGATTTATTACACTTTATTTTACATTACATAATAAGCACACAAAAATATTGGTAAAACAAATGTAAGGATGCTTGACAACCTTCGAATGGAATGAAAGAAATACACATATTTTGTTCAAAATTCAAAAGTATTTGCTCAAAACTGTTGCTAAAATTTTGTGTCAAGGTAAAAGGAGGCGAAACATTTTAGATTAAATTTTATACTTTGACTTTTGACTAGACATGTTCTGTTTTTTGGTCCTCATCGAATAACATGCATTCACTTATTTTGTTTTCTTATTAGGGTAAGGTAAAACATTTTATTTTTCTATTATTTTAATATTTAATAGTCATTAATTTATTTTCACTGTAACAACCACCAGTTTCTAATTTTTTATTTTTTATATTGGTGTATTTCTTCTTCCAAATACACCAGTAACGTTCTTACCTTAAGGAGTTGTCTCGCTTGACTTATAAATCGACCTCATCTAGTTTAAACTAACGAAAACATTTACGTATAAAAGCTTTTTTTAATCTATTTGCCAAACAAATATCATTTATCAAACATGCTCGTACATGTAAACAGAAAATTGCCTTACACGACAAATCTTACATATTTCAAAATCTTAAGAAAAACAACGAGAAACAAGTGGTTGACTCTAGATAACTCGTGAACTGAATTAAAAATGAACAGATGTCATAACCTGGATATCTAAACACCATGAAGAGACAAAGCTTGTTGTTGTTAATAACAAAATTGCACATCTGCTGCACAAAGGAGGTTTCGACCGCATTTGTTGGCTGGTACCTATATTTATGTGCTCATATCTAGAAAACTGCTGATATATTTTACAAAATTTTTAAAAACAAAATAAAGCCGTTTACCCTTAACCTTTCGAATACTGTAATTACAGAAACAATTAAAAGACGATAGGTGTGCGGACACCGGTGATCTTGGAGCTTAATGAATTAAAAATTATATAGAACTACATACCAGCAGTGAATTTATTATAGTTAAAAGTTACCAAAGTGTAAATTTACCAAATTTACCAATTAAGTGTAAATTTACCAAAGTGTAAATTTTAACGATAATAAATTCTTAACTTGTTGATTGATATTTTTGTTAGTGTAAAATTGATTGATTAACAGATAATTTACTATTTATACTACGTAAACACTTCATAAAAATTGTGTAACTTTTATCAAAATACTTCAACGCTTAAGTGTATTTGATTTTTTATTATACATGCGTTCGTAGTACCTAAGGAGCTAAATTAAATAGGTGACAAAAGTTTGTATAATTGTTATCATGTATATAAATATCATTATCACATCATTAATATCATTTGGTGATATGCAACCCCGTCAAGTACAACTTTTTAGTTTCTATAAATTCACCCAGTCCTAATAATAAATAAAAACATTAAACATTCCATCTAAAAAGTTATTTTGATTTTGTCGTCAAACTAATGAAAGCATGCTCACTCATAATAATTTCTTTAAATGGCAAATCAGAAATCATTAAATTTTACAACCAACGCCAGTGTCGTATAATTTCCGCAATTATTTTGCAAATTGGTACCGGTAACGTTGATATTAACTTTCTGAGTTTTATGTCTCTATTAGTCCTTATGAGTACAAACGTAATCACTAAATTATAAATAGATAGCTATACTCTTTATTGTAGGACACCATTTTCATTGCTTCAATATTTTTAATTCATGTAGTTAATCATATTTTTTGTTTTGTACATTAAATATATTTATATTTAATATATTTAAATCTATACTAATATTATAAAGCTGAAGAGTTTGTTTGTTTGTTTGTTTGTTTGAACGCGCTAATCTCAGGAACTACTGGTCCGAATTGAAAAATTCTTTTTGTGTTGAATAGATCATTTATTGAGGAAGGCTTTAGGCTATATAACATCACGCTGCGACTAATAGAAGCGAAGAAACAACGGAAAATGTGGAAAAAACGGGGAAAATTATTCACCTTTGAGGGCTTCCGTTGCGTGCGCTGCCAAAACGGTTTAAGATACCAAAAAAATATGTATGAAAGAATTATTCCTCTTAAAATTATCTAAAAAAATGTCCGCGACAGTATATGTCTATCTTTTAAGATTAACTTACTAGAACCGTTTTTATGCGAATCAAATTTAGCCAATTTTTACCGATTATTTGTGAGAGCTCTATCAACATAATAATATAATCTTTATCCAAATAAATGTGTTGTTGATTAAGAGTATGTAATTGTAAACAAAATTGTCATTGATATCATTTAATTTCAACGAACATCTTAGCAGATATTACAATTTTAAAATAACTCCGATATAAAATTCACACGCGATGCATGATGTGCTAAACTTGACGCTGCGCCTGGCCGACGGGCGAGGAGAGGGGTTGCTTGCGGGCGGCGCGGATGGGTTTTTTTATGGTAGGTAGAAATCATCCAATGACGAATCCCGCTCTTGGGCGGAGCGGGAAACAGTGTCAGACTCTTACTGACTAAACAACCTACCCCGTTCCTCCCTTGCCATATTCCCAGAGCCCCGGTATAACGCTTTCGCACCTACCCTCAGTTGCAGGAGGCTTCGCCCCTGAAGGGCCCCACAGTTTGCTGACAACACCTTGAGGCGCGCGGGAGCAGTGCACGCCGTCGACGACTTGGTCTCGGTCTGGACTGTTACCAGACAACCGGACGGCGAGCTACCCATTGCTCACCGTCCACAAGCCAGCGTCTAAGGAGACCGGATATCGGCGGGATCGCGGCGGTGACGGTGACGGCTACGGCGAGGGCGCTGTTGCCTTTGCCTTATGCGGTCGGCCTCCTCCTTTACGAGCATTACTGCTTTGCAGAAGGAGGCGACCGCTTGCCATTCTTCTTCGCTGCGAACTATGGCCTGAACCAAGGCCCGGCGCGAGAGGTCGCCGCCGCTGATCAACCCCACGAGGACACGGCGATGCTCTTCTCAAGCGGGGCACACCTCCACCGTGTGCTCCACCGTATCCTCCGGGCTGACCATACAGTGGCGACACCCGGGCGTCTCTTACTTCTTCCCATGTCCGGTGAGAACCTGCGTCATGCGGAAGGTGAGGATGCCGTGATAGATATCACGCCTCAAAGAGGGGACTTACCGCCGAGATTATGGCGTGCCCAAGTTGGGGTGTAGCTCTATGAAGTACTTTTTAACCGACTTCAAAAAAAGGAGGAGGTTCTCAATTCGATTGTATTTTTTTTTTTATTTTTTTTTTATTTTTTTTTTTATTTTTTTTATGTTTGTTACCTCAGAACTCCGTCGTTTATGGATGGATTTGCAAAATTTTTTTTGTACTTGAAAGGATATGCTTCCAGATTGGTCCCATTTTTTTCAAAATTGAGTTTTGATGATGGGATCCATGAGAAATCGAGGGAACTCCTCAAATATTATAGGCAACTATATAGTTTTTTTATATTTTCATCGAGAACTCAAGCATTTACAGTCAAAAAGTAACATTTGATGAGGTGGAACTGGTGAAGAAGATCAGAAAATGGCTAACGAAACTTGACACTCGCATAGATATCACAATTAAGGTAGTTAAGCAACTTTGAAAATGCACTATAAACCAATGATCTTCAATAATTATGTTGAAAATGTTATCATCGAACTGATCGGATGATGATGATGGAGCTGGAAGGTAGGCACTGGCACTGCGTAGCTAATTAATATATCCTAGCCGTGTTTGGGCTTGTTAGAATTGTCATAAGATGCACTTTGGCTGTAAGATACTATTGAACTGATGTGATGATGAAGCTGGAAGGTGGAAGGTCGGCATGGGAACTTCAAAGTAAAATAATGTATCCTAGCATTGTTTGAGCTTATTAGAGCTGTCATGGGCAATGCTGTCAAGGTCAATGGAAAGGGCTATGCTCGGAATTTCCTTGCGTGTTCGAATCAGAAATGAAGAAATGCGCAGGAGAACCAAGGTCACCGACATAGCCCGAAGAATTGCCAAACTTAAGTGGCAGTGGGCAGGGCACATTGCTCGTAGAACAGATGGCTGATGGGGCCGAAAGGTTCTAGAGTGGCGACCGCGCACCAACAGACGCAGCTTTGGAAGGCCTCCCACAAGGTGGACCGATGACCTGGTGAGAATCACGGGAACGCGATGGATGCGAGTCGCACAGAAATGGTCGTTGTAGTGACGCTTGGGGGAGGTCTATGTCCAACAGTGGACGTTTTCTGGCTGAAATGATGATGATTATGAGAGCTGTCATAAGATGTACTCATGAAATGAATCATAAGTATTTCATGCATCATATCATCTCTCCACGAGATCAAAACGATTACACTGTAACAATATATGTATTCCTACTGATATGACATTGGTAACTTTTTCAAAAGAAATGTAGGAACGATATTGACTTCGTTGCCATAACACATTATAATAAAAAACACTAAACGGCTACAAATAAAAAAAACTTTTTACAAAAAAAAAAACCGCCTTCAAAAAAAGCCAAACGACAAAAGTTCCTACACTAAAAAGTTAAAAATAAAAATTTGAATTGCTGTAAAGAAACTTAATTTATAGGTAAATTTATTTCACATTAATATTTTGCAAATATTCAAAATTTATTACTTCTTTTTGGAGTCGGTGCCAGCCAAGGCAAGGAATTACGAATGGGCAACAATCCCTTGAAAAACTACCTCTAACTTAACTATAAAACTACTTAGTACCTATTTGCATACTCAAATATATAATACTTAACTAAGACATAAATACATATTAGACTTCTCTAAAAAAACATCCCATTTGCACATTTTTTTCAAATAAAAAATATATACTTACAAAAACCTTCTGCAACATTTTAAGTACATTGAAAATGTTTAAGCATTGCAAGCACAAGCAAAGCTACCTAACATTAAGTTACAACAATAAAAATGCTGGCACCGACTCCAAAAAGAAGTAATAAATTTTGAATATTTGCAAAATATTAATGTGAAATAAATTTACCTATAAATTAAGTTTCTTTACAGCAATTCAAATTTTTATTTTTAACTTTTTAGTGTAGGAACTTTTGTCGTTTGGCTTTTTTTGAAGGCGGTTTTTTTTTTTGTAAAAAGTTTTTTTTATAGATAATTATGTTCTTTTAAAAACGAAATTGTCTAAAATAATAACAGAAATTGACACGGGCAAAGTCGTGGGTAACAGCTATAATTTATAAAGCTGAGGAGTTTGTTTGCAAAAATAAATATGATGCCCAAAATAACTATTCCACGCGGACGAAGTCGCGGGCACAGCTAGTATTAAATATAAAAACATTATACACATATTAAATACTAGCTTTTTCCAGCGGCTTCGCCCGTGTACATAAAATATAACCTATGTCACTCAGGAGTAAAGCAGCTTTCTATTGTTGCTAAAATTTTTCCAATCGAACCAGTAGTTCCAGAGATTACCCCCTACAAACAAAAAAACATAAAAACAAAAAAACAAACTTTACCTCTTTATTATATTAGTGTAGATAAAACATTAAATATATTTAAATATATTTTTTGTTAATCTAAAATGTCTAAAAAAAATAAAATTGTAAAATCAACTTGTTAATCAACAACAGAATTAAATTTAAACAACAACAACAATTAAAAGAGCCGTGCTAAGCCAAAACGCTCCTATCTAATCTATAGTTTAAAAAATAACGCAACGAATATTTAAAAAAAAAAACGTATGACTTATTAAATGCAGCGTCAAACTTTACTCTTTATAATGTGACGATAAATTAATGAAGGATGTTTTACGGTATATTATGTATATTCCTTCATGAAAACTTAAAGTTTACCAGAAACATTTCAGAGATACACCAATACATATCGTAAAAATTTCTAATTTCTCTGCCTAAACCTTCAAGATAATATGACGTGATCTTTGAACTTCACAATCAAAATTAGCTTAGACTTTTTTTTATAGGCAGACTTAATGCAACAAGGCATTATCTACCAGTCAACCTTTGGGTTAAAAAAAACAACACTGTGGTTGGTTTTTTCATTATTTCCTTAAAGGTTTTTTGTACACTTCAGTGACAATGTAAATCCAATTGTACAGTTACAAATAATTTGTAACAAAAAACTAAGTTCTATTTTTTAAACAAATGTAGAGAGGAATGTAATATTTTGGCTGGTCTATAATTGTGCTTGACTAAAATATCATTGAACATGCCAACATCCGTTTCAGATGATTTTATTTGTTACTAGTGACCCGCCCCAGCTTCGCACTGGTGCAAGGGTGATACATTATGATACAAGTGCAGGAAGCTTGTCATTGCGACCGAGGCGAAATTCGGACGAGCCGTAAGCGAGTGTGTTATGGAGCCGAGGGCTGCATTGACAAATCTGCACGTGTGTCAAACGACGTTTTTCAATACACTTACGACTTGTGAAAGAAAGAAAAAACGTTTAATCGTATCTCAAATATACAGTAGAAATATAATAATTTTTAGCATTCAAATCTGCTCTGGTCAGTTTCTAATTTCGTGGGGTCGCCCAGCGCCTCGTGGGGGACGCCTCGCGCCTGATTCGATAAAATAAATAAAAAAAAAATCACCCTTAACCGTGACGACAAGAAAGGAATAAAAAGCCCTTGTTGTGATAAATTCAAAAAAGCACTTGGGTGATATACATGCTATATTGAACCTAATAGGAGTGCGATAAGAGGCAGTTTTCGAGTAAGTGTATTGAAAAATAATATATTATGCAAGTATTTATACATATAAACTTTCCTCTTGAATCACTCTATCGATTAAAATAAACTTCATCAAAATCCGTTGCGTACTTTTAAAGATCTAAGCATACATAGGGACAGCGGGAAGCGACTTTGTTTTATACTATGTAATGATTTATTATTTTTTATTATACACTTTCACTTAAAATATATTGAAAGAAAAACAAAAAAATATATATTTGAAATTGAAATTTTCGTGAGTTCTTATTGCGGTCCTTTTGTTATAGTATCGATTACAACACACCACATACAATCAACTTAGTTGTGTACCAATATGTTTACCTTATCATATTCCCTTTAGTAAATAAAAGTGATGGCCCTTAAGGACGTTTCGTCCTCCCCCCGACGGCCCCCTCACTACTCGTCCGCCGGTCGGACGAGATCCAAGATGCAAGAATGCAGGTCCACGGCAGTGCTTCGCTTTCGAAATAACTCGCCACTCGCGAACATTTCTTTCATGTTGGATGGTAAAGTCGCGTAGTTTTTTGTAAACACTTATATTAACTCATATTAAACCTCATTTTCAACCTCAAATACTGATTAGCAGATTCTATATTTAAAACTACGTAATCTAATCTTATTTTAAGAATGTTATTAGATATTATACTTTTGAGCCGCGAGCGAACACGTTATGTTTCTTTCTATTATGTGTCTAATAATGGTGTTCGAAAGGTTAATTTATTGATTACCAACTAAATGTTTTTGTTTGTAACAAATAATAAATAACTTAGTGTATATAAACTAATAAAAATACATATGTATCAGACGTACTTATTCCTATAAACACATGCATTTGACATCAAAAGGTGAGACATAAAGTAAGAAGTAAACTTACTTCAGCTGGCATTATTTGTGTGCCAATAGTTCCTCATACCACCTGAAGAAACACAGTGGTATAACAATATTTCCTGTAAAATAGTCATTAAACAACAATTTCCTCGGGAATTATCAGAATTATTATTACTTTACAGCAAAGCAAGACACTGAAAATTACCTACTCCCTTGCATTGAGAAGTTCTTCACGTTACGAACAAAATAATATTTCTATGGTTTATTTTATTATTATTTGTA
The DNA here is from genome assembly GCA_029852875.1 of Mythimna loreyi. Taxonomy (NCBI): domain Eukaryota; kingdom Metazoa; phylum Arthropoda; class Insecta; order Lepidoptera; family Noctuidae; genus Mythimna; species Mythimna loreyi. Next base: position 11,694,306 of record CM056792.1, read on the forward strand.
TAAATTGATATAAAACGTGATTATTCCTTCTTATTTATAAAACGTTTTTAAATATATCAAATTTTTCGAAAGCATTGGTTTCTATTTAACGAACCGTTTTACTTCAAAACAAAGTTTTATTCTATTAAAACAGTTATTATTTAAAACAAAAAAAAATAATAAGAAAAATTAAGTTTATATAATATGTAGAAAAATTGCCTACACATGCCCCGGTATTCAGAAAAATTGTTCATTACAATAGCTGAACTTTTAAAAGCTCAAATCATGATTCTAAATTGGTACATCTAAATAAATTGTCAGTACACTTAAACTCAATTTTGGATCAAATTATAAACGTTTCCTATAAACACAATTATGTAATCAAATTGATTTAAATGATCATTCGTAACAAATATAATAATAATATAATATATTCGACAACTATCACACAACGCCGTCTAGACTCAAGCTAAGCAGAGCTTGTGTTATGAGTACTAGACTACTGATAAAAATACTTATATATTTCTAAATATATACATATTATAGATAAATTACACCCAGACACTGAACAAATGATCGTGCTCATCACACAAACATTTGTCCTGGGTGGGAATCGAACCCACGACCTCCGGCATAGCAGTCAGGGTCACTAACTACTAGACTGACAGGCCAGTCAAATGTATCATGGCGTCTCTTATCCCCATCCTATCTAAACCACTATAATACAAGAGACGGACATCCTTCGCAGCTTCCTAGAAACCTGAAGGATAATTTACTAAACAGGATAGCCAGGTATCCGGTTATCCACTTGATGTATTCTTATCCCCGCAAATTATACATATTAAGTGCCTCCCATCACGCAACATCTAATGTCAATATTGCAGGCCTTCTGAAGGATTACCTACAGCAGTGTCAGTCAGGAAATTATAGTAGAAAGAAAGTATGTTTACGGTTACATAAAATATACAAAAAAAATTTTTAGAAATTTAAACTTAAAACTATATCTGTCTCACAATTTCGTTCAGTTCAACAATATACTATTTAGTAGTTACTTGAAACAGATTTTTAACTAAACCTTAACTTGAATTTTCGGATGCAAATCAATTTTATTTGGTGCATAAAACCAGTATTTATATTAAAAAAAAAAACTCGTTACAGTAAACTTAAAATGTCACTCACCTTTTCGAATTAATTTCGACTGCACCAAAACTATATATTTACAAATGTCACTTCAAATAAAAAATCCAGAAAGACACAACACTATTCACATATTAAAATTTCAGTTCCACTACAGAATAAATAAATAAATAAAATATTCTTTGAACAAAAGAAACTTCAATACGGTTGAGAATGGTGGTTTTCGTAGCACTAGAAGGCAAAAGAGTTCAACGCGCGGGCTGTCTGTGAGCCGGCCCGTCGTGTACTGAACCCGCGCGCGAGGCCGTGCACTATCTCTTCGTACAACCTAACGTACCTGATAACGCATACCTAACAACCATCTTGATACTTTGCCTTCTTATTTCAAAAATAGTCCTTTTTCTATTCAGCCATATTTGAATTGATTTTTTTTTTTTGCAGCTTGATCGAATAGTATTTACGTAGCGCTAGTGCGGTCGCTGCCTTCGATTGATACAATCATGGATGAAAAGTAAATGGTTCTTAATAAACGATGCACCGCAAGAGCACTAAGTTAACCTTTTTATCGGGAGCTTTAAGCTCGGCGGTGAGTTAAATAAAGTGGTTTCTAAATATAAACGGCGTATCTGGACGCGCCATTGGCAGGTGCGAGCCTACGCGTATGGCTTTTTTGCCACCATCTCTATTTTTTTTATTACATTTTGTATTTTTTTAAAGAGACAATTTTATAATTAAAGCTAGTGCGTTTATCGTCGGCCGAGAGAAGTTTTACCAAGAAACTTTGCTTGATTATATCTATATGTCTTATCCAACCGACTTAGTACTACAAAATGGTAATTAATTTTATTTATTAACAATGTCTACAAGTTTTTATTTGCAGTCTTTATAATTAATATGATGTTTTACTGCGCTTGTGCAGATAATGTCGCATTTTTCAACGATGTAGTTGTAAATGGAGATAAAATCGGGAATGTTAAAAATAAAAAATTGCGTACATAAATAAAATTAATCTCTGTTTGCATTCATCATCATTATGAGTTGTTAAATGTTATGTCAGTTATGAGCATCATTTTAATCGTTATGTGCTTCTACATGAACTGATAGCAACTCTTTATGGTTAATCGAAAGAGTTAATTGAGAAAAAGAAGTACCTTTAATGAAATGCAATTGCTAGCGTATATAACGTCGAAATAAAAGAGTAGAACTGTCTTGTAGACAAACGATATATCTATAACAATTAACTAGGAGTTGTAGTGAACAGACTGGGGTGCGGGGTGTGGGGGGGAGATGAAGGGAGAGACGGGGGAGAGAGAGGGGGGAAGGTGCGGTAATTAAAAAGAGCGTAATGCGCGTATGGTCCCACGGCCCGGTACCGTTACCGCGAACGTAGCTAATGAAACTGAGGAAATACTGTAGCGAATGGTCCAAGGGAAAACTCGAAGCGGTTTGGTAAAAGTCAAAGTCAAAACGTTTATTGCGAACTAAGCGTACAACGGTATGACTCAAAGTCAAAGTCAAAATGTTTATTGCGAACTAAGCGTACAATGTTGGTGTTATGTTAATATTTACGACTTAACACCCTTTTACAAGCACTGCAATTATCATGCGCCAGCAATTTTTATCCTAAGTAAGTATGCATTTAACATTATAATAATAATGGTACTTAATTATGTTGCATTACTACAATTAAATATAGTACTTAGTTATGGTTGTATTAAAATAAAATGTATATAATAATTTAATTTCTGAAATATTTCGGTTTTATGCTAACTCATGTAGAGTTAGTTTAAAATTTAACAAAAATAACAAATTAATTCGCCGAGATTATTTGAATCTAACTCAGGGCAATCCTTGCTTTAAATTATAATTTAAAAAACAATTACTATTTTTCAATCAATTTCTGTTACGAGAGGCTAAAGTAGTTCAGTTTATGAAACAAAAAAATGGTCGAAAAATAAATGTGAACAACTGTAAAAAAAAAAAATAACACACTCAAATCGAAAACCTCCTTTTCTATTTAAATCGATTATAAAGTAATGAATTCTCACCAACCAATTGCATTACTTATGTGAATAGCGTTTGATTTTATTTATTTATTTATTGGCACACCAACAGCAATGTATACAAGAATATCACATAAAATAATACGAAAATAGTTTACACTGGTATGCATGCCTATTACAGGTATAAACAGCTTACACTTGATGTTTTTTTTATGGTGTTAAAAATCACCTAATAACGAATACGAGAGGGAAACAGTTTTAACAGTGACAATGGCTGTCTCTGTTTGTTCCCTGCAAGAAACTAAATTGTGTGTGGCTTACAGATCTTCTGGATCTTCATGCTCCTACTGCAATTTTTATGGTGTACAATAAAGTGTATATCTATCTATCTGGGTGTCTTCGACTTCACATGTTCGTAAACGTACCCTTAATAAGGAGTTAATACTAAGTGAGGAGCAAAATTAAAAAAAAAATACTAGTTTTATAGAAGCAAACGCCTCTGCTGGTATTTTGTGGCACACACCAACATTCTGGTCTTGGCGTGTGCTTAAATCTTAACTAATTTCCACTCCACCCTTATCTAATCTGAGATACGTTGTGTCATCAACCTTGTAATGGGGACAATCCCACCTCGTAAGTTTTAAGTACATTTTTAACGCTTATTTAGTATTTTAATTGCTTTAAGTTACAATGTAAGCTTACACTGAACGAGTGGACGCTCTAGAAAAGTTAGTAGACTATGGTCATTGTATTTGTTTTTGGATCTGTGCTATTAACTCTTATTTTTATGTCTTACCAGCTTTAGCCAGTGGATATGCAAGCTTGAAAGTAAAAATATATCCTAGTTAAAATATACCACTCAGTAATACAGTAGCATTTTACTGGTAAGAGAATTTTCATACAAACTTACAATTCATCACCTCTTTATAATATTAGTATTTTGTTTAGTCAGTAATAATCTGACACTTCATATATTTGTTTTAAACTTTATTGTACACCTTATGAACAGGTTAAACATTTACAAAACTAAATGTACAATAATTGGCGGTCTTATCGCACAGGGCAATTTCTTACAGACAACCTTAGGATGGACTAAAACGAAAGGAGATAGATTTGGGGCGGTCAGTGTATAAAAATCATATATATATATTATTTACGTACAATAATAAAAATACTCATATAGGCACAATATCAATTAATTTACTAATAAATATCAAAATTTAAAAAAATAAGATTGAGAAAGGAGATCATCATCAGATGATGATGATGAGTGTTACACTTCACGCTACATTTGATGATTTTTTCTAAATTAAATAAGATATTTGTAACTGTTGAACAATGAGTGAGTTTACATATTTGTGTAAACACGCAGAGTACAGCAGTTTCCAAGAGAGGGATATTAATTCTTTTTAAATCGTAACAAATAAGGAACCACTCGTTCAAATTGAGAAGTTCTATTAGTATTAGATACCTTATTTATCGCGGAAAGATATATAACATACAAACCTATGAGGAATAGCAGCGAAGCAGTAACCAAAGTCACGAGTAAAATCGCGGAAGACAAAGTTGGAGTGCTGTTCTCTAAGAAAACAGCCTTGAGCGCAGCGCTGGCCGCAGCGACGAAATCCTAATTGATACATAGGATTTACAATTTAATAACCCTATATATAGGATTGTTAATCCAATATACCTATTTGGATTTTGTCGCACGTTTTCTTAGAGAATACTACTGCAGCTACTAATGACTATGGACAATAATAACATAACACACGTCATAATCATCATTTGACACATCCACAATGGATGCACTTTAAATGCCAGCAAAGAGCAGAAGAAGTTAAGTAAAGTGATACCAATAGAAAGCTGTGACAGTTTCCACGGCACGCATCGGGGTCGCCCATTGTGGAACGGTTATTGTCTACGGTGGTATTTGATTGCGCCAATGGGTAGTTGTATATAGTTATGAATGTCAAAGAATTTTTATATCATAATAGTGGAATGTGTCTCGCATCCATTCCCGCGATCTTCACCAGGTCATCGGCCTGCCTTGTGGAAGGCCTTCTAACGCTATGTCTTCCGGTACGTGGTCGCCACACCTTCTGGTGTGGCAACCACGTACCAGAAGACGTAGCGTCTAGACGTAGCCTTTCGGCCTAATCACCAGACTTAAGTGGTGATTCTTTAGACTATGTCTGTAACTCTGGTCAGTTTCCAAATACACTTTATACCGGAAAAAATTGTCGTGTCCACTCCCTTCCTCACCTTTATCCGTAGGGGCCCTGCGGGACCTGTGCCCGCCAGGGCCATTGGACATTTCTGAAAACTCAACCCACAATCCATGATTGACATAATTTTATTCAGTAAATCCGACTTCTTGAAACCAGAAAAAGTTCTCGTGCCTGGACATGCACTCAGGTAGGCTGCTATAAATACAACTTGGCGAAATGGCGAAATGGCGGTTTTATAGACTCGTCGGATACTCATTGTGAATGCGGTGCTCTTGTTCAAAACATGAGCCACTTGCTGGAGTGCCCTAAGTGCTCATACACCTGCACTACGGAGGATTTAATTAGTGCTACCGATGCTGCAGTTAACGTTGCCACCTACTGAGTCCCAGTCTCCAGTACCAGTTTAAAGAGTTTATCATCGATTCGTAAAGAAGAAAGAACGAGTCAGTATATTTTTACACGCCTTCTCCACCTTACAGCGGGAAAGACATTAAATAGCCTAAAAATAGCTGCATTATGTACCTTCGTAACACCCGTAAAGATATTCATAACCTGACTTGGGCTCTTTCATTCATTATCATTTATAACCGGAATCGAATAAAAATACTCTCACGTAGTCCTCACTTATTAAACTCTGCATTCTATTATAAGGATAGGTACGCTGCTAGAATAAATTTAATATTTAATTCAAACAATAACATCCAATGTAGGAATAGAAGGGAAAACAGATAAGTATGGACAATGCAGATAACTCACTTCATATACTTACTTTTAAACCTAATTCAGAGTGTGATTTTTTATTATGGTAGGTAAAAATCATCCAATGACGAATCCCGTTCTTGGACGGAGCGGGAAACAGTGTCAGACTCTTACTGACTAAACCCCGTTCCTGCCTTGCTTTATTCCCAGAACCCCGGTATAACGCTTCAATCCTGAAGGGTCAGCTACAGTTTGCTGGCAACTCCTTGAGGCGCGCGGGAACAGCGCGCGCCGTTGCCGACTTGGACTCGGTCTGGACAGTTACCAGACCACCGAATGGCGAGCTACCCATTGTTCACCGTCGCGGTGGCCGGATATCGGCGGGATTGCGGCGGCGACGGCTACGCTAATTCAGTGTGTGATGAGAAAGCAGTAAAATGTTTTGTAATTGTATGTCCATTTACAAATTACGCATGCCGTAAACTCGTTACAATTGTTGTGACAAATGATTTGAGTATATCTACACTTCTACACTAATATAATAAGAAGGTAAAATTTGTTTTTCTATTTGTAGGAGGTAATCTCTGGAACTACTGGTCCGATTGGAAAAAATTTAGCAACAATGGAAAGCTGCTTTACTCCTGAGTGACATAGGCTATATTTTATGTACGCGGGCGAAGCCGCTGACAAATTTAGTGCTTTATAATTTTTATTCAATACCGATACGCGTTCTCGAGGTCTTGACAGGCAGACGGACATCAAAGTGATCCAATAAGGGTTCGAAACACTGAAAACAAAAATTGCTGGTCTGATAATACCTTCTGCTAGTATTTTTTTTTAACTCTGTAAGTGTACAATTACACTTACTGCCTGTGCTTTCGTTATGCAAGCTTGATGTTATTCAAATAATATCATCGTATGAACATTCGAACCGTTCCCAAGATTATTTAGGTATTAATCAGTGACTGACACAGATCAATGGCTAGACGCCTAACATTTGAGCTAACGATCGTTATCGAAGTTCGATCGACGAACGATTTATTGTTCGTTGTGTTTGTTAATGTTGATGTTGCTACTTTATGTGGGTGTTGGGATAGGGTGGTATGATGAAACTGAAGAGAATATTTTGAAATTAAATTATTATTAATTAAATAATGCGCTAAATTATGTGCGTGATGAATGGCGCTGTATTACCAAGATGATCTAATGATATATTAATTTTTATACCTTTTTTATATTCCTTCCTCTGTCCCTTGCTCTATGTGTCCCAGGGCCGTGGTAGTTCTTACAAAATAAACCCGTAGCAAAACCTTTTTGTTTTTTGGATGTAAAATATAACACCCGTTTGCCAAACATCCATAAGTTTACATAGATTTAATTTTTTTTTAAGTTTTTTTGTGAATTTCGCCACAAAAAAAAATAAACAAGCTGTTTAATCTTGACGCAACACAGTTATATTTTCTTTTAAGTCAATTTTTTAAGCTCTTACGAAATAAGGGGTGTTATATGTTTGTCTGCTTTGCGAGTGTACTTGTCTGTGGCACTGTAGCTCTTAAACGGATGGGCCGGGACGTTTTTTTTTTTTTGTTGTTAGCTATGATTCTTAGACATCATTTTGCCTTTTTAATGTACCCGTTGCTGGTCATTGGGACACACGTCTCCTCTCTAAGAGAGGAAATAGACAAAACTCAATCCACACTGGGCCCTCGTGGTGGATTATCGCCCATTCTTAAACATGTTTGATCTAAATAGTTTATAAGTTCTTAATAAACTAGTGCGCCTCACTATCAACGACTGCATCACTGTTTACCATCAGGTGGGATGGCAATCAGGCATTAGTTTATAGTAATTAAAAAGAATTTACTCATTCAAAATGAAAAGTTCTATTAAGACTGGATACACCATTTATCGAGGAAGAATATAACATACAAACCTAGGAGGAATATGAAATTTTCCTTCAAGCGTAAAATTCGGAACTACTACGAGTGTCCGCAAATATGATCATGTGACATTAAAACTGGATGATAAATATATATATTTAAAACAATAATAGTTGCCAGTTGAATGAATGGCAGAGAAGAAGGAAAACATGCAACACTAATTCCAAGTAACATAACAATACAGGAAGATGATAATTCCCGGTATAAGCAAGAAAAATGGTTATTTTTTAGCAGGCAACCCTGACACCTCGGAAACGCAAGCGAAGCGCGTGCGCCGCCACACAAAGGAGCGGGATTTAACGCACAAAGTATTGTACATCCTCACGGAATATATTGCTGCAGCACGCTTACGAATAGGCGTGGTAGCTAGTTCTCGCTGCACAGGAATGGACTTGAGTTAGGAGAAAGTAAAATGATTTAGGAATGGAAGGAAAATGGAGGGACATCGTCAAACTTAAAACTCAAAATGAAATAATTTATTTCAAATAAACCATTTTTACAAGCACATTTGAACAGTCAAAAAACAAATGAAGCTAATTTACACGTTCCAAAGCATAGATCTCTACGCTGAAGAACGTGCAAGAAAGTCAACGTGCAAGATAGTCGACGTGCAAGAAAGTTGACGTGCAAGACGCCTAAAAATACTTCTATGTACTAATCAAAACTGCGTGCGAATCGGCTTCCAGTTGTTAGATAGTTCTAGTGACTGAGCAATGTATCTAGCAGAAAATGGCTGATGGCGTTTCCTGCTTTGAGGGAAGCGAGGGATTATTGGATTTTTACTGAATAAAAACGCAAAACGGTGAAGGAAAACATCGTGAGGAAACCGGCATGTCCTAGAACCAAAAAATCGAAGACATGTGACATCCACCAATCCGCACTGGGCCCGCGTGGTGGATTATGGCCCATTCCCTCTCCTAGAGAGGAGGCCTGTGTCCCAGCAGTGGGAACATTGAAAGGCTGATGATGATGATGATGACTGAATAAAATCTAGCCACATTGCCCTTAATTACCCCTTGTATTCTGGAATGCAAGGGGCCGATAGAGTTATAAAAACGCAAAACGTTTAACTCTATCGAACGTAGCATTTACATGCGTAGCAGAGGAACTTGAGTCTCATAAAAGAAAAATAAAATGGATCATGATAAGATGCTCATAAACCTATTTAAAGGATTAATTTGACTAGTAGATATCAAAATCAAATTAGGGAAATTGTATTCTTGCTACTTTAATATCTACTTCAATTTTGGTGAGCCACATACTCGTAGTTGCAGAAAATGTAAAAAACAAAGATTTAAAAATTAAAGATACCCGGATAACGTACCTACAGCTTTTTAAAAACATACTAAAGTAAACAAACCTTGTAACAAAACATTCTCATTTTATTATATCCGTAAATGGTTGCACATATTGTGGAATCATAAAAACATTAAAAACATCTACAGTTGACATTAGCGGATTAGACATTTGACCTTCATAAGATAATCCAAAATGGCTTCCAACATATGAGGTAACAGACCTATGTATGCAAATTATAATAATACATTAAGATTATTTAGATAAGACCTAAATCCATATAGCAGTATTGCAAATAATATTAAATGTCAAATCGTTTTGCTTTACTAATATCTTGATTAAAAAAGCAAGTTTTTTCTAGAAATTTATAGAAATGCTTATACGCTATAATCGTTCTAAACCAGTTAATCGGTTTACCAAAAACTGCAGTTATTAAATTACACGCAAAAAATTGCATTGCATTACAATAATAAATCGGCCAAGAGCGTGTCGGGCTACGCTCAGTGTAGGGTTCCGTAGTTTCCCGTCCGTCACAAATTTCTCACAATGTAACAGAACTCTTGAACTACGACTTCAGCACGAAGTAGCCCATGTAAAAATTAGTAACACAATTTCCCGAGAGATGGCGCTGTACCCAGTGGTAAATTTTAATTTGCGTGTCCCGATTTTATTCTTTTTGTATTTTTATTTGAAAGAAGATTCGCTAATCATTTTTAAATACCTATCCAACAATATATCACACGTTATGGTAGAATTGAAAAAAAAAATACTTCCAACTTTACTTATAAGGGAGGTACCCTAATAAAACATTTTTTACCACTTTTGTTTGTGCACTTTGTCGGCGTGGTTGATATTCATATTGGTACCAAATTTCAGCCTGCTAGTGCTAGCAGCTGCTAAGATTATCCGCAGACGGACATATAGATAGACAGACATGGCGAAACTATAAGGGTTCCTTGTTGACTACGGAACCCTCAAAATCAGTGGTAGCAATCAGCGTATTTTCTGGGCTTATCTTCTGTATAACGGCTACGTGGCTAATAAAAATGTAAAACGTATCGCGTAGTGCGGCCCTGTGGCTGTAAGTCGGTGCCTATATTATTAAATAGACCATATCTTGCAATCTGTCTGGCTGAATGGATAATAACGCGGGGTCCGGCCGGCTCTTCTATTACGAATAGGACCTCACTCCCGCCCCTGCCCTGCCAACAAGGATTATACCCAGTGCTTAACTCTAATTGCTTACGTGTTTTTGCAATTCGACTGATTTCGCCCTTTTATAGGGTTGTTAAACCCTTAAACTTTTTGACCGCATTGGTCGGTTATAGCCGACAACACTCTTGCCTTTAATCCGCCAGGGCGTGCGACCCTGCTGCACGACTAAATACTTCATCTTGTTAGCATTATTGTTATCTATACGGATTGAAGATTGAGATGGAGTATCCAATCGCTAACACACAACCCTGGCGAATACGACACGGAATAGGACACAAAATACTTATCGGAACAGTTTGATGCGGGCTCTTATTAGGTAAAGCATCTATCTTCAGTTATTCGATTTTTTTGGTAAATATGTAAACTGCATAAAATCCGTTCATTGATGTTGGTTACTATTTTTAATTTATTTCAATTTGATCGTTTTTATCCTTTTAGGTTTTGTCAGCTATTTTTATAAACATATCCTTTGTATCAAATTAACGCTGACTGTACGTAATTCCTCGATATTCGATCACTGGCGTAGATACTGAAAGGCTCAGGGTGCCCTTAAAACCTTATTAGTATACCTTTTACTGAAAAATATCTCCCATATTCGAAAACGTAAATAAAATCGGTTGCAATATTAATTTAACGATGGCAACTAGTTTCGTCTCTTGCTCCACCTAGGTCTGAAGATTTCCTATATAAAGAAAAGAGGCAGCTAAGTTTTTTTTTTCACCCCAAGGCAGATGATCACTTAGCTACGCCACTACGACACTTCGTTCATAAATGTTTGTTACTACGTTTGATTCAATTAAATCAGGGCTTGTAAAGCCTTAAAGCCTCTTTTATTGGTCGGTTCTTTTAATGAAAATACTCGTACGAAACTAACATTAGCTGCATAAAATGGTTTTACATAAATTCCTTGATATTCATTCATAGGATACCAGGTTTCATTTAATTCTATTCGTCTATATTCGTCCTTTATAGGACTGTTAAATCGTTTAAGCTTCTAGCAACTACTTGTTGACTGTTTACCCTAAACATGCCTATCTACATACATTAAGATAGACGCCAGATAAATTTGCAATAGCGGTGATTGACCCTCCTATATTTATTGACATTCGTCGTATCAAAAAAGAAATAAAGACATCAAACTTTGTTAAATCGACATCAATCATGAACCTTTACATTTTCTTGTAACGATAACCAGACCTTCGGTTGTTTTTCAGGTACTTTATTGCTCCAGCCCTTAAGTGGAACGGGAAGACTTTAAATGACTAAAAACCCAGCCCGTTTCTTCGTTGTCTTTCATACCAGTGTTGAGTCTTCCTTAAAGGAGCAGGCTCTGGGGCCCAGTAGGCTTCACAGGCGGCAATTTCAGGTAGTAAGTTTCTGTACTATATTTAAGACTTCTTATCTGACTTCAGTAAACAGTTTTAATAAATTGCGGTAGTGTCCAAATCATAAGAGATTTTTTTTTTAATAAAGTGGCGATTTGGACACTTTGTCCTTATATATTGTGTTCAAATCATCACTATTTGCTACCATTAATTATTTCTACTCCATAATAATAGTAAGTACTAACTGCTAAAGTAATGTACTAAGGATCCATATCTTGGGCAAATTATAAAATTAATTCGAAGAAAGAAAATAAGTTTATATTAATTCATAGTTCATAGTCTTTTATTTATATGATGAAAGTCGTATACTAATAGCATTAATTCATATTATATGAACATAATTATATGTTGATATTAGCTGTTGCCAGTGGCTTCACTCGCGTGATATTAGAATGGAACAAACTCTATATACCCTAGGGCAAGGTCTACAAGTTAACCAAGTTTCATCAAAATCCATTCTTTAATTTTTGTGTGAAATAGTATCAAAAACCCATCGACCGTATCGTCGCTTTCCATCTGGTTAGATAGCGGTCAAGCCCGAACCTATAAATAATAAAAATCTATACATTCATACATCGATACATCCTTACGTCTATCTATACGTATAGATACATCTATGCTTCCAAACAAATAAACTTTCGCATATTTATAAAATTTGTAGTATTTACAAGTACCTAGTCTTTGATGTTGTTTGCGTGTTCCGTAACATAAACAAATTGGTACCACTTACCTTATAACCAACGGCTAGCATTTCGTCATCAATATATCCAACGAAAACTGAAGACACATTGATCAATCAGAGATAATTTTAGCATGACTAAGTTTTTACCCTAAAGAATCGGCGATGAATCTTAACAGCGCGATTCAGGTTTGGGCTCTCAAATAACAACGCCATCTATCGGCACAAAATTTAACAATTCTGCTCAAACACACATTTCAGAATTAACCTGCCCGCACAAGCAGGGTGTCCGGTACATTCATCATCCCATCATTTGAATAGCCTACTAAATTGCTCGACACACGCGAATAACCGATTTATACACATTTAGGGTTCCTCACATCATAATGAAAGTGGAACTTTTTAGGATTATTTTGCTGTCTGATTTTTTCTGTCAGTCAGCAATCTAGAATAACTGTTTTTTCTAATTAGATCAATGAAATAAAAATGCTCACAAAATTTAATCTATCTTGAATCTATCTCTAGTTACATTATATTATTAACAATTTAGTGATGTAATTTTGAAATACAAATTTAATTTCATAAAAATCGGTCAACACCGTTTCGGTTGAGGAAAAGGCCTGTCCATACAAAGTTTATAATTTCGTATGTAGGGGCCAGTTTTTATTTTTGTTTCCTGAAAAAAATAGTGTTGATTTATTTACGTAACATGGAGGACTAACAGCTAAAAAAACAGATAAGGAACAGTAAATGGGACTGTCAGCCAATAACAAATCCTCACTTATAAAGTACGGAATAATACAATTTAAAAGTCATATGGACTGGATTCGTCATTGGATGATTTTTACCAACCATAAAAAACCCCAGTATAGTTGGAAAAAGATTTTTGAAAAATATTTTTCGGAACCCTCCTTGTACAAGCCCAACTCAATCCTGGCCAGAGATTTTTTTTACTTTGTTCTCGATAACATTCTCGATGGGAATGCATTAGTATTGAGACTTCGAGAGCTCGATACATTGTACCAAACGAGTAAAAAGTTCTTTATAATCGGCCACGCGATTGTCTGTTTATATGTAAACGTTACTTTGTATATTATTGTGATTGTATCTGCAGATAAATTGGCGCTAATTTTATCGAAGTTGTAAGGTACGTAGGAATCTTGTTGTGCTTTGAAATGATTTTTTGCATTTTTAACTATATGTCTACAAACTTTTCCTTTTTCTGTTTTCAAAAGAAAACCTTCAATTGGCCCCCGGACTCAGACCATTTTTCCTTACCTACTGAAGCATTTTTATACAGGGAAAACTATCCTCTGTCAACTGTCATCATCATCATCATCAGCCTTTTTTTTTCAATGTTCCCACTGCTGGGACACAGGCCTCCTCTTTAGGAGAGTGAAGTTCCTCTTCCTGTATTGTTATGTTACTTGGAGTCAGTGTTGCATGTTTTTTTTCTTCTCTTCCATTAATTCATGGCAACTATTCTTACCCTCATAATAATTAATATGTACTCCTTGTTTATTTTATTTATTTATTTATCACCCAGCTTTACTGTCGTATGATCATATTTGCGAACATTTGGTTTTTCATATAAACTGTATATGTAAACTAAGGCTTGACTTCCATCCCACCTGATGGTAAGCAATGATGTAATAGTTGATGGTGAGACACACTAGTTTATTAAGAGCCTATTCACTGTAGCCTTAAGGACATAGCAAAACTCTTAAGTCCAGACCACAAAGGTTTCTCTTTCGAATTTTCTTTGGATTGTTTTTTTTTTTTCTTCGATTTTTTTTTTTTGAGAATAAACTTATTTTCAAAATTATTTTGCAACATTGGTTCTGTACTAGATATAACTGTTCAAAATTGTAGTCAGTTGAAGTAATACTTAACAAGTTTTCTCAAATTATGTCGATACATAGGTCAAGAGGATAATAAACAGATTATTATTCATAAAATTTACTATACTATAAACAAATACCTCCCAACCAATTTACAGTTTTCTTAAGCAATAGTTCAGTGTAAGACTACATAACACTCTGTAATAGTTTAAGACAAGTCATGAACTCGTTTGGTCATAGTTGAAACTATTGCAAGTCAATCAAGGAATAGCACCGTATGTATCTATAGGTCATTATGTTACGCTGCTCGGAGCTTTTCGACTATTTTCGGCTAAAGTCGGACATTCAAGTCACATGAGGGCTTACAATACAACTCATCTATCATTGATGTTTTTTTCTCCTTTCTTTGTAGTGGTAAATCATCATTGATTCTCTCACTCTAAGATGTAGAGTCAAGTCCTCTGCTTGTTACATTTTGACTGACTAAAATTCGCCTGTTCCCGGCAGTTACCCATTGAGTTCAAAGACTGCGATAAAACTTCAAACTCCATAGCTCTTTCTTCTAAATAGAAAAGCGGTAATAGTAATAGAAATAGAATAAACGTGTTCCTCATTTCTCCACATCAAATGTCTATTATGACATAACAATCAATATCTACCCAATTTTTTAATCTCCTACGGCACTTTCAAACTTCCTTTTATCTACATACTGAAAATAATTTTCATACGAGTCAACAATTTTACTTAGCTAATCCATTACAAATTCAAAGGCAACGGCAAAGCTCTGAACAAAACCACTCGTTAAATAAAACGAATAACTGCGCCCAATGCAGATGTTAACACAGAGCGTACAATGGTGTGCAATTTTCCTCGTAGGTACACAGCTTAGCTTTAAACCGCGCCGCACCCTAACACGATGCAAACGCAATGGCCAGCAGAACAAACGGCCCCAACATTCACTATCTAATGAACCTGTACAGACAAACAAACTACACCGAACCCAAATGTCAAA
Source organism: Mythimna loreyi (assembly GCA_029852875.1). Taxonomy (NCBI): domain Eukaryota; kingdom Metazoa; phylum Arthropoda; class Insecta; order Lepidoptera; family Noctuidae; genus Mythimna; species Mythimna loreyi. Next base: position 11,709,720 of record CM056792.1, read on the forward strand.
ATAAAACAATATTATTACCCGTTAACTGAACCTGTGGGGTACAAGTACGTCAGTGATTCAGTAAATGTCATGAACGAACGCTATTCCAACTGTCGACTGCGGAACAACCATGGAACCCATAAATATTCCACCGACATTACAGTTGCTACAACTCATTCGATTAACGGTAAAATCGATAAAACAATTCACTCGATATCTATGCACGTAACTGTATCGAAGTAATGTGCATTGACTCAATTAGAATCAATACCTACATTCAATATCTATACTTATATTAGTTGAAATCGATATAACAATTATCTCGATATCTATGTATATAACTGTATCGAAGTAACATTCGTGTTTACTCAATTATTCTATATTTATATATTCGATAAAATCGATAAAACGATTCACTCGATATCTATGCACGTAACTGTATCCAAGTAATGTGCATTGATTCAATTAGAATCATTACCTAGACACATTAAAATGTGACGATAAAATACTTATTATATTACGATACGATGACCACGCCACATAGAAATAGAATAAAATCTTCGGTTTCATTTACATTGTTACATAAACGTGAGCAATTTAAAGTTACAAAGTACCAAATCCTACGATATTTCTCTCATCTAATCGAGTGTGAATGCGGTTTGTAACTCGAATAACAGTCGTACAACTTAAACCACAATTGTTGTTTAATGTTAAACCAAAAGGCTTTCGTAATTAACTTTAACTTTACAATGTAAGGCACTATCGCCGCATTTTTGATCTATCTATAAAATGGCTGACCAATCCCTTTTGTTCGAAAAGGTCAAGGACGATAATACGAGTGTACACTTAGAAAATATTATTATTCTTTGATAATTGAACACAGAACAATCATGGAGAACAAAGATCCGCAAACGAGCAATACCGTCAGCACAACACTGTATTAACTCAGGACATCATAAATCTTATGATGTAATGATCTTTGATGAAGTGTGCTTTTAATTTCAACAAAATAATTAATGGGAGTGCTACCCATGCACGTCATACAAAAAGCAATATAAAGACAGTCTTACTTTCAAATCCATTAATTCAAAAGTCCATTCTAAATATGCTTAGCGTGCAAATCGTCCATATAAATATGAATGCTGAGCGCTTCGGCGGCTACACGCAACACCGGCTGGAGGGATTCATAATCTTTGACAAAGAACAGGTCCCATAGTCAGAGATAATTTTTCGTAACATCACCTCGTAGAGGCTATATCTAAGATTGGATCTTGGAGGTGATCACATGAATTCTTGGGCACACCGCACAGGGCTTGTAGATGTTATCTAAACATCTTAAATTATTGTCCTTAGAGCAGCTACTCGGCTCTCATCTAGCGTTATAATCGCGGAGTTGACTAGAAAATTCTCCCGCACCTAACGTTGGATGAGGCAATCGATGCATGTTCGATAGTATAAAACGTCAAATAGCAAACATCTTTTCAATTTATCTAGAACATTGGATTAGCATGCACGATAGCCGCTGCTTCGTAAACATGTTTAAAGCGCATTCACTACTAGAATTACCGCGGCATGCGACGGGCTTTAAAGATTTTCAAAGTAACTTTGAACGAAGGTAGAAATGTTAACAGTCGTACGTTCCTGAATTTAAAACCATGCGTGTTGCCAAAAATAGCTCTCATTACGAGATACACACCCGGTGACATCATCCTGCACAATCTCAACCTCTCAAGTACAAAAAAGGCCACATCCAAGATGTTTCGCAGCATTTTGTAAATGTGAAGCACATATTTTGTGGTTTTATTGCTATTCGCGTTGAAAGCACGGCGGGCACTCCTACTAATGCTCGGCGTAAGGTCAAATTACTAGCCGACGTTGCAAAGCCGAGTGCTTAGATAGGCACTGTTCAAATTGCGTCGAATAAAAAAATAGGTTTAAGGAGATTGCAAGCGTTTCCAATTGACTTTTACGTTGGGAACTCGAACGAGCTCTATTCAATCGGAGTATAGTATTAATCTTTTTTTCTGATACACAATTCGTATTGTAATTGAAGAAAAAATGATATTCGTGAAATCGTGATCACCATTAGTGCATAGCCTTATTCTAATTAGATTCGAGAGATATTAATATCAGTCAGGTAGTAAAAAGGCTGGCAATTTTTCTTGAGGTACTTGAAGCAGTACGAAACTATAAAACAGTGAATATTATCTGGATGATGAATGATCTGTATCAAGGTTTCATAACTAACAGTGACGTCATTGCCGTGCGAAAGAGTCTAATTCCGAATACGAATAAGGGTAAAGATAAGCGTTCGAGACGAGTCTTTAAAGTGAGGAGTTATTGGTTGTTAGCTCTGGGCGACACGCTAAAGGGTCGGCCACGAATGGGCGATTACTTTCGTTAACCCATCACTTTCGATGTGGTCATAGCCTCCTATATAAGGAAATTATCTATCTAGGTCGAATGTGCAGGACTGCAGAGTGAACACCGAATTGTAATTCTGACAGAGTAGGTATTCTTATTACGCGGTTGCACTGATAGCTGATTCAGCTGCATTGCAATACTGATTTAGCTGTTTTGTAATTTCGTTTGTGCTCTTAATTTCGATTGTATACAATACGATTGCTTGCCTACATACCTACTGGAATCAAGTCACGATGAGATCGTTTGTATTCAGTCTGATTATCTCATCAGCTATAGTTTCTAGATTAACGTCTTCACGGGTTAGTAACGCATTTCGCACATATTGCAACTTCACGCTTGTGTAGAAAAGACTATTGAGACATTCGAAGACCTGTTATTTTATTATTCAATGCTTAATATGCAATACATTATTGTTGTTATCACTAAAATAACCAGTTTTTGTTCTAAAATCCTTTCAGTTCTCACCTACCTACACTAAAGTCGAGAAAATGTCAAGACAATCTACGCTTGCTATTGCGGCAATAGACGCATTTTGCTCATAAATAAATAATTTGATCATTTTAGCGGGCTGCGCTGCAGCGCACAAGTGCACCTTACTCAGCGATTGCAACATGTATGGGTCACGGAGTAAAACACCAACTTGTGAACGAAAGTGCTTTAAAGCGATGAAGCTGCTTAGTGCGCTTGTGGTGAACCTAACTTATGTACCAGTACGGGCTAATTTGGAACCTGGAAATAACAATCTGTAAAAAATATATGGACCATTTTTAGAACATTCAGATAAGTTTAAAGTCGTATTTGGTTGCTGTGGGTGCCTAATTGGTCTTAACGAGGTTGTGTCGGGTACTGCTTAGCTACCTTGCTTCCTTTACATGGAAGGCTAGGTGTGCGAACCCAAAACCACCCAACATGGTATTTTAAAATGTAAAGCGATTATAATTATACAGCTGCTTGTAATTAGGTAAAAAAGTTAGGAAAATACAAAACATGTTTGGAAAATTTTCAATCTTCTTTTTAAACGATGCTCCATTCTATAGTAATAGGAGAGAATTTGCGTCTGAACCTAAAGTACAATTTACTGAAGCTAAACTAAGACGGGTAACCGGGGCCCTTCAAAATAAAGGACAAATGTTGCAACAGTTTAAAACGCCTTTTCGATCCACTTTTGATCAGAAAGAAGAAATTTAATGATTCCCGCTACAAATATAAACGCAAAACTCACTGCAAATATTTTTAACATCTTTCCAATAACTCCTATCGACGTTCAAATGAATAAAAAAAAAGAAACAATCAACAACAAATCCTTAAAACAAAGCCTCCAGAAAATCATCTAACAAACGCACAACAAAGCGCTTTCCGATACAAGCCAGAGCGCGTGGGCCGGCGCCCCGGGCGACCTATCTCCATGAACAAATTATAATTTCAAAATCCCATCGATTTATGTGGATGCTCATCTGAATAAACCCGTGGTCTATTTTACGCTCCGTATCTTACTATTGTTTTTCGTTCCAAAAAGAATCCGTGACAACCACTATCTACGATTAACAATGTCGCTAAGGTGTAATAAAATTGCCCAGAATTATGTTAGTCAGATTATTTTGTGTGGGTATGTTCGGACAATATTTTATATGAATATTTGTGTCCTGTGGCGTTCGGAGATATCGTACAAGCATTGAAAGCATAGACGCAAACGATTTTTATTTTGAAAAGCTAAAGACATATTTTTCTCCTGCTCTATAGCCCTGTGCATCATATAGCTAAAAAGAGACATTCAAACTTGTCAATCGAGTTAATACCTATAAATATATACTTAATTATTTTCTACGTGTGTCTTACCTATCTATATCTAACTCCTCCTAAAAGGCTTGACCGACCTTGAAACCGATAGGTGGCGCTGTAATTTTCTATTTTTTTTTTCCTAACGAAAAAACATATTTTACAATTACAGGATGACGTCTGATTAGAACATTTTCTTTCTTCAACTTTTTTTTAACTCATTATCATCGTCCAAAGAATGTCCGTTGTTGGACATAGGTCTCCTCCAAGTATAACCACAATGAATGGTCCTGCACGTCTCGATTCTACCGCATAAACACCCATGCATTAAAACCTATTGCAAATAGATATAATTTAATCATATTTTTATAACAATGTATAATTTTACGAAAGTTTCGACAAGCATTTGAAAGGGTTAACATTAATCACTTTATAACGGAGCCTGATTATTGCATCAAAGCTAAGAAACCGGGTGGGCCTGTAATCCAAAGAACGCACATTACTGTTGGTGTTGTTAATAGACTCTTAAACACCATTTTGGGCGAAATCAGTTTAAATACAAACTGTCTTCTAATACAACAAAATGTTAATGAAATTGACGAGCAAAAGTGCTTCTTTTTAAACCTAATCAACATTATCACCGTTTCAGCCACGGAGGTCAATTTTTAGACATATTATGCCTGCCCCATGTGTCACCATCCACCGCCTATACATCTAGGTATCACAATAAAACCTATTTGCAAATAAATCTCATTTAATCAAATTTAACTACACTGTATAACTTTTACGGTTGTTTAAGACGATACCTTGTTGCGAAAATGACAAAAAGTGTGAAAGTGATAGAACTATGCGATAGCAACGTAAATAGATAGAGAGAGGAAACATGCAACCTGCTCGAAAAAAAATAACGTAAGCGCCATACTAAATAAAAATGTATTAAAAATTCAATTTCATCTTTCTTTAAAAACTGATTTCTGATTAATGTTTAACTTATTAAACATTAATCAGAAATCAGTTCATAATAATATCTTAATATTATCTACATTTTTCATTATTTTAATGTGACAGAAAGTACATGACTACGGCATAAAATTCATAAAATGTTATTTTTAGAGGTAAGTTCGGATTTTTTTTCTATCGAGGAAAGTTACTTGTTTTATGTTTTTGTCTTCGGATTAATGGAGGTAATGTAGTCAACAAACACATATAAAAAAAAATTATTCAAACAAGTATTCTTAAATTAAAATTAACGTAAAAAAATTGTTTAATTACGAGGACTCATCTTAAACTCTTAAGCCCTAAACGAACGCCGGCGTTCGCACAACTATTGTTCTGGGTGGTCTGTAATCCAAAGACCGCATATACTGTTGGTGTTGTTAATAGGCTCTTAAAGACCATTTTGGGCGAAAAGAGGTTAAATACAAATTGTCTACTAGATGAAAATGCCATTTTTTTAATTTATAAATTATCATTATCGTCGTTTTAGCCAAAGGACACCATCGTTGGACATAGGTCTCCCCCAAGGGTAACCACAACTAAGGATCTTGTGCGTCTCGCAGCCACCGCATATACACCTTCCGCATTAAATCTATTTGCAAATAAATATCATTTAATCAATTTTAACTACACTGTATAACTTTTACGATTACTTAAAAGATACAAAGTTTCGACCAAGGCATTTGAAACGGTAAACATTAATCAGTGTATAGGTAATAGACCCTGATTATTACATCAACGATGCTAACAAACCGGGTGGCCTGTAATCCAAAGACCGCACCTTATTACTTGGTGTTGTTAATAGGCTCGTAAAGACCATTTTGGGTGAAAACAGGTTAAATACAAACTATCTTCTAATACAAATTACTTTGTGAAACTAGTTGTCTTTTCATAGCACGTTTTGTGTCGAAGATACGGCTGGCGTAATGTGATCTATTTACGATCGAAGCATGCGTTAGAATGTAATTTTGATTTGCGTAGGTATATAATCTAAAAACGTATTTGTGGTCTGGATCCTTATTAATAGATCAAACGTCTTCGAGTCACATACGAGTATAAATTATTATATACTTTTTGATCCCACAGACGTACTTATTGTCTTAGTTGAATAAACTGTCAAATGCACAAAGAATGGCAGGTTAATAACCGTATAGTAATTTTCTTGAATATTCTAATTTTCAACCCATTTTTCTTTTAATTTTTATTTTGACATACTTTTTACAAATACAATATAATAAAAAAAAAATTAACGGAATTAGTCCAGCCAGTGACGCCTGATCACCTCACTAAAGGCATAAGGAAACATTTTTATTTTACGGTGACTGATAATTTTAGTGACCACTAAATACTTAACACATGATTGATCTAAATATTAATCATGATAACAAACAACTTATGCTATGGGACCGAACCCGAAAACACAAAAAAACTTTGCCTGTTTTTTTTTCTCGCCTAACTGTTCAAAACTGATCTAAAATTGCTGATTTTGTGCAGAGTTCAACTGCAATAACCAACTGTTGAATTGAAAATATTCTAATATTCCTTAAAAAAAAAACAAAAGTTAAAACCATTGGTACGAAGCATTTAGAAGTAAGTTTATGTAACACGTAAATAATAGGTGTTCAGACTTTCTCATTACGAGAACAACAAAAATCCCTTCGTGGGCGTCAAAGAGAAAAATGAACTAGTGTTGTACCGACTCGTGAATCACTCATATGGAAAGACTGTTATTTGAAACCATCGACAACTGGCTGGTTTAAAGGTCTTTATTTTTTTTTATGGATTTAAATTTGGAAGCTTTTGCGAGAATTTATACTAATTCTGCCGCGCTTATGATAATGGCAGTAAGTCAAATTTTGATCGATATTGAGTTAAGGGGGGGCCCTTAACTCAATATCGTTGCCGTTATACCAAGGGCAAGAACCTTCTTTTAAGACACGGACCCTTGACCCCAATTGGCTTGAACCCTTCTGCAGGGTACCTGCGGTTTTGCTGACAACTCCTTAAGGCGCGCGGGGACAGTGCCGGGATAGTACCGTCGACGACTGTACTATCAGTGCAGCAGTTAATCGCTCAAACACTGCGCCACTCGAGCCGTTAAGGTCTCTGCACACAGCCGGCGTGGCGTGGCGGGGCGGCGACGCTGCGCTGTCGCGGCGGCATCGGTCACACTGCGGGCGCGATCACGTCCCGTCACGCCCCGCCGGCAGTGTGACTACTACATACGTAAACCAAACAACACAAAGCGTCAGCGTCCTGAGGGCGCTGCGCTCGCGTCCGGGACGGCTGTGGCGTCGTCCGTAATATTTTGTACATTACAACTGCTCAGTGTCGCGTCGCCGTCCCGTCCCGCCGCGCCGCGCCCGCTGTGTGCAGAGACCTTTAAACTCCGTTTGGCTGTATTACTTTACCACGAGTCTATACACACACACATATGTACATATGAACTAGCATATGTACATAATTATTCACTTGATTAGTACACGGAAGAATGAGTGCAGGTCGTTCACAATCAGCGAATGGCACACTCTGATTGGTGATTACAGACGATGAATCGGATCGAATAAATGTTAATTGGTTTTGTAAATGGGGTTACATAACGCAGGCGAGAAAGTGGACCATTTGATGATTGGTTATAGGAGAGATGCAAATATTTTTGAAATTGCACCAAAAATATGGAGGAATTATGTAATTTTTTTTTCAATTCTGGATAGGCGCGCGTTTGACCACAATTTAACCAGATGGTAAGCGATGTGGCGGATGATGGAGCATGCTTGCCTAGAAGTAACCTATTCATTCTTGACTTAAGATAATTTAATAAATGTAACTATTTATTATTTTTTTTGTGTCTTTGGGTGGCCTGTTTATTTAGTTGTTAGTGGACCTGTTATTCCGGAGGTTGTGGGTTCGTTTCCTGCCCAAGACTGGCTGGCAGATTCTGTGTGAACTTTATGGAATAAACAAAATTCTATGGCCAGGAAAAACTGATAAAAAAGTTTAGAACCCATTAATCTGCAAAGTCTGTACCCAACTGTATCGGGGTCAGTTCTTCTGTCACATCAGATAGCTGAATTGCAGTGTTTATTAGATGGAGCGACTGCCTGACCTCCTCAACTCAAATACAAGGGATATTTGGGGGTAGGAGAAAGACTGGAGTAAAATTATCGACCTATGTAAACTATGACCTGTGTAAATGCCGCAAAAACTACTGAACCAGGTCCTGTTAAAATTTTGCAAAAAATGTGATAAATGAAGAACCGCTCAACCGATTTTGTGCAAACTTCACATAAACCATCTACGAACTAAGCCTAAACATTTGGTTTGGATAGGTGAGTCCGTTCTTGAGTTATAAAATTACAACGAAAAGTGGCATTGATTTTTATACATATTGATAAATTATAACACTATTTACTATAAGAGGAGAGTAATTGTTATATGAGTTGTAATAAATAACACTAATGAGATCCTACATTGACCTCTACGCAACATAACAGTTATGTAAAACAAATTACAACGTATTGAACAGATCAAAAGTTAAACTAACATTTCAGCATCATTTCCTGTCAAAATTTTGCATCACCGTTCAATAATCACATCATAATTATGTTGAACTTTGCAATATGTTAGCAAATCAAATAGCAGAGCTACATACAATTTGTAATTGATTTGTTGTAAAGACATACAAGGCGCTACCTACTACACTTCCTGACAATTTAGAGACTTGACCTAATTAAAAAGTTACGTATGCGACGTGAAAAAACATGTATGTATGGTAATCACCAATCAGTCAAATGCGGTCAAATAATTTAAAATAACTAAATTTTATTGGTTATAGAAGTTACAACAAAGTAATCCTGTAAATAAATATATTTAAAAAGCTTTTTCAGTAATGCGAAAATTACACTGAAGAAAGAAAAATGAAATAAAATTAAATGTTCTATAGTAAAATAATTTATACACCATTACATAATTAAACCAAGAAAAAACTAAATTATTTAGTAGTCATTATTATTTAATCTTTAATTCGAATTCTTAATACAATACAGAACTATACTTATAATAATTAGACAAAAACGTAAAACTATAAAGCATTTATACCGCGTACATCGAGGGACTGGAACAGTTTGCCGGCTGCAGTCTTTCCGTCCGAATATAATTTATGTGTATTCAAGGCTAGAGTGAATAGGCTCTTAATAAACTAGTGCGCCTTACCATCAACGATTGCATCACTGCTTACCATCAGGTGGGATCGCAGTCAAGCACTAGTTTATTGCAATTAATTAAAATTAAATTAAAAAAGCCAAATAGATGTCCGCTGACTGTCCCCATATATGCTAAGATTTATAGCTTTTAAACTACTCAACGGATTTTGATGCGGTTTTTAATTGTTAGAGTGATTCAAGGGGAAGGTTTATATGTGTAATACAGGTATAATATATGATAATCAGCATTGCACCCATCAGTAGGTTGGGCGGGTCGCACTAATCTATAATACAATAAAAAGGTAAAGTTTGTTTTTTTGTTTGTAGGAGGTAATCTCTGGAACTAATGGTCCGATTGGAAAAAAATTAGCAACAATAGAAAGCTGCTTTACTCCTGAGTGACATAACCTATATTTTATGTACGCGGGTGAAGCCGCTGACAAAAGCTAGTATCGAATAAATTCGGCATTACTAGAAAGCAATCAAACAAGATCGGGCTATAGATACGAGCCTTGCAATGCACACACACACATACGTATCTAATTATTATTGTTAGCCGAGCCGCACCTAACGCATTCCTATTACGAATACCGAATGACATTAGTTATAACATTATTGATGATATAATTTCTCATATCATAAATAATAATAGTTTGAAGCTTTTACTAGTTTTGGAGAAGAATAAGAAGAAAATTACTTAATTAGTTTAAAAACGAATAGTTTTATTTTCTAAAGGTACACAGATTGTATATACCTAAATACATATGAGTGTGTGTGTATGCTTTTTACTTCTATACGTCCAAACGGCTGAACGAATTTGAATATACATCAGTAGACTTTGCCTCGAATAGAACTTAGGATAATCATCATCATCATCATCAGCAGCCTTATTTATGTTCCAAATGCTCCTCTCCTAGAGCGGAGGCCTGTGTTCCAGGCCACAGGCCTCCTCTCTAAGAGAGGGAATGGGCCATAATTTACCGCGCGGATAATAATATCCTTTTTATTCCAGAAGTATATTTCTTTTTGATAGGTCGTCGGCCGTCCGAGAAACCCAGAATGTTAAAATTGGTTTCACGGTAAAATTCTGACACTACCTAAAACTCCACTCAGAACATTATCACAGCGTTAATATTTTCTAAGTGGAAAAACCAGTCGTCAAGTGTGGCTATAATAGTTTAGGTAATAATGTAGTTTATTAATTTGAGTAAATATTTTATTTTTTTTTATTACATTTAAGGTAGGTACATTAGTATATTATCCTTCTATTGCTGTCTTTTCTTTCTTTATTGCACCTACCACTATATTTCTCTGCATCACCCAAAGGTTGACTGGTAGAAAATGCCTAAGGCATTAAGTCCGCCTAAGTACTTGTGTGTAATAAGTGTAAATAAATAATTAAAGACAATTGAAGATTGCCCAAGTAAAAAAAAATTCAATGAAACTAAACATTCTAAGACATTCTAGCCTTTCACGTTCACAACCAACTTCAGTAGCATAAATTCAATCCGCGATTAGCCAAACACAACATAAGACGCAGTAAAAATAGGTCTTATCACAGAAATACTTCAGCATAATAAGACTAGTACTGCTCCGTGCTTCCCATGACTCCATTAGTGTGTATCAGCCGCTATATGCTGTATCGACACCCCGACATGTCCCCACCTTACGGGGTGAGATAAGCCCCGTCATCTGGAGGCTAAGAGCCCTAGTAAATAGCGGCAATCAAGAGTTTGACGTGGGTTATGGAATTTGCATACGTGTCCTAAGCTTGGGAATGAAAGCACGTGTCTATGATTTTAGGGCTATCTGTGGTCTTGATTTATGGTGAGGATGAAGAATGTTGAGTAATAAGTTTCCTTTATAATAAAAATTGGTCCTTTTTTATGAAGGTACACTGAGAAGCAGCATGTACCTACAGCTAATTCAAAATAACGAAAAGTAATTGTGTTTGGTATTATTATTTAATATTTCTAATTGGAGGGTAGAAGTACGTATTTGCAAAAGCATACCCTGCCTATATTCCCGTCCCATTCCCACACACGTGCTGATTGATGCTCTTGCTTTGTCATCGGTTCCGAACATTCGATGAGGACACGTCTTCATCGAATGTCCTAAAAAGATTTATCGCGCGTGGTGTCACGCTATCAATAGTGCCTGATCTCTCCTATATATTTTTCTATGATTGCGAACTATTACGAATGAAATAGCCTGACTGGTGTTAAAGAACATTGAACATTGTTTGTAGTGCGTGCCAGTGGTTCCAGCTGAACGAGCCTCACCTCGAAGCACAAAGTAAGGTTAGTGCGCATGTTCCTTATACGACTTCCTTACTCGTCCTAATTTTCGTCGTCCTACAGCTGCATTCGCAAGGTCACGTACTCTACGACTGCATCAAATACAGTCCACTTCCATCTTCTTATTTTGAACCAGTTCATTGCATTATTTACTCATATTTTCCGCCAAAGTTACTGGTGTACAGCGCCACCAATTTTTTCCGATTTCAAAAAGGAGTATACATTCAGCTGTTATGTATTTTTTAAAATAATTAGGTTCAATGATTAGGTACTTGATCAAATGTTTTACTATAAAACTTTTTCTTCCAAAATTTTACCTGAGAATGTTAAGAGGCCGGTTCGGGACGATTTATCCATACAAACGTAATACCAAAATCATTTACAAGTCAAGCATATTGAAACCATATTATGGTGATATTTGGAATTAGACCGCATCGTCGCTTTCCATCAGGTGAGATAGTGGTCAAGCGCGAACCTATAATCAATAAAAAAAAAAAAAAAAAAAAGACAATATTTATCTAGGTTCCCAGATCTTAAAAAAGAAAGATCTGGGAATCGTCCCGAACGCCGGCCTCTTAATAACCGATAAGAAGTAGTCTCTGTGTCATTTTCTAATGAATTAATAAACACAATTTGAAAAAATGTACACAAACGTCTTTAAAAATCCATAAGATTTGCGATAGAGGAGCCAAGGAAGCGGATTGTGAGCCGAGCTCAAATTCGTATGTAATAAGCGACACTACACGAATTTTCAGTACGGCCGTTGGATATTGGCGAGAAGTTAGACTGCGAATTTTAGCGCTTGAAAACTAGTAGTACAAAAATAAAGGCTTTTAAAAAAAAACCAATAACAGTTTAACAGCAATAACAACTGCAAATTGCATTTATTTATTTAAACCATTTTTTTTTCTCCTTTCGCGCATATCATGTAGAACCACCAATTAAAAAGTTCACAAGTACTCACGTCATGTGTGGTATCCCCCTTGTGTATCCGCTCCTCCGTCTCCTGTACCCGCTCCGTGATGTTCCTGGTCAGCACGCGCTTGTCGTGGCTCTCGCGAACCTTGCCGTCAGGATTGGCCACCACCAGTGACGTCACGTGGACTTTGGCGCCGGCTGGGGCCACCACCCCTCCGATGAAGGGGCTGTCCACTTCTGTAGAGATAAATACAAAAAAAAATTTGAATTTGCTGATGTTCCAATGAACCAAGGGTTCCGTACAAACATACCTACCTATGCGAATAATTCAATTCCCAAATCGAGTCTCGATTATTTTCCGAACCACAAAAAAATATTTTTGTGACGTAACTATAAAATGACTTTCAGTATTTTTCCTAGACTTGTAGTACGAGACCTATTTCAGAATTTTAGGTCAACAGGAATTCCGTATAGGCTTTGATTTCCTAGCGGCGTGTGACAAAATAGGCGCCTAAACAAAACAGAAACGGCCTTATCTTTTAGATGGCGTTAACTTATATTTTTTCACTGCGGCTTTAGGTAGCAGATCTGAGTACATAATATTAATTTCTGCTTCACACCTTGCCTCGTTTCTGAGTAAAAGGGTCTTAACGGATAGACGGTCACTAAAGTGAGGTCCTATGAGGATATTTCATTTGTGCTCATTTAAGTACGGAACCCTATAAAAGACATGTAACGCTGAAACATGTAAGGAAATTTATCTATACCTACAAAAGTACTAATATACTTGTGATCATCATCATCATCATCCTTTTTTAATGTTTCCACGGCAGGGACACAAGCCTCCTCTCTAAGAGAGGGAATGGGCCGTAATCCACCACGCGGGCCCAGTGCGGGTTGGTGGATGTCTTCGAATTTTTGGTTCTAGGACATGCCGGTTTCCTCACGATGTTTTCCTTCACCGTTTTGAGAGCAGTGGTGACGAAATAAATTACACAAAGTAATGCACCTAGCTGGGTTTTGAACTCGCGACCTACAACACGTAAGTCGGGGTCATTACCACTCTTCACTCTCCACTCTTCACACTTACACTGTATAGGTACAAGGGAGCAGTGGTGGCCGACTAGTACCAAATACCAATAATTTTATCAATGCCAAAATTAATTACTTTAGCTGTCTATCTATCTATTACATCTACGACCTTTCGCGAACGGCTGAAATACGTTCAGCCTTATTAGATAGCATTATTAAGTAAAGGAAGTAGTATTTGCGAAAACCAGGCATTCCACTTCATTGGTAATCAAATTATTGCCTCAATGAACTAAAATTAGCGCAAATAGTCAACCCGAGGCAAATATTTCATCAAACAACTTGCTAATATTATCTAGCCTTTTATAGAAATCAAAAATTTTTGTCTAAAATTAATACAGTAAAGACCTCTGAAAATCTGCTATTTGGCATGAAATCGTATATAAAAAATATCAAAAAGTACTTCTGTAGAAGCCATGCACATTCAACTGCGATTTTAAATGACGACAATTTTTCAGAAGTTTTAAAAATACACGTATTTCATAAAACAATCTTTTGTAATATTCGAATAAATCACAGAATTGCCGAACGATAACAGTTTCCAAGCATTATCTCTCTTATTTTGCATTGCCTCTTCATCACACATCGCGTTGGATTGTGAAAGATAAAGCGATGAGCTTTTAAACCATGCTCGACTTTGACGATAGGCGAGGGCGGAAGGGCCTTCTTAAGCGCTATTGATGATTTATTCATGACGTAAACAAGGTAACTCAAACCTTAAAGAATTTGTTGTTGAGATATCTACGGTCCGAACTAAGCGTTTTGCCTCGTTGTTTATTCACTGCTGCAATAATTACATCACTGCTTACCTTCAGGTGGGATCGCAGTCAAGCACTAGTTTATAGCAATAAAAAAAAGTTTTTCTCTTTAATGAAAGAAGACGCGTTTCATCTTAGTAGAAATTAATGATGAATATATTCACCTTCAGGTGGCGCCCCGATCGCTTCATTTTCTTCCGCTTCCTCATCAATCTGGTCGTCGGGCACTCGATGCTGCGAAGCAAAAATAAATATTAACATATCTCATCTTATCAGTCATGATCACTTCTTCATGAAAAATTTCACCAATATCCTCCAAAGAGTTAGTTACCATCAATAGAACTTCATCAATAATATTTCAGATATTCCTTATGGGGGCGGAGCGAACCACCTGAGGGCCACCTGATGATAAGCAATGATCATCATCATCATCATCCTTTTTCAATATTCCCACTGCTGGGACACAGGCCTCCTCTCTAGCAGAGGGAATGGGCCATAATCCACCACGCGGGCCCAGTGCGGATTGGTGGAAGTCACATGTCATCGAATTTCTGGTCCTAGGACATGCCGGTTTCCTCACGATGTTTTCCTTCACCGTTTTGAGAGCAGTGGTGATAATATAAATTACAGAAAGTAATGCGCCTGGCTGGGTTTGAATTTGAACCCGCGACCTAGAGCTCGTAAATCGGGGCCGACACCGCTCGGCCACCACTGCTCTAAAGAAAAATTGTGAAGCAATGGTATTGTGGTCAAAAACTACAACTACAAACGCTAACTCTAAAAGTTAGCGCTTATAGTTGGCCACGCTCCTAATTCTTTTGCTCAAATGACGTCCGAACAAGGAAATTGGGGACGAGGCAAACTACAAGCGCTAACTCTAAACGAAACGATTGTAAGTAGCAGTGTCGACTTGGTTTTATCTCGCTCTTTGCAAAATAATAGATGGTAACTTGTGTTTAAAAAAAAAACAGAAACTAGAGATATAGTGTTAGTTAAATAGGTACCTCAGTCTGTTGATAATTGGTGGTGTGCGTGTCTTCATTGACGGAGGTAGATATTTTGGGCCCCGAGTCGCTCAATATGCGTCCATCTTCTAATATCAGCTCGCGCTTGACTCTGGTCGCGATCTGACGAGTCGTTGTCACTTCGCTTTTTTTCCGCGTCACCCATTCTTCTACAAAAGGGGAGAAACGAAATAATTAACGAAAAAAAAAAACAATATTAAATATATGTATGTATCTACATCTACACTAATATAATAAAGAGGTAAAGTTTGTTTTTTTGTTTTTTTGTTTGTAGGAGGTAATCTCTGGAACTACTGGTCCGATTGGAAAAAAATTAGCAACAATAGAAAGCTGCTTTACTCCTGAGTGACATAGGCTATATTTTATGTACGCGGGCGAAGCCGCGGGCAAAAGCTAGTACGACAATATTATAAGAGCCCAGATGCGGATTTTGCACGTTACTCAGAAAATCATGTGGAGAGAAACCTTGCACTTTGTAATGTACCCCTACTAGATTTAAACCCTTAATATTGGTGCGTTCTTTTTTTTTGGTCATCGGAAAAATTGGAACGCTTCGGACATGGTAAGTTGAGTATCCACATGCAGACGTGGCAGAAAAGTCACCAAATTTGAAAAAAAAAGAGCTGTCACGACCACCCCCTAGTCAATCGTCAGATTAATCTATCGATTATCAGAAAGGCAAAGCGTGTATACCCTATGAATATTTGACGCGCTCGAGTATTTCCATGTGACTATTAAATAGTTTTTTTTTTTACATTTTTGAAAATCTTTTACATTCCGCCCCACTAAAATGAAAACTTGAAAAGCTCTTCACAATCTAAAAGGTCCCTATGGTGCTTTTTATCTGCAACTATAGCATCCGGTTTCACCTCCCATTATTAATTCACCAAAAACATACGAACCTTCTTTGGTTGTTGCTATCGTATCGCCAGGTTCAGCCTGTAACAAAGAGACTTTCATGAATATAAATTTATTAATAGCAATTAGTAGATCATTATAATTTAAATATTGTGATAAAAATCAAAATTCTGAATGGTAGTTTGTTATTCTTGCGTACAGCGCCATCTCTTACCGAGTAGCTGAACTTATATAAATCGTAGTTGGTAGGTTGATTTGCCATGAACTGTAATAGTACTCGTGGCCGTCGCTTGATGGCGCCATGATCACTTAACGTAAAGACTGTCACCATTAAAATTCATAAAATTTTCACAACCCGCGGAAAATCGCACTGCACAAAATCAGTCACAGTTCACATTTATTATTTATTTACCATATTTAACTGTCCGCACAATTTTCATTCCTAAAAGTTACGTTTGGTAAACATTATGATTTATTTACCTGTACACAAACAATAACACTATCAGATTAATTATTCTAGCAGCTATTAACTATTTACGTGTAACAACTGAAGTAGCGAATACCGTGTATTCTACCGCCGTGTTAATAATCGTCTGAAGGAAAATCAAGGCTTAGCTGTAATTTAATTAATGAGCCGTGGATTAACATTTTCTTTTGGCACACAATGCTGTAGTAACGCGTTGAGTATTCCGTCCGTACGCCTGCGCTTCCGCTGGGACCAAGTAATATATTGAACTCTTCATATAATAAATTATTAAAAAGGAAGCAAGCGGATTTTCCGACAAAGTTATATTTCTTTATTTATTTAAACTTCATGTTCCTACTGTCATAGGCGTACTTAATGCTACAAGGCATTCTCTACCAGTCAACCTTTGGGTTAAAAAAGACAACACTGTGGAAGGTGTGCACAATAAATAACAGTTATTTAGATATTTTCAATAGATTTAACTAATTAATTAGTTAATAATTTATTTATTTATTTAATAGAGTATGAAAAATAAAGTTGCCTATAAATTCTGATTGCAAACTGAAACCTCAGTTTGCGAAAGAAAATTGATTTCAGTTTTCCTCTTAGCATTTACTGCTCACCGGTTTACTAAAGGGCAACAAGGCGTGCCTAACCAAATCATAGAACCTCTCATCTACATCCCATTCGACCACTTGAGACCCTAATCCCTATTTGAATTTCATGCTAGGTCTATTTTTCGAGAGTTTTCCGACATTAATAATGGTCTACGAGGCAAGGGCCTATTCAAAGTTACATAGTCTATGAATCACATTGATTATAAACGGAACGGAAAGTTTTTCCATTTATGTTCCGCCGGGGAAGTAGAAAATATTACACGTGACTGCAAAAGTTATTAGCTAGCTAAACGCGGTTGTCGTCGAGAATATAAAGATGGGTACCTAGGTGCGATGGTAGTTAGGTATCTACTATGTAATTGATACGATAAGTACCAAGATACATAATGTATTTACATTTCCTTGTACAGCTCCTTGAATATGCTCTGTAATGTTTTACAAGTTGTAATTGTAAATAAATCAGTATTTATAAAAATCAATGCCACTTTTCGTTTTTATTTTAATCAAGAAATGGCTCATCCATCCGAACCAAATGTTTAGGCTTTGTTTGGACTATTTAGTAGATGGTTTATGTGAAGTTACACAAAATTGGTGGTACTTCATTTACCACATTTTTCTCATTTTCTGTTGCCGGGAGCGAAGCCGCGGTCAAAAGCTAGTCTAACATGTAGTTGATACGATAAGTACCAAGATACATAATGTATTTACATTTCCATGTGCAGCGCCTTGAATATGGTAATATGTTTTACAAGTTTTAAATAATTAGTTTATAGAATAGGTATTCACTCATATTAACTTAACTAAGTAGGTATGTTTTGTTCGTTTTATTGTATTTTAATACGATGGAGTGTAAATAGATGTCATATCGTAGAATAACTGATGTGTTTTATAAATTACCTACTGATGTCAAGAATCAAGAATATTACAATGTGGTGTGATACCTAGTTAATGTCGTTCTCATACGTTTGAACCCCAACAGAAAAGTAATTTGCCTAAACCTGCTAATCAGTTCATGTGTTGACATGAACTGATCAGACATAAACTCAATTAATCGCACACAGGAATTAGCAATGTGATAATATCGACACATTTCGTCTAAAAACATACAGTACATCTAACGCACGTTAGTTATTTTTTGCGCTACAACTCATAACTAATCGTTCCTTTCAACACATCACTACAGCACCAAAACATGTCATTCACCAATTACATGTTACTGATATCATCGAAAAGATCTCGTACCATTGACCCGAACTCCATGCAAAACGGTCCTGATTGACAAATTGTTACGGCACAATGATATATGGCCACTTTTGCCATTCACACATGCCCAATACATTTTGACACGTGACCGAAATTGGAACTACGAGTCAAAGTATTGAATTTGACAGATAGTTTGACGTAAGCCTTTGCGAGTAGCTCCGCTGTCAGGTGTCAAGATTTATTGGTGTATGGGTAAAGTGTCGACGGTATCGCGTCTCCCTCAGTCGATTGAGGATAATGGATTGATGTGCTCTTAGGTGTCTACACCGGCGTTTGTATTAGTTTTTATGACAACATATTTGTCTTATGTTGTCGATATTGTTTATTTTGGGCTAATATTTGTGGGCTAGAGTGTATAGGGCTGCCACACGAGTTTTTTTTTAGCTACAAATTGTTAAGTACTTTCGTTGAGGCAATGCTTATGGAAGGAACAGACCATAAGATTATTTCCAGAAGTGTAGGTACGTGTCGGGGCTGATATTTACCGATAATTTTCCATTTCCATAATCTATTATCATTTGTTCTGTGTCTGGGTGTAATTTATCTATAATATGTATGTATTTAAAAATATATTAGTATGTTTATCAGTTGTCTAGTACCCATAACACAAGCTCTGCTTAGCTTGGGACTAGATGGCGTTGTGTGAAAGTTGTGGAATATTTTATTTGAGCTAAGGGCTCGCATTTTCAATTGAGCGAAAAAAGTTTTTATACTTCTACTAATGTAGAACCACCATTACACAGGTCAGTTAAAAATGAGAACGATGACGTGCGGAATTTTTTTAAGAGTTGCTGTGGCCCTGCTTGCCGTGATGCTGAAAGACAGGTTTTTTTTTATGGTAGATAAAAATCCTCCAATGACGAATTCAGATTCTAACTGACTAAACAACCTACTGGGGTAGGTTCCTTCTTTGCCTTGATCCTAGAGCCCTGGTAATACGCTTTTGCTTCAACCCTTAGTCCCAGAAAGCTTCGACCCTGCTGGGCCCCTGCAGTTTGCTGACAACTCAAAAAGGCACGCGGGAATAGTGTGCGTCGACGACTTGGGCTCGGTCTGGACTGTTACCGACAGCGGGCTACCCATTGCTCGCCGTCCGCTGAGAGACACAGGTGGGTTTCAGTCTGTAAAAATCTGACACGCCTGGAGACGATTTTCGGGTCTCAATCGAAGTGGGAGGCTGCGTATACTCGCATAGCTGTGGCAAATGGGTCAACTTATTTGCTGCGTGCTATACCAACCTTCCAAGTCCAAAAGACTGTCATTTGTCAAGCCATGTATGTTCCATTGTGTCTGACTCACGACTACTACTTACCGAAGGTAGGTAGGTGCCTACTGACACTTTGACGTGAGGCTGTCGATTGCCAATAAATCGTCATGAGCTCTGACATCAGGTTAAGCACGTATGTGACCTCGCCATTGATGAAAACATAATAATTACGCGGCAATATACATCAGACGAGACTCCCCAATATGTTGGACAAAGTGATTCATTCTGAGTCAATTTGTTGGGAAAAGGTTATTGAAGTACCGTGACCTCGCAAAATCTGATCTTTTATCAGGTTTTACAGGTATTATATATTAAGAGAGGGCTGAAATATTTCGAATACTGCAATTAAGGACAATAGGTGTCCGAACGCCAGCGTTCGCTAGGGGCTCAAAAATTTATTCGCGAATGATTTTAAAAAGTGTCTTTTCCTAAATTGAATAAACATCCAATCGCTCATGCTCTAAAGTGGACGGCGAGCAATGGGAAGCTCGCCGTCCGATCGTCCGGCAACTGTTCGGATCAAGCCCAAGTCGTTGATGGTGCGCACAGTTCCCTCACGCTTCAAGAAGTAGTAAGCAAACTGTAAAGACCCTACAGAAGGGTTGAAGCCTACCGTAACCAAGAGTTCGCTTCTGAAAGGAAGGCTCGGCCCTGGTATGAAAGGCAACATAGGAACAGGGAGGTTTTTAAGTCAATAGGAGTCTAACACTCTCTCCTGCTCCACCCAAGGGCGGCGTGTCATTGAATGATTTTTACCCACCGAAAAAAAAATTCACGCGTCCTGCCAAAGAGCTTTCTCTTCTACAGGCAATAAATTATTCAAGCCATTAATTAATTTGTACATCATAAACTTAGGCAGGTGGTAAATTAAAAGCCCCATCATAAATACTACCACACCTACTGACCCCACAACTTTAAACCCCGCTATTTAACACTAATCTAACGGCCAATTAATTAGACTCTTATCACTGTCCCATCGGTGTGTAGACAAATTAACACATTCGTG
Organism: Mythimna loreyi; assembly: GCA_029852875.1. Classification (NCBI taxonomy): domain Eukaryota; kingdom Metazoa; phylum Arthropoda; class Insecta; order Lepidoptera; family Noctuidae; genus Mythimna; species Mythimna loreyi. Next base: position 11,730,661 of record CM056792.1, read on the forward strand.
AGTGTCACATGTTCAAATAGCCTTTGATATGTAGAGGATTAATGGAAATGTCATTAATTTGGTACAATGCTAGACAGCTACGTGGGAACAAAAAGTTTCAAGTTAGGTCACAAATGTTGAGTACTTTTTTGTGATTTTAAGCAGTCCTTGTCCTCAACGTATATTTTGACGTAATGGTTCAACGATTGGCTGCTGCGCTATATGTTCAAGGTTCGATTGCTGCTCGGGATAAATATTTATATAGCCTGCAGTTAATTATTCTTGAGTCTGAGTGAGAAGTTTAAACGCTTATTAAACACCTATGATACAAGAATGATGCCTAGTGTGGGGCTTAAACACGTGCAAACACATCTTCCTTTAAACTGCAGGCAACCCAGTCATTAATAACATGGAACGCAGTAATTAATTCGACGCCACCCCCACGCCATGCATGCACTACTACACGTTACGGCCCCCTCATATTTATTTTTTTGTTTCACCTAATAACTCCTGCCCGCTACTTCCCACTAATCTCTCACTCAATTAATTAACACCTTATCAGTGACCAATCAACAAGTTCTAGTAAACAAATTAACATATCAGTGTTTGTAACACAGGTGGCCAATATGGTGTGAAGGTTCATCATCATCAACAGCCTTTTTCTTAATGTTCCCACTGCAGGGACACAAACCTCCTCCCTAAGAGAAGGAATGGACCATAATCCACCAAGCGGGTCCAGTGCGAATTGATGGATATGACATGTCTTCTTGAAAGGACATACCGGTTTCCTCACGATGTTTTCCTTCTCCGTTTTGAGAGCAGTGGTGATGAAATAAAATACACAAAGTAATGTGCCTGACTGGGTTTGAACCCGTGGCCTACAACTCGTCAGTCAGGGCCATAATCATTCGGCCACCACTGTACTCAAAATTCAAGGTGTGAAGGTTATACTAGGAAATATATCTGGGGAATAAGAGAATAAGCTTCTGAAATTCCAACCTATGATTTGATGGGGCCAAGGATTCACGTCTGAAAGGAAGGCCTTTGTTTCAGACGTGAATTCCTACGTAGGAATAGACGTGAATTCCTAGTGGGTTGGTCAGTCAGTAAGGGTCTGACTCTATTTTCTGCTTCGCCCAAGAGCGGGATTTACCATTAGATGATTTTTAGCAACCATAAAGTAAAACCATGATTTGATTGACTAAAACTGGCCAATACCGATCTTCTAGGTAGAGACTGGGGTGATTGAACCAGGGCATCAGATATTCACAGGAGCATCAAAGTTTCCAACATAACCCGAGAATTCTTGTTACAGACATAAATAAAAGAATCACTAAAAGTAGTAGTAGGTAGTGGGCAGGATACATTGCTCACAGAATAGATTGTCGATGAGGGAGATATGTTCTGGAGTGACTACCGCGTACCAGAAGGCCTTCAACAAGGTGAACCGATGACCTGATGAGGATGCGAGGCGCACAGGGCCGGTCATTGTGGCGACACACCCTAAAACTTTACTATATTTTGCTACAAAGTAAACTTTGTTATATTCTCTTAAAAAGTCTACTTAAAATTAACTTTTCTTTCCTTGCCAAGATGCCTAGCCGAAATCGTATATTGTCTTGGTGTACAATGTAGTGTAAATAAAAAAATAACTGCAAACGAAAACCCAGTCTCAAAAACGCCACCATACTTTTTATACCACGTAATAAACCCGGCACTTAACACGAATCCCTCACTCAATTAATCACCCTTTTATCTCCCAATCAGCTCATTAACAAATGATCACATTAGTAGGTGTCACTGCGGAGGCCGCGCCCTTGTGCCTACCGCAGCGCGACGAGCGAGGCCGAGTGCACTCCTGCGCACATTGTGATGCACCCGCGAGTCTGCGCAAGCGCCGTATTGTTTGCTACTGACTTAATTCGGTCATGGCTTTTGCACCCGCTTTTGTGAAGTCATTTCGTTAGATATTGATATGGGTGTTTTGTTAATCGACTTCATTTTGGTTTAGTTGTGTTAGTGATAAAACTAAAACTACAATTTTGAATACCGTAATTAGAGACTTAATATAAAGACAATAGGTGTGCTAGCGCAGGCGTCAATTTTGAGGTCCTCTTCTCTTACTATACTTTCTCTTTCTTATGGTCTTTGCTTTAGGTGGAGCGAGACGAAATAGCAAACTTTTACTGGCTAAAATCCACCTATGTGCGTTTCAGGATTACGGTAACTCTTTCAAATCATTCCGTAGTCTTGACAGGCCCTAGCGGATCCTGTTCATTTTCTGTACAGTGGTGATGACATATGGTTCCAAAATTCCGAAACGCAGTAGCTCAAAATGATCATCAAAGCTTTAAAGTCACCTAAAGAGCTATTCTCAGAATTTCCTTGTATGATCACATTAGAAAAAAAGATAATATTATGCACAGGAGAACCAAGGTTACAGGCATAACCCATCGAATCATTGAATCAAGTGGCAGTAGCAAGGCACATTGCTCGCCGAATAGATGATCGATGAAGCCTAAAGATTCTGGAGTGGCACCAACGTATCGAAAGACGTAGCGTTAGAAGAACAAAGTAAACCGATGACTTGGTATCGGTCCCGAGAAACCAATGAATGGGAGACGTACAGGATCGGTCGTTATGGCAATGCACTATGTCGAACAATGAACGTGTTTCGGCTGAAATGATCATTATATCTGATGACGATGATGAAAGTGTAGCAGCAGTAAGTAACCTGCAGCTCTGGAAAGCAAATAGCAACCGAAGATCACATGTGGATTTTACTCACATAAAGTCTGACATATCCTCTAGCTCTAGTCATTTGATAAATTATCACAAAAAAAACTAGAAATATCAAAGACACAACACAATCTTGCCTTCGATTGGTCCAGTTTTTTATTATTTTGCATCTGCAAAAATCTATTACATTTTATCGCTGTTTTAAATTGTATGGTGACAGAAAAATGTGTTGACATATGAGAGTTTTTTCCTCTAATTCACACTGCATTAATTAAAAACCATGTCTAGACAAGATCATGCTGGAAAACGTGGTTCATTTATCTTCGGGCAATAATATTGCTTTTATAAAATTTAATGATGGCGCGAAATTAAGGAATTTATGTTAAATTTAAAAACCCGATTTGAGATTTCAAGCACCTCTGACTTCGGAACAAGTTTATTTAAGAAACTTGTCTATTTATCATTTAGATGGTCCGCCTTTCGTAGGAAAATAGGCGAATATGTTATTAAGTAATCCATGGTAATTGCTAAATCTTCTAAAATTCTAGTGGTTAATCCGAATCAGTCACTACAACAGAACAGATTCTATACTCATCATCATCATCATTTCAGCCGAAAGACGTCCACTGCTGGACATAATTCCTATAATTTCGTACAATAAATACATATAGATATTATACTTTTTGGTGGATTACGGCCCATTCCCTCTCTTAGAGAGGAGGCCTGTGTCCCTGCAGTGGGAACATTAAAAAGGCTGATGATGATGATGATGATTATACTTTTTAAGATATCTATATACATATATTTATTTTACAAAACAAACTTAACTAACTAACAGTAATTGACACAACTGATGAAAAACTGAGAGAGTTAGTTTACCACATCAATCTCTTAGAGGCTTAAATCGGTCCCTTGTATGTAATTTTAATAGGTCTGGTCAATATATTGGCTATCACGCTATTTATCAATTATCACGCTATTTTCTATGGATTTTTTTAATGGTAGATAGAAATCATCCAATGACGAATCCCGTCCTTGGGCGGAGCAGAAAACAGACAACTTACAGCCTAAAAAACCTAACCCGTTTCTACGTCGCCATCTATACCAGGGCTAGGACCTTCCTTTCAGCCACGAACCCTTGGCCCCAGTTGGCTTCAACCCTTCTGCAGGGTCTCTACGGTTTGCTGACAACTCCTTGAGTATTTGGGGTGAGCAATATTGCGCTTAGTCGATATTGAACGACATATACCGCGAGTTCGATCCCCAGTTGTATCCGTACGGACTCTGCAAAAGGGTCAAAGCCTACTGGGGCCTTTTTTTTATGGTAGATGAAAATCATCGAATGACGAAACCCGCTCTTGGGCGGAGCGGGAGACCTCTTACTGACTAAAAATCCTACCCCGTACCTTCCTTGCCTTATTCCTAGAGCCGAGGTAACAGTTTGCACCACCCTAGGCTCCAGGAGGCTTCGACCCTGAAGGGCCCCTGCAGTTTGCTGACAACTCCTTGAGACGCGCGGGAACGGTGCGCGCCGTTGACGACTTGGACTCGGTCTGGACAGTTACCAGACGACCGGACGGTGAGCTACCCATTGCTCACCGTCCGCGAGCCAGTGTCTACGGCTACGGTGGCCGGATATCGGCAGGATCGCGGCGGCGACGGCTACGGCGAGGGCGCTGTTGCCTTAAGGTCTCTTTCTGAAATGAAGGCTTGGCCCCAGCGCGATGAGCAGAGAAGGGACGGGGTGGGGTGTTTAGTCAGTAAGAGTTGTGACACTGTTTACCCATCCGCCCAAGAGCGGGATTCATCACTGGGTAATTTTTGTCCACCTTATAAAAAATCCCCAGTTGTATAATTTAGATAATATTAACTGTTTATGCCACAGATTGTATCCACTTATAAGACGCAATAGTTATGAGTTACAACGTCCTACTGAGTTTTGAACTTTTCAGACACAATTCAAGGTTCCTAATTAAATATAAATCCTGTTTTATTTTATAATGCACGCTTTTAACCTTTCAAAAGTTTATTATATTTATCGGAAATGAGTTCGTTCAACTTGTTCAATTAATAAGCTCAATGTTGCAGTGGATTGACCTACAGCAGGTATTCATTGGTGCCTACAACATGTAGAATGCCTTGATTTATCGTCAAGATATGATTAAGATTATAAATTCGACACCTATATGAATGCTGGGTGTGAACAATTTAAAGCTTAGCATATTTTATAAGCATTGACAGTGGTATTAGCACCGAAAATATATTTTGAATAAAGGAATTAAAAGTTAACTTCAATAAATTCATAAGTTGGTATTCGCAATCAAAAAGTGTTTACGTACATTTTAAAAGGCATTATTGTAACAGGTTAGTAGTTGAGTAACATATCATAGATAATGTTTTTTTATAGGCCATTAAATAATATATTTTAATTAAGGAAGAAAAATTTCTGCAAAAAACGCCTAATTGTTTGATAGATGCTATCAATATTTCAATTTTCCTAAAAGAGTGACTTGATATAAACATTACACCCGCTACACAGTTTTGTCATTTTTTAACCAGTAACGAAATACTGTTGTCACTAGTCAGATTGAAAAGCGGATAAATAATGCGATGATGTCAATCTGTCAATCAGTGACATAATGATTGACAGCAGCGTCTACTGTCGTCACGACAAGCGTTAATTATAGCTGGCTGAGTTTGTATAAGGAGGCAGAACTTTTTTTTTTAATTGTAGTGATGGGGAAATTGATATTGATTGACTTGACCTTGCGTTTACCAAAACAATGAAAGAACTTTAGTCAGATAATGCAAGTTTATTAGATGCGTGTCAGAGATTTCGAACTTTTTTAAGCAATGCCCATGATCAGCGTATAATGTTCATTCTGATTTACTTTGGTCCCAATAAACAATTAGGCAATACTCTAATGACTCCTCCGAGGTTTCTTCTGCCTCTTTCTTTTCGAGTCCAAGTCGTCGACAGCGCGTATAGTTTCACGCGCGCCTCAAGGAGTTGTTAACAAGAAGAGGCCCATCAGCGTCAATGCCTACTGGGCCCATGGACCAGCTTCTGAAAGGAAGGTCTGAACCTGGAATAAAACGCAACGAAAGAAGAAGGTTGGTTTTTTAGTCAGTAAAAGTCTGACTCTACATCTCGCCGCGCCCAAGGGCGCGGAAATGTCATTGGATGATTTTCCCCACCGAAACAAACTAAAAGACAAAGTTTTTTTATTTGCTACTAGCTTTTGTCAGCGGCTTCGCCCGCGTACATAAAATATAGCCTATGTCACTCAGGAGTGAAGCAGCTTTCTATTGTTGCTAAAATTTTTCCAATCGGACCAGTAGTTCCAGAGATTACCTTACCTTAAAGCTTATCTTTTTCGGATATTTACCTCACTGATAACCCAAACACGGCTTATCAACACTTTATAGCTGATTTTAAACTTTTTTATGACCTTTGTTTTCCACAAACCCAGTGTTTAATAAAAGCTAATCATAAACCAAAGTGGGTATCACGTGGTGTAAAGATTTGCAGCCGAAAAAAAAGAGATTTACTCTGGCAATTCAGATTAAACCCAACCAAAGATAACAAATTAAAATATTTGAAGTATTGTCAATTGTTTAAAAAAATTATAAAACTAACAAAACGTGCGCAAAATAATTACAAAATAATAAAATCTCATAATAAGAGCAAAACAGCCTGGCAGATAATAAATAAAAAGAAATTTAACACTCCAAAAGAAACGATTGACAGGATAAAGATTGATGAAAACAACGTTCTTGATAATCCAACAGAAATAGCAAACGCATTTAATAATTATTTTATTGAAAAAGTCAGCCCTCTTCCAAGTAATGGAAATAATGTAACGTCTTTAATTAATAGTCAATTAAATTCAATGTTTCTTGCACCAAGTTCACCCATTCAGATTAATAAATTTATAAATGGCCTTAAAAATACGAACAGTGTTGGATACGACGGTTTCGCTACGAAGATAATTAAAGCGGTGAATGAGGATATATGCCATCACCTAAGTCACATTATAAACTTGTCGATACAAACTGGAATATTTCCACAAGATCTTAAACTATCAGTTATAAAACCGTTATTCAAAAAAGAAAATAAACAGCTGATGGTAAATTATAGGCCTATTGCACTACTATCAGTATTTTCAAAAATCTTTGAGAAATATCTTTATGGTGAACTTATTTCTTATCTTGAAAAAAATAAAATTTTGTGTAATGAACAAAAGGGGTTTCGACAAAATAAAACCATAAATCTAGCTATTTATGAATTCATTCAAAGTGTTATCTGCCATGTTGACAAAACAGTCCCAGTTAGTGCTATTTATTGCGATATGTCACAGGCATTTGACTATGTAGACCATAAAATACTAATCAATAAACTAGATGCATACGGCATAAGAGGAAATGTTTTGGATTTAATTCGATCGTATTTAACGAATCGTCAACAAATAACTGTTATAACTAGAGTCAATCCAAAAACAAAAAAAGAAGAATCGTTTAGTTCTGTGAGGAGAGATGTCACATACGGTGTTCCTCAAGGCAGTGTGCTTGGGCCACCATTTTTTATTGTTTATATTAACGACTTGCCAAAGGCAACGATTCAACCTATGACATTATTTGCTGATGACAGTACAGTTTCAGTTGCATGTAAGGACATTAATAGTTATAAATCTGACATAGACAATTCATTGACATCCATAATTTCTTGGCTTAATAATAATAATTTAAAAATAAATTTATCTAAAACAAATATAATGCACTTTGGACAAAGATTAAATAATCCATTAAATATAAATTTGAATTATAATAATTATACTATCAATGAAGTAACTAGTGCTCGTTTTCTTGGAATAATTATAGACAGTAAACTGGACTGGAAAGAACACATTGATAAATTATGTAAAAAAATCAGTAGTCAATCTTATGCTTTATACCAACTTGCTAAATCTGTCAACACTGATGTGTTACTCTCAGCGTATTATGGACTTGTTGAATCTCTTCTAAGATATGGTATTATATTTTGGGGCAACTCAACAAATAAAGATATGGCATTTATAATGCAAAAGCGGTGCCTACGTGCCATGTTCGGTATGCAAGGTACGGAGAGCTGTAAGCCACTTTTTATAAAGCATAAAATTCTCACACTTCCGTCACTTTATATTCTGGAACTAGCCCTATTTGTTAAAAGTAATCCTCAATTGTTTCCTCGTATATCGGACATTGTAATACGGAATCGCCGGGATAACAGTAAAATTCGGGTTCAGCCAGCGAAGACTGCGCTAATGTATAAAAGCGTAGTATGTAGAGCGCCAATAATCTATAATAATGTTCCTAACTGCATTAAAACGTTAAATACAGACCAATTTAAGAAAACTTTTAAAAAAATACTGGTACAAAAGGCCTATTACAATGTTAATGAATTTTTAAATGATAAATCGCTCTAAGCTTACTGACATAATATTATATTCCATTTACTTTATACTGTACAATTATATTGACGAAACTATTGAATTTAATATTAATTTTAATTGTTTGTTATTTATGTTTGTAATTTTTATTTTTTTTTAATTGTAAAACTTTCAACCTAATTTGCACACCAGCAATGGTCAAACATGTTGACCCTTAAATTATTTTGTAACACCTTTTTGTACACATGTTTATGCAAATAAATAAATCTGAATCTGAATCTGAAATACCTCCTACAAACAAAAAAATAAAAAAAACAAACTTTACCTCTTTATTATATTAGTGTAGATAAACTAATACTTGACAGCGATCCCACCTGACTGTAAGCAGTAATGCAATCGTAGATGGTGAGGTGCACAAAGTACGAATTTATGGTATCCGCGTAGCCAAGTGGGGATGATTGACCTTAATATCCATATTTGCCACTACAAAATAGTTTTCCACGTTGTCCCAGTGACTTGGTAACAGGGAGAGGTACAATAACCGACATTTCTCGAGCAGCGCCGGGGGCTATCGCTAGTATCGCGCCAGCCATCAGTTCGGACATACGCCTCTCAGAAACAATGTGGTGTTTAGGACTCTCGTACAATACAATATTTAGACTGCCGCTAATGGTGGGTATCGCCTTGTATATAGGGTTGTCGCGTTTGGGTTAAAGTGGTCCAATTTTAATAACTATATAATTATTCAAATTAATTATTTGACTGGCCTGTCAGTCTAGTAGTTACTGACCCTGACTGGTATGCCGGAGGTCACGGGTTTGATTCCCACCCAGGGCAAATGTTTATTTGTGATGAGCAAGATCATTTGTTTAGATCATTTATAATATGTATGTATTAAGAAATATATAAGTATGTTTATCAGTTGCCTAGTACTCATAACGCAAGCTCTTGAGACTAGACGGCGTTGTGTGATAAATGTGGGAAAAAAACAATGCTGGCATTTGACTGAAATGTCTTTTGCTGTCAACGATGGATTAAGCGCTTGAAACCCGTTGAAACTTTTGGCTACATAAATTAAGGTACAAGGTTGATGAACCCAAACATGAAAATGAAAGTATCCAAATAAAGTTTCAGGAGTGTCTTGCACGTTATTCTCCAAAGATCTACACGTTGATATATGCATTAAGCATAATTTTTCTGACTTACCTACTTCTTGAAATTGCAAAAGGGCTTGTAAATATTTTATTGAAAATGTTTTGAATCTACGATTAATATTGTAAAGTAGTTTTTTCTTTAAATATATATTTACAATTTGAGACCAAAAATTCAAGCAGAATGACAAGAACAAACAACAACTATAATCATTAATTCGTCAGAATACTACACTAACTTTTCTTCCCAAATCAAACAAAAAATAATCCATTCAAATTTTCCACAATACTTTCCGTCCCTTCACGAGACCACACACAAGCCAGGCTTGTAGCGAGGCAGCCCTACAGGCAGGCACGGGCCGCACACAATGGCGACTATCGCCGAGCAATCTCGACGCTCACCCGATGTAATGGAACGGGGGCGGTGTAACAGATCATAAACATTGACAGGAGAGTAGGAGACGTACTCAAGGTCCTCAATATCTATAGTTGGCGCGTTTTAACAGGGCTTTAGAGGTCATTGACCTACTTTTATTTGTTCATCATCTTTTTGTTCTCATCATAATCTTTCATTAAGGCTGCGAACGTTTAAAAGAGATACTGTGACGTGGAATATGGGTTTTAGTAAGCAAAAAGTCCGACACACCATTCACTTTACCTTAGAACAGATTAAATCATTTCAGTATCAAATCCTTTATCAATGTAATTCGCACATGTCTATTGCAAATATCATCATCATTCTGTTAAATTCCAACTTTTATGAGATAGTCGCAGCATGTTTTCATTCATTTATCCATCCATCTCTGTTTGTGTTCTTAATCACTTTCTTTCTTACCATATTACTTAATAAATACATCATCATTCCTTTGATCTTCTTGAACCATCATGTAGGCTTTATTTATTGATATTCATAATTATTTCAAGACTGGAAACAAAAAGATAAAACCACCTTTAACCTTTTAAATACCGTAATTAGAGACATACTAGAAAGACGAACGAAGAACGCCGGCGTTCACTTGGAGCTCAAGAGTTTAATCTTCATCCATCATAGAACTGCAGAAGGGTCGAAGCCAATTAGGGCCACGGTTTTGCGTCTGAAAAGAAAGGCTCTGGCCCTAGTATGTATGGCGATGTAGGAACGGGGTAGGTTGTTTAGTCAGTAAGAGTCTGACACTTGTTTTCCGCTCCGCCCAAGAGCGGGACTCGTCATTGGATGATTTTTACCTACCATAAAAAAAAATCCATCATAGAACTGTGTGTTAAATCTCTTCAAAAGAATCAAGACTACCAATTATTTATGGAGGAAAGACCAATGACCTTTATCGTCATACTAAAATGGAACAACTATACCTACCTTCCATGGCTCTCTTTTCATGGTAATCAATCAAGGTGCTACAGGTCGAACAACGCAATATAAACAAAAGAATATCGAAACTGTTTAAGTTTCAATGCGAGCTTTTTACTTCGCGTTGATTCTTATCAACGTTCTACGTGGATTAAAAAATAGTTTGCTTTTTGTTTTTTTTAAGTATCTGTTAAGGTAAAACTACATTTGTACGTTACACGTCGCGTGACGTGTATCAAGTGTAGCTACAAGTCTAGTTTTTAGGGTTTCGTAGTCAACAAGGAACCCTTATAGTTTTGCCAAGTCTGTCTGTCTGTCCGTCCGCAATTAATTTCAGCTACCGTTAGCACCATCAAACTGAATTTTAGTATCAATATCTACCTATATCAATCCGCCGACAAAGTACAAAAACAAAAAGTGGTAAAGCAAAAGTAACAAACAATGCGTCCCCCCCTCTTACTTTTGAACCATAAGTTTAGAAAATATGAAAAAATGTTTCTAGGAAAATTATTTGAAACTTGATAGGATGAACAGTTTTTGAAAAAATTAAGAAGAAACGTTCTGACCTAATTTTGTAATTTAGCTGTACATACAAGCGGTTTTTTTTTTAACTTAATTTACATATTTTATCATCCTGAGCGTATCTTCGATTCACACAATCCAAAATTACCACCGGGTTCTGCGCCATCTCTCGGGAAATTGGTTTACTAATTTATACATGGGCTACTAGATTCTGTTACAATGTGAGACTTTTTTGACGGACGGGAAACTACGGAACCCTACACTGACCGTGGCCCGACACGCTATTGGCCGATTTTTATATAAAATGCATCGGCATGTGTGGCACACGTGCTGTGCTAGCAGTGTCTACCTTTAAAATCTACAGACGGTAAGATTAAATTGAGATACTACGATATGATTTTTGTTTAGACAAAATATTGCTCCTATCTGACAATCTGTAAGAACATTGTGACGAAAATAAAGTTTATTTTATTTTTTAAGTGCCTTATCAGTGAATGGCATTATTTCTAGCTTCGAGCGACTATTTAAAAGTTGGTGATCTACAAGATTATATTTTGCTTAACTTGGACACCAATTCGACACACAATATTATTATATTAGATTGTGAACTTCGTTCGTCGTGGAGCAGTGGTGGTCTTACGTGTTGTAGGTCGCGGGTTCAAACCCAGCCAGGCACATTACTTTGTGTAATTTATTTCATCACCATGACTGCTCCCAAAACGGTGACGGAAAACATCGTGAGGAAACTGGCATGTCCTAGAACCAAAAATTCGATGACATGTAACATCCACCAACCCGCACTGGGCCCGCGTGGTGGATTACGGCCCATTCCCTCTCTTAGAGAGGAGGCCTGTGTCCCTGCAGTGGGAACATTAAAAAGGCTGGTGATGATGAACGTCGTTTACAACTGCTAATATGTGTTAATATGATAATATTTAAATTATAAGGTGGTAAGACAGTATTGCCGCGAAGTTCTTCAAAAGAGTTACAGTACGGCCGTTGGATCTTGGCGAGTCTGAAGATAGCTTCTGCGAATTTTCGCGCTTGAAAACTCGTATAAAAATAAATGGTCTAAACAAATAAATGCAATTTGCAGTTGTTAAAAACTGTTATTGGTATCCATTTTTTTAAAACCTTTATTTTTGACCCTTATGCTAAACCCTTATGATAGAAAAAGTCCAAAAAGCATTTTTAAGATATTTCTACAAACGTAGGTTTGGTTACTATCCATATTTGTATCCAACCAAATTCCTGTTAGGTTGCTTAGGCTTTACTTCTCTCCAAGTTAGACGAGCTTTTGATCAGCTTGTGACTGCCTGCAAGATCATACACGGAACCATCGACTCGCCTAGTTTGCATGAGGAGCTGTGTAAAATTTTTGTTCCTGATAACTATTGTCGGGCAAGACGGCATAAATTATTTGTGGTGCCACGTTGCCGTACGGTTGCCCGACGTATGTCACCCATTCCCCGAATGTTAATCTCACTCAACGCTCTCCTTGAATCCAATCCAGGATTAGATCTGTTCGCCGATGAATGGAAGGTGATATTGACTGAATGTCTGGTGATTTGCGAGAAGACTGAGTGAGTAGTTACTTTATATGTATATCTCTTACATTTTTCTTTTTAATATGTATTACATAATTTGTAGGTACCTAATCAGTGTAATTGGCATTTTGTCGTTCTGATTAAAGAATAAATAAATAAATAAATTTTTGTACTGGTTTTCAAGCACTACAGTTCGCAGAGCCTAACTTCAGACTCACCAAGATCCGACAGCCGTGTGAGAACAATACCTTGCCATGTGGCAAAAACACATAAACTTTAACACACACACCTTAAAAAAGCCAAGGAAACCCACATTCGTACTTGTAATTAGATGCACCCGCCCATGGCATATGAGTAAGATAACATCTTAATTAATATTCATTAAACCTCCATCAATATCTGCACAAGGAAGTCAATTAATAAATAATGCATGGATAAACAATTTTTCTTCACAAGCCTTCATTGTCTGAGTGGTCTGATTGAGTACACTCGTGAAACAGGCCCGAAAGGTCACTCCAAATATAGGCAGGTATTGCCAAAATAATACCTACGTACTAGCAGAACAAAGGTGGATCTTATGGTTCTTCGAGACTTCGTAAAAGGTCGGATCTGTTCGGCTTCAAAAGAATTTTACATATTTGCGTCAAATACAAATATGTCGGCGGCTATCTCTCGCGCCAGGTCTTGATAGAGGCCATGGTCCGGAGCGAAGAGGAGTGGCAGGCGGCCACCTCCTTCTGCAAAGCAGTAATGCTAACAAAGGAGGAGGCCGAACGCATAAGGCAACAGCGCAAACGCTCCACTGACATCAGCACCACTCAGCTCATCCATATTAATTATAGCAGATGAAGCCACTCGTAATAAACTCGATAACCACTAAACGGAATTTCATACATAACACTTGTAAAGAATCCCGCAGCCCTAGCGGGCAACATAATACTTCTTAGGCGCGCATGGAAATGCAATCAACCTGGGCTTGGTCCTAACTGGACGGCGAGATATCCAAACCTCGTCATCCGCAATCCCTACGATAAGGCTGGGAATCGCCCTGCGACTCCCTACGCCCGGGCGTCTCGCGAATTTGTGTCAATGACCTATAGTCTACCTTGATTTCCAGACGAAATTAAATTAACCAAATTTTTTCTGAAAGTAATCTTTCAGAGAAACCTCGTTTGTCTTCAGTTCATAGCCCTATTTATTATTCACAAACAAACCTAGGGAAATTCGTTCAACTCAAAATAAATAAAATTTTCCACGAGCCCGTGTTCCAAATAACAATTTTCGAATATCTCGAGATAATATTGTAAAGGCTTTTTTTTCTCTTTTCAAGAGATGTGGATCATGTTTAAGTAATAGTACTGAACTGAAAGGTTAATGGTATTTAAGGCTCACACGTGCCTGAGCAAATCCTTTTACTTACATCATATTTTCGAAGGCTTTTGAAGTTTAACGACCTTAATGTTCTCTTTTATTCTGTACGGTACCTTGAAATATTCTACACTAGCTTCTGCCCGCGACTTCGTCCGCGGAAATTTTCTTGTAGTGATAGCTCGGTTAACATCCATGTTATATAAATAATTTATAGCCTATGTCACTCAGGAGTAAAGCAGCTTTCTATTGTTGCTAAAATTTTTCCAATCGAACCATTAGTTCCAGAGATTACCTCCTACAAACAAAAAAACAAAAAGATAAAAAAACAAAAAAACAAACTTTACCTCTTTATTATATTAGTGTAGATAAATCTTGAGGTATGGAACCCTTCATATGGTGGTGCTGTGGTGGCCCAGTGGTAACTTATGAGTTGTAGGTCGCGGGTTCAGACCCAGCCAGGCGCATTACTTTGTGTAATTTATTTTATTACCACTGCTCTCAAAAACGGTGAAGGAAAACATAATGAGGAAACCGGCATGTCCTAGAACCAATAATTTTCCTTTCTTTTTTATCATTCCTGCCCAGTGGTGGATGTCACATGTCTTTACGCGGGCCCCCGCGTGGGGGATTATTACCCATTCCCTCTCCTTAAGAGAACGCCTGTGTCCCAACACGTATCCCGAATAATTTTATGCGAAAAGGCAATATTTTCGAATATACTGGCAACCTACGTACTTATTAACAGTACCATTTAAAGTTCAAAATCACAAAAAAACGCTCATTATAAATATTAAGATTCCATATTTAAATTTCGAGTACAAACCGAGTCATACGCACGACCCTGGCGACACCGGAAACATATACAATACTCATTAAATTAATTAATGTCAAAATCCATAAATTCAAACATGGAACAATTTCATGGAATGATTAATTTGAACTAAACAGTTTATCAATCATTTTATGTAATAGTTCACCTCGTTAATAGTACTAAGCAGGTTTGAAATCGAGAGTCTTGTATTGTGAGTGAACGAACTAGCCCATTGACCGAACACCTGACCCTTTGTGAAGCAAGGCCGTTCAGTCATTCGCTCAGCGAACTGACGTACTTGAGCTACAATTTCATTTTACCCGTAAAATTGAAGCTTTTGACCGGTTCGCTGTAAACAAACGAAGTACGTTGAAGAATTTTCTGCTTTGAGGGAAACATGGAATATTGTTTTCGTAAAAACTCTTTGTTATTAGAGTATAGCCTTGATAGGTTTTATTGGACACTTTATCGATTGTTTATATGCGAATATTTGAATACAAACAAAGGCTGCGTATGTGTATGTACAGATTTAGATCAATAACACAAATAACAACGCCAATCTAACATTGAGAGAAATTTGAAAATGATAGTTGATAGATAACACGATTATTGTATTCCATTCCATTTGTGCATTCCATGCAGTCCGCTAATAATTCCGCCTTCTGGGCCATGGGTAAATGTAAGAGTAAACACTAGGGCCCTAGAAATAAAGCATCGAAGGAAAGGGGTGGGTTTTTAGTCAGTAAAATTCTGACATTATATCCAGCTCCGCCCAAGGGCGTGTTACCGGGCTTCTGAACGTAAAAGGCAATTGACAGAATACAGATGGGTTTAGGTGGGTGGGTTGGACGAGAGATAGAAATTATTTGATTATTATCCACCTCAGAAAATCTTAAGTGTAAACCACCAGGCAAATAAATATCTGTGCAAACATCATATCCACAATTTTTTTTGATTTTGATTTGATTTGACAAAGGCTGACTTACCAAAACCGTAACCAACAACCACTTATCAAAATGAAACTACATCGAACCGCGCCATACGAACGTATCAAAATAACGCCAACAGTTCCGAATACAAATGTGCATCTAACAGCTAACAGCGTGAACTCGAGACAATGCACCGAGCGCCTGCACAAGTGCACATAACCATATTAATAGATCGCTATTACGTGACCATGTACACGTACAGTCGCAAGCATATAGACTATATATGCTGCCAGTACTTGCAACAACGATTTTCTTCTTTAGTTCCTACCCTAACCTTGAAGACCTCCTCCATTGCGGCCGTGAACAGTTTTTTTATTGATTATAGATTCGCGCTTGACAGCTATCTCACCTGATGGAAAGCAACGATGCGGTCGACGATGAAGCGCGCTTATCTAGAAGTAGTAGCTCTTGACTTAAAGATTCCCGGATTGTAGCCATCAGGGAACACTGACTCCGGAAAGGAATTCCACTCCTTGGCTGTACGGAGAAATAACGTCTCCCTGTTTCACGCCCCGCTGCAAGAGTGGCAGGTGGTCGCCTCCAGTGAAGCAGTAATACTAGCAAAGGAGGAGGCCGTACGCGTGGGTCATCATGCCCCAGCCACCGCAGTGATCCCGATCTCGGGCCGCCGAAGGCACGGGCTTGTGGACGGCGAGTAATCGGAAGCTCGCCATCAGACCGTCCGGTAACTGTCTGAACCGGGCCCAAGTCGTCGGTGGTGCGTCTTGTTCTACGCGCACCTTTACCTTTCGACTACCGTAATTACAGACACAATTAAAAGACAATAGGTTTGCGGACACCGGTGTCTTCTTGGGACTTAATGTACTAAAAAGTTGTTAGCAAATCTTAGGGGCCCAGCTGGGTCGAAGCCTTACTACTCATAGTTATTGCACATGGAAATTCCCTTTAAGCTATTTTTGCTCTTGACTGTACTCGCTTTGTCTTCTACGTAACTCGATGAATCGCTTCAAACATCGATGATGCATTCGATTCTATCGACCGGCTTTTGTTTGTTGTTTTTCCAGATAGCCTTATTTGGGTTAGATTTTTTAGTTGTGAGTTTTTCCGAGTTTTTGCGTGCGTGTGAATATTGTTGGAATAATAATAGTGTGGAATTGTTTTTCCGCAACTAGATACTGTTAACTGAATCAGGCTCAAAACCTACCATAACATGGAAAAAATGACCAAGTTGTTAATATTTTATGCATGGAATGTTGTATCTAGTACTGACCTAATAACACTTTCATAGTGGAACATGTTTTCATATTTTAAGTAACAATAACTCAATCTTTTTGACCACAATGTCACCTTAAGATATCTGAGGGTTAGCAGTAATACAATCATTAATGGTGAATCGCGCTAGTTTATTATGAGCCTATTCACTTTACTCTTGCCTTACTTAACGATACGTCGGTTGGAAGGTTACCAAATTCGTAAATCATTTAATGCAACTCCAAAGCTTGAAATGACTTTTTGGCAACATACTAGATCTTTATTCACACATATCTAGTTACTAATCTCGCAAGAACGCCATTCACTGTTTTAAAAATAACCAATCAAAACACCTGATATATTTTGGGAATAGATTCAAAAATCGAACACATCTACACATCTAATTACTATAGTTCGTTTTTTAATCCTAGACTACGATTTGACAACTTAAAATGTCAACCTCCAGAAAATTGAGAACATATTTCTAGAGTGTGACTAGACTAGACTAGAATTAAAAAACGAACTATAGTCTCCCAAGAACACCATTCACTATTTAAAAAAGTAACCAATCAAAACACCTGATACATATTGGGCATAGATTCAAAAATCGAACACATCTACACAATCTAGTTACTAGTCTCCCCAAGAACACCATTCATTATTTAAAAAAGCAACCAATCAAAACACCTGATACATATTAGGCATAGATTCAAAAATCGAACACACGTCAATAGAGCTATCAAGCGAACCAATTCCTCTTATATGGTCGCAAGTGGCGCTTGACTGACCATAAGTTTCAAGTTTCGCACTGAGTCACCGCAAGGCGATCCCAGCTGCAAGGTGACTGCACTGCCCAATACGGCTACATTACAAACAAACCTTCAACTTTTCAAAGATATTCGTATTGAGTAACATGTAAAGAATGATTATGTTAGTTTTAGAGTCATTGACTTCACGCTTCAGTGAGTCCGATGGGTGTTGCTATCGTAACATGACTAAACCAATGACGAACTTACTGGAAAGGTTTTCCCAACAGCATTTTCTATGCATATGAGTCACTTTATCATCGTCATTTCAACCGAAAGATTACTTTAAAAGATTACTGGATATAAGCAGGACCGGCCATTAAGGCCTCAAGGAGTTGTCAGCAACCGTAGGGACCCTGGAGAACGGTCGAAGCCAATTAGGCCAAGGGTGTATATCTAAAAGGAAGGCTCTGGCCCTGGTATGTATGGCGATGTAGGAACGGGGTAGGTCGTTTAGTCAGTAAAAGTCTGACACAGTGAATCCCGCTCCACCCAAGGGCGGGATTCGTCATTGGATGATTTTTACCTACCATAAAAAAAAACCGGCCACCGTGGCAACACTTAGGGAAGCCCAAGCGCCACAATGACCGATCCTGTATGTCTCACATCCATCGGATTTCCACGACTTTCAGCAGGTCATTAGTTCACCTTGTAGGAGACCTTCCGGACGCTATCTACCTTTCAGCACGTGGCCGTCACTGCAGAATCTTGCGGTCCCCAGTTTTGAGAGCAATGTACCCTGCTCAATACAATTTAAGTTTGGCAATTCTTCAGACTATAACGGTAATATTGGTTTGCTTGTTTGTAAATACACCTCATGGTACTAAAATGCACGGGCAAATGGAAGAATGGAGGAAGAAACAGAGTTGTGGTTCCTGTCAGTAAAAGTAGGACACCATAGATGCCATAGACTGTCGTCGTTTCTCCACTCAAAAAAATAGGGGCAAAGTTTTTTCTAAATCTTTATTAAACTCATCTTGAGTCCTTCAACCTATTGTCTTTCTATTATGTCTCTAATTACGGTATTCGAAAGGTTACGCAGCTTTGTCATAGTATTAACTATGTCGCTCCAATGTAGCCAAATTTTGAATTTTAACTTATATCAAAAGATTGTAATTTTGTATTTTTGGACAAAGTTTTATTAAAATAAAATTAATTGGGGTTGACGCAACATGTGTTCTTCTTCCATAATTATTAAAGCTCGTCTTAGTAATCACCATTGTTCTTAGATCCCTCAAGCTGGAACATTTTACCAAAAAGGCAACTGAACAAAGGATTATAGACTCAAAACAATAGATTTATCATTATAGACACGAATAGGTAATTCAGGTTGCAAATAATCACGTTATCCAAGTTTGTCTCAGATCAAAATGTACATTGTATTTCAATATTGTAATCTAATATTTCCTTAAGAGCTAGGGAGTGTTCAGTAGCATTACCAGCACTGGTATATCTTAATGGGACAGTGACTGATGATCTGGCTTGGCCTTCATGACAGTCTCCTTATTTTACACAAGCAGTATTGTTCATACCAAATAAGTCGATATACCTACCGCCTTGGACACGAATGGTGTGAATAGATTTCTCCAGAAATCTATTATGAATAACAAAGGTATTTGGATTAATCTTGCGAATACCATAATCATTACATATTATAAAACAAACTTGCTTTCCGCTGTCCATATGTATGTTTAGATATTTTAAACTACGCAACAGATTTTAATGCGGTTTGGAAATTCAAGAGGAAGGTTTGTATGTATAATATATGCATGTATTTAATGTCACCATTGCACTCGTGCAAAGCTGGGGTGGGTCGCTAGTTAAAGATATAATAGAAAAACAATAAATAAACTTTTACAAAATCCTAATTACTCAAGCCAAGCGACATCATAAAGGGCTCAAGAACATGGTTGTCATTAGTTGGTAGAAAGAGCGTTTTTACCCGACTGCTGCAGTAAAATTGAGGGTAATGACTTACCTGACTTGTGGATATGATCGTACATCCGTATAACATCACATGCAAAACACTTGGTCATCACAGAATCCGGTATGATGATTGCACGTGACAAATTGATAGTTTAGTTTTTGTATGGGAAGAAAAAAGTGGGGTGTTTATGCTTTTTCTAAGTTTTTGTCGTAGCACTAAATCCACGATGTAGATAAGCAGGTGACGATGATTGATTATCATAATTAGCACCTGACTAGACACATCAGATGTGGGGTTATATCATACATTTATATCCAAGTGCGTTTTCTTTTTATGCAAGTAAAAATCATTCAATGACGAATCCCGCCCTTGTGCGGAGCAGGAAACAGTGTGAGACTCTTACTGACTAAAAAACCTACCCTGTTCCTACGTTGCCATACATACTAGGGTAGGGTAGAGTGAAGGTTACTTCTTGGTAAACGCGCATATAACGCCGATCGCATCGTCACTTTCCATCAGCCCCTAGCCAAGTTATGATCGTTTTGTCAACGTCGAACGCATTGAGTTGGCCACGCCTCCAATTCCTTTATTCTCGTGATCAAAGGAATTGTCATGTTTCAAATTTCTTTATGTTTATATAAGGTTTGCTGTAAGAAAACCCAACTATGGGTTAAGCTCGCCTGTGTACATCACCTGTTCTTTTATTTGTCATCTACACTTCTACACTAATATAATAAAGTGGTAAAGTTTGTTTTTTTGTTAGTTTGTTTTTTTGTTTGTAGGGGGTAATCTCTGGAACTACTGGTCCGATTGGAAAAATTTTAGCAACAACAGAAAGCTGCTTTACTCCTGAGTGACATAGGCTATATTTTATGTACGCAAGCGAAGCCGCTGACAAAAGCTAGTAAAGAATATAAGAATAAGGAATTGAATTCGTGGTTAATTCCAAGCGTTGAACGCGAAGCGATCGTAACTTGGCTTGGGGGGCAGTTGAGATAGCGGTCAAGCGCAAACCTAATCTACACTAATATAATAAAGAGGTAAAGTTTGTTTTTTTGTTTGTAGGAGGTAATCTCTGGAACTACTGGTCCGATTGGAAAAATATTAGCAACAATAGAAAGCTGATTTACTCCTAAGTGACATAGGCCATATTTCAAGTACGCGGGCGAATCCGCTGACAAAAACATATATAATATATATAATAATGATTTATTTCTCTCAAAAAGGTAAGTACAGACATAGGTTCATGACATAATTTCAAATCAAATTAGTAACCTTTGTGAGAGCTGGAGTCTATAGTAGGTTCGGGACCTGTATGAAAAAAACAAGTCAGCAATAAAAAAAATATGATAACCACGTGATCTAAGAGCGGTTGTAAAGAAACGTATCTCGGGTTACTTAACAAAAGATGTTTATTCTCAGTAAACAACTAAATATAAACATGAAGTAGTGATTTATAAGCGGTCGATACATTACCGCGTATGATGCAAGCGTGTAGGTATTACCGTTGGTGACGACCACGTGACAGGCTCTTGTGATCTATGACTTACACGTGATACTCGCCAACTTACATAATTATAGAGGAGCTCACAATGCCTCAGGTAAATAGTAAAACGTGAATCTGTTGTTTATCAGTCAGTGAGATAGGTCTTAGTACTGAAATTTGCAAAGATAAATGACTTTATAACAATTTCTATTCTAGGGCCTTACCAATGACGTTACAATATTAAATACTCGATATTTTATTGCATTCTATATACGTACATATAGGTGGTATAAATATTGTCAAAATCAATATGGACCCTGTCGGGCACAGCAAAGTTAGGAGAGAGGACGAAGACTAAGTAACAATTCGTGAAATTGGTTAATCATTATTATAGGTAATTAGATGTACATTTATACTATTATGTGGCGAATTGCGAATTGCGGGAGCGAGAAAAAGGGACGGCGTTATACAACCAATAAAACATAATTCCTTTAACAGTTCAGTTTAAGTCGTTAAATGTGCCACTTGTCTAAACAAGAACCCAAAGACTCTAAAGTCTTCGGGTTCTGGAATACACTAGGTCTTCATCATGATCCATCGTGCCTTCGTGCCATCTTATCCAGCTTCCTGTCTAAATCACCCTCCTGTCTGACCTCCACGTCCAAGAAACTGGGTAATATTACTTACTAATTAAAAAATTTCTCTATTTATTTTATTATTCTCTTTCGAACAATTCACAACCCAGAAAGGAACATTTCACTTGTGATACAATGATCCAAAAAAGCCGAAATAATTGACATCATATAAAACCAAACTACATGGTCAATCCCAACCGTTATTCAATTCTGTCAATTTTTAACAAGACTCTTCTTTGGCTAGAGAATCCCTAGTTATTTTTAAGCTGATAAAAAGTTATGGTTATTTATTGAAGACGGTTTTCCGTAAAATAGCAGGAAGAAAACTCGTTGTAAGTCGTACGAAATGTATGTATTTAGTGTGGGTAGACGTATGAAGTGGAAAAGAATACGTATACAATTATATGCCGTTTTTGTCGTGAAAGCGAGCATGGGAACTTCTTTTATTAGACATTGAAGAATTAACGTTTATTACACTTTTTTTGAGAAATTACGCACTTGATATAACTTAACGTGTTTATCTCTTACTTTGACAATTTTGTAGTAGCGATAAACTACAAAAAAATCAGCAAGCTGCGTTGACGATTTTAGATAACCGAAAGTAGCAATTATGCTAAACTAGCTTTTGCCCGCGGCTTCACCCGCGTGGTATTGGGGTTGGGGTTTCCGGGATAAAAAGTAGCCTATGTCCTATTCCGGCGTGTATCCTATGCCTGTACCAAATTTTATCCAGATCCATCCAGCCGTTTTGGCGTGATCGAGTAACAAATATCCAAACATCCAAACGTCGTAACTTACGCATTTATAATATTAGTAAGATGATCATGTGATACATGGTGACTAAATTAAATCACTAACTAATATTAATAAGATTTAGTCACGTTGGGCTCAAACTCCTGCACTTTGGAGCATAAATACCACCGATGTTGCAGTAAACATAGCCATCAACTGGGTCCCAACAGTTCAAAGAGTTTACAATCTATTCGAAAAGAAGAAGTCACATTAGTATAATCAGAATTGCTTAAATGTTTCGCAAATTGTCACTTGATGTCATTTGTTTTAATAGTAACAACTTTCAAAGTTATCGGTCATATTGATCAATCAATATGGCCATTAAATATAGCAAGTAACTCAAGCTACTGACTATATTTACAATAATCTCAACTTGATACTCAGTGGTCTTGCAGAACGGATTAAAATATTTCTACTAAATCCGTGTTTATACGAGTAAACCAAGACCAATCCTCCACTACTTAAGGTCTAATTCACCATAAAAACTAATCGCGATTACTTAAACCAAAATACGCGACATACGCGACGTCCTTTTGTATGGCAGTGAAGCGTGGCCTGTACTTGAGCTGCATAAGCAAAGCCTGCGTGTCACGGAAATCAATATGCTGCGCTGGATGTCTGGAGTTTCGCGGAAAGACCGCCTTAAAAACTCCCGCATCCGGGGCAGCCTTCAGGTCCGTGACATAGCGGATAAACTGCAGGAAGGTCGCTTACGCTGATATGGCCACGTTTTACGAAAACCGGCAGACTACGTGGGTAACAGAAGCCTCGCCATGCCGCCTCCGCCGGGACCCGGAAAACAAGGAAGGCCTAAGAGGCGATGGATTGACGTCGTAAGGGACGATATGCGTGCTAATGGGCTTAAGGCAAAGGACGTGAAAGACCGAGCGAAATGGAGGCGTCCAAGCGTGAAAGCCGACCCCGGGCACCGAGGTGAAAGCCAAGGTTGCTACCGGGACGGACGCTAGGATGATGATGATGACGCGACATAATCTAATTTATAAACAAACATATTATCATGATTACATACAATATTATTTAATTTTTGACTGTGCCCGACAGGGTCAATATTGTTCTGTGACAATTCTAAACACCATCTATGTTCACATAATATGGATTGCAATAAAATATTGAGTATTGAGTAAAACAAAAGTATAATCGAGATTAAAGCTTCATTTAGCGTTTAAAACAAAATACAGTTGGTGTTTTGATATAAATAGTCGCGATTTGTTTTTTTTTTTATGAATTTGGCCCTTATTAAGTAAGCATTGGTTATGAAAAGGAAATCACTATAATGCGTTCCAAATGAGAATAGGTCAATTGCCATGTTGTTACGTCACGATTTACTGACAAATCGAGGCAAGATTTTAAAATTCAGTTAATTTACGAAAAAAGTTTAATCATAATTCAGTTTTTCAATTTTATTTATGTCCGAGTACTTCAATTTTGCAAAAATATCTTCGCTTTACAGTACGGCGTGACGTCACTTCCTGTCATTCGATCCTATTCTTATTTGGAACTCGTAGTACAAACTGACACAATCTCTATCGTGAAAATCGTGATCCCTCTCTCCAAAATTCATTAATGCAAACGACTCATTGAGTCATAAAAGGCCGCGCGAAATCTCTCACGAAGACTGACGACTTTTCAACTCACAAACGACCTTTCATCTAGTCGAATTTACTTAATTCGAGGTGATGTAGAAATGCGGTAGTTAGCTTGTTGGAATTTACATAAAACGGCGCTCCCACGGCGGCGCGGGCGCAAGGTGAACCGGCTATTCTTAATTTGTCGCCGTCGGTCCGATGTGCGTGAATAGCGTAATATAACATACACACCATCGTCACGTACTGTTGTTTTCTTAGTCGAGGGCGTTTTAACTGGAGTTTTTATTCTCGTAAATGGTATAAATGGATATACGTAATTAGCTGATACTTCAGTACCTTGGCGTGACCTAAATAAGACGCTTGGTAATTAGGAGACAGTTTGGCCTTTTTAACCTTCGCTTACTAGTTAGTAAGGGGTGGTAAGAAGTAGGTAATAGGAAGGTATACCGAAGCGGGAAAGGGGTGAGGGGGCACCCCTTCTCCACTCACACACAAAAAAAAACTAATTTTTTTACACACACACAAAAAAAACTATTTTATTTTTATATCGTAAAAAAAAACTTTTTTATTTAACCGGATTTAATTACGCATGCGGGATAGTAACGCGCGCGTGACCCCCGCCAATGTCTTTTTCATTCCATTATTTATTGTTCGTGGGACGCGGGCCGTGATATAACAAATGAATAACAGATGCCGAATCAAGCAATCCCGCATGCATGAAATCCGCACGATATTGAAAACACCCTAAGGACAGTAGAAATTACGCAGGTCCCAGTAACCTCGTTAAATAAAAATGCCAAACAAATAAGAGTATCGAACTGTACCTAAATACCGAACTATACCCAAATATAACCTTCTTAGAAAGTCTGAACATCAAATACAATATTGTCCAAAATCTAAAAATACTATTACCAGAAAATCTGACATTTCGTTCTATCCTAAAATATTTTTGACCCCTGATATTTAGTAATAATGTCAGAGGTACACCCTTATTACATCAGACAAATATTTATGTAGTCGCAAGTTTGTACGTATACGTTCTTTATCTTTAGTTTATTCGAAACCCTAAGTGTATTATTTTGTATATTTACTGAAAGATCTGTACGTACAAAATTTCATAACTGTACAATGAAAAATCATAGCTAGTTATCCACATAAACACATGGTCACCGAGCCATCCGGGCAACTGAGGGGTGGTTTTGTTCCCGCACCAAGCTGTGCGCTGGCACCTAATGCCAATCTATACTATGACCTATCGTGACCTATATTGTACATAGTCTCGTAGATGTAGATTTGTTACCAAAACCTCAAACAAACAAACCACTAAACCCCAAACTGCAGAACACATTTTGACCATGCCCTAGCACATAGGATAATTTTTATCCCGGTAGCATGTTCTCTTGGCATAATTTCCTACTTTCTCGCCAATGAAGCCGTTGGCAGTAACTAGTATGTAATATATAAAAATAGATTTTGTGGCGACTACAGCGCCCACTACAATATCATGTACCCTCGGCCCACATATGAAAAGGATACTCGTGCTCCTAGTACGCAAAAGCCAACTAAAGGAAACTGAGTGTGGTTTTAGTCAATGAAAGTTGACACGAAACGAGACGATTTCCCACCTCCCAAAAAAATTAAATGTGTGTATTTTTGTGTATTATATTTTTCTATTGTGTTATTTTATAAATATTTATATTTTTTTCATTATTTATGTTATTTTACACGCCAGCTCCAAATGTTTTCTTTTTAGTTCATCCTAAGGTTTTTTTTTGTTTTACGTGGATACAAATCATCCAATGACATCTCCGCGCCATTGGGTAGGTAGCGTCTGACTTTTCATGACTAAAAATCCCACTCCAGTTCCTTCTTCGCGTTCATTCTAGAGCCCTGGGTGTAACGTTTTCACATTGCCCCATAGCCATGGTACAGCTGGGCCCCTAACGGTTTACTGACAGCACTTTGAGGCGCGAGTAGACTATTTGGGCCTGGTTCGATCACGATTACCGGACTGACGGACAGCGAGCTACCCATTGCTCGCCGTCCAAAAGCCCGTGCTTACAGTATCCAAAGGTCTGGTAGATAGAATTACCCTGTGCAACAAGACTGTATATTGTGCACTTGTTTTATACATGTTTTGTCCTGTAATGAAGTCTGTGACAGCCAGTTAATTGCAAATAGAAAAAGATGTGCAATAAATAAATAAAGAAGTACGTTCGCAGAAAGTTTCCGTCTATCCTCTTTGACAGACACATTACAAAACATACAAAATTACCCATAATGTATGTATGTTTAAGTGTAGCTAATAATACATTGGAAGTGGCCTGATGATACCATACATTATAGTTATTAAGTAAGCAACCTTTAAGTGAGATGGATCTGCGACCAAGGCCACGCTGAACTGAACGTAATTTGTGACATAATGACCGTAATACACACATTGGTATGAGGTTAGGAGAAGATCAGTCCAATGTTGATATTGACTGATCCAATATTGAACTAGAATAGTGGTGGCCGAAAGGTAACGGCCCCGACTTACGAGTTGTAGGTCGCGGGATTAAACTTAGCCGCTTGGCTAAGTTTAATCCCGCTGATTGGTGATGAAATAAATTACACAAAGTAATGCGCTTGCATTACTTTGTGTAATTTATTTCATCACCAATCACAAAACGATGAAAGAAATCATCGTAAGGAAACCGGCACGTATTCATATCTCCACTTCTCGATCACACAGTTCTCGAACCAAAAATTCAAAAACTTGTGACATCCACCAACCCGCACTGGGCCCGCATGTTGGATTACGGCCCATTCCTTCTCCTAGAGATGAGGCCTGTGCACCATCAGTTCATCAGATCATTATAGGGCTGATGCTAAGCTGCAGCCTGCGGCATGTAACTCAGTTGTTACGGGCCTTCTCTCTGAGAGAAGAAGTAAGCTGGTAGGTAATCGAATGCAGAGGAGGTCATAAATCATTAATTTTATAATTTTACATATTACCTCAAATAAGCTTAAGTAAAGATGGTGTATGATAATGATGATCGTAATCTACATGCTCAAACGCAACTTTACAAAAAGAATGTTGTTTTTACATTGATAGTGCAGGATTTGGTATTAAGATTGGAGGATTATGAAAGGCTCTGATCGTGAACTGATGACCTATTCGTGTACATTATAATTATGTAGAATGAACGGTCATATCATTATCTACCACAGAAACGTTAGCCTCTACAAGTATTTATTTTTTATCGTGGGTAAAAATCAACCTGTGACTGAAATCCCTGGCGGAGTGGTAAATAGTTTCAGACTGTTACTGAGTAAACAACCCAACCCTTTCCTACCTGGTGCCTTTATACCAGGGTCAGAGCCTTCCTTTCAGGCGTGAACACTTGGCTCCAGTTGGCCTCGACCCTTCTGCACGGTCCCTACTATTTGCTAACAAAATGTTGAGGCGCGCGGGAACCCGGGCTTGGTGACGCATAGGTGAGCTCAACTCGAATGTTGACTTTTCTTCCAGAAAACTATTGAGCGATAGAGACAGATCACAGGTGTATAATTTTAAAGTTTAACATAAGGAGGTATATAATTTTCTCGTATGTGTATATTTTTTATTGTTGTGTATTTAGTAAAGAATATACCAGTGTCAAGTAGGAGACTCGGGTCGAAAGGTCCCCTCCGCGAGGACACCATGTCCGTTACACCGTGGCTCCTGGGTGTTCTACACAATAGTCATAACCGAGATTGTGATATAGTATCATAATCCCGGTTTGGGCTGGCTATTGGGAGTGAAAATTTCAGGTAGCAATTTTATTATTTACTTGCAATTAACTGTCTATCATAGAGTCAGTTCATAAATTTACTTGTTAATAAAATTAAATAATCACACGAACACGTTCGTGTTATTACGTTATACTCATAATTTACTATTAGTGCAAAATAAAGCAAAACTAATTGCTTCGTTGCATAAATATAGACGTTTGTTTATTTATTATTTAACTACGTATTTAACTTTATACAACGCAAAAGGTACGAAGGAAAATGAAAATACTATATCGAAAACCATGGTACCTAAATATAGACTTAGATTCCTTCCTATTTATATGTAAGTACTATTATTTTCAAAATAGTCTTTTCTTTTCTTATAGGTGTATAAAAAAAGTATCTCGCCTTGGACCTTTTGTGTTGCGTAAAGTGTAAATAAATAGATAAATTAATAAATAAAGAAATATATATCGGTTATAGCTATGTGCTTTTTTTTCAAGAGGGAAATAAGCAAATAACTTCTCGTGCTCTCGGTGGAGCTAGAGAACGTGACTGACTTTATTGACTAAAACCCTGTAAATCCAGTACCCACCTGTGTCCATCAGCCTTTGCATTCTATAGCCACGGTAATTCTTTTGAATAACCCTAAAAATTAAGTACATAAGCTCTAGCTTCCCATAAGGAGACGACCACGCTAGAGCGTATATACTAAATGTGTAAAAAAATCTACTGAATCTTATAGTAGGCTATAAGATTTTTAATACCCCTACAGGTTGAATATAAAAGCCCTGCTACAAAAATTTTTGGAATAAACTTGCAGAATTTTTTTAATAACCCTTAAGTATATAAGCCCAGCTTCAAGATTTTTAGATAAATCCTTAAAACAATCCGTCTTTCAATTTTAAGCTTCCGTTTCATTCATTTGTTGAAACAATACACGGTCACTTGATAACTTCCGAATACAGCCACAAATTAACTCGGACCAATTTACATTTTAACATATTAATTACTTGCCTACTTTATTATGCTCGGAATTCAATTAAAAAGCCTTTTACTATTTATGGTTTTGCAATAAAATTATTTGTAAATTAAAATCATTGTATCCTCATAATAAAATCAACAACCGTACGACGATCAATTTTCAGTTTTGTTTTCCTGCAGTCGTTCATTAACAATATCCGGATACTTTTCAATCAATTTATTATTCATGTAATAAGCAGCTATTGATTCCTTGTATACATAAGAATTTTTGTGATATATCGCTGCTATTTATATTAAATTAAGTCATTTAAAATAACTGTAGCGTAAAATCAACCGTGAAGCCGAGCCCACAGGCCAAAAAAAATGATTCCGTGAGTAAATCAATGTCGTGACCGCTCCAATACTTCAGCGTTCGTGAGAAAATCGCACCCAAACATCGCACAACTTAACTATATAATTAGATTGATCTCAATAAAAAAAAAATAAGCCAAGGTCTCCGCACAACAAAACCGTTACACACGCAAATGATTCACGGTTACGTTTCAATGGTACAAAACAAATATTTTTTAACGAGCCTATAAAACAAACGATTTTTTAAACACGATAGAAGGTTCTTGTTATAAAATCGGCACTTATTCTATCACCACTTCACATACATAGTCACGATCAAGCTCACTTTAAACTGTTGTCATTTAGAACACATATGGCGTGTGACTGATTTGTATATTTTTTTAATTTGACCGGTGATAACTCGCAAACGCATCCGCGAGAAGGCCGCGCGGTGGAAGCTGTGAACAAACTAAACTACTAAGCTATTGTATGCAGGTGGATTGTACTACGTCCGTTTGGCTTATTATGGCCATTTTCCATTCACACAGTGGGGCAATCCGCTCGCTTACCTCCGATACGTGTCGCTGTACTCGTTGTGTGCCACACAGTCCACAGTAGCGATTTAGTGGTTCTACCAATGTCTGCAAATCGCATGTCAAGGTGATAAGGAATTAGCATAGCGAATCGATGTTTAAACTCCATTTTAAGTGTGATTTTGCGCTGTTTTTGCTATTTACTTATCGGTTTGTTTGCACGTGCAAATTGATTTGTCAATCCATTTTAGTATTGACGTTTCAGGATTCATAGCTAATTCATCTAATTTTCTAGATAATTTTTGCTTGTTCGAACAGTCTTAAGCTATATTGTCAGTCATAAGTCTTTGTTATTAAGTAATTTAATACTGTAATTATTATTATTAATTTTAATTTTATATAATAAAGAGGTAAAGTTTGTTTTTTTGTTTTTATGTTTTTTTGTTTGTATTAGGTAATCTCTGGAACTACTGGTCCGATTGCAAAAATTTTAGCAACAATAGAAAGCTGCTTTACTCCTGAGTGACATAGGCTATATTTTATGTACATAGAACGTCAACTTCAACGTCAATTTTTCAATTTATAAGTATTTTACTACTGACACCCTGTGCCTCGGAACCACGTAAAGCCATTGATCCCTGTTTTCGTAGATCATTCACACATTCGTAGATCTTTGACTGTCGTTACAGGCAGCCAGAATCCAGAAAGTATGACCATTAGTCTTTTTAAGGAGTATCATGTTGACTAGTAGCTGTGAAGGTCCGACACCGACGGCAGTCACTCCACATGTAAAACACAGGCATTCAGCCGTATTCAGTCCAACATGAAGCCGACCTCAAACTTTTTTGACAAGAGTTTTTACTTGACTTGATGGTAAGCAGTGATGTAATCGTTGATGGTGAGGCGCACTAGTATATCAAGAACCTATTCACTCTAACCTTGAAGACACTTAAATTATAAGCGGATGGAAAGACCGCAGCTGGCAAGATGTTCCAGTCCCTCGATGTAGGAACGCTGTATAAACGACGAGGCAAAACGCTTAGTCCGGACCGTAGATGTCTCAACAACGTAAGCGTGAATATTTTAAGGTTAGGAAGATGATCTATTTTGTATTAAACCAGAACTGATTGCAAGTTTGTAACTACTAATAATAAGTGCTGATTTTAAACATGACATCCAACATGCAACGATCATGAAATCCATTCGTAAGTAAATAATAAAATAACATGCCTAATGAAATCAGTGACAATAGGAACCTCACGATTTGCACGAATAGCCGATACTGTTGGTGCTAAGTCTTATGACTTAGTTCCAATAGTTTCGGATAGGAGTGGGCGTTAATTCAACGAACGGCTTTTTTTAACTGTTAATCTAATGTTAACGAATTAACTGCTTTTTGTTTACCGCAAAACCCGTTAAATCTATCAACTGTTTCACTCAACGATTTTGACAAAGCACATATTATTAACTCAATGAGTAGGTATTGAAAAGTAGCTAACGTTATCTGAAGCTGCTAACGCAAAACTAGTTAAAATTATCTGATTCTTCGTCGTCAGCTCCTTTTTCAACTTGAACAAAGTTTCGTCTATTAACTGCTACGTTGGTACAAACAATCTGTTACATTAATGAAAACTTGTAAAAACGGCTTTTTTAGCAGGTTAACTGGATGAAATTAACAGCTTCGTTGCGTTAACCAAAAATCGTTAACGACCCACCACTACTAGTTTCGGTGTAATAGTTGCGTGCTTAGCTAATATTTGTACAAATATTAGGTAAACACGCTACGTCAAGGAAACATCAAAAAGTGAAAACGATACAGTAATCATATGTATCAAGTATTAGTAAAGCATTATAGTAGGTTATGTTGTCATATCCACTTGACATACAAATAAAATTGGTAGTCTCACCGAAATGTTTTTTTTTGTGGTAGGAAATCTACCAATGAATTCTTTATTGAAGTAGAAATTGGTGGTCTCACCAAAATGTTTTTATTTTTTCGTGGTGGGAAATCTGCCAATGACTTCTTCTACTCTAGGGTGGAGTATGTCAGACTTTCGCTGATTTAAAACCTTTTTGCTTTTAGAACAGCGTTTCTTATTCAGAAATTTTCCCCGACCCTAGAAAGTATAAGCCCTGCTAGGCCCCTACGGTTTTTAAACACTACTGCCGTCGCTTGGTCCGGATGGTTAACGAACGGCTGGACGGCGAGCTACCTATTATTCATTGGGGCATGAGGATGTTCGTTCCCTCACTTTTTCGGATCCACTTGCGCTAGCATTACTGTTTCGCAGAAGGAGGTGACCGCTTTTACGCGACTCTAATGGCCCGATGCTAGGTGGAAACCTTGCTACTACCTAGGTATTTATAAACTGGTGATCAAAGGAAAATTTTACATGTTAATAGTAGATAAGTACCTACATTGGAATAGTTTTTGCTAATTTTCTAAGTCATCCTGACCTACAAGTCAACGTGTCTTTATATACACGTTAGCATTAGCTAATCATTTAAGCATTTATGTTGTCATTGGTTTACTTGGAAAATTCTTTAGTTAAATACCTATTGAAAAATTATAACAACACGAAACTGTGGTGTTCATTTCCGAACCTAACTAAACTACTAATTTTTACCTTAGGTCTAGAAAAAAAAAAAAACTACTAATTTAAATTATGGTTTTTTTTTATGGTGGTGAAAATCATCTAATGACGAATCCTGCCCTTAGGCGGAGAGGGAAACAGAGTCAGACTTATACTGACTAAACGACACACCCCGTTCCTTCTTGCTTTAGTTTCAGGGCCCCGGTGTTCCGCTTTCGCATCAACCCTTGGCCCCAGAAGACTTTGACTCTGTTGGGCTCCTACAATTTGACAGCTCCTTTCGCGAGACGAAATAATGCGCACCGTCGAAACGTAAATTATGTGGATTTTCCTTTATCTACAATCAATATCCTATTTACTATAATTAGACTGAACGTACTATCGTTAGTACGTTGTAACCTTAAACCGTCACATAATAATGCCACTCGGCAATCAAATGAATCGTCTTATTGTGTTTTGTGACTAGCAGCGCCATCTACACAGAGTACGCGGAACTTACAGAGAATCAATAGTGCGTTTAGACTTGGTGAACTGTTATTTTGTAGCATGTTATTTCATTCAAATTTTCAGTATAGTTTAAGTCCTAGACAGATTTATGAAAACAGCATGTACTTAAGCATACACAAACTAGATAATTACTTCAATTACATCCTGAAGATGGTTGCAGCTTCTTTTTATTTGAACTAAGGGTCATCACATCATTGGATTCCGCTCATTAACCTCCTGTCGAAGCCGAACCTTTTTTTAACTTTCGACCCTGGCCGTATTAAGCTGACATTTCTTTGAATCGCCCTGCAACTCATGATTCCTGGTTCGACCCCGGCAGGATATCGAAACCAATCTTAAGTATGCAACTGTACGTACGTACTTAATTAAACCTTTGCGTTCTCAATCCCCCCGAGAGTGGGAAAATTCTAAACGATAATTCTTGACAATTTCCCACCTATAAGAAATTCAGGCATGATATGGTTACACTTACGCCCTGACAGTACAAAACGGTATAAATAGTCCAGCAATACGTACGGTGGCTAACGCCTCCTCATAGGTGGCGGCTTG
Organism: Mythimna loreyi; assembly: GCA_029852875.1. Lineage (NCBI taxonomy): Eukaryota > Metazoa > Arthropoda > Insecta > Lepidoptera > Noctuidae > Mythimna > Mythimna loreyi. The sequence goes on from CM056792.1 coordinate 11,764,262, forward strand.
CAGCAGGGGTGACGCCGGCGGCGACTCACGGGACACGGCTGTTATCGGCATGTCAGCACATTACTGGACTACTGTGGACAAAGGAAAGGCCAAATTAGATTATGAGATCAAGTTAGTATAGGTATGTGTAGGGTGACTTTTACTATAGGAGCAAACCTAAAACCTGTTTGTCAGTACATTTACGTTCGCCTAACTGGTCAAAATGTACTGAACTTTTTGTTTTTTTTTTGGGTTTTTAGATTTGGTCCCATAGTAAAAGTTGTTTGCTACCATGCATCTATGACTACGATCACGTGTATACCTAAGTATCGGTCACTAATTACCAGTCACCCTATATTCGTGCTTGAATGTTATCTACTTGATGGTAAACAATGATGGAATCGTAGATGGTGAAGTACACTTAATTGTTAAGAGCCTATTCAATTAGCTTTAAAGACAACAAATTTTTAATCGGACGGGAAGAGCGCAGTTTCGTTATGATATCTTTCTAAGACTCGGGTTTGCTGTAAAACAACTCCACTTTGAATTGAGTTCACCCATATACACCGTGAAATTTAAATGGTTGTTTTCCCGCGGCAGAATGACTTGCCATAAGGAGTACTTTTGAAGCGTACAGTAAAAATAAAAAAAATTAAAAGTTTTTTTTTATAAATAATTATTAAAAATATTCATCAACTCAAAAAAGCGAAAACAATAGTAACATTAGACGTAATTTGTAGGTAATACTAGAGTTGCATGAGCACCACGCCGTCAAAGGAAACCGATTCATTAAATATTTAAACCAAAATAAGCTCTCGCACGTTGTGATTCGTCATAATTAGCTTGCACTCTACAGGTCCATTTTTATTTTTAATATTTTATTTTTTTATCAAATGTTTGTATTACCAAGACACAACCATTTCGCTGAGGGAAAACAACCATTAAAATTTCACGGTGTATATGAGCTCTGTTCTTAGTTCACTGTATATGAAAATTTACAGTATATTAATTTATTTATTGATTCTTTGTGCAACACAAGGTACAAAGGCGGACTTAGTGCCTTAGGCATTCTCTACCAGTCAACCTAGGGTGGTGAAGAGACAATATGGTAGGTGCTTAAAAAAGAAAATGGTATTTAGAAAACAAAAGTATACATATAGTAGAAAGAATAATAGTATAGTAGATAGTAGTGTATAGTAGTTGGTATAACAAACCTATTAATAGACAGATAGATTGGTATACCTAACTTTCTGATGGAATGTAGAAGATAATCTTTGACAGTATTTATGAAAAATATTTACAAAAATAAAAGAGCCATACATAATAATTTTTAGTTTTAGTCATGGGTTAAGCCATGGCAGTGAAGCCCTAGAAAACTGTTGGTATGAATAATCCAATTACTCCAACGTTCTTATGAAACCTGCACCTTCCTTGGCAATGAATATGTATACTCCGAAATGCGCTCCCTTCATTTGACTGGCTTGTTGGTCTAGTGGTTAATGGTTCTGACTGCTATGCCGGAAGTCGTGGGTTCGATTCCCACCCAGGACAAACGTTTGTATGATGAGCTCAATCATTTGTTCTGTGTCTAGGTGTAAATTATCTATAACATGTATGTATTTAGAAATATATATATTTTTTTTTTAGTACCCATAACACAAGCTCTGCTTAGCTTAGGACTAGACGACGTTATGTGACACTTGCGGAATATATATTATATATTATTTAGAACTCCTCGAAACGCTACAGATTCGACAACACTAACAACTCGAACGTCGTCTTTCCAATTAGCCTATCTACAATCTACGCAATCAGTCAACACCTTTCTTAAGTTTTTTTGCAAGTCATTAGCAGTACGTAAAAACCTTATCCTAAATCTTGAAGTGCTGACATCTCAACATGGCTATGCTCTCAAGAATTGCGACACACAGACATACCTAGTCGTTTTACGCGTAATTGAATGATCCTTTAAACTTTCAAGCCGGATTTTACGCATTAATTTAATAGCCATTTGAAAACAAACATCTATTCGTAGATAATCTTAGAATAGAATGACAATAAGAACGACACTTGATCAATCCAATATTGTACCAATAATTTATGTTTGCAGTCTCATTACAATTGTTGGGCATACATTGCTACTCCAACTCATAAATCTTGGCCGGCCAATGAGATAAGAATAACAATGTAACGTATTGCAAATTCGGAGTATCAGGCTGTTGATCAAACGTTGGTGTGTTGGTTCACAATGGCTCTTGACCTTGGCACAAGTGTGGCGTCGATGGGACGACTGTGTAAACACACATTACCATACTCGAAGACACCGTGACTAAGCGTGTACTGACATTAACAGGGGTGTATTCTAATGGCATATTGTGGTTGTGTTATTTGCTTTTTGTGAAGTTGTTATAGCAAAAAAACAAGCAATTACAACATACATAATAGATCAAGGAAACAAATTCAGGGGTGTCAATTTTGATTCTTTTTCAGTATTCGATTCAATGCTGATTCGCTGACAGAAATAAAGCCCAGCCCTCTAGTCACGCGAAGAGTCGACCAGCTTACTGATATCGCGTACAACTCGATGAGCGTATTTTGATTCTTGTTATATTTGGAACCGAAGTTTAATTATTCTGAACTTCACCTGTGCTAAATTAAATCAACCACATCAACACTACGTCACAACAAAAAATAAAAAATGCCAGAAGTTAGCACATGATTTCAAATTGTCATATATATGTATTAATGTTCCCATGGAGAAGAACCGACAAGAAACTCCCTAATAGGTCTCATTTGCGGTAATTGGCTAGTTAGTATCTAGTTCTTACATTTTAATTCATGTCTGATTAATTCAGTAGTTAGATATCCCACACTAGGCAATGAATCTCTATTTATACCAGCGTGACGCTAATTGTCCATGATCGATTAATCCGTTACTGTTTCAAGGCCGAAACCGAAGGCCTCAATTCATTAATCAAATGTTTCATTGTTTCGCCAATCTTATCATCGTAAATGATCTACTTAGATTTAAAATTTGGATTCAGATCTTTTTGAATTATTCGATTTTTTCTCGATTACAATAGGAACATGGAACATTGTGTGATTATGTTCCAAGTTAATTTTACTTGTTAAAATAAAAGCGACATCTCGAAAGTTATTCTTTCTTTATGTCTTTATTTTGATTAATAGTCTATGGTTAAAAAAAAATAACCGTATAAAAAACAGTATGCATCTGAAGAGCTACGTATGGTATTCCGAAATACCTCTCACCGAAAGGACGGTTTTCCGATAACACTCTACTCCGACGGTTAGTTGAACGAAAAAATGATTGGCCGATGAACGTTTCGCTGAAAACACTATTTGTCTACGGCTGGTAGTCCGAATGAATCCTTCACCGATGTAACGGTTCACCGAAAACACTTCAACGACAATGAGTCAAACGAACGAATCTTTCGCCGATAGCACTCGTTGTAGGGGAATTCTTTTGCCAAATGGGTTTTTTTTATGGTAGGTAAAAATCATCGAATGACGAATCCCACTCTTGGATTTTTAGTCAGTAAAAGTCTGACACTATCTCCTGCTCCACCCAAGGGCTGGAGATATCATTGGATGACATTGCCCATCAAAAAGTAAAACTTCAAAATTGCGAATCTAAATATAGCCCAGCTTTTAGCACACATTTAATATCACAATGAATATTTTATGTGACAACTGTCAAAAAAACCTGTCTAGTAAGTCCGAAAAACGAACGATCACATGCGAATAAATGGTGAATTATAATCTGAAATATATTCTAATGTAATTCTACACGGTTTGAGGGGTCATCGGCTTCGTATCCGTTACCCTCTGGACGGCTGAATGTATCGAAGTATCGAGTGGTTTGACAATAGGCCCCTGTGGCGAATTGATGTGAACGATATAGACATGTGAACAGTGAGACGTGAGATCGATAAAGTTATTCGAACTTAAAATAAGTTGAATACTGTATTCGATTACCGGAGGTTATAGGGTAGGGTAGCATTATTTTGCATTTATTGAAAACTAGCGACCCGCCCCAGCTTCGCACGGGTACTGATATTGAATATATTATGCATGTATTATGCACATAAACCTTCCTCTTCAATCACTCTATCTATAAATTAAACCGCATCAAAATCCGTTAATTTTAAAGATCTACGCATACATAGGGACAGCGGTAAGCAACTTTGTTTTACACTATACCTATAATGATATGCGCAAATCTATTTTCAACTGTAAATAGAAACAAACAAGAATCCTCTGCACTCTCTTCACTGGTGCTCTTGATTATATTATTTAAAATTATATTCTAAAGTATTGAGCAATTCTCATAATCTCAACTTTCGAGCTTCCAAAAACTTACTTCATCATTATTATGCCTTCTCACCGTACTGGGTTTATGGCTAATTAGTAATTATTAAACTGACTCTACCATAAAACTCTGGAATGAGCTTCCTATTCTGCTGTCTTTTTTAACAATAGGTCATCCCTTTGGGTTAAAAAAGTGGTAGAAAATAGTACTTTGTAGCATTCAGTCCTCCTTCGTAGGTATGTGTGTATAAATAAATACATAACTATAGTACACGGCAAATAATTTGAACTATTTGCAATCATTACGCACATTCACTTTGATTGATACCCGAAAGTCGGTCATTTAAGGTCGATCGCCATGAAGTTGCAAATTGCATGAACAGGATTATAACCGATGTTTTGGGTCTCAATTATGTGGACCTCGAGTTGCACATAGTTCAACTTATTTGCCACGTACAATACTAAATTCGATTACCGAAAGGTTTGAGTATTATTATGCAAATTTATTAAATATTCGCTGATAGTATTAGGGATCATTAAAATATTCATTTTGATCCAAAAATAGAAATAATCAAAGTAACTACTGATCATAAGCTTCTTAGTCCTCATTAGAATTGATTCTCAGGAATATTAGCACACATAACGACATCCATATTTGTGCAAGCGCATCAGCAATGTCAGTAATGGGGATATTAGTAAGCAAAGCATTTTTTCCAAGTCGGAGATATCTTTTGGAAGCCGCATGCAGAATTCTCAATCGAAATATTATTCAATGGCTACTGGAATCTTTTTTACATATTATTAAACAAAGTCTCTCAAACAGATCGCGTTTGCCATAAACTCGAAAACTACTGAACGGATTTTATGTAGTCACCAATAAATGGAGTGATCAGTAAAAAAAATTAACCTTCCGAGTAGCGTAATTAGAGACATTAATAGAAAGACAATATTTTTTTTTTACGTGAAGTATATTTTATTTTATTTCGTTTTTCAATTATACAATTTATTATTTGTAGTCAAGAAAAACAGAGAATTTCAAAGATTTTTTACATTCCCCCTTTTTTGTCTTTGGTGAGGAAATCATCCAATGACATCTGCCGCCCTCGGGCGGGGCGGGAAATAGTATTAGGCTTTTACTAACTAAAAACCCACACTAAGACCGAGCTTCCTTTCAAAAGCAGACCTTGGGCCCCAGCAGGCTTCGACTCTGCTGGGTCCCTACGGTTTGATGAAAATGCCTCGAGGAACGCGTGGTTAACACATGTGATGGGTTAGGCGTGTGCTTTTATAATACACCCAAGAACAGCACGTAGGAGAGTGATAATCCTAGATCATCCTAATTCTCGATTGACCCACTGAACGATTGGAATTAAAAATAGAAGACCTGAACCGCGCCTCGCCTTATTATAATTCATTAGATAGACAACTGACTTGAACAAAAAAAAACCAACTATTTTATTTTTATTTATTTTTTTCTCCTTTGTTTTTACCTAAATGGTGCCAGTAGCATTTTCATTTGTCATTTTGTTTTACCCGCGTGTAAAAAAAAAAGATCATTTGATGAGGATAAAAAGTTTCCCATCTGATATTCCAAGATAATTATAGTCTATCCATGTACCAAGTTATATCGGCCTCCGTTCAGCCTTTTGAGTATGAAAAAATAACATACCAAGCAGTAACCCACCATACATAACACCTGTCTGGTTGGACGATCGGGTCGGGGTATGTGGAACTTTACTCGCTGTTCCCCATACCTCCAAATACCCTTGATTGTATATCTGCCCCTGAATAATTTAATATAATTCTTAAATTAACATTCAGCCCTTAATCATTTAATTTTATAATTTCATTTAAATAGGAACATAATTTATTTATATACCCAATTGAACTCTTTACATCTACAAAAAATGCTACTAAGCCGTTTTCCTCTCTGCTAATTTTTGCTGTGCCCGACATATTGGTCTGTGACAATTTTAAACACCATTTATGTACACATATGAATGCAATAAAATTTTGAGTACTAAAGACCCGCCCCAGCTTCGCACGGATACTGATATTGAATATACTATGCCTATATTATACACATAAACCTTCCTCTTGAATCACTCTATCTAATTAAAAAAATCACATCAAAATCCGTTGCGTACTGTTAAAGATCTAAGCCTACATAGGGACAGCGATAAACAACTTTGTTTTATACTATGTAATGATAATAATAAACATGTAAGCAATAACTCTCAATAACGAAGACATCCTTGATTAAGTTCCAAGCAGGCTTCATCACCTTAAGACGACCTGCTCACCTTAGGCGTGACATCAAGAGTACGTACAGTATCTTAGATCTCGCCATCAACATTCCGCACTCATCGCTTCCTCATTAGCAACTCACTCACGATACAACGACATAATAATGACTTGAATTGTCAATGAACAATGTGAACACTAATGCCATGGTCACACGTAACGAGTAAAAGAGCAATGAAGTAAAATGTTGCTCGACCGACAGTGATGTTAGCGAGTCGTAAAGATGAGCTCGGCCGAGCACTCGGACGAGACAGTGCTCTCGCCCGAATATTCGGTACTTTTTTTATGGTAGGTAAAAATCATCCAATGACGAATCCCGACCTTGGGCGGAGTGGTTGAAAGTGTCAGACTCTTACTAACTAAACAATAAACCCCGTTCCTTCTTAGCCTCGATCCCAGGGCCCTGGTAGTACACTTTCGCATTGGGCACAGTCCGGACTGTTACCAGACGACTGGACGGCGAGCTACCCATCTCGCAAGATATGAGTCTGAAAGAAAGACTCTGGCCCTAGTATGTATGGCAATATAGGAAGGGGGTAGGTTGTTTAATCAGTAAGAGTCTGACACTGTTTCCCACTCCGCCCAATGGCGTGATTCGTCATTGGATGATTTTTACCTACCATAAAATAAGCCGTGATGCTATTGTTGATGGTGAAGAGCACTAATATATCAAGAGTTACTTTAGCTTAAATTATAGTCAGAAGATAATATTATCTTCGTAACGTTATTCTATAAAAAAAACTTACGAGTATTTAAATTTAATTCTCTCTCTCTTAAATTTACTGCGTGTATCAGAATGACATGTACAAACACCCAGAACCGGGGGCAATTGCTATAGTAACTGACAAGACCAGGCCAATATTTGTTCCATTATTCCCTACGGCGATCCCAGTAAACCGAGATCTAAATTCGTAGTACGGAACTCAATCAAGCTTGCTGCTATAAATCGTTCTAATAGTTCAAGATGTACTAGCGAATCCTCAAAGGACTGCTTGTCACCCGCACCTACTGTTCCTGGTAGTCTAGTGGGCGACTAGTGTGCAATGGTGCAATTACTGTGTTCAATCTTGTCATCTAATTTTATTGGGTTTTGCCATAATAGAGTCATAGTCGAGAAAATCAAGAGAATCTTCCAAGTCATGCAGAATGTTACAATTATGTCAACGAATGATTACAAATAAATTACATTAGAATATCGAATATAATAAAATATTCGACATTCATACAATAAGAATTCTTTTCTTAATCGAAGTCAAATCACAAATTAAAATTCACAAAAAAAAAAATCACAATCGTATTCAGTTCAAATTAATACTCACGCCAAATTAAATTCAGTCCTACATTCGTCAAAAGTATTAAAAGCTCACTTGATAAGCCATTATTTAATAGTGGATTATATAAGGGAGCAAAATAATATTTTTACGGCAAGGGCGCTTTTTCGAATCCAGAGCGCAGTGAGGGAGTTTCAATCATAAACACTATGTGGTCCAGACTACTACAGAGAATTTTCTAAAAAACAAAAACAAGGAACGCAAATGCTCTTTTTGACCAACCTGGAAATCGAACTTAAGACCCCACGCACGATCAACAATCAAACTTGAGCTTATAACGCCAACGATACAGTTAAAAGCCACTTTATACATAAATACAAAATTAATTGTGTAGCATTGTGCATACACAGATAGATACAGGAAGCCACTCTTTTTCTCTTTATCTTTTTTTCTTTACACCTACTTCATTATCCAGTATCGATACAGGCTATCATCTTCATATCTCATTCGATGGATATCGATTAAATTTATCGATCGATAATAAAGAAATAATCTGGGCAACCTTTAAGTTCATATATGGGGTACTCATGAATCATTCGGCCTCACTAAAGCCGGAAAGGAAACTTGTTCAGTAAGACTTTCTTTGGGTTTCAATGATAAATGTTTTTTTTTTATTGATACTATTAACTAGTGCTTGATTACGATCCCACTTGATGCAAGTAGTGATGCAATAGGTGATGGTGAGGCGCATTAGTTAATTAACCTTCTTAATTCACTTAATTTATTCATGTTCCTAAATTACCTATATAAAATCAAAGAATAAACTTAAAAATAAGAAGAAAATATGTAGTGTCAAAATATTTAATATTAAACACCCTTTTTGGTCTGTGGTAACAATTTTATTAATGTCGGCAACGTTCTAATATGTCAATTTTCATTGTTCAGCTTTTGCACTAACTTCTGAGATACAGGTTTTACCTATTTTGGAAGTTAGGAGTTCGTTTAAATAAGCTGCCTAATTATTATTTTATTAACGTTAGTTTTTAAGCAGATATTTTGTATTAGGCTACATATAATTTTGTCCAAATAAAGTTATTATTGTTATTATTATATAACCTTTCCAATCGTAATTAGAGACATAATAGAAAGTGTGCGAACGCCAGTGTTCGCTTGTGGCTCAAGAGTTTAAGAGCCTATTCCAGGGTAGGCGAACCAATGGCACGCGTGCCATTGACGGCACGCGACTTAATATTTTGGGCACGTCATCATCATCATCATCATCAGCCTTTTTTTTATGTTCCTACTGCTGGGACACAGGCCTCATCTCTTGGAGAGGGAATGGGTCATAATCCACCACGCGAGCCCAGTGCGAAATGGTGGATGTCACATGTCTTTGAATTTTTGGTTCTAGGACATGCCGGTTTCCTCACGATGTTTTCCTTCACCGTTTTGAGAGCAGTGGTGATGAAATAAATTACACAAAGTTATGCGCCCTGCTGGGTTTGAACGCGCGACCTACAACTCGTAAGTCGGGGCCTTTACCACTTGGCCACCACTGCTCTAATTGCTTGGGCACGTCGGCGATCATAAAACATGTGCAGCAACAAAAATCACACAAATTTTACAATAATTTAATGCACTTCTTTTGTTTACTTTATTTCATAGAGAGTTTTGATTGTATTAATTACTAGCTTTTGCCCGCGGCTTCGCTCCCGGCAACAGATTATTCTACTCTACCCTACTCTACCCTACTCTACCCTACTCTACCCTACTCTACCCTACTCTACCCTACTCTACCCTACTCTACCCTACTCTACCCTACTCTACCCTACTCTACCCTACTCTACCCTACTCTACCCTACTCTACCCTACTCTACCCTACTCTACCCTACTCTACCCTACTCTACCCTACTCTACCCTACTCTACCCTACTCTACCCTACTCTACCCTACTCTACCCTACTCTACACTACTCTAAAAAAAAAAAAAAAAAATGTATCCTATGTCATTCTCCTGGCTCTAAACTACCTCCCTGCCAATTTTCAGCTAAATCGGTTCTAGCTGTCCCGGCAAACTTCGTTTCGCCTATTTTTTTTTTTCGTTCTCACCGTTTAAACCTTCCCTGAACTATCACGAATATTTCAAGACCAAAATCAGCCAAATCGGTCCAGCCGATCCCGAGTTTTAGCGAGACTAACGAACAGCAATTGATTTTTATATATATAGATTAATATTTTCCAAATAATCAGTAAGTCAAAATTATTTGATGGCACCTCAATGATGCCATTATTTTTTTTTTAAATGGCACGTTGATGCATAAAGGTTCGCCTACCCTGGCCTATTCACTCTAGCCTTGAAAACACCCAAATTAAAATCGGATGGGAAGACCAAAGCAGGTTCCAATTCCAATTATTAGATGATATTGATATTTTGGAAATAGGTTTTAAGAACAATTCGCATACACGTCAATTTTATGGTAAACATTAACAAAAAATTTATGAGGTAAAAAAATTAGATGACGTCGGTGTTCCCTAGTCGATTACCCTAAGAAGAAGCACAGAAACAAACTCAGATGTCAAAGTCTGTTTCCATACAGCAAATTTTAATATGTCGAAGACAGCTGTGGAGTGAAATGGAAGAGGCCTTTACTTGAATAGAGTTTCTTAATAACAAACAAAATCAGAGAAAATACTTATATTAACTAATTTTGTATGTATCTGATTTTATTTAATTGCTTGTAAATTATAATTTATTAATAACTAATAAAAGTTCTAATTATAAAGGAATAATAATAATGGATTAATAACCAGTAGCACCACGTTTTTATAAAAGCGTCTAAAAGGGCCTCTACGAGTTAATTTCGACTCCTCGTACACCTTCCAAAGGTCCAGGACCACAGGGTCTTCAGAAAAATGAATGGCTAAATGTTAATAATAAACAGCAAACATACAGTTGTGGGCAAATCCTATGAGCACCATATAGATGATATGGTCTTTTAAGGTAATCTTCATGAATATACAGACAGACAAATGCAATAAATCTTTTATTTATAATACTTATGTAAGTGGTGCCGATGGAGTCCCTATTGAAGCCTGGAAGGCGATGGGACCTCGTGGTGTGGGCATCTTAACCCACCTATTTAACCGCATGCTCCTCACCGGAAAGATCCCGAGTCAATGGAGACTGAGTATTATCACTCCAGTCTTCAAAGGCAAGGGATCGGTGCAGGAGTGTGGCGACTACCGTGGGATTAAGGTTATGTCCCACACCATGAAGCTCTTCGAGCCGGTGATTGACTCTCGGATCTGACAGGAGTGCACCGTCTCGGGATGTCAATATGGGTTTCGACCAGGCCATGGCGCCATGGACCCCATCTTTGCCCTAAGGGTTACCATGGAGGGATATAGATCGAAGAATACGCCTCTGCACCTCTTGTTCCTAGACATGCAGAAGGCCTTCGACTGTGTCCCCCGTGATGTGATCTGGTGGGCGCTGAGATCCAAAGGAGTGCCCGAGACCTATGTTGACATCATCCGAGACATGTACCGAGACTCCGGTTCTGTGGTTCGGACCGCTGTTGGCGATACGAATCCCTTCCCCATCACCGTTGGTGTTCATCAGGGCTCTGTCCTTAGTCCGTTTCTGTTCAGCGTGGTGCTGGACGTGCTGTCCTCTAACATCAGGGACTTACATGAGCAGCCATGGCGGCTGCTCATGTATGCAGACGACATCGCGCTGGCGGACTCGGACAGTGGGCGCTTGGTTCGACGTATGACAGCGTGGAAGGAATCGCTGGAAAACGGCGGTCTGAAGATTAATGCGGCGAAGACCGAGTACTTGGCCTGTAACACAACAAACGCTGCTCCTGTTCGCATTGGCGAAGACACAGTCGAGCGCACGGAACAGGTCAAGTACTTGGGATCGGTGCTCCACGAGTCCGGGGACGTCGATTGCGACGTCGAGTCTCGTATCTCGGCGGCCTGGGCGAAATGGCGTGAGGTGGCGGGGGTTATCTGTGACCCCAAAATGCCGGTTAGGCTCAAAGGACAGGTATATAAGACCATCATTAGGCCTGTCCTTTTGTATGGCAGTGAAGCGTGGCCTGTACTTGAGCGGCATAAGCAAAGCCTGCGTGTCACGGAAATGAATATGCTGCGCTGGATGTCTGGAGTCTCGCGGAAAGACCGTATTAAGAACTCCCGCATCCGGGGCAGCCTTCAGGTCCGTGACATAGCGGATAAACTGCAGGAGGGTCGCTTACGTTGGTATGGCCACGTTTTACGAAAACCGGCAGACTACGTTGGTAACAGATGCCTCGCCATGCCGCCTCCGCCGGGACCCGGGAAACGAGGAAGGCCTAAGAGGCGTTGGATCGACGTCGTAAGGGACGATATGCGTGCCAATGGGCTTACGGCAAAGGACGCGAAAGACCGAGCGAAGTGGAGGCGACTTAGCAAGAAAGCGGACCCCGGGCACCGTGGTGAAAGCCAAGGTTGGCAACCGGGACTACCGCTAGGATGATGATGATGTAACAATATCATTTTGCTACTTATTTATTTCCTACAGTTAACTTTGGAGTCGAAGGCCATTAGGATTTTTTTGTAAACTTAAGACAAATCGACTTCTGCTCTTTTTATTTTTATACTTATTTTATTACGGCAATAAATAAAAATCGACACAAAGAATTTATTCTCAATATACATGATACGACTACTCAACTTGTATCAATAAATTATCCCTATCATGCACTCAGCATAAAAATCAAGTAGAGATGTAACGATAATGATTACCTATATCGGAACCGAATTCGGAATCGGTGTTTTTAAATTTTTATTCGGAACCTGAATTGCAATCGCATTCGCCACCAGATGTCACTGGAGTCAAAACTGAAATCGTAACTGAAATCGGAGGCAGAGACACAGAGAGAAGCGTCAAATCTTACTCTACTAAAACTAATAAAACACTCGGTAAGTTAAATGAAGAGCAAACTCAAAACCTTCCAAAAATGAAACAATAAGTGAAAGAATAATCGACAGAAGGCTCGAGGGAAAGGAAGATAGATAGATATACTCTTTATTATTGGGACACCATAAATACAATTTGGTACATTAGGAGCTTAAAATTACTAAGGTGTTACAACGGAAGTTACACAACTAGTTTCTCCGGATTTAAGTTCCGATTAATCGGAATCGAAAGTACAAAATAAATCGGAAGTTCCGACCTTTTCGATACAGAATCGACCCTTTGTAACAATCGCAAGTTCCGACCTTCGTTCGGAAATTGAATAAAACCTTTATAACTTCTCTGGAATCAAGTACAGCAGTACTTTATTGACAACCATTTGACAGCTATCTAATTAGGTTAAACAGTTGAAGAGCTGCCAATGTCGCTACTATTTCGGAATCGGCGATGGAGTCACACATACGACCTCCTTTCCTTATTTATATGCTTAGCTTATATGATACTTGTGTGTTCAAGCATTAACGGTTAGGACTAACTGTTTGGATACATTTTACAATAGTTTTAAATAAATCTTTGTTTATCGGTGACATTTTTGCGGATGAGACTAAAGTTTATTTTAATAGATTAATCTGTTGTTATTTATTTGTTTATGTTTAATCTTTGGAAGAACAGTTATCCGTACTCCTTTTTTTTTAAGCGGAAATCATCAAATAACTCAGTGGAAGTGTCAGACTTTTACTGACACAAAACCCAAAATGTTCCTTCAGTTGCTCTTTTTGTGGGGACTGCAATAACTCCTTCCAGAGCAACCCATAGCCAGTAAAAGCTCCAACGAGTTCCATCAATTTAACATATGTGTCACTATGTGCCCATTGTGACACCCCTAATAATTTTATGTTCCTATTGTTATTTTATTTTTGGTGTGCAATAAAGAACCAACTACCCACCCACTATCTATCTATCTATGACTTTCACTACTCAACAATTAAGTAAACTCGATATCCCTTAAAAAAACTGAGGCCAGATTTCTTTAGCTTATCCAACATACCTTTAATTAGATTATTGCCTACGCAAAAACTAAAAAAAAAACACCCGTCCATTATATGAAGCAATCAATCATGTCTAATACATATGCATAGCTAATTAGCTATACTAATTCAACACAATTAGCAAACATTACAATCGAATGTAACACATTTTCTATTCTGATTCACATTTAGCAAAGTTATGTGATAATTGATATTTCATCGCCTTTAGGTAACTGCATATTACTGATGTACATACACAAGAAGAACAAAAAGCGGCCAAGAGTGTGTCGAGACACGCTCAGTGTAGGGTTTCCTAGTTTCTCACAATGTAACAGAAGCCTTAAAGTATGACTTCTGCGTGAAGTAGCCCATATATAAATTAATAACCCAATTTACAGATAAATGGCGTTGTTCCAGTGTGGTAATTGTGATGAAAACTGTGGAAACTATGAGGGTTCCTTGTTGATTACGGAACCCTAACAATAAACACGATTTGAGAATCAAACAAGAATTTACTTGTAAACATGCCTAGCTCACGCACTTTATCGATTTAACGGAACATGTACAAACAATTACGTCTTACTAGTGGTTATCAAATCATTTCGCAATCATCATATAGACAGGTGTTGCATCTTTGTTTTAAGAATCGGTTGCGCGTGTCCTTATTACGAACCACGACTGGAGTCTTACCATAACTTGTGAAATTGTTGGGCGTGCGAGCAAGAGCAAGGAATGGAACTATACACCCTATGTCTATCCCTTTAACAGTTATTTATTAAAACTTTATGCACATAACATTGCACAAAGGTGGACTAAATGCCTTAGGCGTTTTCTACTAGTCGAACTTAGGTTCAGATTAGGTAGCTTGTGTTAGAGCCGTTGGTGATACATTTTTGTATTAAAAATAGTCCAGGCGCGTCCTTATTACGAACCACAACTGGTTCTTAGTTGCCCTTAAACATAGAAATTGAACTGACACATTAAACTCTTGAGGCCCACGCCGCCGTCAGCACACCTATTGCCTCTTATAAATATTCAATTCTGTCTCTAAATACGGTATTTGAAAGATAAACAAAAAGCAACAAAACTGATCACACACCTGGATTATCTAAATGTGACTTTACAAGCCTGCCATGTGGACTGCGGGAATATTCTGCCATTCGAAAGTGTCATCGGGGCCTCGGAACACATGTAGGTTTGTATAAGCCTGAAACGCCCTCTCTGAAGTTATATGATGTCACATGACTGACTGTAGAATTCTAAAAAACAACAAGTAGCACGTACTTGTAACTTCTTTTACACAAAGCTAGCTAGATAGAGCTCAGTCCATTCTCTATGCTTAAAGTTCTCCCAGACATGCGTAGGAGTCCACCAAAAACTGCATTTGCGCAAGAACTCCTCCAACGAATCAATCTCAGTACCCTCCCGTGAAACAACCAACATTAATTGTTCGATACAACAGACTAATTAAGCGTGAAGGCTAACTGATTCTGTTTGTTGTTCTTTTGATTTCACACCGAGAGTTTGTGCGGCCGACATTTTTTAAACACAAGCCATAATAGGTGCTTAGATTTAAAACTTTTGCCCGTGTTGTCTATATTAATTATACTCTGTTTAATTAAGCATAAAAGGATTACGATAATAAATATCCGTCTGAATAACCGGTCTGAATTTTGTTTTGACTTCTTCTTGAACACATTAATCCTGTGTTAGGATTAAATCATTTGATTGAAAGCGATGTACTGGTAACTCGGAATTCAGTGTTGCAATCCTAGACGCCAACGAGTTAATACTATTCTTTATGATAGCATCAAAACACTGACAGTACTGACACATATTGCCAACCTGTTCTCTATTACAAAACGATACATAAATATGTATCTTAACATCCATATCTCAACATCTCCCACGTATGGACAATAGTAGTAGGCATCACTACCCAAGCTTTCATACTGTATCCGAACACTTGTAAGAGTTTATCGATTTACGAAATCCCGCCAAACTCGATACTCGATACCGCATTCGGTATCGATAAATTATTCATGAGTTCTCGATCGCACAATAGGGTTTGCAGCATAAGAATCGGTATTTTTTTATTTAAAAAATGTCGAAATTAAATGCTTAACGGCGGTCATTCTAACCAAATTAGTGGATGATCGTCGAAAAGAACCTCAAAACCTAATTCTTTTAAAACGTATTCGAAACTCAATAATTCGTTAGACATTATAATCTGTAAAAACTTGTCGTGTTTTGCTTTTTAAGGCTTCAGATAAAAAATAGCAGACAGGTTTATTGATAATGACTAATATACAGATATTGTATTGGTTATTATTTTTAAAAGATGTCTTTATATTTCTTTGTATGGACCAAACAGTTTAAAATAAATTTGTCAAAGAAGATTAGTGTAGACCTTAAAAGGTTTTTGCTAATCTGTGGTTTCAATTTCAATGCACAAAATAAGCCCCACAACCGAACAAATACAAAAAGGACTTCATTTCAAAACTAGATTGATCTGAAATATTTCGAGCTACAACTTATTACCTACCTATATATTTTGTTTCATAGTATCTACCAACAACTTTTAAATTAAAATGATTAATTACATGAATAATTGGTAGCAATAAATCCAAACAATTGTAATGTAAAGCTCTCAGAGACGCAAACATTATTTAACTTAATTATACCATCTTTTCATTTTATTTTTATTTTTTATAATCTGATTAACAAAATATATGAATATGAGTAGTGTTCGAACCATGTCTTAGAACAGTACGTACGGCTTTTTTCTCAGAAGTATAGACTATAAATTACTAATTACAATCGGGTGAAGACGCTGGCAGTAGCTTATCATATAATATAATACGCACACACATTACTCAATCCCCCAGATATTGTTGATCACAAAATAAATAATGTTTTAGAGCTCTTGGGATCTAGGACTACAATAAATAAAAAAAAATCGTAAAGAGTTTCGCAATAAAACCTGTCACTCGAACCAAAAAGAGGTTCTAAGCAATGCTTTTAACTCAATGGCCATCAATCATACATAGATATCTAAGTGCGTTATATACGACAACATTAATCGTATATTTATATAACAACTTTACTAAATAATGTCCCAATTATTTGGAATGATGAACATGACAATCTCCAATTACTTATGTAACCATATTAATATGAATTTATAGCAAAATCATTTAATATTGACACGTATAAATGGAATTTAGATTAGTAGTTTGTAATTCTTTGATAATGATTTTGAGTTGATCCATTGCAGGCTTTTCGATTATGTTTAAAAGTCACACAGTATATAAATAATATAAATTAAAACAAAGTGCTGCATATTTTTTTCAAATTACGCAATATTTAAGTGCCTACGAGTATTATAAAACCAGTCATATCATAAAAAAAAACTTTAGACGATTGAATCTTCCAATATTTTTTGCGTATTCAAGTCAATCGATGCAACTGAAAACCAGTGTGCTAAGTTTTTTTTTTGTGGTGGGAAGTCATCTGGGTGGGACAGGAGAGAGTGTCAGATTTTACTAACTAATACCTTGTGTCGATACTCTTGCGCCATCTCATCTTCCTAGTTCATCATGCTGTGCCGGTGCTGCCGCTGCGGCTGTGGAGAACCTAAAGCGGCGGAAATATACTAATCTTGTTGGTAGTTATATTTTCGAGCCGTTTGGGGTTGAAACTCTCGGATCGTGGGGTCCGAGTGCCCACAAGTTGTTTAATGAACTTTCTAAACGACTTGTTGACACCTCGCGTGACCCCAGGGCTGGCACTGGACCTTGGGCAGAGAATAAGCATTGCCATACAGCGTGGCAATGTGGCCAGCCTTTTGGGCACTTTACCGGTCGACAGCGATGCAGAAGAGTTTTTTGACGCTTTATTAGATTAGGTATTTTTAGTTAAGTTAATTAGGTTTATGTAGGTAGTTTTAAGGTTAGATATCTAGTTATTTATGGAATTTTATAAATAATAAATAAATTAACCCAAGAAAAAAAAAACTAATACCTTGTGTATGTAAAAAAAAAATGCGGTCAAAAATCCACGGTCAAGTACTTCGACCATCTGCCCCAGTAGATGGTCGAAGTACTTGACCGTGGATTTTTGAGTACTTGACCGGTCCGAAGCCTACAGGGCCCCCGCTCCGGATTCTGAAAGGAAAGTCCGACCGGCCCTTTATGAAGGCTAAGGAGGAATACAATGAGTAGTCTAGTCAGTAAAAGTCTGACACTGTTTCCGCTCCGCCCTAAGGCGGGATTCGTCATTAGATGATTTTTCCCAACATAAAAAAAATACTTCATCCGTTTACTCTTATGAGTATGGCGTATTTAAAAATCAACTATTACTCCCACCCCCCTCTATTAACCATTACATACACCATACAATATACATTATATATAAATAATGTATATTGTATATTATATATACAAATTTAATATCTATGTTATTTTATTCGTATATTTTTTTTAACCCTGGATTTTATTAATAATCATTTTAATATTTTTTATGCACCTGCCATGTTTTCTCTTCACTGCCCTTGGTTGTCTGGTAGAGGATGCCTAAGGCATTAAGTCCACCTTTGTGTTGCATAAAGTTCTTATAAATAAATTACAGTAGTGAGAGTTTTGAAACTTCCCTAACAAACGGAAACAAAGCCAGTAGTCTGCAGGTCCTCCACAAAAGCATTGCTAAACGATGCCCACCCACACTGCAGTGAAAGTTACATTAAAATCGGTCCAGCAGTTTCCAAGTTTGTACTTAATTAGCCATCTCCTATTCGTAGTGCCGTGTGCATCAGCCACGCGTTGTTTCACTGGAGTTACATATTTATGTTACTTTTAATGAAATCCTAGGATTTTCTATAAAAAAAACAAGCCAGTACGCGGATTATAAATTGAAAAAAAATAAGTTCAACTTATTTGCCGCTTACTGTACTCGTAAATTGGATGACCACATGCCCTTGAGTGGGAGATAGAGTCAGACTCTAACTGATTAAAAACCCACTCCTGTTCCGTTCCTTTTTAGCTTTCGTTCCAGCAGTCTGGACCTTTGATTCCGCATGCGTCAAGGAGTTGTCAGCAAACAGAAGAGGCCCAGTAGGGTCAAAGCTTCCTGGAGCAAAGGGTTGATGTGAAAGCGTATTTACCTGGGAACGAGGCTAAGAAGGAACGGGGTAAGTTGTTTAGGAGTCTGTGTTTCCTGATGGCTACAATCCTGGAATCTTTAAGTCAAGAGTGAATAGGTTACTTCTAGGTAAGCGCGCTCCTTCGTCGACCGCATCGTCGCTTTCCATCAGGTGAGGTAGCGGTCAAGCGCAAACCTATAATCAGTAAAAAAAAAAAGAAAGAGTCTGACACTGACTCCAGCTCCGCCCAAATGCGGGATTCGTCATTAGATGATTTTTACCTACCATATATAAAAAAAGGCTTCGTTCCAGAGCCCAGGGGTTATATAGAATAGAATAGAAATATGGTATGACAAGACTTGCCAAAGGCAAACTTTTGTTAGAAAATTGTATTATTTACCATAATCTGCAATTTAACAGTAACACACACATATCGCTAGCATTACATCACGGTTATGTAAACGTTTTGACAAGCCTAGTCGTGTCATCTCTATTAATACATTATGTATATTCACGACCAGCCTACCACGACCCCTGCAACATTCACAAAGAATCAACAGTTACTTCACGATGTAAGGTCATCTTGTACTGGTGTAGATGCGTCTTTATTCGTGGGAAAAACATATGACATTCGTATAACTAGTTCGAGTGTTTTATGTAGATTATAAAAGATACAGGTTAGTCGGCTACACACGTTTTTCCAATTAGATTTCATAATTGCTTGGAGCTCAACATAACAAACGAGATTTTGTTGCGTATTAATATATGGATGCCTAAGTTAAAAAGTTAGGATTTTTATATATTTTTTATCTTTCTTCTCCCGCTCAAGGTGGAATGACAGAGCATGTCAGACCAGAGGCGTAACTACCTTGGGTAGCACCTGGTGCAGAAGTTGGTGGTGTCACTCCATCGAAATTAAAAAGCAATGGTAAAGGACATGGATCAGGAGGAGAAGGACAAGGCTGTCCTTGTCCTTCTTGTAATTCGGGGATTCCCGCAAATAAGCTTGACGCTGTCGTCAAGCTTATTTGCGGGAATCCCCGAATTATACATAGAGCTGAGCTAGTGGTAGTGGCGACATCCCCGAAAAAGTAATTTTTGTGCTAGTGATTTAATTATATTTTTTTTAAGTTGAGAGACCGGGGTGGGTGTTACCCCAAAAATGGTGACACCTGGTGCGGCGCACCCCCGCCGCCCCCCTTTGCTACTCCACTGTGTCTGACTAACCCACCATAAGCCTTACCATGACATGTTACAATTAAAGGCGTGAAAGCGAGAAAGGGTGATAGAGCTTATACACCCAATACAGCTCCATCCACCCTTGTTTTGTAGGTCCTTCTTTCCAAGGCCCGGATGAGCCTCTTTTGTTGAAGTCATCAAATAACTTCTTCCGCTCTGAATGGAACAAAATGGCGTGTTACTAACTGAATAAAAAAGCGGGTCAACCATTTACTGACTAAAATACACCCATGTCCCTTTCGTTCCTTCTTTCCTTTTACGTTTCAGAATCACGGCCACTCTTTAGAACAATACCGCTACTCAGATATGCGTGTACCCAGAAATCTCGAAGTACGATACAAATTAAGGCTAAAGAATTTGTTACCCAAAATTTATGGTAAACGAAACCTTTTTAACAAAAATAAAATACCTATTTGGCGCTACAATTAAGTTCCCATATAAATAAAGTCAATGGAACAAAGTAACCGTTTGTTTAATTCGCACGTCCTTATATGTCGCTTTATGTCAATAAATACCCGCAGGTCAGTAAACTGGCTATCGGAAAACAATGGAAATTGAACCAATTTATTCTTCAAAAGCCACATGTTAATTGTAAAACTCACAAACAGATACACACCATCCTAGGACACGAAATTAATACCATGAAAAAAACGTTCATCATGGAAAGTTTTAGGTCCCGTAGTCAAATAGAAAAAAAAATTGGTGGGTTTCCATACTTAGAAATGAAACTCATTTTTTTTTCATCATACTCATATGTGTGGGTTATTTATATGATACTAGCTGACCCGGCAAACGTTATTTTGCAATGGAGTGGACTACCGCTAACATTTAGGCGGATGAAAAATAGATGTTGGCTGATTCTCAGACCTACTCAATACGCTCACAAAATTTCATGAGAATCGGTCAAGCCTTTTCGGAGGAGTATGGGAACGAAAACTGTGACACGAAAATTTTATATATAAGATTAAAGTTTC
The DNA here is from genome assembly GCA_029852875.1 of Mythimna loreyi. Classification (NCBI taxonomy): domain Eukaryota; kingdom Metazoa; phylum Arthropoda; class Insecta; order Lepidoptera; family Noctuidae; genus Mythimna; species Mythimna loreyi. The sequence goes on from CM056792.1 coordinate 11,785,487, forward strand.
TAATATCATTTTTTTCTAAACTGAATAGTCGTAGCGCCTCAAAAGGCGCTGAAAGACCTTCGTCCATGTATGTTTAAAGACAAATGTTGAATCAGATGATCGCTTTAATTTATGTAATACAAAACAATAAAACGTATTCTCCGAAACCAATACCCACATTAGCTCATTAACCTCCGTAAATATTCAATCCGTGGTTTGACACTGAGAACGACAAACCTTCACAATTCGCAAATTACGTAGGTTAATTCGACTAGGGTCATGTCAACCTCGACATTGCCGACGAATACCAAGGTCTTCCGAGGATAGCCGAGGTCTTCCGAGGATTGCCGAGGAATGCCGAGGACTGTCGCGAAGTAAGCACGTGCCACGAATATAGACATAAGAGAATTGACTACGGTTCAATGCCATTGTAGGGATTACCCTATAGCAAATTTTCATTCATTGTTTGTGTTTCATTCATCGAGGTAATGAGCTTGGGGTATAGTTCTAGATGTTATTACACTTGCCTGCCCACGTATAACGGTTTGAATGATATCAAAACACTTTTCAGAAATAATATACCTAGTCGAATAAATGAAATAAGAATTGAGAAAAGTGGAATTATATTTTCATTTCAATAGCAATTGGGAACGAAGGACCTATAGAGTTGTTGGATTGTTAGAAATGGTTACCGTGTCCTTGTGCAAATGACAAATGAAGTAACAAAGATGTATTTTAGTCAGTAAAAGTCTGACAAACATTCTCTCACTACAAATTATTTGACACGTCAAAAGAAAGTAATACAGTTAAATACGCCACCACTAATGCCACTTAAAGAGTTTCCATTGAAGAATTTAAAAAAAATTGCTGGATAATTTGAGCTACACGCTGAAACAGAGCTTTTTTTTTAATTGCTATAAACTAGTGCTTGACTGCGATCCCACCTGATGGTAAGCAGTGATGCAACAAAAAAAAAACTTAACAAAAAAAAGCGCATACAACGTTGAAAAACCACTTTTTATTTTCTACTTTTAGCTTTGGTATTATAAATTTGATTGAAAATGTGGGCGTACTCTAATACACTGAATACATCTACGTACCCTTATGAGTCGTTATACGTGATGTTATGTTGTATGTAATTGCGTAAACAACGCATATTTATGTGAAAAGAGAAATCATGCTTGACTTGCAGTCATATTTTGAGGGTTCTGTTGATAACCGTGGTTCTGTTGCTTGTCTTCCTCTTCCATCAAAATAGTTACGTACGTCCGAGACGGTACGGGGTCCGGGTCCGGGAGACGGTCGGGTAAGTTTATTCTCACCTCTCAAATTCGTTTACAATAATAATGAAATAGGTATAGAAAAATCACATTAAAATATGTGTGAAACCAAAAAGGCGTAAAAAAGCAAAAGGATTTTGCAAATCTATAACTAACTAGCTTTTGTCAGCGGCTTCGCCCGCGTACATAAAATATAGCCTATGTCACTCAGGAGTAAAGCAGCTTTCTATTGTTGCTAAAATTTTTCCAATCGGACCAGTAGTTCCAGAGATTACCTCCTACAAACAAAAAAACAAAAAAACAAACTTTACCTCTTTATTATATTAGTGTAGATGTAGATTATCGAACACACAAACCTAAACAAACTGGGTTACTACTCGTGCACTGAGGGTTACGTTCAAACTTACCTATGAAAATATTCTCGAAAAAAAGAAAAGCTTTAAGGAGTTGTCAATAAATGTAGAGGCCCAACTGCAGGGCCGAAGCCTACTGGGGCCCCTGTCCGATTTCTGAAAGGAAGTTCCGACCTCAGTATGAAGGCTAATAAGGGACAGCGTGGGTTGTTTAGTCAGTGATAGTCTGACACTATTTCCCGCTCCGCCCAAGGATTCGTCATCAGATGATCTTTCCCATCGTAAGAAAAAAAAAACACAGCAGTTCAGATTTTCTCTATAGGTACTGGTGCTGATTTCCCTATAGGTACTATGAGACTGTTAATAACACTCCTAAAATCTACACTAATATAATAAAGATGTAAAGTTTGTTTTTTTGTTTGGAGGTAATCTCTGGAACTACTGTTCCGATTGAAAAAAAAAAATAGCAACAATAGAAAGCTGCTTTACTCCTGAATAACATAGGCTATATGTTATGTACGCGGGCGAAGCCGCTGACAGAAGCTAGTAATTGATAAAAATAAACGCAAGCCCGATGTCGTAACTCGCAAAGGTAAACATTTAATTAAAGAATGACTAATGTGATTGACTCAACCGAACCCTTGAACGAAAACCATGAAATTCGCCAACACTTGCCATGACGCAAGCGCTTACACAACTTATGGGAGATTTTTCCTTGATGTACGATAAGGTATTTTTGAGAAAACATTCCTAGGAATGTCGGAATGATACATGGCATAACCGACCTTGTAGACAGGTGTTTCTATGAATTATGGTAATTCTAGACTTGGTTACAGATACTAATATGTCAAGGAAAACCTTTACTTTTTTATACGTGCCTCTATTATTAAATCCTGCAATTAGTTACTGTTTATCTATTAGATAATCTAGTTCAAGTCGTAATATGGCTATGAACATCTACCTATAAATATAAATAAAATTGAGCTTATAACATCAATATAATATTTTATTACTAAATACAAAGATATTTAAAAAGAAAATGGAATTTTTAGCATTTTTATCTCTTAGCCTGTTTAGGTATTCCAGTTAATCTTCAAAACGACTAGACAGATTTTGAAGGAAGGTTTGCTTCTGATGTTATAAGCAGTACGAGCAGTATTTAAGAAAATGAATTATGGTTCTGCGCACAAATAAACCATGGAAGGAAAAAAATTACGTACAGCCGGGCGGCTGTCAGATCTTGGCGAGTCTGGAGTTAGGCTAGGCTCTGCAAATTTTAGCGCTTGTGAACTCGTAAAAATAAATGGTATAACGAAATAAATATCATCATCATCATCATCAGCCTTTCAATGTTCCCACTGCTGGAACACAGGCCTCCTCTGAAAGAGAGGGAATGGGCCATAATCCACAACGCGGGCCCAGTGCGGATTGGTGGATGTCACATGTCTTCGAATTTTTGGTTCTAGGACATGCCGGTTTCTTCACGATGTTTTCCTTTTTATTAAATAAATATAATTTGCAGTTATTCTTACTGTTAAAAACTCTTATTGGTATTTTTTTTAAACCTTTATTTTTGTGCGAGTGCACAAGCGCTAAAATTAGCCTAATTTCAGCCATACTGTATTTACCTATAAAAAGAAATATAAGTCAGAAAAAGCATGTTAGATATAAAGTTAACTGTGTTTATTAAGAAATTAAGGGCCAAAACCAATAAAAGTAATCACGTTTATTAAAAACAAAACACAAACTGTTTTGTTTTAACCGCAATATGAAGCTTTAATCTCGATTAAACACTCGAACAGTGTTTAGTTCTAAATAATCGCGATTATTTTTATTGGTGAGTTTGGCCCTAAGTTGTTAATTTATATAGTCATTGAATAAACATTAATAATATAAAATAATAATAATAATAAGAGCCTCGACCAACATCTGAGGAGGCTCTCATTAAGCAGTTGGATCAAGGGCTTGATTCAGAAGGCAGTACTCCTAGACACGGCGCGTATGGTTAGGAGGTGGCTCTCTCAGGAGCCCTGACCACCGGTAGCTTGGACCCTGTCTCGATGCAGGTGGGCGAAATTTTTTTATATTTTTAAATGATGAATTTTTTTGATGAATTTTTTTATTTTTTTGATGATTTTTTTTTATTTTTGAATGATTTTTATTTTGATGAAATATTTAAAAATGTATAATTTAAATATGTAGTAAGATTAAAATAAATAATATACTTATGTGCTTGTCTGGGTTCAAATCTTCGTCCTAAAACACAACCGTTTCTTTAATTCCTATTCAATTTATTGTAACAAAAAAGTAAATGAAATATGATAATAGTAAGAACATTTAACCATCTCACATTGATGACTGTTGGTGCGGCTCAGTGGTTTGAGCTGCAAAAACCTGCAAGGTCACTGCGGTCACAGGCTCACAGCGCGACCGTCCTCTGAAGGTCGACCTAGGTCTCTGTGTCACCAGGAAAACTTGAACTCATGTACTTCGTAGGCAATAAAGATGACTGACTAGATTATGTAGATGCCTTATTGTTGGCCAGGTAGGTCTCCTCATAAAGTAAATAAGGAATGTTAGGAACTGGAAAATTGTGCGTCGGAATCGCCCGATGAAGAATCCCTATTAATTTCAGTTCCTCATTTGAGCCTCGAAGATTTTTTCCAATCGCATTAAAAGTTTTTTTTCTGTGACGTATTTATAGTTTTAACCACCATACAAATAGCGATGTATTTTCTTTAAATCAATTAATAGGTAATTATTCCATTTATTTATTTTTAAACATATTTTTAATAATTATTATGCTTGCTGCCTGCTACGTAATACTTCGTAGTCAGCTCAATAACGCTAAACTAGGATGCGGTGGTACATAAATTGCGTGGGTAAGCAACACTAACTTTTTATTTTTATCCAGGTTACTTAGATTATTCTGTAAAGTAGACCTACGCAATAATACGTAGTTGGTGTCTATCATCATTATCAGCTACGTAATATTTCGTAGTTGGCATTCAACTTGACAAAGAACATGTACCGCGTTTACCTAGTCATTCTAAACGAAAGTCCCGCTCCTATTAAGCTTTGAGGAAAATCCGCTTCGTAACAGATTGTCGAGTCGTTCCGCCAACTTCCTCAGGATGCGCAGCGGAAGTGTTTCAGTTTCAGTGCTTGTAGATAAAGGAAAACTTTATAAAGTATTCTGGAAAATATTATGCGGGAACTGAACAAGACTTTATGTGCAAACCTGTCCAGGCAAGGTCCTACTACGAGCTCTATCTAATCTGAACTGTTAAAGAGATGAAACTATGTAGGATTAGAGTTGGGTTTAGCTGGATCTCTCTTTCGTATGTCATAGTAAGACCCCATCCCAAGCCACGTTACGATCATTTCGTTAACGTCGAACGCTTGAAATTAGCGACAGCTTCAATACCCTTGTTCTGACCACGTGAATGAGCAGTGTTATGGCGTCAGAACAAAGGAATTGGGGGCGTGGACAACTCAAAGCGGTCGATGTTTTTCGAAAGTCCAAAGCTTAATTTTCCCTTAATTTCAAATTAGACTAGGGAATTGTTTATACCGATCCCTAGTCTAAAAATCGAAAAAAATTTAAACAGAAAATCCTAATGAAAGTGTGAACCAGTGTGAACCGATCCCTAGGCTAATTTAAAAATCGAACTAATACCAAAAACATTACTTAAACCGTTCCATAAATTAAAAGTTTTGCATCTCATTAAAATATTTGTGTACTTTGCCGCTAAGCACCGTAATTACTAAAACAAAACAGACAGTTCCTCTAAAAACGGTCGGCCATTAGTTTTTAAAGGAAATTCTTGCTATCAACCGTCATCTCACAAAAATAGATAGGTACGTCTCACCCGTATTTATAGTTTAGGATCTCATTATACCTGCGTCAAAATTATGCAAGACTATAGATAATTAATTACAATCAGTTGGAACATCGATTTTCGGAACTTTTTGCTGGTGATTAAAGATACCATCGGGTTGTGCAATTAAAATTAATTTCGCATTTGAATCATTAATCAAAGAATCCGGTACGCAATTAGTTTAATAACTTTATAGCATGTACGCGATGTATTGACCCATATCAACTGAACCTTGTTGTTTTTTTTACATCTATATACATACATACATACAGCCTTTTAATGTTCCCACTGCAGGGACACAGGCCTCCTCTCTCTAGGAGAGGGAATGGGCCATAATCCACCACGCGGGCCCAGTGCGGGTTGGTGGATGTCACATGTCTTCGAATTTTTGGTTCTAGGACATGCCGGTTTCCTCACGATGTTTTACTTCACCGTTTTGAGAGCAGTGGTGATGAAATAAATTAACCAAAGTAATGCGCCTGGCTAGGTTTGAACCCGCGACCTACGATTCGTAAGTCGGGGCCGTTACCACTCGGCCACCACTGCTCTCTCTTTACATCTATAGTTTTATGTATCTATTATTTGCTGACTATGTATTATCATAATAATAACATAGTCTTATAATGTTCCCACTGCTGGGACTCAGGCCTCCTCTGTAGGAGGAGTAATGAGTCATAATCTACCACGCGGACCCAGTGAGGATTGGTGGATTTCACATCTTCGGAGTTTTTATTCTAGAACAAGGTATGTTCTAGCCAATGTTTTCTAAATAAAAAACAAAGTAAAGAGCATGTCTGTGTTTTTACCCACTACGCCACCACAGCTATATTTAAGATTTTTATAAAACTTTAAGTACATACTAGCTGCCCCCATTAAATATCACAAGTACAGTACAGCCATTCTATTATATTCTATGATGAACGAGAGCTTTTTTATGGTGGGTAAAAATCATCCAATGACGGATCCTGCCTGGGTGGAGCGGGAAACAGTGTCAGACTCTTACTGACTAAACAACCTACCTCGTTCCTACATTGCCATACATACTAGGGCCAGAGCCTTCCTTTCAGACACGAACCCTTGGCCCTTGTTGGCTTCGACCCTTCTGCAGGGTCCCTACGTACCTACTTAGCGCTTTTCAACAAAATAAATGATTTAAAAAACACAAATAACAACTGCTAATGGTATTCATTTTGTTTAAACCATATATGGCCTGCCAAGTTAAAACGGCCGTACTGTAAATAGCCTAAAGCTTTCTACAATAAATAGGCTACACTAGACATACCACAAGAACTTACTTATTTACTAACACTACAATAAATTTTATCCGAATCAGTAGTTCTTGAGAAAAACGCGGTGAAACAAACAAAGTTTTCAGCGGACACATAAATTACGTCATATACAAATGAATACCATTCTCGCAACCCTAGTTATACGACAAGTTTTCGATAGATACTAAGCACATGCATGAAGCTATACAACCTCCTCTACCCAGGTTACAACCCAATGAGTTTACTTTGCAAATTCACTTCCAGTTCAACACGTACCACCACTAACGACGTACTCAATGTTCTAGCAGCACAACCCACAACTCACAACTCACAAGGCGAACCGGAACCGCCAGCAAATTAATGAAATCGACGGTACTTCGGCAAGCTATAATACATTCTCTCGTAGGTAACGAGCCGGTGCAAGCAATGCTAGGTTCTGCTAGTTAATAATCAGCTGGCTTCAACATCGTGGAAGGAATGCGCCCGACGCCCCGAGCGCGGCGACCAGCGCAGATCATAGCATTTTAAAATATAGGTACGGCGAACGGTAAATTAGGAATTCTGAGTTGCGGCCTTTGGTGGAGAAATGTTAATTGATTTAAGGCCTGTTAGACCACTGTGCCGTGTGACGAAACACTGCGACCATCCCGATTTCCGGCCACTGACGGCGAGCAATAGGTAGCTCGCTGTCTGGTTGTCCGGTAACAGTCCGGACCAAGCCATGTCGTCGACGGCACGCTCTGTTTCCGCGTGCCTCAAGAAGTTATCAGCAAAACCGTACGGACTGTGCAATAGGGTCGAAGCCTACTGGGGCAAAGGGTCTCTTTCTGAAATGAAGGCTTGGCCCCAGTGCGAAAGGCAAAGAAGGAACGGGCCGGGTGTTTAGTCAATAAAAGTTTGACACTGTTTCCCGCTCCGCCCAAGATTCGTTCGGTTATCCTACCATAAAAAAAAAATAAAAAAAAAACAATGACCTCCGTGATATGTCAAGTTTTATGGACGTCCAAGTCAATCCGTAGGTAGTTATCACAGTTCAAAGTGTGTCAAGTGACTTTTGTCATGTAACAAGAAAAGGAGCTTTCAGCAATATGCAGCCCCCTTAGCCAAGTTATTGTCGTTTAGTTAATGTCGAACGCTGGAATAAGCCACGCCTCTAATTCCTTTGTTCTGACCACGTGACTGAACGTCCAGATGACGACAGAATTAAAGAATTGGAGGCGTAGCCAACTCAATGGATTCGACGTTAACGAAACGATCGTAACTTTACTAGGAAGACAGTGCATTATAGTGTGTACCCCGAGCGCACGAATCGAGCATGTATCTACACAAATACATACCTAGTTGAAATACTCGGTTAGCGCGCAAGACGTCCAAACTATGGGAATTCTGTTACATTGCATGATACATAGCGACAATGTGAAGGACAAATTCTTTCATTGCGTTACATTGCATGTTACATTACAGCAGTCTGTACCCAGTCTGCCATCATTACTAATTCTAAGAATTTAATCACATCGATTTGTTTACATTTACCATTTCGGTGGGAAGTCCTTATAAAGATAAGCTGTGCTTGAACAAACTTAGCCGTCGTTTGTTCAGTGTAAGTGATAATTGTCATTCGCGTCATTAGCGAGTCCGGTCAGACGCGTCATGAATGAACACATTCTTCGGATGTCGATGACATGTCACGCTGATTGTTTTGTCAGATTGTCGTCATTTCCTGTTACACGTAGTGTTTTTGACAGACAAAGTAGATAGGTACACAACCTGTCTACTTTACGTGGGTAAGTTTCAAGGTAGAACTACCAACATTGAGCACACGAGGGCAACGTACGTCGATCGGTGATCTCCATACATTTAATATGGCAACCACTAATATGGCATTTGTAGAGCTACAATAGATCCACGCCACTGCTCGTCTGCTGTTCATTCCGGCTAATCTCCGAAATGACTAAACCGAGTAAGATGAAACTTTAAATGGTAGTGACCGATAGGCGATAGTGATAAGGAGTAACTTAGGCTTTTATTTCAGAAATAGAATTAAGATTCCGTGCAAAAAAATTGAGATCAAATCGGAAAATCAAAATACTGTCTTTCAAGCCTGGCGTGGACAAAGTCACGGGTACGGACTAGTTATGAAATAATGTCGCCCCACACATTCATAAGGCAAGTTCTAATAACTTAGTCCAGCATACACAGCATGGCAACATAATGCGTTTATAAGAACTTATTTCCTCCACAAGTTAAGTAAAGAAACATAGCTTAGTATGACATATTTTCTAAGAAAACGATTGCTTATCATGCACGGATGTGAATAACATAAATCCTGTCCGAGTTTTTACGATTATTAGTCTTACTTCGTAGTTTTGTACACAGAGCACCACATGGTGTATTTAACATCGAATCCTGCCACACAACTATCAATACTATTTCGTGAGCATTACAGATTAATATCGCCTAAAACTTTTGGGTTTGATTAGCGATGTTGACATCTGTATCGATGTTACGAGGTAAAGAAAAACTATACCTTCGATCGTATCTGAATAATCAAAGCATAATGTTCTAATTAAACATTCAAGAATAGCTACTTATCTATACAAATAATGGCGCATGTTTTTGTTTGCTAGTTCCGTGAGGTATTAATAAAAAACCATACCTTATACGGATCATTTTGATAGCATTAGTACCGTGTTTATTTTTGCCTTCATTAAGTTGTTTTTTTTTTCTATTTATCCGTTCGAGTAGGTACCGTACTAAGCATACATATCCGTGGTAATAAGAGACATTATAGAAACACAATAGATGTGCGAACGCCGGCATTCGCTTGGGGCTCAAGAATTTAACCTTTCGGTCTTGTAATTACAGACACAATTAAAGAACAATAGATGTGCGAACGCATTCGCTTGGGGCTCAACAATTTAAAAGTGTAGATGAGTCTTGAAAAACTTGGACCAGTAGGATAGACAGTTTCCACGAACCCATCGTTATACGAAGTTATCTAAGCACGCAAAAGGAATATGGAGTTCCAGCTGAAAGCCCTCGGAGTTTTGGATTTGGATCTGTGCTGGACGGAGCGTAGACTTCACCAGTTAGACTTCACCTTTCAAGCATGATATCAGTTCATTTAGCCTCAGGATCGCACCTATGTCAGCACACCTATTGTCTTTTAATTGTGTCTGTAATTACTGTACTCGAAAGGTTAATTTTATTATTAAATTTTCTTCTTACTATTTAATATTTGCTTCTTCGTCGATATGACTACCTGCTTGGTTTGTACCATTTTATTAATAACCTAGTGACTTTTATCAGAACAGTGGTGACCGAGTGGTAATGGCCCCGACTTACGAATAGTAGGTCGTGGGTTCAAACCCAGCCAGGCACATTACAATATTATTTCATGACCACTGCTCTTAAAACGGTAAAGAAACCGTCATGTCCTAAAACCAACTAATTGAAAATATTATTATGCGACATTAACCAACCCACAATGAGCCCGCGTGATGGATTACGGCTCATTCCCTCTCCTAGAACCGAGGCCTGAGTCCCAGCATTAAGTACATTAAAAGTCTCAATATGCTCTGGTATTAAGCCTACTGACTTTTATCTTTAAATAACTACGACCTCAAGTTTGTTTATCTCAAAAGCCGGTATCAAAAAGAAAAATAAAATTTTAATTACCAATCTGCTCTTGATCACACGCTCTTGACTTTACACCTAATGCCAAAGATCAATGATCTGATACAAGCATTATTTTATTATCTGTATAACAATACACATCAGAGTGATCGACAGAGATGCGCCTACGCACCTTCTGACAAACAAACCACGGCTATTATACTTCAATCTAATATAATAACGCCTCCATGTTTTGTGACCCTTTTTTTGTCAGTATATGACTAATAATTATGTCGAGAAATAAAAATAATAGTTCTATAATAATAATAGCGTATGCAGTGGCGTAACTATAGGATGGCAAAGTTGGCTCCCACGGGCCCTCGGTATTACGGGGACCCCAGTCTAAAAAGCCAAGCGCTCAGAACAAGTCATCATTAGCCTTTTAATGTTCCTTTTGCTGCGATACAGGCCTCTCTAGGAGAGGTAATGGGCCATAATCCACCACGCGGGCCCAGAGCGGATTGGTGGATGTCACATGTCTTCGAATTTTTGGTTCTAGGACATGCCGGTTTCCTCACGATGTATTCGGAACCCGCGACCTACAACTCGTAAGTAGGGGCGGATACCACTCGGCCACCACTGCTCAGAACAAGTAACTCAAAATTACTTTTATTAGGTAAAAATTCTATCATAATCATATATTTATTTTGCGAACATGGGTACTTTACATAGATATATAGTATACATCGTTTTTATTTTGTTAACATAGTCCTCCATATTTAGCCATCGTATAGGCATGCAATTTTTTAACTACATTCAAACACAATTAGATGATTTTTTTAGGGCCCCATCCAATAAATTTTTCCACGGGCCTCTGGTGATATAATTACGCTACTGACCGTATGTTCGTGATTACTATGTTACTTTAATAGCTCATTTATGCATCTAATGTATTTTAGGTATTGCGAAAAGTTATATGGTTTTTCGTGAATATGATTCCTATTTCTAAATGACCTTTGGTAGTAATGATCAAGACATGACCAAAATAGTAAAACATGAGGTTGTTATAATATTTACCTTGTAATATGACATTGCTATGGATTTACCAAGTTCTTTTTAATTAAAACTTGTTACAAAAAATAATGATATTTTGGAAACTCTACCAAGTGATAATTTCCCAAGAATAAAAATCTAGATAATCTCAATACCAACTTGGTTCTCCCTAAGGAGTGGGATTGTCAAATAGTTACTGACCGTAGGCGCGGGCTTGCGGACGGCTAGCAATGGGTAACTCGCCGTCCGGTCGTCTGGTAAGAGTCCGGACCAAGCCCAAGTCGTCGACGGCGCGCTCCGTTCCCGCACGCCTCAAGGAATTGTCAACAAAACCCTAGAGACTCTGCAAATGGGTCGAAGCCTACTGGGGCGCAAGGTCCTTCCTGAAAGGAAGGTTTGGTACCAGTGCGAAAGGCAACGGACAGAACTGACTGGGTGGGGTGTTTAGTCAGTGAGAGTCTGACACCGTTTGCCGCTCCGCCCAAGAGCGAGATTCGTCATAGGATGCTTACATTATCTAAGAAGGTCTAAAGTTCTAAACCCATGGAAGATCTTATGTTGATAATGATCTATGTCTATGAATGTCTACATATTATTTAGAGGTGCCATATTCATAGCCTTTCTTCATTCTTATTCATTCACTCTTCACTTTCTTAAATCTAATAACTAACAACAGGTGCAAATAACTTCTTGCTTCATAACTTCATAAGCAATAAAACATGTTATTGCCTTGGGACATCTTAAACTACTAATATTCATAAAATCTCCACTTTCTTTCCTTCCTTATTCTCGACATGTCATAAAACAAAATCCCCGAACACATCTTTTTGCCTGTTCGCGATAATCTCAAAAGTCAACCGATTTTCATACAATTTTAACCAATAGACAAAGTGATTCATGAGGAGGATTGTATACGAGTGATTCAAGGGTTTACCGTATTAAGTGTTGTCACAATTAAGCACTAGATTTTATCAATTTTAAATATAACCTTTCGATCTTGTAATTACAGACACAATTAAAGAACAATAGATATGCGAACGCCGGTGTTCGCTTGGGGCTTAATGAATTAAGGGCCGAAACACATAACCGCGTTATTGTACGGCAACGTTAAAAACGGCAGTGCATCGTGATAATGTGTTTCAGCCTTAAGGTCAATATTTTTTCTATAATCTGTATTCTTCTAATAATATTCGTCGTCGATCACATCATCGCTTACCATCAGGTGAGATTGTGTTCAAACGCGAACCTATTTAAATTTTATATAGAACTAGCGACCCGCCCCAGCTTCGCACGGGTGTAATGCTGATATAGAATATGTTATGCATGTAATGTTATGCACATACATATAAATCTCCTCTTGAATCACTCTATCTATTAAAAAAAGCCGCATCTAAATCCGTTGCGTAGTATAAAGATTTAAGCATACATAGTGATAGCCGGAAGCGACTTTGTTTTATACTATATAATGATTTAAAAAAAAAAATACTAGAGAAAAGCCTAGAATTTCAAACATGCGTAACAACTAACAACCGTGTAAAGCTGAGGCTGTCGCTAGTAAAACAATAAACTACAAATTCAATAACCTCTTACATCACAAATAACAAAACGTCTTCGTTCGGAAATCATTCACAAACGGTTTTGAACAGCATTAGCACAAGTATGCGCGGAGACAATGGACGACACGGATAACGCAACGGTTACAGCTGATCGCTCGGTTTGGTATGCTTCCTGCGCATACTACGCTGTATTTTTAGATAGATAGATAGATAAAAAAAAATATTCGTTGTTGCAACACAAAATGTACACTGATGCAGAACAAAATCATACAGAAATACTTAAGCATACCGAATTCTGACTCCTGTAACACAGGTTGCTACCTAACTCAAGAGCCAAGGCCTTAAATGTTTGTTACCTGTATACTATTGTGTCAATAAAAAAAAAGGTTATTTACTATTATTTTTACAGAAATAAAAAATAAAAATTGTATTAAATAACATAATTTTCATAGTATACGGTCATCACCAGCGTAATAAAATAACGTGCCACAGAAAACTTTAAAATAAGAAATATAAATACATGACCCTTCTTGCAGTCAGGTAAAAATTACATTTATGGGGTGGGTCTTTAGAAAATGTGTAGTGTGCAAAGCTAGACCCATTGATACTTAACTATCCGTAGCATCGACACTTTTCTAAGTAGTGTCAAGTTTTGGATTTACTTACATAGATAAACAAATAAATTACATAATTTGATCTAATTGATCTTTATTTTTTTTCAGTCTTCGCAAGCAACTTTTACATCATAAAAATTAGATTATTATGAGTGAGAACTTTTTTTTATTCTTTTTAGCGCATCTGAGTAAAAGCTGTTTAAATAAGTTTTTTTCTATAGGCTATGGTATTCGTTTGCGTTAACATATCAATGACACCCTGTATAGCGACCCACCCCAGCTACACATGTTTGTTAGAAATCTTTCGAATTCTCGACTTTTTTTCTACTATATAATTATGCGTGTGCTTTTAAACATTCATCATGGATCGCTCTACCCACAGGCTCTACCCATAGCGTTCAGTAATTTTTGAGTTTATCGCGTTCATACATACAGACACATGCGGTCGACGGACTTTCTTTTATAATATGTAAGGATAACTAAGATAATTCTACCGACTTGCCGTGCACGGCGAATAACCCCTATGTTGTTGAAACTTGTACGGTTCAGGCTAAGCATTTCGCCTCATCGTTTACATTGATGGACTGTAATATTTTACCTGCTACGGTCTTCCCATCCGTTTATAGTTTAGGTGTCTTCAAAACTACAAGTGAATAGGCTCTTAATAAACTAGTGCGCCTCATCATCAACGATTACATCACTGCTTGCCATCAGATAGGATCGCAGTCAAGCACTATTTTATATAAATTTAAAAAATAACTTCTAAGAAGTATTACAGGTATCGATACTCGATACCTGTAATACTTCTTAGAAGATTCAATTCGATACCTTGTCTAGAGCTGATCGATCGGATCGGTATGTATCCTGCGACGAAGGGCCGCGACTTCCGTCGCACGCTGACGAAAGCCGCATAAGTTTTAATTGACTTTGTAATTATCAGCTGTGTATGGCCCTACTATGTATACTGTGACAATGAACGGTTATACGGAAAACGTGTCATGTACAAAGGTGATTTTAAACCGACTTTAGGAATGCTAGAGGTTCTCAATTTAATTGTTTTTTTTTTATGTTTTTCAACGATACCTTAGCGATTTAATAACCACTTCATGGGGTACTAATTGTAGAGCCCAAGACGTCGACGGCGCGTACTGTTCCCACGGCCCTCAAGGAGTTGACAGCAAACTGTAGTGGCTCAGAGGAGTCGAAGCTTCCTAGGACAAAAGGTCCATGCGAAAGCGTATTACCGGAGCCTTGGGATCAAGGCAAGGAAGTAACATGGTAGGTTGTTTAGCCAGTAAGAGTCGACACTATTTCCCGTCCCGCCCAAGGGCGGAATTCGTCATTGGATGATTTCTACCTACCATAAAAATGTGGTCATACTTTTACTAGTAAGGAATCACTTACAGCTTGACAAATTAGTTTAAATTTCTATCATTAAACCCCAAAACTGTTTATAAAACAGAAAGAAATAGGAATATTTCTTAATCAAGAAATCTCGGCATGTAAAGCCATTAATAGCTAACTATATATGTAGATGTATATATATTTGACTACAAATTACTGTATGTAAATGTGTTTGCACATGAAGACAGTATATAAATGCATCTTAGATGGCATGAATGGTAATCAGCAGGTAAATGAAGTAATGCGATGTCCGCATTAGTAAAATATATTCGTAGACATACGCATAATGATTAGATTTACTTAGTTATTTCATTTACATCCTCATATCATTGTAATGACCACGATCTTGAAATAGACTTCTACGTTTCCTGAAAAGGAATTAATTTCAAATTGAAAAGCCTACCTATTATACACCGTGAAATTTTAATGGTTGTTTTCCCTCAGCGAAATGGTTGTATTTTTACTGTATGCTTCAAAAGTACTCCTTATGGCAAGTCATTCTGCCGCGGGAAAACAACTATTTAAATTTCACGGTGTATATTTTTTTACGTTACTTTATTTCAGATCATTTATCAGATCAAAAAAAAACGTAGAAAATAATGAATCTGGTAAATAGCAATAAATTAATGATTACTTATTAATACATTAAAAACATAAATTAGATTGAAAAGTAATTACGATAAAAAAAAAACTATTCTAATAGATTTTTATTTATTTATTTACACTACTCAAAAAAATAGATTTAATATCTGAAAACTATTTAAAAGAGTTTTCATCAAAGAAAAAGGTCAGTGTTTTATGAATATAGTTTTAATGCCCAAGTTTCGAACTTTCTGCAAACTAGCTGCACATTGGCAAACTCGTAATTAACAAACTAATTAATTTCCTCTCAAACCACTTACGCGTCTAACCAATAAACAATCTGATTAATTCACAGTAATTCTCCGCTTCAGGAAATAGACGTAAACATAATCACATACATAATGTAAGGGCTTTATGGTAAATGACATCTAAATATGGTAATATTGACATCTAACTCGTCAACAACACATAGATATGTCATCGTGGGTTAAAAGATTATTTGAAGCTGCGCGCTACATAAAGGTTAATTAAAGCAACACAGATTCCCATCTATAGTTCGTTTTTTAATTCTAGACTACGATTTGACAAATCAGAATGTCACACTCTAGAAATATGTTCCCAATTTTCCTGAATTTGACATTTTAAGTTGTCAAATCGTAGTCTAGGATTAAAAAACGAACTAAAAGAGTTAAGTCCCCTTAACTCTTAGTCGGTAGATAGGTACTGACACTCCCTCTCTTTCCACCAAAAAATAAACACTTACGTCACTAAGCATTATATCTCACATACGATCCATAAAGTCGTTATGTCATTCCTAAGTATAACTGCCAATATAGACGAAAACGAAGCCGGAAAATCGTAAGTGAAAATGCGTCAGAACTCCTTATTCATTTATCTATAGCTATTGTTTATGTGTAAACAATATGGACAGTTACAACTACGACTTATTACGAATTGTGCTACATCATATAATCTAGCTACAATTTAATACAATTACATATCAACTTCAACATGTGTAGTTGATACCATCTTCACACAACAAAAAATGTGTAAAGACTCTAACAGCGCAACACTATCGTATGTATAATTAAATAATTACAAACCTTTGTTAAAAAAAAACCACACGTAAACTTCACACTACACTACAAAACAGCGGCTTGAAACTTTCAGTCACTACACTGAAAACAATGAAAATTATTCACAGATTAGTTTTAATGGAGTTACACTAAATATGGTAATGATGGCACTAAAATTCCGTCACGTACAAATTTTACGTTTCACAAGGACTTTTCATTCAGAAAAATGTTTGAAACGTATCGGAAATCGATGGTGTTGATCGATCGCACACGCGGTTACGAGCGAGAGGGAGACACTACACTATGTCAGTGGCGGCGCGCGCCTCGTGGGCTGCGCAAGAGTGGGGGCGCGACGACCAACATGGAAAACTGCGTGGACGCAGCCTTAACAGTGACGGATTAAGGTGACTCGGCCCGTGCCGACGTAGTGCACTAGCTACGGGCCCGGAAAATTTTATGTCGAATTGTAATCGATTTGTTTTAATATTTTTTTTCTTAAAGGTGACTTATGTTAATTTCATTGTGAATTAATATTGTTTTTATTCAACATAATGAGATGTAAATTTTAAATTAAAAAAGTCTCAGTATCGTTTTAAAAGTAAGAACAGTAAAGGTAATTAAGCATTGAAAAATTATGTCTAGTACGGACTGTTCTTAGAACTTATTAAAACTTACTCAAAATGTTCGAAGTAAAATTGATTTGTCCTTTTCGTTTCTTTTTTTAATCGCCATCAGCTTGAATAAATGTAATTTTAAATTAATAAAATTTTTATTCATCATAGGCAATGACATGTTAGTTTTAAATTAAAAAACATACTTGATACATTTTTATTTTGAAATTAAGAATAAGTCGGTAATTAAACAGTGGGAAATAACGGCAATTTTGTTTACGGTTTACAGAACTTATTAAAACTTGCTCGAAATACCTACCCGCGAAACAAAACCAGAATCTGTCAAAAATAATGAATACAAACGACTGTAACTTCTTATCCCTCTATTATTACCTGGCTAAAAGAACCAAAGCTCAAATCCACTCTATTATATTAGTTATTACCTGACCAAAAGGACCAAAGCTCAAATCCATGGTTTAATAAACTTTAGCTAATCAATCCGGCCCTGGTTAACAACTTTAATATCTTATTTAAATTAACTGACGACGGTGTTTCGTATTAAATATTGCTGCGGGGAACAATCTGGTTATTCTACAATACAACCGGTTTTCTTTAAAATATATCTATGGTTTTTGCTTTACCTGTAATGTTCGAATTAATAGCGTTAATTCTGTATAGGTATTAGGTGATTATCTAATTTTTCCTAAAAATAACTCTTCAATAAACACATAAATAATCACAGATCTAGCATATAGGTCTAGGTCTGGGTTTGCTGGAAGAAATTTCGTTAGAAATAAGCGGTTTCTTTGTACTCTTCTATCTGTATGTGTTCTTTTCGTTTTCTTTGTGTGAGTGTTTGTGTGTACATAAATAAATAAATAAATGTACAGCACATCATCAGCCTTATAATGTCTCCACCACTGGAACTCAGCCTCTTGATTAGGAATGGACCGTAAATGGCTGTAATCTACGCGGGCGTGACATGTGACATCCACCAATCCGCACTGGGCCCACGTGGCGGATTAGGGCCCATTCCCTCTCTTAGAGAGGAGGCCTGTGTCCCAGCAGTGGGAACATTGAAAAGGCTGATGATGATGATGACCTACAGTACGCCCGTCGTCACTCATACAAAAATAAATGTAAAAAAAAACAAATGCCATTTGCCATACAGTTTTTGACAGCAATAACAACTGCAAATTGCATTTATTTGTTTAAACCATATAATTTTTTACGAGTTTTTAAGCACTGATATTCGCAGAGCCTAACTTCAGACTCGCCAAGAACCGACGGTCGTACTGTACAAACAACTAGCACTCAATAACACTACTCGTATGTTAGGGGCTGTCTCCACGAGCGAGAGAATCGCGACGAGTCCGCCCTTATATCGTCGGATAATCTCCACGAACGAGCGATAATTCCGCCGCGTATCGTCGCGAGTCGTTACGGAATCCCGGCGATTCCGTGGCGACTCGTAACGGTATCGCCGCGTTTCCTTGACGTCACGTTGCGAAATAAGGAATTCAGTTACGTGACGCTGCGTTTGACAGCGCGCCCGCCGCGCGCTCGACGCGAGAGCGCCGCGAGCGCGCGGCGGTCGCGTTGCTAGTCGCGGCGGGCTAGCGACGATGTAATGACGTTTTGCGCGCTCGTTGCCACTCGTCGCATCGCGGCGATAATATCGCCTTGTGGAGACGGTTCCATAGAGAGTGTATAGAAAAACGTGGCACGGCGATAATATCGCCGCGATTCTCTCGCTCGTGGAGACAGCGCCTTAGAAGCTAATTGATTCGTTTTTGTGACGTCAATTGACAGGTTCTTATTGACTTCTAACACTACAAAGGAATACAGGTAAAGACTCTGTCTTTACCTGTATTATTAACTAAACTGTGATACCGTACTGTAGGTACGTAATGTTTACTAA
The DNA here is from genome assembly GCA_029852875.1 of Mythimna loreyi. Classification (NCBI taxonomy): domain Eukaryota; kingdom Metazoa; phylum Arthropoda; class Insecta; order Lepidoptera; family Noctuidae; genus Mythimna; species Mythimna loreyi. The sequence continues at coordinate 11,804,680 of CM056792.1, forward strand.
TTCCACGATTCTTCATACGTTCGGAAATACAAGTTTGCATGTAGCATAGAGTAGATCACCGCTAATTTTGTGATTAAAAGAATAAACATCCGCATTAGTGATGTTTAAAGTACGCATTAACACTATTACCTGAGAGAAATCACAGTAAGCTTTTACAATAGAAATATAATCAGCTGTGGTAAGCCGTAGCTAACACCAAAAGATGCCCCACCGGAGTACAAAGTTTTTTTTTAAATTATTGTTTGGGATAGTCTCGCGTTTGACCACTATCTCACCTGCCCCTCTAGCCAAGTTACAATCGTTTCGTTTAGAGTGAGCGCATGAAGTTGGCTACGCCCCCGATTCCGTGTTGTAGCTATCAGGAAACACAGAATCGGGCAGCAAAGTCTAGCAATGGGCGGTCTTTCAAGCGATTTTTCACAGACAACCTTTAGATGGATGTTAACCTTCCTGATTGTTAAGTTCTAGCTATTTTTTTAAGTAACGAAAATTATTCAATGACATCTCTGCGCTCTTGGGTAGGGCGGAGAATAGTGTCAATCTTTTACTGACTAAAAACCCACTCCTGTTCCCTTGTTTACGTTTTTACATGTCCCATGGCCCCAAAAATTCCAGCCATTGCAGGGCCAAATAAATGTATTTAGGTCCACTCCAGACTGGACTTGCGTTTCAAGCTCCTGTCATTTTAAGGTAAGACCTCTTTTTTCTTAGTGCGTCATTAGTAAGGCAAATCAACATTTTTGCTGAGTCAATCGGAGGCGGCATACACGGAATTGTCGTGTGTGTGGGCCCTAATCTGTACGTTTGTTATGTATCTTAATTACAGATGACTGATAACTGGTAGAGTAAGATTACTTTGTCATTTTTGTTTGACTAAGAAACTAACACTAAGCACTGGAGAGGCAATTGAGCGGAATAAGGGCTCTGAAGTTTTTGTACGAGATATTGCTACTGGGCTAAGCCAGCTCAGGATACTGAAGACCGACGATGTCAGAGTCATATCCGCCAAATCGGAGCTTCTAAAAGAGATCGAGGCATTTATGGACAGTTATTCACGTCTATCACTGAACCCCTCAGTACTCCACCGTAGGCGCGGGCTTGCGGACGGCGAGCATTGGGTAGCTCGCCGTCCGGTCGTCTGGTAATCGTCCGGACCAAGCCCAGTCGTCGACGGCGCGCACTGTTCCCGCGCGCCTCAAGGAGTTGTCAGCAACCGTAGGGACCCTGCAGAAGGGTCGAAGCCAATCAGGGCCACGGGTTTGTGTCTGAAAAGGAAGGCTCTGGCCCTGGTATGTATGGCGATGTAGGAACGGGGTAGGTTGTTTAGTCAGTAAGAGTCTGACACTTGTTTTCCGCTCCGGCCAAGAGCGGAACTCGTCATTGGATGATTTTTACCTACCATAAAAAAAACCCTCAGTACTAAATTACTAGCTTCATTCCGCTTTCTCGCTCTTATGCTTGTCATTTTAACACATAATAACCCTAAAGCCCTGCCCCTGTAGAAAAGTTATTATATATATATATACCTATATATATATATATATAATATTTTTAATAAAATTTTTAGCTGTAAGTCCTCCATGTTACTTAAATAAATAAATAAATAATAAAAAATAAATATACACTTCTCATCAAAAAAATCGAAACACCTTGCAAGTTTACGTTTTGTCAGGATTATCAGAAAAATGTGTACATTTAGGAATAAATGTTAAATGTCGTTTAATAGTGAGTAATATGAGCTTATCAAATCTTAATGTTAATGTTCTAAATTTAAATGAATTTTTCATAGGTTTCGTATTTTGTTAAATGAGTCATTTTTATTCCGTATGGAGTATAAAGGAAATGGATAAAACAACACACGTAAATGAAAAAAAAAGCTAAAAAACGTTTATTTAATAACTTGTATTCCCTCCCCGAGCTCTAATTACTGCTTCCATACGGTTCTTCATCGATCGGATGAGAGTCACGATCACATGCTGTGGTATATTGTCCCATTCCTCTTGGATTGCATCTTGCAGCTGGCTAAGTGTTTCTGGGGCAGGATCTCTTGCTCGAATTCGTCTCTTTAATTCATCCCATAGATGTTCAATGGGATTCATGTCCGGGCTTCTTGCTGGCCATTCCATAATAGAGATATCGACTTCGTTAAGATAATCTCGTACGACGCCCGCGGTGTGAGCCCTAGCATTGTCGTGCATGAATATGAAGCCGTTGCCAATAAAATGTGCATAGGGCATCACATGAGGCTCGAGACACTCTTCGACGTACCGATGACAGTTTAGTGCAGGCAGACGTGGCCCAGACACGAAAGCAAGCTCTGTCTTACCGTCGGCGCTGATTCCTCCCCAAACCGTGCACGAACCGCCACCATAGCTGACCTTTTCTTCAATGCAGCATTGTGCATAGCGTTCTCCGTCTCTTCTGTAGACCTTGTTCCTTCCGTCGTTACCATACAGCATAATTTTACACTCATCAGAAAAGAGAACTTTGCTCCACTGTAGGTATGACCAATTTAGGTGCTCACGTGCAAAGTTAAGGCGCGCTCTTCGATGGTCTGCAGTTAATTTCGGCCCATTTGCTGGCTTATGCGGTACCAGTCCACGATCCTTCAACCTTTTTCTAATTGTAGAGTCACTTACAGCCACCCTTCGTACAACACGAAGCCGCTGCTGCAGTTGAAAAGCGTTAAGGCGTCGATTTCTTAAAGAAGTTGTTACAATAAATCGATCATCTCGCTCAGAAGTGACCCGATTCCTGCCAGATCCTGAACGGCGCGTGAACAAACCAGTCTCCCGATAACGTTTATAGACTCTATGAACAGATGACAGGCTTAGATGCAGTCTTGCAGCCACAACACGCTGACTAAGGCCAGAATCCAGCAATGCCACAACTTGGGCGGCTTCTGTGGGCGAAGTATCCATACGTTTTAGAAAAAAAACCTTTTTTCAGACGTCCCAAAGTCACAGTATTGAAATAAAAAACAAAAAGTTTAAGGATAGGCGCCAATTTTTAGTTTTTAAACGCTAAATGTACTCCAACCCTAAACACACATTTGTCTCAAAACAGTGATTCATTTCGTTTATAAGATAAACAAATGAAATTCTAATTTTGAATTTAGAATTTTCGCTTATTACTGTAATGGCCAAACTGCCAGCTATAATATATGTATTTTTTTTCATCGTATGAATTCTTTTTTGTGTTAAATTCGGACAGAAACAATGAAAACGGAAGTGTTTCGATTTTTTTGATGAGAAGTGTATATATAGTTTCATTAATTTCGAATGTTTTTTTTTATGGTAGGTAAAAATCATCGAATGACGGATCCCACTCTTGGGCGGAGCGGGAAACAGTGACAGTCAGACTCTTACTGGCTAAAGAACCTACCCCGTACCTTCCTTGCCTTATTCCCAGAGCCCCGGTGTAACGCTTTCGCATCAACCCTCAGCTCCGGGAGGCTTCGACCCTGCAGGGTCCCTACGGTTTGCTGACAACTCCTTGAGGCGCGCGGGAACGGAGCGCGCCGTCTAATTTCGAATGCTTGGAATTTGCTAAGCCTTTCATTGATTTTTTTTTTTTTTTTTGGTTCAATGGCAGCTTTTCATTGATTTGTTCTGATCATGCTAAGTTAGCGTTGAAATGACGTCAAAATAAAAGTATTGGGGGCGTAGCCAACTCAAAGTGTTCGACATTAAGAAAACCAATGACCATAAAAAGAAATACATTCATAAATAAAATAAAAGCAACAAACAACACATAGAGAGCAGTGGTGGCCGAGTGGTAACGGCCCCGACTTGCGTGTAGTAGGTCGCGTGTTCAAACCCAGCCAGGCGCATTACTTTGTGTAATTTATTTCATCACCACTGCTCTCAAAACGGTGAAGGAAAACATCGTGAGGAAACCGGCATGTCCTAGAACCAAAAATTCGAAGACATGTGACATCCACCAACCCGCACTGGGCCCGCGTGGTGGATTACGGCCCATTCCCTCTCTTAGAGAGGAGGCCTGTGTCCCTGCAGTGGGAACATTAAAAAGGCTGATGATGATGATGATGAAACAACACATCTAGTAAACAAAAAGGTTACTACATTATATCACCTTTTATTACAAAAAAAAAACGTAGTTTTTTTATATGAAGTAGGTAGGTTTGTAATTTATTCTACTTTAGACAAAGTAGACACTTAGAACACCCACATTTCGCCAATCATATAGTCATAATGATGTTATATAACTATCATAAGCATTATAATTATATATTTGAAAATAATATTTTAGCATTTTGACATTTTATTAGGTTTAAAAAAACTAAGAATATTTTGATGCTAATAGATATTTTTAATGTATTGGCTAAGTTTTGGTCGTTTTGATCCCGTGGAGGGTCAGTCCGGTACATGAAACACTATCGATTTGTAAAAATACAATTTTAAATCCCAGGCAAGTGTGAGCAGAACTCGCGCTCTGAGGGTTCCGAACTTACCTATGCATAGCTGCAGCCTTATAATGTTCCCTCTACAGAGACTCAGGCGTCCTCTTTAGGAGAGGGAGCTTACCTATAAAAACAGTATAATTTCCGAATTGAGTCTATTTTGTAACATAATTACAAATTTACAGTTTTCAGATTTATTCCTATATTTGTGCTACAAGACCTTGCTAAATGCCAAAATTCAGGAAGGTTAACGGGAAGTGCCCTATGAATTTTTATTCATTTATATATTTCATCTTCATGTACAGTAGTGGTACATAGGCGGACTTAATACAACAAGGCATAAACGGCCGCATCTTTTTGTTTAGTTAACATAGAAATAAATATTGTTTGACGCTTACCAATAATACCAGCATTATTATTATTGTGGAATATTCAATTCGGGTGAATTCTAATTTAATATTGGCTCAAAATACGAGACTAATCGCTGCGAAAAGCGAATTCCAGAACTCCCATTTAGTTTGAATCGACCTATTATGTAGGAAACTTGCAAAAGAGATACATTTAAGAAGTGCGGTGGGAGGGACGGCTGCCCACCGCGCTTGTTTATCGCCGCGGCCCCAGATGCATGCCAATGAGGCGTGGGCGCACTTCTGCATAAACATTACCGACTATGTCATAATCCAAGTCGCCAACACTAGGAACCATAGAATACGGAATCCGAGTCGGCGACACTACAATTTCCAAGTATCAATAATATTCGTAACTTTGCAATGAGTGGAGCGTGTATGGCAGGCGTGGCAGCCACAACATTTAATCATTAGCTCTGATTCTGAACGCATAACGCTATAGGCGTATACTTTATCACTTAATCTTCCTGGCCGAAGTTTTTTGTGGTGTACTGCAATCTCACCTGATGGTAATGAGCGATGCGATCGTTGATAATGTAATCACACCAGTTTATTAAGAGCTTATTCTCCGTAGCCTTTAAGACACCTAAATTATAAACGGACGGAAAAACCGCTGCAGATAAATTTTTTCAACATAAACTGCTATTCAACAGGTACCAGTGTAGTGTGTGTGTATTTTTTATCTCGGTATTGTATATCGCATCCCTTGGTGTTATGTGTAGGTTTGAATTCAAATATTATTTTAAAGTTGAATAGGCCATTTCACAAGGAAATCTATACACTTTTGGATTGGATTAATATCTGCAGAACAGTAACCTATGTCGCGGAAGAAACCGCAGAGGGACAGCTAGTACCAAAATAAATAAATATTGCCGCTAATGAGTTTCGATACTCTATGGTAGTTATGCTCCGCTCAATCGACTTGGCTAAATATAGTCGTACATTTAGCTTTGTTACGATTATGTTTCTATCTGGAATGCGTGTCTCGAAAGGTTTTGTTTCGTCTAGTTTTCTTACAAAGTAATTTACTTTAATCACCAATACATTTTTGCGTTTCAAGATTGGTCTTTAGTTTTCAAAATCGACTATGTTAAATTTTACATAGGCCTGGCTTGTTGATATACGACAATATTGTGTTGCAACAAGGACGCAATTTTTCATAATGATCATGAAATAATTAAATGGACGGCAAATGGTGCCGAAAGCGCAATTTTTGTAGGCCTAACAAAGTGAACCGAGTACCTGATGTTTTTTTTTTCTTTAATGTACGAGTAGGTCGCGGGAACTCGCTAGCCTACTCACTACTGAGCCCTATCTTGTGCCCATAACGCGATCCATATAACGACCTAAACTGAACAGTTAAAGGAAAAGACGTGGATGTATAGCTCCATCACTCTTCCTTTGCACTAAAATATCATGATAAGATCCAGACGTGGCGACTTTGTCCAGTCCGTCGACATACTTCGGCTGAAATAATTATAATATTATAAAATGAGTGCTGATAAATAAATAATTCATTGAAACAACGCAAATATAATATAATTATCAATTCCAATACGCAATAAATAATATCTGTGTAAATTATTCGCAATAATTGACGTCGTGTACCCTGTTGAAGTCATTAATATAATTTCATAAACAGAATTAATAATAATAATCAATTTATCAATCAATTCTCCACAAGAAATAATAAATCAGCATACTCATATTTGAGGCATTTTGTATACTGCAGCGACAATATTATTTCAAAAAGGATTCAGTTATGCCCGGAAAGTAATGGAATTTATCGATGATAACGTTATAACGTTGTCGACTATTTCGAGGTTGGTGCCTGCAAAATTGGCGTCTAGTCTGTCGTCCGCCCACACAACTATATAAAATTACAATATAAACGAATACAATACTATGTATCGAATTAAATTGTGTGCTCTTCCGGGGTCAAGCAATTTGAAGATGTAAATAGCGATATCTAGGTACCGTTTGGCAGTATCCATCAAGTTGGTCTTTTACAACCCACTGTCAGGTAAAGGAGAATTCTTGGCAGACTTATGTGGTTTCCGGTCCTCCTCTTTCGCTGTTTTTCTTGTGCTTTGTCATATTGAATGTTAGAAACTAGTATCTTATGAATCATTGATTCATTAGTCAACGTCGGTACTGTCTTTATGGCACCTGTCACCGTCAGATGGAACAACTTTGCACTTTGTGATTGCAGTTTTACCTTTGTGATTATTTAGAACAATAGCGACCGATCCCTATATCACACGGTTTTTTACTGCTGAACAGAACACCAGAGGTGTTTTACCCTGAGTTTGTTTCGGTGTTTCCTCTCAGGGTAGTCAGCTAGAAAACACCGGCCTCATCTAGTTTCAATGGATGAAAAAAAATATTGACGTGTAAAAGAACCTGTTTACAAAATAAAAATCATTTACCAGGATTTTCTTTCAATACTATCAGGAATAGGTTAGTCCTTAAAAAATAATGGTAGAACACGCACCAAATTTTGTAGCGTTTTATCTACACTAATATAATAAAGAGGTAAAGTTTGTTTTTTTGTTTGTATGAGGTAATCTCTGGAACTAATGGTTCGATTGTAAAAATTGAAGCTATAATAGAAAGCTGCTTTACTCCTGAGTGACATAGGCATAAATTATTTATATAACATGGATATTAACCGAGCTATCACAACTTTTGTCTCACAAATTTTCCGCGGGCGAAGTCGCGGGCAGAAGCTAGTCTCAAATATAACATAGCTTAAAATTAATAGCATAACATAATATTTTCATTGCTAGTTGATGTTTCTGTAAAGATGAACCCCAGTCCGCCATCTCATATTTACAAACGGAAATACAAAAATACCGACAAATGTCCCGTGACAAAATGACCTACCACAAACGTCCATTATAACAGCAAAAATCACTAAACTGAGTCAGCGATCATTTCGTTTTGTTGTGGTCCTTTTGCAGCTCCTACAAATGGACATCAGGCATATCTTGATGGACTGTAGCTAAGCGATAAGCTTGAGAAAACATTTCATTTGCAATTCCAAGACGCACATGTGTGTATTTTGTTATTTTCCTTACAGATTATGGCAATCTCCCGGCAAATGCTGACGAAGCGGGATGTTGTCTTACTTTGTGTGAGATGTCAATAATCAAATATAGGTTTACAATTATTTTGTTTTAGTGTGTTACTTGAATTTAACTTGAAGTAAGTTAGTTAACCGTTGCATGGCGATGGGCGGCAGACCTTTGTACGACACATGTACTTTTGGCAAAGTATATGAATCAAAACTGGGTATTTTTAAGCTTAATTTAATATTAAGTTATATTATTCTTTTTATTATTATTACAATATTTTTAGGCTTCTTATGATCTTTTGGCGTACCAATAAATTATATTTCTATGCATCTGTTTTTACGATATTCTTATATTTAAATTTAATTTATTAATTTAATGATTTTGGAATTTGCATCTTATCGCAATAATACCTCGCGTAATACCTCGACGCAAGATCAATAATTTATCCTTTTCCGATTTACGAGCAGTAAACTAAAATATTAACGAAATGAAAAACTTAAAACATCCAGAACAATTTTGTTTCTTTGCTAAAGTTGGTGTACCCGTACTCTTTAGATTCTATAAACTCGAACATGTACTTACACTAGGAACATTATAATAATCGTTAACGCATCAATGAGCCGTGAACACGCACCATCGCACAAATCGATTATTATTGAAGACGCACCTCTTTTGTTTAGTGATAAACCAAGTTCAAATAAATACGTAGGTAGTTATAGTACATTCACGGCAAATAAATTGAACTACAATGGCCGTCGTTGCTATGGTTACGCGCAGACCCCGCTGTGCCAAACTTCGATAGAGACCCGAAATTTCTGTGTACTATAAATCTGTTACTATTTGTGTTCAAATTATATGCCGCGCATTGTACTTGCTTTTTAAGCCATCGAATTTAATGAAAGGACAAGGTACTTTGAGGATTATAAACTGCAAAAACCAAAATACAAAAAGGTTCTATAGAATTCTCGAACTGGAATTTCTCAAGTACTGTACGGTTTTGAAGTTTTCGGCTTATGAATCTGTTCATCTCCAGTTACTTTAAGGTGTTCTCGAGTGCGAATAATCCATTTTATTTGATGAATAATTGAACGAACATCCCTCTTTAAAGAGCGCCCAACCAGTGATACTTCCCATACTTACTCTTAGGTGATAAACATATTTCTCTAGATATTTTGGAACATCCTAGATAATAAACATACATATTTTGTGGTTAAATATTATCTAGATTAGGTACTATTAAAACAAAACATAAAAGGCTAGAGTTAAGATCGAACAGGTTAATTCTAGCCTCCTAGGTGAGCTCTTTCCCTCGTCAACCGCATCGTCTCTTTCCGTCATAGATAGATAGATAGATAGATATACTCTTTATTGTAGGTACACCATAAACACAACTTGGTACATTAGGACACTTAAAATTACTACGGTGTTACAATGCTGCCGTGCAGTTACTAAAAGGCAGTAAAAGTATTGTAAAATACGCTATTTTACTGCGTTTTAGTGTCTGCACGGCAGAATGGGCGGTCTTATCGCTAAAAGCGATTCTTTAAAGACAAACTTTGGATGAATTTGCCGTATTGCTTGTCAACAATAAAAAAAAGATTTAGTGCTTTTACTACTGCTGTTCACGTCACGGAGATTTTCTTGGATATTTAATAAAAGAGAAACGTGTTTAAAAAAATCACATAAAAAATTAAAGTATCCACTACACAATATTCTAGTGTGAATATTAATGTCCACATCCGACGTCCAACATGTTCAAAATACGGTACACGAAACTATATAATGTGACACTTTAATTACCGCTTTGGTTTTAAAAGGACATAATGGCTTCCTGAGGCAATAAATCTTAAGGAGGTAGGTACTACCTTAACCTATTCATTATTCTGTTAATTGACACCAATAGACAACGTTTCTCTTTTAGAAGCAATCAACTTAAGGTATATTTAGGTTTCCGGACGTTAAAAGGAAAATACCGGACAAGTGTGAGTGGGTCTCTCGTGAAGGTTCCGTTAAGTTCCGTACAAACTTAGGTACGCATAAAAACCATTCAATTCCCGAATTGAATTATGTACTACTTGTTTAGCTTTTTTTTTTACTTTTCTCCTATACTTGTGCGGGTACGTATTAAATTACCGAAATTTAAAAGACCGAATTTTAAAATACCGATGGACGGAATCCCGAAAATTGAAACGCCGAATGGTTGTTTGGTCGAAAGTTTTAAATCTCGAAAGTTCATTTGCCCGAAAGTTTAAATTCCCGAAGTTTAAAAACTCGAAATTTAAAAACCCGGAGTTTAAAATGCCGTAGTAAGTGGTTTTTAATTCCCTATAAGAAGCATTTACACATGCAAACAAGAATAAAATATGCAAAGTAAGCAAGCTGTGCAGCATGCATACAGGCATGCAGCACGCAAGCAAGCATGCAGCATGCAAGCAGGCATGCAGCATGCAAGCAGGCATACAGCATGCAAGCAGGCATGCAGCATGCAAGCAGGTATGCAGCAAGCATCGTTTCTGTCACGGCTCCGGCGCTGCGGGGTTTCTACCCCTCCGCGCCTACGCGATTTTAAATTACACTCTAGGGGTAGGGCAGACCAGACTACGGAAAGTCGGTTTTGCTGCGATTCTACCCAGGGCATCTACCGCTGTAAAAAATATTAAAACATGTTAAGCAGAATGCCCACCGTCATTACTGTTTTTTAGTGCCATCTGTGAGTAATCGCAGGAACTACGTTCACGCTCTTTGGGATTTCATCTATCGGGATTTCGTCCATTCGGAATTAAGTTCATTCGGGATTTTGTCCTTTCGGGCATTTGAACATCGGTATTTTGTGTTGCGATACAACGACTATCGGCATTTAAAACTTTCGGTATTGAATTTCGGTGTTTTGGACGTCGGTATTTCAAACATAGGTATTATGAACTTTCGGGATTTTGATACGTACCCACTTGTGCTAACTTTTTTTATAGTGGGAAAAGTCATCTAATGACGAATCCAAACAAACAAAGCAGTACCTGTATACATTCTTTTTATTACAATGTTCTGTACCGTGTGGACCTGCAGTTGGGCACCTCAAGGAGTCGCCAGCTTTTGTAGAGACAATAGCTGGCGACTCCTTGAGGTGCGCGGGAACAGATCGCGTCATCGACATCTTGGCTTGGTCCGGACTGTAACCAAACGATCAAACGGCGAGCTACCCATTGCTCGCCATCCGCAAGCCCGCGCCTACGGTGGCCAGAAATCGGGATCGGAATCTCGGCGGTATCTAGGACGTGTGCGCTGTTGCCTTATGCGATCAGCCCCCTCTTATCGCATTACTGCTTCGCAGAAGGAGGCAAGCGCTTCCCACCCCTCTTCGCTCCGGATCATGTCTTCCACCGAAGCCCTGCGCGAGAGATCGCCCCCACGAGGACTCGGCGATGCTCCTCCCAAACGGGGCACACCTGTACCGTGTGCTACGCAGTGTCCTCCAGGCGGTCCACACAGTGGCGACACCCGGGTGTCTCGTCTCTGCACGAATCCGATGCAGGTACCTCCCGAACTTACCATGTCCGGTGAGCACCTGCGTCATACGAAAAGAGAGAACGCTGAGGTCTTTCCAGCCACTCTAGGTCAACGGTACCCTATGAATTTTGATTCCCATGATTGTTAAAACGTACTTTTTTGCGATAAATATTTTTTTCCTTTCACCAGCCTGTGAGATTTTGTGGTGGAAATTCAAGAAATACTCTCGCACTGCCCTTTGCGTTCCAGCGCGACGGTAGCTCAGCATATGTTTGCGGACGACGACCCACAAGTAGTTCGCCGTCGATTAAGACGTTTTATCATAAATCTTCTGGCACATAGTTACAGCATAGGTTCGTCATTTACCTGAACAAACAAAGTAAGCAACTGACTACATTTTTTCCGCTACATGACCACTTTGAATATAATTTGGGCTTGTAACGATGTCTGCCGACTAATTGGACGTTGGTCGCGTTTTTGTATGCCGTCATGTAATATTACACGTGGTACTAATGGCTTGGATGAAGCCGGTACATTATTGTTTATTTTTTTGTCTTTATGTAACATAATTATTAATGTGTTTTATGAAAAATGCAATTTTACAGTTGGATTATTGTTTTCGCCTTCTGGGCAGTACATCAACAATGAACCTATGTCATGGTTTACAGGTTTGTTAGTCTACATGTTTCAGCCAAATCCTCTCTGCCGTCAACGACAATCTACTGGCACCTAATCACTTAACTAACCGGGCCTTGGTGGAGGCCATGGTCTGGAGCGAGGAGGAACGGCAGACGGTCAGCTCCTTCTGCAAAGCAGTAATGCTAGCAAAGAAGGAGGCCGACCGCATAAGGCAACAGCGCACACGCCCCAGACGCCGCCGGGATTCCAATCTCGGTTTCCGGTCAGCGCGGGGTTGCGGACGGCGAGCAATGGACAGCTCGCTGTCCGGTCGTCTGGTGACTGTCCAGACCGAGCCAAGTCGTCGACGGCGAGCACTGTGCCTCCGCGCCTCAAGGAGTTGTCAGCAAATGTAGAGGCTCAACTGCACAGCCGAAGCCTACTGGGGCCCAGGTCCGGTTTCTGAAAGGAAGATCCGACCCCGGTATGAAGGTTAAGAAGGAATGGGGTAGGTCGTTTAGTCAGTAAGAGTCTGACACTGTTTCCCGCTTCGTCCGAAGGCGGGATTCGTCCATAGATGATTTTTCCCACCATAAAAAAAAACCTAATCACCTAACAAAATCGTTTGCTTTTCAATGCTCCTACATCCTCCATTCGTAGCCATGACTGTAATTATGAGACATTCTTAAACATAATATATATCTGTTCAAATATATCTCTATGTTAAGTTCATCAGGCCGCCCACAACTAGCCCGCGGCTCCCGTCTAGCCGATTGAAAGTAATAACTTATAATCTCTTGTCTAAACTTTTATATTAATCAAAGCTAAAGTTAAAACAGTTGTTCAACTTTGATCAATTATAACGCTTTACAATATAACTTTTATGATTACTTAATATTTAATTTAAATAATGTTAAAGCTTTTTCAGTTAGTATGGTTTTATACCACTAAAATACGTGTGTAGACCTAGTAATTTCACCCCTCCGGGTTGCCTTCTGGGTCCATCTGGGGAAGATGCGAAAGCGGAACACCGGAGCCCTGAAACTAAGGCAATACCGGACAAGTCTTGATTGATAAGTTCACCATCATCATCATTCCAGCCGAAAGACGTCCGTCATAGGTCTCCCCCAAGCGCCGCCACAAAGACCGACCGGTGCATCCGTCGGCATCCAGCAACCCTAACTACGTCATCGGTCCACCTTGTGGGAGATATAAATACACCGTGAAATTTAAATGGTTGTTTTCCCGCGGCAGAATGATTTGCCATAAGGAGAACTTTTGAAGCATACAGAAAAAATAAAAAAAATAAAAAGTTTTTTTTTTATAAATAATTATTAAAAATATTTATCAACTCAAAAAAGCGAAAACAATAGTAACATTAGACGTAATTTGTAGGTACTACTAGAGTCGCGTAAGCAGCCCGCCGTCAAAGGAAACCGATTCATGAAATATTTAAACCAAAATAAGCTCTCGCACGTTGTGATACGTCATAATTAGCTTGCACTCTACAGGTCCAATTTTTGTTTTTAATATTTTATTTCTTGATCAAACGTTTGTATTACCAAGATACAACCATTTCGCTGAGGGAAAACAACCATTTAAATTTCACGGTGTATATCGATAAGTTCATTTCACATTTCAAGTTAAGATAGTTGAAGTATTTATTTTGATATTGTGTGCAATACGAGAAATTAAGGTTGTGGGTGTCACGAATTTTCACAAACGTTGGGTTTTATAGATAGATAGATAACTCTTTATTGTAGGTACACCATAAATACCCCCCCCCCCTTTTTAGGGTTAATTAATTATTGGATTACTAATTTATGCATGTTTTGTTACATTGTGAGAAATTTGTAACGGAAGGGAAACTACGGCACCCTACACTGACCGTGGCCCGACACGCTCTTGGTCGGTTTTTTAATGCCTTATATGGCTCGGGGGCCCCATAACATTGATGCAGCGACAGCAACGCCTCTACTAGCAATTCAATATCTGTCGTTACATAATCACAATCATATTTCTCGCGGCCCAGCTGACATTCACGACCACCTGTGCCGCCCAAACGCCAAGTAATCTTCTAAACCGATTCATTATCGCATGATTGTCGTAATAATACAGGACAAGTCTTTCTTGATTGATAAGTTCATTTCACATCATTTATTGGAGTTCGTGTTTTATTTAATTTATTTTGATATTGTGTGCAATACGAGAATTTAAGGTTGTGGGTGTCACGAATTTTCACACACGTTGGGCCTTATAGATAGATATACTCTTTATTGTAAGTACACCATAAATGTCCTTCTCCCTTTTTTAGGGTTAATAAATTATTGGGTTACTAATTTATACATGGGCTACTAGGTTCTATTACATTGTGAGAAATTTGTGACGGAAGGGAAACTAGGGAACCCTACACTGACCGTGGCCCGACATGCTCTTGGTCGGTTTTTTAATGCCTTATATGGCTCGGGGGCCCCATATCATTGATGCAGCGACAGCAACACCTCTACTAGCAACTCATATCAGTCATTACATAATCACAATCATATTTCTCGCGGCCCAGCTCACATTCACGACCACCTGTGCCGCCCAAACGCCGAGTAATCTTCAAAACCGATTCATTATCGCATGATTGTCGCAACAGCCACTGTTAGTAACAAGTGGTCATACTGCGAGCCTCGGGCACACTTTTGTAGGACACTCCAAAAATAAAGACAAGGTTTGTTTTGTATTATTTATTGTTTTGTTTGTTTTTGTGTTAAAGACTAGTTGTTGCCAGCGGTTTTGCTTGCGTGGAACATATTCCCGTGATATAAAAATATCAAAAGTGTAATTCGCTTAATGTTTCTTATAAAATTGTTATCCTTTTGTTATAGCTGTTGGTTTTCCTTCGATTAAATAAATAAATAAGGTTTCAGTAGTAGCATTTGACACAAACTTAAATTCGAATTCACAATTCAAAAACTGATTCAGAGTTCACTGTCAAATAATCGGCCATTATTCTAGAAAATATCCACACAATTTATTTGCAGAGTTTACAGTTGCGAAAGAAATAATATTCCAAATGTCTCGTATTTATTTTATGTTCTAGGTATTAAAAACAAATTAAATTTTAATAAATTACAAATTAATACAAATTAAATTATTTTGTCAATTAAAAAAAAATTAAATAAATAATAAAAAAGCACTAGTAGGTACTTTTCATTCTATTCGATTAAAAGCCTTCTTTTAGAGAGAAGGCCTGGGACCCAGCAGCGGAAACATTGTTAGGCTGACGCTATACTAAGGCGGTTCACACACTGCCCCGCATCATACTGCATGTTGCGTTTCAACGTATTTACGCGCGTTCTTGCGGGAGTGCAAATTTGCATCATCGTGCGTGTTTTATACGCACACATGCGCGTAGGTGCGATTGTAGATTCACGCAGGGCGGCTCTCATTTCATTCAAAATCACGCGGATTCGGTGTGCCATACCTTGCGTCTCGCCCCGCACCTACGCGCGGGGGTGCATGTTTCTCCGCGTATATGCGCGTGATCCGCATGAACGCGCGTGGATGCATTTTCAGTGTGTTGGACTGTGCGTGTTTTCCATACAAACGGAGATACTTACAAGCAACGGAAGAACACGCATCCACGCGCCACGCTGCATCATGCGGGGCAGTGTGAGAATCGCCTAAGAGCAGGTGTCAATTGTTTCTCAATGTGCACACCTTCTTACATCTTAACCCTCTTACCGTTCGGCCTTCACCAGTGTAACTTACGATAGTGTATTGCTTGTAAGAGTGTTTGATCAGCTGTGGAAACTGTGATGCGCACTAGTGTGACAATGACAACACGGGTCACAACTCCTTGGTAACAGACGAAAGGTCAGACGCACGGAATGTTTGTATTTCGTATTGTTTTATTAACATGTCACAATTGTATTATTTGATGTACACTTGTACTGTCAAAATTGCGATTTTATTTTTAAGATAGTATACTGTATATGTATTCAATTATTTTTGGGCTTTTTCGAATGGCCGCAGGTACAGTATGGCCGTCGCATCTTGGCGCGTTTGAAGTTAGGTTCTGCGAATTGTAGCGCTTGATAACACGTAAAAAAATAAATGCAATTTGCACTTGTTATTGCTGTAAAAAACTGTTATTGGCATTTATTGTTTTTAAAGGCTTTATTTTTATACGAGTTTTCAAGCGCTAAAATTCGCAGAGCCTAACGTCAGACTCGCCAAGATCCGACGGCCGTACTGTACTTTTGAAAGAGTTACCGTGACCCTGGGCCGACCACTGAAAGATACAAGTAGGTCTAAGGCCCGGTATCCAACAAAGCGGAGAGGAGAGGAGACGAGAGGAGATGTGCCGCGAAGCTGGCAGGTTATTTCCACCAAAGCGGAGAAGAGATGCGTTGCGGAGAGATGTGAGCTGTGTGACTAGACACTTCTCCGCTCTGCCGCGCCGCTTGCTCGCTCGCTGCACAAAATTCTATAGAAAAATGAGACATCTCCTCTCCTCTCCGCTTGACCCATTTCCACCAAAGCTAAGCGGAGAAGAGATGTGGAAATAACGAAATCGGATTGGTTTATTCAAACACATCTCCTCTCGTCTCCTCTCCTCTCCGCTTTGGTGGATTCCGGGCCTTAATCAGAGTCTGACACGCCCTTTTGCTCCACCCTAGAACGGAAGAGGAGTGATTGGATTATTTATTATAGAAAACAAAAGGGTTCAAAAATGGCTCGAGAAAAGAATATACTTACTTGGATGTTGAGGAAGCCTTCGCTAAGCTGTGAAAAGCATATTTTAAATTAAAATAAAAAAAGAACCAGGTACAAATTCTGTAAAACAAAATAAGCCTAAATTGGCTTTATCATAAGATAGCATAGAATTAGTATTAGTTAAAAACTTCAGAGATATGCTTACGAAAAGTTAAAATGTATAGACATCGGAAGCAGAACACATATTTTTAAATACAAAAGAATCAAATAGATATTTTTTGTACACGTGCCACCTAACACCTACACGCTACACACATCAATACAATTTTAATGTTTACTTAACATAACTAAGGTAGATCAAATAAAATAATATATTTATTTCTATACAAAAAAACTTATTTTGTGATTACGTAGGTAGATATTAAAATAATAATCAACAATATGCGCAAAAAACTTAGGTTACGATTATTATAACCCTATTATTTTACTAATCAAATAAATAATATTGAATCAACTTTAATGACCATGTGATAATTTTATATTTGCCCATGTCCTTGCCACGCCAAATACGGAGACAAGAGAAATATAAATTGGATATAACTACTGACGAAATCTTGTCGCCTAAGGATGTCGAAGTGATCAAAATAATTGACAAGGCTTCTAACTTACACAATGTTTTCCTTTAAGTATATTAATTTGTATGTTAATTAGGTGACTTTACTAAATACAAAAGATTTAGGTAACTGTGTTTTGTTTTTTGGATGTTACTGGTTTTTTTTTAAGGTGGGAAAACATTTAATGACATGTCCCACTCTTTGGCGGCGAAGTGTGAGTGTGTGTCAGACTTCTACTGACTAAATCCCACTCCTGCTCCTATTTTACCTTTGTTCCAAGGCCCTGGGATTCTCTTTCGCACAACCTACGACCTCAGTAGGTTTCGACCCTACTGAACCCCTATGGTTTACACAAATGTGAAAACCATAGTCGTCGACGACTTGGTCTTGGTCCATTTACGTTTACCGGACAGTCGGATGGCGAGCTAGCCATTGCTCGCCGTCCGCAAGCCCACTCTAACGGAGGATAGAAATGGGGATCAGGATCCCGGCTGCTAGGGCGTGGGCGTGGGAGCTTGTACTACATTACATTGCGTCTTGCAAAACTTCATCATTCGGTCTTTTTTTCTTTCATTCTAAGTTTCTATCCATAATCTTGAACGATTGCAATTAATATTTAAAGCAAAAACTTTACAAGAATAATTTACAAATTGGCTGAACACAAAACACTTGGCTCGACATTAACACCCAGCCCATAAAATGTAGTCAGACTAAATATTCAAACTAAGTGACTAAAACCAGTGTTGTAACCAGATAGTCACTACAAAATGCGTAACTAAACTAGCTCATGAATTAACAGGTTTCTAAATTCAAAATTATACCTTAACCGAATTTAATTATAGCTTTAAAACGGCTGAGCAAACATTTTGCTTCGACATAATAATTAGGTTAAGTAAGGAGCAATTATTCGGTGTATAACAGTCAACCCGGTATTACTCGTAGGGGCGAGTTAAGGGGTAATTCCGTCCAATCACGGTTCATAAAATTGATGGTTGGGTCCTTATGGTTATGGTTGGTTTAGTAAGTTATAATGTGACTATGGGAAATAAAGGTAACAGTGCGTCGTGTTACGGAAGCCTTTACCGACTAAAATCCACCTATGCTCTTTCACACTATGTGGCCAGCCCGGAGGACACGGTGGAGCACACGGTAGAGGTGTGCCCCGCTTGAGAAGAGCATCACCGTGCCCTCGTGGGAGCGATCGGCGGCGGTGATCTCTAGCGCCAGGCCTTGGTTCAGGCCATGGTCCACAACGAGGAGGAGTGGCAGGCGATCGCCTCCTTCTGCGAGGCAGTAATGCTAGTGAAGGAGCAGGCCGACCGCATAAGGCAAAGGCAACGGCGCCCTCGCCGTAGCCGTTGCCGCCGCGATTCTGCCGATATCCGGCCACTGTAGGCGAGGGCTTGCGGACGACGAGCAATGGGTAGCTCGCCGTCCGGTCGTCTGGTAACAGTCCAGACCGAGCCCAAGTCATTAAAAAGGCCTAAAGTTAGTCAAAAGGCCATAAATAATCACTTATTAATAAATTTAATAATGACAGCTTTAGCTTACCAGCAAGGCTCACCCTTTAGGTACTCTGTAGAATGCCTTGTTACATTAAGTCCGCCTATTTTCCACTACTGTACATGAAGATTAAATAAATAAATACAACTTAAACATCCAATGACAATAAAATAATCCAAATTACAGCTTCGCCAAATCTCAAACAGGTACCTTTCATCAAATCCATTGAGCAAATGTTCTGTGCTACTTTGACATAATGATTGGAGCAAACCGTTCATTATATTGAGCTGGTAATATATTGTAATAATGGTGTAGACGTTATCTATAAGTCTACGCCTTGACATAACCACTGTAATCACCATATTCCTGTTTGTTAATGTAATACGCAAAATGGCTCGTTGTTGAACTTTTGATTATTTGGAGATCTGTTTATTAGAATAGCTTCGTTCATCATCATCATTTTTTATGGTGGGTAAAAATCATCCTCTTTGGCGGAGCGGAAGATAGTGTCCAAATCCATTCTGTTTTTACGTTGTTTCTCCTACCTTTATTACCTGGACCGAGCCTTCCTTTTAGAAGCAAACCCTTGGCCCCAGTAGGCTTCGACCCTACTGGGTCTCTACGCGTACTGTTTGCTGCCGACTCCTTGAGACGCGCGGGAATAGTGCGCGTCGTCGACGATTTTGGCTCTGTCCAACCATCTTTTCAACTAAAAGATATATAATGTTGGACAGGGGCTTCCCCCAAGTGTTACCACAAAGACTGATCCTGTGCATCTCGCATCTATCGGATTTATACTACCTTTACTATGTCACCGGGATATCTTATGAGATGTCTGCCAACCTTTTAACAATGTTTTAACACGGTCGGAGCCTTTACCACTCGGCCACAACTGCTCCATTATATTATTTTAAATTCCCAAAACAAGGAAGCAGAAAGCCATAAAATATTGACGTTATTAAAACTAAGAGATTGTGATTATAGAACTAGTAGCGTAATCGTGAGACCTCAATCATATTTTGAATTTATTTCACTTTGGTAGACGCACAAAAAGTTATTAGAGGAAATTGATACCGATTAACGCGAACAACGTAACTAATAGACCTATCAATCAGAACTGTTGTAAAAAACCGGTCAAGTACGAGTTGGACTCGTGTTCTGAGGGTCCCGGATAAACCTAGCTATGAAAACAGTTCAATTCCCCAAAAGGAGTTTCAGGATTTATCTGAAACTCGTTTTGGGGAATTGATAGTTTTTCTTTTTGTGACGTAAAGTAACTTTACAGTTTTCAGATTTTTGATGCTGATGAGACCTTGTGTTACTACAAATTTCGGGATTCTCAGTTAACGGGAAGTACCCTATAAATTGTTGAATTCCTTCAATGTCGATATAGGTTTTTTGCGACATAAACGGCCGCATTTTTTTTCGTTAACTTTCATTTACAGTTTCATTTTTCACAACTTTAAGGAACCTCAGACCTGAGTATATATACATGATTTAATTTCTACTCGAGAAAATGGGTCTTGACAGATAGACAGACGGAAAAAACAATGATCCTATAAGTACGTGGGATTCCGTTTCATCCTTTTAAGGTACGAAACCCTAAAAACATGCGTGCGCACTTTAAGTTTAGAACCTGCGGATATTTGTGAAATCTGATGATTTATTCACATTGATTCAAGTGAAATCAGATATTAGTATTAAAATTTAGTATTTCTTATCATGTGTACACAACTTATCAAAAAAATACTAAGGTCGATGGTACGACTTTTTTGGTAAGTTTGTCTAGTCCTGTCATGGAACTTAGGGACCTAGGCCGGTGACTTTCTTAAAACTTTACGTTAGGTCCTTTTTAAGGTTCCGTACGTAAAAGAAAAAAAAAGAACCCTCATAGAATCAGTTTGTTGTCCGTTTATAGAGACATACGCGCGTTCCTGAGATAAAGGGTCTTGACAGTCAGAAATCTGTCAGAGCCTTTATCTCAGGAACGCGTGGAGATATTGAAATTAAAACTGTGTAGTCAAATATACGGTCTTTTAAAGCTGTGAAAAAAAAAAACAAACTTCTAATTTAACGGAAAAAAGATACGGCCGTTTATGCCGCAAAAAAACATTATTTCGATACTCTCAAGGGAATCATAGTTCGTAGGGACCTAGAATCCTGAAATTTGGCATAGTGTTTCATAGCACAAGACACTGACATAGCACTGACAACTGAAAACTTTTAGTTACGTCACAATTAAAAACTTTGTTTGCGATTCGAAAAAATTTCCTAACTCGATTCGGAAATTGAACTGATTTCATAGATAAGTTAGTACAGAACCCTCAATGCGTGAGTCTGGCTCGCACTTGCCTGCTTTTTGCTTGAACTATTTATTCATTAATTAACCTTGATGCTAATTCGCCCAAAACCAAATTGGGTATGAACACCAAAAATGGGTCGCTTATAATAAATATACTGCTAAATAATAATACACCGTCTTTGTATGACTCAGGGTTTACTACCGAGGTTTAATTTTCCATAATATTTGTTAGAATTGGAAACCAATATATACGTTAACATAATTCAAAGCGGATAGATCTATATTTGGGGATAAGTATTAAGTATGCCAGTAATAGTGGCATCGAATATGCCAAGCGGCCTACTTTGTTTGGCGAAACCTTGCGATCCACCCACGTCAAGTGTATCAGGGTTGTCACTTAAGGGTCGGTCACTGAGTATTTTTGGTGGTTTGTTCCCACTAGTTCAGTACTGAACAGTTCTACGGTAGAACTAATGGGATTTTTTTTCCCACTAGTTCTACGATAGTAGGCATAACAAAATAGTAGAACTATTGGGATTCTCTATTCCCACTTGTTCTACTGAACAGTTCCATGGTAGTAAATGAACTCCGCCCCGGTCCGTATTTTTAGGATTCTGTAGCCAAATGGCAAAAAATGGAACCCTTATAGATTCGTCATGTCTGTCTGTCCGTCCGTACGTCACAGCCATTTTTTTCCGAAACTATAAGAACTGTACTGTTGAAATTTGGTAAGTAAATGTATTCTGTGAACCACACTAAGATTTTCACACAAAAATAGAAAAAGAACCATAAATTTTGGGGGTTCCCCATAAGTATGGGGCAACACACCCACAAACCGCGTTAACACAGACTCAAATTTAAAGTTTCAGTTCTACTTAGAACGTTGTGTTGACGTAGTGGCCCCGAAACAGTGGTTTTAATTTTATATTTAAAAAAAATCAATCAACTATTCAATATTTTTGTTTTTGTTGGGCACTTATAAAACAAGCAAGCAAGTGAATTAGTTAGATTTGTGATTTTTTTTTGAGGACGCAACTTGTTTATGTCACGTTTTGATTTTTGCCCGGGGTTTGGTTATAAATATAGTCAATTTTAATAAAATAAATTTGCATGGTGTTTTCTTTTATATTTATGGATTTCCAGAGGTTTCAAAACTGCGTAGAACTTGGCCTTAAAAAACGATGGCCGATTGTTTTCATGCGCAAGAGACAATAAGGCATTACATGTATTGTTATTTGAGCCGTCAATTCAGGGTGGTCCACCTTATTCACGAATTTATATCGAACATGAGTTTGTGTCAAACCGTACTTTTTGTCGGTTTTATATGCTCTTCGCCACTGAAAAAACATTCATTTCACCAGTGAAATTGCCAAAAGCGCATGTTTTCTCGATTTCTCCAAGATACAAACAAAAAAATACGTACTCTTTTCGAGGTGAAATCATCACATTACTTTTTACCACTCTGATTGAAGGTAACAGGTGTGTTCGACTTTTACTGGCTACCATTTTTACTGACTAAAACCCACCTATGTTCCTTTAATTGCCCTTTACATTCTAGAACCACAGAAACTCTTTTGAAAATCCAATAAAACCTTAAAGATATTCATATCGACATCTTTAACGGGCGCTGATTAACACTACCTGGGTGACAGCGAGCGGACGCTCTCCAGAGGCCCTATCACCAACTGTAAGATTCTACTGCGCCTTCTATAATTCGGTCAAATATATGGCGGATCCACATTAGTGCCACTAACCTCCGAAAACACGCGTGAACGTGAATGGTTTTCGGGGGATTCACGCGTGTGCGCCGAAACTCATGGCGTGAATTCGCGCGATAATTCACGCCACTAAAGTTAAACCGCCATCGCCATAGACACATGTCCTTTTTACAACTGATATACAAATGAATTACAAACCAGCTACTAAAATGGCGAAATTCATTGCCCTACTTGTATCAACAAATTTAACTAATAGTTCACGGATATGCGTACATAATTTATAATCGCTTGATTGGCGCTCAACCTTAGGGCCGCTGCAACCTGTTAAGGCCTAATTACTGCCTTGCAGTCGTTCATAACCGTTCATTTGGACACCATGTAGGTAGGTACGAGTACCTACGTGAAGAAACTTGGTTACTGAAGTAACTCACGCTATTCTCGCGTTGGAAGGCCTTTTACAAGGTTTTTTTATGGTGTGAAAAAAGGGGAGCTAGAAACAGTGTCAGACTTTTACTCTCTAAACGACCTACCCCATTCCTTCTTAGCCCTCATACCGGGGTCGGACATTCCTTTCAGAAACCGGACCCGGGCCCCAGTAGGCTTCGGCCTTACAGTTGGGCCTCTACATTTGCTGACAACTCCTTAAGGTGCGCTGAAACAGAACGCGCCGTCGACGACTTGGAGGACTCTTACAAGGTGGACCGATGACTTGGTAAGGGTTTCAGGAATCCGATGGCTGCGGGACGCACAGGACTGTTCATTGTTGCGACACTTGGAGGATACCTGTGTCCAACCGTGGATGTGTTTCGGCTGAAATGATGATGATGACGAAGCCATTAATAAATAAGGAATTAAATTCAAATTCATTTATCCAGTTTTGTTATACAGATGTTTTTAATTAGAATTCCATCTTCAGAAAAAGCTTTCTTATATCTAAGGTTGAAACTAATACTTGACCGTAATCCCACCTGATGGTAAGCAGTGATGCAATCGTTGATGGTGGTAAAATTATACAGAACACAACACATTTAAATTCACTGAAACGTTTCGAATATTAATATTGAAGTGAACTGGAACCGACATTACCAACACTGTACTAGACTATTAATTATTCAATTACCAAATCAAATGTCTGATTAAATGGACAATAACTTAGCTTACGAAGCATTGCAGTGGATTAGGCACTTGTAGTAACATTACACCAGTCGTACTAATCGCTGAGAAAACAGCTTTGAGCACAGCGCTGGCCGCAGTGACGAAATCCAAATAGGTACATTGGATTAACAATCCTATGTATGAGGTATTGGGTTTTCAATCCAATGTATTCATTTCGGTTTCGACGCTGTAGCCAGCGCTGCGCTCAAGGCTGTTTCCTTAAAGAACAGCGCGACTGGTCCCGACCGAGTTGCGTGGGCCGTCGCTCAAACGACTTTATGGACAAGCAAAATTCAGGGCATTCACACAAATTCCTATAAACTCTTATCGTTGATCGAGTTTCGTATAAATTATAATAAACATCGTTAAACTGGTACTCTGTTACGTGGGACGTGAATATTAATGAGGTTAGTACAAAATATTGCAGCATTTGCAATATTTAATCTGTTTGCTAATATCCGTTTGGGGGCATTAAACGGCCGTAAGTTATCTATTTCTTACGTTGCTCATGTAAGGCTATAATTATTAATAATAAATTATTTGATTAACTAGTAAAACGAATAATGTTATACTCTAGTGATTGTAGGTAGGCCACGCCTATTGTCGTTAAGTGAGCCCGCCCACTAATCACTAATGGTAAAATTGGATGCAAGAATCATCCTTGAGCCCAGCAAAGGAGAAGGCCGACCGCATAAGGCAACGGCGCTCACGCCTCAGACGCCGCCAGGATTTCGATCCCGATTTCCGGTCACCGTAGGCTATAGCGAGCAATGGGTAGCCCGCCGTCCGGTCGTCTGGTAATCGGTCAGACCAAGCCTATTCGTCGACGGCGCGCACCGTTTCGGCGCGCTTCAAAGAGTTGTCAGCAAACCGTAGGAACCCTGCAGAAGGGTCGAAGCTAACTGGGACAAGGGTTCTTGTCTGAAAGGAAGGCTCGAGCCCTGGTACAGATTGCGACGCGACGTAGGAACGGGGTGGGTTGTTTAGTCCGTAAGTGTCTGATACTGTTTCCCGCTCCGCTCAAGGGCGGGATTCGTCATTAGATGATTTTTACCTACTATAAAAAAATCATCCTTGAGCCAAGGGGAGAGCATAATATTCTTCCAACATCATGTCATCAGCAGGATGACAGAGCCCATACTCGTGAAATATAACATAGCATAACGTGAAATATAAAATAAAAAATCAAATAATTTATAGCAAATAAATCATTTACAGGCATTAGTCATTCTGTAAGAAAAAAATATGTTAATGACACATTCCAAATCGTTAATGTGCAAGAGAGAGAATAGCACCCCTGGGCTTGGACCTTATCTGACGCTTGAGCTACCTATTGCTCTCCTTCTACAAGACCGCGATTACGGTAGACTAGGATCTCCTCCTTACGCCTTTCATTGCCTTCTTCGCTTTCATTCGCAGAAACTGCAACTGCATTCATTCTTGGCCCAAGCCATGGCCTGAACCAATGCCAAACGCGAGAGTATACCCCTTGAAAACTACACAATACGTGACAGCTTGTTGTACTGTTACCACAGTGTGCAGTGACTAAGCATGAACTCAAAACAAATGCCACAATTATAACACCGCCTCAAACAATTGACAGCCACCTAAATACAAACCTGAACACCTCATAAATACATGACAATGATCTCATTACTCCCACTCACGTAAACAAGTTATTGTAACAGATTGCGATGGCCTACTACAGAAGTCCTTAAGACGAAGACACGATTCAAACACTGAAAAATAGCTCATTTTATTAAAATTAACTTCAAACTTACCTATTAATTTGAACTTATAATAATTACTTGCTTTTATTTAGTTTCACCTGTGTTTATGTTTGTGATCAAGTCTTGCAAGTTAAATTTGAACCACTTCCCGGTTTCAATTTGACAATTATGCATGCGTGTGTGAATCAGATGACAATGCAAAATTATTATGTCATGGAGCTGATCTGTTGATGGAACCGGTAGGTGGCTATAAGAACTCGGTAGTTAAACGAGACAACCCCATTGAGTTTGAGCTCGTATAATTTGTTTTGACAAATACTTGGTGCTAGATAGTTCAGCCAGGGTCAAGCTTGTTTATCAGATCAAGCCTGAAGAGGGTCATAGTAATTCGGTAATAAGCTTAATAAGATACTTAACTCAATTGTGTTTTCAGATTTTTGGATGCCCTTGATGAGGATTAATTAATAATTATATAGATATAAACTGCGCTGGAAAAGCTTTCTATGAAAAAAATATATTCATTGTATTATTCTATACCTAACTTCCAAACATACATCGGTAAAATGACAACTAATCAAATCTGAATGCAAATATTTTTATGATCTGGTCCACAACTATTTTTCTTCAAAACGCCGTTGTGTCATTGCGCATTTCTTGCTTCCCGATACAGTTTACCAGCGACCGCGATTTACATCATGTCACGTGTAGTCTCGGCCTTAACTATGCTATAATTATGTAGTCATGCCGAAAACACGTCGCACTTCATGATCTCCTTAAAAGGTGCAATCTGCACTAGGCCGCCGCGACGGGGGAAGGTCATTACCGCGAACCAAAAAAGGCAAGAGGCGTTTAGATGAATGACAGTTGACAGAAACGCTACTTCGGTGTGTCTTTGAGATGTAAGTGTGACTTAGCGGAACCATGAAAATGAAGAACGAACACCAAAGTGTTTTTAGGTAGCAAAATCAATTAACGACATCTCCCACGCCCTTGGGCGGGACAGGAGATAGTGTTACTGACCTGTCCTTTATTTGCCTTTCATACCAGGGCCGAGTCTTCATGCCAGAAGCGAGCCCATGGCCTCAGTACGCTTCTATCCTACTGGACCCCTAGGGTTTGCTGACATCTCCTTAATGCACGCCGTCGACGACTTAGCCTCGGTCCGAACGGTTACACACTTCGGACGGTAAGCTAAACTAAGGTTAACATCTAAAAGAAGGACGAAAATATTAGGGTAAAAGATAGTAGGTCGGAATATTTTACAAGCTTTTATTTACTTTCACCTGTTTTTGAATTGCACTTTATTCAGTAGGCTTCCTGAGAATCGAAGCCAGAATTTTACGGTAAGTAACTTACGACAACAAGACTTATAACTATGTGAGAACTACAGACTAAATTGCTTTAAAGAAGACAAAGACACTTATACCTGCCCGACGATTTATTAACAGCCTAGCCAACTTCTGTTCAATAACTGTTCAATGTCACAGCGTAAACAAAGCACGCAGAAGATAAAACGTAGTCTGATGCGCGTGGGCAGTCTTTGTGTGCAAATTTGGAACAACTTGTGACAGAAAAATATTATAAACGTTAGTCACTACAACCGGTAGTTCTAGTCAATTATCATACCCACAACATATTTCATTTACGACCTTTAAAAAAACCAGTGTCTTGATCATAATATTGAAGCAAATATTGATCATTTACACTAGCATTAGACAAATTTGATTGTTGGATTAGTTGGACTCTGACAAATTACTCTAAACTATGAGAATATTCTAGGAGTCGGTATCTCAACGCTGCCGCTGAAATCAGAGAGCATTTTGGATCCGTCTTCAATGGTTTTAGTAGACCTACCTCTATTGCTAAGTAATATATCATTGTAACATACTACTACTTGGTCTTTGAACAGTTGATACAATCCATACCCGCACGTTCTGCTTTTTTCATTATGTATATTTAGTGTAGTATAACCATAAGCTTAACTTGCTTCTTTTCCTTTCTTTTATTCTCTCCTCCTTCTTCCTCCTTTTTTATACCTTTTCCTTTATTTTCTTTCTTTTTTTATAAAGTAAGAACTTAGTGAGTCACGAATTTTTTAACTAACTTTTTTTTCAATTCTTTTCTTTGTACAATAAAGGCTAGCGGTTTAATCTGAACCTACTATAACAAAAGAACTAATTCAACAGATTCTAAGATATTGAGAAGTTCACTCGTCCCGCTATATATTACAACTAGACACTACAGTCTTATCTCCTCTCGACACGTGTACAAATTCTTCCCCTCCTCACAAATGAGGCTGTTTATTCGTATACTGTCGGTCGCATGAACAGCAACATCACGTAATTACATAAACAGCGTGGGACAGACGCGCCGGGTGCTATCTCTTCACAATTATGTGCGTATTATTGTTCTGCTCGTCACTCCCACATTGTCAAGTTTATGGCCGAAAGTTTATGATGTTGTACTGCAGAATTTTTGCAGAAGGTGCAAACGTGTATCAGGTGAAATTGTGCCTCTATCTCGCCTCTTTCCTTTTTTTTTTTAATTGCAATAAACTAGTGCTTGACTGCGATCCCACACAATCGTTGATGACAGTGATCGTTGGTCTCTCTTCTTTGACAGAACCGCGTTCAGTATTGTCGTGGCTTATATGTACCTATACAGAAATTAAGAACAACTGCTTCTTTTTGCTCTTCGTCTTTTTACTGCCTCGTTAGTCAGGTATCAAGCGCTGAGAATAGGGAACAGGTCCAGGTTAACTGACAACTGGAAATTTGAAATTTTGCCTGATTAAAAACGATATGATTACCATATAACCTTTCAAGAATCCAGGTTCCTACTGCATAGAGGCTAAGGCTCAGCTGGCTGCCAAAAAGTTGGCACCGGAAAAGTCATCAAAAAAGTATCAAAGTTTCACACCGGAACAGCTACTCAAACTTTAGCAAGCGCAAGTTAGGTCGTGTCGCTGTTAGCGATAAGACCGCGCTATTGTACCCATTGCTACAAGTTTATGTAAAGTTCTGTTATTTTTTGGTATGGTAAAAAAAAAGTTTATTCTATTCTATCGTGTTTGGTGTACTACTCTTATCTTTGTAACAAATGGGCCAGATACCATTCAGATGCCCTTGAATCAATTGGTAAACGAGCCAAGAGGATCTTTCAAAAATAAAAATGGGTTTTATGTTATAGGTATTTCCACTTATAGTACACAATTCCTTTCGTGATTGCATGATTAGGCATTGGGATATCCATATTATCCATGTCCGCTGAACGGTACATGCGTGCAACTCTGCCATTCTACACGAGCATGGTCGCATGTTGTGAGGAGCTGACCTTCTCACACTTTAATTTACATTAATCTAATTATTACAGATTTCGTGGAACTGTTATATGTACAAATTAATTAACCAGTGATACTCAATTAACTCTTATCTATTTGATTATTTTACAAGCGATTGTTCATTTGCTACTAAAGTTTAGACAAAAGTAATACTTTGTTTTTTAACACAAATGCTCGTACGCGTTCTTCAAAAGTTAGACTTGACGAAAACCTTTTCCACTTCATTAAAAATTAAAAAAAAAAGAAATGTCACGTTCGAGGCTAAAACGTGTCTCCGCAAAAACAAAGTAAACGATCTCGTCGTCGGAAGCGTTCAACTTCAAAAGCTCGCGATCTTGACTCGCCATACTTGAACAATGTCAAATACCTCATGTTTGCTACTTGCGCGTAATCAGTGGCTTTTAATCGGAGCGCATGGCCCATCATGGGCAACATGGCCGTCATCCAGGCGACAGCTGTATCTGATCATGTGCGAACAAAGCGTGCGTCCTCACAGAGGTCGTTACCTCTGATGGACCATACGTCTTGTCACTACATTGTCGTTTTTTTAAATGCAGAAAATAATCAATTTGCTTAACAAATGATGAGGTTTGACACCAATGTTTTTGTTGTAGAGAACAAATTGTAGTAAAAACTTGATTAATTTAGTTCTAGCTAGGACTAATTCTCTTGGTTTTTAATGTTTGTTTTAAATGGTGCTTTATAAATCCATCTAGAATAGTACCTAGTATGCCCTACTCGCACAGAAATACTGCGGAAATTGAGAATATTGAGTGATGTAGAATGAACACTAGGTTTAGGATAGGTGTTATGTACCTTTCCTACCTTTGTATTGCTGAAAGAGCAGGGCACATTGTTCGCAGAACAGATGACCGTTGAGGTCAAAATTTCTGGAGTGGCGGAAGATGCAAGTCGGTTGACTTGCATCTTCCGCCACTCCAGAAATTTTGATGACCTGACAAGGGTGGATGGTCCTATGCATCTCGTATCCATCGGATTCCCTGATGGTACGAGATGCGTCCATCAATGAGGACCATCCAGTCTAGACCAACAGTGGACGTTCGGCTGAAAAGATAATGATTACCTTTTCAAATCATCATTTCAGCTGAACGAGCGGACCTTTGCATAAAAAATTAAATAAACCTTTATTATTGTTATTTATTTCTTTTGCACATTTTTATTCATTATTCATTTTCTATTGCACACCTTAATTTAGCTAACCCCAGAACAAACTTTATTTAAAAAAATATATATGCAATAGGCGGTCTATGATAAAAATAAAACGTTTACACGTAGCTGACAGCGTCTACCTTTGCCAGATAACCTTAGGAATTTAAAATAAAGACGGGACAGTCTGTGGTGTACTGCTAAATATTGTAAACTCATAAAATCTGCCTTCGAACACTAAATCGGTCGACAGGGAAGCTAGTACTACGTAGGTACTTGCCGCTACAGGCTACTTTAGTTGAATTGTCTCTCTAGGCCGTACAACTCGACGACCAAACCAGCTATAGAAGTAAAGTTGGCAGGACACTAAACGGACATTACTGTGATCGCTACGGCCATTACGTCACCAAGGCATGTAAGTATATACTACCTACTTACTCTTAGGTAGGCACTAAAGCCCAAGAAGGAAATGTCAGCCAGACACTAAGGGATAATAGTGCTTCCTTTTAAGACGGCCGACGTTTAATCTTTTGCGTTAACCGGGTGTTATGTTTGACCAAGGCAGTAGGTATAAAACTAGGCACTCTGTTTTACTAAATTTTATTTTTTGGGTTATAGACCCAAAAGGAAAAACGTTACTAAGACTTCGCTGACTGTCCGTATGTCTCTATTTGTGTCTGTATGTCACCAGCCCGTATCTCAGAATCGTGATAGTTAGACAGTTGAATTGGACTATCTAACTATGAAAACTATGACTACACATGATGTTTTTCTATTACCAATATAACAACAAATCTAAAGATGAATAAAACAAATATTTAAGGGAACTCCCATACAAACAAACATGAAGCCATTTTTTGCAAAGGACAGTACGGAACACTTCAAGGCCGTTTAATTTATACGAAATATGAAATTTTATGAAAAAAATAGAGGGAGAGAGAGACTCTGGTTTTGTATTTTTTATCAAAAATTTCGAATTTATTTCTGTAACCAACCATTGAATCTAGAATGAGAACAAGCTTATAACAACGCCATCTATTGAATGATTTTGTTGTCTCCTCTCATCAACAGATGGCATTGTTAAGAATTTAAGTGATTTAGCTATTCCTCACGAGATGGCGCTACTAGAATCACTTGTACACTTCTCGTTTAATAGAGGAACCTGTAAAGGAGCTGTGTACCATTGTACCGCCAATACCGCTATGTGTCTCGTCCATGGCCTATCTACTAGGTACTGACTTGCCCTGTTTAGTTAGTTTAATATTGGCTCTTATTACAGCCGTACACTGTGTAAGGCGTGTGTCTAGGAACTTGGGTCTGTATTGTAAAATAAGATCTACCTAGGTACCTATATATTAGTTAATTGATTACAATTACAAATCATATATTTCTCGTGATAGATCCTAATTAAGTTAAAATTCTACTTTCAGATTTATGTAGATATTATTTATGGATTTTTGAATAGATAGGTCCCACGAGCACAAAGATCAGCGATAATTGTATTGCAGGTAGAATCTTATTACTGCTACTGCTGCCGTTAATTACAGCAATAAGCATTTTACTAAGGCCTCATAAACTTCTCATTTATATTTATTTTACTACTTACTTAGACTAAGTTCTACTGATACACATCTAGCAATTGCTTATAATAAAAGAGAGTTCATGAAGCGAAGACAGATAGATATATAGATATACCTACTCATTATTGTAGGTACCTACACCATAAACAGAATTTGGTACGTTAGGAGCTTAATATTACTAAGGTGTTACAATAGGCGGTCTTAACGTTAAAAGCGATTTTATGAAGAATCGTAAGAATGTTTAAATGGATAGAAAAGAAAAAAGTTGTGACTTAAAAGAAGCAACACGAAGATGACATAACATCACTCACCCAGCAATATTTTGTCACATAATCTATTATAATTTTTATGTTTTACTCATAATTTTATATCAGAAATTGTGTTGCACGCTATGTAGGTACATAAATAACAGATATGCAAGGATATAAATTACCAATTATAAACACTATGACTGTTAAAACCATAGATAAAACCCAATTCCGCATTTCATGTAGACTAGCGTCCCGCCCCAACTTCGCTCGAGTGCAATGGTGACATCAAATATCTATATTAAGCGTGTAGGTATTATACCTGTGCAAACCTTCCACTTGAATTACTCTATCTATAAAAAATACACATCAAAATCCATTGTGTAGTTTTAAAGATGTAAGCATACATACGAATAGACAGCGGAAAGCGACTTTGTTTTATACTATGTAATGACGTGCCAATATTTTACTGGATGAGCTATACCTACTCCACAATATACTCGTTGTAATAGGTACATACATAATTTATAGGCTTCCTACAATAAATATTAGTTTATGACCCGGAACTACAGTTGTACTTACGTCTTGGCCTACCATTCGTAATTTATTACATTATCAACGCATGTTGTGCTAAATAATAGTGAAAGTAAGACCAGCATGCATGTCTCAAGCTTGATAGGAGAAACTTAGCACCTTAGTAACTGTTACCACGGACTGAAGACTGCAGACACGGAGTCTAGATAGTACGAACTGTGGTGTGTGTTACACTTACTGATATCGTTAGCCTGTGTCCTGTAGCATACCACAACCAGGCAAACATCTCTATCACTTACATCAGTTTCGGTACAGGGCTAGTAGGATGCATGAAGAATATATTGTATTTATTTATTTATAAGATTTTCATGCAACACAAAGGTACACAGGCGGACTTGTATATTCCCTACCAAAGTATTGTACCTATAATGTCCGTTCTTTATAATAGAGAAAATAAATAGTCTAATAATGCGCAATACTTACATCTATTTTTACAAAAAAATATAAAAATAAAGGTATTATACAGTGGTCTCATCGCACAGAGCGATCTCTTACAGACGACCGTTGGATAGACTGTACGAAAGGAAAAAGATATAATATTACTGTCAGTGTACAACAAACAACACAAAGTAAGTTGTAAGTTTAGATATTTTTTTGGACATCTATTCGAAAATTCGAGCGCTCTTAAATGGCTGATTAACCTACATTTGTAATTTCGTAACAAGTGTTACGTTTTACCTACCTATCTGCACTATTGTAATTGTATATTTTTATTTCTGTTTTAATATTGTTTTAGCATACAGTGTCTATAGTTTTTTATTGTAGGTACACTTAGTTAATATTAGAACACATACAAAGTTTGAATGCAAAGTGTAACAATTGTTTATAGGCCAATAATAAACACATCTAACAATGTTAAACTAAGAAAATAAATAATACATACAGTACGGCTGTCGGACCTTGGCGTGCCTTACTTCAGACTCGCCAAGATCCTACGGCCGTACTGTGAATAGATACAATACCAAATAATTTACATTTAAGAAAGAAGAAGAAGCTCCTTGACTTTTGTGTGACTATACTCTTTGCTGTATGGACATGAAGCAAATCAAGCTCAAAGTAAAGGTAGTTTTCGACCAATATAAAAAGGTTTACCTATTAGCGTGTATGTAGCTTGATATCTAATAATAAATTAAAGAAATAATTACAGATAATGCCACAAATGCATCGTATTTGTCTCTTCTAAACTTCCCTTTTCGCCATCAGAAGCGAAGATAGCTTGGTCACTTTTCTGCATCAGAAAAGACTTTAGTAGTAATCGTTCAATTCTTTAGTCACGAGCTACATGTAGCCTTAAATATGAAGATCGACTGTCATCATCTTAGTGCTTTTTTGAAGGTTACCTAAAGGTTCTTGAATCAATGCCAAAAACAATAAGTGTTTGGAGTAAAAACAAGAAATAAATACTTTAAAACTCATAAAACAATATTTCTAAAATGAGACCTGAACTATTGCAATAGTTTATTTG
Source organism: Mythimna loreyi (assembly GCA_029852875.1). NCBI lineage: Eukaryota > Metazoa > Arthropoda > Insecta > Lepidoptera > Noctuidae > Mythimna > Mythimna loreyi. The sequence continues at coordinate 11,838,832 of CM056792.1, forward strand.
CAACTGAACTCGAAAATTAGTTTCTATTTCGGCCACTTTTACTGGGAACTTGGGAAGTGACACTCACGGGCGACCCGAGCTCACTGAACACGGGGTTCGGTTATATGTGACCGCAGATTTGGCCGGGGCTTAAAGTTATGCAGACCACGAACAAGCACAAAATGCCGTGGAAATAAATGCAAGCTCTACAGGAGAAGCCGATGTTTGTTTTTTTTTTTACAAAAGATTTAGGTGCAAAACAGATTCTGACGACACAGTTTTTGGCTTGGTATGTTATAATAAATGGTTGATTATATAGTTTAATAGGGAGGGACTAGGCAATAGGGTCGAAGTCTACAGGCGCCCAAGGTATCTTTCTGAAAGGAAGGCTTGGCTCCAGTTCGAAGGGCAAATAAGGAACGGGGTGTATTGTTTAATCAGTAAGAGTCGGACACTTTTTCCCGCTCCACCCAAAAGCGGGATTCGTCATTGGATGATTTTTGCCTAATATAAAAAAAAACCTGTGACGTAACATAGTCTTACAGACCGAGATTTTTTTGTTCTTTTTAGTGGGTTTTCTCGCTCTAGGACGCGTTAGACTTTATTTGCCCTCTCCTATGTTCCTCCTTTGCTTTACGTTTAGGAACTTGGGTTTACCTTTCAGAAGCGAACCCATGGCCCCAGTAGGCTTCGACCCTGCTGGGACCTTATGGTTTTGTTAACATCTCTTTGAGGTGCGCGTGGAACACTACACGCCGTTGGTTGATGACACAGGTTCGATCCGAACCATAAATATAAGGAGTTTTTTTTTAATATTTCTATATTTTCTATGGTCCGAACGTTTACCGTACGGCCAGACGACGAGCTACCCATTGTATATTATCAGTGTTTAATTTTTTTTTTTTTAGTAATACTAATAACCATTTGTTGTTTACTCTTTGGCGCTTTCTGAAAATAAGACATAGCTCATTAGTATCAGCTTTTTCCCAAACATGATTACTAGCTTTTGCCCGCGGCTTCCCCACGTGGTATTGGTATTGGGGTTGGGGTTGGGGTTTCCGGGATAAAAAGTAGCCTATGTCCTATTCCGGAGTGTATCCTATGCCTGTGCCAAATTTCATCCCGATCCGTCTACCCGTTTTGGCGTGATTGAGTAACAAACATCTAAACATAGTAACTTTCGCATTTATAATATTAGTAAGATGACCTTATCCAATACTGTCGAACTAATGATAATGGCAGTAAGTCATATTTTGTCGATTTTGAGTTAAGTATGTAGGAATGTAGATTATATTTATGGTTTATTAGTATTTCTATTCTTGTATTCACTTTTCCTTGCTCTTGTTTTGCACCTACCACTGTTTGTCTCTCCATCACCTTAAGGATGACTGGTAGAAAATGCCTAAGGCATTAAGTCCGCCTCTGTACATTTGTGCATGAAGTATTAAATAAATAAATAAATGTAGATCTCGATCTCTACATTCCAAATACGAGTATATACTTAACTCAATATTGACCAAAATGTGACTTACTGCGATTATCATAAGCGCGGCAGAATAGCTCTGCTAGCCTACAAAAACCACAAAAATAGTTTTACTATCAACCTAACTAGAACACAAACACTCGTCCTGTATAATTCGCCTAAACTCAACATTTCCCTATCAGCACTAGTTGAGTAAAATCACAAACTAAAGTTGTAAAAATAAACACTTTATTCCGCACATCGGATATTCAACGGCCGCCGGTTGAGTGCGTCTCGTTAACCAACTTGTATTTTACTTTTCCCGCTAACATACGAGTATTTGAACGTAGAAAGTTGAATCAACTTTACTGTAGATAGATAAACGTTTCAATAAAATACTTATTTAACAGTTTCGTATTTATTTAACAAAAAATTAAATGCATTTTATAGGAATGATAATACTTAGGTACATAAGTATATTACGAGGTATTACGTAAATTATAACAATAACAAGAGTCAACAGCAGCAGACGCTGCAGTGACAAATTTGCACGAGTATCAAAAGACGTTTTTCTATACACTTACGAGTTACAACTCGTGGTGGTTGAAGCGCGCCCGTGGGGGTCGACTCGCCCCCACCCCTGGTACGGTAAATGTAATAAAATTGTAGCGGGGTGAGCCCGCGCACTTTTCTGCACTAGTGCGGAAAACAGTCAATTGCGTGGCTAAAAGCGGTGGTATAGGAGCGAGTGTTCGAGAAAGTGTATTGATTATTTTTTCATTTACTTTTTCTTGGCAGCCATAGCTTTCATTTTCTTGAAGGCCAGGATTACAAGGGTGATGTTGATGATGTAAGTTGAAATGCAGACAACGCAAATGTCGTGAAGAACAAACGCCAATAGGTAAGCCAGGTAGACACACATAGGGATTGAAGACGCAGCGATCAGGAATATCAACCGGCCCACCAGCAGTTGGTCGAAGGTTGCTGAAACAGGAATCATTTGTTAGTTCTTAGTACATGTGACTTGCCAAGTTACAATCGTTTCGTTAACGTCGAACGATAAGAATTTGCCACGCCTCTAAATCCTTTGTTCTGACCACGTGACTGGCGTTGGCATGACGTCAAAACAAAGGAATTGGGAAAGTGGCCCCCTCAAAGCGTTCGGTTAACGAAACGGTCGTAAATTAGCTAGGGAGGCTGGTCTAAATGAAGAAATTCGTGAGAAATACATCAACGTACAATACACGGCATATAAATAGATAATTCTTGTATCTTCTTAGACGAAATAACTTAAAATAAAATAAAATTTCTCTAAATCATAATTCTGAGAATTTTTATGTTCCTTTTTTTTAATACAATATGTTGACATATTCAGGACAAACCTAACTTAGCTCGTAACTAGGCAAGACATCCAGGACATTGATATATTATTATCATCTATCTATTGGTCTTGGTTGCCCCGAATCCGACGCTTTACAAATAGATACCTTGGTAAACCAAAAATTACGTACCCATTAATTCGCTCCATGATTTTACCTAGATGTTTTCTTAATGTACCAAATTGTATTTATGGTGTGTCTAGAATAAAGAGTATATCCATCTATCTACTTTCAAAATCCACCAACCCGCACTGAGCCCGCGTGGTGGCTTACGGCCCATTCCCAGGCCCGAGTCCCAGCCGTGGGAACATTAAGAAGCTATGCTATTCTATGCTACTTTCAAAATCGTACTAACATTAAAAACTTACCGGAAACCATTCGACAAATACAGTAATGCAATTCGAATGTTAATTAATATAGCACTAAACACAGTTACTAAACATAGAATATCATAATGACTAGTTTCTAAGCTCTAACATTATTTAATGGGTCATAAAATCAAATCAAGCATAGAGCAATAACAATGACAGATTATGACCACTCAACACAACAAAAGAGATCAAACAAAGCGACTGTGGCTTATTTCAATATCAGACTGGAATAACACAATGCCCACTACAATTCCAAGCATTTACGAGCGTGTTTCACGGAATTAACATTTTAGCGAAGCAATAAAAGCTCACGCAAACCCTCTAAATATTCAAATAGAGAAACATTTTATTGCTATACACTTTAATGCTATTGGGAATATTAAATACAAATCCAACTTTCTTATTCGCAGACGGTGGCTCGCTATACAACTAATACCAATATTATACACCCTGATTAAATACAAACGTTAATTAAGTTGCGTATAGCTTCCGGTTATCGCCGTACTAATAACAATGATAAAATTGAACTAACTAACTCAAATTGGAGCGTATACGTTTTCCCCAAACGTGTAAATCATATTGGCAGCTTGGCACGTAACAGTTCGCACTTCCCAGGAGTGTACCAAATACCAATGTTAGCCTATTACGATAACAGTTATTCACGGCTCGTGAGCTACCAAATAAGCTGAGAGTGAGCACAGGCGCGGAGTTTCGCAATATTTTTCTCGTGGTAAAGTCACGAAGTCGGCAAGGCAACCACGAACCGCATTGATGTGCGAATTGCACGCCGTCGCCGCCGCCCGACGCGCCGGTGCATCGCAATCCTACGTCGATTATTGCCATCGCAATTGTAATTACTACGAGTACTAGCTACACCGTTAATTCAATAACTCCAACTGTAGATACCTATCTACTATTTTATGCGACTTTTACGATTAACTGCCAACTCTATATTAAGACTTAGGTTATAAACAGCTAAAGCCGACATCTTTATTTAATTAATTGATGGATTCTTCTTTGCAGTAATAATGACAGTTTTACTGACGATTCCATCTGAATATCGTAAAACTTGATGGCGTTTAATTTTTATTGGTTTCGGTTAGATCTGAAGAGAGACGACTGCATTAATGTGCTTTAGATATCTCACGCAGATGTTTAAAAGAGTGGGTTAAAGTCGTTAACTTTACTACAGTTTTATTGGGAAATACTGCGAAAACAAAAACCGGGTCAGATAGCTCTATAAACGTAATTATAAGTTTTTATACGTACTTAAAAATATTATGAGACAGTAGAAGATTGTTCCATAGACGGGGTTGGGTATCCTGAAGGGTGACTCTTTTGATATGATCCCAAAACCTTTAGCGTACCTGGAAATAAATAAAAATATGTACAAATGTTAGACACAATTTAGAACTCCGACTCGTAATTATTTCTTCATTTAAAATGAATAGGTAAGTATATAACACATCGAAAACACAATTGTATATTTTACATCGTAACATTCGTAACCTTCAAAATAAGTAACGAACTTTTCCTTGTTCCTAAATATTACCGCACGTAGGCGACCCATATCTCCTACTAATTGTGACAGTCGTAGAGCCTGTAAAAATTCCAGCATAGCAACAGAGGCCTTTCAGGATTGGCATTGCTCAATGCCACCACCCCCTCACCCACAGTCATGAGCTCAGTAAAAAGGGGGACGTAGAAGAGGATATGAAGAGAAGAGTAGATCTGTGGGGTGACAGATGGAGTGTGCGAAATATGACGTTTGAAAGGGATGTCATGGTCGACCCAGATGATGTTGGGCACCCTATAGGGTGGGGAGGGGCATACAGCGTGGAGAGGTAGAACAAAGAGATATGTTTCACGAATTTTTTGTCGTAAAAAATATCAGTATATAAACAGAGGCCTAATCCTGAAATTAGCAGAGCTAAATATCACCTTCTCAACCTATGTCATTATGTCCCTTTGGTAGGCCCACGAATGAAACTAACAACCATCCACAATATTTTTTTCAGAAATCAGTCTCAACATGTACCTAAAGTTATAACTTGATTAGACAGGTTGTATGGAGAGCCCGATTTTTTTTTTGTTTCCTGATAAATTGTCTTGTGGAAGTTTGTTCAGCCTCGTCTACTGAGCAAATCCTTAAGTTTTACCTTACGGACAGGTTTCCGCAAAACTCCTCAAAAACCCTGTATAAGATCAATATCCACTTACTCGGAAGAAAGAACCCGAGAACAGCTGGCGTATTCTCCGATGTCGCAGAGTGCAGAGAACCCTGGACGTGCCTCCACCGCCATCTCCACGTACAGCGCATACGTCGACAGAAGGATGCCCGTGATGCACGTCAGCACAACGAAGCGGTCCAGACGTTTCGACTGCATTATGCTTATCTAGAAAAAAAAACTTAGTTAGAATAGGTATGTTTTGAAGTTTAAAACTGCAATAAAAATTGAGCTCTATGGTAATTATAAACAGTGCTTAGTGTGAGTTTAGACACGTTTGTGACGTTCCGATTGGCGCTCTCAAAGCTCTCAACTCGCAATCACGGCCCATGGTGGCCCTGGTCAAACAAACCAAGGGCCATACCATAACGTGTTAAAATGACAGTTTTCAAGCGAGAAAGAAAAAAGAGAAAGAGGGACGGAACTATATTCCGAAGGTTATAGTCAACAAAAGTCAGACACCCCTACCCCTCCCCCCTCTCCCCCCAACCGCTTGACCCAGAGTGAAAGAAGTATTTATTTGGTAATTCTCCACCTAAAATAAAAGCGGTTGTACTCTGATGAAACCTCCATGGGATAGAGAAATAAATCCAAAAAATAACCAGTACTACACATAACATTTATTTACATATTGTGTGTTGCTGTTGATAATTCTGTTGATTGATTGATTGAATATAATAATATATCAAACATCTACTGCAAAAAAGTAAAGATTAGAGTTATCACTATATAAGTCTTAGCTTTACGTTATCAACATAAACCATGGCACGTTGGGATTATATCATTTTTATATTTATTAACTACATCAGTTGCACCTCTAATTCGGTACTGGCTGAAAAAATCGAGACAAGAAAGACACTAACAGTAAAAAAAAAACTTTTTCATCGACCGCGCTAAAATAAAGAAACTTTATTTTTTTTATTATTTATTCATAATTATTTAGGTAACATATAACAAAAATTTAAAAGAATCAATGAAATATCTCTATGAACAAAAGAGTTATAAAACTTTGAAGTTGCACTAATTTCACATCACGCGGCGCTCTAATGTTTTTTCGGCCTATGATGAGTTCCCTGACAGTTCATTTTTTTCCGTGGCACGCATACTACCTTAGGCTAAAAAAAAATAAACTGGCAAAATAATTACGAATTGAATGATAATAAAAATACTGCCTTTTGTAAATTAAACAGTAAATTATCGTGATTATAATTTAAGTACATAAAATTAAGTATAAAAAATAAAAAAAGTATGAATTTAGAAAATGTGTAATGCGTTCAACGGAACTTCTGACTATAGAGATTGACACTACCTAATCGACACTAATCGATAAAAAATAGATGAATCGGAATGGCCATCTTGCAATCGCGACCGCGTCGCGTCAGTACGAGTGCGTCTGCCTTGTATCCTTCCGATATGGATATAAGCTCTAATCAAGAATCAAGTTCTGACAGTGAAGAGTAAATAAATTATTAATATTTTAAACATACTGCGTTTTATTTATCACTAGCGGTCCCCCGCGGTTTCGTCGGTAGTATATCAGGTTTTTGCTCTGCTCCCATGATGTTATGTAGCCTATGTGAAAATTAGCAATTCGATTCCACTTTCTTTGCAAACTGATTCGATATTATAAAAAAATCGATTAAATTTCGTTAGGTCTCATCACTTTAATTGTCAGACAAGAACTGTCAGGGAACTCATCATAGGACGAAAACACATTAGTTTGCTACGTCACACGACCCTTTACCGTTACCGAAAAGAAAAACGATAGCAAACAAATCAAAAAGTAAACTGATTTATTGATTTTATTTATAACTAGCTTTTGCCCGCGGCTTCGCCCGCGTACATAAAATACAGCCTATGTCACTCAGGAGTAAAGCAGCTTTCTATTGTTGCTAAATTTTTTACAATCGGACCAGTAGTTCCAGAGATTACCTCCTACAAATAAAAAAAACAAAAAAATAAAAAAACTAACTTTACCTCTTTATTATATTAGTGTAGATTTAAATCTGTTTTTAACATTTCGAGTACTGTAGTTAAAGACATAATAGAAAGACAATAGCTCCGCTAACCAAGTTACAATCGTTTCGTGACGAGTCTCTTTCTACAATCCAATCGCGTCAACGTAAGTATTAATTATATCATAAAACTGCAGGATGTGGCGATGATCATTGTAGAAACGATTACATTTCATTCTGTCACTTTGAACTATGTGAACTTGGCTACTAATTTTGTTGAAATGATTACATACCCATACATTTGATATTTTAATTAGTTGTTTACTATAGCGTTAACGATTGTAGATTATCAACTTGGCTAGGGGAGTAGGTGTGCGAACGCCCGCCGGCGTTAGCTTGGGGCTCTAGAGTTTAAATATGATGTTAACAACATCATTACACTTCTCCATTGCAAAATTATGAGAGATACAAATGATACAATCAACCAATCAACAGTGTCCATCAAGCTTTTGTTTGTTTTTGTTTCTTTGGAAAGTCAAAACAGAGGTCACTTTGTAAAGGTGAGTCATGAAGCAAAAGTGAGTAGTGAAGGCCGTCCGTATGGGCCATACGAGAATCTAACCATTTTTTGCAATCTTTTTTATACAATCTTATTTTATATATTTTTTTTAGTACGTATGTTTGTCACTTAACTCCTCCTAAACGGCTAGACCGAAGTGAAAGTAATTTAATTTTGTGTGTATATTTAACTGTCTCTCAATGGTTTGAAAGTAGAATTGGGCCAGGTAGATGGTGTTGCAATCAGGTCTTAATTTTTGTTCTGACAAATTACCTCACTATGCCATCGGTCCGCCTTGCGGGAGGGCTTCCAACGGCAACGCTGCGATTTCTTTTCTTTCGATTCTAACAATAGTTTGCCATTGCCTATGTCCAACATTGGACGTCCTACGGCCGAAATTACTTTCCTTTAAAAAATAAACAATGTAAATAAGCGCAATATAAAGGAAATTCATTCATAATTTATTTGAATATTGATGATATTTTGTATTAATTCTTGAATCACTCATGTATATTTAAACGACCTGTACACAGTGTGAGAGTAATTTATTCGTTACCTATCAATAAAGTTCTCCTATTTTATTTTAACTTCATTCATATTCATGATTGCTGAATATCAATTTTTCCACGTGTTTTACGATATTTTATTCATTTAAGCGTGCATGAGTCATAATTAAGTGTTAATTTATTTATTACTCGTGTTACAAAATGTATAATAACCTCAAAAATGACTACTGCATCAGGTATCTATACCTACTGCATCTTTAGTAAGTTGTCATCATGTGCAAAATTCCTATTGCAGTACAAAAATTAAACTTCTAACTCTTAACGGGACGTTTATGTCCCCCCTCTCAATGGAATCAAAATTAATATGGTAAAGCTCGTTGGTCTAGAATCCTTTGGTATGAAGTAAGGTCTTATAGCACAAATAGAAAAAAAAATGAAAACTGCAGTTACGTCAAAAAAAAAAACTTTTTGACCATTCGAAAAAAAATAACCGTTTTCATCTTATTCTTAACTTACATAATATGACAATAAAAAATAAACAGGGCTCATAAAAGTTTAAATACAACCGTTTTTTTTTAAATCTTGTTAGTGATCCTAAGTTTTCGGCTACTTTTTTTTTGGTTTTACCCGTGAGAACCTGTAATTAGCTTAATGTCTTATATACAATTGTTATCCATTTTTACAATAGCTGTTACTCTACGATTAAAGAAACAAATAAATACATAAGGTTTGCTGTAAGGAAACCTAATTGTGTGTGTGCGCTAAGCTCTCTTGTGAACATCAGCTCATCATCATCAGCCTTTTTTTAATGTTCCCACTGCTGGGACCCAGGCCTCCTCTCTAGGAAAGGGAATGGGCCATAATCCAACACGCGGGCCCAGTGCGGATTGGTGGATGTCACATGTCTTCGTATTTTTGGTTCTAGGACATGCCTGGTGAAGGAAAACATCGTGAGGAACATCAGCTATCCCGATATAAATTGTTTTGTGTACAATAAATCTACACTAATATAATAAAAAGGTAAAGTTTGTTTTTTTGTTTCTTTGTTTTTTTGTTTGTAGGAGGTAATCTCTGAAACTACTGGTCCGATTGGAAAGATTTTAGCAACAATAGAAAGCTGCTTTACCACTGAGTGACATAGACTATATATTATGTACGCGGGCGAAGCCGCTGACAAAAGCTAGTAAAAGAATAAAATGTTTATTTAAAGAAATAGAAATCATATTAAGTATGTATTTTTACACAAATCCATTCACACGTTCTTTAGAAGTTTTGATTAATTCATTTTTTTGTTCCATTTCGATGTACATTGGTTTTATTTAAAAAGGGGTAGTCGCAGGATCTTGACAGCCACTGCAAAGCTTAAAAAAAAAAATACCAAGTGTAAGTCGGAATCGCACATAAAGAGTTCCGTAGTACAATATTACTATCGATCGAGTATAAAATGGCCAAAAATCACGTTTTATACCCCCTTAATTATTTATTTTGGTTTTAATTTAATGATTTATTATAGTGTTTTTTTTTTTAAGAGAATGTACAACTAAATATTGGGTTAATATTTCAAGTGTCTAACTATTGCCATTATTAATATCGAGTAAGAAAAAATATTGTGTGGGAGCCAAACTTAAATATTTATTTTATTCTGTTTTTATTATTTATTGCGGAATAAAAAACACCGTCTTAGCAATTTTTAACTGTCCAGCTATCACGGTTCATGAGATACCGTGACTGACAGAAAGATATTGAAATCATAGCAATAGAGTACCGTTTAAAAAATAAATACATTGCCGAGTACGAAGAATTTTAAAGAACCAGCCAGTACTTACCATAAATTCTATTTTTTTTTTGTTATTTAAATAATCCATTTACACACTCAATGTAATTAACTATAATAACAGTTCATGAGATACAAAAAGATGGACGGACACGGAGGCTCAGTAATAAGATCCCGTTGGTTACCTACGGAACTCTAATAATAAAAATAAAACCTAAAAAACGAAACAACCGTTTAGTACTAGGTTTATTTCGCCACCCCTTCGTGTACACACGGCATTATAGCTGTACCGCTGTACGGTATTAAAATAAAAAGAAAACAAACAATGCAAGCCCCGTCGGAGGTCTAACGTTGTATTTACATAAAACCACTAAAGCATTAAACACTAATCGTATTAGCATTTAAAAAGCTGCTCACAAAATGTTCTTAAAATAATAACGAAACATTTACAAACAAATTTTGCGCTGGTGGTAACTAAAAAACACGTTTTTAATAACGCGTTGTTTTATACGATATCATTATGTAGGTAATTATCAACATCATTTTATGAAGCTGATATTTACGAACCGGTAAGTTGAAATATTGTAATTACATTATATTAACACAAAACATATACTAATCAAAATCAACATACCTTAACTGCACAGACCGATAACACACAAAATCAATGTCCAAATCACTCTACGAATTGATAATTCTCAATTATAACATTCGAATGAATTATTATATTTGCGTAATCGTAGCAACAGCTATCTAAATCGCGTTTTTAATTGATAACACACGAGCTCTTTCCATAATATCTCAACCTCAACTGGATCTATGACATCGTGTTATTATAATTAAGTAGGTATTTTATACATAAACTTATGTACGTAAGTTTGTTCACACGCCTCAGACGTAGTATGAACTTTAGCCGACGCAAACGTTATTGTATTTTTAATGAAGATTAATTTAGATTTGACTTTGCAAAAGATAATTGTAAGCACCTACTGCAGACTCTATATTTAATAGTTTTTGTTTTTTAATCTTATAAATATATCTAAATAACTTTGTTGTTTCATTTGTACAGACGTAAGTATGTACTTGCTGACCTTGCAAAATTTTTTACTGTCGCTCTTTCCATATATTATTACCTATGTATATTTTTACGAAATTTATTTGGCAGTGAATTCAGTTTCAGTGAATTTAAAAAATAATGAAAAATTAAGTTTATTTTTACTTATTTTTGTTTATTTTAAGAAAGTGGGTGCCCATCACTCGAGGGGATAATGTCATCTTATAAAGGGTTTCATACCCAAAGGGTAAAAGAGCTCTATTACTAAGATTCCGCTGTCCTTCCGTCTGTCTATCTCTCTATCCGTCTGTCTCATAAACCATGGTAGCTATACCCATACAGTTGCAATTTTCACAGACGACGTATTTCTGTTTTGCCGCTTTAACAACAAACACATACTAAAGAAAAAATTATACTTAACAATACTTATTTCGACTAAAATTATATATTTTTTTTCTTTAATAATTTATTTCCCACACAACAAACGTGATTTTTTTTGCCATTATTTGTTACGAACGGTACGGAACCCTTTGTGTGCAAGTCCGACTCCGTCATAGGCCAGTTTTTTATTCATGACGATAGCTGTCGACCGCGGCTTTACCTGCGCCTTTGGTTACTACGCCGCTCCCGTAGGATGTAGGTGTTATCTATACATATAATAAAACAGTAACGAAAGAAAAACTGTACATTGAGAATTTTCTGGGAAAAATAAGTGGCTTTTGTTAGAAAAACGTAACTGATGACAAAAAGTGACTTTTTAGAATTTTTGTCTGTTTGTCTGTTTTTCTGTGCCTATGGTATGGGTTGGCGCCAAAACTACTGGATAGATTGAATTGAAATTCAGCAAAAATGTTTCTTGTAAACCAAGGAAGGCTTTAGGCTACATATTATCACGACGTAAGTTATGGGAGGTAAGCAATATTGAATTTAAATGGTGCAATGAATGCATGGGGGTAACATTTTTTTCCGTGAGCCGATCGACTCAAAACTTAGCACAAACATTACCCTAAATTAGTTATCAAGGATGCTATATTTATTTTTTCAGTAGTACCCCCAGTGCAAGATTTAGGGGATGTTAAAGTTTGTATGGGAGAATCTTATTCCTTGGGTTAATTAACTTGAAACTTGGCACGTAAACTTATTTAGGTAAATAATGAAGATTCCCATTATTCATTTTTCAAAACTACGTAATTTGAGCAAAGAAACATAATTTAATGAATATTAGTAGTATAAACACATATTTAAAAACGCGCCATCTATGAGATTACACAAAAATCAAATCAAGTTACATTTTGACACTTTTTGGAAATTAATAATTTAAATTTGACCATGTTAGCAAGGTTAGCAGTTAGTTATTCTTAAAATTCATAGATGGAAATGCGCATTTTCTTCATAAAAGTCGTATCGTATAATTCGTTTTGACAAATTTAAGTTCCAAAAAACCCTCAAAATCTCACGACATAGGTCGTGTTCAAGATTTAATAGTCTCTTACTGCGCGGTCGAATTTACTCACAACTGGGAATTAGAAATGAAAAAAAAAAACAAGCCCAAACAGAGCAAATGTTACTTATTTATTTTTAGGGAAATACCTATCTTAGGTAGTGTTTGGTTCGTTTTACGAAAAAATATGGGTTAATATTTAATACATAATTTAAAAAAAATAGATCATCTCTTTAATGGTGAAACGGCGTTCTCCATGTTTATATGAAATATCTTATTCTTATTCCAACGGTCTAACGGATTTATTTTGCAACGCAACCTAATCTTAAATAACGTTTCAATGTTATTTATATACGTACAACGACATCTACTGACTCAAATTAGTACAAACGAAAACATTACATTAACAAAATAATATTATTTTTACCTTTCGACTACCGTAATTACAGACACAATTAAACGACAACAGTTGTATGGAAATTTGTGTCCTCTTGGGACTTAACTAAAGAGTTTTACGAATAATCTATACATATAGGTAATTATTATAAAATCGTGGGAAAGTCAAAACTGTTCATTAAATATATTTTTTTAAAGAATACTTGGGAAGTGATCTACAATCGATATCGAAACCAAAAATATAGTTTTTAGAATTTTTGTCTGTTTGTCTGTATGTATGTCCAGGCTAAACTCAAAAACTTGCTTGGATACTTATATATTTATATATAAACATACTGCATGAGTTATCTTTAAATTTTGCTTGAATAAAGGATGGGCCAACATATAGGCTACATATTATCATGCTATCACCTACGGAGGAGGAGTTGTGAATACTTATTTTTCTTACGCATTCTGTGACAGTGTTTAATCTAACGACGCATATTTAAATGTTGTTTTTGAGTAAGCCATGCTATTATCTGGCTTTACACTATAAATAGGTACTACGAGCTACGCCATTTAAGAAACTTGGGCAGAGAAACATAGATTAATGTAGTAGCATATAGAAAATTTTAAAACAGTGCCATCTATTTGATTTCATAAAAATCAATTTCTTCCTAAACTATCTACTATCTATTATCGTATATATCTACTACTATCGTATATTATTTATTTTTTATTATAAGCTTTATTGTACACATCATAATGTGGACAGGATATACAAATACAAAATCGCACAGGGCAATATATAGGGCAGGGTATAGTTCGTTTTGAAAAATTCAAGTTCCAAAAAACCCTCAAAATCTTGAGCAGAGTTGAGCAAGACTATTAAAAAAATGCGGTGTTAAATATTACAAAAAAGTTATGTTCATTGAAATATCGCCATCATCTGTCTGAAGATTTTCTGCGAGCTTTGAGGCGTGCTACTTGAGACGATGTCGATGTAACTGATGATCTTGTACTGAACACCTGTCTCAGTTCACTTCAAGATGTGGACATTTTTATCGGCGGCAATCCACTGATCTAATATGGATTACTAGCTCCCCAATCATCACCGCATCAAGACTATGGAAATCGAGAGTATAACGCTGAGACAAAGTTCTCTTCAGAGCAAAAACAGATTTATGACACCGTCCTGGAAAGCGTTGTACAAAACCAGGGCAAAATGTTTTTCTTGGGTTGCTCCTGTTGGAACAGGAAAAACATGGCATACTTGCAGAGGTCAGGAGACCAGGCAATATTGCTATTGCTGTCGCGTCGTTGGGAATCACTGCCACACTGCTTCCAGGTGGCAAGACAGCACATGCCATGTTCAAATTCCCATCGATTAAGAGAGCATCCAAACGCCTGTTTGTGGTGTGTCACGTAACAGCGATAAGGGACATGTGATTAACGATTGCTCTTTGATCGTATGGGATGAGCGTACGATGGCCAATAGGAAGGCAGTTGAGGCCGAGGACAGAACCCTGCATGACATCCTCGGGAACGAACATTTGATGGGTGGTGTCACAGTTTGTTAAGTGGAGATTTCGGGAAAACGCTTCCCGTTTGCTACGTTAAAACCTTGGCTTCGACCCTGCTGGGCTCCTACAGTTGCTGCCGACTGCTTGAGGCGCAGGAAACAGTGCGCGCCGTCGACGGCTTAGGCCCGGTCCCGACGGTTATCGAATGGGTGAACAGAGAACTACCCATTGCTCGGCGGTCGCAAGCCCACGCCTAATGTGGCCGGAAATCGGGATTGGAGACACGGCGGCGGTAGCTGCGGCTTGAGCGCCTTTGCTTTTGCCTGATGCAGTCGACCCCCTTTTTTAGCCGCTAGCATTACTGCTTCGCAGAAGGAGGCGACCGCCTGCCACTCTTCTTCGCTCCGGATCATGGCCTCTGCCAAAGTCCGCTGCAAGTCAAAGCCCACTGCGAGATAAGTGGACAAGTGGAGTTCCTCTCGATAAAGCTTTAGCCAGCTTAGAAGAATTCATTCGCTGTGTGTACGTGTGTACGGGGACAATAGTCGTTTACCGCACCAGCAGAATTTCTTAGGTGTGTGAGCGGGTCATTTAAACGTCCAAAAATGATCAGGCTGCAACAATTAACGAATACATTCTCTCGGAAATTGAGGGAAATGCAGTGATCTATACCACAATAAACACTGTCGCCGAGTACGATGATGCCACACATTATCCCGTGGAATTTTTGAACTCCCAGCCAGCAAGTGGACTTCAAGCGCATACCATCAAGCTGAAAGTCGGAGTCCCTATTATGCATTTTTGGAACCTATCTCCTCCAAAGTGGTGAGGAAACTGTGAATGTCTTAGAACCAAAAATTCGAAGACATTATTGTGTCATCCACCAAACCGTATTGGACTCGCGTGGTGGATTATGGCCCATTCCTTGGTCCGTGTCCCAGCAGCGGGAACTTTATAAGGCTGATGCAATGCTATTTTAAAAGTTGTTTACTTATAATGCTATACCATCTGATATACACTGATCATACACTGCCATCTTAGGTTTTTTTGGTGCTATAGAGCCTTCACGCAGACAACGTCGCGGGCAGCAGCTAGTGTATAATAATTCCGTAAATAAATACTTAATAAGTATTTATTTACGGAATTATTATTGTACTTCCGCCAAATCATATTTTAATCTATATAAAAATTGACTCTGACCTAAAATAAAACAAAAGAAACTGTGCACTAGCTTCTTACGTTTTACAAGTGCCCATCTAGGCATATGTGAAATAAAAAGATTTTGACTTTAAAAAAAAAGGAACTTAAGAAAATTCGAATTTCGCGGGCTGTCCTAGAGAACAAACGTGGACTTCTTGTAGGTTTAAAAAAAAAAGAAACCATCAATTGTTTGTAACGTAACAATGCACGTATATAAAGTCTATTTTTACAAAGCATGGCTAGGCTGACAGCAGGACCAAAATATGAACGTATACGATGAGAGAAAGGGATAGATAGCTACACTGTTTCATGAATCGGACAGCTGTCACCCGCACCATCATATAGCAATTATAGTGTAGTTTCCATAATTTTATAATTGCCTATGAAGTCTTACTTATAATATTATGAAATAAAAATAGGTTGCATTAAACCGACTTCTTTTATTAAGTTCAAGTTTTATTTATAAATTTGAAAAATGTTCGTGATTGCTACGAACTAAGAAACGTTTCTGAAAAATGATAGCAACACAATACTGGTTTATTTCGCCCTTGGGTGAAGTGGGAGATCGTGTCAGACGTTTACTGACTAAAATCCTTTCACACCAGGACCGAATCTTCCTTTCAAAAGCAAACCACCACGACAGTGGTTGAAGTTCCTTGAACATCATTCCGAAAAATGGATGAATTACTTATTCTATCCTTATAATACGACTAAGCGTAGGGTTAGTTACCTAAACTCTTGAGTGCCAAGCGAAAGCGTTCGCACACCTATTGTCTTTCTGATATGTCTCTAATTACGGTATTGAAAAGATTTAAAAAGGCCAGGAGGCCTGATACATCGTCGCAATACAAGACATACGGCGATGCCCCTCCGGTACATAAAAAGTTATGGACGGCGAACTACCCATTATACCCGACGGTCTGACTTCAGGGCGTCTCCGATGGAGGTCAGTGCTACAACGACTAGAGCAATGCAAGAGTGACTAGGCCACTTCTAGCGTAATCCATCTACTACTATATCGTCGCTTACTGTCAAGTCAAACGTGAGCCTAACTATAATAGACGAAAATGTGATAGACCTTCATAATACAGAAGGTCTTGATAATTAAGTCTTATTCAGCAAAAGTGACCTTATAATTTAATTGACGTCATAATGAAAAAATTACATGAAGAATAATGCACATGAATTACAGTGAATTACAGGATCAGTTTCATTGTATTATGCGTTCCAAATAAGAACAGGAAAGTCAATAACCTCGAGCTGTCAAATTTTGAGTGAAAAGTACGGTTTGCAAAAAAATCTTATTTGCGTATCAATAAAAAGTTCTTTTTTGCTTTTTATTACTAAATTTTAGTTAATTCTAGTTGAAGTAAAAACGTTAGGGTTTAATATAAATTTACCAAATATATTGTTTTAAATCATAAATAGTTTACAAAAAGAACTATTTTCTTTCTTATTTTCATTGTTAGAAACAATTCGCCTTTTTTTCTATTTACCACTACTCAGACACATCACGCAGTGAAACAGAGATAAACAAAATTGAAAAATTGTATTCTGATTAAACTTTTTTCATCACGATTCGTACGTAAATTTTTTTTTAAACATCTTTTTTTGTTCACTCTACCTAATTTCTTCGATTTGACAGTTCGACGTGACGTCACAACATTGCCATCGATCCTATTCTCATTTGGAACGTGTTATAAGTAGTTTAATAGATTTATGAGCACTTGCATAGCTAAACCGTCACGCGTTATAGGCAGATGCATACTAAGTACCGTACACTCGCATTCCGCCGATGAACGTCGTCAGTAAGTATACGATGCAGTCCCATATAGTTCGTTTTTTATTCCTAGACTACGATTTGACAACGTAAAATGTCAAACTCCAGAAAATTGAGAACATTTATTTCTAGAGTGTGACATTCTAAGTTGTCAAATCGTAGTCTAGAGTTAAAAAACGAACTATAGTGCAAAGTTGACAGCAAATAAAAGGAAAATTTTGACATTTGTGATTTGACTACCTATCGGCCTACCCGGTGTGGTGTAGGTACTATTTAAATAATTATTTGGGTTCAGTGTAGTAATAGTTATTTTAATAGTTAGCTACACGTGCCGGTCAGGCCGCTGTCGAAGTAGTCAAAATACAAATGTCAGAACGGGTCTTTTATTTTTTGTCTACTTTTACTTTGTATTTTTTTTAATAGAGGAAAACTCTTTACTTTTCTTCTCTTCATCATCAGACCTTATGGTAACGCAAACACCCTTGGAATCAATACCTACACTTTTACAACCTATACTTTTATACAAGTAATTTTTTGCTATTATAATCTTAATTCCCGGAATCCATGATATTTTTAGATATTCCAAAATCATCCCACCTATTCAAAATGTCAAGCCAATATCTATCCATGTCTTCCAGTTCAGTGAGCAGAACAACAACAGCATAGGTAGGTGTTGGGGATGCGGATGGTGGTAATAAGTACAATGCGTTCCAAATGAGCATAGGATCGATTGTCACGTTGTGACGTCACGATTTACTGTCAAATTGAGGCAAGATATTTTTAAAATTCAGTTTATTTACAAAAATATTTAAGAACTGTGAACGAAAAAAGCTTAAATAATCAGAATTTTCTATTTTACTGTACTTTAAGTTATTAATTTTTACCAAAATTTCTTCGATTTGACAGTATGACGTGACGTCACAACATGACAATCAATCCTATTCTTATTCGGAACGCATTGTTATGATATCAACACAATTTTAACCGCCAAGCATACCAAACTAAGGGTCTTTGAAAGGTTTTTTAGAAATTACCTATAATTAGGGTAATAGGTTAAATACCTAAATAAAACAAAATTATAATTTCGAAATTACATAGACATTTTTTTTTATCAAATTTAATATATTTACCTTAAATACCTAAATAAAACAAAATTATAATTTCGAAATTACATAGACATTTTTTTTTATCAAATCTATATATATAAAAATCAATGCCACTTTTCGTTGTAATTCCATAACTCAAGAACGGCTGGACCGATTTGGCTGATTTTGGTCTTGAAATATTCGTGATAGTTCAGGGAAGGTTTAAACGGTGAGAACGAAAAAAAAAAATAGGCGAAACGAAGTTTGCCGGGACAGCTAGAACCGATTTAGCTGAAAATTGGCAGGGAGGTAGTTTAGAGCCAGAAGAGTGACATAGGATACATTTTTTTTTTTTTTTTTAGAGTAGGGTAGAGTAGGGTAGAGTAGGGTAGAGTAGGGTAGAGTAGGGTAGAGTAGGGTAAAGTAGAATAATCTGTTGCCGGGAGCGAAGCCGCGGGCAAAAGCTAGTTTAATATATATATTTACCATATATACCTACCATACAAATTACCATCGGCCGTTTATTATACGAATATCATTTAAATTTTTAGAGTAGGGTAGAGTAGGGTAGAGTAGGGTAGAGTAGGGTAGAGTAGGGTAGAGTAGGGTAGAGTAGGGTAAAGTAGAATAATCTGTTGCCGGGAGCGAAGCCGCGGGCAAAAGCTAGTTTAATATATATATTTACCATATATACCTACCATACAAATTACCATCGGCCGTTTATTATACGAATATCATTTAAATATTTAACAATTACAATATTTATGTATTTTTAATTTTTGTTTGTTTTAATCCAGTACTAAACCTACAAGTTCAACTGTATCAAACGAAGATTTTGTTTTGCACACAAACAGTTATATTTCTAATATTCTAATTCCTTGGGTTGAAATCGAACACTTGCTATTCCAATTTACTTCCGACATCGGCCAGAATAGGCGACATTTACAAAAAAAAAAAAATTTATCAAAACTCAATCTGACAAAATATAAATTCACAGATAAAGAATTTTTTATTGTGAACGCAACTTATTACCGAAACGTCAAAATCAACACATGCACAAACTTCATTCCAGTAGATCTATTCAAACATCAGTTTTTATGACACATTTGTACACAGTGTTCGTAAAAGTGGTGTAAATTATATGAGAAATTGAAACACTGTGTTCCACAGAGTATGAATAGTTGGAAAACTTCTATTCCAAACAATTTGTTCACGAAATACCAACATAATAGATCAAAATTAGACGTATCCTCAGTAATATGGATTGCAGTACCTAGTAAAGCAAATGTAGTGTATAGGATACAAAAGTTAATGATTTTGTACGTATATTATTAGTATATTAATTGATTCATGTGAACACTTATAAAATATCAACGATTTAAAATTAATATTTGTGTCGAAAAAAGAGACAACCTCACCAGTTAGAAGAGTAAGACCAAGCGCCACATTGCCAATGACGCCCAGTATCGCGGAATGTCCGTGCGTTAGGTTGGCAGCTCTGTTTTTAGTTCACCATCGCGACCGCAACGCAGCGTTGGCGTCGTGTAACACCTTTCATTGTATTGACTATTGACTGATTCTGAACACAGAGAATAATGTATAAAGTTAATTTATCGTATTATTGTCTTAGTTCTTGTTAAAATATATAGTAGTATGTTTTAGTTTAAGTGGAATAATGCCTCCGTTTACGTGAATGTGAAAGAAAGCAGCCCGTGGAGTGCTACGCGGCCATTTTACTTGCAATGCGGCAACGGTGTACGATCCGCCATTGGAAACGGCCAGTGTCTTTTTCTGTGTCCAAGATTTGTATTTCGTTGAATAACGCGGCGTAGAAACAACGGATAACCATGTGTGATAAAAGTGTAGTGCGGACTTTAGTGTAGTGAAGCACGGTGGTCGGGTGTTTCGAATAATGTGTGAACGATGGAAAACGAAGTGAAGCAGCGCAATCAGAGAAACAGGCGAAGGGAGCGGGCACAGCGCATGCAAGCACAGCGAGAGAGCAAAGTTAAGGATGGAGACAGCGGCGAGGACGAGTCTCCTACGAGAGAGAAGCCGCCTCGTCCTCCTGCCCGGAGGAAGAAGTCGCGGGAGCCGCTGGGAGAGGAGGATATCATCGATGGTTTCGCCATAATGGCATTTCGCACATATGAAGATCTCGAGGTGAGTACATAACGAATTGTAAAGCTTTGTGCCGTGTTATGAAAACTGATATCTTTGATAACAAAGTGAGAAGCAGTAGAATGTATATTTTCAGATATTTTCTTGCGTTTTACCTTTATGGGCTAATTAAATATTGCAAAGAGCCACTAAAGGTTGTTTACATTTGCATAATAACCTACAACCTTGCAATTATCATCTATATGTCTATGTCAAATTTTGGATAATTATCTGGTAACGTGATGACGACATCTATTGTCGTCATGCAATTGCTGCCACCAAGTATGGTTGAGTTTTCTTATAAACAATTAGCAAAATAAAGGCAAAACAGAACAAATAAGTCTACTAGGATATTCAGTCTTCTTGTATCCCATTATAAAAAACAGCGCTCTGTAATCGCTTTGGACGTCGCCTCGGAAGTGCATTGACCCAACGAATGAACCCTGCGTGTAAAAAGTAGATAGTGAAATTTACTTGTTATTTACGTAAATGAAACTAGGTCTTTTTATACGTGGATAAAAATAAAACCTGTATTCATGGAGTGTTGTATTATCTATACGAGTATTTAGCTGTTATGTATTATGTCGTGAGCAGCTGACTGTCGACGGGCGCGCCTGTCGGGTCGTGGAGCGCCGTGTTCGGTAAGCGAGGTGCAACCGCGGTCTCCCACAAAGTGTAAATTTGGTCTAAGTGGCTTTCGCTCGTTTGTGCTCATTTATCGCGCCGTCCTCGAATGGCAATATGTTGTGTACGTTGAAGTCTCGTATGTGCACAATAAAACTACATTCCCCGCTATCGTTTTAAATTATGGCGACAGGCTTGCCGTTTGTGGCTCGTTGGAGCGGCGCGCGCGTATATTATAGGCCTGAACAGGTTCCTTTGCTCCTATTTAATTCACCACATGTGGTGTGCAATGCTTATGCAATTTCTACTTACAATGGCTGAGGCTAATTTGAGACTAGACCCGTACGACTTTTGATTACCTAGGTACCTACATGACATTGTGTACCTTTAATAGTAACAGGCAGGCACTACTGTACCTACTAAAGTAATTTTTATAGGTACATTGACATGGAAAACAAATTAATGTTCACCTCTGATTGATACTAAGGCATAATGACTTACCAATTAGAAATGACGTGTTCGTAGGTAAATAATACGTCTTATTAATGCTATAATATGTTTAGACAACAAAAAGTAAATTCTTAATCATTATATCAATAAGTACCGATCACATTTAGGTACCTAGACGTATGTAATACATATGTAATTGACAATTTAATCGGGTATTAATTTATTACTCACGAATTATACCTACAATGCCATGTTAAGACGTGGTTTTCCGTGACATTTACTTATTTCATGTTAATTATGTAACACAGCCATAACTAGGTAGGAATGTAACAAGTATGTTGAAAGAAGTAGACTGTGAGTACACTAAGAACCTAGGTAAATAAACTTAACAAAGTAGGTAGGTTGTATTGTTGAGCACCGCATGTTCAATGTGATTATAAAACCGTGTTTATACGCTATACTCGCAAAACCAATTCATTTATTTACGAATTCATACAATAAGTAGTCGCACGATAACGTCTTGAAACTAAAAATAAGTACTTAAAACTTAATTTGTTTTCAGCTTTGGAGTGTTAGAAGTGGTCGTAAACTGTAATAAGACAGTTTTCACGATAACAATATTGTAATAACAGTATATTAAAGTTATTGCATCTCTTGGGTCTTTTGGACCAAACTTAATTCCGAACGAGCGCCCGACGCGACGAATACACAAAGGTTGAAATGAAACATTATCGCTTACATGTTTTGTTAATTTTGTGGCTGTAGCGTATTCATAGTAGCATTTCAATCAGTCGTAAGCACTTACTGCATATGTACCTACTTCATAATGTACGTAGTCCAGCACTACACGTTTAAAGATATTTGTTACATTGTAATAAACCGCCATTTTAAATGCATTCTGAAGAAAATTCAAGAATTTAATAAGGAGTTATCATTATCAGACGAAATCGCATGAATTGATACAATATCGTTATGATAATAAATATTTAATTTGTCGTATTAAAGTTATCGACTTGACATCTATTGATAGGGTTCAATCATTTGAAATGTTTGTTGCAATTGCATATAAATACGATGTAGTTAAAATGCGTTTTAAATGGGTAGGGCAATATTTAAACTAACGCGTAATATTATATTAAACTCTTGCTTATATTAAACGCCGACATTCGCACACCTATTGTGTCTAATTAAGGTATTGAAAACGTTAAAAAAGGTTGTCTTTAAAAAATCGTTTTAGCGATAAAACCGCTCATTGTAACAACCTTACTTTATTTTCAGCTCCTTCTGTAATGGTTTTTATGGTGTACTTACAATAAAGAATATATCTATCTATTAAGAATCATTCTACCTAGGTAGGCAATTGTCATTTCTAACTTTAAATCTTAGCTATGGTAAATCGAAGTACAGTTAATCGGATAAAAACACAGTCAAGCGTGACGATGTCGTCTGACGCCTGTTGAGCGACGATCGACTCTTGAATATCAACAATTACCTTGGAATCAACTTAATCTTTTCCCACGGTATAGGTACAACAAATTGCTACGAAATTTTATATAAAAAGATTGATTTATTTTTAACGAATTCCCATTTCGTTATTGTTATCGTAAACAATAAGTTTGAATAGTCAGTAATTACCAATAGATTTTGAGCCTTCTTGAAAACGAAAGTCACGAATTGGATTTCAATACGACTCGCTTCGAAAATACAGGATAATACCTATCTTCATTGTGGTTTTTGTAAGGTACATTCAAACGAGTTTCTTGAACTCTACAATAAAAGTGACCAAAGGCACACTATACTTAGACAACCTGTAATTTAATTAGTTTTTAACTGACAGCAAAAAAAGAGGAGTGTTTTATTTTCGTTGTATTTTTAAATTGAACGTTTTTATTTTAAGTTTCAAGTACTTCTATTGAATAATAAAATACCTGCCTGATAATTTTGACTCGGAATAACATTGAACTGATTTTACATACAATTAAAATACCTACATTGGTGTCGTTTATTTACCTTATAGTGGCCTGTAAAATACACAAAATAAACACTTGTTTTACACGAATACCGAGAAAATCATAAAAAAACCATAACGATATAAGAAGTCACCATTAACACACTAAAAAAGTACCTCTGACTGTTATCTTGATATTTCGGCGCACAAAGAAGATGAGAAAACATTCTTCAATATCTAAATAAATATAAAATAAATGTTTAAAAACTAATTTGAAAAGTTTGACAAGGTCCATCGACCTGATAAGCGATCGAGAAAAATTTGATGTGGCATGAAGAAGTTAGCGAGCGTGAAATATCGTAGACATCGATTTTGCGAGGGAAACCTGCCTAGAATTAATTTACTTGGCAATTTTATATTGAATATCGTTTAAAACTTTATAAAAACATCATTTATTTTAGTATCACGTCTAACGCTAAATTTACACGCGTTAGTTTTACATGTTCAAAACAAATGTTAATGACTCGAATTCATGCGTGTTTATGAGTATTTTTACACAAATTCAATATTCAAAAGGATGTTTACAGAATGTACAAGTCACGTTTAAACTCGACAAAATGCTTTTACGTGGCAATCACGACGGTATTACTGCAAACTCTTAGTAAACCACCAAGTAATAAACGTTAATATTGCTAATCTGCGAGAATTTTGCCACAGAGCTGACAAAGGGATTTGCCTACCTACCTAATTTGTGTAGTAATTAGTTTTCTTCATCGTTATCTTTTAGCTTTCTTTAAGTGGTACTCATAATCATAATTAGGTCAAACTGGCGTATTTAATTAATTCATTTTCTACCTGAAGTCAGGGAAATAACCCATTATCACAAAATACTGTTTAGTGTTTATTGCTTTAGATTGCATTTCAAAGAACGCGTTAAGCCCCACGTGGGCGACACAATAAAATGCGATAAAAGGATAATAAGTTAAACGCACGAATCGTGTTGAACTTCGATAAGTCAACAATATTTAAAAAAAAATCAATATCGTTCGCCTTAAGAGGACAAGCCACAACGGCCGGGAGCACCGATGTCTCGGCGACACCGACACCCCTTTGACCCATCCCCTTGTAGTATCCTCCAGAGCACAATGTTAGCACGTTGCGACATAAATACTTACCTGAGTAAACTTTAAACTACATCGTTTCTCTTTTATTGCTACTCAATGAAACCACGTTTTAGCTTTTATTTAGGCCAATTTGATTACTGATTCGAGTGCACAGCATGGTGATGTAAGATTATTAGCTATGTTTGTACTTTGTAGCCAGCCGAATAGCTATGTTGTGTAGGCAATGAATAGGCTGCTTAGTTTCGTAAACATGGCCTGCCCATTCATACTTTATACCTAGCATGCATTGCTATCTGTTGAAATAGCAAACTGTGTTGTAATTTAAAGCTTGTTTAGTCCACTAACATTTACACATTATTTTTTTTTCTAAAATAATATAACACGTTGGCCTCGTAAATATTCAGAAGAGTACAGATTTTATCGTAGGTAGCTACTTAACGCGACAGTAGGTGGGCAGTAAATTGTACAAATTGAGCGGTACCGACGATGACCCGCCGGAGCGGGAATTCTCGACCTTGACCGTACTTGAACAGATAATGTGTTGATTGTTACTAGATACTTGACCTGTAATAGAGAAGGCAAATAATATCATTCCATAATATCACGTCAGTTATGATATTTATTTATGTCACAGACAAAGACAAGAAGTTGATGTAAAACTTTCATTGAAGGCAATTTGATAAATTAAATCTAAATGTAAGTAGACAGACTGTCGTGACTAATCTTCGTCCTACTAAGATAATAAAGTCGAAAAATGCAAATTTGATTATTGGTACTACATATTACATATTTTGATTATATCCTCTTACTCTCCGAAACTTACCGAAAACGTTATTAAAATTGTGCCTATACAATTTTAAAGTCTTTGATATCTTTAGGGTTCCATCTAAGCCTTTCGATCATAGAACTACATTTGAAGCCTTACAACCAAAAAATAATTTTTCAAATTGGTCCAAGCATGTACTAATAAATAAGGAACATACATAAAAACGTAGATTTCGACAAATCGTGAACCTGCTCTGTTTTAATTTGGTTAAAATGATGATACGAAAGATTTGGAGAAACAATAATAACTCAATAGAGAAAAATATTTGCTCCACGAAGTCATAAATTCAGTAGAAAAAGACGTTTCAATATAATGTTCCCTATTATGACGTAAATACTTGTTTACTCGTTATAATTACATATAACAATAATGTGCCAATATTCATTCACAATATAATTTTCATACTTCATTTACAATTCAATTCATAAACAATGTAGGTAGGTTCCTTTGATTATCTAGAGGTGAATCAACGCAAAGTTTACTTGAACCTTTTAACATCAAGCACTATTTATTGACAATCTGAACGTTTTGTCGTTTTATTTTTTCCTTATACTTGCCCATTCCATTAGGTAATTTCGGTACTTCCAGTAGTTCAATATTTTCTTGCAGCAGATCCCAAATCTGCCGCAACGAATCTATGTTCCCTTGATACCTACGATAACTTGTTTGACTTTTGTATAGTTTTACTTTCTATTCGTAATTGAATAAAAATATTGCTATAGCTTGATATTTTGTACGGGAATATTAGAAAGAGTTAAAATTAGGTACTCTGGAAAGCAAAAGGCAATTGTAGGTTTAGTTAGTAAAACTGACATGTCCGTTCTATCGCTCCTCAGAGGGGGAGAAGTCATTCGATGATTTCCCATCTTAATAAAAGTTTGTCTTTCTCTATGATTTGATAAAAACATTCATGTTTTAGAAAATGTTTGACTGTTCTTCGACTCATACTTAATACATTTAAATCTGCATCTGTTCAAGGATTTCAACCACATTAATCAGCTTCACATATTACAAATTGTTTTATTTATACATTCGTATTTGAATAATTGCCATTATTATAGCAGTAACTAAAAATGTTACACGATACTGCTAGCCAGAGAGAAGTCAAAGAGGTATGACAATTACGTAAAATAACAAAACTGGATACAAAGTAATTAAATATTACAATGTAGTCCATAAGTACTATAAATTCAATTTCAATTACCCATATCCGCACACATTGAAAAGGAAGAGATGACGCAAAATAAAAAATACAATTTTATGTATACATATTTTAGTTACATAGTTTTTGAAGTGCTGGTATTTTTTGCGAGCATTAATAAAACAAATATATTTTACCTTTCAACGTTCAACAGTAAATACAAACTAAAATAACGAATGAGTTTCAAAAATACGTTTACATTTCCCAGTATTTTAAAGCTATGAAAAATTTAAAATGTATTCTGAAAACGGTCGTTTCATTGTTTTCACTTTATGAAGCAAACAACACAAACAAATTGACATGTAATTTAAATGTCAGATAGTATTTTCCAAGAAACACTGAAGGTAATAAAACGAAGAAGGTTTTGAATGAAACAGATCAAAGGAAATAAAACGTCGTTCAATCCAGATTTTAATGGTAAATGTATTACCCACTCGAGAGACTCGTTATAAGATGTGCCAAGTGCCCCAAGTGGCAAGAATCGCGATGTCGGTGGAGGCTTGGAGAACGGCGCCGACGTCAGGGGATGGTCGGCGGCGGGCGGCTGCGGGGCGGTCGCGACGTATCTCGGCGATCTGCCCGCGATCGACCCACCAGCCTCTCGGCCATCGCGATCTAATAGTCTGAAGAGAGTCGCAAGAGCCAATGTGAATATGTCGCTCTGGCTGCCGCTACTTGTGATGCTACTTGACTACGTCGAGTACCGCTCTCAGGGCTCCCTTATCAGATTTAGCGCTTTATATGCATAACTTTCTCGCTATTTCTAATTTGTAAACTTACGACGTCTTCTAATAGAACCACTCGAACTAAAGTAGCTATCTTGATTAGTACACATAATAAACCTCTGTATACCTATAAGTCATTGTGTAAGTAGTTTCTCAATTACTTCATAATATTCTGCTTGGTTACGTTAAGACTTTCCTATATCATTTTAACAATAGAACGGTGCTGCTTTGTGTTCAAAGCTTTGCTTGGCTTTTGTAAGCACAATAATATGTTCATGAGTTCGGTCTCACAACATCAATTAATTATAACAACGAATAACTACATTATAAATGTGTATTTCATAAACTGTTATACATAGCTGAAATGTGAATTTCTCTTCGTGGCGTGGTGGCGTACAATTATTCATTCTGTTATTTATTGATTACCTACCGTGAACCGTGTATTAGCGTTGAGTGCGCGACATAATATAAACATTAGTAACATATTACTCCATTATCGCTAAATACACGTCAGCTAGAGCAAATATTTGCCGAGAAGTTGTTAGCTATGCGACGGTGTCGGTCGAGAGCGGACGTGTCTCGCTGCTCCGGCTGATTCACACTGATAAATAGTTTAAACCTCTAGATATTGCTTTTGATAATATGTATTGTAGAATTTCTTGATACTTTATTGTATCTATTGCGAAATTGTAAATACTTAGGCGAGGCATAACTGAATTCATTGAGAATTTTATCATACATTTCTCTCATCTTTACATTTCTTCTCTCATTATTTCTCTTTTAGATACGATGCCCAAGTGGGATCAAGTGATCATTCAAACTCATAACAATCAAAGCCTAAGTAATAAACAACTAGTTTCTTAGTTTTTATTAACTACATTAAACCTTCTTTTGATAATATGTATTGTAGAATTTCTAGATACTGTATTGTTTCTATTACGAAATTGTAAACACTTAGGCCAGACATAAACGAATCCATTGAAAATTTTACTGTCCAGATTTCTCTTTTTGAGACGATTCTAACTTGATCATTCAAACCCATAACAATCGAAGCCTAAGTAATAAACAACAGGTTTCTCAGTTTCTATTAACTATAATTATTTAATCTTTAAACCTAATGTCTTTTACACTTTCTATGGGAATTTATTACATTTACTTATCAGTTAACACTGCATAATAAAGTAAAAATTCAATTACAACTGCTTTATAAAACAGTGGGAATCCTATTTAAAGCAGGAAGCAAAGATTTTAATTATACCATAGCGAGTCATAAAACTCATAAAGCACGGATCTTATTAGATAGAAGTGCCACACAATATTACTTTAATACATGAAAAGTATGAAAACTAGTTCTTATTCCCTGGACACTAGAGCGTGTGGCATTTGACAAGCCAGGTAATCGGTTCGAGGCACGCGACATACATTTACAAATATTTCGATTACATCCCTTCATATTTGTTTTCACGGCGCTATTTCGCCCCATTCAATTATACAGCTATTGGGGCTTTCTGTTTCACTCGCGGCTCGATTTAAATATTCATACGTTCATTTGTTTTATGTTATTTACTAGCCGTATCTTTTACTTGTATAGTTATTTTTAGTTTGTAGAGTTATTTTTTATTGATGTTGCTTTTTTTATTTCACTTTAACGAAGTGAACCTTAAAAAGTTTTTTTTTTTCACATGGAGCGATTGCCTATCAGACCGCCAAAATCCAGTTACCGGGCTTTTTTTGAAAGGACGGCTTAGTAAATAAGGAACGGGGTGGGCTGTTTAGTCAGTAAGAGTCTGACACTGTTTCCCGCTCCGCTCAAGGGCGGGATTCTTCATTGGATGATTTTTACCTAAAAACACGATACTCCATGAATAGACTGATGGTCAGACTTTCTAACGTCTGACTACCTATAACGACGTACAAAGATCTACAAATGACAACCGGGACCAGCGGCTTTACCTGCTTTCCGAGGCACGGTTCTATAATGATGAATGAAATTTAGCTTCGCTTTCTTTGTTTTTGGCTGACCAACATTTTTTCAATTCTAAAGTGCCTGCAATTGATCTATTTGAAATATTTTGATTTTAAATTAGGAAAGAACTTATGAAATGAAAAATGTAAATACTATTTTGCTGTCCTGTTTCGAACCTCACACACAAGCCTAAATCACAATTTTTAATTATATTTTAAAATCCGTTATTCGATAACTTTAAACTGCCTATATTATTTAAACCGTCATCTTCGGTACTCATGATTCGATTACCTGCACAATGGTCGGCTACCCAATAGAAATAGTTCTTCTATTGAAAGTTTTTTGCTAAATTTTTTCTAAAGCTCCCTGCTAACCAAAAAAAGTTTTTTTTTCCCTTTTGGCTTCGACGTAATTCTTATAACAATATGATTGTTTTCTAAACATCGTTTATATCCGGTAGGCGCAGTGTGGTTTTTTTATACCTTCTGATTCTATTGTATGGCATAATTTTTTTCATTTTTTTTTCACTAATTCCCACCGAATATACTTGCTACGCAAGTTATCCTTAAAAAAAAGTGAAGTGTTCTAGATTTAAAAACAAATTTAAAGCTCGGCACAAAATAACCATGCCTAAAGTATAAATATCAGACCCAAAAGTAAATGAAAGAAGAATAATAAATTGAATGTCAGTAATTTAATTACTGTTGAACTGATTATTCGCAGTTAATTACGCGCGGTTGGCGCTGCTTGTGGATGATTTAAATTATTACTACAGATTAATTTGCTGCTGAAAATACTGTTACCTGGGGCGAGTTAATTATTTCACTATCTATAACCGTGTTGGCTCAGTGGAGGCGTTGCTGCCACCCGCTGACCTTTTACGACATTAAAACCTTTCAGTAGTTTATCTGCTTCTATTTTTGGAGCGATTTTATATTTATGCCTACAAATAACTGGCATAAACGTCAACATTGGAAATTATATCGACATTTTCATTTATATGTATTTATACTTATAATAACCAATATTCTATAAGAACATGCCTCTCCTCCAAGACCGGAGTTCATGTTATCCACAAAATTACACCTTGTTCAATCTATTAGAAAAGTGGTATAATCGTTCATTATCACGCAGCTCAGTATCTAATCCGCGCCGAGCTACCACGCCGCCGGCTTGTCTGATGACTTAATTAATGACCCGCCGTGTCGCTGTTAATTAAACAGCTCAGGCAAATTGAAGCTCATGCCTGTGCCCGCGGCTGCTACCAGATTAAAAACAAAATGCAATTTGGTGCGCACCACGCGACCCGGACTAAGTGTGATTAACGCACAAGGCCGCAAATGGCGCCAGTGAAAAAGGACGAGCTTAACAATCTGACCTTATGGAATTAAAGATTTCCCGTTCCATCCACTCTATTAACAAACTTGAATGGCAGTGACACGGTGCAACAGCTTACGTTATAATGTCGAAATATTGAAACAGTAACACTTAATCATACATAAATAATTTATTAATACATGACCGACCTGTCATGTAAATTACACGTAATTAATTTATGACAAACGTTATAGACCCGCAGTTGTTATAAACTTATGAACGATGATGATATTGTCGGTTTATTGAATTAAACCTCATTTTATTGCTGTTACACAATAGTTAATCTTGTAGTTTTTTCTAAATCAGTAAATGGCTGCATAAATAGTAATTAGTTAGAGGGCTTATAACGGTAAAGCCCGTTAAATGGCACACAGCATTGGCGACCACTCGCGCCTGTTTAGCGAGGTAATTGAGCATGTAGTGAACATTTCCAGTCTCATCTCCGAATATAATTTCGAATTTATCCAACGGAAAATAATCTGAACTGTAATTTCTACTGTGCGGATGACAGGTTATTTGTGAACACAAACAAGCGTAATTTAATAACGCTGTTAATACACAAATTACTACATAATAAAATACTGCGCGTCTGGCAATTTACTTTCAATCTTACAGATAAAATCTACAGTTTATGTAGCAAGTAAAAATTAACAACGATTAGACATTACTTTTTACTTCTTAATTAATTACTTAGTAGTTGATGAATACCTACTTAATAATAATTTATTAATTCGTATGTTGTCCAGACGTACAAACGCCATTTAAAATGAAAGTCTTCTCCATTGAAAATAAATCAAAAGCTTTAATCACGTTTAAAATCTATAGTTATTCAATGGCCGCTTCGATGTTGTCACATTAATTATATTGTAAATGTTATTAACTGATTAAACTCGAACGACTAGTTTTTGTTAAATATTCGATATGAGTCGCTTAATTAATGCAATAATATATTCATGAGCTGAACGTAACAAATTACTGTAACTGCCCATTATGATGTTATTATTTCTTTATAATGGTGGTATCAGTACTGTCACATTAGTGATTAATACGTTGTTGGTGAGGCAATTACAACAAATGACCGTTGTCGGCGAGCCGCCCGCCGAGGTGTGACCGCGCACTGGCGTAGGTAGGCGATTACCTTGCGGCCTACTGAGTTGACCGATGCTAATTATTTGACAGCGTCTTGTAAACACACAACGTGACGTTTACACAGTGTTAACATGTTAATTACTGAATCACGAGACTAGGACAGCTAATTTGTTATTGTAAAGTTTAAAAGTAGCAATACGAAAATTGTTTGGTATCAGACTCTCAGTGTAAATTGAAACTATGTTATGCTTGCGAATCTAGAATCGCGCTGCCTTTCCCACGGGGAGCAACGCCGTCGGCAGAAAAATAGCTCGCCCGATTTCTGTGAATTCGTGATAACTTTTTTTATGAGGCTGAAATGAATTGTATAAAATCTTTTGTGGAAGTCACAAAGTTCTCGAGAGAATTTTGCTTTCGTCGCAGTTCTGAAGCGATTTATTCCTTGTAAAATGTTAAGTTTATTCTCCCTTTTTTTATTATTCTATCTTGTGTTGGCGATTGAGTTTATTTTCCCGTATATTATTTTTCTTAGATGTTATCCGCGATCATAACTCAATTTAATACATGACTAGTTAAATATAACAGGTTATTCTATGAATATTCTTAACATATCTATATTTATCAGTGTTGCCGGCAGACAACAAAGTTCTCGTATTTATTTGTTTGTATTTTTACGAAGCAAATGCTACCGTAATTATGTTAAATACATCGTTAATACAAATGGTGTAAGCTATCAGGTGTGGGTGTGGCGTGGAGCGTGTAGTTTATTGTTATTATTTATTCACGTCGAGCGGTCACGGCACCACGTGTCGTCGGCGGCACGAGCCACTCTACATCATAGATACTCAACTCCTCGGTATCGCACGTCTTGTTTCCATACTACAGAAAGCTGACTAAACGCTCTCACACCAATTTACCACACTCCCTCGAGCTATTTAATCGAGGGTGAAGGGGTTACGCGTGTACTATTGTTAATTCGCTCTAAGAGCCTTGCCTTTGTGTTGTTTTGGTACAACCGTACGACTAAACTAAAGCTATTATGACTTGGCGATTTCTGGTTGAGGTTTGTAGTCTACGGCTTCTAATGTTCCTTACTGTAACAACAGACTTTAATTAAGAAAGAACTATTGCTATTCTTAATTAGTGAAGCAATAATAAGTATTCTATGAAAAACAGTTTTTCATAACAAGCTTTTATAAATCTCGCGTTATAGTACTGGTCAAGATCATCCCAAAGAGCTTAAATTAAAAACCCCTTTACAAAATTCACCCTAAACAAATATTTCAAGGTTATAAAAAAACTTGTAAAAACCCTGAATCACTTGCTTATGCACCAAATTGTAATCTAATCAGTTTTACATAATATAATGTTTGTTGCAAAAATGTAAAACATTATATCAAACAATCCCCGACCAAAACTAGATAAACAGAGATTAAAACAGTACGCAACTGTTACCGTTATGACGATGAATGATCCCTCTGATTTTTTTCTCATCAAATCAGCACCCCAACGTGATACGAGTCACCCTCGCCTGACCGGCCGATCGAATATTTCGTGTTCATTCAAAAATATGTCAGTGGGACCCTTATTGTGTCACCGCTGCCAAACATATCTCCCCTACAAATTGTTTAAACGCGGTAGCACGTGTTACTCGCACACATTTCACTTTGTGATTTCTGTATGAATAAAAAAATGATTTCAGTTTCTGTATTTACATAAGAAATCCGGCCGAGTTTACGACAAGTATTTCGTTTGTTTGCTACTCACGAGGTTATTCGTTTATCTCGTTTAGTGTTGGTGTGATGTTATTGTTATCATTGCATTTATAGATAACTAATTTAAGTGTCGTGATATGAGGTTTTGGCATTATTGCAAAATCTACAAACCGTGTGAAAGTAAATCAGGTTACAAAAATATTATCATTCTGTTTTTATTTATCTACCAATCAAACCAATATAACCGATCTAAAGCTAACTTTTAGCTTGAAGTTGAATTCGCTACGTTTGCCCACGTCGCCGTCGCCGCGTCGTAGAGAAATAAGTAGAATACCTATTTAAGATTTATGAAATCACGGATGATGTCAAATTTTCCATTTTTATACTGGGACGCGCTCAGTGGATATTTGTGATCAAAGGAAAACATGAACCTTAACCAGCCATGTCGGCGTGTAAAGGTAATCGGTTGGAATAACGTTCATAATTTTGAGGTTCCCTAGGTATTTTACGATGTTCCTACAACATGTAAGCTATAGACTTTCATTAAGCAAAACTTTCAAGGTAAACTCTGTTATAATCTAGTCAAATCGAAATTCCTTCTTCTCCTCGAGTCGTATTCCTTATTGAGTTTCCGCTGAATTAGCGCTTTATTGATGGTGTCTCACCACCTGAAGCGGTTCTTGGCGCCAAGCGGTGCGACATGCAATTGGTTGTCCAGTGTGGAGCGGCACTGATCTGCCCAAATTTTTGGCCTGCTGCCTTTTGATCGTTTGTTTCATTGGCGGTTAGACGCAACAATCTAAAATAGCTTTAATATAATCATTTACGATTAATTAAAATCTGCAGAAATCTATCGAATTATGATGTTTTGGGGATTTTTATTTTATTTATTTTACAAATAGGTTTAAAAAAAATAAAATAACATAAATTTTAACTGGCGTTTAAAATAGATGAGGCCCGTGTTTCCTAGCTGCTGGATACCCTGAGAAGAAACACCAAAACAAACTCTGGGTCTCTCTTAAGTCTCTTTTAAAAGTCAATACAGCAAACATGTAGTGATAAAATCATAAGAGAACGATGCAGATTTGTTTCTGAGATGGACTATGATAGTGTGTTGTAAACATTATCTACTAATTATTACATCTTTACTACATTGCGTGAAAAAATCTATGCGGTAAACATATAAAATAATAATTCTCTACAAGAGTAATATACTTATCTACAGTTATTTAAACGACATAATAAAAGCTATCATACTCGTAAACTCGCAGGAAACTCGTAGTTTTCTCAAGTCGTAACTAAGAAGCGGAATACTTAGTCAGCACATTCTTGCTCTCGGGCGTATTCAGCTAAACGGGCGTACGAGACTATGATAAAGTGGGACCATATAACTTGGAAGACAAAATCTGTACGCTACTAAGTACGGCCTTCCACATGGTAACAATGTGACGTGAACTTCTGCATTGAGCACAAACGAGCTTCTAACTTCTTACTCTTATTTGATAAATTTATTTTAAAGGCTGTCTATTTACGTTAACGTAGACGCCTATCAAGTTCGTTCATTAAAATTTGGGGTTTCCAATAAGCTTTAAATAATATTGCTTTTATTTTTGTTAACAGGCTGCTGTAAAATGCGCTTCTTCTCCTCGCACAAATGCCCTGTCGACCAAACCTCGCCTGCCTCTGGCGGCGCTGGCGGCCGACCCTGGGCGAAATCATCCGCCCAACAACGTCAACTCTCATGTAAGTAACACCCATTATCTTGTCTTAGATCTGATCTATATGTCAAACAAATGCGGTAGATTATGCCTTCCCACTACCGAATTAATGGTGTGCAAACGCGATTTAGAACTACTATAGAACTTTTTCATGCATGTGCGGTTCGTGTTTGTTTTCAATAGGTTCGTAGACATAACACAGTACACTGTATTTGTGCAACAGTACATCACTTCGAGTCTTAGTGTGATTCGTGCGAATAGCGGCATTCTTAGCAATAATTTCACTTCCAAAAACGAAGTAGGTGTACACGCTGTTGTTAACAGTGATCGTCCATGTTCTTACATCCGCACTAAGTTAAATGTGTCTGGTGATCTCACACGTCTAAATGCAGCGAATCTAAATCTGTAAGCCATCGAGCGTGCCTCTTCCGGGATCCGCTTTCTCGCTAAACTCATAAAACGTATGCAAACTGCCAATCGACTTGTCAACACGCCTCGACTTATCTTCAAGTTGGCTTTTAAACCAACATCTGCGAAATGAATACTTTGTTTACTTGTTTTAAATAGTTTGCCAAACCATTAAGCATTGAATTACCGCAACTCGTAAACTAAGTTAATTCTGTTGAGACAGAATTTTTAACTTTACTGCATCTGCATCTTTTCTGATAATATTTTTGCTATGATAGGTTTAGTTATTATGTTGATTCAATACACTATTAAGATAGTAGGTCAAGGTACCTAATGTTTCAATTTACTGATGATTT
Source organism: Mythimna loreyi (assembly GCA_029852875.1). Lineage (NCBI taxonomy): Eukaryota > Metazoa > Arthropoda > Insecta > Lepidoptera > Noctuidae > Mythimna > Mythimna loreyi. The sequence continues at coordinate 11,875,190 of CM056792.1, forward strand.
TGATATCTCTCATAAAACAAAATCAAGCCAATTTATTTCTGATGCTAAAGATTGTATTTCCAATTAATACAAATTGGCAGTGTTTAAATTAAAAAGGTTTTTGATCTAATAAACTGTTGAATATTATTACTATAATTTATTAAATTGGCTACAGAAATCAAGGAAATTCCTTGGAAAGTTAAAATTAAACCGAATATAGACATGCCAAAAATCATTGCGAAATCCATGTCGAATGCGAAATTATTTATTCATCGTGCCCGTCGGCAATGGCAGGCGCTGTCCAGCGACGGCTCTAGCTCTCGACTATTTAATTGGCTCTTATGAAATCTTTATTAGATTCACTACACTCTCCGATAGGGTTAACACTAGTGTGTATATTTGGTTTGATCGCACCGTATACTTTAACGTTTAATAGGGCAAATAAAAACAACAGTATATTCGACCTGCTTGATATTCCTTTCCGGTTTGTGAGAATCGAATATTTATTTCTTCAGTCGACGACGCGTGTGCTAGAGTTCTAAATAGGTTCACATTTCTGATTCGAAAGGAGCACTCTGAGCGGAATGTGAGCAGTTTACCCTGTGTGCTCCCCCGTGAATTTCGACAGTTCGCCGACGCCAGCCAAGATATGTCGCAATCCCATCCAATTTGCCTCCCGCCGCTCGTGCTGTTGCTCGAATAAAGCGGAAAATCTTGCTCCGCAGCGCACCGCCGACGGAATAAATTATGTCAGCTTCAATATGAAACTGTCGGAAGCGAAGGGCGCATATAGAACGTTAAGCTTTGAAGCTAATCGTTAATAAAACATGCTTATCTGAAATTAAATGCAGATTTATTAAACGTATGGATATTAAAAAGTTAAGCCAATATTTACAAACTCTCAGCTGAATACCGACTGGTGCAGTGCAGCAATGTGGTTGTTTTATTAGGAGTCCACTCGGTTGCAGTTTACCGACTATATCATAGTTTGAACAATATCTAGAGTTGAGCGAGGAATGAGCACGATCGTTTGGCACGAGCTGGGAACGCGCCCGCTGCGGTGTCGGCTAATAGCTCTTCGCAGATTCAATTTGCTGTCGAATAGAATATAGCCTCCCGGTGCGCACCACGCGATCATTAAGTTACGCTCTCGTCTCCGGCGACGAGCCAGTAAAATTTGCTTCAAACACCTACCACTCAAGCCAACTAGCTTCTAACTTTAATTTGATTTGCTTCCTAATTAGTTGGGCAAGTAATTGACTTAATGTGACCTCGCTTAGGTTAAAAACTTAATTAAGTACTAAGATTTTCAGTACTTGCTAGTTATCGTTTGGAACTTTTTAAATGAGAACTGTGTGATGTAATGAAAATAGCAAAGGAGAGATTTCCTCCTATCTTCTCGTAGTCTACTTAAATAATGAATGAGTTACCATTTACCCTGGTAGTTTTTATAATAAACCAGGCTTTCAAGTTCATCACATTATTTCGAGTGTGTTCAAAACATACGTCTGCTGTTATTTTAGCCCTGACCAGCTTACAATTCACATTACATACGTACAATATACCTGTGTTTGTAAGTTAACGTGAAATTTGTTGCGGCGGACATGGATTGCTTTCGACAGAAGAGCGTCCTTATTGTGTTGTCTCCGGGAAAGCTGGCGTATCGCCACGGATGCGACGCGCTGCCAATGCCAAATGTTTTTTATTCCCCCTTTCTGGACGATATTGCCGTTTGCTTACGGCGCCCTCACTTGCCTTATCTTAAACGACAAACGGGTCGCATCGTTCATACCTCAATGGAGCCACATTTTAAGTTTTTTCCGCATTTTTGCATACCTTTTGAGCATAGCTTTTCGTGGTTACTAAACTTCATTCTTCACACTAATATGCCAAAGCCAAAATGTGTGTTCTTCGTACTAGAATTTCTTCTAACAAGCGGACAAAGCCATTGGCAGTAACTAGTAATAGAAAAATCACACAGTAACATTTTTAACATATAAATATTGAAAATGGACCAAGGCTACTAACTATATTACCTACTTTGATTCCAAATGAAATAAGCCACGCTCACATTAATTAAACACAGGCACAGCTTTGAAATTGATACGTTAATTTACGAGCTTTTCAAATTTAATGGTTTTATTGGCAAATTATGTCTTCATTGAACTTTAATTGAAACTGCACAATTGTTCCCAAATTAACAATTCGTAACATCCAGTGAACCGTAGAGAATTTAATAATAATGTCATATGAATATGATGCACGGAAATATTTGTTCGCTCACCCCGGTGATTTTATTAATTATAAAACACAGCAGTCAAACATGGCTGTTTGTTTTATTTTCCATAAAATTGTAAATAACAGATACATAAATAAGGTTTTCGAGAGCAATCACAATACCTATCACTATTAGACGGTTTCATATTAAAACTGTTTCTGCTATAAAGATATTTTATTTGAATCTTAACTCCAATACATTATGGTTTCTAAAACAAGGGCCATTTTGTGTTTGACGACAAGTCAGTGTGATTTGTTCTAAGAACTTAAGCCCCAGACGAAATAAAATGTCAAACAAGTTTATTTAATGTATAACGACAGGACTACAGCTGGAAATTATGTTAGCGACCTGACATTGCATATTAATGCTACACGGTTACACCGCAGAAAATGTTTCATAAACTAAAAATGTCTCTGACATTTAATACAATTTTATTATGTTGCTGTTCATCTGTTCGTCTGTAAAATAAATAAAATTAAAGTGTATATTTCTAATGTAAAAACATTTTTATACCGTACTAGCGACCCGCCCCAGCTTCGCACGGGTGCAATACTAATATATTACGCAAGTATTATACTTAAAAACCTTCCTCATGAATAGTGACTATCTATTAAAAAAACCGCATTAAAATCTGTTACGTTAAAGATCTAAGCATACATAGGGACAACGCGACTTTGTTTTATACTATGTAATGATTATTACACGATACATTATAACAAGGAGAAAACCGTTCGCATTTTTCTTTTTTTCTTTCTTTGATGTTCCTATAGTTCCGATTAATCTCCGAAAAGACCTATAGTGATGGGGCTTTCCCTAGCATAGATAGCTGATGTTATAACGAGTAGCCTAAGCTTTTATATAAAAAAAAAAGAATTACCCAGTGTTCCGCGCACAAATATTTCTAACCATATTATGATAAAATTGTGAACGGACTCGGACAAAGTCGCAAGCAACAGCTAGTATTATGTAAAACGCTGAAATATTAGTACGTACTTCTCGGCACTCCATTACATTTTATGTGCAATTAAATAGTTGGTTTCGTTCAGTTTAACGAGACATTACGTAGTTTAATGCTGCTGTTTTTTTTTGTTTTGCTATTCGTGCTGAGGAAATAGGGTTTTCTGATCTTTAACCCAACACTTAACATAAATGGGATAGATACGCGAAAACTAGAGTCCAAACCCATACCGTATTATTTTTTAGATTGTTTACATTCTCCTACAACCAAATAAATTTTACAATATTTTAATGAATTTAGGTTATAATTTTACTTAATTTTTAACGAGTTTAACTGTAACTTAATTGTCTTAATAGGATTTACATGATGAGTAATGTGTCCATGTTCATTTGTGATTAACATAATTTTAAATACCTACTCTACTAATAAAATGTAAATCCTGTATGTAGAAAATAATTATTTGGTTTTTCATCTACAAGCTCAGTTTAACTGAATTCCTGGTATAATTTTATTTAATATTCCTATGCAACTAAAATACGTCTAGGCATTCAAAAAGTCCGATATAAATGTCTGATGTGCCGCTCACGACACCCTGGAAATATTAATTCGATCACATATCCATTCGTCCGGCTTGCCGCACTATATTAATTCTAGAACGGGCTGTCGCAAAATTCCATTTGTAAATACCACGGACTAACGCCGCTTGATGTCGCCGTCACATCAGATTCATCGGATTGGTTCGCTGTGATAGGATACGCCTAATCCACTTGTTTTATATCTACCCACATAAACTTAAATCTATGATTATATAATTTGAATGCGACTATTCACGCCAAACTAAAAGTTCATTTTCTATTGAAGATGGCCCTTTAGGACAACTGTTTCTTACTATCTTAGCTTCAAATGCTTAGAAAAACAAAATTGAAAAATAGTGTGAAGAAAAATCTCGTTCGAGAAAACTCTCTACGACTTACAACAAAATCACAACTGCATGTAGCATAATTAAACACGACGTGCTAGTGTTGTGTCAACGGAACAAGAGGAGCAACGTGCTGCCACATAAATAAATTATGCAATGCATCACTTACCGACATCGCACCCTTGCACCTTGGTAGAGACACTCGCTTAGTAGTGCATCACCAGACGGACCCGCTATTAATTTAAAAATAATAACACAATTCCAATACAGTTTACTGCCAAATTGCAGCCATAAAATGAATTACACACAACGTAAATTAAACAAACCGGTCTGCGCCGGTAGCAATGCGATACTTCCACCCGGAGGGATTTCATTACATATGAATTATCATCTGACATCCAGTATTAAGCTGAACCCGAGAGTGCATATCCACTGGAGTGTCTGTTCATGAAAAATGTAATTGAATGATTTATCTCGTTGGTCACGTTTCGCCGCCATATGGACTTCTCATGAATAAGTAATGTTCGGCTGCGGTCGTTGTTTCAATTAGCGGTTGTGTCGACGGTCGGGCACGACTGCTTCCCGCCAGCCACCCGCCGCAGACCGCTTACACAGAAATCAAAACTATTGTTATGAAGATGCACTTTCGTCGTTAAGTGCCACTTGTACGCCAACACACCTTTATTGATTCCCTGACTTGACTCTCCTAGCATATCTATCGATCATTAATGTGATGTCACTTGCATACATATAACATTATTAAGGTAGATTAAAAGCTTTTTACTAAAGTGACATCAACAAAATCAAACATTTTGCACTTGAACAAACCTTATGTATAGAGTGGAAACCCCGTGTTATTCCTATAATTGGGGCGTACGATAATGAGCGAAAGTAATTATGTGGCAACATCCCCCGTTACATCTCCGAAAGACACGACCCATTCAGGGATTAGAGGGATCTCGCTCGCCTACGACGGATTAAATTGATATGTGCGACGCTGCTTAACTCGTTTTATGTAAAGGGTCGGAAAGCAATCCCTTTTATTACAAGTGGAGACATAATCTTGCGCGTATGTCTTTTTGTTGTCTGTTATGGGAGCTGAACGTCTCGACTTTTATTGTTTTTGCCATTTTCATAACCTACTTGGGATGCTATTTAGGAAGGGTTGTTTATAGCATCTGCTTAGTATTTTGACAATCATGCTTTTTATGTCTTGTGAATCTTGATGTACCTACTGCTTTATTGTTTCATATAATAAAACTATTTTTTATTCTTGATAGATAGTGTCCTGAGTATGCGAATTTCAGCAATATAAAGACTGTTCCGGTCGACGACCGTTCCCGGAAACGGTGTCGTTTACATAAACCTAAACCGGCCGCGAGTAATGGCCTCTACACTTGTACGGTTCAGAGATAGGACATGAATTACAATGCACTGTGTAATTTACGAATGATTATACTGTGTTTCTTACGATTGATTGTATAGTGTGTTCGAAATTCAAATTAGCCTAGTTGTTTTTAAAACAAAGACAAGATTCTTTGATAACAAGCCGTTGTTGGCTTGAACCTTTTTTAGGGTTCCGTAGTTTACTAGGAACCCTAAATGTCCCTCCTCTAAATTTTGAACCGTAAGTTTATAAAATATGGAAAAATCTCAAAAGTAAAACTTTATTAAGACTTTCTAGGGAGATCATTTTGAACGTGATGGGATGAACAGTTTTCAGAAAAATTTAACAAAATAATTTTTGCACTAAATTTGTAATTTAACCGTACCTATATGCAAGCATTTTTTTAAAACTTAGTTTACATATTTTATCATCCTGAATCTATCTTCTTTCAAATAAAAAAAATATTATTAAAATCGGTTAACGCAATCCGAAATTACCACCCAGAACTTAACATACAAAACTCTAGTTTGTATAAATTAGTAACCCACTTTGGGCTACTTTGCGCTGTTATGACGTAGTTTTAGGGTTCTGTTACATTGTGAGAAATTTATGGCGAACGGGAAACTACGGAACCCTATACTAAGCGTGGCCCGACACGCTCTTGGACGGTTTTATTATATTTAACTTAATCTTTTATAAAAAATTAAAGTACTCTACATCAGCTGCCAAATAAATATGAGCCAGTTCGTTTACTTGGATAAAGCACGTTTAATTTAACGGGTTATTACTTTATTTTTGTAAAATCGTCACTCCTGATATTAAATCATAATATTGGTAAACTGAGGTTAAACATTACTTCATTTTATATACTTTTATAAGAAAGTTAATTTGTAAAACACTATTAAGTAAATATTATGTGACCAGTATTAATCTCCAAGTTTCAAGCGGAAATAGCACTTAGTAACTGAAAACTTACACTCGATGTTCCATGAATAAGAAATCAAATTGAAAGTTAACAATCCGCAAAGTTATATAACGATTTGGAAGTTCATTGCGAAAGGGTCGTCGAAGTTATCCATTTACGGAGAGTTATACTCGTTTTATATTTTTTTAGCAGTCTTGTACAGCGTTCGTCGCTGAGCATCACAGTCGCTTCCCCCGCTTGAACGAGCGCCTTTCGAACCCTACCGTAAAATAGACGCGAAATGTGATAAATGGAAAACTCTTTTTATTGTCGGGGCCCGGGGCACGTTACGTTATGGCTCGGCTCCACTCGTCCCGCCCGCACCCTCGCGTTCCCGGCCCGTCTTATCAAGTTTTCTTATATCCTAGTTACCGCTCAATTTTGTGAGCCTTATATAAAAAGCTTTTCCTCTGCTCTGCTCCCCTCTTTGCAAAAGAATTGCTCTTAAGGTATCTGTCTGTACACGAGCCTCTATCACTTAAGTGTGTAAGAAAGTTTATGATTTTCTTGCCCTGTTGCGGGCCTGATATTTAAATTGACCCTGCATTTATTTTATTCAGGGTATTACGCTGCTTCAAGACGCTGGTACGTCGGATGACAGTGGACGGGCATCAGAAAGACTAACGGGTAGTTCTGTGGCGCCTCGCGACCCCGATTCTTCCCGTGATCGTCTTAGTGACGTAAGTATTTTAATCTTACATCACTTTACGCCCTAGTGCCCATTACCAAAAGCAAGTCGTGTCTTAGTGCATAGAACCTTCAGCAATGAACTCTCTGCAAAGCCCTTTCATAAAATCTGTCTGAGAAATTAACGAATGAAAATTCTTAAAGAAACCAATTACATCCTGTTGGTTTACTATGCCACAAATATCGTCTATTTGTGTCGTGCTTTATGAAGAGAATACGTTGACTTTCAATGAGGTGCATGTACGACTTCACTTAGTGTTGTGATTGTAATGCGTGTTAGATCGTGAAATAAAAAGTATAAATGTCTTCTATTTTTTTGCATATCTTCTCGTCTCTCCTATTTATTATAATTGGCAATATTGAAGATACATTTCAACCTTTAGAAGAACGCTTTTTCTCTGTTTGCTATGTTACTTTGAAAGCATTGTGGCGAGTGTTAGGAGAGACGGGACAAACTTCACCACCCCTAGTCACTCCAATCCACTCATATGTTCGCTTTCTCTCTCCTGCCTACAGGCCAGTAGCCGCTGTAGTTCCGGAAAAGGCTATATCGTGAGTATTATCAATGTTGTCCGTTTGCTGCCTTTGAACTTTCTTTCTTATTTTTTCTTCTATTTCACCACGCACGTCTCTGTAGAACCCTTGCTGCTTGCATGATTGATAGCCTGCGCTAGCAATTAGTACCTACATGTTTATTCTTCAGAATATATCGTAATTGTCATAATGAATATCTAATATGACACTAACTCATAAATCAATACGGTCTATGAATAAATTGAATGAATTAAAGTCGAAATAACCCTCGTCTGTTGGAAAAGACATGTAATGGCTATAATTCTCTATTACTGTGTGCAAATTTACCCAGATCACGCAACACACATAGAGCCTGTTCGATATTCGGCGCGTATCGCAGCTAAATCACGAGATTTGTCGAGGCGGTGCCGTTCCGTACTACATAACATTACCTGCGCCCGTCCTGAATACTTCATGTTCTGTATTTATTTGAAATTGTAATATCTCAGCCTGATCCCTTGTTGTTTCCCCCGGCGTGAACTTACCTCATAAATAACGCGTAACGTATTCGTCGATTTATGTTTCGATAATAGTCTTCTTCTCCCATATGAATTGGACTTCTCCGAGATTGTTTGATGGTAATGTGTAGAAACGTTCATCTAGTGCCAAACACTTCAGTACGATCAATTATGCTCTGTTAACAGCTATAAACAAGCTACATTAAAAAAAATCACCTCATTATTTTAAGCAGTCTATTCGCATACTTAAAATTCTGAGCAATTTGTTTTAACATACTGTTTAGAATAAATTGCACGCTTGGTTTAGGTGTGAGTTGTATTCTTAGAAAATAAATGATTTCGATTTTGTGGTAAGAATTATGCTGGCAGCTTTCAGATAATTGCGGGTTTATTGGCGAATTGTAGTGACAAAATAATATATCTTAATAAAATCATCATGCATGAATTGGGCATCGCCAATCCTCTTCCTTTAGACACCACATCTTTTACTCAAATTTTTATTTTCTCCTTTTTCAGTGTGATAGCGAAGGCGACGATGACAAGGCAAGTACTTTAATATTAATATTACTTCTCCAAACTTCGCAGTTAATGTTTCTAAACGATATTTACGAATCGCGTAAATTAATTAAACCAGTCTTCAACTCCTCGACTCTTTGAGAGTTGGAAAAGTTGAAACAGAGCGTTGGAAATAAATGTCCGTGTAATGTAAGTGGCGAAGTTGCTCGTTCCCGGTTTATTACCCGGTCGGACTTGCCAGTACACAGTGATTAATCTCGCGGGGCGGAACGCCACGTTCTAAGCACCTGTTTACAAAATTGTTTAGTTGGATTGTGGTTAATGAATTGGATCTGATTTCTTAACGTTACTCAGTACTTAGAACTACTTGATACGTTATATAAAGCTGTTAGGAAACGAGCTAATCGAATGTAGATAGTGCGAGAAATTCGCTTTGTATCTAGTCAGAATGTACGAGTGTACATGCTCCAGGGGCTTTAACTAACTCGTCAACAGGTTGTGAAATGCGAGTCAAAAGCGGCCAGAGTTTGAGCGTTGAGCGCTCTCCGACGCGTGTCGACGTGGCAAAGGGCGCTGATTACGCGCCGTCGCTCTGTTCAGTAATTACTAGATTGGCGCAGTCTGGAAGTGGCCGTAATTAAATACATTACACCGCCTTCAGCAGCCCTAACTACCGCCAGTTACGCTTTAACATCTCATGTTATTTACAACTAAAACCTGTTGTCAAACTATTACGTTTTCGAGATTGAAAGTGCTAACTTGGTAATGATTTATGTATTTATACAATCGTGAACTCGTTCGTTCCAGAATTTAAATATTTACCTATGTCATTTTGATAAATTCGTTAATATTAAAACAACATTACCTATGTATGTTTATAAACAAAGCATGTTGAAATGGATCGTTTTAGTTGGTAATGTCTTAACACCGCCTTTGCCCACATCAAAAGCACGTCAGTCTATAAAACAAGCTCGTAGAACAATCTGTGACAGCAGTCGTGCAAATCCAAAAGCTTTAAAAGACTGATACCATTGTTCGAGCGGCCGCAACCCCGACTCGCCTGTTCCCCTTAATCTAATTATCTGGCCGCTTCGCTGCCTGCTCCGGACGAAACACCCCACCCTCAATTTCTCTCAATTTTCTCAAGAGAACTAAGTATGAGTGTTTTATTAGACAATTCATTATTAAATCTCGGTTTTGCATTTACTTCTTGTTGAAGCAATTAACACTTTCGTGGAGTCGTGGTGTTGATCATATTGCCCAGGTCTCATTATGAAGTCTGAAGTTGTTCAGTGCTAGACACCGGCTGTGGTGATGCTACAAACAGACCCTTAGGCTTTTCTATGGTTCACGCATCAACGTTACTCTTGCGAGATTCCATTCAGTCACCTTGTCAATACTTCTCGGGTACGTATCCAAATACAATACAAATCTATTTGGACAAAACATTCCGTCCAACCTCAGCTTAAAGTTAAATTTAACCAAAAAGTCAAGTTAAGGATAATTAAGTTTAAAACATAATCCCTTAGTTGTCAAACATAATCGAATTATGAAGTTGAACGGCACAATAATGGCAGTAAATGGATATCTGAGGAGGAAATCAGACTTGAGTCTGTGTTGTGCCTTAGTCGATTAATTAAATTATCCCGTGAAGTTGACAGCGCTGAGCACATCGCTCGGAACATCGCAAGCCGGAGCGATGTGTCGGTGAGACTGTGAGAGCGGTACCGTGGTAGCGCGTGCCTGCCATTGCTCGCTACACTTAGCTAGAGAGCGCCACTAACTCGATCCGATTCCACTTGGGCTATTTGCACTCCGAGTTCAATTATGCCTCCACTTTGATATGCAAATCCGGTCGCGTTTGGCTAATTACGTAGACGCTTCCGTAACATCATTTCAAACGTCAACTTACTGTACCTACGTCGCGTAAACGTATGCGTATCTACTGCCTCACATGAAAATTATAATGTTTATAGGTATTTTTAATTAATTACTCTCTTTGAGTTTCATTTTAATCTTAGCCTATGTCAGAGGATAAAACGTAGAGTTCTTCAGAAGCTGTTATAGTTCAAGTTACGTAAATTGAACTTCTTAAGTTTCCTGAAAACAATGAAGAGGTTATGAATATAGCTTGAACATGAACCTGGGCAAACTTTCCGAACTCGTAAACTCTGTTATTAGCTTAGTAGGAGCCGGCAACTAGCGATGCAGGCGGTGGACCGGCTCGCCCCTGCATAACCACAATCCGTCGAGTAGCGCACTCATAACTTGTCGTTTCCAGCTAATGCAAATAATCCGACTAACATACCACACCTGTGAACATATTGCACTGATCATATTTTAATATTGAGAATGATATTCACATTATCATATTTCAACCCATATTTTTTTTTTTTATTTGTTGCCCATAGAATTTTACAAATACGAGGTTAAATCTGAACACAGTCCTTGCTTAAGCTCATCATCATTCATCAGGTAAGCATATCACTTCTGGTCGATTTAAGCGGGCGGTGGTCTCAATGTGGTGGGTAATCTGTGCGTACAGCCGTGAGGGGGAGGCTGCCTAGCTCTGGCACATTAATAAGCTCATGAATACTGATCGGCTGCCACCAGCCTTAAGTGCTACGAACACTAATCTCGTTTATATTTATGCCCCTTAATAAAAACAAAACGATTTAAAAGCCCCCATAAAATAGCAAAAACTTTGAATCATTTGTTTTCTGTGAAGCATTCATTTCTTAATGTTGCATTGGGTGCCACTTGGCAAAATTTACCTTACGCAAAGCTGCCTCGGTTAATTGAAAGAGCTTCTTTCGTTTGGCGTAATATTTTACGGCGCAGTCTGTGCCTCGTTGCGGTAACAGCAAAACGGTCTCGCTCCGACACACCAGTTTTCTTTAGTGCTCTCTCCTTGGGCGGCCGCTTACGACTCCTTTTAGAACTCGTTTTAGAAGCAACAAGAAAATAATTTAATCTACTCCACGGAATCGAAACATAAATTTGTTTTCAACATTATCTTAATCGCTACTTCTCTTTTATCATCTTTCAGCGTTGGCTTATTTCTTAAAATTCTTTTTACTTTCATTTCCTTTGCGTAGAATGCCCTTAGAGTTTTTCAAATCAGCAATTACTGTGAAAATTTGATTTGAATTGCGGCAAAATTGTGTTAGCTTCTGTAGATTAAGATCTCATTTCGCGAATATTAGCTTTTATAAACTTTGTTCTTTTTTTAGAAAACCTCACATGCTTTTAGTGTTTAATATAATATGTTTACAAGAAAAATATGTAAGATGGAATGTTTAGTGCAGTAGTAGGGCCGGTGTGGTGTACTAGATGTACCGCAATAAATCGGGCGCACCCACGGCGACGGCGCTGCGGCACGCGAGATAAGGGTCACCGCAACACCATTAAGTACTACAATGTCACAGTTCCGCCGATCAACTACATAAACCCCTCACCGCCCACGACACGCTTTATGACTTACTCGCACCTACTAACATTTCATCCATCAACGACCACTTGCCTCGGCACACACCAGACTTATTTTAATTTAATACAACTGTAATTATAATAAACTACATAACTACGTGATTAACATAATGTTTCTAGAATGTTCTACTTTTGTCTTGTAAACGAGCATAAAGTGAAAGAACAAATTGCGAGTTTCCCCAGTATTTTCCTCGCTCGGAAAAATATATGTTTTATTAAAGCTCGGCATTTCCGAGAGCGCGGCAACCCTCGGGGCGAGGGTGGCTGGCTTGGGGGGTGGGTTCGGCGGCGCGCCAGTGTATAACAGACAGTAGAGGGATATAAAACATATTTACGCGCCTATAAAGTACTCTCGTACGCTCGCTCTCCACCATTTTCTTTTGTTCCTCGCTCGCAGCCAATGATAATGCTTTCTCCCGTTCGGTTAAACTTATTTCTTTGCCGTCTTATCTGGCTTTTCTTCGGCACTTTTATTTATAACCGAAGTGGTGAAATGTAACAACGTGAAGTAAACGATTTTGGTTTCAGCTTGCTTTTTGACATCTTGTTTTTTGTTAAAGATTTATTTATGTTGCGTTGTTATTTTTATGTTAGCGCATTGTTTATCTAGCGGTCTAGTATATTTTTACAATTACCTTGTTGTGGCACAGAAACCAATCCTTTATTGTTATCGAACCAGCGGTTAATCCATTAAAACTAATAACCACTTGAAAATGGATATCCAGTAGACCGTTACTGCCGTAACTAATAGATTCGTTGTGCTTTATGTATATACTGAAAACTGTGATAAAAGTACGTATTTCTACTAACTTTGGCTTAAAGAAAGTGTAGGGCACACTTAAAGCTATTCAGAACAAGCCGAACGGAAGCCAGAGTGTTAACAGCAAAGCGAGGAGCGTCTTAATCTTGCGCTACAGTACGGCTCAGAACAGAAACCCCTTGCGTAGGTGAGAGGGTGTAATAACAAGAGTCGCCCGTTCCCCGCCAACCACCCCTCGCTCGCCCGCAGGCTCACCCGCTCGCAAAGTTCTACAGAGATTCCTATTACTCTGTCGTGCTCCAGTCTAACCGGCTTGACTTAGATAAGACCTAACTTGCAACGATGTAAACTGAACCTTAAACACTCGGACTTACATCACTCACCAAGCCTTTGTTTTAAACGCCCAACATAGAATTATTCCTTACGGTTGGCCAGACAAACAAGTAATAAGAAACCGATGCTTTTCAGTTTATTGGAACTATAGGATTAAATTTATTTAAAATAAATTCCAGCAATGTTGTAATATTTCCTGCAAGTGAAAGCTAAAAACGATGCTACTTTCAAAATGTGTAGGACTGGGAGGCGCCGTCAAAGGGCCGTAATCATCCGTAGGCAGGCGAGTGTTAACACTCGACGCAGAGGTCGGGGTATCTCTCGACGGATCAGCAGCTCACTCGGGGATGCACTCTGCGATTCCGTTTGTCACTGCACCCGACTGCGGTCTGAGCTCCTGCTCTGATAAACGCATGTCAACGTGCTTTGAATGCCGAGCGCATTTAACCACTGAAGCCGGATAGAAGCTAACCGCGTACGGTATAATTCAGCGCTAGTTGTGATATCTCTATGTTAAGAAGTGCTTTGATTAATTCAATAGTAAACTTGGATCAAGTCAAAGCTCTCGAATTATGTATTTGCTATCAAACTTTGTATTGACTAGGTAGGTTCGGAAACTAAATTATCTAGAAGATGTTAATGTCATCTAATTTAGCTATTTATTTAACACGTAAATCTAACTGTAACTTTTTTTTTTTCATATCGATAGTGTTAATCCCTTCTTGTATCAAAGACCGCAAAACACTCTACTTCACTCAAACGGCTGTACGAATTTACTTCAAAATTGGCACACTTTTTTTATTCCGGAACTATATATATATATATAGTTAGGATTATTTTCTACTTTCACGAAGCGGAAATCGCTGTCAGAAACTAGTAAATAATAATTACATACAAAATAATTGTCGAGTTAATAGTCACAGTATTAAATAATGAAATCGGAAGGAGCAGGGCAGGACGCGGTGCACTACATGTTAGGCAGATAAGCCGCTCTGCTATTTGCACGTCGTCGTGGTCGTGTGTGCGACCCGGCCCGGCCGTAATTAGCTGGCCGTAAAGTTGGCCGGAATGTTACACGAACACCCGACGAGCCACAATACTCGCTGCCGTACGCAAATTATACAAGTCCCTTGGAACCGATGAGCTTTGTCTGTTTGTGACCTTACTTTGTTTGTTTCGAATGGCGACTTACACGCTTTCCAGAACTAAATTGCCTCTAGTTTTAACTGAATCCATCATCAATTTTGTTTTTCTTTTTTTTTTACAAAGAATTCTAGTCGGAATGAATGTTTTTTTTTTTTCAGTGTGCAAAATGAATGGTTTTAGACTATTAAAATATCGTATAAAAATATAAGCGCAAATTTCTTTTTCCAACAAATATTTATTTTCATTTTTTAGCTTTGCCGGATATCTGCCAAAAACATAAAAATACATGAAACACAACCAATTTTCTACACAAAATACATTTTGATATAACACAATTTATTTACAGTAAATTTTATTCAAACTAATTGTAATAAATAGTAGACAAAGTGTTCAAAAGCTTTCGAAAAGATAACACTTAACGGTTCAAGCCTCGGCAGTCGTTATTTTCATCGTAAATAGCTGTTAGGTCGTTAGTGGCCCGAGGAACCGGGAAAACAAACATGTTACGAGACGACAATGTGATAAACCAGTAGAATACACCGTCCGACTCCAACCGTTCTACGTCCATTAATAATTCGCTAACTTTGCGACAACACCCAATTTATACATTCCGTCTGGAGTTGAATTTCAAGGAATTATTATAAAGTAATCTAAGTTAGGCGACCCATAGAGAGACGGGGGAGATGACAGGTGTTTAAATATACCGCAACGCTTCCCCACACCGCTTTACAGATTGTATTACAGCCAAGACGGAGTCATTGAGGCGCGCTGTCGCCCCAGCTTACTGAACTTGCCACGTTAATTACTTGTTATGACTCGGAATGCATTTCATATCTCACTAGTCACTGCATTGTCTGCCTTGAGGATTTGCCAACTCGACCGTGCTTTGTTAATGGTTAACATTATAGCTGAATGTTTATCTTATTTAGATTGATTAACTGTTTATTTATGCGATAAATAAACGTGTCAGGATGAATTATCGGTACTTAACTATTTATTTTACTACCTGGAGAAGTTAATGAAGCGACTCAACGTGAATAGTTTTCTGCTTAAATATCCTTTTAATAAATCATGAAGATAGAGAATGTAATTTATCATCATTGCTTTCCGTATCCTAGCACACATTAAATATAAAAGGCTTTAGTAAACAACTCTGAATTTACATCACCATAAACGAAAGAGGCCAATAAAAACTCCGTAAAAGCTTGTCAATTACAATATATGAATTTATGGTTCCCCTACCCAGTTTCTAGTATAGTCTTTTTAGTATTCATACTTGATCCAAAACTGTATTGGTCAAAACATGTTGATACTTAACAAATTATTCAGTGTCAATCATCAATAACAGTAAACAAAAATGTAAATACTGCTATTTTCTGCTTAAAATCTGAAAGTGAATTTCTTAGAAAAGCAGTAGTCATACTCATAATTTACTGCTTGTAAAAGTAAATATTTCATTCTTCTAAACCCATAAAAATGCTAAACAGCGTGATTATCTTGTTATAAAGTGCCAAATAGTGTTTATATTGTATTTTACCCCACGTCGGATCATAAATTATTTTCCTTATCGATGCCGACACGCCGTTATCGTCCCCATCTTACTTTTACTCGACTCCCACGCCTACGATCACGACCACCGTTTACAGTAATTTGTCGTCGAAAGCATTAATACAACACTCGGTTCTTTTTATTGATGCCGTTTTTGTATAATATAAATGTTTCTACATATTAATAGCTCATAGGGTTTTGTTTTACAACATATTATCATAAAAATATACTGTAAGACACATGATTATTGTGTATGAGATTTAAAGTACCATTATTCTGCGACGCTTTAGTGTTGGTCGTGTCGGATTATTTCCCTCTTTATGCCGGCCAGCGAGATGCGTCGACCACTTTGTTGTTTTATACTTCGTCTCGAAGCGACTTTATGCATCGCCTCATTGCTCTTCGCCGTTTCGCTTAGTTTCCCCTCTCTATTTTCAACTCACGTTACTACGTAAATTTATTTTGAAACAAGTGATCCGCCGCCGACATCCTTATATGTACGTCGCTGCATTTATTTATGTTTATTTTCTAATTTGTCTTTGTTTTAGCTAAATTGATATTTATGTTTTATGAGTTAGGTACTAAACTAAATTATTGTGCAATGCATTTCAACATCTTACGATCAATACTGAATATGGTGGTGATGTTGTTAAATTTAAGCAGATAATAAATTTATTTTATTTAAATACACTAATGACTGGTGTTTAACAACAAAGAGAAATCCTATATAATTCTGTGTGCTAATTTTAAAATCAGTCAGTCAAAATATTTAGTACCTAATTAAATGTTTCACTTGCGGGTAGATAGAAACTTTTAGAACGTCACCGCCTACGATTCATAAATAAACTCTGTAGTACAATAATAACGCTGCTACGACAAAGCTACGACGTTGCTACGGTGCTACTACGACAATGCTACGAGAATACTACAAGTGACACGGCTACAAAGCGGTCTCCGTTATGCTATGTCGACGCAACGGTATGATGAAACTACAACCAAGCCATATGTTGAATGTTTCATCAATCTGTCTATAGACTTAAATGCTTCGGTAAATGGGACTAGGACTAATGGAATTGCAGATCGGAAACAGACATTTGTCCTTTACGCTTAAAATCCATACACAGATCCTATGTATGGTTTCATATTTCTTTGAGTATATTCAGTAGTAACGACGTCTTTTAATTCTAATAAACAAACATTAAATAAACAATCAAATCAAATCTCTTTGAAATATAGTGTATGATTTGATGAGTGTTCAATTTAATAACCATTAATGTTTGAGTATACCATATTTGGTCAATAGTAATCAATCATATGGCATTCGATATATCGGTGTAATATGTTATAGCATATGCTATAGCATATTACACCACAAAAAAAGACTTCCAAACTTTTCTTATTTGCTACTAGACGTTACAAAAATCAGTCGAAATACAAATTTTAAATTATTTCGTATATAAATTGATGATGATTTCCATTTATAGCACAGTGACATGAAATGCGATTGTTATAATAAATCACTGTTGCATTCCCTATGCTAACAACCGAAGGTAAATCAGAAGTTTTGTAGAACTTGCAAAACGATTGCATAGCATGTCATGAAAGCATAACAATGAAAACAACATAAACAAATCTGTAAAATCAATAGACAAAATCTGTTTAATGATTTGCACAACAACAAAATGCGATTGCGGAAAAACTTGATAACACAAGCCACCCACAATTGTCGGCGCTCCCGTTTACAGACGCTCAGAAACAAACTACATTTTTATACGGAGAGCAAACAAAATGAGTTAGTGGTGCCGTAGAGTCGCTTTTCCCTGTATTTCCAACGAGCGAGCTTGAAAATTCGCTTTAATACCTTTGTTCTACAGGGCTTTACAGCTCTCATGTTTCGCAGAAATATTTTCCGAGCGCAGGTTTACTTTACCTATGTGTGAATATTCTCCACTCCATTTCGCCCCTTTTAAATATTCTTGTTTCAACATTTTTTTTTTTCAGGTCTCAACAATTTAAATGTTTTTAGTGAGGTTCTTTCTTTGTGTTTGTAATTTATTGGGTAATTTTTTAACACTATTCAATTTTGAATAAAACTGGAAATTTCATTGATTTTAAAACGGAGATTTCTTTATTGCATTTCACATCATTTATTCATCTACCATTGTTATCTGTTGTCTAAATCGTTTCAAATTATATCTGCGATTTCATTAAAAAGACCGGATAAAGTAACAAAAAGCACAACAATTGACAAATCAGTTTGTTAAGTGTTTAAGGTATGATCGCTCCCATTGCGGAATTAAATAAAATGATAGAACCTCCCGGTTGAGTTTATTCATTACAACCCACGGCGGGTCGGCGGTGGGGGCGCCCACCCTCACTCCACTCGCTTTATGGATATAACCTCGACAAAATACCCCTAAAATTGCACTGTTTTTATTATGTTCTCTCTTTATCTCTTTTGGTTTGTTGCTCCTTTTTACGACGTTATTATTTTATTAGGGAATAAAGCAAATAATAGAGTCAACCGCGATTAACTACTGTCAATACCGAAATAGGTTTTAACACGGTATTTATTGGTTCGATCAAAATCATAAATAAATGTCTAGTGATGCCTAAACCGATGACGTTGGAAACCGCCGACAAAACTATTAAAAAAGGTGTACGGCGGCACACAAAAATGTGTTCCGTTTTAAATTATTAAGTGTTAAAAATACAGAACGTAAAGTCTTTATTACAAAAACATGAAATCGTGTGACAAAAAGTAAAGTATCTTGACCCCTCGACAGATAGAAAACATAATAACTTTCAGAGTCGTAAAATGACCAGACTGGAATTAAATAATCATTGTTAAAACTGTCAGTGATGACACATTGAAATATCTGATGCGATTTTTCTGTATCATTAAATAGAAACATTGTTTAGATGCCAAATAGTTCGCGAGAGCGATAAAACAAAGCGGCTGGCAAACTACCAAGTCGCGCAAAGCGTCACGAGTGGATGGGCGCGCGATTTGCAACGCGAACACTGGTTACTAGCGTCGCGAAGCCATGTCGCCTCATGCCGCGCACGCCGTGCTTAGCTCAGATTTGCACGGATACATTTTAAATGGAGCCGCCAGATCGCAATTACACTCCCTTTGAGCTTGCGGAATGCGTTATGTATGACATTCAATTCAATTTGGCGCACAAAGCCCGCGTCGAAATTCTCTTTCTCTTTGACCGAATCCTCTTATGCAACAACGCTCTGTTGGTGAAATATGTAGTTTCAAGTTAACAGCCTACTTTTTGATGATATTTTGAAATATAACTCTGTTGTTGTGCAACATGTTCTGTTGTTATTTGTTACAAAAATTAGTGGTTAAATAGAATGTTATTGTGACATAATCGGAGTCCAGTTTCCAGTGAGGTTGAAAAGTTTAGGCGCTACTCTAAACTTTGTTGGCAGTGTGCTATGTCTGCGGAATGTCGGACGTGTCCACCTGGTCCGTGGGCGCGCACGTATCACCGCCTCCCTTTGAAGTAAAGAACACACACATGCTTCGTGTCAGACTTCTGTTAAATAAACAAAACAAATACTTAGCAATGCAATCAACCTACATAACAAAGCATGTATTATAATACCGCTAATTGTTGTCCCGTACATACATTTCATCCTTGTATGACCCTCGTATTACTGGTAGATGAATATAATTAAATAAGCTAGCTGTTTTGCAATTTGACACTTTTTTTGGTGGGTAAAAATCATATTATCACATCTCTCGCCTTTAGGCGGAACGGGAGATAGTGTCAGACTTTAACTAACTAAAAAATCCACCCTGTTCCTTCTTTCTTAGCCCGTCATACCAGGGCCTTCTTTTCAGAAGCCGGGCCATGACCTCAGTAGTACACTTGAGTCTAATAATGTCCAACAGTGAGATGCCTTTCGGCTGAAATGATGGTCATTATAATGATTTAACTTGCGCCGAATAAAAGTAACATTCCACGTTCAAAGAAGTAAAAATATTAATACATAATCGTATGTAAATTTAATATGGAAGGGTTAAGTCGTTGTTAATTAATTTAAGCCGAGCGAGGTGAGGCTCGATTAGCGGAATAAATTGGGCTTGCGGCGGGCACAATCCCCGGCGCAGTAAACAGCGCCGACAACAAAGGCAACTCGGCAGCCGCCCCTGCGCGGGAAAGGCGAGCTTAATGCTTACTCATTATTTATTCACATCTATAACGAGATTGTCAGTGCTCCCTGTCCCCGCCCGCTTCTCTACAGCTGCCCCGCTTATTTTATCTCTACTTGTAGACTCGTCTTACCGTATTATTTACTCTCACTCATACTTAAATAATTTTGCTTTTCCCTCGAGTTATAAAGTTATTACAATTTTTCTCCAAGTTCTTTCTTTCTTTAAAATTACGATCGAGTACAGAGCGCTTGAATTGTAAGTACGTTTCTCGTGAATACGGTACGGTTTTATTGAAATATATTTTTCCGACGTTGGAAAAATTGTTTTATTTACATAGGTTGGTATTTTCTGAATACTCGATATGAGGACGCGCTTGTACTATGTAAGCACCACTTTAGTACATGCAACGTCTAGAAATGTATTTATATTATAGACATTTAAGATAGTTTTTCTTATCAAAATCCTAGGTAATTGTCAGAACGATATTTTAAGTATCACAAAGTTTATAGACAGAAAACAATAAACAGTAGTATTTTACAAGCTTTTATTTACTTTCACCTGTCCCGTTGTCTGTCGTTCTGTAATCAAATCTTGCAACTTAAATTTGATCCACTTCCCGGTTTCCGATTGAGCTGAAATTTGGTATACACGTTTAGCTCGGATGACAATGCAATATTATGATGACATGGAGCTGATCTGATGATGGAATCGCGAGGTAGCCATAGGAACTCTGTAATTAAACGGCACAACCACGTCGAGTTTGGGCTCGTGTGAATCGTCTTGACGAGTTTTATTTATATAAGCATAGACCGCCGCTATAAAAGCTTGTTATGAAAAAAAATTTTTTCATTGAAAACTTGTTTGTAGTAAAGTACTTAAACTAAAATGTTGTTGCCTTAAAACAAAATTCTTCATTACTTATCTAAAAATTAAACCAGATAGACATTTCACACTAGATAGACAGATTCGAATCCATGAATAAAGCAGTTCTTAGACATACGTCTCGCAATTTTATATGAATAACATTTGCAAATTCGAAAGTAATATTACACTAAGTTTTATTCAAAAGATATGAAAAGCGGCGGAGCACTTGCAAACAGCTAGATAATGCCGTCAGATACTCAACGTGGTCGTTGAAAATTTTATGTCGCCTCTCGCTGCATCCTCCACTGCAGGTCTCCAACCCCCCCCCCCCACCCCGCATCTGTAATTCTACGCCCTCTTCAACTCTCCTACTATCGGTGTACATACGAAACATACATTTTATTAATTCTACACTTTAATTACATTTTCTTTTTCTATCTATTTGTAAACTACCTAATGAGTCTTATGTTCTAGTTAACCATTTAGAAAATAGATTAGTAAGTTGTACATTAAAACAAATTTGTTGCAAATTTTTAATTGTTGTTTTTGAAATACATTCGTTTTAAAATATTTTTATTAAAATTGAACAAAACAAAAATCTTTTGTCAACAGGAGAACTTAACAAGTTATTCTTAAAAAGAAAACCTATTACGAAAAAAACGAATGACAAGGAAAATTCCGTATAGCAAATATTTATTCGTTGCTGACATCCGATTGTTTTCCGTCTTGTAGCTATGTTTTTCTTTGTCTCTGTATCATTTTATGCCACTATTTAAGTTTGAAGTGTATATTTTTGGTGTATGTCTTATATTTGTCGACCTTGATACTTATTACTAAAATAAATAATTATGTTTGTTGGTAATTTGCATGCCCCAGACTAAAAGTAACGTTTAGTTTCAGTAACATGTCGTCCATTCTCATCACTATTCCGATTGAGCAGATACCAGTCACATTTGTATGTCTAGTGCGTTACTTTGCATTCGCTTTGTTGTGTGTCCTCGTCTGTTCTTTAGAAACACTTTCAAATTTTTGCCGACGCTTTCTCTTTTACGATACTTAACAACTTCGCCAACTACGTAGTTTCTACATGAACGATAAAGAAACTCTAAACCTAACGCAAAAAATATTAGTAAATAAAAGCACATATTCAGCCTGGAACAAATTTATTTTTAACCAACATAACGTTTATACAGTGAGGGAAACGATACAAAAACGCAATCCAACAATACGTTTACCACAAATTGAATGAGGCTCGAAATAAATCCTGCGGTCGTTGTCTGACTCTCAATACCAGTGCCTCCCGTTCGTATCTCTCACCCTTGTTTGTCGTTGTTTGGGGTTTCATTCGCGGAATAAAAATATCCATATGTTCGTATTGTTCTACGGTTACTGTGTATTTTTTATTCAGTAACAGTTTTTTTTACTAAATAAATTGAACTTTCTCTGTTGTAATCAGAGAATTTAAAATATAAAAATTAAGGGTCGTGAAACGTAGCTTGATCGTTATCGAGGGCCCATTTTCTCTCCCTCGATTAAGACCCGACCAAATAGGGGTCCCTAAGGTTGAAGCGTCGTAAACCAAGCACTCTAGTGTATCGTAAGTGTTAATTACTTTTGTCACTCCGCAACTGGGCGGTTAACAAATCTCGTCGTTATGTAATTCTACCGCTGAGAACTGTAATTTACATCGACTGACGCAACATTGTTTGGATAATAAATTATTATGCCTTGAAGCGTTCTTAACGGGCGGCTAAATCGATAAGCGTCGTTTTTATTGCACCATTAACAAGCAGTGCGAGGGGCGAACTGATTTCAATCTACGTAATCAATGCTGTATCGCACTGAAAGAATACTAATTGCTGCTAATATTAGTAAAAATCCTTGCTCTCATAGCTAAGTCGTCTCACTCCTGTTTAACCGACTACTCTTTTACATAGACAATTTAATCCAAAGATATAACGGATATTAAAATTAGAATAGCATGTATGCTTTAAAGATGTGAATCGTCAAAAAACATCATCTACCGCAAATAATGCCAATCAAACAAAATACTACCCTTGTCTTCGCCTATTAAACAAACAAGCAAAATACACTCGCTGAATTTCGAGTTTAAATATAACCATGACAGATTGCTACCAGACTAATCCCTCCAGGGACCAAATCTCCGTTTCAATTCCCTCATGCAGTCAACGTCCATAAAATCATAGCATGCCACGCCAAAAACACTGATTTCAACGAATGACTTGCAAATTGTAACAAAAAGTTAACTAGTCGACATGTCAATTAAACGCGAGTTCTGGTTTAAAAATAATATTGAAATGTATATTTTGTTAGGTTTAAAAAATCTTTACTCGTTTTTATTGCTGCCGAAAGTGGGAAAACGAGAGGGAAAAAATAAACAGCACGGCTGTCGGTCGCGAGCGAATTTCCGCCTCACTGCCGTTTGGGACGTTTCAATTTTACAAAATATAAACTTTTGCCCTCTAGCTCGTAACAATCCGTTCTCTCCAATTTATCATGTGAAATTGAATGTAATCAAATTTTTATTATGATACTATGAATAACAACAATGTATATACTATTAGAGCAGTGGTGGCCAAGTGGTTGACACCGACTTACGAATTGTAGATCGCGGGTTCAAACCAAAAAGAAGTAAAGCCAGGCGCATTACTTTGTGTAATTTATTTCATCACCACTGCTTTCAAAACAGTGAAGGAAAACGTGAGGAAACCGGCATGTCCTAGAACCAAAAATTTTATGACATGTGACATCCACCAACCCGCACTGGGCCCGCCTGGTGGATTATGGTCCATTCCCACTCCTAGAGAGGAGGCCTGTGTCCCAGCAGTGGGAACATTGAAAAGGCTGTTAATGCTGATGATACTATTGGAAATACTATCTTAGCAACCTTATTACTGAATTAGTATTTTTATAATAATGTTGTCAGCTCTTTTCTTATTATGAAGTAGTTTTGCGATAAAATTGCGTGTTAGCTAAAAATAATAAAGCATACGCTTTATAATCCCACACATAAAGATATCTATGTCATTAACGAGTATAATGAATATTACTCTGTGTGGTTGTAAGATCATTGTAGCTTACTTAATAACTGAACAATATTGATATTGTTCTCCGATACATAGCTACTTGTTGGATTTTTATGGCAAACAATTTACAAGTCCACTAGGTACTTATTTAAAAGAAATTTGTCTAGGTACCCGCTTAGTAGAAATTCTTCTTCATATTTACGTTCGCTACAGGTTAAAAAAATAAAAAGTAAAAATCATTTTTATGATATTTCAAACAGAAACAGGCAAAGGTTATGCTAACCATGCGTTTTTAGTTTTAAAATTTCATATCTTCAAGACAAATTAAGTTATTGATGAATGTAAAGAAAGAAATTATGAGTAACACGACCAAATAACCGAATTATTGCCCCAGGTGTCTTAACGGGCGTAATTAATTATTCAATAGTGTTATTCCAATTGGTTCCAACATTGTGACACTGTGTTTTAACTAAGACAACTGAATAGCTAGATAATTGGCATTATTTGAGATTTTTTTTATGTTAAAATCTTTAAATAACTTCTCCCTCTGTAAGTGGAGTGAGAAATAGTATCAGACGTTTACTAGCCGGTCTGGCTTCTGAAAGGAAGGGCCGACCCTGGTATGAAGGCTAAGAAGGAAAGGGGTGGGTCGTTTAGTCTGTAAGAGTCTGACAATGTTTCCCTCCCCGCCCAAGAGCAGGATTCGTCATTAGATGATTTTTACCACCATAAAAAAGACGTTTACTGGTAAAAACCAGTATTCTTTCAATTGAACAACCCTGTAAGATAATAATATAGTTAACTAAATAAATATTGACAATGTCTAAGTTATTAGTGCGTCTATATTGTTACTGTAATTATAATAACAGATATCCAAACAAAATTAGTTTTCCAAATCAGTGAACAATAAACGTCTTCTGTTTGTTTATCTCTCGTCCATTTCAGTATTTTTTGTCACAGTACAAAGAGATCCGTTCATATCGTTTTAATTTCCCCTCGGTATTATACGTTAATGTTTTACGTGAGATCACAATTCCCCGCAATAATAATCTGTTCCTCTCGTTGGGGAAACTCTTATAAATGTTTTTATATTTATAGATTATTCTTCGGAGACGTTTACTGTAGACAAGTCGAGATTTATCTCGGTTATCCCTGCCGCTTTACTGTTTCCTCCTAAATTAAGAGGTCTTTTATACGTTTTTCTTGCTGAATAAATGATTTCAAATTAATATCTAGGGGAGGGAAAGCTTTTAATGCTAGAGTACTTAAGTAAATTTGTTGTTATATCAAAAGAAGAATGTTGTTATTGCAAAAATATATGTAAGATAAGAATATATTTAGGGATCCCTGAAGGTTTGTTGGGTTGTTGATTCAGAATAAAATTGAGCAATGTATAAAGTTTAACAAGGGTTTTAGTACTTGTACATTAAATAAATTACGATTGCTATATTCCTGTGGTTGCTCTTCGACTAAGAAAACATGAAGTACAATAAATTTATCAATATATAGTCGGTTGAGTTGATTATGGGTACCCTACAACGACTGCATTAATCGCAGTCGTAAAGCAATAAGTTATAAAACGAATATAAATAAATCGGTTTACGGCCGTTTTACGGCTTTTCGCGAATGTGTTATTGCTACGAGCGAACGGACGCTATGCATTTTACAGTATACAAACGTACCTACGTACGTAATAAAATCTGTACCTACGTATTGCTGGCACCTAGATATCTACACACTGTTAAGACAAAACAATTGGCCATTCATTCTAAGATGATGCTGGTTAGTTCAATTCTAAGATTGCTTCAGGAATATTTTCATTCTTAACCAACAAGTCAAACATTAAACTTATATTCGAATGCATGTATACTTCTATATTTTGCCAGAAGCAAGAAAATAATTATGTAGCCTATGTCACTCAGCGATGAAGTAAAAGAGCACTACTAATGAGACTTTAAACAAGTTGTCCAGCAGTGTTTGATTTTATTCTTTAAAACGACTAATTTCTACCAGCTGCTTCGCCCGCCTGAAAGTCGATTAACAGCTACACCTTAGGGATGTTTTTTTTTAAACCCACCCCGTTCCTTCTTAGCCCTATATACTGGAACGAAATCTTTCTCTCAGAAATCGGTCCATGCTCCCAGTAGGCTTGGCAGTAGGCGACCCTGGTGGGTCTCTACAGTTTACTGACAACTCCTTGAGGCGCGCGGGATACGTAAAATCCGTTGTCAGCGGACGTCTACACCCTATAAGGAACCTACCTGCCTACCAAATTTTAAGTTTGTAGGTGTTATAGTTTCTAAGATTTCGTGATTAAAAACTATAAAAATTCTATACAGAACAAAGGTTTTCTTAGTCGGTGGTTAGCTGTAAGACTTGTATACATGACCTAAAAATGCAAGCGAAAACGAACAGATTTCCCAGAATGTCAGCATACCTTACCGTCTGAAATAATATTTCAAAAACAAGGCTTTTGGGTTTGCTACCAGATTAATTTTGGTACCAATAATTATGATTTACACAATACCACGCTGATTATAAAGGCAAAAAAAATGTGTGGACTCCTTCACGCTCAAATAGGATTTACTCAAATTTAGCATACAGGTAGACCATGTTCTGCAGTAGCACATAATGGTGCTGTTTATCCCGGGAGTTAAATTGTCAAGGGAACATAGGTAATGTTCCCTTGACAATTTTATACTTTTACACGGACGAAGACCCCCTTTCCAAAATGTTGAAAATTAATTTCTTTTTCCAAAATTTAATTACATCTAATTCTTTAAACTAGGAAAACGGCACTCCCATTAGCCAAGTGCTATTATTTAATTTTGTTTTACGTCAATCCTATATTTTCATCATAATTCTTTTATAATAGTAACAAAAAAAAACAAAAAATCTCTTTCACAACTGAATTGAAACAGCATAATGTTTTGTGGTTATAATGTAAAACAAGCAAAAAGTTTATCTTTTTTAATACAACTTGCTCCTGTAAGTTGAACTAGCTATAATATCTCAAATTTTAAATTTAGTTCACCTCTAAAATGATATTAGTTATGTCTCTTTTGACATATTTTCACCCACGCATATTGGTATCTGTCGGCATTTTACATGTGTAGTGAGAAATATTCTAGTCGGTATGTTGGGCGGGCGGCGGGCGGCGCGTGCGCGAGGCGCGGGGCGCGGGACCGCGGCCGACGACCGGCACGGGCCGCGCGGCCGCGCCGCACTCTCGCCCCGCGCCTCGCCCGGACCGTTCGCTGTCTGTCGATCATCTCTCTCTTTGTCTCGCACACGATCCGCGATCGCGATACCTCGTTATTTTTGTTCTGTCCAACTGACACCTAGACCTGCCAAGGATACCTGCCGTTCTCTGGATTACAGTGCTAAAGGATTGCAGTGACACCAGTGGAAATGCTTTTTGGTTAATGAATTTGTTTATATGTCAAGTGCACAAAGTTTACTGTCATTGATAAACAAAGTGTTTATAGTTCTTAAAAGTGATTGTAACTATTTCATATAGAACAGTGATAAGTGATTAGGCATGAATGTTTATGTTAAATGGTGTACGTGTTTATAAATCTAAAGTTACGGATTTCACCAAGAGTCGACTACAGTTACCATAGTGAGGATCAAAGATTCTCCTAAGAACAATGCAGAAGGCAGCAGCAAAAAGGAAAGCAAGAAAAAAAATAATAAACAAAAGGCGGAAG
This sequence comes from Mythimna loreyi, assembly GCA_029852875.1. NCBI lineage: Eukaryota > Metazoa > Arthropoda > Insecta > Lepidoptera > Noctuidae > Mythimna > Mythimna loreyi. Next base: position 11,902,980 of record CM056792.1, read on the forward strand.
GTAACGGGTCGGTGACAGGGAATAAGAATGAAAAAACAGCTACAGCTACTGTTAAGGCGGACAAGGAAAGCAAAAGACCGCCGGTCAAGGATGTGCCAGAACAACAGGTAAAGGCTCACGACAAGGTGCCTGATAGATTGAGGAAAACGCTGTGAACAATGAAAGTAAACAACTCAATTCCTTGCTAATAAAAAACATTTATTCATTTTAGTCTATTAGATACCGAAGCTGTTCAATAAATCAAATAACCAATTGGAATCGACTGCAGATAAATATATTTTTAATTCGTTGTGAACAACGTGCATATTTTATCGTAACGCCTTACGTGACCGGCATCGTTAACGTTTACCCCACTTTGGTGAGATTAACTTGAACAATGGAAACAACCTGCTATAGAATTCATATTTAATTTACACATATTCGCATTGAAAAACTAATGGAATGGTTATTGCGCTTGGTCACGAACTATCCAATCGCTGAGGTTTACATGACTTGCTTTTAGTACATTAAAACTGCTCTACTACAAAAAGGTACAATTCCGGTCAAAATATTTAATGGCACTATGAACGACGTAATTATAGTTTCCACCTACCAATCAGCTGACTCGCCTAAAACGGTTTATTTTTATAAGGCCACCTAACAAGGTTATTAGCAGCTTTTATTGCTACAATAGCTTTACTAGCGAATGTAAAATATACCCAAGTCGCCTCATACAGAGGAAGCCTGAGCCCCGGCAGAAGGAACATTATTATAAGACCGATTATACTCATAAAGTTATTTTTTTTACTAAAATAAAAACGCACAAGAATAAAAACTGTAGTTTACGTAAGTAGTCGACCTTATTTCTTATTCAAGAAACGCTGAAATACTCATTACGAAAATATTTGAAACTTGAATGTATAATTTATTGCTAATTATTCTTTGGACAGTACCTACTAAGTCTAACAATAATGATCGCGTCGTTAATTCACAAAATTACCGCCAATTACATAGCACACTGTAAATAATACATTATGTATTCTGGTTATAGTTACAAAATAATCTTTGTGGTTTATTCGAAATTTGCATTTGAAATTCGCATTTCGCTGCGCAGTACTCTAATCGTCACCCCCGCTGACACAAGAATTTGCTACTGCGCACGCCACTTGCAGAGTGTTCTGATCCGTCATAAAATTTTATTCTACTTGTAGCTACCATACTTCTGTAAATAAAATCATTTTGTTAAATTTTCTTGGATTTTTTTTTCTCAATTACTATAGCCATTACTTGTCGTTTTTCTTACCCACATAAATAAAGTCAACAACTCAATGCTATTCACAAAAAAAAAAAAAAAAAAAAAACAAATTGCCCACTTTATTCTGCTATAAGAACATTTAAGCTGTATCTGCAGTCGTAGTAATAAATATCTATATTTTTATTATGCATTAAATGTCACTGAGAACAAAAATTGGTATGCAGCATTAAATTCAGGTCATGAACAAACAACTCTTAGCTAAATGTGTGCGGAGAATACGTAGCGACTCTACGCTTTCGACTTTTTTATGTGTGAGTTTTATAATTTATGACTTTTTATTTTTTATGGTAATCCAACTTCTGCTGTTAACACACGAATTTTATTACTCAATTACAATTTAAAAGTAAAACAATAAATTTGTTAATATTATAAGCCTTTGTTTATCAAGTGAATACTAGATTATTTTAAAGTTTGCACTTAATTGATTTCATGTGTATTAGTCAGAAATAGCTAAAATATTATAAATTATTCATATTTAAAAAATGTAAACCAGCCAAATAAAAAATTAAATTCTTGCTGTTATTACTATCAACTATCAACCTACATTTTTATTTTTATAGAAATAAAATATATAAGATATTGTATTTATATGACAAATAGATCATAACCGTTTGTCACAACTAATTTCGTTTTTTACACTTAAAGGTAATATAAATCCAGTAGACATACTAAACCATTTCAGTTGGCATTATACGACAAATCATACTACATTACTACATTGGCTTTTAAAGATCGCAGAGGGGACACGGATCGGTATGACTGAACTTTGCTTAGAGAGATGAAATTCTCCTTGAATTTTAAGTCCCATCCTATTAAAAGTTTGTGAAAGTATTAGAATTGGGAATGAGGGGCGAAAAGCTATCACGCCATTTTTTCCGTCTCTCCCCATTTCCAACACTGGGTGAGGAGGAGGCGGGCAAAACGACCCCGAGGCTGGGATCGCCAGATTATGCTTCGCTGTTTTGAATTCAGAATACGAATTAATTAATTCAGAATCGTAAAGTTCATTCATATTAAAAGTTATTAACTTTTTATAAACGCTTGTGTGGGTGTGCAACGTTCCAAACGTTAGCTGATTTTATTTTTATTACCTTGAGTTAATTGCTTTAACGACTCTACTAATGGAATTTGATAAGGAAAAAAAACTAATTTCGAAACATAATTCAGCAAAGCAAAGAAATAACTTCAAATTTTAGTTTGTGTAAATATTCTTAGTTTTATTTTGACAACGTTGACTAATGCCGTCGTTTATTTTTATGGCTGATTTATTTAGAGTCGCGTGTATTTCTCTTCGGAGGTGGGCTCAACGGAACTCTATTATTACTTGACGACACGACATCACTCATCGCGCTAATCGTGCTGAATTACTATTATCTTTTATGTAACATAGTTTTGAGAGCCAGCCAACGTGTGTCAACGTTGATGTGATGGGCATCCCTTAGTTAAATTTACAAGAGTTTAAAAGGATATCACTAAGTAATAAATATCAGCGTGTCTAGTCCAATTAAAGACCGCTAGTGGATTAAAAAAAAGACTTGAGCATTCGACTTTGATATTCTGTTTAGGCGAGTAGGAAGGTGACAGAATAATATGTTTTAATAGGCTGGCGGTGCTTTTGAATGTCTTTATTGTAGTGAGATGAGGCCGGACGCCGCGCCGCCGCCCGGGCCGGGTGCCGGCTGGCGCACGACACTCCGCCCGCCGGCACGCGCGGCCCATACTTGATTTATCACTCCATTGTTGCGGAGCGACGACCCACCCCCACCGGATAAGGCTAAACATTCAATTGCCGGAACGCACCCGAAACGATTTGTTCCCCCCATACTATCGATTCGACTATTTCTTCCGGTTGCCAGTGTTTTTCGGGAGGGTGATAGAAGAAAGTCAAGTGATGAGAAGGATTTGTATAAATTAAACGTGAATATATTAGCTTTGACAAAGGTCTATATTGTGGATATTTCAGTTTCTTTGTTCCTTTTGTTTCCGCCTTTCTATAATTTACTATGCTAATATACGTATCATAATATTTTTTTATGACAGAAGCTATTCGTTCCGGCTCATGGTAGCGAAACAGAAAAGTCTTTTGTTGAAAGAATGCAATGGCTATAGATTGAATGCGTTGTTTAACTTTTAACCAGATAAGTATTCTCAGAGCAACATTCAATAAAATTAAAACCAATTCGAATAATAGAAAATTAAATCGACTGCAGCAAATCAGATTTAAGAGACAATGCTACTTAAATTGTGTCCATCGTAAAAGGCGCGGTTAGCCAGCTAGTTTTATTGAGTCGTTCTCGGCGCTAGCTCGTAAATATCACTGGGTAATTACTTTCCATTCCCTTTAAATACTTGAAACCCGCGCCGTAAAATAAATAAACTTTTATTGTTTCAGAAATGTTAGCATTTATTACGTTTTGTTTAAACTATTATTTTTGTAATTGAGTGAACATTAGGCTGTCATGTGGCACTCGGTTGTGTTGAACATGTTTTAATGCTCAATTATGGGATTAGTCAAATGATTATTCATGTTTATTTATTGGCTTTAGTCTGTGTTTGACACATTTATGTTAGAAGTAATCGATATTATAGTCAGCATCACCTTGATATCGTTACTGATTTTCCAATTCGGGACCGGTTCTAGCAATTTATCAATCCGATTACTGAGGCTTACAGACTATCGCTTGAAAAAATAATGAATTTTTTATCAATACACCGTTAAATCCTTGGGATAAGTACCTAAATAATTAGATTTAGTTTGAACTTTTTTACAGATAAATACCGAGTTTCTAATGATAACAACCTACTTTCTTTTTATCTGAAGCGGTGTCTTTTTATTGAAGTCGATTGTTTATTCGAGTCTATATTTTTATTGGTTTTGTCATTATCTCATTATGAATACAAAGGCTAGGTCGTTGAAAAGAACGATTTCAATTTTCCTTAGCCTTTGATAATCAATATTATTTCAACTATTAACGTACCTCTACCTATTACACACCATATCATCATCTTGTCGTGTCCTATTATTAATTTGACATAACAAAAAAAATGTTATGCCGTCTATATCCGTAAGCGCCAAAATGTCTCTACTTTATAATCAACTTCCGGTTACAGCTACAGACAAATAACACGTACTCAACAATTGTAATACACACTAAAATACTAATGCGATCGTTTTACTTATAATTCTCATTAGCATGTCTTTGTGTCAGACGTGATTTCATCTTCATCTAATGAATGCAAAAAACCCGAAGGCGGTTATTGTGTTAGATTTGAACAATGGGCATACATAGTGTGAATACTAATCGTGTCGGTACGTACAGACAGACGGCCCAACGGGGTCGCAACGATCCTCTGTTCTATACTTATCACGGGTAGGTAGACAATATACCACACACTGCACCTAGCTACGTCTTTCAATCTTCGGAATTTATGGTAAAACTTGTCCCCTTCGGTTTCACCCGCGTCTCTGATTACTGCTCCGCTCCTGTTGATCGTAGCGTGATGTTATGTGGCCTGCTTTAAATGGGCTATCTAACACAAAGTTTTTTTCGTTCCTGAGATTAGCGAGTAACCAAACAAACTAAGTACCTATTCACTCTCCTTTACACCTACATTACCTACTAATGAAGAACAATATTATTAAAACTACGTCACATTCCGATTGTCAACTATCTGGACGTGGATTCATGCGCTTGACAACGTTAACTCGATCGTCTCTAACGAGATTCTACCAATCGACGGAATCCTCGGATATCAAGAACTGTAAATTAATAAACGTGACATTACATGCAAATTAATTAAGGCTTTCCCTTGGCTTTAGGAACAAGTTCATATAGATTTTAAGCTTAAAATAGAAACATGAAGAGACAAACACCATTTTTTATCTTCATAGATCTCTCAACAGATTTTTTAAATGTGTTTACTAAGTTGCTGCGCAAGTACCTAACTCATAACAATTAAATACAAACTTAGACCATTGTATTGTTAGAGTGTCGTTTGACTTCCAAGTCCGAAGCTATGCATCAACGTAGCGAACGTCCGCGTCTTATTCAAAAGCGTCGTCGACGTCCTGTCGACGGCTTCGCTTTAACTTTGTAACGGTTTGCTATTGTCATTGACCACTTCTGTAATTTATTAACGGCGTGAGCACACGCACCGGCTCGAACGCGACATGCAATCTCCTTTGACGAGTCGCTGTTAATAAGTTAGCGTATTTACGCGTGCTTATGCTACCATAACAGCTATAATAACTTGTCGTTCACGTAATTGAAGCAATTATAAGTTCCGTTTGTTTGACTTGTCCTCATCTCTGTGAAAGAGATTTCTCGATGCTAATTTCTGGTCTTGTACATATTATGTATTGATCGTAAGTACAGTCAGTCAGTATAGTGAGGTTGCAAACGCGCAGTTTTTTTAACATTTACAAATGAATTAATGATGTCTTAAGTTAACCTATTTAATGAAGTTTTTATTAGGTGTGAGGCTACTACTTGTGCATCTACTTAAAAATGTTGACTAATTTAGTTAATCACAATATACTATAACAATCAAGGCGGAAAAAAACTTTTAAAAAAAAACTATACTCGGGTTTGGAAAACATTACGCCAAGCTACCAAGCTTGACGATATTTATTTTCAAGAATGTTAAAAAAACGATATATGTATTACTAGCTTTTGCCCGCGGCTTCGCCCGCGTGGTTTTGGGGTTGGGGTTTCCGGGATAAAAAGTAGCCTATGTCTTATATTCCGGCGTGTATCCTATGCCTGTGCCAAATATCATCCAGATCCGTCCAGCCATTTTGGCGTGATTAAGTAACAAACATCCAAACATCTTAACTTTCGCATTTATAATATTAGTAAGATTTTGTCCCAAAGATGTAATAACTGCGTGGGGGCATTCAAAAGATTGTCCATAATTATTTGGTTTCTATGTTAAACAATTACATTAACACTTTTATGTTTTTTGTTCCAGGCGAGTCCCGAAAATAGCAGAAATGCTTCTCCAAGGTACCACGATGCATCAATGGAAGATGTAAGTTATTCTCACTATTGATGAAAGATTAATAAAAGTTGAACTAATAAAAGATAAATTAATTGTCATGCACTATGTTTTCAGGCATCGGACGCAGGCTCTCTGTTCCGGGTGGCGGGCGCGGCAGCTACAGGCGGTGGCGCCAAGAACGAGCTAGTTGCGCGCGGCGGCAGCGGCGGAGCGCTGGCCCTGTCGCGCGCGCCCGTGGGCGGCAGCGCCAGCCCCGCGCCCGCGCCGCTGCCGCAACCTGCGCCGTCGCCCGCGCCCGCCGCGCTGCCGCCGCCCGCGCTGCCCCCGCCGCCCTTCCGCGCCGACACGCCGCACCGACCCAACGGCGCGCACATTCCTGCTCTCGACGGCCACGCCGCTACACAGATCCCGGCGCGGCCGGTGGGAGCCGCCGGGCCCGACACGCCCGAGCGGCCCGCCAGCAACAGCAAGCTACAGCCGGGCGCGAGAGCGTCCGCGGACAGTCCTACCCCCGCCCCACCCGCTCCTCCTGCTCCCTCTCCCCTATTCCCCTCGCATACCGCCTACCAATCTCAGTCTCAGTCGCACGCTGCCGCCGCGTTGCCCGACTACCGGCACACGAATCATGAAACGCGAACAGAACCTCCAGAACAACCTCCGGCGCCCCTGGACCTCCACACACATCACACGGCGCACCACACGCCGCGGCCGCCGCACTTGACGCCGAGCGCGCCGCAAGCCCCCCATCCTAGTCTACAGAGCCGCGTGCCGCACTCACCGGCGCATCCAGTGATGCCTGGTCATGACGTTCGAAATCAACCGGTCGCAGCTCAGACTCATCCCTCCGTTCCTACCTCGTTTTCGAACCGCGTCAATGGTGTGCCGCAAAGCGTGACACCACACTCGACGCCGGCTTCAATTCCGAGCTGTCTTCCGAGTCAAACTCTTACGGGACGGTCGCTCTCTCCGGCCGCGCCGACCTCTCGCCCCTACCCCACCCCGTCGATCGGGTCTAGTCATGTAAACTCCAGTATAAGTTCCAGTATTCACGGTCACTCAATAGCTTACCAGAGTCAGTCGAGTTTACAGAAACATTCCGTTCAACCTGCGTATGCGAACCGACCGCCACATCTTGCACCCTTCAGCATATCTAACCACATTTCATCCAGTCATATTCAGCCTCCTTCAGCGATTCAACCTCCAGTCCCTCATATGAACCATCCAATAAACAGTCATTCCGTTACGAGTCTCTCGAGTCACCTCCCTGTTGTCAACCCCAGTTCCTTAGCGACGTCTACACCAAATCACATTGGTCCTCCGTCTACTTTAGCTTCTATTACAAGTACCACGATGTCTTCTTTCACCCCCAGCCTTAAATCACATCCGGGTGTCAATTTACCACAACAGCCGACTTCTGTTGCCACGCCCATATCTTCTCATTTACCGAGCAGTCATGTGGATACATTACCAACGTCAAGTTGTACTCCCTCAAGCGTGACACCGGTGTCGACGAGTAGCAGTGGCAACAGCAACCACCCCCTCGCACCACCCGTCGTGGATTCGAGGCAAGCTCCGATACCATCGTCTGAATTACCTGCGCGTACTGAAAGTCCAATCGTATCCTCAACCCTGGCTTCCAATAGTTATCCGCCTCCGGCTGTGTACTCAGGATCGTCGTACCCTCCGTTGTACACTCCTTACGCAGCCACTATGCAACTCAGTCCTTACCTGCCACCCGCTGCAGCTTCACCAAGGAACTCGGCAGAGACGGTACGTAACCCCACACTGCAATAAAGATTATCGTAAAACGCACGTCATATTACATAGTACGTGCAAATAATTTATTGATTTAGTATTATTCAATTCGTTTTCTGTTCGAATGATATATTTTTTTACTCAAAGTATTCTTTAAACTTTTACAGAGAACGAGTTTATCTGCGTCACCTTTAGTTGCACCGAAAACACCAAAGGGCGTGCGGCCGCACACGCCGGGCTCCACGGGCGCGGCCGGCGCGGCTCTGTCGTACTCTCCGCGCGGACACAGTCCGAACAGGGAACGCGAGAGTTTCAGGTACGCAACGCACGCGTCGCTATTAATACCGTTGTAAAACAAAATTATTATTGAGACATTGCCATTTAAAACATAAAATCTAAAAGCTTTTGTATATTTTCGCGGATTTGGATCGATTTCGTCAACCGGAAATACGTCGTAACACCGGGAGATCGTCCAATGACCGCAAGTTTACCCTCCCTCTGCGTACCCTCAAAATCGGTAAGTTTTACTATAGCGTGTTGTTAGTACTGACTACCTTTTCTGGGCTCTGTCTACTATCACACGTTTGACTGATGTGAATCTTTGTCTCACACAACGATGCGGTTGATTTCAGCAGCAACATCAGCAGTTTGTCTCGCAGCACGCCGGCCTCGTCCGCGGCGTCCTTGCCGTCGCTGTCGCAATCACTCGTCGCACCACTCGCCGCTCCGCTAGCCACACCCTTAGCTGCCCCGTTGCCGGTAATATTCTTAATTTTTATTACTATTCTGCGCATTTCCCATAAATGGAAGGCTGTGGGCAGATATTAAGAAAAGAAAGAAAGAAAATAAATTTATTTTGCCACAGTGCATATTGTAGCGATGATTCATGAAAAACTAAAAAAAATATTGGCTTCTATTGGGGTAATACGTCGACTTTAATAAAATCACATTTTGAAGTACAGCCAGGTGTGAAAATATATTAATAGTTTTACTGATAGGCTCTCGATGGACTACTATCTATATATATATATATATCGCTTATACTATCTATAAGCGACAATGATTGACATGGCAAAACAATGCAACAAATGCAAAATGGCAACAATTTGGTGGGTCAGCTAAACATACCTTATACCAACTTATTTTAAAAGTACCTGCATTGTATACTAGTGTCCTGTTAATCTTGAAAGATATCATTTTTCTGTTTCTTATTTCACCTTTCGTATGAGATTTCTTAGCATGTTAATGGCAAAACATGCTACAAGTTAAATTCCATGCCTGGCTCAGTATTCGATCACAGCAATGCCATCCAAAGCGGTCATTAGGTCCCTATGTGAACAGGTAATAGGACACATGATACAGGATGGAAGGTGGGACATGTCTGCGGAGAGACATTGAGACTGGAAAATTATTGATGGCTTGGTAGAGTAAATTAATATGCCGCCATACTCATGCTAACGTACAACATCTACAACGCCATACTCAACTGTTATCCTTGGGCATACCCAAGAATAACAGTCGAGCAGATTCAACTAATTTGCAGGCCCCGTCTTCTAGAAACATAGACCTAAGTAAGATTAAACAAGAAGTTTCTGGCTTACTAGAACCTCTGACGACATTTTCAGTGACCGGCATTAAGGCTTCCGCCACAAAAGGTCTACTGTGGATCTTCTAGCGTATGTCATTCACATCTGAAGTGGGACTTTCGAGAAGCAAGTAGAAATGCTTCCCCTGAGTTCTCAAAGGCTTCTAAGATTTGGTAATAAAACCTCATTGATAAGCCAAAGTCCCTCAGGTATATAAACTCCTTACCCTGGTACCTTTGGGTACACAGACAATAGCATGTCTGTAATCGGATATCTCTGGTTTTGATATGATTGATCGCTTGAACTTTTCCATAGAAAGTCTCTGATTGACTCCTATTCTATTCTACTTAGTTTTATTTAATATAACCCTGTCAATGACCGAACTGCCAAAAAGATCACGCCGCGCTGGAACAGCTACTCAACCTTTGTCAAGCGTAATTTTGGTCGTGTATCTACTGTACCAAAGACAAGAGCATCTTACAAATAGATGGATCTTCCAAACATCACAGCTTGATGCGCTAGTATCAATTAAGAAACGAGCTAAAAAGATTTGCGTTGATGCACTTGTTGAGTCAAAACTCTAGTCTTGAGCTTTATTCTATCATTTACTTACTATTCACATTCACTTTACAGCTACTGCTGGTATAATTTTGAGGTCTTTAAATTTAGAGTGGGTGGGGATAGGGTATCTACTTCTAGAGAAGCTCTATCGTTAAACACAGTCATTATAGCTTACTTTCAAGTAAGTGGTCAAACGGGAGACCATGTTTATGAAAAAAGATTTGTTTTGTTGATTTTTTCAAGCTTTTTATTAGCTTGCAATGTTTATTTACACTAATAGTGATGATTAACTGCGATTTATGTAGATTAAGAAAGATATGTTTAGTTATGTAATGACTAACAGATAGTTATGACACGTACTGACTTTTAATTTATATCCTGATTGTACATATTAACAAAATTCGATGTAGAAAGCATAAATAACAATATTTTACAAAAACAACAACCTTTCAGACTCGACTTAGGACTCGATTGAAGCTATGTAAGCAAGCATTTGTACATGCGATTAAGTAGGCTTCCGTAAACGCTAACTATAGTCGATTTTATTTATACTTTAAAGGTTCGGACAGAAAGACATGAACTGTATAAACCTCAGGGTCCCCTGGCGGTGTCGCTGCCGGGCCCGCTGCCGGCGCTGTCGTCGCTGGCGCCGCCGCTGGCGCTGGCGGCGCCGCTGGCGGCGCCCACGCCCACGCCGGCCGCGCCGTCGGCGCCGCACCTCACGCACTCGCTGGCGCCCGTGCCCACCGTGCCCAGTATCAGCTCCAGTGCCAAACCGCCGGCGCACTGGGGGGTGACGTGAGTATACATGTTGCCTCAAACATCTATTTCGGCTCAAAGTTGCCTCGTCACGTCTGATCAAGTCTTCGTGTCTGCATAAATTAATAAAGATTCCTGTATTTTTTATTGATGTTATTTATGTGTATTTTTTATTACAATCTTCGTGTATCTTTCAGCAGGCCAACCGGTGCGGAGCGTCCCTCAGGCTTCGCACCCGCGCCTCCGCTCTTCGGTGCGCCGCTCCCGCCGCCTAATCCAAATCCTTTCTCCGCCGAATCTCTTTTCCAAAGCAGTAAGTCATTTGTACAATTTTTCAAATAATTAAAATATTAAATCTAGCAAATTATCATTATTATCAAACGTGCGAGTCGCCTTTTTGTGGCCGTTCCAATCTATTGTGGAGGTGGCTCCTCATCATGATTGAATAACTGTCAATTTATAGCTTGTCAATGTAACCGCCAATTATCTAATAATTATTGGAACAGCTCCCTAAATTCACGTGATTTGAGGTTGGTTTTTCAATCGACGGATAATGTTTACCCTGATGAGTAAAAATGCCCAGTCTGGCATATATTTACACGCCGCTACATTTGTTCCCTGTCTGGCTGTTGAAAAAACAGTCGTAAGTCAGATAAATGTGTTTTGTCGTGTTTATAGTGTTTGTAGCAAATGTCCCGGGGTGGTTTTCAGGCCCCGGCGCGGACCTGCTGCGGCGCGAGCTGGACAGCCGCTTCCTGGCGGCCGCGGGCGCCGTGCGCACGGAGATGCACCACCACCAGCACCAGCACCAGCACACGCACGTGCACCAGCACCCCGCGCACCAGCCGCACCCGCACCAGCCGCACCCGCCGCACCCGCACCCGCATCAGTTGCTGGTGCCGCACCAACCACTAGTATGTATATCTATTTACGTTACGCGCAGCCTCCTACTTCGACTGAGTCCCGAAAATCTGTTATGATCTTTGTAACACAAGAACCGTCATGGCGGTCGACCTTAAATGATTGAGGATGTTTAGGAATTTTCACACCACCAGTTAGCGCCACTTAGCCGTCAGGTCTTTTCCTTTGAAAACTTACATGACGCTGACGTCTAACATTTGACGTTGACGTTGATGTCTAGCTAATGTCAGTATTTTAACAGAAGTGTTTTGACAGGTGCCTGGACCTGGCGCCTCAGTGTTGCCACCTGGTGAACGACATTTTAGAACACCCTCAACCATAGAAAATGTTAAACCTATTTGCCGTGTACTGTACTATAATCAACTCCAATAACCGTTATACATTCCTATATATTCCATTCCTATATGTATAGGCGCATGGAATCCAATAGCGCAATTATTCAATTTTAAAGCGAATAATAAAATTGTCCCTAATTTTCCACGTAACACTGCACTGCACGTTACTCAATACGTTTAGCCGCGTGTTATTGCCGCGCATCTTGTTTGGTCAACTCCGTTTGACACGCCTTTAATCAGAAATATGATGGTTTGGCATAAAACGACGAAATCCAAGACTACCTTCAAAATCTATCACTAAACTCTCGGACATGGCAAGTTCGGGAGATTCCTGCACCGGATTCGTGCGGAAGAGACACCCGGGTGTCGACACTGTGTGGCCAGCCCGGAGGACACGGTGGAGCACACGATAGAATTGTGCCCCCAGCTCTGGGACTAAGGCAAGGGAGAAATGGGATAGGCTGTTTAGTCAGTAAGAGTCTGACACTGTTTCCCGATCCGCCCAAGAGCGGGATTCGTTATTCGATGATTTTTACCTACCGTAAAAAAAAAACATAGTACGTTTTTTAATCATAGACTACGATTTGATAACTGAAAATGTCAAACTCAAGAAAATTGGGAACATATTTCTAGAGTGTGACATTCTGAGTTGTCAATTTGTAGTCTAAAATAAAAAAAACGAACAATAAACTCTAAAATCGAATACAAAAATAACACAAAGAACTCCTAACGTACACCCAAACCCACCAGTGAATCAACTTTTGAACTAAACAGTAGTGGTAGTCTCATCAAAAGAATCCGTATACGAGTGGAAAGCACAGCAGTGGCTGCTTCACCATATTACTAAATGAAATCCTTTATGATCCAATTTGGAATCAGTATTGTAGTCCAATTGATGACAATAAAACAATATCTGATAACACATTGTCCAAGGTGATTCGTGTTTCTCAGTTTAAGGACTGAGAAACACGAATATTCGTTGTAAATTTTATAAAATTCAAATGTTATACTTGAATGGCACAAACCCAAACAGGACAGTCTACGCAGATCAATAAATTGGCAAAATGGTATTATTAAATTACTAGCGACCCGCCCCAGCTTCGCACGGGTGCAAATATATTATACATGTATTATACTTATAAAACTTCCTCTTGAATCACTATCTATTACAAAAAAACCTCATCAAAATCCGTTGTGTGGTTTTAAAAATTTAAGCATACATAGGAAAAGACGACTTTGTTTTATACTATGTAATGATGATGTATTTCGGTCTGGTATCCGCAACTCCACGACTAAAGCGCTATTTTGCGTATTATTAAATTAATTCACCTTTTCTGATTTTCTCTGCTCGCGATTCTGTGCATCTGCAACATATTTGCCAAACTGCAACATATTTTCATGCAATTTTGATGCACTTATGTAGACAAAAGTTTGTATAATGTGTGAAACTTCTTTTCGCTCAAACAGCTTAGTGGGTCTGGACGAAACAATTACACAAGTAGACTATATCCTGGAGCTTGTTCCCTAGGTATTTATTACCCGGGAGCTTGTTCGCTAAGGGTAATGTTTTTGTCTTACGTAAATGACGTCAGCGGCAAAAGGAATATATCAATATTCCATAAAACTCGATATTTTGCGCGCGGCGGTTTGCTAGGTATCTAAACTTCCCTGTATTATGTACTGAAAAATTGAAATTTGGTCAGACAAATCATCGATTATCAGAGGCACGCACCTTTTCTGGTCCCTGAGCTACTATTAAAAAGGTCCTTTCTCAATTCAATTCAAAATATTTTATTACACATAGGCCTACATAAGCACCTTAAAACGTTAGAAGCATTCTTCCAGTTCATTGTTTCCTATAGAGAAGAACTTGTAAGAGTCATATCGGAAATTCCCAACACCACTCGCCATTGAATCACACCCAATGACCCCCTCAGCAATTCTTTAGACCAGATGAAGCCAGCTTTTCCAACAAAACCATAGCAACATATCATTGCTTTTAAAAAAAGCCAAGCCCTTGACGAATTTATACTAGTCGATTAAATAATACTCACCGAGTATCGTGTAATTAAAATTATCGTCACTATCATTTTGGCTATCAATACTCAGTATCTATAAAAAAATAACATAAATATTAATAATGCTTATTTAAATTTTTACAGTTCAAGGACGTGAGCAAAATGTCATCGTTGTACCGCAGTGGCATCGGGCTCGGCTACCCGTACTCGTCGAGTCTGCTGCACCCCACTGGCCCCTACGTGCCTCCCGCGCCGCTTACCACTTATGCTCCTAAGGTGATGACCCATTCATTATATCTCATCATTTTGTAAATATCTAAATTTAAATATTTTTAAATGCAAATTCAATATTTAAAAGCAATTAAATAATGCATGCATAATTTTCATAATAAAATTTTCATGTCTTTGGATCAATTTCTTTGTAATCTTATAAGGTCTCTAGTATTACAGATTTATACAGTTACAGTCTTAACTTTTTAAATGTAGCATTCAATAAATTTTTCATGCTATAAATAATCAATTTCTTCACTGACAACTTTCTTCAAATACTTGCTTATGCTTATTTTTATGTTTTAATTTGCTCCAATCATTAACCCTGCATCGCATAATGTTAACAGCCCGTAGTGTCAGCCGCAAGCGACTCCACCTCTAAACCACCACCACGTCCCGCTGTCGCGGTAGGTTTCCTTCTTAGCACTACATTACATACTTTATGCATGCACCTGTTATATTTATTTGTCGAACTTGACCTGTTCGCACGCCAGGACAGTGACGACTTACATGATTAAAATTCCTGTACAAAATTTCGCTAATAAGGTGTTTCTAACACAGAAAACGGGAAAATGGAACGCGATGCACGTGAGGATTGCCTGGGAGATCTACAATCACCAGCAAAAAGAGAAGACCGGCGGCGGTGCCGTGCCCGGCGGCGGTGACAAGGATAAGCTGCGAGCCTTCCCCGCGCCCGCGCCGCCGCCGCCCACCTACCGCTCGCCCTACGAGCTGCCGCCCGCGCCCTACCTGCCGCACCACCCGCACCTAGGTACGCTCCGCCGCTTCGAGCCCGGCCTGCCCGCGTCCGCGCCCGCCGCATCTCACCGAGCTGTGCGCGTTTCAGGCGTGTCCCCCTTCGGCCGCTACGGGCCCGGCGCCTACCCCGGCGCGCCGCCCTTCGGGCTCACGGCGTACGGGCGCGACCTGGCGCTGTCCGGCTCGCTGCACGGCGTGCACCACGCGCCGCCGCTGGGCGCGCTGCACGACGCCTGGCGCGCCGTGCGCCCGCCCGCACCGCTGGCGGCCGCCGAGGCGCGCCGCGACCACGACGAGCGCGAGCGCGCGCGCCGCGAGCGCGACGAGCGGGAGCGCCGCGAGCGCGACGAGCGCGAGCGCCGCAAGGCGCGCGAGCAGCGCGACCAGCGGGACCGCGAGCTGGAGCGTGCGCGCGCTCGCTCGCCGCTGCGCAACGGCGCGCCCGAACCCATCAAGGAAGAGCGCAAGGAGCCGCCGCGCCACGCGCCGCCCTCGCTGGCGTACCCGCCGCCGCCGCCGTGGGACCCGTACCGCACGTTCGACCCGCTGCAGCACATGCGGTTCGCGCCGCTGGTAGAGGCCGCCATCCGCGCCGAAGAAGACCGCGCCAAGATGCTGAGCGCGTACGCGCACCACCAGCAGCTAAAGGCGGCGCCGCTGCTGCACCGCACGCTGCCGCCGCACGCGCCGCTGCCGCCGCTGGGCTCGCACGCGCCGCTCAGCTCGCACGCGCCGCTGAGCTCGCACGCGCCGCTGGCCCCACTGGCGCCGCTAGCTCCACCGCTGGCGCCGCTCGCGCCTCTGGACCTGCTCAAGAAAGAGGAGCCGCGATGATAGCGATGCGGCGAAACCGCCGTGTCGCCGAGTGTGTACATAGAGTAGCGTAAACGACGTCGCAAGTGAGAGTACGACTAATTGAATGTATATCGTTTCGCATTATCGGTTTAGAGAATTATTTATTGTAACGTCGCTTACAGAACGACGGTTGTGGGTTGTCGGCGCCCGCCCGGCCGGACAGTGGGGCCGGGCGGGCGAGGAGGGTGCGAGTGCACTGTCTCGACATGTGCAATATTGGACGAGAACACGCGGCGCTCGTCGCCGCCGGCCTGTACACTACTGCTTGTTTATTTACATGAAAATATCTATCGAGTTGTTATTGTGACCATTATTAGTTAATTATACATGAAAATTGCTGATTATTGTGAAGGATAGGATTATCGGAATCGCTATCGATATAATTATACATATTTATATATACTTATAAATAACTGTAAATATTAGTATGTAAATTAGCGTTAAAATATAGAATTGGTTTATTTAACGTCATACAAAAGAAAATCCCATAAATTATTATTGCATCGGGAGTTTAATTTACACTTCCGTTAAAAATCTCAATGGTTTTTCGATTGTACCAGTGGAGTTTTATTTATTTATTTATACTCCTATTAGTGAACACAATTTCAGGTATAGCAGTTATTTCATTTTAATGCATTTAAAATATGTGATATTATTGTATTGTGAAATACATTTTGTCTGACTTCAAAGTAGTGTCTATTCTCAGGTATCTAGATGTAACAGTAATACAATAATGGTCGGATATGTATTTATCATAAATCATGTTGTTTTTATTTCAAATTGTATTTGTGAACAAGCAATTTATTCTTAAAATAATTGTTTAGTGACCTTATCATGACATGTACTAGTAAACTCTTATGTGCCATTGAATCAATATTAAAAGGGCATTGAGTCAGACAAAATTGGATTTAGGGTCTGTCATTACAGATACATCTGACGGTTTGTGTTCTTAAAATCTCAAGATTGACTCAGAATTATTATTATAGTTTATTCAAAATCATTCTGTATACTAAAAAGTAAATGAAAGCTTGGTGCGATTCAGAAAATACCATTAAAACTTTTGATTTTTATACCAATAAGATTTTTTTTACACTCCCCTTCTCCACTCGAATGTATCAAGAACATAAAGAAGAGAAACAAAAGGAAAAAGGTAATGTGGTGCGAGTCTCGTTCAGACAATCCATTCATTCGTTTTCTCGTTGGATAAAGACATGTAATTATACTTCTGAGGATGATTACTTCAGCACACATGTTTACAACAAAAAAAATATATTCGGCTACGCGACCACCGCGATGGAGAAATAGCTATTTTTAAGTTACGGAAACCATAAAGGATCACTTTGTTCATGTATATGTCTGTTTGTGTTTAAATTATTCGAAAAATTGATTTCTAGTGGATATTATGATGTAAAATTGGTGTAGTTTTGTATCTCAAGTCTGCGGAACAACAATATGTGGAATCGTTGAGACAGGCGCGATTTGGGCAAAAAATAGAGATAATTTCATTGTAGTGTTAAATACCGAAAACCTTGCCTAAGTTTGTCGAGAAGGTTCACTATTAAAAGAAAAAAAAAAAATTACAAGATATAAAAAACGAGTATAAAGCTGATTAAATAATAATAATAAAAAAAAATCATTTGCACCCACATACTGCTAAAACAATAGAATTCTTTCATCCATATTCGATTTTTTGACGTCGGAAATAAATTGTGATAGAGTTACTTCGGAGGAAGACTAGACATATCTCATTTTTTTTTTCATCTTATTTTTAGGGTTCCGTATCGAAAGGATGAAAACGGGACAAAGACAAGAACAAAGAATTCACTGTCCGTCCGTCTGTCACCAGGCTGTATCTCAAGAACCTCGATAGCTAGACTTGAAAACGTTCACAAATTCAATTCAATAGTAGGCGCCCTAATAACTGCTTGTTTTTTTTTAACATTCGATAATAAAGTTGAGAATTACCGTTTTTATTTTTCCGTCACTACTTTCTTATGTTAAATCGTGAATGACTAGATGCGGTCACGTTTTTCAGTCGAGAGTCCAGTATGTACATCAGAATTGAATTCGAGTTCAAACGAAGTTGTTTTTTTAGTTTTGTAAATCATGACCTTGGACGGAGTGGGGGACAGTGTCAGACTGTTACCGACTAAAACCCACTCCTGTCCCTTCTTTGCCTTCCGACCCACTTTACGGTTCGTTGTATCAATCTTGAAGCGTGCGTGGAACAATACGCGCCGTCAACGACTTGTCCGGACGCTGGGATGGCGAGCTTCCTATTGCTCGCCATCCGCAAGCACGCGTCGGTCTATGGTGCTGGAACTGATCACAAAAATAGATCAGAGGTTTGAAGTACAATATTTGGTAAGTAATTTTAGCACTTCATTTGGGGCAATTTACGCTACACGTGTATCTTGTTCATTAGATGATTTATACTGTACCTAGTCAATCAAATATTCGCATTTTTCGAGATTACCTTCAACGAGAACTGAACAGTTACACCTTAGCCAAGATCCCCAAGTTTTTGGCAGCCTGTTGAGCTTTTGCCTCGGTATAAGAGCTGAAGTTAATGATAGATGACAACGTTACCCCAAGAAGCTCAAAGTTGTCAATTATCTGTTACACCCCAGAAACATGGAGCCAGGTGAAATTTGCTCCGTTTGACGGAAAAAGACACTTTTGGGTTTTAGCAGAATTGAACTTAAGCAAATTAGTATCTTCCCAATCTGAGACCGCTTCCAAGGACAAATTCAACCATAGCCTCGGAAGGACAGGATCCGTGGCCTACTAGCGTGTGCATTGAACACGTATCTCGCGGCAACAGAGCTATCGTCTGCATACCCAAAGGTACCGGGTTTAAATAATTCGTTTGAATGTAACAAAACAGTGTAGTCGAGAGCACCGAATCCTGAGGAATCCCGGCCTGTGATCCCGGCAATAATGTCTATTAGCCCGGACGAGCCGCCGTTAATGATTAATGGGATGGATCGCTCCCAGTTGTACAGACCAGTGGGCAAACCGAAAGAAGGAGGCTTAGCAATAAGGCTATCCTGTCAGACCCTGTCGAAGTATCATAAAAACGAAGTACCTGTCGAAGCCAAGATATCAAGGGAGAATCTGCAAGTGCTTCCTCATGGCACTGCTTCTCGATGGCCTCGCTCTAGATCTGAATGACATATGCTAGATTAAAAGATCCCCAACTCTTTGTGGCGTGGGAAGAGTGCGTGCCGTCAATGACTTGAGTGTCTGCAACGGGTGCCAGTGCGGTGAGCTCGGATGGAGCTCTTTTGTTATATGGAACCGCGGGGGGCTCCTACTGTATGCATCGATGGCCCTTAATCCTAATACGCTTACGTCGACTATAATTTGTAATTGAAAGTGAGTTTTAAATACTTGCTTATCTTATTAAAACTAGAATTTTAATATGATAAGCAAGTATTTTTTCAACTTTTTTACTTAATTTATGACAAGATATTTTTTGATAATGTTAATAATTTCGGAAAAAAATGCTCCAAAAGTAAAAAAAATGCGTCCATCCATATGAAAAAAAAAGAACTTTATAAAGCTTTTCTGGGATTTTATTATTCCGAACAAGATATTTATTGATAATAATAAAATTTGTGACGGACAGAAAGCTATGGAACCCTACAGTGAGCGTGAACCGACACGCTCTTGACCGGTTTTAATTTGATAATTATCGTTTTTGACTGCGATCCCAGCCACATGATGGTAAGCAGTGATGCAAGCGTTGATAGTAAAATTTATTAATACGCCAATATAGGTTTAATCGGTTTAATAGGTTTTTTTTGCAAACTTTTTTCTTCACTGCATTTGACAGATCGCGGTGATTAACTTTCCATTCTTATAAAATTTGGAACGCATCAATATTTCGATTTGACAGCTATGACGTCACAAAATGGCATAACAATCGATCTTATGAATAGAATAGAAAGAGTTTGGAATGTGTATTCAATTTGCTATTCGACGTATTATTGCTTGTACTTGGTTGGAGTTGTAGAGTGTATAGGTAACTAACTGTGCTCGTCTTCTATTATATTTGACTTGTTCAAAAAACAGAAAAAAATGAGTAATAATAATAAACGCGGCGTTGTTTTACATGGGAGGGCTCGAGAGATTATCTCCAATGTAGACGAATACTTTGAGAGCGAAAAAATGCACAATTTGAAATTGATTGAACAATTAAAGTCAGCAAGTATCGTCGCAGGCCCAAATGGGGATATAGTTGTGACTCGTGAAATATTCGCACGCATTATGCAAACCCTGCAAAACGCAAGTAAAGTGACCGAACGAGTACATTTGGCTACTGGTATAAACAAAAATACTTTGACACGTATCCGACGCGAGAAGAGAGAAGCGCAAGCTAGCAGCAGCAAGGTAACTAATCCTGGAAGCTTACCTTGAAGTATTTTGCGAAAGTTTTAGATTTTTGCCCTGCGTAACACAATAAATTCAATAAGTACACGGTAAGAAAATAAAGTGGATTTCCTCCTGGGTGTCAAATATTCGAGACTTAATTATACCTGGATTAATGCACAATATTTGGCATGATAAATTATAGCTTGGGATATCCTTGCCATTATCAGTCATGCTCCAAGTGAAAAACTCTTTTACAAAATGGGGCAATACTTTTTTCAGACCATTTCCTTCATTTTCACTTCTCCACTAAATTTTACAGATTACAGATACAATTAAAGAACAATAGGTCTGGAGCACCGGCGCTCGTTTGGAGCTTAATGAACTTTTGCATCATTTTTTATAGATAATTATTTAAAAATTGTATATACAATGCATTCCAAATAACAACACAACTTCCAAACAAAATTGTAGAACTCTGAAAGAGTAAAATTGGAAAACTGAATTTACATTAACTTTTTTCGTTCACTGTTGGTAAATTAATAAATTTCTTCGTAAATAAACTGATTTCAAAAAATATCTTGCCTCGATTTGACAGTAAATTGTGACCTCACAATATGGCAATCAATCCTATTCTCATTTGGAACGCATTGAAAGCTTATGTACGTACATGGCTTATGTTTTTACTAACCCTTGTATTTGATTTTCCAGGGAGATAACGAAATAAAAAGTTCAATGGTAGTTGTCACAGGGATGCCATTCAAATGTGACATTGGTAAAATAGTCAAAGAAAGCTTAAATAAAAAGGAAAAAAATGTATCAATAAAAGGTTAGTACCCAATCCCCAAAATTGCAACAAAAATCATGGGTAATGCTCCTTACCAGGACATGGGACATCTAAAGCATATAACTTCTTATATACCATCCATCTTGCTGTAACATCAGGTGGAATCGCAGACAAGCACAAATTTATTGCAATAAAAAAAAAAACTTCTGCCAAAGCCATACACAAATGCACAATACAAAAGCCCTGGATATACATTGGTTATTATATACTAAAACATTATATGGATCCAGTAATCCAAAATAAAGAATTATTATGGTTTTAGGAGGCTTAAGTGGACTAGTAACCTAGAACTATTTTGAGACTTTATTTAAGCCTCACCTGAAAAATTTTATATATCTGTCAATAAAAGGCACGAGGTGACAGAACACCCAATAAATGGGCCCCAAAAATTTTGTTATACCTACTATCGTAGAACTAGTGGGGAAAAAAAATCCCATTAGTTCTACCGTAGAACTGTTCAGTAGAACTAGTGGGAACAAACCACTAGACCAATTTGAATCATTTTGTTTAGTTCACAAGCATACAGGGAAGGTTTTAAAGCAAAAAAAAGTACAGGCAGAGGGTAGGTAGGAGTAAATTTATAAGCCACGGGCAAAAGCTAGTAAATTTATAGATATAATAAATACTTACATCAATTTATGTTTTATTTGTAGAAGAAAGCGAGAGTGGCGATGATGAAGATGACGGGATGATCGAAATTGAAGTGATGCCAAGATGAACGAAATTGAAAAGCTCGATTGTCAATGAATACAGGTAAAATGCCTTTGTTTATTTTAAACTATAGTGGAAGATTAATGGCCTTGCGCCTAATAAAGATGAAATACAAGTACCTACTAATAAACTAACAATAATGGATATATAGATTATAGTTCTTGTTTCGGAAACACTATCAGCTCCAACATCAAAAACGGTTGCCACACCTATCTTTCAAACCACCGAGATGGAAAAGGTCATGCATAAGTCTTGTACTTTTAAAACCAAGTCTGGTCTTGACAGTTTCTTCGGCCACTCACGAACCATCCTGGAAGGCAACACAAGAATGGCAGAATAGGAGACAAGGCACTAAACTACACTCAAATCGCCAGATAATATCGAGGAAGAGGAGGCTGCCAAATGTATAACATCTCTTATACAAGACAATTAAAAAATAATAAAGTCAGTAACAGATCCCTGAGAAACGTCGTCTTAGAGTTGGGTATTTGACAAGTCACCCAGTGGACAAATCTGCTCTAAATAAAGCAACTACAAAACTTAAGGCCGAGATAACATGTTTTTATAAGGACACCTGGCAGTTAACGCTAGACTCACTGACACTCACTGCGAACACAAACTATTCGAATAAAGAGCCTATAAGAACAATACATTGTACGCAAAGGCACGGAAACAAAAGGACAAAGAGCGCATTGACAGAGCAACTTGCCAGTGTTTATTTCCAATGACGGCGATGTTGCTTTGGAAAAAAGCGTTGAAGACATTATCTGCTAACTGTTGCAGCTAGAGATCTGAAGGTGTAAGCAATAAATGTATGTATTAATAAAGACTTAAAGATAAAAATACGTTAGTTTAAATTTTGAGTAAAACTACCCACTTCAATATAAAAAAAAAGGTAAAATGCTAAATTACGTCAGTGGGTCGTCTTAGGGGCGGATTTTACTTTAATTTCGAAAGTCAGTGTTTCTATGATTGTTTTGTCTCCTCGCTATTTATTAACACCTTTTGAAATTAGTTATTTTGCACTATAATCATAGTTTTTTTTTTTTACTTTGAATTGTCTTATCTTTCGGTTCCATCCTCTTCATCCTCAGATGTACTATGTAATTAAATAGCGGACTCCATCTGATGATAAACCTAATTCCACGGCTAGAATACATTGAATTTCGGTGCCTACCTTCTGGTTTCAACAGATCAGTCGATGCATCCCTTACCCTTCTTCCTTTAGTCTGACATAATACACTAGCTTTTGGCCGCGGCTTCGCTCCCGGCAACAGTAAAATGTGATAAATGAAGAACCATTCGACCGATGTTGTGCAATCTTCACATAAACCATCTACTAAATAGTTTGAAAAGGCCAAACGATTTGGTTGGATAGGTGAGCCCGTTCTTGAGTTATAAAAATTATAACGAAAAGTGGCATTGTTTTTTATATACCTATATTGATAATAATATTTCTATGGGACCAACTTTGGGATAAAATCTTTCAATAAAAAAAAATCTGAATTTGGATAAATTCAAATTTAAAAAAAAAATTCAATTAACTGAGAAATCGGTTAACTTAACATACTTGTACAAGTCGATTTCACAGCAGTAACTTTTTAACAACACTTTTTAATGGTGTCTTTCGCTCATTAACACTCCTCACGTCTGTTGAAAATTTTCCAAATAATAATAATCCCCAGGTTGGAATAATCTACTCATAAAATAACCTCTTATCGGCCGATCAGCCGTTGTGGATGAGTAACAATAAAAATATTGCTCTGCAGACTTTTCCATACTTGCTAGTAACCAAGTAGATCATCAGTTTGGATTTAGACAGCAACACTCCACAATCGAACAAGTCCACCGAGTTCGCAATGAAATAAGAATAAGAAATACATTTGAAGAGAAGGAATTTTGCTCATCGGCGCTTCTTGGCATACAATAAGTATTTGATAAAGTCTGTCACTGTGCTCTGTAACACACAGTCACACAAATACCTAAACTGCTAGTTTAGTATTTGTCTATATGTCTCAAGTCAAAGAGGGTAATTTCAGATAGTCGTTTTCAGCGAAGCGGGTGTCACCGAAGGGTCTATTCTCGATCCAAGGTTGTACACAACGTATACAGCAGATTTGCCAGAAGTACTAGGCAGGAACTATAAGTATAACCACCACATATGCTGATAATACAGTCATTCTAACGAGGAATTGAGACCTTTTTGCCGCATTAGAAGCGCTACAAAAGAGTATGAAATAATATAGCAATACCACATTGAAAGCGTACCACCAATTGGCCTGGAGGAACCACATAAAAATAAGAGATAAGCTTAATATACGCTGTAAAAAAATCTATTGATTAATGGGATGAAACCTTAAATCTCTCCAAAGATAATAAACTCGAACAAGAAGAGGCAAGCAAATCGTCCCAATGACAACCGCTTGAAACGGTGCTTGATACTAGAATCAGACCAGGACCATGTCTAGGCATTTTCATTGAGGAACTGTCTCCGCTGGGAGGCACATTTTCAGAAAGAGAACGCACTTTACCTATATTCACAGGTTGATTGTAAATCAACGCTAAAGAAAAAACATGTTAGGGGAATAAATATTAAAACCTACATTAATCCATGTTTTATGTTATAGGTGAAAGCAGTGATGATGATGTTGACGACAACGGTTACCAATCTGACAGTGATGCAGAGATGAGAGGAGTTCAATATCTAAATTCTGATTAAAAATTCTTTGTTCATGATTAATTAATAAATTCGATTAAAAAATATCTTGTTTTGATCACCCTACCCTACGAATTCACGGCTATGACGTCACATCGCGACGTGAAGCTAAGTTGAGCCTATTGTAGTCAGTCGTCAACGGTGCGCTCTGTTCCCGCGCGCCTCAAGGAGCTGTCAGCAAAACCGTAGGGACTGCAAAAGGGTTGAAGCCTATTAAAACTACAACTGTTGAAAGAAAGGCTCGGCCCCAGCGCGAATGGCAAAGAACGAACGGGGTGGGTTGTTTAGTCAGTAAGTCTGACACTGTTTCCCGCTCAGCCCAAGAGCGGGATTCGTCATTGGATGATTTTGCCCACTATAAAAAAAAACCTATTCTAGTCTGTTCTGATGTGTATGGGTTGTGTGTTATTGCAATGCACTGTTGTGTGGGTAACAGCTGCTTATTAGCAATAGTATCCAGTAATTCTCTTTGGTCCAGTATCATTCTCACAAAGGGTTCAAATCTGTATAAAGCGAACACCCGCGTAGTCTGATACCATACAAGGAGAAAAAGCATATTACTAAATTGTTCCATTGCGGTGACCGGTGTCCCGCGAGGGTAGATTTATAAAGTTTTTATATTTTGAAATAATGTAGGTACTTGATTTCAGTCAGGTAAAATGTTGTTAATAATAATTGGAGACAGGTATTAGTTAACTCTTATGAATGGTAGGTAGTTTTCAATAACAAATCAGCCTCTTTTCCTACGTTCCAATCATTATCCAGTTTAGAAGGGCTCGGATTACATAGAACAGGTTCTGCCGGACATGCACGACTGAGTGTTATTTTTAATATTTCCAATACGTGAATACTTAGCTTTATACGGTGGCGTTGCTCCTTTCGCCTACGATGTCTCCTTATACGCGCCGTCGACGAAGAATCGCTGCTGTTATTACTCGAACCACTACATTGCGACTGAACACGTGGGCATTGTCCATACTAACATCAATTAACTTTTGGACACCAAAAATTATTCTAGTTAACACTATAGTCTTTGAAAAATAATAGGACACCCTTGTTTCTAAAGTAACGAGCTACTTTAAAAACGCGACTACACCGTTCGGAAATCCGAACGCAACTGAGGTTCCTAGATGTCATCAGGCGCTTAACACGCTTTGCAAAAGCATCCCTACTACCAGCGGCATTGGAGCGAATATAAATCCTGCTCTACACTACTCGCGAAGTTGAACGAATAAGTTAGTGTAGAAAGGTACTTTGCTTCTTTTCGTGGAACCTCGCCTCGCTTCGGGCGACTTCCAGTCGTTGTCGGTTTTGAGCGCCAGTAAAAGGACTCGAAGAGCTCCTCTCGAGGTTGCACGAGTGTGTAGTCACATACTTCGGACTTCGATCAACTTCGATGAGTACTTTGTCGAGGCAACTTCGCGAGTTGTGAAGGGCAGGATTAACGCTGGGCTAGAAGCTGTACCGTACCGGAACAGGATACATCTCTCAAATTATGGTTTAGACTTTTCCTAACAATACCTCTCCTATTGAAATGTAACCGAGCGTTTAGGCTCTAGAGCGGGTCAAGGGAATTTACAAACATCATAGAAATACTCAAAAAAAAAAAGACAACCTTTTTTGGTGAAATCAAGTAAAAACATTCTAATTAGCACAAAATCTCCGATACGTTGAAACTCAGTATAGTACGCGGCAAATAAGTTTGATCCGTTGCTATGGTTACGTGCAACCTCCAAAATCGGCAACTTGTGTTTTAGTAATATTTTGACCTAGCTCACTAATCATGCGTAAGTGGTACAATATGGACATTTTTTTTTTTATTGAAGATTAAAATTAAACAATGATAATGTATGCCTGCACTATTTATTATAGCATTTATTACTGAAACAGAGGGTAAAATTTACATAAATATAAAATCATCTACTATTGATTGAATTCATTTATTTCCTGTACCAAACTTGAAGTGTCTTCATTCGTTTTACTTTCTTCTGTAATTGAAGAACTCCATAGAGCAAAGCTTCAGCTGTTGGTGGACATCCAGGCACATAAATATCAACAGGAACAATGCGGTCACAACCCCTGTGAATTAATTAACGAGAATATGATTAAAAATTAGTAAAGATCTTTTTACCTGTATTCTCATGTTTTTTTTTATGGTTGCTAAAAATCATCCAATGACGAATCCCGCCTTTGTGCAGAGCGGGATACAGTGTCAGTGTCTTACTGGCCACTGCTCGCCGTCCGCAAGCCCGCGCCTACGGTGGCCGAAAATCGGGATCGGAATCGTGGCGGCTGCGGCTACGGCGAGAGCGCCGTTGCCTTTGCCTGATGCGGTCGGCCTGCTCCCTTGCTAGCTTTACTGCTTCGGAAAAGGAGGCGTCCACCTGCCATTCCTCCTCGCTGCATACCATAGACTGGACCAAGCGCGTGTGGTTGCCGCCGCCGAACTCCCCCACAAGGACATTGTAGTCTTGTATAATGTTTTTTACTTAACCTAATGTAATAATCATCATCAGATCATCATTTAAGCTGGAAGATATCTTATTGGACACAGGTATCTTCCAAGCGTCACCACAATGGTGGCATGCATTAATACTAAGATAGTGATTCTGATTTCAGAATCAGAATTATTTGTACCGGCATTTAAAAGTAGCCAAATATCTTACCTTACAACTGAGTAAGAATAATGATAGTAACCGCCACCATTTGCACAACTGCCCATTGAAATTACCCATCGAGGGTCAGGCATTTGATCATAGACCTTCCTCAATGCTGGTGCCATTTTGTTGGTCAAAGTACCGGCTACAATCATCACATCAGACTGTCGGGGAGATGCACGGAACACAACACCATATCTAAAAAAAAATATAATTGTTTATTTATTTTTTTATAAATCACTTGTAATTTATACTTTTAGCACAGGACACATCACTCTCTTGTGCCTTCTGTTGATTACTCTTTTACTTTCTATTTGGTCTATAATTGGAATGTTGTGAATTTACTTTTCATTTATTTTTAGCAGTTTTTTCAATTGAAGCTTGTGTCTCCAATTCCTGAGAGATATTAAATATTATTAGGATACTAATCAGTGTTTTGGTATGTATGGTACCAAGGTTTATTGTATTTAACAATACATTGAGGGATTGTAGCACCATTACTACCACCTGCTTTTGTATCAACTTGTATGGAACATGGAGACAGTTTTGTGTTCATAATTTTAACCTCTACTTAATTTTGTGTGCACTGAGTACAATAAGAAGTTAAAAATAAGTAATGTTTTTTTTTATAATATAGGCCAAGTAGCTAATGTACATTACTACTAACGTAATTACATGCTAAGCCCAAATGGACGTAGTTATGCAAAAATGTTTCATCCCACAGTAAGTTAAATTTGAGATAAAAGCATTTACGCGTTTCAATGGTATTCTTTTTTATTCTAACTAGTGAAGGTCTACACTAAAGGTTTTATTGTTGAATTATATTGTGTTTAGATAATCATATGTTAAATTTTAGGCTATTCACTATACAATAAGAAAAAATATATATATTGGTACTGGAACATTTTAACATAATTAATATTTACATGAACATAGCTGCAAATTAATTTTGCACAAACGTTCCAGGTACTTTTTATCCTTACTTTTTACCTTAATTTATGATCTATATTTTACATAATCATTTCATTTTTTTTTTAAATATGTTAAAACTAAACATCAAGTATAAGAAAGATAATTGCTTATAATTTTTTTTATTACTAGGTAACAATTTAAAAATCAGTACAAAATCTTGTGCTCTTGGGGAGGCCTACGTCCAGCAGTGGACTGCTATAGGATGATGAAAAAATCTTCATACGTCATACCCATCATCCTCTTACATTTCGAAATCTGGTTCCCCACCAAACCCATCGACATCATCTCATCAGCTGTGATTCCCTCGGTACTCTTTAGGTTTTAATAAAATTCATGACAGTCCTCAGGAATGTACTGAAACATGGATTGTAAATTTTGCTGGAGCAATTGCCTTTACCATCCGGCCACAAATAAAAAAAAACTTTTTACAAAAAAAAAACCGCCTTCAAAAAAAGCCAAACAATAAAAGTTCCTACACTAAAAAGTTGAAAATAAAAATTTGAATTGCTGTAAAGAAACTTAATTTATAGGTAAACTTATTTGACATTAATATTTTGCAAATATTCAAAATTTATTACTTCTTTTTGGAGTCGGTGCCAGCATTTTTATTGTTGAAACTTAATGTTAGGTAGCTTTTTTTAATATCCGGTGCCATTTTTCATACATAATGCTTAAACATTTTCAATGTACTTAAAATGTGGCAGGTTTTTGTAAGTAGGTATATATAATTTATTTTAAAAAAATGTGCAAATCGGATGATTTTTTTTAGAGAAGTCTAACATGTATTTATGTCTTAATTAAGTGTTATACATTTGAGTATGCAAATAGGTACTAAGTAGTTTTATAGTTATGTTAGGGGTATTTTTTCAAAGGATTGTTGCCCATTCGTAATTCCTTGCCTTGGCTGGCACCGACTCCAAAAAGAAGTAATAAATTTTGAATATTTGCAAAATATTAATGTCAAATAAGTTTACCTATAAATTAAGTTTCTTTACAGCAATTCAAATTTTTATTTTCAACTTTTTAGTGTAGGAACTTTTATTGTTTGGCTTTTTTTGAAGGCGGTTTTTTTTTTGTAAAAAGTTTTTTTTATTTGTAGCCGTTTAGTGTTTTTTATTATAATGTGTTATGGCAACGAAGTCAATATCGTTCCTACATTTCTTTTGAAAAAGTTACCAATGTCATATATTATTATAGGTAATGTCCTATAATATTATAGGTACATTGTTACAGTGTAATCGTTTTGATCTCGTGGAGAGATGATATGATGCATGAAATACTTATGATTCATCTCATGAGTACATCTCATGACAGCTCTCATCATCATCATCATTTCAGCCAGAAAACGTCCACTGTTGGACATAGGCCTCCCCCAAGCGTCGCCACAACGACCGATTCTGTGCGACTCGCATCCATCGCGTTCCCGTGATTCTCACCAGGTCGTCGGTCCACCTTGTGGGAGGCCTTCCAAAGCTGCGTCTTTTGGTGCGCGGTCGCCACTCTAGAACCTTTCGGCCCCATCGGCCATCTGTTCTACGAGCAATGTGCCCTGCCCACTGCCACTTAAGTTTGGCGATTCTTCGGGCTATGTCGGTGAACCTGGTTCTCCTGCGCATTTCTTTATTTCTGATTCGAACACGCAAGGAAACTCCGAGCATAGCCCTTTCCATTGCCCTTGACAGCATTGCCCATGACAGCTCTAATAAGCTCAAACAATGCTAGGATACATTATTTTATTTCGAAGTTCCCATGCCGACCTTCCACCTTCCAGCTTCATCATCACATCAGTTCAATAGTACCTTACAGCCAAAGTGCATCTTATGACGATTCTAACAAGCCCAAACACGGCTAGGATATATTAATTAGTTACGCAGTTCCAGTGCCTACCTTTCAGCTCCTTCATCATCATCAGATCAGTTCGATGATAACATTTTCAACATAATTATTTAAGATCATTGGTTTATAGTGCATTTTCATAGTTGCTTAACTACTTTGATTGTGATATCCATGCGATTGTCAAGTTTCGTTAGCCATTTCTGATCTTCTTCACCAGTTCCACCTCATCAAATGTTACTTTTTGACTGTAAATGCTTGAGTTCTCGATGAAAATATAAAAAAAACGATATAGTTGCCTATAATATTTGAGGAGTTCCCTCGATTTCTCATGGATCCCATCATCATAACTCGATTTTGAAAAAAATGGGACCAATCTGGAAGTATATCCTTTCAAGTACAAAAAAAATTTTGCAAATCCATCCATAAACAACGGAGTTCTGAGGTAACAAACATAAAAAAAAAAAAAATAAAAAAAAAAAAATACAATCGAATTGAGAACCACCTCCTTTTTTTTGAAGTCGGTTAAAAACAGAAATCGAACATGTTAATAATTCGTGTTTCCCCCTCTTAACTTTTTTTTCAATACTTAATTCCTTGTAATCTTCCTTTAATGATGATTTCATAAAAACTGAAAACACTTTCTCTTTTTCAAGTCTCATTTCTTTTGTATTTAAGCAATTAACTTTTGTTTTGTCTGTGATTTCTTTTTTATTTATTACATTTTTTCCAATTTTTCTATACCGTAAAAATCAATCTTGTCCATTTTAACCACTTAGCTGTTTTCTTTTTTTACATGTTTTAATCATAGATATATACTCTTCGGCTGTTTAAATGCGTTGATGGTACTTGAGAGCAGTTTCAATTTTAGAAAAGTCTGTGGCAGGCAGGCAGGTATGCCCAGACTCAAAAAATCTAATTGTTATGACTTTTAAAGTTTCGTGTGAGTTTAAAAGTGGTTTCAACATGAGAACTATTTTTACATTTTGGATCGTTTAGACCGCGCTATTGTAATTTTGCAAAAACGTTCCAAATATAAATGGAACATTTGTTACAAAATAAAATGGTTTAACATGGTTTTGCTAAAATGCTACAAGATTGTTGAGGCGTTTTGACTAAATAAATATGTTGTTTCGTAAAACATTAAATGGTTCTGTCCTCATAGTACGTTTTAGTTAATTTACTCAAGTTATTATTTGATAAAGGTTGTGGGATGGAATGTAAGTGAAAAAAATATTTTCTGATTTATGGTTTAAAACTTGAAACCTTTTTGCTAATCTGACCCTACATGTCATATAAGGTAGTTTGATCACAATAACTCGATTTCGGGTGACTTGTGGGTTGGAACGTTTCTGCATAACTACGTCCAAATGATCTAATTTTGGGATTAATACAATGTTGAAATGTATAACACTGTTGTTTTGTTCAATACCTGTCCATGTCGTAGCGAGGAGCAGCAATGTGCATCATCTCCACAGCACAGCAGGCCAGCCCAAAGGTCATGGGCCATATCGAGCCCTTTCTCCCCCAATTCAGTAAATCATCAAGCCTAGCGACTGCCATCTCAGCCATGTTACTAGCATCTTGAAACGGCGAGTAAGGTCGAGTTTCATTTGGTTTGGGAGCGGGCAAATGGGTTTGCCTTATCTGATCTACGATGGGCGCAAAACCTCCTTTCTTAACCACAGACAAAAGCGTTGAAGGAGCTGTGGCTCCCAAAGCCTTAATCGCCTGCATCTTGCCTGAAAAAGAAGTAAACACAGAACCACACTTTATTGTTATCATAACATCAACAAAGTTTTCTGATAATTTGTATAGCTAGTTCACTTACAATATCAATACATTAACCTAATATACTTCGTGGAGAACTTAAATACGCAATTTCACTTAAAACTAAACGATTGAAAAATCTATACAAGAAGGTGCCAATTTTACGTAATTTGTGGTGCGTTTACAAAGAACTAGAAGTGAAAATCTGTCGGCTGTCAGAAAGGGCCTAAAAATTATTTTATAACAAACTCAAGTACAAATATGAAAAATGTGATGGTATTTACTGTAAAAATGTGTTGCGTCTAACAGCAAGGTACCAAATAATCTAAATTAATTGAATAATAAAGCTAGTGTATAATCAATCCATTTTAACTGTTACCTAACTTCGAAAACAATTTTTTCTTTAATGATTTGGCCTGGATACTAAGCACCTATAAGCCATGTGTTCGTATAATTAGATAAATAATCATTTTTTATATGTACTGCATGCGGCAAACAAGTTGAACTAAAATGGTCGTCGTTGAAATGGTTTCTAGTTAGTTGGGTTAACTCTAAGTTAGCTATTCGAGTTATAAATTAACGAACTTGGGTTTCAACTCTACCCTAATCTGGTTATTTTTGAACGCAGTGCAGTTCCGTCTGACAGTGACATTACATTACTGACAGCTGTTATAGGGTTTATATTTGAATTCGAACTTATTCCGATTTACTTCAATAATTCTTTAATAATTGTATCGTCGTCGTTGCTAAAATGACCAATAATCTAAAGAAGGTAAGTTTTTACTTTTGCATGTCCAATGTTGTAACGATTTTGTATACTTACTATGTTTTGTAATCTCGAATTCTGTTTATGCAGGAGAAGAAATGGTTTAAACCAATGTTTGATTTTGATGATGAAGAGAAACCAGCGAAAAAGTTTAAAAAGGAAACACACAGTCAGAAAGTACTTGAAGACACAGAGCCAGTAGAAAATGAGGTATATTTTAATGTCTGTTAATGCTAAGGTTTTTGTTGATATAATAAAGATCTACACATTTATAATTTTATTTATTTGAAGATTTTAGATTCAAACTCAAGCCAGAAACCTATTATTATAAAAGATCATGAACATTGGATGAAAACATTTGAACCTGTTAAGGTGGAAGATTTAGCAGTACATGTTAAGAAGGTGCAAGAAGTAGAAGAATGGATGAAGACTGTGAGCAATAATAACAACAGTGACATGCTTCTGATGACCGGGCCTGTTGGCTGTGGCAAGACTATAACATTACGAACTCTGGCCACTAAGTATAATGTCAGAATTACAGAGTGGATTACTCCTGTGGATATTGATATTCCTTCTGAAAATGGTATTTTTTATTTATTTATTACAGTCACGTAGAGTATGTGCAGAAAGAGGGCCATCATATTTGAGGGAGGAACTGAATATACACATATAATGTTTCTGTTATTATCTTGATATTTTGAACCTATGTTTCTCTTACTAGCAAATCCAGCAGCCAATAAAAAGTAGCTTGTGTTATTGTGAGTACTTTAGGCTGCAAAGTTTCTGTTTCTTCACAACTTAACAAGAATTTCCCTATATCAAAGACATAAACTAACAATAATATATTGATTAAATTCACTCCCATTGTACAAAGTTTCTTCACTTCACCTTCAAATTAACCACAAAGTACCATATGATGGCAGCATAAACTACTGCACTACATCCACACGTTTTTTCATGCCGTGTCAGTGTTATTGCAGTCCTTACTATTTCATAAAAGACTGGATTTTCTTTTCCAGGAGAATTTGAATTTAAACAAAGACAATCTGTAAGATTCCTAGACTTTTTATTAAATGCTGCCAATTTTACCTCACTGTTAGATGATAACAGTAGAAAATTGGTGCTAGTGGAGGATTTCCCCAACACATTTCTGAGAACACCATCAGAATTTACAGAAGTTTTACAGTGAGTTATTTATTTTAATTATTGATGTTTCTTAACAATCTCATATTATTATAATAAAATATTCCTTGTACAAAAAAACAAATTATTTTATGTGCAGGCAATATAGGCAAAGGGCAAAATCACCAATAGTATTCATTTGTTCAGAAACTCATATGGATAATAAAAATTCTGCTGCCAACATCTTCACACCAAGCTTGAAAGAGCAGTTCAATATACATCATATTTCGTAAGTATATATATCTAAGCAGCTTCTCAACTTTGGTGTAGATCAGAACTATCAAAGAACTATTTGACCTCATTACAGACTATTGCACTGTAAACACTAATCTATATAGTATATATTTTCCACAAACGTTTTTGATTCCTTTTATCCCGTGGAGGCTCGATTCAGTACATGAAACACTATCAATTTGGAAAGATAAAATTTAAAAATAAAAGAATTGTCTTCTTTTCTAAAACTACATGTACGAAATACATTTCTTTAAGTAAACATCAGACAAAAAACCAATTTAACAGACATACTAGCACGTATCGATCAACTCAAATGGACGTGGACTGGTCATATGCTTCGATGTAAAAAAAAAAAATGGAGCAAACAGGTGACAGTTTGGTACCCAAGAGACCGCATCAGGACAAGAGGACGCAAAGTCAGAAGATGGGAGGATGACCTGAAACTCACAGTAGGAGTTCACTGGATAAGAGTTTCTGCGGATAGAAAACACTGGAAAGAGTTGGAGGAGGCCTTTGCCGTAAGGCACACCGAAACCAGAGACATTCTGTAACAGCATGCATGTAAACAAGTGTTAATAATTTATTTGTAAATCTACATTCTCGGAAATAAAAGGCTATATTATTATTATTATTAAGTAAACATCAGCTAAGCAAGTGAATGACTTGTAGGAAGTTGCATCCTAATTACCTAGAGAGGAGGCCTATATCCTAGCAGTGGGAACTTTATAAGGTTGATGCAATGCAAAAAAAAAAAATCTTTGTCATGGTTATGTTCACCAACATAAAAACATATTTCCAGATTAGTCAGCTGGTGGTGATTGCATGTTAAGTTTTAATTTCTTTTTTTTTTATTGATCAATTTTGCCATTTCCGCATTATACATCTTTCAGGTTCAACAGCATTGCACCAACAAATCTAAAGGCTGCTCTCAAACGAGTTGATAATATAATAAGTAGAAAGTATACCACAATTTATAACTGTCCCACTCCTGATGTAATAGAATGTGTGGTCAATTCATCAGCAGGGGACGTGAGATCGGCAGTTTTGAATTTACATTTTGCCTGCTTGAAAGGTAATTGTCTAATTCCAATTTACAATACTTTTTCTTGAATGGCCAAGGATACAAAATAGTTTCGGTTGTTTTAGGAGGTTCTAGACAAAATATGGACACTAGTATAGTGCCAGGAAAAGAATCAAAGGGCAAGGGCATCAGGAAGAAAAAGGTTACTTCCAGTAAATTTATGTCTCTAGGAAAGGATCAAACAGTAAGCATTTTACATGGTGTTGGCAGAGTACTAAATCCTAAAGGTATTTTTCTTTTTTAAGTATTTATTTATAGACTCCCCAGCTTTTCAAACTGCTTAGATATCTATTATTCATGAATTATATACATGAACCTTCATAAATCACTCTATTTTTGAAAACCGTATGTGTTCAGTAGTTTTGTTTTTCGCAAACAGACTGTTTCTATATGGGACTTTCTCTTACCATTTGCAAATATAAACCATATGGTCACCCACCTCTATGCAGATTTTTTGTTTTCAGTAATAGTAACAGAAACTGGCAGTAAAAAGTTTACACATTCCCCTGAAGACATCATTGAGCAGTTTATTAGTCAGCCTATTTCATTCGTTAACTTTCTAGAAGAGAACTACTTGCCTCATTTTTCAAATATTGATCATGTGGACAAAGCTGCCTCTGCCATCAGTGACGCCGATTTTATGCTTGCGGAGTGGAGGGTAACTAATCTTTTTTTTTTTGCTTAGGTCATATATGAGGAGGTTAGGAACAGAAAGTGACATTTACACTTTTTAATTATATGAATAAATTAAGAAAATAAATATTTTTGTTGAACTTTATGTGTTTTGTTTTTTTTTTGTTTTTAATATTATGGGTTAATAAGACATAGATTACAAGGTATTAAAAGTTTTCATGTATGTTTTAAAATTTACACAAAATTAAATAAAGAACAAATCAGATGTCACCTTTTGATCAAGTCACAAGTAAATGTCACCATTTGATTCAATAGTTTTGTAAAATGTTACCTTTTGAAACTTACTGTCTGAAAAATGTCACTATTAGAAACAAAAACAAATCAATATCTATACAAAAAATGTGTTTATTATTATTTTAAATTCTTATACATGAAGTTCTCCACAATCAGGTTCTAAGCAGTCACATCCATTTTCATCATTTTCATTGTCATTTTCACTTATATTATTTTCTATCACAATACCATTTTAAAGAAGGATCATTTTTCCAGTTTTCTCCAAACTGTTTAGTTAATAAACTTTCTACATCCTTTTTCTTTGCACCTTTTATGAAATGTCCCAGTTCTTTCTCAACAAGTTTGATACTCAACAGGTTTGTATTTCTCTTTAAAGGATTTATTCCTTTTGATTCTCCAGCATTTTCAAATCTGAAGTTTCTGAAACATTTAACTATTGCCTCAGTTCTTTTTTTTATTTGTTTCTTTTCTATGCATATGCGTGTCATGTCCCTTATACCTTCTACTTTTTTAAAATGTTTATCAAGGTTTTTGATGTCATAATACTTCCAATCTTTGCCTAAAATATTTACTCTACCATGCGGTCATGATAATCTTCTCTGTTTGTAATTACTGTTTTTTTTCTCAAATCTTTTTCTA
This sequence comes from Mythimna loreyi, assembly GCA_029852875.1. Lineage (NCBI taxonomy): Eukaryota > Metazoa > Arthropoda > Insecta > Lepidoptera > Noctuidae > Mythimna > Mythimna loreyi. The sequence continues at coordinate 11,939,803 of CM056792.1, forward strand.
CGCGACCAAATACACGATGGGCAGGTAAAAAGGAGTGACCACGCACAGGAAAAACAATCTGAATTTCTTTTAAAGTTGCTGTCGTCATAATTTATTTTGGGCAAATCGTTATTTTTTAAGAAATAATGTACCCGTTTTGATCCGACCTTAAAAGCCTCAGAAATATTTACAAAGGAAATGACACTTTTTGATTATTATGTACAAATCACTATTGAGATTGAATTAAAATGTAACTTTTTGTTTCAAAAGCAGTAGTTCAAGTTGATTTTTCTATGAAATTAAGCACCTTCAGAACCAATGTCTTGCAGATAATGATAGAATTTATCCTTCCAAGTAAGAAAAAAAACATAAAAAAAAATGAAGCTGATACGTAAATGTCACCTTTTGTTCCTAACCTCCTCATATAACTGTGATTTTATTCGAAAGTAATATTGTTAGCTCATTAGGTACCATTGCTGGGCGAAGACCTCTTCCTTTTCAACATACGTGTCTTTGTCCTTCAGGAGGTTAAAATCTAGTTCATCTCTCCTCTTTAGTTTTCGTCCTCGTCAGTTTTAATAGTTTTATTATTTTTACAGGAAAAAATGTGCCAAGAATATGGCTTGTATACTGCAGTCGCCAGCTTGATGATGGCAAATAAAGCACCTATATCCGCATGGAATCCAGTTAGGGGTCCAAAAAATATGAAGATACAATATCCGTAAGTAGATTTAAATATTAAAATTTATACTACTACTAGTACTGTTATAGGTATTAGAATAGATATGGGAGAACTGTCAGTCTACACAGAAGATGCTGTTGGTAAATAGATGCTAAGATTACCGTTATTTAAGTGCGGGCAGAAGCTGTGCTTTCACGCCTAACTACTCAGAGAAGAGGTACTTAAAAGTAACAAAGTTGTATTATTCATTAAAGACCTTCCTTGAGCAATAATAACAGAAATGTTTGTATGCAACCCTAGGATGATTAACAATGACAGTGTTATCTACATAAAAAACATCAGCTTTACTTGAGCTTGATATGAACAATTTTATTTTTTTGTTTTAGGTCTGTACGGGAGCTGTTCTTAGAAGAAAACCATTTATACAAAGGAAAGACTTTAGTGTCGGATTACCAAACATATTGTAAAATAATTGGAAATAAAACTGGTACCTGATTTATTATTGTGGATTTAATTATTTGCTATTCTTATTCAACTACTAAGGGAGGATAACCCTCTTCGTTTTTATGTGCTTAAAATATCAGCTAAACTAATAAATGAAATACATCAATATCCTTATAATATTATTATTTGTAACATAGTGTGAAAAATACATTTGAGTTATAGAAACCGTTTTCTACTTGGCATTGGAAACAGGATCTTTGGATCTGGGAATGAAAAATTAAAGCCCATTACTAATACAATTTATTAGCAATCAAAAGTCAGAATTCCTTGGATATACAAGTACATTATTAATACATTACACTTCACACTGTTTAAAGTCATATTTTGGTACAGTTCGTCTGCATTGATCACTCACTCAGTTGTTTCCATTTTGCAAGCTTTTATAACAAGAAATGTCTCGTTAAAAGTTTATTCAAATAAATGGTGCAAAGTCATACTACATAAATACTTACCTGCACATTATATCGCCATTATAATAACAAGTCTACAATACAATTATACTGGAATCGACCATAAAGATGGGAAGTAGATTCATACTTACCTCAGGTGTAATTTCAGGAACATGTACCATTCATTGGTAATATTGGTAGCCTCCCACAATTTGATGGGTCAAAATATTTGTTGTGTAACTGTATTGCATGCATAACGACGAGGGTGTGTAGTGTGTGTGTGTGTGTGTTTGTGTGGAGGAATTATCGGGAGGAGGAGGAGGAGGACCTGGAACGTCGGCGGCGCGGGGCCGCGCGCGGAGAGCGCGAGCGAGAGCGGCGGCGCCGCGGCGGCGAGCGGCGCCGGGGCAGCGGGCTACGGCGCCGGTACCTGCGCATGATAACGAAGCAAATTAGTATAAAGTCTAAATCATTTTTTTTTCACATAAGTCTGCATGGGCACTAACACAACATCAAAGTTAGCGCAGGGTTCCAATTGGTTGTTTCTTATGGATAAGGACAGAAGAAACTCCATATTTACTTAAAAAATATATAAATACAATATTTCCAAATACATAGGTGTTGATCTGTCAACATTGTATCCAAAAGCTCAATAAACATAGTAATCTATGAATCTGCGAGGTCTAGTGTTCTCAACTTCTCACATTCACATCTATACAAAAATAAACCTATCAATAAATGAGATGTTCGTTGGGACGTTAAGGAGGGTGAGGATAAAAAATCAATGTTCCAAAAGAAGAACTAAAATACATGCCTACATGGCATTACCTACATACACAAATAACATATTCAAAGAGCAACCAGGAACCCTAATTAAGATCAGTGAAATTAGTCATCATGGCACTGTTACCCACCGAGGAGGCGAGTGTCGTCGAGGCGGGGCGTGTCTGGGCGGCGGCGGGCGCGGCGACGGCCGGCGAGGACGCGACGGTATCAACACTGGCGCCGCTGTAATTTCTTGACCGTCGATCTGGCCTATAAACAACACACAATATTATTTGGCTTCGTAACATTCCCACTGTCAGGAATTGAGGTCTTTTCTTTCGTAAAGTGTACTGCCGTGCAGACACTAAAACGCAGTAAAAAAGCGTATTTTGCAATACTTTTACTGCGTTTTAATATCCGCACGGCAAAAATGTAAAAAATGGGCCATAATCCATACATGGGCACAGCACGGATTATTGACATCACCATTTTGAGAGCAGTGGTGATGAAAAATATTACATAATGTGCAAACATACGACCACCTGGCTGGCAAAGTCAGGCTAGTTACCTCAATAAGGCGATTCTCACACTGCCCCGCATGATGCAGCGTGGCGCGTGGATGCGTGCTCTTTCGTTGCTTGTAAGTATCTCCGTTTGTATGGAAAACACGCACAGTCCAACACACTGAAAATGCATCCACGCGCGTTCATGCGGATCACGCGCATACACGCGGAGAAACATGCACCCCCGCGCGTGGATGCGGGGCGAGACGCAAGGTATGGCACACCGAATCCCGCAGTGCCGCGCGTGATTTTGAATGGGCGTGACGTGTGTGTTTGTTTTTGTGTGTGTATTTGTGACCGTACAAAAACCAAACAGTTAGTATAATGGCAGCGTCCCGAATGAGTTCCACACTATTAACCATTTCTATCAAAACGATCGTGATGCTCAGTACTGCACGACCACAATAGAGAACGGCGAATAAATGAGAGCCGCCGTGCGTGAATCTACAAAACGCACCTACGCGCGTGTGTGCGTATAAAAGACGCACGATGATGCAAATTTGCACTCCCGCAAGTAGGCGCGTAGATACTTTTAAACGCAACATGCAGCATGATGCGGGGCAGTGTGTGAACCGCCTTAAGTGTAAAATATTTTAAACAAATAGGTAACAATCTCAGTGATATAAAAACAATTAACAAATTCATAAAGTGACATGAAATATAAAAGTAGAATTATAAGAGTTTTGATTTATTTACCTCCATCCATGTGCTTCATGGCATTTTCTGCTTCATCTGCATTACTGAACTCAACATATGCATATCCTCGTCCATTGTGAGGATGTAGTCTGTCCATGGGAAACTCAACTGCTTTCACAGTACCATATGTTGAGAATATCTCATGTACATGATCTCTGGAGACATTCATAGTCAAACGTCCTATGTGAATTCTTGTGGGGCGGGGTGGTGGGGAGCGTTCCCGCTTTTTACGGCCAGGTGACCTGAATAGAAAAGTTCCTATTGAATTCTGCAGCAGGTAGATGCATAACACTCAAGACAAGTGCAGAAACATTATTGTATGCTTGACAATTACAGAAACATATTAAAATGTGACTTTACACTCTTGAGCCCCAAGCGAATGCCAGCTTTCGTACACCTTTTGTCTTTCTATTATGTCTCTAATTAAGATATTCGAAAGATTAAGTATTAAATAATTTATAAATCTTACCTATCATGTTTCTCCTTGCTCTTCCCCTTGTCATTAGATGAGGGAGCAGTCAATTTTTTCTTATCAAGAGGTGATCTATCCCTAACTTTATCTCGGTCAGGTTCACGGCGATCCTTCACTGGACTCTTATTTGGGGAAGTCCTGAAAAAGTTAGATAATAGTCAACTATGTATTTAGCAATAATTTGTCACTAATGCTTCACTATTGATAAATGATTGTCATTATAAGCAGATTTTTTACTTTTAAAAACAAATTTAATCAAAATAGAACCTAAAAAAAAAACAGTAGTATCTGAAAAATACTGCACTGGGGAGATAATTGATTCCTCTCTAACAACACTTAAAACATTAGTACTTGAATTGTAATTTCAATACCGATAGTATCAGCATTGTGTTTTGAAGTGTGTAAGATAATTCTTGTTCAAAATGGCACACAACACTAACTGCAGTACACAGTTATGCAGTAATAATGTATTTGACTGTTTCCACTTACTTCTTCTTTGGCCTGGAGCGGTCATTGTTACTGCTGCTGCTGCTCGATGAGCTGGAGGAGGAAGACGAGCGAGAAGAGCTCCCCGAACTGCTCGAAGACGACCGGGACGATGATCGTGACGAGCTGCTCTCTGAGGAACTACACAACAGAAAGCGGGATTGCAGTCAAGCGCTAGTTTATACCAGTTTAAAAGAAAGTATTAATAAATTACATATCACAATAATATTTGCAATACATTCAAGGATTTTAGGTGCTGAATCTTATTATAATAAAAAGAGAGAGAAAGAATATGTAGGTTTCATTACAGCTCAAATACATAACCTAACATATGTATATTTTTTCCTACAAAACTATTAGTTTAGTATAAAATAACAAACCTGCCACTACTCTCACTGCTGCTAGATCCAGAATCACCTTTCTTCTTCTTGTTTTCCCGTGGTTTTTTCTTATCTTTATCAGATGCCGCCGAAGGCGACTTTGTTCGCGCCCTGAAACCAATTAATTACACTAAATGAAAATGATTCATTTTTTTTGTTGAATTATAATTAGTACAATCAAAATACACACATTTCCAAATATTTCCGTGATCAGACGGATATTTATTTTAGTTTATGCACAAAACAAATTATTTTTCGCGTCGCCGTGATCAAGAATGAACGAACGAACCAAAACGATCGAATGAATTGAATTAAAGAATGACCGAATGAATGAAGATGATTGTTTTTTATTAATCCTTTTAGCTTGAATACTAAGTCCTTTAGGCAATGTCTTCAAGTTCATTAGTTTACCATTAGAATACGGATGTAACACATTTTACTGTTTTTGTGATATTTGACAGGCAAAAAATGTATCAGGTCAGTCTTTTCGGCAAATTTAGCTGAAATTACCAAAGCTACAAATATAATTCGTATTGTCTAGTTGCGCAGATATTTAAAATACTAAACTACATCAATTTTACATTACAATATTCACTAAGAATCAATTTGCGAATAATTAAAAACAGCCACTGAATGACCTTTATAGATTTTACTCCATGGACCATCATCGTTGTTCTCGGATGCAAAACGCAGATGTAGCTTGTTACGCAATCCACATTGCTTCCGCTACTATGAATATCTACGTTGCTCGATACCTTGTGGATACCCAACAAAACTACAGAGTCTGAACAATGTTTATAAGATTTCCTGCTATAGCTGTAGCAATTAGGGGGCTGAAACTTTGGGAGGCCTACAAGGGACTGAAGCTTACAAGCTTTTTAATAATAATAATAAATCATTTATTTTCAGGCATCTTGGCCTATACCTATACCTTATAGACTAACATAATATAAAGTAAATACAGTTTATCGTTAGTAAATAAGACTTATGACTATGTTAGACCTTTTTAATGAGAAATCTTGACTGTCGCTGTAAACAATACAGTGCACCCACGGACAATACCTACTACAATAAAAAAAAAAAGATATGCTAAATATAATGAATTAGGTATGGGTTTAGGTAGCTATAATAGACTAGTTACTTAGAACTAGAGAAGGAGTATGATCCCCTGTCTGATCACATCTGTTTCAATACATGTTTAAAAATTGCAGGGAGTGACTTACACATACTTCAATAAATGAGCCCCCGAAAACAGTTAGATATATTATTGTCGGCCGTGGGACAATGGTTATATTACAATTTTTAGTGTCCTAGCGCTACTAGATCTACGTATTTTGAGCTGCTTAAGAGGTGGAGATGTATTCTACGGTTATCACGACTATCCCTGAAGATGGCCATGTCTCGTCTTAGTGGTATACTTCCTTCTTCCTTTGTACAAGTGATTGGTAGGATAGAATTCTATTAATTTTCTTTGTACTAGGTACCTTCTCCACTGAGAGATTCTTCATGCAAGAGTTTAAAAGCAAATAAACAGTCGATTGATTACGTACTTGGGTAATCACTCTCGAAGACTGGTAGCCGTTAAGTGACCGAAATGATTAGCTATAGGCCCCCCGCTGGGCGACATGGGCCGCACATTAGAGCAATGGGAAGGCCGTGTTGCATTTATGAGAGTTCGCTCTCTCTCGCCGTTGTGACCTCTTCAGCCCTTCCTTGTTTAACGGGTTGGGAGACTATAATATGGATGTTCAAATAATCAATTGTTTAGTTGTATATTTACAATCCGTTACCAATTTTTAGTCAGTAAGAGTGACGCTGTTTTCCGCTCTACCCAAGAGCGAGCTTCATCATTGGATGATTTTTGCCCACCATAAAAAAATCCGTTACCTATTTAATGCACAATGTAAGACAATGATGGAATAAACATAAATACAAATAAAATGTTTGTAAACCAGTACTTAATACCAAAAAAACATTTTTTTTTTTAAATAAAAGCGCAATTTCAGCCGAAAGACGCCCACTGTCGGAAATAAGACAACGAACGACCCTATGCGTCTCGCATTCATTGCATTTCCACGATTTTCACCAGGTCATCGGTCTACCTTTTGGGAGAATTTCCAGCGTTTATCAACAGCCAATCGCTCTAATATACGCCAACCGTGCGTCGGAGACCTGAATGTATTCTTTGGCTACAAGAATGTCATCTCCTTTTCATGTTTGGCAGCCTTGGCACCCGGTGCGGATTTAACCGACCCCACCCACTGCCGCCGTCGCCGCGCCGTCTTACAGTGCCCGCAAATCTATTGCCACTTTTTTTAGACAGAAGACGTCTTGGGAAACGGTGTCAGACTTTTACTGCCTAAAAAACCACTCCTGTTACTCCTTTGCTTTCGTTCCAGGGCCCCAGGGTTCACCTTCACATAACCCATACGGTTGCTGTGTCCTTACGGTTTGCTAACATCTCCTTGAGACAAACATGGAGCACCGGTTGTTTGACGGTCGGACGGTTAGCTACCTATTGACGCCTTCCGAAAGCCTGCGCCTACGGTGGCAGGAAATCGGAATCGGAAACCCTGCGGCCTCCTCCTTTATTTTTTTCATTAGGTACTTACTGCTTTACACTTCGCTTCGGACCATGGCCTGTATCAAGGCCGCCGCGACAGTATAGATTGTTAGTAACTGTTTCTTTTACCTAAGGCTTATAAATTGATTAAGAAAGACCAACAAGTTTTTTTTTACCTACTCTATTTTGGACATATCTATATGTGAACCTGTTGGAAATATGTACATCATTATCAGCCTATTTTCATTGTTCCCGCTGCTGGGACTCAGGCCTCTCTGGAAGAAAATGGCCGTCCACCGTTTCTTCACTGTTTTGAGAGCTGTAGTGATGAAATAAATTCCATGTGTTGTTTGACGTAAGTTTACTGTAATGACGGTAGGCGGCGCTGTTGACGTTGTTGACGCTTGTTTACTGAAGGGTCTGTGGGGGCCGATGTTATTACTTCTATTACTCTGTCGTATACTTTACAGCGCCACTTATGAGTATATAACATAGTACACTGTGTGAGATTATATATTTCTCACGATAAACTCACTATTACGGTTATTCTTATCGGTTATTTGATGGCGGCACTTTATAGATTTTTAGCTTTGAATATCAATAGACCCTGGGCGTGCTCATGAAAGGCTCGATAGTCAAACTATATGATCACATCGCACCAATAAATAGTTGCCGGTAATCCTAGGATTTGATAACAATACCATTTTATTACTATTGCTGCCTAGAATTACTTTATGGTTCATTGAAAAAACCTAGTTAAAAGAGTCGTTATGAAAAAATTTATTGTTTTGTAAAAAACAAAATTTAATATCAACATTATATAATATCAGCCTAAAGACGTTCACTACTGGACATACATAAATAGGAATCCTCCAAGTGTAACCACAGCGACTCCCCTTGTGACTCCTGAATCTATCGGATTCCTGCTACTCTCACCAAATTATCGATCCATCTTGTGGGATGCCTTTACACTTGATCTTCTTGATCGGTTACCACTCCAGAAATTTTCGGCCCCATCGACCATTCGTTCTGGTGACATCGTCACTTATGTTTGATTATTCTCCCGGCTATATCAGATGCAAATCGGGTGGTGATGGTGATATTCAATATATTAGGCATATATTGTACCTACATAAATAAACCTTCCTCTCAAATTACTCGATCTATTAAAAAACCGCAAGAAATCCGTTGCGTAGTTTTAAAGAGCTAAGCATACACAGGGATTAGAGACAGACAGCGGGAAGCGATTTTGTTTTATATTTATGTAGTTAGTCCCGATAAAGTTGGTGTGCAATAAAGTTTATGATAAATAAATATGGCAATTAAAATTATGAAAAAAAAAATCAGATAAGCTTGACCTATAATTTCAGTAAAAAACATGTTAAAAACAATTTTTTAAGTACAAATAAAAAGTCGTAGGTACTCTGTAAAAGGGTTGAAGCCTGTTGGGGCCCAGGGTCTCTTTCTGAAAGGAAGGCTTGGCCCGGTGCGAAGGGCAAAGAAGGAACGGGGTGTGGTGTTTAGTCAGTAAGAGTCTGACACTGTTTCCTGCTCCACCAAAGAGCGGGATTCTGGATGATTTTTGCCCACCACTAAAAAAAAAATACAAATAAAATTATATTAAATAAGTATATAGTGATTCCATCATGTAAAATAACTCCGAGCGTAGTCCTGGTCCTAACAAAACCTAATGGAGGAGAAAACCGACTTTTACTTAACTCGTAAATTGTAAGAAATATGCCAAGTTGTAAGCGTGTTATAACTCGTATCTATTACATTCTAAAGCTAATATTACTTTGCTGAACTTCCCACGGTTGTAATAATTTTATTATGATTAATTTATTTTATGTATACCTAGAATAAATTAAGCATGAAATATCTGCTTGCCTTATTGTTTACAATAGTTATGAATAAGATGTTTTGTTGGTAAAAATGTAAGTTTTTTAAGGTAAAACTACTTATACTGCGCAAAAGTGTGTATCATACTATTGTACTATTGTCTAAGAAAACAGCTTGGAGCACAGCGCTGGCGGCAGCGTGAAAATCGAAATGGGCACATTGGATTAACAATCCTATATTTAGTCTCATAGGGTTAACAATCCAATGTGCCAATTTCTATTTCGTCGCTGTGGCCAGCGCTGCGTTTAACACGACTCCATATAATTTTATGTGGAAACTAGATTTGTAGACTTACAACTGATCCACGCCACGCGCCGTCGTTCTATGTAGGTGCAAATCAGGTGTAAATAAATAATATATATCAACGTATATAAACAAATACAGGATAGAAATACGAGTACCTGTACGTACGCAAGCAAGTTTAGCCATCTTGGTGAATATACTGAAATTTTAATTCAATTTCTTGTAAGCATCCTACTAAAATAAGTTTTCAGAGTTCTGACTTGGAAATTAATTTATAATCTACTTCGTATAATGTTTTGTAGGTAGAGATAATTGTAATCTATTAAGGTAGGCATAATATCTTTCAAGCCGTACTTACTACCTACCTCATTCAAGTACTAAGGCGTTCTAGGCCAAAAATAATTAAAACCGATTAAGCAGCGTTGGTCTAGGGCCGATTTCTGATTTTAGTTGGTACACTTATATTAAATGTTTTTATCTCACTATTTTTTTTTAACTCTGTCCTCATAAACTTCAAGTTGACACAAAAAAAGGAAATGGGACAATCTTAATAAAAAAACCTACTCAATTCGGGAAACCCAGTCCCATGTCTTTAACCCCAGGAGCTGGAACGAAGGCGACAAAAAAACGTTGATGTGGATTTAGTCAGTAAAAATCTTTCACGCGCACCCTAGAGCGAAAGAAGTTATTATTTCCAACTTAAAAAATTCCATTTAAAAGAGATTACTCAACTTCACTCTTTTTTCTTTTCCCTCTCCTAGACAGGAGGCCTGTGTCCCAGCCGTGGGAACATTAAAAAAGGATGATGATGATGATGACTCAACTAATTGGTAATTTCTTAATCGGAGGTTAATATTACCCGTACTACCCACGAATTTGAAATAAGAATACTTTTTCGAACTCTACTAACGGTCAAGAAGAATACGCACTAGAAACATAAAAAAATAACCAAAATGGGAACCTAATTTTTTTGTATATAGATAGCACACGAACGCAAACACCTTGTGGGTGTCAATGTCCAATGTAATATGTATCCCACGGGATTTCATTGATGGGACGCTCTTTGTAAACATAATAAATGGTTTTCTAATGACCAGTCACATTTTGTCATGGGGATGGAGTTATTTTGCTTACATCTACGACTACGCAATACAAGTTCCACGAAAACCTCTAAGGGTCCGTTAAGAATTTCGTAGAATGTGAACAAAAAACGTAGTGTATTTAAGGTTCGTAAAGTAAATAATAGAGTTACATCTTATCTATATATATAAAAGGAGAAACTGACTGACATATCAATGCACAGCCGAAACTACTAGGACTAGGAGAGTTAAATTTTTAAAACTAAGAAAGGGTTTTTCAAAATTCAGCTTCTAAAGGGTTGTAATGGGGGTCTAAAGTCTGTATGGAGAACTCTACTTTGACGCGGGCGAAGCCGCTGGCAGAAGGCTAGTATCTAATAATGTCGACTGATCGATATTTAGATACTTTATCAAAACTTTGGCGTCTACTAAACATTTCGTGCTAATAATTAAATGTTACTTTCACATAGATTTCATAGAAATGATAGTGAATAGATCCCTGGAGTGTTTTTCTGAATATATCCCTGGAGTGCTTTTCTGAATATATCCCTGGAGTGCACCAACTATCTTCAGCTCTTGGGAGTTAAAATTTCCTCAGAAATCAACTTTAGGCGGTTCATTGAGTCCAAAGCCGGTAGCTGCTAAGAAACTTGACGTTCTTGTAAAGGTTTTTCCGGTCACACGGGGTCAGCTTTTAATACAAAGCACAGGTTAAGGTGTGTGTGGAGTACTCAGGCCACATAATGAGCTTAGCTGCAAATTACCATCTAGCAGCTTTGGACTCGATGGAAAAGCGTGCGAAGAGACTATTTGGTAATCCTTTGGTTAAGTCCAATCTTTAAAGTCTTGAGCACAGGCGTAGGGCCAGCCTTTCGATATTTTACTATACAAGTACTTTATATACATTATAATATGTGCTTATCAAAAAGAGGCCGTCTGTCTATATTATTTTTGCACGTTTTTTTTAAAATTTAACTATGTACTACTGCAAAGATCACGTTTGTCATGCTTGTTGACAACGGAGTGATAAAATGTCTATGCAATATACTGAAATGTCCACTTTTTAAGATACATTTCAGCGTGAATCAGAAGAACCACCACAATCTCCGTCGCCTTCTGCAGGCTGCGGTATATTTTTGAATACCAAAGGCCGCGTTATTTGCTATTCTCCACGCGGCCGGGATCTCGGACTCGATTTCCAGCCACCGCAGGCATACATGCGGTCGGCGAGTAACAAATAGCTCACCGTCCGGCCATCCAGTGACTGTGCGGACCGAGCTCGAGTCGTTGACAGCGCGTATAGTGTTCTACGTCCACCACAACAAGATATCAGCAAAACCGTAGCGGCCCAGCAGAGTTCAAGCCTACCGGGGCCGTGGGTTGAGTGAAAGAGAACCCGGGACCCTGGAAGGAAGCCCTAAGGTGAAGGAAAAAATATCTTACACAATAGAGGGGCAGAAATCATTTGATGATTAAAGTATTGGGTGGGTAGTTTTCATAATCTCAACCTTCGAGCCTCCATAAACTTACTTGCTTCTCACCGTAAAGGGTTTATGGCTAATTCTTACGCTACCACTACGATAAAATTCCGGAATGAGCTTCCTCATGAAATCAAAAAAGGCTGAAAGTAAATTTTCCTTCATGCACAAAATTCGGAACTGCTACCCAAAGTCTCCTCAAATTTAGTTTTGTCGTTGTAATAATTGTCGTATTTTAAGTTCTCTTAATTATAATGATTTGTTATTTATCATCTTCACTATGTTTTTTTATTTTTTTGTTTGTAGGAGGTAATCTCTGGAACTACTGGTCCGATTGGAAAGATTTTAGCAACAATAGAAAGCTGCTTTACTCCTGAGTGACATATGCTATTATTTATGTACGCTTAAGCGCTTGGGCACTCGTACAAAAATAAGGCTTAAAAAATGCTAATAACAGTTTAAGAGAAAACAGCAATAACAACAAAAATTTAATTGCATTTATTTGTTTAAAACATTTATTTTTTTACGAATGCACAAGAGCTGAAATTCATAGAGCCTAACTTCAGACTCGCCAAGATCCGTACTGTACGTATTATCTGTTATTTATTTATTGTGCACATCTACAACAGTGTTGGTCGTTTGTCAAAGGTTGACTGGTAGAGAAAGCCAGTCCGCCTATGTACAATCCGTTCCAAATGAGAATAGGATCGATGGCAATGTTGTGACGTCACGTCGAACTGTCAAATCGAAGAAATTAGGTAGAGTGAGCAAAAAAAGATGTATAAAAAAATATAATATACGTACGAATCGTGAACGAAAAAAGTTTAATCAGAACACAGTTTTTCAATTTTGTTTATCTCTGTTTTACTGTGTGATGTGTCTGAGTAGTGGTAAATAGAAGAAAAAGGAGAATTGTTTCTAACAATGAAAATAAGAAAGAAAATAGGTTTTTTTGTAAACTATTTATGACTTAAAACAATATATTTGGCAAATTTTATTTAACTAAAATTTAGTAATAAAAAGCAAAAAAAAAACTTTTTATTGATACGGAAATAAGATTTTTTTGCAAACCGTACTTTTCACTCAAAATTTGACAGATCGAGTTTATTGACTTTCCTGTTCTTATTTGGAACGCATAATACCACTATTTTGCATGAGGTTTATATCAATAAATCATTTTCCACCTAAAAAAAGCGTTTTTGGAAATTAAAACTAATGTAACTCTTTTCTTCTTACTTTTATTTACACCTGTAATAGCTGCATCAGACTCATTAGTTCATAGATTTTCGATTTAAGTTGTATTGGGGCCAACGTTTTTATAGATAAAGGACTATTTTAAACTGATTAGTGGAATGGGGGTATATTAGTGTGAATTTTACGTATCAGCAGTAATAATAAAAAAAACCCTTCAGATAACACTGCCGTGGTGGTGTATTATGAATAATATACAAACATGCAGCAATGCAGGAAGATTTAATAATCATAGTACATACCTCATTTAATACAAATGACATCTAGATCTAGCCTAATCTATGAATAAGTACGTTCATTAATAAAGTCCCATAATAAAGTGTTCGTGAAACGTGTGGTGCACGCATTGGGCGGCCTTATAAAGGCTAGGGCGGCCGCTTACCGCCCTATATTGACACCAGAGCTTTCACGGCTCGCACCGCCCTCGGTTACAGATCAAACTTTTTGAGACGAAAGTTTTGTAAATAAACTTTAAATTAATAAGTGATAAATATTGCAGTTTGTCAACGAAGTTGTGACGCGCGACTTTTAAAATTTTGTGAGTATTTTTTCTTTCTTTTTTTCTTAATAAGTTTTGATGGTTATATTGTAAACATCGTAATAGTGTCTTTTATCTAAAGAAATAGTGTAATTTCATATTAAATATTAAATTTTATTATAGCGGCTAGTAGATACTATTATAATTTTTTAATGTTTCATTAAGTTTATGAAGTGTTCAATTATAATAATATTCTAAATGAACAATAAATTGCTTAGTTAGAATTCAAATCTCAACTTTTACAACTTCAGTTGGTTCATAGTATACAATAACAGGCTTATTTAATAATTTTGTAAATATATTTAAGTTACTATATATCAGCATCGCTCCCGTCGCCCGTGATGTAGAGTAATGAACTGGTTAAAGGTACCGTCCGATTTTACTGAATACAAATGTCACTCAGCGGTGTTGCTTTACATTCGTGAAATAATTTTTACAACCAGAACCGGATTTCTAGAGACTACCGCATACAAACAAACGAAACGATTTAATCTTCATGTTACCTTTCATTATTAAAAATATTTATTTAATAATTGCTCCATACTATTTACATATTTAAAAAAAAACACTTACAGTTTACTGTATTTATACGAGAAAAAGAGAAGTTTATTCTTTCGTATATATACTTATTTAAACAACATAAAATATTGCATCCAAAATCTCTTCTGCATCGCTGCCGACTGATAAAGACTGGCGGTATTGATACACTGTGTGGTGTAATACGGCCTTCGGATCTTAGCGAGTCTGAAGTAAGCACTGCGAATTTTAAAAGAAAATAAAGGTTTTAAAAAAAATGCCAATAACAGTTTTGAACAGCAATAATAACTCCAAATTACATTTATTTGATAAAATAAAAAAAAGCGCTAAAATTCGCAGAGCCTTACTACACTCTCCAAGATCCGACGGCCGTACTGTAATTATGGTTTAGTTTTTTAATTGATTGGCTCGCGCTTGACCACTATCTCATAAGATGGCAAGTGACGATGTAGTCGACGATGAAGCACGCTTGCTTAACAATAACCAAGTCACGCTTGACTTAAAGACCTCCAGGTTGTAACTGTCTGTTACGTGTGCATGGGTTTTTTTTTTATGGTAGGTGAAAATCATCCAATGACGAAACCCGCTCTTGGGCGGAGCGGGAGACCAGTGTCAGACTCTTACTGACTAAAAAACCTACCCCGTACCTTCCTTGCCTTATTTCTGGAGTCGAGGTAACAGTTTGCACATACCCTCTAGGCTCCAGGAGGCTTCGACCCTGAAGGGCCCCAACGTGTGCATGGGTGGGATCTCTATCACCGTAACATTGGATGGCGAGCAATGGGTAGCTCGCTATCCGACAGTCCAGTATCAACCTGACCGAGCCAAAGTCGTGGCGGGTACTGTTCCTTCGCTCCTCTAGGAGTTGTCAGTAAACTGTAGTGGCTCAGCAGGGTCGAAGCCTACTAGGGCCATTCCTAGCTAATGTCAAAATGAACACCAGGGCCTTGGAACAAAGGCAAAGAGGGAACAGGGTGGGATTTTAGTCAGTAAAAGTCTGACACTAACGCCCACTCCACCCCAAGGGTGGGAATTGTTATTGAATGATTTTATCCCTCCGTAAAAAAAAGTATTAATAACATTGAAACAGCTTAGAAACAGTATGCAAATAAGTTCATATAAGTTTATGCATAACATGTTATATAAGCGATTGCTGGCATCCACTGAGCGTAATGATTTACAGAAGGTAATAGGCAAGGTGAGACGCTAAGGCCTCGCGAGCCTGCATACGGGATAATGAAGTAGTGCGGGAGCTGCTATGCAAATAAATAAAACTAAAGCCTGCACATCGTAAGCTTCTATCATGTATGTTTATTAAACAAGTTCTCTATGGGATTGGCTGTATGAGCGAATTAGTGGGAATAAAAATCGTACTTGATATTAAACCTTAACAAAGAAACTTTCCTATGAATCTGTCATGTATGTCATAAGTATAAACATATTTGTAAAACCCAAATAATAGTTTTCCCATTGACATACAAAATACCTTGTTGAGACATCTGCTACCCGGACTAAGCGTTTTGCCTCGTCGTTTATACCGCGTATATCGAGGGACTGTTACAGTTTGCTGGCTGCAGCCTTTCGGTCCGATTGTAATTTAGGTGTCTTCAAGGCTAGAGTGAATAGGCTCTTAATAAACTAGTGCGCCTTACTATCAACGATTGCATCACTGCTTACCATCAGGTGGGATCGCAGTCAAGCACTAGTTTATTGCTATTTTAAAAAAAATCTGTTTTACGTTTGATTTCATTTCATGTTCTATAAATATTTTATTTTAGTATTTTACATATTTATTTATGATGGGTTCTATATAAGCAAGATTCATTTATTTATTCATAGGGTAGGTCGTGACATGGCGCACATTTACTACGGTTAAAAGGGATGCCTTATCTTTATGGTCGTATCCTTATTATAATTTCAGTGTACTAACTACCTGATAGTTACGTATTTGAATTAAGAAAATTTTAAATAGTTTCTTTATCATTTTCTTAACATTAAAATAGGAGGAAATTAATACAACGTATTGATTTTAAGCCGCCTGACCGTCATATCTGCGCATATTCAATGATAATTTCAATAAGTGTTGTCATACATTATTTCATGTTTGAATATGTTTCAACTATGTACGTTGTACCTACTAGCTTTTGCCCGCAGCTTCACTCCCGGCTACAGAAAAATGTGATAAATGAAGAACCGCTAGACCGATTTTGTGCAAACTTCACATAAACCATTTAAATATTCCGAAAAAGCCTAAAACTATTGGTTTGGATAGGTGAGCTCGTTCTTGACTCACTTTCGTTGTTATAAAATAACAACGAAAAGTGGCATTGATTTTTATATGTATAGATGTGAAACTTGTAGACTATGAAATTACTCACACTAGGAACCTTGGATCTTTAAATAATTTAAATTCAATTTTGTGCATTTGCCTATAATAAAACAAATCATCACAATGTCAGACCTTGTCTTTGAGCAGTGAGCACTGCGTCTGCAACACGGTCGTGTTACAGGTGATGCGCATTCATGTTTCAAGTTGTATCAAAATGTTACAGATTAATTATGTTCGGTTTTCTTCGCTTACTGTTTGTAGTGGTCAACTCTGTAACGTTACATTACACGCGAAAGGTTATTATTAAGGTCTCATCTCTACATGTTCAGTGGGAGAACGTTTTAATTATTTCCCAAACAGGAAATACCTATTGTTTATTATATCAATTTTAAAAGCAGCGTGCAGCCATGCGTGCACCTGATTCTGACACCCAAATGCGTGCTGTAATAAAATTTATGTATACTTATAATTTTTTAGAGACAGTTGCTATATAAATCAAAATACCAAAGAATAAACATTGCCATCCAGCGTGGCAATGCGGCCTGCCTTTTGGGCACTTTACCGGTCGACATCGATGCGGAAGAGTTTTTTGACGCTTTATTAGATTAGGTATTTTTAGTTAAGTTAATTAGGGTTATGTAGTTTTAAGGTTAGATATCTTATTATTTATGAAATAAAATACCCTATTAAAGTAGGTCGGACTACCAGAGTGAGCGATATAGACGAGAGAGAGAGAAAAAGCCGTAATAGCTTAAATTTTTATTTATTGTTACTAACCGGTAATGTCACATTGGTTGGGTAAATCAAATCCTCTCTGCGTTTTTCCAATCCTTAAGAATTGGGAAGACGAAGTAATGAAGACATATAGATCGCCTCGCCATCTCCTTCGTGGTTTGTCGCGGCTCCGTGTCACTGTATAGTATATACAGTATACACCAATCCTGTATTTTACGGGCCCACAGCTCGTTAGACATGTCCTGTCCAGTACTATTTAAGTTGGGCAGCTTTTTGAGCCACATCAACAACAACGATTTACATTTTTTAGATTGCTTCTGTTAATTGGAAACATAAATATCCTCTTTATAGTTCATTTTGCGCTAGCAAAGCTTGAGTTTGTTGTTCTTTTGATGTTATCTACACTATTTGAGTACAATATTGACTGGTCTAAACTGTTCTTACATAATGATATAAATCCTATAATTACGAAATATTGTAAGAAACATTTTTTTTAAAAAAGTAACCATGGAGTTTCTTGCCGGTTCTTCTCCATAGGAAACGACCAATTTGGAACCGTGCACTAGCTTCTGACGTTTTATAAGTGCCCATGTAGGCCTATATGAAATAAAAACCATTTTGATTTTGATTTGATTTTGAATATAATAAAGGTAAAGGTTGTTTTTTTTATTTTTTTGTTTGTAGGAGGTAATCTCTGGAACTACTGGTCCGATTGGAAAAATTTTAGCAACAATAGAAAGCTGCTTCACTCCTGAGTGACATAGGCTATATTTTATGTACGCGGGCGAAGCCGCTGACAAAAGCTAGTTACCTATATTAGGGACATTTTGGATGTTACAGACTTAATCTATAAAATGATTTACATTCATCAAATTCAAAGTATATAATTATTTGAATAATAATTTCAGTCCATTAAAATAAACCAAAGATTGGTTAAAATATAAAACAGAGATCCTTTTTATCTACGACAGGTTAGATATATATCGTAGTCATTTATATATCTATTATTATTGAGTATTTGTCTGTATTCATTTTTGTACAATACTAAATGAGAACTAAATAATACTAAAAGGAATCTTTATCAGAAAATTGCATCAAAATTCATTATTAAATGAATCAGCAATTAACATTTCAAATATTGGTATATGTGGGGCCGTGGTGGGAATATTATATTGATGCCTTTTGTACGAGTATACGCTTAATGAATGTGATGTAATATTTTAATTAATTTTTGCATCCTTTTTCTGTTACTTGACAGTTTCCTTCACCACCAGTCCATTACAGATTGAACAGATTTAATTTTTTGTCTAAAGTTACTTCTAATTAAAAAAAAATAAGCTCCTTTGAAAACTTACATAACTGGGGTAAAGAAAAAACGAGTAGTTCTGGCTACAAAGGAAGTTGAGTATGCAAAATTTGAAGACTGCCTTCTGTGTAAAGTTTTCAACTCGGAAAAGCACGCACATTGTAATTCTGGATGTTCTGGAGTTTTATTTGTAAATTTTCCTATCCTACCTCCCTGATGGAAACCAGTGGGGTGGGATAGATATCAAATAAATGGAGCGAACAAATACCTTTGAATCATTTTAATGATATTTGTTTTGTCCTCATATTTTACACACGCCTTCCAGCGTCCGGTCTAATAACACGTAGTACCTATAAAAAACCTATTCGCGGTGTCAGAAAGAGATAAACATTGGACGAAATGAGGCGGTGTTCATCCCCGTTCAAAAAGAAATACGTAACTTGTCATCCGCTCATCAGGCTGGCTTAAACTCCGAGACAAAGAGGATCATGCCGCTGTACCACCCATTACATTGATATCGATATTTTTATTATTTTCCTTTTCGAAGGTTTTAATGATGATGTTTTATTTTCTTGGACTATTGTTTCAATTAGTTGTATTTACAAGTAACTCGTTTGTTGGTCGTACAACAATCTAATAATACCTAAGTATTTAAGTAAACTGATAACTAACTTAATAGTTTTTCTAAAAAACATTTTTTTAAAATTTTTTTTAACTATAATTGCTTGATAATGATGATGTTTTATTTTCTTGGACTATTGTTTTTTATTATTGGTAGATACCAATATAAGTATCTCGTTAGTTGGTACCTAATGATCAAAAACAACAAATAATTACGTACGAGTATCTAGTACCTACCTAAACTCGTTAAAACTCGATAGTAAAAAAAAAATTAAATGATTATAGACTACCTAGTGCTTGAATGCGATTCCACCTGATGGTAAGCGAGGTTTTTGGATCGAATTTGAGAAAAAGTCAATGTTCCTTTTTTTAGCTATTCTAGTTTATTTTTTGAAGTAGTGTAGTAGGTATCAACAATATGCGTAATGCAAGTTTAAACAAAATGGTGATCGATCGTTAAACGCATAGTAACAAATTTTCAGGTGTCAATTAACGCTGCTTGTAAGCATAGCCACGACGGCCATTTTGGATCAACTTATTTGCTGCTTACATGTGTAGATGTAGTGATTTGGCACAGTAAACATTGTTAATCTTGTTAATTAAAACCAACAAAAGTGTAGTAAATTAACCGCATACAGAATCAAGTATCATGCAAATGTCATATCATATCGCACTCGAACAATTCATGACCCATGATATTTAAAAATGTCTAACAGAACACAAACCCTAATTTCTCTTGAAGTCAGGCGACCGTGGGTGCCAATTTGGAGACTATTGTTTGGTGGTCCGAGGGCCTCGTTGTTGCCGCGACCACCCTGCCGCCCCATTTATGTATTTCAGTCACTAATCTGAAAGTGAAATGTCCTGATGATAATGGGTCACAATTACCAATCAGTCATGGACGTATAATAAGTTATTGTTACTTGATTTTAATTTATTGAATTGGTTTTTATTAATTTTCATTTTAATGTATTTGATTACATTTCATTTTGACTAAATGTTTTATTGAGAGCAGTGGTGGCCGAGTGGTAAAGACACCCGACATAAAAGTTGTAGTGCCGAAGCTTCAAACCCAGCCAGGCGCACTACTTTGTGTAATTTATTTCATCACCACTGCTCTCAAAACGGTGAAGGAAAACATCGTGAGGAAACCGGCATGTCCTAAAACCAAAAATTGGAAGACGTGTGACACCCACAACACACTTACATGAATAGACCAATTTTGATACAGTTTTGCAATATTTCATAATTTTGCGGCGGTGTAGGTTTTTTAGCCAGTAAGAGTGTGACACTGTTTCCCGCTCCGCCCAAGGGCGGGTTGGTCGTCATTCAATGATTTTTACCTACCATAAAATAAAACCTAGGTTATCTCAAGGCGGGTTGGCAATTTCAGATTTATATTCTCTACAAAATTGCAGGTTTTCTTTCGATGTTTTCCTTCACCGATGCCTTGATGTCTATTATAAACTTAGAAAGAACTCGTTTTTGCATGAAAAAATAATTTAAAAAGTAAATGAACATAACTGTATATTTTCAGATTTGATCCCATGACCTCGTTCTAATTACTTACCTTAGTTCTTCAACCGTATCTAGCAGTTGAAATTAGTTATTAGTTAGTTAAAACAGCAAATCACACTGGTTATGATCCTCAAATATGTAGAAAAAGTAGTCCCTATCCCTAATCGTACTTTGAACGCTTGTTTGAAACAAAATCCCTGGTGGAGTTAGTATAAATTATTTATGAAAACTATCTCCAACAGTAATTAACTCGGTGTTTCCTAATGGTTAATTAAGGTTTTTTTTTAATGATGGGAAAAATCATCGAATGACGAATCTTAGAACAGTGTCAGACTTGTAAGGACTAAACGACCCACCGTTCTTTCCTGCCTTAGTTCCAGGGCCCCGGTGATTCACTTTCGCATCAACCCTTGGTCCCAGATGGCTTCGACCCAGCTGGGCCCCTACAGTTGCTGACAATTCCTTGAGGCGCGCGGGTACAGTGCGCGCCGTCGATGACTTGGACTCGGTCCGGACGGTTACCGGATGAGCGGACAGCGACCAACCTATTGCTGGCCGTCCGCAAGCCCGCGCCTACGGGTTGGCATGGTTAATTATGATGGTGGCTAATGAAGTGATGACTTGTGCAGGTTTGTGCCGTGTGTGATGACCATCCAGCGATGATGTGCAGTCCCGTGGCGCTGTTGCTGCTGGCTCTCACGAGCGCGCTCGCAGCTCCGGCCCTCTATGACGACTATACGGTGAGTTCAGCTTGAACCAGTCAGGATAGAATAGAGTTCTAGAATAACTGTGTCTGTGTGTGTGTGCTGATGGGGATCAGCACACACACACAAACACAGTTATTTGTTTATAGGTTTAGTTTTCTTCGCGTATCACGTCTTCGTGTTTTTTTTGTGGTCCTGTCGTTAGTGAAAATGGTATCGAAATCTGTTGAATTTAAATTAGTTCTCTAATACTTTGTAGAAGGTTCTTACGGAAAAAAAATTAAAGAAATAGAATATCATATCATATCATATAATAAAATATCAGAAAATTACGATTTCACGTTTGACAGTTCATAGCTAAGAGAGGACCATATCTGTCGGGACATCTAGTTGCTAGGTACACGGCGCAACGTGTTTTATACTAAATTGAAACATTTATCGAAAGAGTAACCGTTGCCCTTTTTCTTAGCGGGTCGATGGCAAAGCCAGTCGAATTCCTTGTCTGGCACAGTATTCTGTCACGGCAATGCTGTACACTGAAAGGGCAACTGTGGGTTTTAGCTAGTAAATAATAATATATGCCTCCTGCTCCATCCAGACCAGTACCAAGTCAATTTCTGAGTTTTCAAGTACTAAAATAGGATACATTTGCATTTCACTTCCCTCTAGAATATTGTATTTAAGTAATTCCTACTGTCGTGGCCGTTTGCAATGAGAAAGTTCTAAATAACGATCGGCGAAAAATTTATTCATTTGGTAAATTGAACTCATAAGACAGAACTGCTAATTTTATGGTTTCTTTTATAGTTACTTGGTATGAAGAAGTTTGTGTAATTGACTGATGAGTAATGAACGTTAGAACAAGCAATATTCATATATACATATATGGGTTAAGTTAATTCAAGACAAAGTGAAAATTCGTGACCACTATGCCTTAGAAATTAATATTATTTATAATTTTTTAAAAATTGAGGCTAAAATGAAAGTAATTAAATAATTAATGAGTGTAATTGTGTAATCATTAAGTAAGCCTGTAATTATTATTATAAGCATACGAAAATATTTTGCCCAACCCATGAAACATTGAAGCAATTACGAAGACAAAAACAAAAGAAGGTAGATTCCCCATTTACCGCTCTTGATATTTGAAAGATCTGGGTTAGGAGGTTTAAAATTAGAACTCAGATTTAGATTGAAAGGCCTATTTTCATGATTTTTACTAGCTCATCGATAATAACACCTGCAATCTTCTTTGCCACAGGAAGTAGTTCCTCAAAAGCGAGCAGCTTTAGTACTGGATCGGCTGCTGGTGGCGTTGCAGAAAGCACTGCATGAGGACAACGGGCCGCCGCGCGCGTACGAGCGCATCGACCCCAACGGACCGCGCACAGCTCCGCTCCGGCTCGCCGATGACGAGATGAACGATCTGGTTAGATATGCAATTGTTTATAATCCATACTATAATATTATAAATGTGAAAGTAACTCTGTCTGTCGGTTACGCTTTCCCGCTTAAACCTCTCAAACGATTTTGATGAAATTTGGCACAGACAATCTTTAGACCCTGAGAAAGAACATAGGCTACCTTTTATTGTGAAAAAAAGGGATGAAGAGGTTGAAATAGGGGTTGAAAATTTGTATAAAGGACGCAGACGAAGTCGCGGGTATCAGCTAGTAGTCTATAAGTGAAAAACACCACCTGCCGTATGCGTAAGAGCGCGCCGAATCCAACATATGCCTCAACCATATGTCGCCACAACCAATGTTTTTTGTTTCTCGCATTCATCGCATTTCCGCGATCTTCATAAGGTCATCGATCCACGTGGTTTCCCTAAGCTTCCCTAAGCTGTTATCATGTTTTGACTTGTTCAATTGATCCCTTGAAACGTTTCGCATCTACATCAATTTATTTTTTAAACATGTATGCCACGTTTAGGATACTGTTGAGAGTTACAATCTATCTTAAAATAACTCAATAAATAAGATTATAATCAAACCCATGATCCCATATACCTAAGTCTTACATATCAAAGTTTATATCTTTGCCATTATACACGCATCTACTTTGAATCCCAGCGGGCCGTCATAGAGGGGTTTGACCATAAATTGAAGGTCGTAGAAATAAAATTTTATCTTCATAAGATGAGACGTGTAACTCAATTTAACGCGACTTTATTATTCCGACATATTTAAGTATCAATATGACCTTAAGAGTATGTTAGCAATACCAATGGTCAAAGGTGCTCGGAAAACATCGTAAATATATATTCGTTTAACGTTTTTACTGTACTTTACGAGTTCAATAAGTACCCTTAAACATATATTAAAAACATTCCCTCTTATCAAAACCCTTTTGGATAAATCACGCGAAGTAAATTTAATTTATGTGCTACGCGCTACGTAGCATGCGTAGCAGCGTCGTAGGCTTACTACGAATTCGTAGGATGATAAATGATTTACTACTAAAGTATTATTCATAGGAACTACGTCATGATGACAATATTTAAAAGCGTAGTCAATAGTGGAATGGGTTTGTTTGTAAACCGTTTCGTAACTTGCGTAGCAATATTCGTAGAACCCGCGCAGCGCTGCTACGGCTTTGTGTAATATACGAATGTCCTACTACAATTATAAATGAACTAGCCTTCTGCCCGCGGCTTCGCCCACGTAAAATTAGAGTTCTCCAAAAAACTTTAGACCCCCATTACATCCCTTTAGGAGCTGAATTTTGAATAACCCTTTCTTAGATAGATAATGATTATGTTTATTTTACAATATGTTTTAAAATCGTTTAAGGCAGTATTTCCAAACTGACTACCCTTCTTTAAAAGCCAATCAGTAGTTAAAGGAGTAATGGTCAAATCATATGAGAACCAAAAATAAAGAACACAGATTCGAGTTTGCATTTGTCAGTAGTCGTTTAGATTTTATTCAGTATGTAAATATATAATGAAATTGTTAGTTATTTATAGTGTTGTGTTGGTTATTGACTACTAAGAAAAACAGGCAGATTCTTAGTATTAAGGTAGCCTTGCTACCACTTTGTAGGGTTGTCACAGTTCCAGCAATTTACTACAAAATTAGCCTAAGCACGTAGTTTACGTGGAAACCGAACACCTTGTTAACTATTTTCCTAAACACTTAAACAAACATTGCGTCAAAACGTGTAATGTTCACGTCGGACGTAAGTTACAAGAACATGGGGTCTAAACAATTCAAAGAATGTCTTAAAATAATGAGAAGTACAAACAACTTCGAGTGATGTTTATGCCCACATAGTTTTCTGTTCGTGGAGACTCGGGGGGGAAACTCCATGGTTAATGTCTCCTTCGACCGCCTACATGATTGAGCAGAATTATTGTAAATAAATTTAATTCAAGAGCGATGACCCATGTGGGAAGGATGACTCTTTGTCTTAGTTAACATGTTGTGGTTAGGGTTTTTAGATGATAAACCTTTAGTTTACTAATGACTTTATGACCATCAGTTGATATGCTAACTTTTAAGTGTCTTTGTTTTTCAATATAATTTTGATGTGTTTGATGCATCTAATTCGAAGGTATTTATTTTTATTCGCGTTTAATTCGAAGACATGTGACATCCACCAACCCGCACTGGGCCTGCGTGGTGGATTAAGGCCCACTCAGTCTCCCAGAGAGGAGGCCTGTGTCCTAGCAGTGGGAACATTATAAAAAAGGCTGATGATGATGACGCATCTAAACAATTCCATGTTCTTGGCATACTTTAAGGTATTCTATTATGACTAGCGTGTATTGTGTCACTATTGGGCAAAGGCCTCCCTCCGTTTTTTCCGATGGAGGAAGACCTCCAGGTCATCACGCCATTTCCTTTGTGGTTTGTTGTGTCCGGGTATCAAACCTGTATTTTACGGGACCACAGCTCGTTACAAACGCGCTAACGTGTCCTGCCTAGTCGCATTCAAAACTTGGGCAGCCCGTTGAGACAGATTTGCTTTTAGAGCGCAGTGCGTGTTTCGAACGCGGTTTGTTAATTTAACAAAATGTATGCTGCGCTTCAAAGCTCTGCGTCATAGACCAAGTCTGTCAACCGTAGATACTTTCAAATATTTATGTAAAACATTGTGTCTTGTTACACAGTTAAACTAGTTTTAGTTACTATTTTACTAGCCTGCCAATCTAGTAGTTAGTAACCCTGACTGCTATGCCAGAGGTCGTGGGTTCGATTCCCACCTAGGACAAATGATTGTGTGATGAGCACGATCACTTGTTCTGTGTCTGGGTGTAATTTATCTATAATATGTATGGATTTAGAAATATATAAGTATGTTCATCAGTTGTCTAGTACTCATAACACAAGCTCTGCTTAGCTTGAGACTAGACGACGTTGTGTGATGGTCGTCGAGTATTATTATATTACCAGGATCAACAGAATAGAAAGGTTATATTATACTGTTTGTTCGCAGAGCGCTTTACAGCGGCGCGGTAGCGGCAACGGTCGGGGACGAGTCCTCCGATGTTACTTCAACGCCGTCACATGCTTCTAACTTACTACATAATGTGCACTACCCTCCCACCCAGTTACTGAAACGGAATTATCAACGTTACAAATTGAAAGTCAAGTTATATGATTGGCTGTTGAGAATTCATCTTGCCAATGACAGCAATCAACTCGAGTTTGAACAACTTGATAGCTATAACAAAAGACCCCTAGGGTCTTTTAAGTCAAGAGTGGTGAATAGGTTACTTCTAGGCACGCATGCTTCATCGTCGACCACATCATCGCTTACCATCAGGTGAGATTGTGATCAAACGCGAGCCTATATAGAATAATTAAAAAAAAAAGACTTAATGCTGACAGATGCACAACAGAGCTAGCCACAACCTCCTTTCGACGGAACGGAAGAAAAAAAACTCGAGTTTGACATCTGTCAAATTCAACTTCCGATATATTCGTTTTAGGAATTGGGTCTATGTGTTGTATATCAGTAAACTTATCAAACTATAGTGTAATTATATAAGTATAACGTATTGCTATGAGGAATATACATATAAGTACCTACGTATAACTCCTAAATTAATGTTAATATAGGTATGAATTTTTGAGAATTTTAAGAAGCTTGTGTAGACTTGTGCCAAAAATGTACTACTATTTACTATATAATTAATATATAAGCCGGGCTTCGAATTCATAAACATATTTTCAACTTGAATGGAGTTATACCCTATTACTTTTTTTTTTGAAGTGTAAAGTCATTCAATGACTTGTCCCGTTGTAGGTTGGAGCGAGAGGGTGTGTCAGATTTACTGACCAAAAAGGTTTTAAATCCTGTGTCTTTCAGAAGCCCGGTAAGGGCCACCGTAACTCTATCTATAATTTTCACGACCCTAGCGAGCGTCGGCCCTACTGCCCGTCGGGTAGCAATCGGGTCGGGACCGTACCATATTACCCTCTCACTCTATTCACATTAAAATGACAAAGACAGATTACTACGCTGTATTTTGTTCCGAAAATTTTCTTAGTTTTTTTATGAATGTAGGGGTTTATATAATAAGTATTGTATTATATAATGTACTGTATAATTATATACAAAATTATTGTTCTTGCCCTCCGAATGTATTCCCTGTAAATATTCAATAATAAAATTTTGTTGCAATAACTTGGTGCCTCATTTATGTGGAATTGTTTCCGTTGGTAAACTCCGGTAGTAATTCAAATGTATGCAAAATGAGTTTCAAAATATTAAATGTGAACAAGTAGGTATGTATTAAAAGAAGGTGTTCAGGAGGATCTCATTCATTTTAGTGATAGGTTGATGAACTTTACAAAAATCGCTATTACATTAGAGGATACAAAGATTCAGTATTTTTTAAACGTGTCCACACAACAAATTATAGCGTGTTCACAACATGTAAACTTAAATACAAAAGACAACCCGAAATAACAATCAAATGGCAGGCTATACAAATATCCATACTAATATTATAAATGGGAAACTATGTCTGTTCGTTTGTCCGTCTTGCACGGCAAAACGGAACGATGAATTGACATGATTTTTTAAGTGGAGAAAGTTAAAGGGATGGAGAGTGACATAGGCGACTTTTTGTCTCTTTCTAATCCCTCTTTTCCCGACAATGGGATGTGGAAGTTTGTATGGAGGATTCCGTAATTTTCAAGGTTAAAAATTTGGTATACGGATTATTTGTGACTAACAAAAAAATCATGCATCATCTTTTTTGGAAATCTTCCCCCAACCCCTTAAAAGAGGTGGTAAAATTTTATTTGGAACTTTTCGCAGTTTTCAAAGTAGAAAGCTAAAACTCTATACACCGACTCTTTGTTACCAACAAAAAATACCTGCTTATTTATTATTTGGAAATCATCCCCAACCCCTATAATAAGGGATACAAATTGGTGTGAGACAGAAATAATATTCTGTTCCGAGTTCTCTTCCGTGTTGTAAATCAGAAAATGGGAACCGTGCTACCCTGAATTTAACGTGAGCGAAGCCGCAGGCAAAAGCTAGTATTATCTAGACTAATATAATAAAGAGGTAAAGTTTGTTTTTTTGTTTGTAGGAGGTAATCTCTGGAACTACTGGTCCGATTGGAAAAATTTTAACAACAATAGAAAGCTGCTTTACTCCTGAGTGACATAGGCTATATTTTATGTACGCGGGCGAAGCCGCTGACAAAAGCTAGTATGAAATAAAATAAGTATAGAATTATTCTAAACTAATAATTTAAAGAAGAGAGAGAGAGTTTAATTTTTTGTTTGTTTGTATTTTACAATTTAACTCAAAAAATTACTAATTCGATTTTAAAAATTAAGGCTAAATATTTTCTATATTCACGCGTGCGAAGCCGCGGCTTGGCTGGATTTGATGCTCTACTAATTATTGTTGTTTGTTATTACAAACTTTTATTGTTGTTAATCGGTCATGTACACATTCCCTGAAATTATACCACACGTGTATGGAAACACGTGAATATAATATTATATTTAGGCGAGAATAAACACTTTGAAACCGCCCCCAGTATCACAAATAACACTATGAGGCAACCCAGCCATGCATACGATGTTTGGATAGGATGTATTATTTGTAGATCTTATTATCATAATTATGCTAATTGTTTTGTTGTATGGTGGTAGGTGGTCGCAACTCCGCGCTTAAAGTTCGTACGAGTGGTACAAGCGTGTCATTCTCTCCATCCCAGCTCCTCAAGGATAATCAGCAATGTTTTGGTGTTACTGGCTATTTCGCCTATCAGGGCTTCTGAAGTGCCTTTTGCTGTACCCAGGAACAACCTGGGTACGATAGAAGCTGATGAGATGCTGTCTCGTTCTCTTCCATGTAGGCTCTGTTTCCCGGGGTCGAGGGTTGGTGCGAAGGCGTTACACCGGGGCTCTGGGAATAAGGCAAGGAAGGCACGGGGTAGGTTGTTTAGTCAGTAAGAGTCTGACACTGTCTCCCGCTCTCGATTTTTGCCTACAATAAAAAATAATTTAGGCTCTGTAGAGTCAGCTGTCCGGAACTCCGGTAGTTTAAATAATTATCTTGCTAGTATCTGCAGCCAGTGGTTTCGCCCGTGTTATAGTAGAAAATTATCCTAAGGGAACGTTCTCCTAAGATAAAAAAATATCCTAAGCAGCTTAAGTACAAGTTCACCTCCGAAACCCCTACATCATTCGGCCAATCCTCCAAAATTTATCGTAAAAAAAGAGTCTGAACATACACAACACATTGCTGAAACAATAAAATGTACATACTGTAAGCAAGGGGCGCATAATATTCGGGCTTGTAAAAAATTCTAGGATTTAGGATACTTTTTATCTCAGGAGTAAGTTCCTTTGGAATAATTTTCTACTTGGTACACTGATACACCAAGTCATGGTATATCAGTGCACCAAGTTCCGTCGAAATCCATTCTGCCGTTTGAGCGAAGAAAGTAACAAATACACACACAAACTCACAAATCTATTTTTGTGTATTAGTGTCTTTGCTTGGTAATTTTCTACTTGATATGACGACAACGACAGACAGACAGATAGAGTAAGAGTAGGGGTCAAAGCAATTCCTGCGTATAATGACGAAGTTTAAGTTAATATGAGTACGCTATTTTGAAACGGACAACATGATATTTTACCACGTTTTGTTTACTTTAGGTAGAACACTTGTTTCAGGTCGTGTCTAAAGTTAGTCACGTAGTTAGGAATATAAATGTGAGGCGTGCAAGATGTATTTTCCGCGTATATTGACTATACTAAAATATATTAAGGCACGAAGGAGAAGATGTACTTTTTTTTTTCTTCTATTACAGTCGCAGGCAACCTACGCAACCGCGGCTGAAAACCCAAAGATTTCCGCGAAATACAAATATTTTAATCTTACTAATATTATAAATGCGAAAGTTACGATGTTTGGATGTTTTGATGTTTGTTACTCAACCACGCCAAAAATCGTTTCGTTTACGACTAATTCATCTGGCCAATATTTTTCGTACCTTTCTATTTTGCGTCGTAAGTCACTGGGCTCAAATGAATGCTTTTGATAATTGTATTACATTTAGAGCGCTTTCAAATTAGCCGAATTTGAAGGCGTCCTTAGTGACCGTGAAACAGTAATGTGCAAATAAAAATATCAAAACGTAAGCATAAAAGAGTCACATCCTTCAGTTTAAAAAAAAAAACAACTACAAATTCCAAACAACTACGTACAATAGTTGTCTAACGCAACAAGCTAGAGTAAAAGAAGATATAGGTTAAATGTCCCGTTCCACAAAAAAAAAACTCATAAAGAAATTATGACAACACCTACACCGATTTGATTAAAACATAAATGCCAGTTATAATTTACGGGAAAGGTGACGCAATAAGAGCCCTACATTAAGTATTTTAGGATTGAGGACAGTTAGGTTCCGCTAACAGAATGTAGGTACTCAAGGACCAACAAGTGGTGCTTGTTGGTCCTTGTTGGTCCCCCATAGGTAATGATGGACGTAGCCTTTTCATCTGGCTAATACTTGAGCTTAATTTTGTCTGGATCTAAATTACATCATAATGAAATTGAGTTGGTATAAAGACCCGGAGTACAGAATTTGAAGTTTTAGACATGTGTGCAAAAGTAAGGATTTTGCCATCATACCAGAAACAATACTGATGGTGGTATGTGATTGAATTTGGTTAATTTAGTAGGTATATTATAATTTCTCAAACTAGAGAGTGAGTAGACTCTTAATAAACTAAGGCACTCTACTTATCATCAGGGGGGATCACAGTCAAACACTAGTTCATATAACTAACAAAAAATCTTACATAACTTATGCAACTCTTCTGTCACAGGTCAGCTGGAAGTAATTTAATTTGAAATGACCACCTTTGTGCTTCCTTTAAATTTTTAAATGTTTTTGTTATATGTACACAAAAACACTTAAAAAATGTTGATAGATGTTTGATTTTATAAAATATTTTCTGTATAGTGTAAAAACGAATGTACTAAGCTATAAATAAAGTCACTTTGAAACATACAAAAACTTAATGATCGTAAATAAATAGCAAAAAAAAAACCACAGCAACGATATAAATTTGAACCACTTACGCCGTAAACTTAGCACTGTTAACATCGATCATAAAATTTCTTAAAGTGTGCTTTATAATGGAATCAATGAACGAGCCGCAAGGATTAAAAAAAACAGTTAAACTAATCTCTCACGGCTAGTTCGTTTTTTTTTATGGTGGGCAAAAATCATCCGATGACCAATCCCGCCCTTGGGCGAAGCAGGAAACAGTGTCTGAATGTAACTGACTAAACACCCCTCCCAATTCCTTCTTTACACTTTGCATTGGGGCCAAGCCTTCCTTACAGTAAGATCTCCTGGGCCCTAGCAGGCTTTGACCCTTTTGCAGAGTGGTTTGGTGCTGCCAATTCTTTGAGGCGCGCGGGAACAGAGCGCGCCGTCGACGACTCGGGCTTGGTCCGGACTGTTACGCGTCCGCAAGCCCGCGCATACGGCTAGTCCGTGGAATGACCGTCTGTTGTATAACAACATTTTCCGTGCTTTTACATCCTAACTTTATTACGGACGTATACTTATTACACTTATAGTTACGGGTATACTAAAGCCAGGAAGTATGATAACCAAGAGGCACACTATAATCGCGGTGGAAAGTCCCCTCTGAGAGAACTGGCTAAAAAGGCGTCGCGGTGTCCATTCTTTCCGCCTGGCACAGATCTTCACAACCCACGTTCTTGTTTACATGGTTGTAAAACCATGTAAACAAGACAACCAAAAACAACACCGTAATCATGCCTCAACTACCGTATTCTCCAGACTTAGCTTTCTGCAACTTTTTCAAAAGTGAAAAGATCAATGAAAGGAAAACGTTTTGCCAAAATTGATGAGGTAAAGTCAAAATCTAAGAACGACCTGATGGCCATACCATCATACAAAAGGAAGGGAATTTCAGAAGTGCTTCTAGGACTGGAAGAAGCGCTGGCTTAAGTACGTTATATCTGAGTGGGATAACTTTGAAGGGAAAAAAATAATATTGATGAATAAATAAATACTTAAAAAAATAAAAACACCAGTTCTTTTGAACAGACTGCGTACACTTATGTTTTATACATTACATTATTTTACATAAAAATACTGGAGTAGTATTACGAGTTTGGCATAACTACCACAAATGTTGTGTATAAATGTGACAACAGGCGATGACGGGTGGGAAGATTGAACTACAAGTTAAATCTAGTTGAGTGTATAAATTTTTGTGAAATTCTTACTTTTTTGGTGTACAATAAAGTATTATTCTATTCTACAAATATCTTGCGAAGGCAGCACTTTTCATGACTACCGTGGCCATACCACACGCAGACATCTAGCGTCAAAATTTGGCATTTTAGAA
Source organism: Mythimna loreyi (assembly GCA_029852875.1). NCBI lineage: Eukaryota > Metazoa > Arthropoda > Insecta > Lepidoptera > Noctuidae > Mythimna > Mythimna loreyi. The sequence continues at coordinate 11,972,403 of CM056792.1, forward strand.
AGCTCGTGTGTAGACTGATAATGATTAGAAATACATCTCACCGAGACTTCAGAGCAGTACAACACTTAACAGCCTCCTCTTCTAAAATATTGAGCTGAAACTAGATGGTGCTGGTAGTCACTGACATAGTATTTTTTTTAAATGAAGGCAATAGAAATACATTTCGTCCTCATCATGTTGCTGTCTTTTTTTTCAATAATTGCCTAAAAATATTATCCCATGTTTTGTAAGACTAACTAGTCCAAGATCCCAGAGCTCAAAGAATTGTACGTTAAACGTACGTATGCTTAATAAAGAATCTCATATAGATAATTTTTGGAAACACAAATAGATTATTTTGCATCTTTCTAATTCATGACAGAGTTCCAATTTTTTCTACAACATATGAAGGTGATTCATCCTTTGTGATTTCTATCATCAGCATGAGGATGGTTTAAAAGCTTGTTGTTTCATCCAACGTAATGTTTGACAAGTAATAAAGTGGTCTTTCATTAATTTCGTCACTTACTTGAATATTTCACAAAACTGTTTTGTTTACCATCAGGTGGGATCACAGTCAAGCACTAGTTTATATCAATAAAAAAGGAAATACGTCTCTTATTTCAAAACTTTACTTAATGTTGGAAGTAATATGTCATGTTTCTATAAATATATTTCTCTTTACTTTTTAAATTGATGAAGAGCCAAAGTTCACCCAAAATAGATGATTTTCAAAGGTCTTTAAAGATTAGATGTTACAAACTATTATGTAAATAAACTTAAAAATCAAACCTTGGCATTCAAGAAAATCAAATTATTGTGTAGTAATTGTGTAGCTCCGGTGTCGGTAAATTCACAATGATTTCTTCTGCGGTAGGATGTCTGGGCCTGCCACGAGCTCCCAAAGCGATTCATTTGACTGTCTAAACTAAACTGTTAAAGGGATGGGGCTATACACCCTAGCTAGCGTCCCTCTTTCTCTTTCGCATTTCTGTAATTTTAGCACATCATGTGAAAGCCCATAATATCTCTAAACTGTTTAGCAACTTATTAGCAAACTCTTAATTATTTATTCACTTCTAAACCATATTAAAATTCGGAATTAATTATTATACAGCACAGTTTTGTTTTTTTAAATACTTAATCTTTTTTATATATAAACAGGGGAAACTGACAAGGGCACCTATCAAGGAGGCCGACACTAAAGGGCCTAGGATCATACAATTTTGTATATAGGGTTTTTATTTTTATTTAAGTGAGCACTAAGAGAGGATTGTCCAAAATTCCACCCCTAAGGGGATGGAACAGGAATCTATAGTATGTATGGAGAAACCTATTGTCATGCGGGTGAAGCCGCTGGCAGCAGCTAGTACTTTTATAAATTATTATTTCTATAAATTATTATTATACTGTCGCACTGCTGGGCAAAAGCCTCCCTCCATTCCTTCCAGTATTCTCAGTCTTGAGCTGCGTCTTGCCAATTCCTAAGGAAGGCATCCAAGACGTCCTGCCATCTCCTTCTTGGTCTGCCGCGACTCTTTCGTGCGATTTCAGGGCACCAACTTTGTGTTTTACTGGCCCACCGCTCGACCGGCGTTTACTAAATGCAAATTAAAAATTTACAAGAATTTGTACTTTACTAAAATTAGCGGTGTTTAGTCGAATTGGGTTCTATTCTCGACCTGTGTTAGTATTCTTGAGTTACTTCATTAAGTACACAAAAGCAACCGTTTGATGTTAATTAGGTAAGTACTAACTTGTTCAGTTTACTGTATGATGTGGTCTCCTGTGATATGTACTTTCGTCAACTCAGCTGTTAGTAGGTTTAAATAACCTGTTTTTTTATGGTAGGTAAAAATCATCCAATGACGAATCCCGCTCTTGGGCGGAGCGGGAAACAGTGTCAGATTCTTACTGACTAAACAACCTACCCCGTTCCTCCCTTGCCTTATTCCCGGAGCCCCGGTATAACGCTTTCGCACCAACCCATAACACTTTCGCACCAACCCTAAATAACCTGGTAGAACTGTCTCATTAGCCTAGAGGTCGCAAGTTGACAACGAAGGCCTGGATTACATTCCTGGGTAGGGCATATGGTGCTGGATTCTTCCATGTAGAATTGGTCGGTTCTTGTTTTCGTGTCGATCTGACTATAATTTTGTCTGACCATTAAAAATTATAAAATGTAACCAATTTATAAAGTCATGCAGGGAAGTTAGTTTAAAACTTTTCATTTAGTTTGTTTAAAGTTTTGCTATCTATTAGATAATCACATTAGTTAATTAAATGCACCTTATTTTATATTATTTACAAATAACGAGCGTTCTGCTTAACCTACTCGAGAACATAACAAGTATGTATTTCACATATCAAGTAGAATTTCTAAAGAAACGACATGCAATGTTATCTCTGATAGATTTTTCATCGCGTAGATGTCTGATGGAATAAAAGCAGTCACCCTTGAAGAGCACACCTCTATAGAGTTGACGGTGAACGCTTCCATGCGCTGACAGTTAGTCTTTTCTTTATGGTTCGAACAAAAGTCGCTGTGCTGGGAAATGCTTCGTCTGCCGACACGACGATGCTTGCTCATTTGAATTGTCGATGGCCACTAAATTGAACGAGTTCTTAGAGCAACACAACGGTTATACAAGTTTCTTTAAAAAAGTACCATTTATCGAAAACGATATAGTTCGTTTTTTAATCCTAGACTACGATTTGACAACTTAAAATCGTCAAACTCCAGAAAATTGGGAACATATTTCTAGAGTGTGACATTCTAAGTTGTCAAATCGTAATCTAGAATTAAAACACGAACTATAGGTTAATTTTTAGAAATACAACTTCGACAAGGTAAATTGTGTCGAAATGATGAAATTTTGTATGTTCAGATAACAGCTGAGAGTTCAAGATGGAAATCTATTTATATAATTTAATTAAACACAACAATAACTTAGTTAATTAAGTTTCGTTTGTAGAAATGCACTGTCGACAAAATTATTGGGTCGCTACATTCTGTTTGAAATAAACGTTGGACTTGCTAATTAGTATAATTTGTATGGCAAAAACTAGATGTAACTAAATTACTGAACAATTAAATACGGGCTGCTTTCAATTTTGGCAGTAGTGGTCCTACCGTGCTGCAAACGCAGTGTATTTTGTGAAGTAAAATGACATTTGGTTGTCATTCTTTTGTTCAAAAGTTCTCGTACCAATATTAATCATCCTAATGGAAATCGGTTTCAGAATAAACCTATACAGTTAATTTAAAATTACCTATTTGTGGAAACTTGTAATGAATTGGCAACTACATCGTTATGACATTTAGTTTCCCGTACGTGGGTATGAAACATAACCTTTAAATCACTTTATTACATTAAATTTCTTCAGAAACTAATATATCGGAAATTAGAAGTCTTTAGAAAAATAGTAATTATAAAAACGATTCGAAAAATACAGAATTAATGTCAATAATATATAATGGAAGACTTATTCAGCCATTTCTCAAAGAAATTACTATGAACTTACGAATGATTGCGTAAAGTTTAGCGATATTTCGCCTTATTGGAGAAATAAAGCTTCAATAAGGCTAAAGAACTTTCCTTAGTCACGATTATGCCTTTTACGTGCTTTAGCTTGTACTAATTTAGGATAATAGTCGCTAGTTAACTGTGTCGATGATTGAAAGGGGTCCCGGCGCGTGATCTAATAGCAGGGGCGTTAGGGACTTGGCACAAAGGTCAAATCGAAAAATTGGTAAATAGGCATGAAGTTTATGCTTGATATTTGTAATCATTATCTTTATCAGACTTTTTAATGTTCCCACTGCTGGGACACAGGCATCCTCTCTAGGAGAGGAAAAGGGCCGTAATCAACAACGCGGGCCCAGTGCGGGTATTTTTAATATATATATAAAATTGTATATTGAATGCGATGTGTAAAAATGTGGTAAAATAATGATTGTCTGGTGCATATGCCATGCAAGGTCGTCCACTAGGTATTCCTTGTGAAAAGGCTCTTAATAAACTAGTGTGCTTCATCATCATCGGTGGCGTCACTTCTTATCGGGTGGGATCGCAGTTACAAAAATATACCTAATTTTAATATACATAGTATATTAATAATTATAAGATACCATTCGAATAGCGTAATTAGAGATAAAATAGGAATAAAATATGTGTGCGAACACCAGCGTTTGCTTTGGGCTCAAGAGTTTAAAATAAGAATTAAATAAGAATTGTCGATCGTTGCGTATTTACTACCATGTCATTGACTCGCTCAATATAGGCGTAAATTAATTCGACTTAAAAAGTATTTAATTATTTACTTTTATCTTTACCTACTAATCCATAGTGTTTCTTTTATCGGATCGACCCTCCACGTGATTGCACGTATATTCATGCGTGAGTGTTACTGATTCAAGTCCGCAAGTTCCTTACACGCACAATTCCTTACTTTTGTTGAATGTGAGTATTCATTAGCTATCATATTTTTAACGTATATTAATGTAGTACTTTTAAAGTTATAACTATTCTTAATCGGCGACTATAAAATGCTACTGATCAACGAACTGAAGTGAACAAGATCCTAACTGTTTGCTAAATATGAAAACACAAAGTAAACATTTTTGATCACATGAGTAGATAAACCATACAGAGGCAAAGCTTGAACGTGCAATATTGGTACCTATACCACAATACGTGGAAACAAATGAAATAAAATATTAATTGTTCAATTAGTTTTAGTATCAATTTATAAACATATATTACAAAGTTGATACGCAATGGCGTAGCTAGTCCTACAGGGGCCCCGTATCAAAAGTCCTTCGGGGGCCCCGTATAAAAAAAAAAACGTATTTTTATTACAGATGCTTAGCTGCCCTATGAGACGGTTGTGGATAACATGATGCGAATTTTTGCCTAGGTCGGGGCCCCTGTACTGCGGGGGCCCAGTATAATTGATACGGCAGATACGGCGGTAGCTACGCCCCTGTTGATACGACAGATGGGCTTTTTTAAAAAGGATCATTGTACCCAATATGAACCACTTTTACTATGAGACCAGCATAAAAATCACGTGTTTGTAGTAGTGCGACCGATTTGTGCGGTTATATGAAGCTTTTCTCTGTACGGTTTTTTATGGTAGGTAAAATCATCCAAAGACGAATCCCACCCTTGGGTGGAGCGGGAAACAGTGTCAGACTCTTACTGACTAAACAACCTACCTCATTCCTACATTGCCAAACATACTAGGGCCAGAGCCTTCCTTTCAGACACGAACCCTTGGCCCCAATTGGCTTCAACCCTTCTGCAGGGTCCCTACGGCTTTGCTGACAACTTCTTGAGGCGCGCGGGAACAGTGCGCACCGTCGACGACTTGGCTTGGTCTGGATTGTTACCAGTAGACCGGACGGCGACCTACCGATTGCTGATTGCCCGCAAGCCCGCGCCTACGGTGGTCGGAAATGGGGATTGGAATCCCGGCAGCGCCTAGGGCGTGTACGCCGTTGTCTTACGCGGTCGGCCTCCTCCTTAGCTAGCATTACTGCTTAGCAGAAGGAGGCGACCGCCCGTCACCCCTCCTCGCTCCGAACCATGGCCTCCACCAAGGCCTGGCGCGAGAGATCGCCGCCACCGATCGTCCGATTTGAGCTTTACTCTGTACGGTTTATTTACTCATGTGCTCTTGATACATAATAGATGAACACATAAACACATATAGAAGAGCCTTCCTTGCGTCTACCACTTTCTTGTTCATTTATGTTACAGGGTATATTTGCAAAAGTATGGCTTTGACCTTAAGTCCGAACACCCAAAAGGCCTGAGGCTTACGAAATTATCGTTCATTTATAAAGTTTCTGGGTTATTTTCGTCCTACACTGTGTGCCAAGGGTAGATAACATTTAGCACAACTTCCTCGGTCACCTTCTTCTTCTTGCCCTTGTCCCGTTTATTTGGGGTCTGTGCAATACGTTTTTTCTTTCATTCTGTCCCGTCACCCGTCACGCTATCACTATTTTTTTTTCTTTCATATCACTTTTCCCACAATCCATTCAGCTTTTCTTTGGCTTCCTTCTCCCTCCCTATCCGTTCATATGTATTAAGTCAAAAGAGACAGATATCCACCTATTTATTTAAAATTGTTATATTTCGTTTATTTTTTACCAACTTTGACACTGATTAATTGTTTCTCAATTTTTGTGTGTCATTTAAAATGTTCTTTTATACATATTCCCTATTAGTAAGGTCAACTTAAAAACGTTTACTGCAGGATGGATCGAAAGGGTTACTCGCGACCCTGGAACATAAAAGGCAACTGAAGGAACACAAGCAACAGGAGGAGGAGCATATTAGTTTTGAAGGGCTCGACGTTTTATTCAGTAAAAGTCTGACACTCCCTTTCACTTCACTCAGAGCGAGCGGTAAGATTACTCGTGTAAAGAAAAAAGTATTTAAATATGCTGGTTTCAGAGAAATTTAATTTTCTAGCTGCTGTTATTGTGATCAGAACTACGAAGTTTATAATCCTCTTTTAAATGTTTACTTTAAATAATATTTACGTAGAAAAATTGAGCAGAAGGAAAAAGTACAATTTAATAAAAAATTCGAAATATGAAATAAATTATGTTTGTAATTTGTTTTTCTTAATAATCGCAAGCACGTTTTTAACTAAAAGAATTTATTGTTTTTTGTCGTCTTTAGGGTGTTTAGGGTTCCATAGTCAACTATAGTTCGATGTCTGTCTGTCTGTCCGTCCGCGGGTAATGTCGGTGACCGTTAGCAATAGAAATCTCAGGTACCAACATTTACATCAATCACGCCGAAAAAGTGGTAAAATTAAAAGTGGTAAAAATATTTCATTAGGATACCCCCCCTACACCGTACACGTAACGTGGCGATTTATTTTTGTTTTCATTTCAATGCTGAAAAATATATCACACGTTAGGGTGTGATATATTTTTGAATCATCATCATCATAATCATTTCAGCCGAAAGACGTCCACTGTTGGACATAGGCCTCCCTCAAGCGTCGCCACAAATACCTATTCCGTGCGTCTCGCATCCATCGGATTCTAGCAACCTATGGTACTGTTGAATAGGTATTTAAAAAAAATAATAGGGGTTTATAAAATCAATTTTGATAATGTTAACATTTTTTGTGTCGCGGGTTCGATTCCCGCACGGAACAAATATTTTATATGAAAGGTGTTCAGGGACTGGGTGTCTTGTGTATATGAATTTTCATGTTTGTGTTACCACCCAGAATTTTTGGAGTCACTGTCTTTTCGTTTTGGTTGACAGGACAGAATGGAAGAAAAAAACATATTGCGCCGACCCCAAATAAAACGGGACAAGGGCAGGAAGATGATGACTGTCTTTTCGTTTTAAATAGAATATGAAGATAAATACACAACGTGCAATAACATACGACCAAAAAAACCATACAAAACCAAATTGGAAAGATTTTAAATTTTTCTTGAAAGAAGACTACCAAGAAAAATTGAGAAATAACATCGCAATATCTCGCAAAGTGGATAGGAAAATGTTTTTACACATGACTGTATCATATGAGAAATTAATGATTCTGCGACGCAGTAATAAATTGCAGGCGCGAAGTGAGAGGAGCGTACCTATTACCTGTTGTACGGAACATCGCGTCGCTCCTGAAAGGTTTCCCGTTACAAAGGATATATGTATGAAAATGTCATCTCTTTATAGAGAGCACACGTAAGATTCTATTCTGCTTTTTCTTAAATATTTTATAAAATGTCTGACTCTTGCTCGTTTGTTTATGAAAAGAAATCAATACTAAAATATGTCACCTGATGATAACAATGATGTGGTCGGTGATGGATAGCGCTTACCTTTAAATTTTCTTTGCATCACTAAGTTCCACACAAAATTAGGGTCATCAGATAACTTACAACTAGATATGCCCATGCATTCCATAATTTACATATTTTACAGCGCCATCTCTCTGGAAAATTGTGTTACAAATTTTTACATGGGCTATTGGGTTCTGTTACATTGTGAGAAATTTTTCGAAAAACTACGGAACCCTACACTGAGCGTGGCCCTACGCGCTCTTGGCCGATTTTTACCCATGGTTTTAGTGTTAATCATGAAGAAATAAATGTATTATAGACTTTGAATGTATCAGTGTATCTATTGTTTTAAATTATATTTAGATAATATCTGTATTGTTACACCGGGGCGGCCCCATTTCATGTCCAGACGATTACTGTCTATTTCAGGTATCTGGGAAGTGATCCCGGAATGAGATAGTTATTTTTGTTTGTACAAATACATTTAGGCATCGAAATACTTTTCCTTATCGCTATTTCCTGTCCTGTTTGACACGTGCCCAGATTGGCAGCATTGCCATTTTGAATGGGAATGTTAATTTTTTGACCAAAGAATGAGTCAGTCCTCTCGTCACGCAGTGTCGATGGGTCAGCGAAAAACATCTTTGGACAGATGAAATGGACTTGTCATACTCATTACAGTTGACATTGCTAGGAAATTTATATGAGCATCATAATACGCCTACTGATGCCTAAGGATGTCTAAGGCTGCAAAGAGCAGTAGGTATGTAAGTAGTGAACGTTTTTGAGCTGATATTGGCATCATCAATCACAATGATTGACAGGTAGGACGGAGGGCGTTCCAATGCCAGTTGACGTTATTAGTTCTTACAACTACATAGATTCTGTTCACTCAGCTGTTAATTTACCTGACAAATCTGCAAAGTAAACATAACTGGAACTAACCAATTAATGGAAAGTCTTGTTTGCAAAACTGCCTATTACACGAGATTGCAGTAGTCATGATAACATGGCATGGCATTAGGCTTTCCTGTAAAGATAGTATTTATTTATTTATAAGAACTTCATGCAACACAAAGGTACACAGGCGAGAGAGAGTGAGGAGGGGGGAGAGGGGGGAAGTATAAGTTTGATTAATAAATAACTTTGACTTTGAGGCCAACTTTGAAATTGCGAAAAAAATCAGTAAATTCAGTATATTTTGACCAGTTAGGCGAACTTAAATGTACTGACCAGCAGATTTTTTTTCGCGATTTCAGGCTTGGTCCCATAGGAAAAGTTGTTTGTTATCACGACTACAATCACATGTTTAAGTATCGGTCCCTAATTATATTATATTACCAGCCACCCTAAATAAACCCAGCAGTAGAAGCCTACTGTTGCGGTTTCACTTATGGGAAACCCGAGGTTTTGGAACGCAAGGCATAGAAAAGAACATAAAAGTGAGAAATCAGAACGATTTCTTTCTTCTTCTTTGTCTTCTATTGTTCCTATTATTTGTGGCCAAACCTCCTTACTAGTCGACTAGTCGACGCCAGGATGTTCTATCCTAGGTTGTCGGCTTTGGCAAATGGGCTAACCTGCGGTCCCTCTTGATTTTAAACTTCCAGGTCAATGGTGGGCGAAATCTCCCTTTCTTTTGTTCTTGCAGGTTTAATGCAATTTTTATGCTAGGCGAGGCTGAGGCGGTTTTTACAAGTGTGTATGATTTCGTACCTAAAAAAACGTAGTTATATAAAATCTACTACGAGTAATAAGAAGTATTTTCTATGACGGTGTGCTGGTATCAATTATCTTGCGATATAAAGGCGCGTCACTCGACACCTCGCGCGGCTGATTGAGTGCAGCGATACTCGGCGATGCGCTGCCAAGGTAACGTGACGCCTTGGCCTGGTACCCATGCCGCGGTTGGAACTAGGATAGAATACGAGAAACTTTATTTATTTATTGATTATAGATAAAATCCGTAATACCTACAGTCTTGTTGACAAAAAATTACAGCACTTCTAATTAGTGCAGTCATTTATTAGTTTGACCTAGAAAGTTTTCCGGCAATTTGTATAAAAATTGGTAATTTTATGAATTTTGATGTGCTTTTTTCGAATTTCAACTTTGCTACCTCGTCTTTCTGTCGCTCGTGCTGCCATATTAGAAAAATTGCGCCGAAAAGCAGTTGTTTGGCCATATTTTCTCATTTCGTCGATCTTTATTTTCTACAATTTCAATGACTACTTGAAGATGATTGGCCTCGTGGCGGATTAAGGCCAATCCCCTTTCCTAGAAAGGAGGATCAAGTCTCAGCAGTGGGAACATTATAAGGCTGAGTATATAATAGTTGAAGATATATACTACGTAAGTTACATAAAAAAAAGAAACAATATTTTTTTTAAATAACATGGTTACCGGAAAATTGGCAGACTTTGTATGTTTGAAATAAATGTTTATTAGATTGTAACTTATTGATATTATTATGAAAAACACAAAAAAATCACATTCAGATTCGTAGTAACCATAGATATAGTAACCGTGTATTATTTACAAAAAAAATGAAAATGTTGCGGCGTTTGCAATTTTCCCGCAAGGGAGAATTTGGTGCTCCGTTGCGATTTTATTATTATTCTTAATTGATATAATTTACAATTTGGATTATTGGATTCTCTAACCTGCGATAATAAAAACTGTGACTCCATAAAATAAAGTAACAGTAATCTTACGTTAGACAAAGTTTCTTAAACGATAATTTGTCCTACTAATAGTTATCTTGACTCTGGGTGTCTTGTTTGGTGTCTTGTGTAGGTCAATTTACATATATGTTAACGTCATGAACGTTCGTCCACGAAACTAGCTACGCCTTGACTATGGGTAAGTCTTTGGGGAGCAACTGGAAAGGCCTCACGGTGTCTCTCGCGCCGGGCCTTGGGAGAAGCCATGGTTCGGAGTGAGGAGGAGTGGCAGGCGGTCGCCTCCTTCTGCGAAGCAGTAATGCTAGCAAAGGAGGAGGTGGACCGCATAAGGCAACGGCGTTTGCGCCCCAGACGCCGCCGGGATTCTGATCCTGACTTCCGGCCACCTTAGGCGCGGGCTTGCGGACGGTGAGCATTGGGTAGCTCGCCGTCCGGTCGTCTGGTAATCGTCCGGACCAAGCCCAGTCGTCGACGTCGCGCACTGTTCCCGCGCGCCTCAAGGAGTTGGATGATTTTTACCTACCATAAAAAAGGCCTCACGGTGTACTCACCAATACAAGTGGGTTTTAGTCAGTAAGATTATGGACACGCTCTCCCACTCCACACAAGAGACGGGAGAAGACATTGGATAATTTCCAACCATAATTTAAAAAAAAACCCGATACATGAGCAATTTCTAATATGAGGGCGAAGTCGTATAAAAAAAACCGGGCAAGTGGGAGTCAAACAGACGCGCTGAGGCTTATGAATATCAAAATTCCTTTGAGAGTATCGATATATACTATTTCTGAGATATTAATGGCGACATTTTTGTAATGTAGTGGATCCTTGTAACGTAGAAGTTTAATTTATTCACAGCTTCAAGGGACCGCCGACTTGTCACCTGCCTATATAGTTTTAACTTTAACGATATCTTCCTCCAAAGATGAATATCAAAGTAATCCTGTAAGAGATCCGTTTTTTTCTTTAAGGGTACGGAATAGCGCACGAAGCTACTTATCAAAATCCGAAACTATCCTGAGCACCCAGGGTACTTCGTCACGTACTCTTATACATTATAAAAAATATAGGTCAATTTCATGTTTCTTTCAAGGCTCGAAATACGAGACATGTTATACTAACTGGTATCCGCGACTTCGTCTACGTCTTTTTTCGCAATAAAAGGTAGCTTATGTCCTTTCTCAGGGTCTAAAGATTGTCTGTGCCAAATTTCATCAAAATCGTTTGAGAGGTTTAAGCGGGAAAGCGTAACAGACAGATAGACAGAGTTACTTTCGCATTTATAATATTAGTATGGATATACCAGCTGGTCTGTAAAGGATGTCCTTTAGTGTACGTATATATCTCATGGTCACCACACTGCAGGAGTACTCGTTAACTTATAAAACTCTTACCTCTTTCCTATTAGTACCTACGCGACGCGATAAAATGTCATTGCACAATAAATATGTTTATATGTATCTTTTAAAATGTTTTAAGGCTGTCTGTTAGATATTGGTGTCAGCTATATGACCGCCATTGTATCCATAGATTCATCATCAGCCTTATTTAATGTTCCCACTGCTGGGACACAGGCTTCCTCTCTAGGAGAGGAAATGGGCCATAATCAACCTCACGGGCCCAGTGCGGATTCGCGGATGTCATATGTCTTCGAATTTTTGGTTCTAGGACATGCCGGTTTCTTCTCGATGTTTTCCTTCACCGCTTTGAGAGCAGTGGTGATGAAATAAATTACAACAAAGTAATGCGCTTGGCTGGTTTTTGAACCCGCGACCTACAACTCTTAAGCCGGGGCTGTTACCACTCGGCCTCCACTGCTCCCACCTGCACTGCACCCATAGACTTAAGTCTATGAATGTTGTGATAACGGATTTTTTCCACATTTCCTAACCGTTTAAACCTTCCCTAGAAGTTTTCACGGATGTTTCAAGATTGAAATTGGCCAAATCAGTCCATCCGTTCGAGAACAGCAGAACCGATTTAAAAAAAAATTGGTTCAGCTCGTAGGTTTAAACGAGACTAACACACACAATACACGTAAAGTAGGGAGTGTTTTTTTTTTCATTTTTATCCTAACGTGTGATATATTGTTCGATAAGTAAGTACTTATTTAAAAATGGTTAATTTTTTGATTCGCAACTAATCGCTCCAAAACTAAAAAAAAAACAATGCGTCCCCTAAATCTTTAAACTGCGCAGTGGATTTTGATGCGACTTTTTGTAATAGATAGAGTGATTCAAGAGGAAGGTTTATATGTATAATATATTTAATATCAGCATTGCACCCGTGCGAAGTTGGGGCGGGTCGCTAGTATTTAATATTTAAATGTTATGGACTCATTGGGAACTAATGTTCAAGCATTTTTGAGAACAATGAACTCGTAGACCTTTGGCAACGACTCTAAAAGACCACAGTCAGTTTCCCGATTTCCCGCTGACTCATACAATACAACAACAGACACAAAATCGAGCAACCGATTCAGAACAGACTTTAAACATGTTTGTGTTTGCTAACGGACTTATAAACCTAATAAACTACTTGTTTACATCGTCTGGTCTGATTGCCTAATAGTTAGCAACAACAAGTAGCAAGCAAGCACATTTACTAAACACATTTACCACACCAATTAACAGTCCTATCTAAATCGTTTTTGGGCCCTCCGAGGATTCAATTTGTTAAACTTATATTGGTTTGAGCAGTTAAATTAAGCTGTTGTGTCCAAATATTAACCTTCATTTCTTGATTACTCCAACGTCTCTGGATAGTTGGACCTTGATTATTTTAAGTAAAACGGTTACGTAATCATAATTATCTCTACGATTACCTTTTACCTGTTTTAAAGGAGCCTTACTGTTTATGAGTCAAATCCTCTGTGGTTTAGTTATCAATAGCGACCCGCCCCAGCTTCGCACGGGAGCAATGGTAATATTAAATATATTATGCATGTATTATGCACATAAACCTTCCTCATGAATCACTCTACTTATTAAAAAAAACCGCATCGAAATCTGTTGCGTAGTTTTAAAGACTTAAGCATACATTGGGACATGCGACTTTGCTTTATACTATGTAATGATGATGATGATGATCAGCAACGAGTGTGGCGTTAGCAGCTTAAATTTTGAACGAAATTATCATAAAAGTGCCCAGTATAATCGGCCTTATAATGCTCCCATTGTTGGGACGCATGCCTCTACCATGCAGGCTAAGTGCCTCTTGGTGAATGTCACATAAAATATGTCTTAGACTTTTTGGTTCTAGGACATGCCGGTTTCTTCACGATGTTTTGTTTAATTTTTTTAAGAGTAGCGGCAATGAAATAATTTAACAAAGTTCAGCGCCCGCCTGAATTTGAACCCGCGATGTACGTCGTAGTCGGAGACGACACCACTGAGTTACCACTATTCCCGAAAAAGTGCTAATTTGTTCTAAGATTATTGAACAGAAAAACACAAACATTAATTTTGTAACAAACTAAAATTGTTTTTTTTTTTTCATTTTTAATCATAAACTGCAAACGTGAAAACCTATTTGCTTGCATTGGCGGCTTAGCATCCGGTAGAAGCGGGCAGGCGGAAACTCCCCTTCGTATCATAAAGGAAACAATTATGTTTTCTACTACAAACGAATGCAAAATAAAATAAAAAGATTGTTATTAATAAAAGATTAAGCTAACAATTTGTGAGATTAACTGAAAAGTGTTTTTAGGAGGGTTGATAAATGATAAATGATTTTATTTTGTAAGTAGGTTTTTACTAACTCTTTTACACGTCAATATTTTTTTCGTCTTTTGATACTAGATGAGGCCGGTGTTTCCTAGCTGACTACCCTGAGAAGAAACACCGAAACAAACTATGCCCTCAAACTCTTGAGCCCCAAGCATTCCCCAAGCGTTCGCACACCTATTGTCTTTCTATTATGTCTCTAATTACGGTATTCGAAAGGTTAAAGCTTATTTGCAATATTTTTTTTGTTAATGTTTTTGGCCTTAATATTAAGTCCTTAGGTAATGTCTAGTCTATAAATAGTTAATTTGATTTGTTTGCCATTTGAACATGCATGCTCATATTCCAATGTGTTTGTAGTATTTGGCAGCCAATTTATCAAGTCAACCTTCTCGGTAAACTTCGCTGAGGTTATTAATAAAAGATTAAGCTAAAAGTCAACACTGCAATAACATCTCAACTTCATTTTACTGAGATCGCACGAGTTTCAATGATTCCACATTATTATGGTCCAGTTGCGTAGACAGTTGTGATACAAAACTACACTAATTTTACTACACTAATTTAGGTGTCTTCAAGGCTAGAGTGAATAGGCTCTTAATAAACTAGTGCGCCTTACCATCAACGATTGCATCACTGCTTACCATCAGGTGAGATCGCAGTTAAGCACTAGTTTATAGCAATTAAAAAAAAACAGTATTCAATATCACGATTAAATTCAATATACCAGTTTTCTGATTTTATAACGTAGTATTAATTGTAGAATACCTACAGTCATTATTTATAGAACTTACTTGCAATTTCAAAGTCGAGTGCTACACGTGGAAAAATATATAATATAAATATAGCTCACTAGTAATGACATGGATTTTATTTTTATTTAGCTGACATTTTATAATATCTACTAGCCTTCTGCCAGCGGCTTCGCTCGCGTGAATTTAGGGTTGTCCATACGAAGTTTAAACCCCCATTAGATACCTTTAGTAGCTGAATTTAGAAAAACGCCTTTCTTAGGCGAATGCCTACGTAATAAAAGGAAGCCTTGTGCAAAATTTCACGCTCCTACTCCCAGTAGTTTTGGCTGAGCGTTGATATGTCAGTCAGTCAGTTTCTCCATATATATATATATATATATATATAGACTAGCTTTTACCCGCGACTTGAGCTAGCTTTTACTTCGACTACAACGCGTCCAAACTTTCTATTAAGTTTTTCGCGATTTCATTCGCTTAGAAATAGGAAATATTAGTAAAGAAGATGACGCAAGCAACCCAGGTTGTGTGTGTATGGTAAAGAAAGTGCTTTATTAACTTTTACCACGCTGGAAAGACCACACACCGTCCTCATCTTCTGCTTGACGCAGGTCTTTACCGAACATAGTAAGTTCAAGAGGTTCTTACACCGGATTCAAGAAGAAAAAACCGGCCAAGAGCGTGTCGGAGCACACTCACCGTAGGGTTCCGTAATTTCCTGCCCGTCACAAATTTCTCACAATGTAACAGAACTCTTGAACTACGAGTTCAGCACGAAGTAGCCCATGTATAAATTAGTAATAAACTCGAGAGATGGCCCTGTACCCGGTGGTTATTTTGGATGCGTGAACCGATTTTAATCTTTTTGTGTTTTTTTTTTTAATTTGAAAGAAAACATGTTCAAGATAAAGAAAAGTATAAAAAAAAGCTTATAGATACGGTTAAATTACAATTTTAGTTCAGAAATTATTTTAAAATTATTTTCAAAAACTGTTCATCCTATCAAGTTCGTAATACTTTTTCTAGGAAGGCTTTATAAAGTTCTAATTTGGAGTTTTTTTTTATATTATTTTCTAACCTTATAGTTAAAAAGTTAGAGGCATTGTTTTTTACTTTTGGCGCGATTGAAAGAATGAGTTTTGGCTGTGCGTTGATATGTCAGTCAGTTTCTCCTTTTTCAGGTAGACAGAATGGAAGAATGTGTTGCTCCGACCCCAAATAACATGGGAAAAGGGCAGGAAGATATTGAATTGAACTTAATGAAATTATATGATTTAATGCAGATGAATATAAGTAAAATATAATTATTATTTCGTAGTCAAGCTACGATAGCAGTTACAAATAAGTGGATGAAATAAATGATATCACCTGGAAAGTTACGGAGACTCTCTACTTTAAGGCCTAGCGCACACCGCTGGAGGCGCGGCGAAGCGCAATTGAAGACAACAATTGAATATAAACCTTAACTACCTTGACATACGGTCTTGCTCTCGTAGTAGCTTGAAGGCGCTCTTAGCGCCGCATGCGAATAGAATAAATTCGCGACGTAGAAATTGTAAGTTAAGGTTTATATTAAATTGTTGTCTTCACTTGCGCTTCGCTTCGTGAGCGCTGGGCCTAATCGTTTTCACAAGTCGTAAATAGTAAGTGGATTGTAATGGAGTCAATCAGAGCTTCGAAGAGGTTGGGAAACGATCGGTTTCTTATCGTCCACGTTTATGATTGTTTTATGAAGTGTTTAGTGGGAGCCACAAAGAAAACTCGATTTTACTACTAACTGACCTGACGAGCTTCTATTCAATTCTTTATTGCTTAAACACATGTGTTACATAGGATCTTAAAAATAGTTTTAGGGTCCATGTCCACTTAGCACATAGACCCTGTCGAGCAAAGCAATTGTATAAAATGAAGTAGGTAGTAGCAGGAGTTAAAAAAAATAAACATTAGATATACAAATAGAATTAAACAAAATATGACTAACACAGAAAATACATAAAAATAGTAAATGCCGTAAAGTCACTAAATGTATAACTTCTTACCTATCACCTTTACTCACCTTTTATATTACACGGCAAATAAGTTGAACTATGTTCTGTGGTTAAACGTAACCGCAAAACACTTTTACAGTCGCTGTAATTTCATCAATGTAGGTATTTAGACATTTTTTAAATATTTTTTTAGATATCCTATATTTTAATAGTCTTTTTACTATTCCAGGTAGAGACAAATCTAATAAAGCGAAGTTCTTTCGGTCGGTCTAGCCGTTCTTGAGTTATAAATGATGCAATACACGACTTTGCTTTATGTACTTGTATACATTTCTAAATTTGAATTATATACAAAATAACACGTGTAATAATGTATTTAATTCAGATACAGACATGATACTTTTAACATACTTGTTGACATCAAAGTTACGTGACTTAATAAAGCGATGGAAAGTGTAAATGACAATTATAAAAGTTTTTAATTAATTGTGATAAAATGGACCACCTACATACTTACGTCGTTCAGGAGACGACGTCACAGTGAACGGAAAATTATGTAATTTACGATGATAATATTATTGTGAGTTTCACGTTAGGAATTTTCCTCATAGGAAAAACATTAAAAATTTCTAAATAATAATACTTTGTAGGGGATAAAAATTGAACATATGAACTTATATATATATCTTCAATATTTTTGTAATTTTGTTTTTGTAGAATACAATAGAAACTTAAAAACCTTTCGACTACCGTAATTCAGACACAATTAAAAGACAATAGGTGTGCAGACACCGGTGTCCTTTTGGGGCTTAATAAAGTGTCACAATGGGTGGTCTTGTCGCTAAAAGTTATTTTTTACAGACAACCTTCGGATGGATTTGACAGAGAAGGTGAAAAAGATACATGAAAAAGATATATGAAGTTGTAGCATACAATACAAGGCCAACAGTGCCAAAACAACTGAAAAAAAAATAAAGAACAAAAAATTATGGGATGAAACGATCTTCTAACACACTTTTAATCTAGAAAATTCAAAATACTATGAAAAAGATTTGCGATCACGTAATGAGACTCCGAGCATTGACACCCTTTCCTTTCGCCTCTGGCTGACTTTAAGCCTTTTGATGAGGCTCATAGTAAATGACCACGTTTTCGCGCCATATGATTAATATATCATCACTGGCAACACGCACTGGTCATATACTTTCGTCTTAAAACACTGTAGTAGTTTTTTTTTTTATTGTGAGCAAAAATTATCCAATGACGAATCCCACTCTTGGGCGGAACGGGTAACAGTGTCAGACTCTTACTGACTAAATATCCCACCCCATTCCTTCTTTTCCTTTCGCACTGAGGTAAAGCCTTCCTTTCAGAAAACCCTGGGCCCCAGTAGGCTTCGGAGTCCCCACGAGACAATGTAGTAGTGGAACGATAAGGTACCGCACTGCTTCCCGAGCAGCGTTCGGGAAGCTGCGCTGAGTTGAGTTCGACGATTGACCTCATAGTCTTATTTTTTAGGTATACTCCTTATAATATACCTTAGAAAAGGAGGAAACACCTTAATGACACTGTCCGTACCCGTACCCCTGAACGTGTTGAAATGATGTAGGTAATTTGAAGAAACAATTTTAGAAATGAAACTCCCCGTCGCGCGAAATTACTTTCCGGTTTTCAGTTGATACAATACGTTACATTTGTAGCGTTATTCTGTTTTGAGAATTGCTATGCTATTTCCTATTATAAGCTTTATTAAACGTCCGTGTTCAAAAAACGGCTAGTTTATTTACTTTTTAATTAAAGTTTTTTAGGGTTTCATAGTCAACAAGGAACCCTTATAGTTTCGCCTGTCTGGTCAGTCTGTCTGTCCGTCCGCGGATAATCTCAGCGACCGTTAGCAAACAAAAATTAAAAAAGATTAATAGGTTCACGCAATCCAAAATTACCACCGGGTACAGTGCCATCGCTCAGGAAATTGGGTACTAATTTTTACATGGGCAACTGAGTTCTGTTACATTGTGAGAAATTTGTGACGAACGGGAAACTACGGAACTCTACACTGAGCTTGGCCGGTTTATTTTAGTAAAGTTTAGATGGATTTTGTTAAGTTTCGATTGAACGTTTAATGGAGGTCCAGGACGTCTACTCACTTTCTTCGAAATTTCGTTGTCAAGAAATTTCGGAAATTAAGGCTCAGCGCAAACGGACCACCGACTACAGCAACCGATGGCTATCGCGCGCTACTAACACATTTGTAACAGCACCAGTGGCTGTCGCTCGTTACTTATACCTAAGTAGTAACGAGCGACAGCCACGCATATACATGGTGTTTGGAAGCCACCACATTGTAAAACCTATTCTCTGCTGCAAAATCTTATGATAGACTCTGTTACGAAAAGTTTGCTGGCGCATGGTGGTTTGGAATGGTGACGCGAGCGATACGTAGAACGTCTAGTCGTTATAGAACGTTGGGTGTTGCAGCGTGACAGTGGCGGTGTTGGCGTTTTGTGTGGCCCGTAGCGACTGAAAGTGGCAAGCCACGGACGCTGGTGTAGCGAGTGGCGGTCACCGGCAACACATGTGGTGCGTCGTATACAACATTCTTATAAAAGTGTGTTAAGTCGCTATCGATAGCCACTAGTGGCTGTGGTTGGTTGCCACCTTTGCACTGAGTCTAAATAAACTGACACGTGGTAGGAAACAATTAAATTTTCCCATTTTTTTTCCCATCAAGAAAAAAAGCCCAAAATAGGGGAAGGCTTAATAAACTGGTCTTATGTGTGTTATATCAACCACTGCAAGCCTTTTTTAGGAAATATGTATTAAAAACAGTCGTGCTTCTCCTTGTGTGCGTCACTAACAAACACGTAGTATGAAGGCTTTAGATATTATAACTCGAGCTATATTGTGTTATTCAATGGAATTTGTACAAAGAAATGCTTAGTTTTGCCCATGTTCTGTTTTAAGCAGATACTTAGTTCAATATATCTACACTTTCTAAATATAATGTTTACAATTGTCAGTAAACCTTTTTAATTTACGCTTACATTGTAGCAGATAATAGTTAGGTACTAGGTACCTGCTGTAGGGGGTGGAGACGAAATGATGGGTTTTTCATTTCGTCTACACCCCCCCTACACCCAACCAACACCAAAAAAAAACTAAATAAACTAAATACTTTGTTATATTTTTAGAAGCTTTACTCGTATTTGTAAAAATATTATCTCCAACTTAACGCCTTCACAGTCTGTACTCTGAACGTGTTGCTGTGCCTTAACAGTGTTTATAATGAACCATAGCTTTAAGCCTGTTTGCTACCATCTTATCAACATTGTGGAAGCCAATAAATTAACATGAATATGGATACTCACTTCGGTGACATTCCAAATCAATTTTCTATTTCTTCCTATCAAAATACGAACACCTATGTATGAATAAAGTCGCTGCCTGTCCCTATGTATGCTTAGATTTTTAAAACTACGCAACGGATTTTAATGCGGTTTTTTTCAGTATAGAAATTGATTCAAAAGAAAGGTTTATGTAATACATAATACATGCAAAATATATTTAATATCAACATTGTACCCGTGTGAAGTTCGGGCGGGTCGCTAGTAAACTATAAACCACCTTAAAAAAAGTATCATTATCTTGCCAGTTTGCAGGTTAATAAGAGTCAGACCAGCATGCGACCTCTTTAGACGCCACACTACCATTGTACGGACACTCGGAGTAAAACATACAGTTTTCCGAATATATTTTTTAATATTTCAGATTCAGCCGTGGCCGGCAGCGAGCTCTGCAGACCACAAAGCATTTGAGAATGTAAATAGTTAAATACAACGAGGACTTTATTGTTTTCAGCTTCGCTATATCTCTCTGAATCCATACAAATATGAAATATTTTAAAACCTTCCTCTAAGCAACATTGTTCGTACTATTTTATCTTGTATTCTCTGAGGCAAACACAAGGCCTTAATAAAGTGCTGGCTAACATCCGTTTAAATGTTAGCTTAGTAGGAAATTGGAGAGTTCTATACGACCTTTGCATATTACAAACACGTGAGAGAAAATATCGAAGTGGTCAAGGTGAAATCGATTTATAATGGCGCACATTTTGTATCACCACATAGATTTTATGCATTAATAAATTCTGCAAAAGGATGAAAAACGGAATCAGTCGGTACCTACGTACATATTTTAGGAAACGTAAAAATTCAAAAAATTAATTAAAATAAATAGTTTTTTTTTTAGGTGGAAAGTTATTGAATAATTCTTTCCGCTCTGCAAGCCTAGCCAAGTTGATAATCTACAATCGTTAACGTTATTAGAAAAGTAATCAAATGTCAACAAAATTCGTAGTCAAGTTCACATTTTTTTTTAATGACATAATGAAATGTAATTATTTTTACAATGTTCATCGCTAGGCTAAGGTATTATCGTTTGTAGAAAGAGATTCGGATTGACGAAACGGTCCTAACCTGGCTAGGCCTGCTAGACGGAACGAGAGATGTATTACATTTTTTTTTTACTGGCTAATTCCCACGCGTGTTTCTTCAGTTGCCCTTAGCAATCTAAGGTCACGGTAACCCCGTCGAACATTCTCGCAACTCAAGTTGATATGACTCCGAATTGTGTACAATCCGAATTGTTAAAACTTCGATAATACTGTATTTACAGTATAATCGAAGTTTTAAGGTTATACGAAACAAACAAAGGTAATGTAAAACATACAAAATTAAATATTCATTTATGATAATAGCTACAATATTTGAAATTCACTTCACTGATTGGAAAACTTATTGTGTGATGTTAAAAATAACTCATCTAGATTAAATCTAAACATCAGTTTTAATATTTTATTTTTTACATTAATCTAATATCCTATTTTCCAATAGGTACAACGTACCAGCAGAGAAATGGAAACGGTTCAATTCGTTAACCTAACCTATAAAAGCAATCGAATTTACTTCATCAGTCGTTTTCAATGCAACTCCTTTTACATTTACAAAGGATCTCCAATTCGAGGAAAATAAGAACTCATTAACATTATCTAGTTTCGTTTCTGAATTTCCACTAAGCTATTTTTTTTAAACCTGGACACCTAATCCTTCTTGATTAAAACCTCAACCTTGTAACGTATTTGAAAATGGACCTTCATTAAATCCAACTCGCTTTTGTACACGACTCGCTAACACTGTCGACATGATTGGAAACATCGAACTAGTTCTTCAACTTCTCCTATAAATCAAAACTGGACACGTTTCAGCGAATAAAAGTTACTAATATGAGCTTTGGAATCATGTATTTATTTGTTTGAATGTTATATGGATATAAGTTATATTAAAAACCTTAATAATGGTCCGACTGTAGCAGTAACGTTAATTTAACCAGTTATTCTCTCTACTCACAAAGTGGACAGTCCCACAAGATTTTTTTTTAAGGCGGGAAAAATCATCGAATGAAGAATACCGCCGAGGGAGACAGTGTCAGACTTCTACTGACTAAACGACCCACACGCTCCTTCCTGCCTTACTTCCAGGGCCCCCGGGTTCCGCTTTCGCATCAACCCTTGGCCCCAGAAGGCTTCGACTCTGCTGGGCCCCTACAGTTGCTGACAACTCCTTGAGGCGCGCGGGAACAGTGCGCGCCGTTGACGAATTGGGCTCGGTCGGACACTCTCACAAGGTGGACTGATGATTTGGTCTGGGTTGCTGGAATTCGACGGACGCGAGACATACACGACTTGTCATTGTGGCTTCGCTTGGGGAGGCCTATGTCCAAAAGTAGATGTCTCTGTACTGAAATGATGATGATGGCAAAGAGGTCAGTTTTCGCTTGCCTATTGTAATCTTACTGCGACCTGAATCTATATTTAGGTATTTTACTGGTTACATTCAGTTACCTCCTTCTTGTAGTATTATATAGAAGTTAACGACCCCCAAGGAATGATATTCTTTGCAGGGAACCCTGTCGTAAAATCGCTTATACCTACAACACTACATTGAAATTTTCAATCACGCTGTTAATATTTTATCCAACAGTGTTAATGTGCCTCCCCTTGGATACCCTTTTAAAGCACTTACGATCCATTATAAATTATAGACCTGTTTGATGTAACTGTAAAAGTTAAGAACTTGTTATAGTGATGTGAGTAAAAACAGGACTTATGAGTTGTAGGTCAAGGGTTCAAACTACGTTCAAACCCAGCAGCAGATTTATTACTTTGTATAATTTATTTCATCACCACTGCTCACAAAACGGTGAAGGAAAATGTTGTGAGGAAACTGACGTGTCCTAGAACCAAGATTTTGAAGAAAGAAAAATCGCCCGACCGACAATTTCACACGTCATGGTTAGACCCCAGATGTTAGGTTTTATGCTGAGGCAGAGCACTTCTCCATTAGTGTCTGCTACACAATAGTACCTCTTCACCTCAACAACAACTATAGGTCATAGACATTACGTAAATTATATAATGCTCGTATAACAGTGATAACGTTAGGAATTATAAATTTTATTTTATGAAAATGAAAATCATGTCAATAACGTTGTTAGGAATTTTATTTTGTCTTTATTATTGTTATTATTTTTAATCATTATATTCAATCATCTTTCCGAAATCATAATTTGTCAACATTATTTTATATTTTTACTAGCTTCTGCCCGCGACTTCATCCGCGGAAAATTTCTTGTAGTGATAGCTCGGTTAACATCCATGTTATATAAATAATTTATAGCCTATGTCGCTCAGGAGTAAAGCAGCTTTCTATTGTTGCTAAAATTTATCCAATCGAACCATTAGTTCCAAAGATTACCTCCTACAAACAAAAAAACAAAAAAATAAAAAAACAAACTTTACCTCTTTATTATATTATATATATATAGTGTAGATTAGAAATTTAACTATTAAATTTATATTCTACTGTGAATGCTGTAGTCTCCTATAAGTAAGGAGTACACCTACACAATACTTTATTCATCATCATCAGCCTAGCGTAAGTCCCGGTTGCTACCTTGGCTTTCACCTCGGTGCCCGGGGTCCGCTTTCCTGCCTAATCTTCTCCACTTCGCTCGGTCTTTTGCGTCCTCTGCCTTAAGCCCATTAGCACGCATATCGTCCCTTACGACGTCGATCCAACGCCTCTTAGGCCTACCTCGTTTTCCGGGTCCCGGCGGAGGCGGCATGGCGAGGCATCTGTTACCCACGTAGTCTGCCGGTTTTCGTAAAACGTGGCCATACCAGCGTAAGCGACCCTCCTGCAGTTTATCCGCTATGTCACGGACCTGAAGGCTGCCCCGGATGCGGGAGTTCTTAATGCGGTCTTTCCGCGAAACTCCAGACATCCAGCGCAGCATATTCATTTCCGTGACACGCAGGCTTTGCTTATGTCGCTCAAGTACAGGCCACGCTTCACTGCCATACAGAAGGACAGGCCTAATGATGGTCTTATAGACCTGTCCTTTGAGCCTAACCGGCATTTTGGGGTCACAGATAACCCCCGCCACCTCACGCCATTTCGCCCAGGCCGCCGAGATACGTGAGTCGACGTCGCAATCGACGTCCCCGGACTCGTGGAGCACCGATCCCAAGTACCTGACCTGTTCCGTGCGCTCAACTGTGTCTTCGCCAATGCGAACAGGAGCAGCGTTAGTTGTGTTACAGGCCAAGTACTCGGTCTTCGCCGCATTAATCTTCAGACCGCCGTTTTCCAGCGATTCCTTCCACGCTGCTATACGTCGAACCAAGCGCCCACTGTCCGAGTCCGCCAGCGCGATGTCGTCTGCATACATGAGCAGCCACGGCGGCTGCTCATGTAAGTCCCTGATGGTGGAGGACAACACGTCCAGCACCACGCTGAACAGAAACGGACTAAGGACAGAGCCCTGGTGAACTCCGACGGTGATGGGGAAGGGTTTCGTATCGCCAACAGCGGTCCGAACCACAGAACCGGAGTCTCGGTACATATCTCGGATGATGTCAACATAGGTCTCGGGCACTCCTTTGGATCTCAGCGCCCACCAGATCACATCACGGGGGACACAGTCGAAAGCCTTCTGCATGTCTAGGAACAAGAGGTGCAGAGGCGTATTCTTCGATCTGTATCCTTCCATGGTAACCCTTAGGGCAAAGATGGGGTCCATGGCGCCATGGCCTGGTCGAAACCCATATTGACATCCCGAGACGGTGCACTCCTGCCGGATCCGAGAGTCAATCACCCGCTCGAAGAGCTTCATGGTGTGGGACATAACCTTAATCCCACGGTAGTCGCCACACTCCTGCACCGATCCCTTGCCTTTGAAGACTGGAGTGATAATACTCAGTCTCCATTGACTCGGGATCTTTCCGGTGAGGAGCATGCGGTTAAATAGGTGGGTTAAGATGCCCACACCACGAGGTCCCATCGCCTTCCAGGCTTCAATAGGAACTCCGTCGGCACCGACAGCTTTCCGGTTCTTCATGCGGCGAAGAGCCGCATGCACTTCTTCAGGCGTAACCGGGGGCACAAGTCCCTGATTTGGAGGGAGAACCGGAGACAGCACCTCTTTGTGCTGCTTGTTCAGCAGCTCGTGGAAGTACGAGCGCCATCTCTCCTTCACCGCGAGGTCCTCGCATAACAGATTGCCGTCAGGGTCTCTTACACAGCGGCACTTAGTGATATCCAGTGCCGCTTTGACCCTGGAACGTGCCAACTTATAAATGAGCTTTTGCCCCTCAGACGTTTCCAACTTATCATAAAGTGGTTGTAAGTGGTCTCGTCTGGCTCTGGCTACGGCCCTCTTGGCGGCACGTTTTGCAGCTCTGTATGCGTCGCGGTCTTCGGGAGATTTGGAAGCTTGCCACGTTTTGAAGAGAGCTTTCTTCTCTCTGATCTCCCTCTGGACTGTGTCATCCCACCACCAAGTCTCCTTGTCACACTTGCGGCCGCCCCTGGACAAGCCGAGCACCGACTTTGCCGCTTTAGTGATGGCAACCTGAATCCTGTCCCAGTGGCTTTGCACCGGTTCGCCATCGGTTCCGTCGCACTTATCCCCGATGGCCGACGCGAACGACTGGGACGTGGCTTCATCCAGTCGCCACCACCGTATTCGGCGTTGTTGGCGCTCAACAAACTTGACCCTAGGCTTGACGCGCAAGTCCATGACAAGGAGACGGTGTTGTGCAGTGAGACTCTCGCCGGGTATGACCTTGCAGTTGGCCACCTTACTGATGTGGTGCCTCCGTGTGAGTAAGAAATCGATTTGGGTAGCGTACCTCCCGCTCTTGTAGGTAATCAGGTGTTCGGGCTTCTTTTTGAAGAACGTGTTCACGATGGCAAGGCCGGCAGCCGCACACGTTTGGAGGATAGTCTCCCCTTCAACGTTACGGCTACCGTATCCAAAGCCACCGTGAACATGCTCAAAGTCCTTGCACCTGTCACCCACATGACCGTTCAGATCACCACCCAAAACGATTCCCTGCGACAACGGGATGCCACGAAGCACCCCACCGAGTTGATCCCAGAACGCAGCCTTTTCAGTGTCGCTGCAACCGACCTGAGGTGCGTAGGCACTTATCAAGTGGGTTACAACCCCGTCAATAAGCACACCTACGACCATAAGCCGATCACTGTAGCGTTTCACCTCCAGGACTGCGTCTTGAAACTCCTCGGAGAGTACAACGGCCACCCCGTTCTCCCCACCGGCTGCACCCGTGTAGATCAGCTTGTAGCCATTCCCGATGAGCCGGGACCTGCGGCCTTTCCACCGAGTCTCCTGCAGGAATGCCACGGCCACCTTTCGCCTGAGAAGTACATCGGCTAACTCTCTCGCGCGTCCGGTCAGCGTGCCAATGTTGAGGCTGGCGAAGCGGATTTTCCGGGTTGGGGCTCGCGTCTTTGGCCGTGTTCGCCCCATACACGGTAGCCCTTGCCCACTTGCCACAGGAGTCGGGCGAATCTCCTGCGCGCCGTTTTGCGGCGGCGCCCTATCCGTGGCAACATTCTTCCTTCTCTTGACCATTTTTTAGTGGCTGGAAATGTCTTGTGTATATCCTTTGTTGGAGATCCTTAAATAAATAAATAAATTATTTATTCCTACTGAGGGTAAAACTCTATTACATTTAAAAATATATTTAGTCTTTTATATAATAGCATCTTAAAAAGCATCATTGTATACACCAATATGAACAAATTTTCATCATCATCATCATCAGCCTTGTAAATGTTCCCGCTGCTGGGACACAGGCCTACTCTCTAGGAGAGGAAATAGGTCATAATTAATGTCCGACCGAACTTTCGATTTCGGTTTCGGCCGAGTTTCGGCCAAAAATCAAGTTTCGGCTGCAGTTTCGTTTTCGGCCAAAATCGGCCGAAACTTTTGCCGAAACCGAAACTTACCTCGCAAGGTCACGCACGTTCGCCTAACTTCGTTTTCCGCGGCAAAGCTGTGTCGTAAGCCGTCGGCTCTGTTCGGGAATCGTCGTGTGCCGTTCGGATAGCTCTGTAGTAATGCAATAAAACTTAGTCAGTGCGTGTGCGTCCGACGGAAACATTATAAAAACACCAAATTTCAGTATTTTAAGAAATTTTATACTTGACCATGTGAGTTTCGGTTTCGGTTTCGGTTTCGGCCGAAACTGAAGCCACGGCCAAACATTCGGTTTCGGTTTCGGTTTCGGCCGGAAAACCAGTTTCGGTCGGACACTAGTCATAATCTACCACGCGTGCCCTACAACTTTTACTATGAGGCCAACCCAAAAATCACGAAAAAAAAAACCCGGCGCTCCACAGATTTATATTCACATAATTCAACAAAAGTATGGAGCAGCGGATTTTTATTCGTGTTATATCCTTCATCAATTTGCAGTAACCACAGACTACCTCTTTTTATTTAAATAAGTGTTTTTATAATCTAAGGTAGTAAGGTTGTCTGATAGATATCGCTATTAGCGATTTTTTTTTAATTGTAGGTGAAAATCATCGAATGACGAAACCCGCTCTTGGGCGGAGCGGGAGACCAGTGCCAGACTCTTACTGACTAAAAAACCTACCCCGTACCTTCCTTGCCTTTTTCACACAAACCAACACCTCCAGATGGCTTCGACCCTGAAGGGCCCCTACAGTTTGCTGACAACTCCTTGAGGCGCGCGGGAACGGTGCGAGCCGTTGACGACTTGGACTCGGTCTAGACAGTTACCAGACGACCGGACGGCGAGCTACCCATTGCTCACCGTCCGCGAGCCAATGTCTACGGTGGCCGGATATCGGCAGAATCGCGGCGGCGACGGCTACGGCGAGGGCTCTGTTACCTTTGCCTTATGCGGTCTGCCTCCTCCTTTACAAGCATGACTACTTCGCAGAAGGAGGCGACCGCCTGCCATTCCTCTTCGCTGCGGACCATGGCCTGAACCAAGGCCTGGCGCGAGAGGTCGCCGCCGCCGATCACCCCCACGAGGACCGATCAACCCCATGAGGACCGATCACCCTCACAAGGAATCGCTATTAGCGATAAGACTCCAATTTGATTGTACCCATAGATTTAAGTTAGTATCTACGTATAAAAGTTTTGTTACTATTTTGGTGTGCAATAAAGTTAATTCTATTGAATGTCTCTAATCAAAAACCAACAGTACTACTGCAAGCGTTGCGGTGTTCGCTATTCCCTGATAACGTTTTTCTATGGAACATTTTACATTTTCCGTAAGCCAAACAAACCTATACCTATAATGCAATGTATAACTTAATGAAAACATCGCATAATTTTTAGATTAGAATTGTCTGTTGAATTGAAATGGAAACAAATGAATTGTTAATGTTACTGTCGGCTTTGTTATAATTAATTATGATCAAATCATTTGCATTTTGCTTATTTTGCGGCCTGCCTATTACCCACGTTCGTCTTCCTTGTATCTAATTAAATATGTACAGAGTTTCACGTGAGCTCGAATACAAGCAAAAAGGGAGTGAAGACTGTTATACTCTGCAAATGGCGGCAATTAATATAATATAATATTATTATAATATTATTATAATATTCGACAACTATCACACAGCGCCGCCTAGTCTCAAGCTAAGCAGAGCTTGTGTTATGAGTACTAGATAACTGATAAGCCTACTTATATATTTCTAAATACATCCATATTATAAATAAATTACACCCAGACACAGAACAAATGATCGTGCTCATCACACAAACATTTGTCCTGGGTGGGAATCGAACCCACGACCTCCCGCATAGCAGTCAGAATCACTAACTACTAGACTGATAGGCTAGTCAACAAATTACAATGTTGTATGTGGTTCACTAGTTTAATTTGTGCAATTAGCTAATTGACTTATAGTTATTATGTCAGACGATGACAGTTGAAAATCAGTTAATAACTTACGCCTACGTGTGGGTAGTAGCTGCCATAATATAGTATGCATATGTATGTATTATAAAGCCTGCTCTACACTACTCGCGAAGTTGCCTCGACGAAGTATTCATCGAAGTTGATCGAAGTCCGAAGTATGTGACTACACACTTGTGCAACCTCGCGAGTGCAACTTCGAGTCCTTCGACTCGGGCGCAAAACGACTGGAAGTCGCCCGAAGCGAGGCGAGGTTGCACGAAGCGAAGCGAAGTTGCACGAAGCGAAGCGAAGTACCCTTCTACACTAACGTATTCGTTCAACTTCGACCAACTTCGCGAGTAGTGTAGAGCAGGCTTAAGATGTACGTATAGTAAAGAGGAGTTATATTAGACGCCGGTTGTTGCACGTAGCAGGGCGTTTACCGACAAGGCGCGAGCTTACGAGCAATCAGCAATTATTATTATTATTATTTGACGACCTAAACTGAATTAATTCTATCGCACGCTTGACTTTTTACCATTTCAGGGTAAGACCCCAGGGCCGGGCTGACTGAAAGAAAGGCCAACAAGATTGAATGGAGGGATTGCTTGATATTGTTAACGTGATTCTGGAACGCAAAGGTTAACTTAGAAAACACTGGTAGGTTTAGTTTGTAAAAGTCATATTGCCTCTAGCTCCGCCTAGTGCGCAAAGAGCCATTAAAATTTGATGATTAATCACGTAAAAACAAAGTAAGTATATTAGACATTGAAATCCGCTTTCTACACCCATATGCCACTAAAATTAATAATCTTAAAGATTATCATATGTAACATAAAATAAAAATGCTCTTCATGTTACTATTTAAAATTATATAGAAAACATAATCATGTTTTCTATACATATACACCCAATTGATTGTCAAGTCAAACATCATACCTATAAATTTAATAATATAAACTAGTATGCCATCAGGTGGGATCGTAGTTAGATCCCATCTGATGGCCAGCAGTGATCCAATCATTGATGACGACGTCCTAGTTATGAGGAGCCTATTCACTCTAGCCTAATTATAATCGGATGAGGAGACTACAGCAGGCATATTATGCCTGTCTTATGTCTAGTGAGTCTTCAATGTACCTGGTATAAACGACGAGGCTAAAAAAGCAAATAGTCCAGATTGAAGAGGTTTCAACAACTTAATGTAACATAGTCACGGCTTAAAAGTATCTCATTTTTATAGAAGGCAATAGTATAAATTCGCAAGGTAGGTAAGTGATGGTACAGCTGGTGCCAAAAGATAATTAGATTCGATTCGCATTAAGAGTAAGGTACCTTAAAGAAGGTTCTGTTATTGTGAGATCATTAGGATCAATATCCTAAAACAAAAGCTATCGATAATTTCCCTACTACTACTACTTACGATTTAAATAGAATACAAACAGAAGGTTTGTATTCTATTTAAATCGTAAGTAGATAAAAGCTTCGGCAGTAAAGAGGATTCTTTAAAAATGTACATATTTATTTGTGTTATCTCAATAAGTAGAGGAAACGCAACATATTTGGAATACCATTTGGTTTTTCGTGATTAAGTCGGAGATGAAACGGGTTAATCTATTCAAAATAGTTTTAATAATATATTTTAATATATTTTTTTAAATTTATATTTTGGAAACCTTAAACAAAAATTGCTAATCTGGGTGGCAAAAAATGAAGACTTTTACCTTGAAACTAAAATTATGAAAAAATACCCCAAATTTCTGTATAAAAAAAAAAACTTGTATTCTTTCTCGATAATCCAATTTAACCACATCGCATTTTAATTTAGAACTTTACGCTACAATTTTTAATTTTAGAACCAATAGACAGACATTGACAAAATAAAAACATTTCTATAGCATTACACAATTCAGGCCTGGACATTTTTTCAAAATTGTAGTTTATTTCTTTTTAACCATCCAAATATACTGCATTTCCCCTAATATCTGTGAATCCTGGCTCCTGAAGAAGGCACTTACTTCCATATATTATGTACAAT
Source organism: Mythimna loreyi (assembly GCA_029852875.1). NCBI lineage: Eukaryota > Metazoa > Arthropoda > Insecta > Lepidoptera > Noctuidae > Mythimna > Mythimna loreyi. The sequence continues at coordinate 12,003,701 of CM056792.1, forward strand.
TGTGGCATAAATGTGCGCTCGGATCAAACGGATTAGTTTTTACAATGTGCTCTAATACGATTAGATATAAGTACTATTGTATTTATATAAGTAAATCTTAAATAGACGGATTTCTTCTCAGGGCTTACCCTGCTTGTTCAAAATCTGTATTTTTTATGAGAAATGATAACAACCTTAATATACTCGTGTATTTTTTTTCACTGATTTTCTTTTAATTATTTTTATTAACAATTTTTACACAACACCATCTAGTTCCAAACTAAGCAGAGCTTGTTCTATGAGTACTAGACAACTGATAAACATACGTAAATATATTTCTAAATACATACATATATATCATTACATAGTATAAAACTAAGTCACTTCCCGCTGTCCCTATGTATGCTTAGATCTTTAAAAGTACGCAACGGATTTTGATGCGGTTTTATTAATAGATAGAGTGATTCAAGAGTAAGTTTTATGTGTGTAATACATGCATAATATATTCAATATCTGTTACTCGTGCGAATCTTGGGTGGGTCGGTAGTTATAGATAAATTACATCTAGATATTGATGGTCGTGTTATCGTCACACAAACATTTGTCTTGGGTGGGTATCGAAACCACTAGACCAAGAGATCAGTCTTGTGTTCTAACATCCTGTTTACGTCATCATCATCATCATCAGCCTTATTATTGTGCCCACTGCTGGGACACAGGCCTCCTCTCTAGGAGAGGGCCTGTTTACGTAACTTACTTTAATTCAAGTTCAAAAATAAATAAGAAGGTGTTTTAGGTAAAACATAATATTTTACTAGCAATCCCTTATCTCAAATGTACACCCATTAAAGTTCAGAGAAGTCAGGATATTTATGCTGATTACATGCGTGTACTAAGAGACTCGACGCGGCAGGCGCAGTACCTGCTGGAAGTTGTGTTGCAACTTGTAAAATTCGCATAGGTTTTTTATGGTCGGAAAAATCATCAAATGACGAATCCCGCCCTTGGACGAAGCGGAAGACAGTGTCAAACTTCTACTGACTAAACGACCCACCGTTCTTTCCTGCCTTAGTTTCTAGGTCCCGTTGTTCCGCTTTCGCATCAGCCCTTGGCCCCAGAAGGATTCGACCCTGCTGGTAACTTAGGCTCGGTCCGGACCATTACCGGGCGGACAGCGAGCTACCCATTGCTCGCCGTCCGCACACCCACGCCTACGGTGGCCGGAAAATTAGCATAGGTACTAAACATATTTGATTAAATTATGAATTCGGTAAAACGGTCCCCTATCGGCGGCAAAATCGAACCTGGATTTTATATTTCACTCGGATATTAAATCCTCATTCGTACAGGTGATTTATATTGTGTATGTCTAGTGAAGGTTTGAATAGGCCGCTCAACGATCATATCGGGTCTAATATTAGGCCACTCTTTTATCACCGATCCCGAGCCCAGCGATTGGCTATTGTCTCGCGGAGATAGATGGTTTAATTTTACCGATTTATGAATTTAGCAAAACTTCAGCAATCCGCATAACTTCACAATACGCTACATATGAGTATAGTATTGAAGGGCGTTAGTTTGAATAAAATAAAAGTCAACGAACTGTCATTATAAATTGTGACTAAGCAAGTTTTCGTTATCGAATTAAGACACTAGTCATACGGTATATCTACGCCTCGTGGAAAATACTATAATAGTGACACATCACCCTTTCATTTAGTTGATTAATTATAAACTTAATAGTCTTATGTATTCGGAAAAGCCGTTCTTTTCATTTAATAAACAAACAACAACCTTTTAAAAATTGTCCGCCATATTTTGGATTGATTGTGCCGTAGTTTTTTATTCAACAAACCCTTTTAATTTAACCCCATGGGGGTGCATAAAAAATAACGAGCCCGTCATTTTCAGGAGTCCGTAATAATGGATTTTGAATGATGTCACTTAGTTTTGTTTTGTACTTTATTTTACCTAGGTATTTACAAGAAACAATAAAGTAAAACTTATATTTAAAACACATACCATAGGCCGCCTTATCGCATTCCGAGATCTCTTCCAGGCAATCTTGAATGGATGATAATTGTCAGAACATTATATGGGGCTGTCACTAGTAGGATAGCTGGAAAATCCTCAAACGACTTCTCCGTGTCATCTAGCGATTCAGACTTTTATTGGCTAAAACCTACCTATGTTTATTCAGTAACGTTGAAACGTTCCCGAAACCCGACTTCACATCATTCATTCATTCAGCATGCATTGTCATCCAAAATTTCATTCTCATGCATGCAAAATTTCAGCTCAAGCGATTACAGAAATTGACTCTTGAAACTCAAGAAATTGTCCTAAACAAGCATGCAAACATTTCAAGTTAAGTAAAAGCTTAAAAAATAGGCTTCTGTCTTGCAAGCGCAGTGAAGTATTGCAACAATATTTTTTCCAGTGAGCCGTAAGCTGAACTGATGTTCTGGATGTAAAGTTTTACACAACGACTTACTGTAGCGAAATATGTGTTTGCTTATTTTCAAATGGATGTAATCATCTATACCTATATGTACTACACACTAGATTAGGTGTACCGTATAGTCACTTTACATTACTTAGGTGATCTGCAGGCCATACACTTTTAAATTGATGACATTAGTGCAATTCTGATGTTCACGCGCTGTAAAAAGTGTTGCTATGTTCATAATGCCAATAAAGCGCTGCAGCGGACTTTTGTATGAACTTTTCAGTATTTTGACAAATAGTTTCTATGAACGTGCTTGTCTATCGGATAGACGTAATAGCGACCATCTGGAATTATTGGCGGCACATTTTCTCTTATCCAATCGGTTGATTCATCTGATTAGATAATAATATATCTAGTATTAGATAACTGTCAGTCATAGGATATTTTCTCTTATGATTTGTTTTCCACGATTTAAATTTAATACATTCTTGAGGAGATAGGTCATATACTAGGTATTAAATACCATCTCGATTGTTTAAAAAATACCTAAGTTAAAAAGTACCGATATAAATTAAAAAACTAGCGTTACAACAGCACAACAGTTGTGTCAACAACAGTTGACAAGACCGAATGCAAGAAATGAGACCAAGTCACATGAGACAAGGGCTGGACGATGATGATTGATGCCTTATCATCAAAATATCAGTGAGCAAAATAAAAAAATAAAAAAAATTAAAACAAAAAATCGGCGTGTGTATCAAAATGTATCTTATTGTATTATTTGATTTATTCAAATAAATGAAAAGTTTATTTATTTAACGATTGATACACACTCAATAAGCCAACCAGTCGAAGGATACAGAAAAATTGGTACAAAAATGACGCTTATTTCTGAAGAAATCACTTTCAGAATATGTATCTTGAAAAGAACAGATGGAAAAGAAGAGTACTTAGACATAACTATGTTACATTAGTACGAAAAATGAGTTTGAAATAATACATCTATGTAAGAATAAACTACATTGTAATATGTATTAGTTAAGTAGAAATACATTTTAAGAAAAACATACAAGGTAAAGAGAAAATTACACAACACAATTTGTTATGCCTTCACGTCGAAAGTTTATAACGGAAACTTTCTTTATTGTTCCGATATTTTCTTACAGCTATTTGAGAAGAATGACTTGACACAATATACAAAGAATATCGTACGCGTAATATTGATAAATTACCATTTATTTAGAGGTCTTCTACCTAAAGGTGTTCTCGACAACTCAAGCCGTAATAAATGTATTTATAAATATAAGGAGAAACTGATTGACTGACATATTAACGCATAGCCGAACTGTTTTGAATAGAAACGTGATATTTTGCACAAGACTTAAGCAGGTAACATTAAGAAGATATTTTTTGTAATTCTACACCGTCAAATTTTGGTCGTTTTAATCCCTCGGAGGATCGATTCGGTACATGAAACACTATCGATTTGTGACGATAAAATTAAAAAATACATTACTTTTTTTTCTAAAACTAAAATTAATTGATTAATTTACGCGTATACGGAATTAATTTCTTTAAGTAAAGAACGGCTGTGCGGGTTCAATGATCGTAGGTAGTTAGTACGCAACGACCGACAACTACTTACGATCATTGAACCCACTCAGCTGTTACGAACGAAACGACCAAAATTTAACGATGTATATTAAAGAGGTTGAAGACAGACTCTTATTTCTTGAGTCTAATATACTTGAAAATTGTTAAAAATAATAACATAAGTTAACAATTGACTGTTTGGTTGTCTGAAGTGGCCCTTTAGCCTACCGCCTTGGATTGCCAAAGAAGCCAGTAGACGTAATAGCTCTTCATTTACCTTCTTGCTGAGTTTTTCTATTTGTTGGTCACCACTGGCTGACAAGGGTCATGGTAATACCGCGGTGCAAGTCATCTATAGAGATATCTGATCATTATTTCACATCAGCTGGTCAAAGTTCGTGCTAAGTTCCGTGGAGTTCTGGACCCGCTATACAGTGATCATGGTTTGAAAATATCTTACGAACTAGTCATACAAATAGCCTTTGAAGCGTCTTTTCGAATGGCGTTTCCACTAGGGACTTAAACGATCTATTTACCTTTTTAAACTTTTGAGCCAACGCACACTTTCGCAACGCACTACAAACCTATTGTTCTGTAATTTGTCTGTAATTACCAAAGTCAAAAGCTTAAAACAATGAAGCTTTCTAATTCCAATCCATCTTTTTCGAAAAAAAAAAACTACCTAATTTACAGTTGTAACTCAGAAACCGAAAACCGGCTATGTTAGCATCTTTCAAGGCGTAAGGACCGTTCACGAGTGAGATCAGCATAATGTCATCTACCTCTCGAACAATTTGTGTCTAAGTGTGCTACCGCATAGTTAAGTTTATGTTCTGCTGTGTCACGTCATTAATATTGAACTCTGCCTCAAGGCTCGCGATCCACGGTGCCGGAAGTTTCTTGCAGAAAGGCGCGGTGCGAATACTGACCCTTTCATCCGGTAGCCCTTATGATGACACGGTTAACTAACTTCTAAATTTGGACACCCGTTCCTTGCTTTTCTTGTGATTTATTAAATATGTACTCGTACCTATAGTTTTCAGATTCTTCCCAGTACTTGTAATATAAGACGATATTACTTGCCTTTCATAGTTCTAGGTCAACCAATCAACCGCAAGTACTCTATGAATTTTATTACCATTGAGAATGTCGTTTTTTATGAAATAAACGACTGTATCTATATTTTCGTTAACTTAGAAGTTTAACTATATTTTTTTCTTTTTTTTCTTTTTGGAGTTTCGTACTCGTCACTCGTGATTTACGAATCATAAGTCGCTGATTTACGGAACTTAAAGATTTTTAAAATACTTTCGTCGGCCTATTAGCATTAATGCCGCTTAATGGGTAATGGGCTGCTGCGCTCACCTTTACAATCAAAAACAAAATTTTAAGAAAACAATTTCTAGTAACAATTTACTAGAAATTGTTTAATTCTCTTTCTAAACACATTTCGTGTATTCATCAAGAGCAGGAAAAAAAAATTATATGAAAAAATCTTTGAAATGAGTTTGAAGGACTTTATCACGGAGGCGGAATCTCAGAGGCATTGGGTGTTATTAATTTCAAATTATCATATACTTCAATGATTCTTTAATAATTGCGTTTGTTTAAAAAGCATGTTATATTAATGACTTATATTTATTGAAAAAAACACGTAAGTTGCAAACAAGTCTGACACTGTCTTCCGCCCCACCCTAGATCGCGGGAGCTGTCACTGGATGATTACCCCACCGAAAAAAAACCTAATTTTTTTTTTAAACTTTTTTTATTCAAATCACAGTATCGTTTCTCCCGCTTCCGCTTGGGTAGAACAAGAGAAACTTTTATTCAATAAAACCCATCTGTATTCCCTCAGTAGTCCTTTGCGTTCCAGGGCTGCAGTAGTTCTTTAAATCAAACTCACAGCCTCCGATGATACCACTATCTTACCTAGTTTTTTTTTTTATTTCCATCAATTATTCAACAGGATACCAGAAAATCTAATCTTCCTCTGTCAGATATCAATTTTAAGTCTATTATATTATTAAGTGTCAATAAAACAAATCTGCGAGGTATTATTGAAACACCATAATAATTAATCAGCTGTGATTTATTTTCCGGCCGTCTTTCTATGTCAGTCGAAGCACCAAGTTATCACGAACGTAGTCGCGGGCAAGTGCTAGTTAGCTTAGAAGGAAGACTGGAGCATTCAAATGTTTAATAACTTTTAACTGTTTATACTTCAATTAAATATAAGATGGGTTGTAAAAGTCTTAACCAGTTTTTATGTCATAAACGTTTCCTTCGGTCGAAATTTGTGAACAGTGAATACATTCAACAAAAACTACATGCATTAATTTATGGAAATTTTGAGGAAGTGTTTTGAGGTAGGGTTAGTGTTATATATATAGAACATCGAGGGAAAAGTCAAGGTATTGGGTGATTGAAGAAATATTATTCTTATTTTATAAATACATTTGTTAACCAAAAACAAAGTCTTTATAAATAGGTACCAGTTTTTTCCGCAGCAAACATGACGCAGCATTTTTATTATAATGACTTATTTTTGGGAGATAGGAAGTTTTCTAATGATTTCTCCTGCTCTAAAGTGGAGCAAGAAGACACGTCAAACTTTTACCGTTAATGACACCATATCTCGAAGATGCATGAAAAATCCGACATCTTTGGGAGTTGTTGGATTAAGAATAAGAATCATGACACATAAAATTAAACATGCTTTGTCATCTATACCAAACGTGTATGCAAAGTTTTAACTCAATCGGTTAGGGATATCTGTTTTACAATTCAGTTATATCATGTGATCCAATCTATACAATTATGCAAGTTAAACTGAAGCTTGTTTTTTTTTTCAATAGCCCTTACTGTCCCACTGCTGGGCAAAGGCCTCCCCCAAGTCCTTCCAAATCTTCTTTTCCCGTGCCATCTCGAACTAAAGCTTGTAAAAAAACAAAAAATAAATCACTATTTTCGTGTCATTTTTATCAAAGAATGCAAATAATCCATGTTGATTTATCTATATTATCTTCTAGTGACAAAATTAACTGAACAATACAGGAATATTACGACTTGACGAAATATTTTTTCAATGTTTTTTCCAATGGAGTGAAAAAACAAACCCAATGATCTACTATTGGATTGTTAGACAACTAGTCTAGCCAAGGGTTATTATTGTAATACTTAGTAACTAGATTTGTAGTCTTGTGGAAGTTAATTTGGCTGGAAACTTATCCCAACATAGTTTAGAATAAGCTACATGGTGAATACTAAATTACTAGACCTAAAACATTATTGATTCATAAACCGAATGATACCAAAAATACTCGTATATGTATAAGTTACAATTTAATTCAAACTTCGCTACAACACACCATAATGAGCTCCATATTTCTGCTTTAAGATGTTTATTGCTCATAAAGAAATTTACATTTCACTTAAATGTGAACAAAATTTAAAACAATGTTTTTGAGTTAATTTGCGGAACAGAGAATAAAGTGCCGCACACCTCCTTGGGAAGGGGGGATCCCCTCAACCAGCCAGGTGTTATAACTGGTGGGTTTCTGCCCGATAAATGACTTCGGGCTATTCTATATTAAAATTGCGCGGGGAACTTTTGATTGCGCGACGTATGATTAGTTCTTACGTAGTGCCATAGATGGTACTACAAAGAATACCTATTTTTTTTAGCCTGAATACCTAGTGTTCTGAATTTAAGTTTGGATACACTATTTTGTGGTTTCTATTGGTCTCTAACAATCATTATGTCACACCTGTTATTTGCATAGTTACTGAAATGTCGTTTATACGTGTTCTTTTATATGAATAGTAAGTGACTGTGTTGTTGCGTGCTTATTTTAAATAAATAAATAATCATCATACTTAATAGTCAGGCTTACAAATTGTATATTTTATACTGTACAAACAGCTTAGACTGCTAATAATGGACACCGTGTGACACGCTATCAGTGCTTATTCCAGTTTGCATCATAACGTTTAATAACTCTCTCCAGGAAACTGGCATACGTGATTCACAACCGATAAAAGCTTAAAGAGAGCTCTGTCCTATTGAGGCTATTTGTCATTCTTATCTTGATAGTGTACACAGGCATTTAATCGGTGTTTTCCATTCAGCCCCCAAATTGTTATTAAAGCCTATCATGACATATTGAGAGATAATTTTATCAAAGTGTTGATGTATTGCCTCATGGTTGCCGATCCCATTAACTGACTGTTGACCGTACGGAAATTGGTTATAACTATTTTGTTATGATGGATAATTAGATAAAGGGGATACACGTTACGTGCACAATGGAATGGAGTTTAAAATTCTCAATGGAAGTTCATCGCTGGAACTATACAAATGTTTTGTGAAAGCGAATTAATTAGTTCCCTTTTAATTGATCGTTATCTACTGGCATTCAAATCCAAATAATACAGAAGGACACGTGTGTTTCCTTTGTATTAGTCGATAATTTAGCAGATAATAATTTGTTTTGTGTTGCTTGTCAGATTAAAATACCTCAATATCGAATATAAATTGACACTTTGTGATAGGTGCAATATAGCTCTAAATTGCACCTATCACAAAGTGTCATTTTTAATGCGAACACTTAATATTTATCAAAATATAGAGATATAAATACGATATAACTATATAATATACTAACTTTTGTCCATGTCACTCAGGCCTAAAATAGCTTGCTATTGGTGAAAAAAAACCACCAATCGAACCAGTATTTTCAGAGATTGCCTCCCAGAAACAAAATAACAATCTTTGTAAATATATACGAAAAAAAATTTACAATATGTAGAGATAAAGAGTTGGAGAAAATTTGGGCTGTGACGATACTAGCACCACTTTCTTACGAATGTATTCGTGGACTTCGAAAGTCAATCGGTTACCATCTTGATTTCCTGGGGGAGCGCATTTCTCTGAGAAATAGACTGAGCAAGGAAACAGTGAATGAAGTCATACGCCATGATTGAGACATTGAATAAGGAAAATATGTAAAGATCTGAGGAGACATTAATCTTAATATATAAAAATAAGTGGCATTTTTCGTTGTCACTTTATAACTCAAGAACGGGCTCACCTATACAAACCAAATTGTCAGGGTTTGTTTTTACTATTTAGTAGATGGTTTTTGTGAAGTTTGCACAAAATCGGTCGGGCGGTTCTTCATTTTTCTATTTCCAGGAGCGAAGCCGCGGGCAAAAGCTAGTATAATATATTAATATAGGTAATATATTCTGCAACTATCTTACAATGCCGTTTTGTCTCAAGCTAAGCAGAGCTTGTGTTATGAGTACTAGACAACTGATAAACATATATATACATTTCTAAATACATTCATATTATAGATAAACTACACCCATACACAGAACAAATGATCGCGCTCATCACACAAACATTTGTCCTGGGTGGGAATCGAACTCACGACTTCCGGCGTAGCAGTCAGGGTCGTTAACTGCCAGACCAACAGGCCAATCAAACATTGAGGAGCGAATAATTGCTCAGGTTTCAGTAACACAGATCGGATCTGGTTTCAGAATCTTACTAATATTATAAATGCGAAAGTTACGATGTTCGGATGTTTGTTACCCAATCACGCCAAAACGGCTGGACGGATCTGGATGAAATTTGGCACAGGCATAGGATACACTCCGGAATAGGACATAAGCTACTTTTTATCCCGGAAACCCCAACTTCAACCCGAAGACCACGCGGGCGAAGCCGCGGGCAAAATCTAGTCTGTAATAAGAAAAATTAGTGTCTACTGGTGTAGACACTAATTTTTTTCGTTTGTCATTTGCATTGTCTTCGTGTCCGGTCGTATTGAACTTTAAAAAAAAATAGAGCCCACAGGCATCCTAGTGGCATTCTAACTGACACTAAACAGAGTTAAATGATTTTCAGTACACGGATAGAAAAACGTGGGAGTGATGTAACGGAAATAGGTATTTTCTCGGAACCGAACTCGGAACCGGGGTTTTTTAATTTGGTTTGTCATAGTCCATAGTTACGTGTTCAATACAATAACGCGTTTAGGATGCTGCTGGGGCTACCACGGTTCTGCTGTGCCTCGACTATGTTCGCAGAAGCGCACACTGATGGCTTTCATGCCCTTATTAGGAAGCAATGTGCGTCGCTGATGAGTCGTGTTAGAACCAGTAGCAACACTATTGTAAACGTGTTTGCGGATAGGTGGGACTCTCCGTTGCTGCAACACTGGATATGCTTGCACGCTGCACGGTGAGCAACGGACAGTTCCCCCTCACTGCAATAAATGTGTGTAGTTTTTTGTTTTTGTGTGTAATTTAGTTTTTCATGGTGTTTTGTAATTTGTATTTATTTTATTGCCTGTGTGTATTTGTGTGTTGTTATGTTCTAAGCATATGGACAGAAATGTCCGAAATAAACGTTTATTATTATTATAGTCAGAACGGAAGGTGTAGGAACTTCAAATGAAACACTACTAAAACTAATCAATGACAGATAATGTTAGTAAAGAGCACATTCACAACATTCTAAATACAAAATCAAACATGTGAATGAGTAGTGAGCAGAAGTCACGGGAGAAGGAGGCCGACCACATAAGGCGACGGCGCACATGCCCCAGACGCCGTCGGGATTCCGATCCTGATTTCCTGCCACCGGCTGCGCGGGCTTGCGGACGGCGAGCAATGGGTAGCTCGCCGTTCGGTTGTCTGCTAACAGTCCGGACCAAGCCCAAGTCGTCGGCGGCGCGCTCTGTTCCCGCGCGCCTCTAGGAGTTGTCAGCAAGACCGTAAGGACTCTGCAAAAGGTCGAAGCCTACTGGGGCCCAGGGTCTCTTCCTGAATGGAAGGTTTGGGCAACGAAGGAACAGGCTGGGGTGTGTACTGTTTAGTCAGTAAGAGTCTGATGCTGCTTCCCGCCGTTCGTTCTCCACCCAAAAGTGGGATTCATCATTAAATTATTTTTGCCCACCATAAAAAAAATCAGAAGTCGCGAGGGGAGAGAGGTTTCCTGCGTGACAAGTATAAACTAGTTTCGTAGCTGGTCTGCTACATAAGTTCGAACCGAAACCGGAATTGAAGAAGGAACTCAAAGTTTCGGAATCTAAATTAATCTCCATAACATATCTGCACTGAAAGACAAGGAACTAACTATCTTTGGTTAAGTATAACAATCTATGTACATAGTAAAGAAATATCAGTTGAGAAAGTTTAGAACATAATGTTGGCAGATGAGGATGACGAAATATTTTCAAGAATGTATTAGCGTGTATCATCTTACTAATCTTACTAATATTATAAATGCGAAAGTTACGATGTATGGACGTTTGTTACTCAATCACGCCAAAACGGCTGGACGGATCTGGATGAAATTTGGCATAGGCATAGGATACACTCTGGAATAGGACATAGGCTACTTTTTATCCCGGAAACCCCAACCCCAACTCCAATACCACGCGGGTGAAACCGCGGGCAAAAGCTAGTTACTTATATTCCTTGACGTCGTAAATAGCGTCCAGATCTCGGCAGTACCCTTTTATAATTATGAAACCATCGATTCCATTTTTCTATGCTAGGAAATCATCTAATGACTTTTCTCTAGAGCGAGAAAAGTCATTAGGATGGAGCATGATCTTTCAGTTGCATTTTGCGTCCTAGAATCATGAGTATCCAACGCTTATGCGCTTCCTGCTGTCTGTATCGTACTCGAAAATATTTTTTGTGTACTTTGTTTTTTAAAAACACATTTACGTAGGTATCGCTCAAATGTTAAATTACCCTTGACCTAAATTTTGGTAATTATTGAACTTTTTCGTCGTAGTCTCTTAAATTTTATAAAAAATTAAAATCGTAATCCTTTCGGATTTTACCTTTAAAAATATGACGTAACTAATTAATAAACAATTACGCAGTAGAAGGAGTAAGGGTACAAAAGTTTGTTATATCATGGGCCGTTCTGCAGGTCCTGCCTACCCCAGAAAGGCGTAAGTTTATTTATGAGTCAGAAAAGTATTACTTTACTTATAAATAAAATAGCAAACGATAACCAATTTAATTAAAAACCTCATATCTGTAAATTACTGCACTTATTTTAAAAATTCGTAGCATATAACATAATAATAAAATTTTAACGAAGTCCTTCAACACCAATTTCCAAACGATTATATAAAGAACTTATATAATTAGTTAATTAATTATATTTGGAAATGCTAAACAAAATAAATTAAACCAATCGCTAATCTTGTTTAAAAGTCCAGTCTGTAAAAACTGTAGCTCCGTAGCAAATTCGTAGCACCGTAGCCCCGTAGCAGCGTAGCGGCCCACGGCACCTACGCAAGTGAAACACGCGGCGTAGCCTTAGTACCGCATCGCTATATAAACCGCGTCGGCACTTCGCACCGTTCATTTGCTTTCAAAAACCATCGGGGGCGACCACGGAAGCAGACCGAAGCCTTCCATACCGACTTGAAATAGTGCTTGTTGCTAGTTTCACATAAACCTTTCAGCAGTCAACAGCTGAAATTATTTCTACGTGTTAAATAAAGGTAAGTTTTTTTTGCAATAGTAAATTGTTTTTTTTTAACTTTTGTATTATTTTTATAAACTTTAATTTTTGATATTTATTTTGATTAATCATCTAATTTCTTCCTTGTTTTTAACTTCTCGCACTCTAATAAAGTTGGTCGCGAGTTTTCAGAACAAAATCTGAATAAATAAGTTACGTATTAGTCTTTGTTGACAATCTTTTCAAGTGCGAAAGAGAATGTCAAATGTTTCACAGGAAAAGGAACCATTTTGATATGTAAATGAAAAATAAGGCACTGTTTCCATTTAACTCATTAACTGTGTATTTTACGTGCGGCTAAAAACTTCACAAAAGCTGTCGCCACGCTATTAAAATCTTAACTAGCCTCCTTAGTGGAAACAATAGAAAAACTTTACCAATATTAAGTTATGGCAGTTCCGTGGTAACTTCACTTTACCGCACATTAAATACTTTTGAAACTTACGTCGGGTTATTAAATTAAATAATACTCATTAATAATTCCGATATTGTGAAGTTGATCTCATTTAAGTTTTCTTGTTAAACACTAATATAATACAAGTCGTTTACGTACCTATTTTATTTCGTTGAGTTTTCAATTGATGTATGTAGTAAGTTAAACTGTGATTAGATAAACCCAATAAAATTTTCTTTTATTAGGGTATTTTTCTTTTAAACTTGCAATTTAGCTTTTCTTTTTTGACTGACCGACCTTTTGACAATTCAAAAGTCCTGTCCTGTTAATTGTTAATATTTAATACATGTTTTTAATATTATTTGATTTTACATAGTCAGTTTATAACATTTAACTGTTCGATATCGGTGTGCTAAAATCGTGTTACTCGATTGCAATTTTTCCTCCTTTACGGTTTAGTTTCATTTAAGTAATTGACAAATATGATCAGTTCGGTGACTACTCGTTACTTACGAGGAAAGGCCCCAAAGAATTCTGATTTTCAAATATTTCTACCTACTCCTTCGGAAAATACTGGCGTGATGTTACAAGTTAGAGAAATGTTCGTGGGAGGAATAATTAAAACACACATTGAAAAAGAAACCCTTACTCCTTTGAGTTTATTTTTCAATCCAATCGTAAATAAATCTTGTTACAAAGTTTCCGACTTCATATTTTTGGGATATTGTAGGTTTGGTTTATTTGGTTTAATACACGAGTATATATAGGTCTCGGTTGGAGCCCTATTTTGAGGCTGAAAAATATATTTACATATTTTTGCCTATCGACTATTGTTACACCTTACTCACATAGTAATTAGAGAATCCAAGTGTACTACAGAAAAGTCATAGGATCTACAAACAACATTAAAACTAAATAGATTTCACAAATATTATCGTACAGATTGCAGTTAATATTTAGAAATTCGTAATTCTGAAATGTTGTGGTTGCGAAATCATCAATTAACTTCTACTGCTCAGTGTAGAGCGAAAGGAAGCGTCAATTTGTTCTGACTGAAACTCGCCCGTGTTCCTGCAGTAAAGTTTTCTATCACGATCCAGAGCACAGTAATTCTTTCGAACAATTACGCGAATCACGCAGCCCTAGCGTGTTGGTTTCGCTTTTGGTAGATATATGTGTAATTTTAATTGTCATTAGTTATACCACAGCCCTTCTTTTTTGGGAAAAAAAGCAAAAGTAAACAATTTTAACCCCTTGAAGGGAAGGGAGTATCATTCAATTGAGTTCAAAAAAGTAAGTAGGTATTACAAAGGTATTAAAAAGCTGTAGTTAAAAAAGGACATATTTTTTACCATTCAAGTACAAACCGTATATTTAGGCTGGTTTAACGCCACAAGGCATTCTTTACTAGTTAATCATTTTATAAATATTATATTTAAATAATCTGCTACCTATTTGATTATTTTTAAGATTATTTGACTTCAGTTTTAGACGGGAAACTTCGTGCTGCTAATAATAAATGTAGAAATGTATGTTTTGAATTCAGTACCTACGTAAGTCAGTCACATTTCATCACGATATTTTTATCCTATTTTTATTATTGTTGATGCGCTTGACTATTACTACACGTGATGGTAATCAATGGTGTGGTCGAGGATGCAGAACGCTTGCTTAGTTATCAATAGGGCCCGGATTAATATGTAAATACATATTTTTAATTTACGCGATTATTCGCCTAGAATGTGTTTTTACATCTATTGTCAAATTTAGACTGTGAAAAACCAAGTTTTATTTTCCATATTTTTCCATATTTCAAAGTTAAGTCCATATTTTACAAGAAAATGTCACAATCATCCATATATTCACAAAAATACATAAAATTTAAGTTCACGCCACCGCATATTTCGTTCCTCTTGCGTTTCATCGTCGTATTTAACAACAAATATAAAAAAAATATATATATATTTGTTGTTGGAAAAAAAAAGTTATTTGTTTCAATATTTTTTTAAATGTAACTATGTACGTCACGAGTGACCCTTTTCTTACACACATACATACATATTTATCCGGGCCCTAGTTATCAGTTATCAGAAAATACACACTTCGGAAAGGAATTCCACTCCTTAATTGTACGCACAATGGAAGTGTTCCCAAAACATTTTGAGGATATGGTTAGGAGATCTACCATGCACGGGTGGTGCTTCGCCGAACGTTCTTGATCCCACATCCGTTTTATCCTTCCACACCTCTCTGTCTTGACCAATCTCTGGTCATGTTTGACTCATAAATATGATTTATGCCGTCGTGGTCGACCACGGCAGCATAAATGTACTATTTTTTCGGCTACAAGTTGAAATAGAACAATTTTCAATTGTGCTTTCGACGCTAGCATATCCTTGTTTCAAGTCATTATTCTATCTGTTTTCGCCCATAAGTACCTTCACGTGAATGTTGTGTAATGTAAAGCCGAATAATGCCAAGCCGAAACTAGATATAAGGATATATCTATGTACATCCTTCCTTGGAGGTTTATGCTTAATCTGTACGTGTAAGTTACTTTTATATTTATAGAATATCAGTTGGATGAAAATTAGGGAAAATTTCGGTCTTAAATATTTTCACTAACTTCTGTTGGTAGCTTTCCCCGTGTCCAAATTGGAAAGTCGTCCCAAAGAAACATCACACTTGGATAAAAAGTATCCTATGTCCTTTTCTAGAACATGGCTTAGTCATGTGATAAGCATTATTCAAATTCATTCAGCCTTTAAAGTATGGAAGTAAAACAAACAAACGATATACACATGAGATGCGGTAATAATATTTGTTCTTACGTTGTATTCATTTTTATTTCGGTGAAACATAATACGTAACAAATTATTGCGGTTTCATATTTTCATGAAACAGCACGCCGTGTTCTGTATTTTCGGTCGGCCCTATGGGAGACAGTGAAAACCATTTATTTATTTTATTATACTATTTACTACCTACCCGTCCTAACTACTCAAGGGTGTTACAAATATTTGAATTTTGGCTTTTCTCTACTATAATATGCATTTTCGGTCTATCGGTGGCCTCATAATAAACAATTAATTCGTTTTTAAGTTTGTCGTGAACAGATAAACCGTCGCCGCGGTGGGGAATTTTTGCTATGCCCGACAGGGCCCATATTAATCTGTGACAACTTTAAACACCATCTATGTACACATGGATTGCAATAAAATATTGAGTATTGAACATTGTTTTATAATATGTGCGTGATACACGCATAGGGAAACGGTAATAAGCAAAGTAAAGCTTACCACGGGGTTCTGAGTTCGATACCTAGGTCGGGCAAAAGTGCTATTGAGTTTTTCCGTTACAAATTACTTTGTAGCTGCCCGGAGCTTGAAAGTTGGTGGTATGTCATCATGATCGTAATTCAATCGAGTGGACGATATTATTATTACTCATATGAGTACAAAGTACTGCTTATTTCTATAAAAAAATCAGCACACTTGCAAAAACAAAATTTCTGCTCTTAATCGCTTTCTATCACTTGATAATAAATACTTAACACAACTAACGAAATTAATGTGTATCTAGCTCACCTATTTTTTTAAATCGAAAAGTATCAAATAACTTCTCCCGCTCTATGCGGAGCGAGACGATCTTTCAGACTTTTACTGACTAAACTACTTATGTTCCCTCAGTTGCCCGTAGGGTTTCATGGCGGCGGTGATTGCCGAATATTTGCGGGTTGAGAAATTCCACCTCTGCCTAGCCCTTCGGGAAATACAGACCTGTTGTTATGCTAATTTATGGATTCAATTTTCTTTCTTTAATGAGTCTTCCGTCATGACTCAGGGAACACCACGGGTGCATTCAAAAATGATAAAAAGCTCTCACAAATGAGAAAGTTACCTACCTAATTAACTTTTTCCCGGAATTACGTTGTCGGAATTTTTGATCCTAAATAAATAAGTTATTTATTGAAATTAACCTCATTAACTAAGAAATGAATATTCATTAAAAGGGATGTCGAAATAATATATTATTAATGATTTAATTTTGAAACAAAAATGACTGTTTTCAAAGAGCTTTCGATACAGATTGTGGACACTGTTGATGACAGCGCATTGCTGTAATGTTTTCAGCATTTCCTGCTTCTACAATAAAAGACAAAATGGTAATGAAGTAATTATGAGCATTATTTTAAATTACTTTTGTAGTTTAAAATATTATTTAAGTTACTATCATGTTTAAACGCAACAATTCTTTATCTACATTTGAATGACTTTTAAAGTTAGAATACCTAGAATACAACTTTATTGTGTACCAAAAAAGTTACATAATCTAAAGAAAATCTTAATCATAAGTAGTAAGATAAACAATTAGGTGAACAAAAATAGTTTTTGCATAAAGTTCGTAATTATTACATTTTTGGTTGGCGGATTTGAAAATAATAAGAACGACTTAAAATAGCTTTCTAAACGAAAGTATAAATAAAAAAAAGTATAAAGTATACTCAACTCTGATCAAAATTAGAATAACAGGACTTATAATTTGTTCAGAATTGATTTCCTTCAAGACTATTTTTTTTCTGTGTTTCATGCTTCCGTGTTTTGGTTACACCATATACATCTACATATTAATATTTCAAGTAAAATGAGGTAAAAGTACTTCAGTGAGTTTGTATGTTTGTTACACCATACCGTTTTGGTTACACCATATACATCTACATAATTCAAGTAAAATGAGGTAAAAGTATTTCAGTGAGTTTATATAAATGATAAATGATAAATGATAAATGATAAATGATAAATGATAAATGATAAATGATAAATGATAAATGATAAATGATAAATGATAAATGATAAATGATAAATGATAAATGATAAATGATCTTTATTTTGCAAGTAGGTTTAAAAAACACTTTTACACGTCATTTTTTTTATGCTAGATGAGTCCGGTGTTTCCTAGCGGACTACCCTGAGAAGAAACACCGAAACAAACTCAGGGGTCAAAGTCTCTTTTAAAGTCCATACAGAAAATATGTATTGGTCAAATCACATAAGAACCATGCAGATTTGTCTGAGATGGTCTTTTGAAGAAAGATCCATACAAATTTGAGTAGACCTGTCCAGTCAGTGCAAGCATTTGTCAGTATTCGCAAAGCTCAACTCAGGACTACTAAGGAGCTCAACACGACCCGACGAACAATACCAAGGAAAGGACATTTGAGTAGGTCGTCAAATACTCAAATTGCCAGACATACGCTAAATTTACTAAAGAGACAGAAACAAAAAAGAAAATACATATAGCATAATCCACATAGTCCTCATGTTCACAAAAATAATATATATAGTTTACAAATGTAAAATTTTTAAAAATAAACATTAATGTCAAATCGAGAGAAGATAATAATAATAAAAACAAAGAAAACGTTACAACAGTTAAAGTGAGTACTGGAGCAGGTCAATCCCAAGCCTTTACGTCCTCAATATAATCCTTTACACTATAAAAGGCTTTTTGGCAAAGTTTACGCTTAACAAAGGCTTTAAGTTTATTAAGGCTTAGTTGTTGGATATTACTAGGAAGTTTATTATAGAAGTGTATACATTGGCATCTAAATGAGCCCCCTATTTTTTTGAGCCTGGTAGCAGGAACTACATATTTATTTTTGTTTCTAGTATTAAAATTATGAACATCACTGTATTTTTTAAACATACATTTATTTTTATGTGCATACAAAATATTCTCGTAAATATACTGCGATGGGACAGTCATTATATTTATATCTTTAAATTTATCCCTGAGGGAGTATCTGGGACTTAATTTATAAATCGAACGAATAGCCCTTTTCTGTAAAACAAAAACTGTCTGGATGTCGGCGGCATTCCCCCACAGTAAAATACCGTACGACATGACGCTATGGAAATAGCCAAAGTAAACTAAACGGGCTGTGTCTACATCAGTTAAATTTCTGATTTGTCTAACAGCGTATGCTGCAGAGCTAAGTTTTTTACATAATTTGTCTAAATGTGGGCCCCATTGAAGCTTGGCATCTAGAGTTATGCCCAAGAACACTGTAGTATCTTCAGGACTCAACTCTTTACCTTTTATTAGTACACTAGTTTCTACTTGCCTAACATGAGGCATGGTAAACTTGATACATTTAGTTTTTTTTTCATTAAGATGAAGGTTATTTACATTAAACCAATGTACTATTTTGGAAAGAGATATATTTATGTCGTCAGTAACCGGCTGCTGACGTTTAAGTTTGAATAAAAGTGAAGTGTCGTCAGCAAACAATACAATATTATGATTATCTTCTATGAGGTAAGGTAGGTCATTTATATAAATGAGTGAGTTTATATGTTTGTTACACCATACCGTTTTGGTTACACCATGTACATCTACATATTAATATTTCAAGTAAAATGAGGTAAAAGTAGTTCAGTGAGTTTATATGTTTGTTACACCATACCGTTTTGGTTACACCGTATACATCTACATATTAATATTTCAAGTAAAATGAGGTAAAAGTATTTCAGTGAGTTTATATGTTTGATACACCATACCGTTTTGGTTACACCATATACATCTAAATATTAATATTTCAAGTAAAATGAGGTAAAAGTATTTCAGTGAGTTTATATGTTTGTTACACCATACCGTTTTGGTTACACCGTATACATATTAATATTTCAAATAAAACGAAGTAAAAGTATTTCAGTGAATTTGTATGTTTCTTACTTCTTCGCGCTTGTGTGTGTGTGCTAAATGAACACACTAATTGGTACACGGGTGGACTAGCAATCCTGGAATAGCATGCGTTGTCTTTTATCTCGGGAGTACAGTACGGCCGTCGAATCTAGGCCAGTCGGGAGTTAGGCTCTTACGAGTTTTAAAGCGCTAAAATTCACAAAGCCTAACCTAACTAAAAAAAAAAAGTCACTGGCAGCAGTTAGTGTTACAAATGTGAAAGTAACTGCAGACAGTTACTTTACTAAAAGGGCAACAAACAAAAAGTCATACAGATATGACTGTTTGTTTGTTGCCTTTTTACGTCATAACAGCGGACGGGATTTGGGAGAAATTAGACATTCGGGATTATGTTCTGGATTAAAAATAAAAATATTTATTTAAGCCTTGCACAAAATAAACTACAAAATAAAATAAAAAGCTAACTAATCTCTCTCGAATAGCTTAAAATAAAAATACAACATTCAAAAGAATAAAAGACCTGTGCGAGGCCAAAAGAGCTGCGCTATTAAAAAAAAACACAGCGCGGATTAGGACATAGGATATAGGTTACATTCTGTGAGTATGTTCCTTTGAGATAATTTCCGGCTTACATACGGGCGGTGCCGCTGGCAGAAGCTAGTAGATTAATAAACCATTTGTATTGCAAAACGTTTGTACATTTTAAACCAAAAGCTTTCACTAAAAACTTAAAGTATCCTGTGATGATTAAAACTTCACCATTGCAGTAACCTAGTAACCTTTTTGTGAAGGATTTTATACGCACTATTGGGGTTAATTTCCAGTCTAACTGGATGCAACTAAATACCAGAATTTTACATGGAGTTACGGCCTACCTGACCTCCACAACCTAGTAACTGGGTGATACTGATGTCAGATATTAACTAAACGAACTTAACGACTGATAATTTTATCAGTCGTAAAGTTCGTTGTTCAAATGTTAGCCGAGATCAACGGCTTCACGTGCTTTCCGAGGTACGGAGGAATCTCGGTGATGCAATTAATAAGTCAGTCATCCACGACCACGGGAAGCATAGCTTAACTGTTTGATACGCATTATCAAACACTTCCATAAACTACCTGCGTATCTTTTTTCCTTCTCTGTCAAATCCAAAGGTTGTCTTTAAAAAATCTCTTTTAGCGATAAGACCGCCCATTGTAACACCCTATTAAGTTTCTATTATGGTGTTCAATAAAGAAAAAAAAATCTATCTTCAAACGAAGTTCAAAACTGTTAGAGAAAACAATACAACAATCAGCTTTTGTACAATTCAATGCTGAAAACTAAATTCTATTTACATACGGTTTTGTGGACAAAATTCGACAGCCCATCAGCGAGACGCAAAATCCACAGTTCTTTTTTTTAGTACGATCGTGACGCTGCATCAAAAAAATTGTCGATGCATTCTCGAGTGTTGGACTAAACCGGTTATAAAAACCGTTATACGGAGGCAGCCTACAGTTTTTAAACTAACGTTTTAGACGCAACAACAGTTTTGGTATAACAATACACTGGTTACGCAATGTATATATACTTAGAATATAATAAAATCTGAATATAATTATTCGATAAGGGTAAAAGCACAAGAACAAACTGTGTGCTCGCAACGTGACAATATAGGCTGTATAGAATATGTATATTCGCATTTTATTTTATTTTTAGCGTATTGTGAGTATAGCAAGTAATAATACATAGTTCTGCCTGGAACACATGTAGGAATTGAAATCCGGTGGTTTAGTGACCCGGGCAAAAAAATTGTAAACTAAACGAATATAACCGGATCCGGGCGAATTATGTAATTAGAAAGAGATAAAGTTTGTTTCTTTTTGTTTGTAGGACGCAATTTCTGAAGGTTAGGTTAGGTTAGAAAGAAAACTGCTTTATTCCTGGGTGACATAGGCTAAATCTTAATTACGTGGGCGAAACCTCGGGCAAAAGTTTTTTAAATGTTTCCATTAAATAAATATTATACTATCTTAATCTAAATTTACGGATTTAAAACGTTTTCCAGTATTTAAAGAAAATTAAAATAAACTATTATAATTAAAAACCTGAAATCTGCGGACAAAAAAGAACTTTATAGAATTAATCAATCTTACAAGTTTCACTTCAATTTAAGTTTCCCGAACGATCCTTCAGTTTAGCGTTTGGTTTCTTCACAACATTTTTTATGAGGTTTCGATGACTCAGGTCTAATTTGATATAGCCAAAACCCTTGACGCTTCTAAAACTTACATTAAATAAATTGACGTCGCCAAAAGCTTTGACTGAAAAACATAACTGAAAAAAATAATGAAAATCTGCACCATATTGATTTGGTGGATTTTAATTAGGTACTTTTTTATACTAGACTAGCTTTCTGCCAGCGGCTTCAAACACGTAAGAATAGGTTTTCGCACAAACTTTGAATATGCGTTTTATCCCTTTACGGGGTGAATTTTGGAAATTCCTTTCTTAGTGTTTACCTACGTCATAATAGGAAGCCCTGTGCAAAATTTCACTCTCTTAATCCCAATAGTTTCGGCTGTGCGTTCATATTTCAGTTAGTCAGTTTCTCCATTTTTATACCTACTAGATATTGAAAAAGCTGTTTATACTATGTAAACTATTTATATATATCTGTCACTGTCTATTTTCCTACTTACATCTTTAAGGTTTCGATGCGGAAAGAGCAATTTTGTATCCAAATTGCTCACATGGAAAGCCGGGGCAAGACTGGGAATGATGATGAACCTTATTATTACACCTATCAGTGTAAAAAAAGCAATTAAAAACTGGAATGAAATACGAACGATTAAGAAAACAAAAAGTATTGATGGGTTTCGTAATAAAAACAGATACTTCCTCTTTTGCAGATTATTTTTTACTTTTTCGATCCAGATTAAATTTGGGCCGGCCCATGTCCGATCATTTTTACTGGTTACTGGTTGATAATAAAATGATATATGATACCAGATCCGCCGGATTGGATAGCAATCCCTAAACGCATGGTAAACGTGCTCCCAGTTACAGGGAACCCTATTTACTTGTACCTATATATTTACGTAGTTAGCAGTATATAATTAATTCACGGGATCACTTACAAGTTCAGCTCTGTGGAGGACCCGTCCTTGCCTTGCCTTGCACACTCGATGCCTCCGGTAATTTCCGGTTTGCATTTGCAAATGCTGAGGGAGTAATTAGTTAACCGTGTAATGAGGTACTTAAATTATATTTTAATTTATACATTTAATTTAAGAAATATTGACTCAATGATAAATGATATTTATATTGACAATAGATTAAAAAAAAACATGTTTACTTGTAATTTTTGTCAATTACCAATCAATTTTTTCGTCAGTTTAAGCTAGGTGATACCTGTGTATCCAAGGTGACTACCCTGAGAAGAAACTCAAACAAACTCAGGGGTCAGAGTCCATTTTAAATTCTTAAGCCCCGAGCGAACGTTTGCACACCTATTGTCTTTCGATTATGTATCTAATTACGATATTCGAAAGGTAGTCCATATAGAAAACTTGTAATAGTCAAATAATCAAAGAGCAATACAGATTCGTGTCTGAAATGGACTTTTAAAGAAATAACCACATAGATTTAAGTAGACCTGTCCAGTCAGTGCAAGCATACGTCTGCAGGCGTATAGCCCCACTCAGGACTATCTAGGACTACTTGTCGAAGAATACCAAGAAAGGACATACAGCACACAATGCAAAATAAAAGAAAAAAAAATTGAAAATTGTGAATATAAATGCACATAGCCCTTATATTCAACATTATAAAATAACCCAATGGTTTCGTATTGGTGGAGCAAAATTAATCAACACCGGTCAAAAAGACGATGAAAATCCTGTATGAAAACCCGGTGTATTGCCAATGAGAAAGCCCATCGGGAACACAGCTTATTTATCATCAAAGCTTTGATTTAGCAGCCTACTTTATGGTCCTCATCGTTTCACCGAAGGCCGTACTTTTCATTCGCTTTGACAAAATAACTGGCTTACCTATGCCTACATAATGTAATAGAAAATAAATCACGTACCCTTCAAAGCTGGTTACTCGACCTGTAATTGGATAAATCTGTTTTCTCCCATCGATGTCCACCGTGGTCCTTGAGAATAATACGATTATGATAGAGGCAGCAAAAAGGGTCTTTCTAAATTCATATATAATATATTAGTTGCTGACTTAAGCTAAACAGCTCAGCTAGACCCCTGAAATATGTTTTTAAGTTGATGAAATTTATTTTTAAAACTCCATATATGAATATAAGGAGGCCTAAGTCCTACTAATAGGAACATTGTAAGGCTAATATGCATACTACTAGGTTAACATATTTTTTTCGCTATCGGTCACGTAAGTTTGGAAAATAACGCCTTCACTCTCGAAAGTAGTTTTGGAATATTCAACTAGTTAGAATCTTTCAAAACTAGACTTGTCTCAAAGTCTATTGAAAATCAAATAGTATTGAACGCTACGTGCTCAAAATGAAAACTTCATGTCTTCACCTAATTTTCATTAATAAAAATGCTTTTATAACGAAATCTTGTACCCTTTTAAAAATATTAGGTCAATACTTCAGATTTTGCTTATATTATCCCTTTCAGGCGACCTAAACTAACTCTCAACCCATCACATATCAATTGCTGGAATAATAAAGAGAAATGGACAAAGAATTTATTTACTCTTTGATTATTCGATCGGACGATTTTATATAACGACTATTCCTGCATATTTGTCGATCTCAATTGGATCGGCTCTGGAACGCACGAGGCAACTAAAAGAACACAGCCTTTTATTCTACCCAGAGTAGGAGGAGTTATTTGAAAAAACCGTCTCAATTGATCACACTAAAAATATGCATGGGATTTAAATGCAGTACCGAATCATTACGCAGTCTATTTCGGCACTTCGCCAATTACCAGCGGCTTCGCCCGCGTGAAAATTTATTTCTACATATAAAATTCCAAAACCCCTTATGAATTTTGTAGAATCCGTTCTTAGCGCATGAAAGTTTCTGAGATTTCGTGATTAATCAGCGACTGGTGTTTCGCTTTTACATAGATATTATAATGTCATTTTCCCTTGAAGCTCTTGCCAAGTCCTGGGAGCTAATGGATTAAATGGGAAAAGGTCCATATATCGTGAACACTGAGCTCAGAAGGGTCATATTCTGATAAAAATGTCTCGCGTCACACTAAGTGCTCATTGCTCAGTCGCGCATCGCGTGGATCATTACGAGGAGCGCTTGCACAGATGTTCACTGATCATAAACACAAACTAGCTTGTTTATTGTACGCAGTCTATTTCCTCCCTTACAAGTTTATTTATCCGGCCTTCAGTGTCAATATATCGTCGTGTCTTTCGACCTTATTATTTTAATGGCTGTTAAAGAAACAAAATTAGAACGAACATTCACAAAAGTTCGAAATTACAGAATTATGAAATTTCTCTTATTAAGGGGTACCAAAACATCGGTCATAAACCGGTCTCTAAGGTTGACTTAAAAATAATTTACATAATGTACATTTGGTATTCTGTTACCCTTATTAAAATTTTACCGCGAATATTACTGGAGCGTGTGGTTTTCACAATCTACATATCCCTGCGTGCCTATATTTCGATTTATACATAGGTACATACTAGCTGCGGCCAGCTGCTTCATCCAAGTTTTAGTATAAAATTATCCTAAGGAAATATACCTGCTCACTAATATAATATTAGTATAGTATATAATTATTTCAAAAGTTCCTAGCTGAGTGGTCTTTACAATCGAAGTTTGTGACGACGCACATCTTTGAAGGATCTCAAGACACGTGCCGTTTTACACTAATTTTCTCGTACTAATATACTATTATACGTATATTATACGTATAGTAATAATTAAATACTTTATATAAAGGAGACTGAGCGAAAGTGGTCTTTGAACCAATAGCAATACTGTTATGGTGCTTATGTAGGGATACCTCAACTACACCCTTGTGTAAAAGTGCATCAAAATCTGACCCGGCAGTTTTGAGAAAAATAGTACTTTAGACCGGCCGCGTATTCTATGACGCGCAGTACAAATGCGAGCTCAGCTTTCACTGGTGGTGTTAAACTTGATGTGCTCTTGACTGTACAAGTTGTCCTGATGTACATTGTATATCAGGGCAATGAAACAACTTTTTAATAGATAATATATTTTTATTTATAGTTCGTCTATGATAATAGAATCTAAAAATCTTATTCGGATTTTATTTTTGCATTTTTATGTTCTAGGTTCCTCATTTATTTGTGATTCATTACTTTGATTATTCGTTGTTTTGTTCATTAAATAGATACAGATTAAAAAACAAAAAAAAAATAAGGAAAATACCTAAAAAGAACAAAAAGTATCACAAACTGTTGTAAAATACGTGTATTCTAAAGTACTATTTTTCTCAAAACTGCCGGGTCAGATTTTGATGCATCTTTACACAAGGGTGTAGTTGAGGTATCCATATATAAGTACCATCACAGTGTCGCTATTGGTTCATAGACCACTTCCCATACAAATGTGCCCAGTCTCCTTTATATACTTTGAATGATAATTTTGACAAGAAAAATAATTTTGATCGATATAAATCGGAAAACAAATAAATCTGAAAAAAAATCACTCGGTCTGTCTGAGCCTACCAGATAATTTTACCTATCCGAAACAGGGTATCTCTTATGAAGGATTGCATAGTGAAGGAACTCCTACACGTCAATGTTCAGATTAAACATACCTTAACCGGTAAGATGGAGTACAAACATTTTTAAACTTGCATTGTTCACATTGCAAGCAATACAAAATTGTGCCTATCCGAGGCCGGATTATCCATACCATCCCTATACAGAACCACGTAAATGAAGAAACTCCTATATTTCAGTTTCGCTCGAAATAGCATCTTAAATTATATAATTTTTCTTTTCAATAAACCGTAATTTTCTCGACCGTCTTTCCTCCTCTTCCTAGTGTCCGTTTAGATCTTTATTACAGGAAGCGAAAAATGAGAACATTAAGCGCTAACTTGCTACATTTTTCAAGGCAGATTGTGAAAATAAAAGCATAATATCCTAACAACAACAGAGTCCCACCATAGCAACGGATACGACAATGCATGCCCAGATTGCATCGTGATTTGTGATTCGTAACGCAGACCGGAAGGCCTTCACTCGCTCACGCCAATATTCACGCAATTTCGAGTTACGTGACCCACAACTACCCATGTTCAGAGTACAACTTGACTAACGAGAAATAGGGGTGAATACAAACATCATTATAAAGATGCTCGAAGGAAAACTTGCGCAGATAAAATTAACTACGTATTGAATAACTTATTATTCAAATGACACTTTAAAAGCATACCATTAAAAAACGCTAAAAAGCTTATTGCACCAAGATACTAATATTTAACAACCTGCACGACGGGAGCGCTTACTTTATGCATCGTATTCGTTCAGCTTGATCGCTTTTGCATATTAATACGATGTCGCTCCTCAATCCACTGTTACACGTCTGCATCTACTTACGTTACGAGGTAATAAAATTTAAATCGTATCGTTTACGGAAATTGGCTAATTACCATAATAAAGTGTGTAATTTTCTGAATAATTTCACTCAAATATAACCTTACAAAGAAAATGTTTCTAACTGCTGGAAAAGTTAACGTAAGGTATTTGGAAGTTAGATCTTTATTCAGGTATATTATGTCTTCACATAAGCCTTTGTTTGCGTAAGTTTTAACTAAAAGTAACCTAAGAACATCCTAAAAGCTGAGATCGTAATTTTACGTAATTACATATAACTGAGAAAGTCAGGAAAATAAACCTTGACATTATATTACGTTAGGTAATAGTGAGTCTGGTAAATGAGATGATATAACAGACACTTTACTAACACAACGCGCAATCCTATGTTAGAGCATTATTACGTTGTGCTGTGGCAACGTATAAAAGTGTTACTGTGGCCCTAGGAATACAATAGACAAATGAAAGAGGACACATGGGTTGTAGGCGGTATAAATCTGACATGCCTTATCGCTCCACCTTAGAGTGAATAAAATAATTTGGCAATTTCCCACGTCAAAAAACACGCAACGCATGATCAAACTGCGGTCAGCAGTGTTCATATCGCCCATTAAGAGTACACTACTTTGCTCTCATTCTTTGCAGAACAGTCATTATTTATGGCTCGCAAAAGTTTTGGCCAAAGTGGAAGGCAGTTTGAAGGTTTATTTGCTCGTAGATTGAGCACGCTTAATTCCTGGAGGGATCGACATCCGCTTTTCATCAATCCTCACTGTTACAAAGTTAGATAAGAAATTCTTCGAAAAAAGGTTTGTCAAAGAGTTTGAACAAGATGCTCTCTGCTCTCTTCATGTTCCCCAAATACTTTGACCTGTTTCATGTATGTAGGGCAGTTAAATTAAATATCAACTCAACCTTTATGTAGTTAGTTTAGGTTCAGTAACAAATACATGAGTTAAGTTTTGTCATTACAGTACGTTATTTTAATAGCAACATGATAACAAAGCCAACTTTGAAGATCGAAATTGTGTGCTAGTTGGTTTGTTTCATAAATACTTGTAGTTTAGGTATAAGCGTTTAGCGTTTTATAAACAAAATTCTAGACAGAGTTTGAAAAAATCTCAAAGGCTTGTAAGCTTAAAATTAGCTAATGTCGTTGAAAATGATAAGAACGCGGGCTACCAAGTTACCCTAATTCTAGATGTTCTCATAGATAAACTATCATTTACTTTAGCCAACGGCTCTGCCCGGGTAGCAGTAGAAAAAAATGTCAAGCGAACATTGTCCCTGAATAAAAAGTAACACACACATTTTGCAGCCCAAGACGTCTATTACGCGCACTGTTCCACTCGCGCCTGGGCCAGGCCATTGGCCCTTGGCCCCAGTAGGCTTCGACCTGTTTCTGTTATGAAAGGTGACGAATGAACGAAGTGGGTTTTTTAGCCCATTAAATATCTGACACTATCTCCTGCTCCACCCAAGAGCGGGAGCTGATGTTATTGGATGATTTTACCCACCAAAAAAAGTCTGTCCGTGTATGGTACACACTTTCGCCTTTATATTATCTGTGTGATAAAAATGCTTGTAACAAAAAGCAGTTCTGAACTTTATGGTTCATTTCATTTTATCATAATCATAAAATATAAACATTCCAAAACAATACTAAATATTTTTGCTTTAAATTTTACGAGTCGAGCCTTTTGTAAGAGACGACGTGCCTAGTTGCAGGCAAACCTATTGTTATCACAGCAGACTGAGAGTACCAGTGGAAATTGTAACAATGGCTTTATTATTTGCCCAGATTCGACATCTCTAGTCCACTGGTCCTTTTCATAAAGAGGCACAATGTTTGCTCACATCTTGATATGAAAAAAACGTGCGTTGTATCGATAAATAGTGTCTCTCATATCCAATTTATTTGTCAAGGCGATCCAAATCCTCAGGGTGACCGTAATTTGCGCGCTTTGTGACACGAACCCCCACCGGGATGTTCTGAAAACGCATGAGAAAGGTTATACCCCAACCTTTATAATGGTTGCGAATTTATGTTCAATGTATCTGTATAAAAAGATCAATTTAGTTGATCGTAGGCGGGATCTTTAATTTTTTCATAACCCGATGAAAAAAGTGAATAATGGATTCCTTTCTTATTGTACACAAGTTATCTTACATCAGATTTCATTTAGGGTTTTATCAGGCGCGTTTATAAAGCCGTTTTGTCAGTTTTATTAGTATTACGGCTCTGTGTTCATCATCATTTCCGTCGAAAAAACGTTCATCCTAGTGTCGCCACAACGACCCGTCCTGTGCGTTTGCTATCTTTCGAAATCCTGCGACCCTCACCAGGTCATTGGTCTCTGTGTATTATTACAAGCTTTTCTATAACTTGCAATGTTTATGATGTGTGTTTGTTCAGGGCAAATCTTATAATTAAGGCTAATTAGCCTAATTAGCCAAATCTGGATCAGCAATTCCGATGCAGATTTGGTTAAGTCCAGTCTGTAAAGTTACCAATCCGCACTGGGCCCGCGTGGTGGATTATGGCCCATTCCCTATCCTAGTGAGAGGAGGCCTGTGTCCCTGCAGTGGGAACATTGAAAGGCTGATGATGATGATGATGAATCTGTAAAGCTTTGAGCACAGGCGTAGAGTAGCCAGCGTTTCAGTGTTTTACGGGATGCATTTTGGAGAGTCTGCGAGGGCATTGAATTACTTGATTCCTTGGTTCTTTTCCATCGCAATACCTAACATAGGAACAACAGATCGTAAAAATATAACCCCGTCTTGTTTGAGCTCTTTGGAATAATCTTGATGAGACTATATCGCGCGATAAAAGTTTATTATGAAAAAATGTTTTTCGTTGAAAGCTTATCCTAAATGTTGGAGTCCCAAATAACATGAGCAATATACATAAAATTCTTGGTTACCCATAACATATGGGTGATTAACTATCAAATTAATATTAAACGCAAGATTGACCTTAAATTAATTAAGCTTGAAAAATTGAATTAAGAACTTTATCCGATCCTTTTCATAAATTTACGAACACCTAAGATCTTACATAACTAAATCACGAAGTTAACTACCTAAACCTCTTGTCTGTTAAAAGTTAAACAAAACGTTGCGTTACGTAAATATATTTATCTGTTTAACTACAGCTTCCATTACATGACAAACAAAAATAAATTCCATGAAGAAATAGACGCGACCTTTACATAAACAAAATAAAATAAATTTGTAAGCATATGAGTTTATTTGTCGTGTTAATGACATGGTTGACACCGGTGTAGGAGATCGGAGGAGCTAAATAAAACAATGAAATTGGCCGTCTGTCGGTAGCAGACGGACCGGTAGGACCTCTGTCCATGTCATGAGGGCGTTGCGTACACAAGGTAAACGTGTTCTTCATATTGTCAACGTAACACTCGACGTGGAAATGAAATAATAAAATAAAGAAGCGGGTAATTACGTAGCTTTGCAGGCGGATGACAGCCGGCGGCCGACAAATGTATTGTCGGAGAGGGCCTCTTGCGCACGGATTTTCAGGGTTGTCTAATGCATGGTGTTAGATTTTATGTACTGGAAAATTGCAGACTGTAAGATTTTATTTAATCTTTATTAGATTCTCGGTAAATCATGAAAAAAAAAACGTTTTGATTACGTTAAATCGACTTACGAACGACTTACGGACTTTGACGATTCGGACACAATATATTTGGACACAGTGTCCGAATTGACACATTTTTATTTTAATGTTTTTCATTGACGCCAACGAACGAGCACAAAAATAAAGCTAGAAAAAATAATGATCAAACGGTATATTTTGAAGACTAACTTGTTTAAGTAATTTTACGAAAATGTGCAAAAATCTGAAAAAGTTCACTCTTTCCCCTTTCATATAAAAGAAATTGCAATCTGCAATTCCTAAAACCACAAATTATGCCTGAATCTGTACCTACTCTTAGTAGATGCCTAAAGTCAAGTTTGATAATAATTTCAGCTCCAACATTAAAATATTCAGAGCAGAAATATGAATTCTCTGCTTGAAATACTGCTTTTGCGAACTGTTCAAACGAAAATACCATTTACCTCTCGATGAAATAGTACTTTCCAATTCTCTTGGAACTTGGCTACATAGCTCTGTTCTATCTACAAGTTATCTTAATGTAAAGGCTAAGTGTTATATTATTCCGGAAGCAAATACGGAAGGAAAGATCCTACTTAATACGATCTAGGTTTGGACCTAATTCCGTTAAGATTTTTATTAAATTAATGGGGCCCCGACTTGTGAGATGTAGGTCGCGGGTTCAAACCCAGCCAGATGCATTACTTTGAGTTATTTATTTCATCACCACTACTCTCAAAACGGTGAAAGAAAACATCGTGAGGAAACCGGCATGTCCTAGAACCAAAAATTTGAAGACATTTGATATTCACTCTCGTAGAGAGGAGGTCTGTGTCCCAGCAGTGGGAACTTTAAAAAGGCTGATGATGATGAATGACTTACATAAATAGCTGTGTGTAACTGTGAAAGTGATAACAACAACTATAACAACGGATTTTTTTTTAAAAATCCGTGGTTGTTTTAATTATTCGCCAATTGATTTTTAGTGAACATTGTGTTGTAAATCTTTGTGTAGTTTTACATCTCACGTGTCAACGCAGCCGGACAATATGTGTAATCATTGAAACAGGCTCGAATTCGGTAAAATGGAACTGAAAATACACATAATACACATAGTGAACCTTGCCGAGGACGATGACTCTGATATTTGCTGATAAATACTGCAAAATGAATTACATCCGCATTAGTAATGGACTCAAACTTAAAGATGACATTAACTTAAAGATGAAGACAAGCCTTACAGCTCCACCTTAAAACGAGTTAGTTATTAGATGGTTCCCCATCTCAAACAATAATTTATTTTTTACAAAGATCCACCGTTGTTTTTTTTTTTTTTTATGGTAGGTAAAAATCATCCAATGACGAGTCCCGCTCTTGGGCGGAGCGGAAAACAAGTGTCAGACTCTTACTGACTAAACAACCTACCCCGTTCCTACATCGCCATACATACCAGGGCCAGAGCCTTCCTTTTCAGACACAAACCCGTGGCCCCGATAAGATCCACCGTTGTTGAGAATTCACGGTTTCCTAGTTGTTGTAGGTACTTACAAATGTTACATCTAATATTCCCGTGAACCAGTAAATATAATTAATTTTTTGTCTGTAAGGAAGGCCTTTGCCCAACAGAGGGTGATGACAGAGGGGACACGATAGGCTTAAAATAATAAAGTGTAATGCAATATTTAGTACTACTAGTCAAAAATAGTAAAGGGTAACCCTTTACTAGTCAAAACTACTAGTAAAGTTTTGAAATTTAAACCTAGGGATTACTTGAAAAACACGATGGTGGAACTAGAATGCAAAAGGAAACTGAGTGACCACCAGTGAAGTTTTTTTTTTATGATGGGAAAAATCATCTAATGACGAGTCTCGCCCTTGGGCAGTGCGGGAAACAGTGTCAGTCTCTTACTGACAAACAAACCACCCCATTCCTTCTTAGCCCTCATACCTTGGTTGGACTACCGGTGGGTTTTGGTTATTAAACATCGGATACTCCTTCTCACTCCACCCAGAGTTATTTGATGATATCTCCTCGATAAAAAATGCATTATTTCATATTTATAACTTGTAATCATACTTATACGCGGTTCTGAATATACAGGATCAATAGATTCCTTGAAATACTTCCATTAAAGTGCTGAACTATATTATACATGTAGTTAATAACATTTGAAACGATGGTCCAATAATACTTCACTAAATAATATTATAGGCGGTCCTTTGATAAGAGAAGTTATGATCGGAAACTGTTGTGTATTTATTGCTGATAAAGCTACCTGAGGGGCTCAGAATCAGCTGTGTTTGTTTCCATTATGTTTAACGAAAATATCGCGTCAAAGGCCTTGGACATAAACCATCACGTCACTTAAAGATTTTATGGGGTCGACCCTTAAGTAAGTGGTTTTACTGCTACTATTGACGTGACGTCGTCTTCACAAAAACAAATAAAGATCCTTTTTCCCTCAATACTTTTTACGTACAATAAAATTCACGCCTCCCAATTTTATAGATGCCAAAAAGTATTTATACCCAACAAAAAAGAACAACGTTCGAATTTCAAAAATTGAAAGGATTAATGCAACTCATTTGCAAAATCGCAATTGTTTTTTTTTGCGAATAGGTTTCAAAAATAAAATTAATAGATTTTTAAAACTATTACACGTCACTGCCTTTTCGTCAGTTTAAACTAGATGAGGTCGGGGTCAAATTCTCTCTTCAAAGCCCGTGCGCCCCATTCAATGGTCAAATCACATAAAAAACCTTCAATTGCGTAAGATAGTCTTTTCGGGAAAAAAACATACAAATTTTAGTGGGCCTGTCTAGTCAGTGCAAGCATTTGTCACTACTCGTAAAGCTCAACTCTGCCATAACTTTTAAATTAATTTGAATGGCAAGGAAACGAAATAATTTGCAACAATGTAACAATCTTCCACGTAACCCTTTAAATTAGAAGGGAAGAAAAATCAACATTGTTATAAATTTGATTTAATAAATTAAGACAACTTGTGTTAATTAAATTTAACCTCATTACTATAGCCAAGTATTCATTAGGGTCCTAATTAGCTGCGTAGGAGGGACAAGTGAGCCATGTTCTAAATGTGGCAAAATACACAAGCCTCCTTTTGAAACACTCCGGGTATTAAAATAAACGCTTTTTTTAGTTGCACTTTAACAAAGAAAAATAAATAAGAAATAATCTAATATTTGACATATATGACATTAATTTTAACTTTTTAACAAAAGCAAGCAAAGTTATTAAACAAAATAAAAATAAAACTAGAAAACTATCAGCAGAAACCAAGAAATTAATAGAAGAGAGACAGGCTTTAAATAAAGTAAAAAGTTATTTACAATATAGGTTGAAAGACAAAGAAGTTAAGCGAAGTATTAGAAAAGATATAAGAGATTACAATAAAAAATTAATACAAAATGCAATCGAAAAGAACCAATCACTTAAAATAGCAAAGCAGGGTATTAACAACAATAAATCGTGGATTACAAGTTTAAAAGATAGCAGTGGCGTAAAACAACTTAACAGAGACAAAATTTTAGAGATTTGCACAACTTTTTACAAGACCCTTTATTCCGATACACTTCACACACAATCAAAGTCTACCTATTCATGTTCTGAAAATATACCGCCCATTTCTGAAGTGGAAGTGCGTGATGCACTCAGCAAATTAAAATACAACCGATCCTGTGGTGAAGATGGCGTGAGTACCGAAGCTCTAAAATTGGGTGAACCATCATTACTCTTCTACCTGACAAGATTGTTTAACGACATTCTTCATAGCGGTAACTTCCCAAACTACTTTTGCCATGCCAATATGATACTTCTCCACAAGAAAGCTGATAAGTCCGACGTAAATAATTATAGACCGATTAGCCTAATTTCCCACATTTATAAAACCTTTATCAAAGTCATAGAAAAACGCATAGCTACCCAACTAGATCAAAAGCAACCCCCAGAACAAGCAGGCTTCCGTAGAGGACTTTCCACCACTGACCATCTACACACCATCAACCAAATAGTAGAAAAATATCAAGAATACAATATTCCTCTCTATATTGCTTTTGACGATTATTGTAAAGCCTTTGACAGCATCACACACTCTGCAATTTTTAATTCCCTCACGAAACAAAAAATTGAATCCACTTATATACAGTTACTACAAAATATATACACCCATAGCACAGCTGCCATAAAGTTAGAGAGATTAGGTCCTAAGTTTGAAATTCTTAAGGGAGTCAAACAGGGCGACCCGCTGTCTCCAAAATTGTTCACCAGTACCCTGGAAGAAGTCTTTCAGACATTGGCAGCCAAATGGGAAGACAAGGGTATTGTCGTTGGCGAGGCCAGATTAACTAATCTGCGTTTCGCTGATGATATTGTCCTTTTCTCTCTCACAGCCACAGGACTAGAGCACATGCTACAAGACCTTAGCGATGCAAGCCTTGAGGTTGGACTGAAGATGAACATGTCGAAGACCAAAGTCATGACCAACAGCTCCAAAAGGAGCATACACGTAGGCGGGGAGAATATACAATACGTCCAAGAGTATATCTACTTGGGCCAAGTAGTCTCTTTCCAGGCAAGGCAAGAAAAAGAAATAACGCGCCGAATAGAAAATGCCTGGAAGAGCTTCTGGTCCATGAAGGAACTATTAAAGGGCACTTTGCCCATGTCACTGAAGCGTAAGCTGATGGACATGTGTATTCTCCCTATTCTGACCTATGGTGCACAAACTTGGTCTTTGACTAACATCCAAAAGTCCAAGCTCAAGGTCTGCCAGCGTGCTATGGAGCGCAGCATATTAAGTGTTAAATTAACAGACCACGTTCGAAACACTACACTGCGCTCCAAAACACAAATCGTCGACGTGGCTCAAAAGGCTGCCCAACTTAAATGGGACTGGGCAGGACATGTCTGCCGCATGTCTAGCGAGCTGTGGGCCCGTAAAACACAGGATTGGTGCCCGGACACAGCGACGCGGGGCCGCGGCAGACCACGAAGGAGATGGCGGGACGACCTGGATGTCTTCCTTGGGAATTGGAACGATATGGCGAGCGACCGAGATAAATGGAAGGAATGGAGGGAGGCCTTTGCCCAGCAGTGGGACAGCACAGGCTAGCAATAATAATAATAATAATTTATTCAATGAATTAATAAATAGATAGAGTATTTTTTCTATTACCACATTGATGAAAGACCCAAATTTTGAGAAAAAGCTGACAAGGAACTTGATGCCTGGTTATCGCTGAAAGCAGTTATTAAAGGGTTTTTAGGGAACCGCAGGGGCGAAAAAGCTAGTTGACGACATGTTAGAAGCATATAAAAAGTTGGGTAGCAGAATTTCGTTAAAAATTCACTTCCTTCATTCTCACTTTTCTTTTTTCCCATCTAATCTTGGTGCAGTCAGTAATGAGCAAGGTGAGAGATTCCACCAGGATGTAAAGAAGCTTGAAGAACGATTTCAAGGGCGTTGGGACACAACTATGCTAGGCGATTACTGCTGGCGTTTAAAACGAGAAGATCATTCAAAGCACAAAAGAAAAAATTAAAGTTTTGCGATCTTTTGTGTTAAAACTTTTTATAATGTTTTTTTTTTTTGTTTTTTTAAACCTTAATGATAAAATTAAACTTGGTTAATGTGAAAAAATCTGGTTGATTTAACTAATTTTCTTTAAAATATGTTTTAGCATTTAAATTTTTAGTAAAATTTGGCACATTCTTATGGAAGAAAAATGTGTTGAATGGAAATTTTGTATGTATTTTTAATAAACTATAAGTATTCATAAGAAAACATGACATTTCAAAGCGAGTACTCAATTTTTTTTTTCATTTGTAACGCAGTGTAATTAATAAATTCAAAAACCATTGGGCCGCTTTCAAAAGTTATTTCATCATGAGAAGGTTATTTTATCACTGAGCCACAAACATACACTTTTCTTACTATCACGTCTTTTAACATTGCCACGCTGTATACGTGAAGCAAACACGTTATGTGTAGCGAACTGTAAGACGGGTGATTAGTAGACGTTAACTAACAGAATAAATACGCTAGCAACTCCGGAAAAGAAGTTTCTTGACTGCAAAACAAATCCAAATTAAATAACAGCAGTGTTATTTATTTACATTCTTGTAAATATTAAAATTTACCAGGTATATATACAGACTAAAATAAGAATATGTAGAAACGGGTAGAAAAATAAAACTTATAGGCCATCAAAAAATTCAGCCACATCGATATCAATGGGAAAAGTGCTCAGAACGCTGGCAGCATTCGTTGACCGCAACGCTGAATTCGTTGACCGAAATAAAGCCCAAACCTCTGATCACGCGAAGAGTCAATCAGCCATTTGCATATATCTCGAACAACTTGATGAGCACTAGGACCCCATGGCCCTAGTATTTGAACCTTTGGGGTTCAATAGTTTAATAACTGATTTGCTAATTTATTTTTTGTTTACAGTTTGGAAGTCACAATGAAAACGAGCGTGTGCAACGTGTACTTGGCCATCGTCGCCGCCATCTTAGCTATGCTGTTTGTGACAATTCGTGCTGCACCTATGGTATGTAAAACACTTCTTTTTTTTATTTCAAATAAACCTTTATAGGCACTTTTGACAGGTCAAGAAGTCGGTCTGTCAGAAATAAATGACGTAATTTGCACATATCAAAGCGTAGATCTCTATGGAGAAGAATGTGCAAGAAACTCCATAGACACTCTTGTCAATCATGTTATGTATTACTTAGTTTTTGCGAATAAATTTATCGACGTCACACTTTAGAGTACTTTTTTTAGTTTAGTTTTTATTCAATTTATATAGGTAGGTATTAGTGACCGATACTTAAACAAGTGATTGTAGACATGATAACAAATTTCAACTCTCTTTTATTAAGGAACGAAACATGAAGTCGCAAAAAAAACGCCTAACTGGTCAAAATGTACTATAAATTTTTTTTGTCATCATGACTACAATAAGGTGTTTAAGTATCAGTCACTAATTACCAGTTTTATTTTAAAGAAAAAAAAAACTTAACTATTATTATTTAAGTTATAAATAATAATAGTTAAGTTTTTTTTTTTCTTTTAATATGCAAATTACCAGTACGAAATTCTTGCACGTGCATGTTTCCTAAAATTCGATTCTTTCATAGAAAACAAAATTGTCGTTAAAAATATTCTTAGAACTCTCGCCACTGGAGTGTGATTTGACTATCATTAATAAATACTCATGCGTATTTTGTTTATGGTGTGCAGTAAATCCTTTGGGATACTTACTGTCACGTATGAGAAAAACGGCAACAGAAGGTTACAGTTTTCCCCATACGTGACGTCGTACTTTCGTGGACTAAACCTCATGGCTTCTAGGAAATACATGAGTCACAGGTCTGTGAGACACGTACATTGCGGCACGCACCCCCAACTGATATCAGTACCTACCCCATGCCTAGCAAGCCCTTCACTAAGTGCGTCCCATCTGCTCAACTCAACTCAACCCAGCGAGGTCCATATTATTTCTTCTATCTGGTCAAGAAACGATTTAGGATTCAACTATACATCATTAAATCTTGTATAGTAGTTGTCGGTCGATGCGTACTAACTACCTACGGCTATTGAACCCGCTCAGCTGTCCTTTATTTAAAGATATGAATTTCGTTTACGGGTAAATTAATTTTTGTTTTAGAGTAAAAGTAATTTATTTTTGAATTTTATATGTACAAATCGATAGTGTTTCGTGTACTGGATCGGTCCTACACGTGATGAAAACGACCAAAATTTAACGGTGTATACATAGGCGTAGGTACCAATAACAATACGCCTACTTATATAGTCATTTCAATACAGGACATTTAACATTACACTTTAACAACTCAGAATGTCACGCTCTAGAAATTATGTTCCCAATTTTCTGGAGTTTGACATTTTAAGTTGTCAAATCGTAGTCTAGGACTAAAAAACGAACTATACAAATGTATCAGATAATGTTTACATAGTCTGCACTGTGACCACACCCCAACGTTTTACGAAATGAAAACTCTCTAAAGCCTGAAAACCCAGTTTTCAAATATTTTAAACTATGTCCCTAATGGAACGTTAATAATGAGTCCTTTCATTACTGGAAACTAAAATAATTGGCTCATATAAGTACGACAAACAAAATGTCAGAAAAGTAATGATTTGAGGTTGATTTTCATGAGTGGAATGGTCGAAATTTACATGAAGCAATTGTGTCCTGTGATATTTTTTGTGTACCTAGTACAGCAACGCGTTATCAGGCCAAATTGACAATTTCCCATAAATATTAGAGTTTCCAAAGTAGCTTTTAGTGTTAGCTGATAATAACATGATACAACTTGTAACCAACAAATTATATGTCACGGAACAAAATGAGATATGCTACTATAATCTAAATCGGATTTTTAACATTTTGTCTGAAGATTATTTACATTATTGTTATACAAGCGAAAGTTTGTATATATGTATATATATGTGTGAATTTGTTACTCCTTCATGGTCAACAGCTAACGTGGAATGGTTGCAATTTGGCAGACGAGTACACCGTATCCTATAAAAGCACACAGTGTACTTTTTAAGCGAGAAGTGTCTGGCCTTAGGACCATTTTCTACTGCCGGTAGCAGAAGCTATTTAAAAATATAAACGTAATGCAGAAATAAAAAAAAAAACATTTACAGCGGAACTGACAACCTCCTTTTTGAAGTCGGTTAATAATGCCGAAGCAAATTTTGCAAAATCACCTTTCAGCCCCGAACATGTCTAATATTACATTAAAAGTAAATTAACGTAAGAGGTCCTACAAAGACTGCTCTTAGGTCAATTTGCTAAACGAAATTTCTAAAAGCTCTTTTTACACTTTACGTAGCGGATGCTAAGAAGAAATAGAAAATTATTTCCGCGACAGAGGACCTCGTGAGGGAAAACAGGCTTATTTAATTATACAAATGAATGTGGTCACAGAAGGAATATATTGTTACGTGAAATAATTACATTTAGGAAGCTTTTTGAAGTGTGAGCAATCAGTGGGCGTTGGTTGTGTGTGGTTTAGCGAACCGTTTGATACTGCTAATAGGCTTCTAATGTGGGGCTAATGGCTCTAATCACCACTACTACGGGAATAATGATAAGCTGGGTCAGTACTCAGAATACAAAGTAATTCAAAAGTCGAATACGATCATCAAACGAAGAAAAAACAATCATTAACCAGCTAGTCATGTCAACCGCGTACCGTTCCAAACGCAACCTACTCGTAGCTGGGTTGGTTAACTTTACCTAAGCTATTTTGATACTGTATATGCTGTTGCGTCCACCAGGGACTAAAGAATAAGGTAAATTAGTAGGTCAGCCCCCCTAGCCAAGTTACAATCGTTTCGTGTCGTCTACTGTCGATATCGCCTCGGATAGATATTGTAGAAAACGATAAGTTGGTAGCCATGCATCCATGTTGCAAGCATTCTATCGACTTTCGATCTGTCAAACAAACGACCGATTCTTTATGGTAGGTTTACACGCTTGCCTAGCGTTGGCAAGCCTCGGCCAATCGCCATTGTGTATTTATTGTATAAATGGGGAAATCCCGTAAACACAATGGCGATTGGGCAACGCTTGGCGAGCGTGTAATCCTACCATTAGTGTATGGCGAGCGTTCCTATACACGCAGTGTTGCTGTTTTGGTAACTTTGTTTGTCATTAGATCTAGCAAGTTTTTACTGTTTATGGTGTCTTTTTTTTACGATTCAGTAAATGAAAAAAAAAACTGTTAATTTCTAGCAACTTTTCTGTGATCTACACAGCCAGCAATTAATATTATTAATTAACTTCTTGATACAATCTGTAATACCTTTTTTAAATAGAAAGTTGTGTAGTTAATAAGTATCACACACTCGTTATTCGTAAAGTTTGAGTTACCGAGTATTTCGAAAAATTATTAATAATAATAATAATATATTTATTTGCTAAAAAACATGGTATGAAAAGGTTATTGCAGCAAAAGCATTTTTTTTGTAATGGGACTTAACTGCAAAAGACGATACCTACAGTAAAATTTAGATCAAACTAACAGCTAACGTCAAAACCAGTGATGCAATTTGTATACTTACTCTACAAACTGATTGGCTCTATTTATAGATATAAAAAGGTAAATATTTAATCGATTGTATATATTTTTTTTATCTGTCAACATGGCATAACATTCGTGCTGAATACAGTTGGGTCGTTCTAACTTGGCGATAAAAAAGTAAATACTATTAGCAGTTGTTATTGCTGTTACTGGCATTTTTTTTTAACTTGTATTTTTGTAAGACAGCTCAAACACCAAAGTTCTCAGAGCCTAAATTCACGCTCGCCAAGTTAGAATGGTCACATTCTTATTTAGAGTAATAACGATAAGTTTTCGGTGATGGATCTGGGTGAGCGTGAACTTAGTATTTTCAAATGTACTCCGATTCATATGACATTCATCGAACTTCATTTAAAGAACTTCGTTTGATCTTAATGATCATTAGTTTTGTTAATAGAAACCTTCCGATTACCTACAAAAAATATAATTTTTGAACACACTAAACAACTAATCCGCAAATGGCAGCACACACGAAAGCGCAATGCTATGCATAATGTTTTCTGAGTGTTTTTCAGAATTACTGTTCAAACTAAATAATTGTCTAATTTTTGATTTTTGTACCTTGATATTTGAAGATAGTTGCACCAACACAACAAAAAAACGAACTGAACTTTAGTAGACGCTCGTGAAGATACCGATTCAGTAATGGCTACATACCGAAATAGGATGATAATACTTATTTTTATGTAAATTTTGTAGGGATTTGGGGGAAGCTCGAAATAGTGGTATGGCAACACTGCGTCAAAGACACTTTTGTTTATGTCAGTAGGTACTTTTCGCGCGAGCGCAAGTTTAACTTCTGTCACAGAGAAGTACTTTGAAAAATAACTTTTGTTTAGCTTAGTATAAGAATAAGTTTAATCAGTGAATACCGAATGATCTGGTACATGTTTTCTTATAAGTAATTCATTTATTATAATATTACAGTGCAGAATGTAGTTTAAAACATCACTGTGACATGAAATGTTACGATTGCCTATATTATATTTATCTAGCCTACGAGTGAAAGATACCTTAGATACCTAACTATTAAGTGATAACTATTTATTATACAATGGAATCTAGAAGCCGAGCCAACAGAACATTTCATAACCTTATTGGATTTTATGGAAAGGTACGTAAATTTTTAGTTATTTCGTAAATGCTCCCATTGTTATTTAAAAAGTTTAACATCCTCGACATTATTGTATTGAAAGCTGAAAAAATTAATAAACGTGATACGTAATAAAATAAACAAATATTGCTCTTATGAAACAAAGAAAAAAAATGTATTGTGTTTGTTTACTTATCAATTGACTTATTTTTGTCTAAAATACTTTTAAATTGTGTTTTAGGCATGGCGATATAAGTAGGCCACAACAAGGGCCCCAAGGCAGGTTGCAAGCAGAATGACTGTGGCAGGAATTGCTGGAGATTCTTAACTCCATGGCTGGAGAGTGGTTATAAAGCCACTATTAAAATGGAAAAAAGTAAGACTCACAAAAACCTTAGTGAAATTTTATTTTATGATTTTCCATTATTGTCATTTTAGTAAGTACCTATTTTACCCTGGCTTCATCACATCATTCATCATAAGTATTCTTCAAAATATTTTATGTATGGGTCAGTGGGTCGTCTGGAAAATGATTGATAAAAATATACATGACAAAACTGATCAGACAAACCAAAACAAAAAAAGCCTAGCAATATGAAGAGAGGCTTCTGGTACTGGTGGTGGTCCAAGTAGCAAGCAAAGTCTCACTGCTTTAGAAGGAGGATGTTGGGCATAATGGGTTTGTCTGCTGTCATTGGTCAAGCTGAAATTGAGGAGAGAGGTTTTGATGTTAGTTTTAGTCCTTTGCTCGTGGTGTGATGTTGTTACAAACAAGTGTAATCTAATTTATATACTTTATATTTTGCAGACTGCACCATCAGAGCAAAACTTTCTTCCACCATCAACCAGAGATACAGCCTGTCCATCCCCAATTTCTGCCACAGGCGAAATTATGTTAAAATTTATTCCTTCATATCCTATACAAGGTAGCTTTTTTTAATACCACATTTTAATTTATATTAATTAATTTGGGCATTAATTATAATATGACCATAATTATTATTTTGTTTCAGTCGCCCGCGGCGACGCTAACCACATCCACGCCGCGGCGGCACATGCTTAATCAAGCGCGTGTACACTGGATCCAAACGCCCTTCGAAAGAGCCACAAGCGAGTTTGTGGCTGTTGAGCATCGCCAGTTGCAAATTGAGGCAGACCGAGACAGAAAATACCATGAAAGGGAGGTGGAAAAGTTTCGATTAGAGGGAAACGAGACTAGAAAATGAAGTTAAATGGAATGTAGTTGAAGAAGAAAAAAAATATAATTTTAATTGTTTGGGTGGTGCGGTGAATTGAGATGTTACCACAGTTGAGACCATCATCCACTACCTTCAACAGATATTATTCCATAAAATGCTTAATGTAGTGATAGTGGTCTCAGCTGTTGTAACATCTCATACTAATGTTTTTTTATTATACTTTAGTAATTAAGTCGGCTGATTGTCCTCTGTGATATTTTACAATTGTTAGATTAAAAGTGAATATAAATGAAAGTCTAATACATTGTTGTGTAAGTGATGATGATGACTGATTTGACTATTTAAGTTGATTCTCTGTGATTGTTAGATTAAAAGTGAGTTATTTTAGTAAATGAAAGTCTAATACATTGTTTTGTAAGTGACAGATTTGATTATTTAAGTTGATTCTCTGTGATATTTTACTTTTGTAAAAGATAAAAAACAAATTGACATCATTATTATTATATGCAGTTAGATGTGTATAATTACATACTTATTTATATGTATATTTTAATATTCTAATAGTTACATAATAAAACATACTTGCCATAATTATTCTTGTTATTATGATTTTTTTTAGATATTTTGGCATTTTTAAATTGCTTTGGTTTAATTTTTTTTAAACATATATAAATCTATATATTACGATGATTATATGTGTGTTTGCTATTCTATTCGTTTATTTTTCCCTTTCTCTACAAACTCGAAAGAAATAAAACATTTTATTTACATTCATGTAAATAAAATGTTTTATTTCTTTCTTCCCTTGACTTACATGTCCATACGTAACCCTTTCAACTGCAACAAATG
The DNA here is from genome assembly GCA_029852875.1 of Mythimna loreyi. Classification (NCBI taxonomy): domain Eukaryota; kingdom Metazoa; phylum Arthropoda; class Insecta; order Lepidoptera; family Noctuidae; genus Mythimna; species Mythimna loreyi. The sequence continues at coordinate 12,047,858 of CM056792.1, forward strand.
TACAGTAATAGATTTTTTTTACTTTTAATATTCTGTCAAAAATGTATTGATTGAGATTGTAATAAATATTGGACTACTAAAAAATCTTCCACCTAACCACTACCATTTTTTTAAATGAATAATACATATTTCAATAAAAATAATAACCTTATTTGTAATAAATGTTTTATTAATAATTTTACTACAAACTATTTAATAAATGGCTCAGCATAGCTCTTCCTTGAGTTAGTTCATTTTGGCTACCTGTCTCAGTGAGTGTGGGATCTTGCATCATTATCATCTCCATCATCCTGTGTAGTAGAAAGTTGTAGTGGTGGTGGCGGCAAGCCAGCTTTCAAAGCTATGTTGTGTAACACACAACATGCCATAATAATGTTGCTAGCAACATGAGGATGATAGTGTAGAACTCTGTCTTTAAGCAAACATCTCCACCGTGCTTTGAGTAACCCAAAACAGCGCTGAGTACAGTTACGGGCTTGCACATGCCTTTCAGTGTACCGTTCTTCTCTTGAACCTTGAACTGCATTGAGGATGGGTGTCATAAAAGCCAAGGGCGTTGGGGATATCCAGAGTCACCTGAAAATTGAGTTTGAAATAAGTTAAAAAATTTGTTATTCACAGGCACACTGTACATTACATCTTTTCACTTAAAAATACCTACCTAATAGCCATACATGTTCATTATTTTGATGAAGTTCACGCATATATGGCTCAACAATACTAGAAGCCCATATATGTGAGTCATGAGTAGCTCCACCAAACTTGGCATTAACATTAATTATGTGTAGATCACTATCACAAATCTGAAATCAAAACTATATTAAGAACTGATTTATCTAGCTTTTACATGCCATACAGTATAAATAATCATTATACCTACCATTTGAACATTTAACGAATGATACCCTTTTCTATTATAGAATAAATGCTCTTCATTGTTGGGCTTTACTAGTGCTACATGGGTACAATCTATGCACCCAATTACACCAGGCAGACCAAATCTCCTTTGGAACCTAAAACAATAATAATAATTAATATAGTTCATTCAAATATGTGTATTAATTCATCTGCTAAGTCTTGTCCCAACTATGTTTGAGTCAGTTTCCAGTCTAACCAGAAGCGACTGCATTCCATAACCTAGTAAGCTATTGATACTCTTCGGTTAGACGGGTATTTGACTTGTGGATCTGTATGGTTATTATGTGCTTTTCTAAGACACACAGCATTGTTAGAAGAAGCTGATGTAAACCTGCCTTAAATTACTTATTTATGGTTAAAAACTTACCAAATTGTCCATGGTTTTATACCTGTCTCGCTCTTTCACCAGCGTGCGTCCTGTTTCCTCTAGAAAAGGATGCCTGACACGGAGCTGTCAATGTCATAGCGTTTGTAAATTTTGCCGCGTGAAGTTTCGCAAAATTTTCCAAAGTGATTAAATACAATAATTTATTGTATTAGATTAGCACACAGCGTTTATTTAAGTCGTGAGAGTGTTTATTGTTAGTGATTTGTGTTTTCACAATGACTCCGGACGAAATTCGGCAGGTGAGTGTCGGATGTGAACAAAGTTTAAATGTTGATACTCCGGACGGATATAGACCTGACCTGATGACCCGGCATTGTCAGGATTATCTTCTTCATGCTCGGAGGATGAGGATGATTTAGTTTCACCTCCACGCAACAAAAGATAAAAAAGTTTCACGTAAATACTGGCAAGTTCAGACTTGTTCGGCACCGGCGTTTTGAGACGCTTATTCAACTAGTGAGATTTATATCTAGTTATTTAATTAACGAAACTAACCGGATTTATCCACATCTAAATTTTGAGAAATCCTACAACTTTATTGTGTAAGTTCTCATGATGTGAACATAATATAAAGTTTGACAAAATTCCAAATACTGACAAAGAATGTTTACAAGAATTGGTTAACTGTCAGAAATTTAATATTACTTTTTGGAAAGACATTCCATAATGTAACTACAATCTCACATTGCTAGTCCTGTGTTTGTAGGTCATTAAGTTAACAAACAGTTAATCTAACAAGATTTTTAATACATACATAACAGTTGTCAGCCAGGTTGTGTAACCATATTTTGGAACAAATACAACTTTTAAAAGATTACAGGACTTCCGTGCAGATTGTGACTGACCCGGACTGCATTTTAAAAGAAATTGGGAATCCAATTTTGGAAGCCATATTACAAAATTATCCACTACCAGGAAATAATACTAGTCAGGAATTCCTTATTGACTTTATGCTTTGCACCTCATTACAGCCTTTTTAGGTGCGGTAGGTAGGTTTTAGTTTTGGTTTAATACTCCGACTTAAAAAACTTTAAATTGACCTTATGTTTAAAACAAAACATGGACATATAAAAGACCCACAATATGTACACAATTACACTTAAGAAAAAATATACAACAAATAATACATCTCAGTAGTAAATATTTGTGACTATCAAACCAAAACATTCAATGGGTTACGTCTAAAGGAGTATACAATGTACATTTATAGTAACAACCAGGATCAAATGATTATATTTCATTTAAATTTAGCAATATGGTCATGTTCAATTTATAAAGAACCTCGGTATCTAGACAACCAGATTTTAAAACAGTTTGCAACCTGAACAACTAAGGACATGACAGTCATTTCCAATTCTTAATTGAGATTTTCCATGTTGAATGTTTATTAGTGAAAAAGTCCAGGTTTATTTTCACTTGCCAATTGCAGACACACAGGAGGTTCCTCCATGTGATTTACAGTGAAGATAGTGCTGTAGTTAACGGCCTTTCCATTTGGCATAATCAGCAGGTTTGCCATAGTAACAAATTGAATTGCAGAAATCCAGTGCGAAGTTCCTGCATAATTACCCTTTTGGCCAATTTGTTCCTGGTTAATCAGGATTATATGTTAGTCGGTACTGATTTCTCAGGTTGCAGAAACATTGAGAATATTGGTAACCATGGGATGGCATATGAATTATCACAAGTCTTTATTTTTTGGAAGTTAAATATCTTGGCCTTCCATGGAACACTCAGTAAAACTGAGCAAAACTCCCTTCTTCTTAACAGAATATTAAAATAAAATTATAAATATCCAAAATGTTATTATAATATGTCCAATAGAAACTGTTTCTGTGAGAAAATTAAAGTTTATCAGGTTTGCTGAAGTTTGTAAACCTTTATCTGCCTGCTCAACAAGACCAAAAATGGTAGTTGAGAGCCATAGATTATAGTTCAATATCAATAGTCAAGTAAAGTGTGATTCACTTCTTGACCATGGAGATGGCAGACTCAGGGTGCATAGCCCACTGAAACAAGAGTTATCTAACGGGAAGATGGACTCCATTCCAAAAACTGTGGCATTCAAATATAAAAGGAATGTATGTTGTATTTATAAAAAGTCAGCTGGCCATAATCAGCTGGTACTGGAAATCAGCACTGTGGCTCTGTCAAATACACAAGCCCGGGCATTTTGCTGAGCACAGGCCTTTTTTGCACCAACGTGTCTCATATCTATATACATCTATATATATCTATATACTGTTTAATAGAGACATTTCTTGTTTGATGATATGCGCAATGTTTGTTGTGAATAAACTTCCTTCAGCGGATGAAGATTGATTTAGAAGGTACACACAACTCATTCAGTCCAATTACAGGACTCTTGTTGCACACCTCAAAAACGAGGGGGAGGGTTACATACCCTTACACTACTAAGGCTAACAACCAGGTAGGTAACTTAAACTTACAGAGTAGTTACATTTAACTCTCTCAGCCACTTACCTCTCGAGGAGGTAAAACTGATTGCGAATCGCCTGTCAAGGGATCGCAAAGTACCAGAGTGGCATTTTCTACCCCAAGCCACGGAGGCTATGTTCGTTCTGAATATGGGGTGTCCCAGATGTAGACCTTTTCTGCAACAAATGAAACGGCTGTCATACGAAAGTACTTATTTATTTGTACAATGTTCATTGTATGATCTATGTTGTGCATAATGTTTGTAACATTACATTCCGAGAGATGGTACGCAGATTTCTGCTAAGCTTGCAGCCGGAAATGGGGCTATTATCAGCTGGGCTGGGCATTCCCCCACCCAGCTTAATACCAAGAGTCCAACTCTTATAAACAGTGCGAAAGGATTGTTGATCCTAATAATGCCACAAAGACCATATGCTTTTGACTACCCGGCTAGGTGGTGAGAGCCACTCACATGGCTACATTGTATACATTGTGGCTGGGAAAGCCACTTCCAATAGAGCACTTGCGGAAGGTCTCAATAGATTGGAACACAGGCAACTACCCTTACACAGGCATAAGTTAAAGAGTTGACCCCCCTTGCCTGGAAAATTGGGGGGGGGGGCGATCAAGTCCCTAACTGGACTATAGAGAAACAGAACCTATTAAAAAGTAGTTGACGGACACCTACTTTAACATTACATAAGGCTCCAATTAAAAGATGGTTATAGTGTTGTAACATCAATAAGATCAATCCTAAAGTATCTGAGGATTCAAAGTTGGTGTTTGAGACAGGTTAGCTGATAGAACCTTTGTTCTTCCTTCATAAGTCAGCTATCTCAACTTACATGCGACATCAGCAGTATTTATCTCAAAACACATTTTCATTCATTAGTTGTAAAAGCTATTTCATTTGCCAAACCAGCAGTACAAAAACAACTAATATGGGTCGCTCCCATAATATTTATCTGGCTACAGACAAGGAAACTGAGGGTTGCCATTTGGAAATGGCTGGATAGACGGCTTTAATATATACTATTGCTAGCCTCAGGGTTGTTGAAGCCATGATCTCACATTAGAAACTAATTTCTGAAAATGAAAACAAATTAAGAGGGCTATTCCTTTAATCTGTAATCTTATTTCTACTGGAGATGAGATTAGCCTGTAACCAAAAGTTTTTGGTTCATAAATAAATTCAAGGGTACACAGGCAGGTTGAGTCTTGCGGAAAGACCAAAACCATTGTGTCTAACAAGACATATTATTCTAGGATAGAGTGTTGCCAAAACATCTATACCACAGAGTGTCCCAGACCACCATACGCAAGGTACGCGTTTTGATCGTGGAATTGCGGCTGCCAGCCCAAAATACAATACAATACCGAGATCATTGTGTCTGTACTATTAGACATTATTCAAGGTCACATAGAAAGTCAGGTTGAGTGTTGCGGAAACATCCAGACCGAAGTGTTGCGGAAACACCCAGACCATAGTGTTGTGGAAACATCCAGACCAAAGAGTGTTACAGAAACACCCAGACCATAGTGTCTGTCCTATTATATAATATATTCCATACAAGAAGCACAGACAGGGCTGTTACAAGTTTATTTATCTAAAAGAAATAATAAATTGCTTCAACAACAATGATTGTATGGTGGATATATAGTATTTTATTTTGAAGATGCTAATATTGATACCCAACTCCCAAAATTGGTTGGAGAGAAATCTGTTCAAGAAAATTATTAACACATTTCTGAATTTTATTGTAGTCCGGTAAGACAAAATTGATCATAATAACTATAGTTAGATTTTTCTAACATTGGTTAGATAAAATGTGTATTATTTTTTTGAAGTATAAAGGCTTTTATTAACAGTTATTTTCATGTATCTCTATTGTTTAAGTAGTTGATACACGAAGAAGTCACCAACAAGAAGTGTTACTTTCTTATGTTACAATTTTGCTTGTATATAGTAAGTATAATAAAATTGATTAATCTATGTTCCAGAACAGTATTATAATTAATTCATCATAGCGTTTGTGTTTACCACCAGCAGATACCAAACAGGTCTTCTAACAATGCTGTGTGTCTTAGAAAAGCACATAATATGACTGTTTTGCACTCAAACAAAACAGGTATTATGTGTTGAATAAGACACACAGCATTACAGCAAGTCTCTTGCTGGTGAGTTGAAGACTCTATGACATTGACAGCTCCGTGTCAGGCATCCTTTTCTAGAGGAAACAGGACGCACGCTGGTGAAAGAGCGAGACAGGTATAAAACCATGGACAATTTGGTAAGTTTTTAACCATAAATAAGTAATTTAAGGCAGGTTTACATCAGCTTCTTCTAACAATGCTGTGTGTCTTATTCAACACATAATACCTGTTTTGTTTGAGTGCAAAACAGTCATATTTTGGCTGTGCGGTTATCATGTGAATCTTGAGTTCCTCATTGTGTAGTGTTATGTGTTGTGCCCTGATCATACAAATTGATCACTTTAATATATTTTATTTAAACAATCAACTGTACACCCCCTAGACGCCTTATGCTTGCTCTAATGCATCAAAACAATTCTGTAAACTAGGTGAAGTTTATGGTCATTGGTTTAAACGTTTAAATTTGATGATAAGTCAATCCTAGTTTGGCCATGTCATTGATGGCCAAATAAGGATTCAAATATCATCAAACTTTAACATTTATAATGATCTGGCTATTTTTATTAAGCTATAACATGAATTGTTCAATTACTGTGATCTGGCCACGACATATGCACTTATAATTTAAATATTCTTTGCTAATTTCTTACTCTTGTTTAATAAACAATCGGTCGTGTCGTGTTTTTGGTAACACAATCCATTTTGCCATGATAGCATGATGGTTCAAGGCATTAACCACTTGTCTGATACATCTACTAGCTGTGCGTTGGGCAAGATTCTGAGTGACCCCAACAATTCGCTGATAGGATCCAGTGGCTAGGAAACTAAGAGCGCATAACACCTAAAAAAACAAAAACATTAGTGAAAGAAATGAGAGATAAGAAAAAATATCCTTAACAATTTTGTCACTCAGCTTATTATGCACTTACCTTAACTTTTAAAGGAATCTCGCGCGTTCCTTTTAGTGTCGTTTTCTGGCAAAGTTCATGACAAAGGGCAACGAAAGTCAATTTATCCAATCTGAATTGCTGCACAAACAGTTTCTGGCATTTCGGATATTGTTTGCATGCACTTACGATAAACGTATCTTTTTCGGCGCCTTAACCACACTTCTTCGTTATGTGCGCTTCGCAACATATTTAAGGCATGCATTTTCAATATACAAATAAAATACAGTTAACAAAACACTCAAAATACTTCTCAACATCAACAAACCAAATCATAATAGACGCCATTTTGTTTATTTATCGATAATAGAAACGTCAACAATTCACTTATGTCAACTTGTCGACAAATGGTTCTGACCACGTGACTTAACTACATTCCCATACATTTGAGTAGTTATCTACTACGTTAGCGATTGTAGATTATTCACTTGGCTAAGCGTGCAGGTACTCACTGGATACTGGAAGACGGATGATCACCGCAAAGGGTTGCTAGTTGCTGTATTTCACGATAATTTTAGATTTTTCTAAACTCCGCGCAAGAGATCGGCCGGTCCGCGTCTTTTCTGATTTCGAACTGTAGCTTACTTTTCCACCGTCAGATGGCGGTGCCATGCGTGGTTGAATGGAGTTGAATTTGAATTTGGAATAGGCGAGATTTACGGAAATTATTCTAAAGCCTGTTCAGATACTATCACAAACTTTTTAATATTTGTCAAAATGTTTTATTTATTTAAGTTTTATGTACAGTAGTGATAGTACATAGGCAGAAAACATTCTGTACGAGTCACTCTTCGGGTACCGTCTTACTAATATTATAAATGCAAAAGTTACGATATTTGGATGTTTGTTACTCAATCACGCCAAAATGGCTGGACGGATCTGGATGAAATTTGGCACAGGCATAGGATACACTCCGGAATAGGACATGGACAGGCTACTTTTTATCCCGGAAACCCCAACCCCAACCCCAATACCACGCTGGCGAAGCCGCGGGCAAAAGCTAGTTGCTTTATAAATCTAATGTATTTTGTAATACATGATTCTTAAATAATTATAGCTAACATATTTTTATATGTTTTTCTTTCTTTCTTCTTCTTTCTGTAGCCATTTGGCAAAAAACGGAACCCTTACTTATAGATTCATCATGTTTGTCTGTCCTATGTTCTAGTTGTTAAACATAGACGTTTTGCTCGCTTCTTTGTGCTACAGTAAACTGACCCAAGTGATGGTGTTTGTTCAGGAGGCGGAGGACGAGCAGGCTGACAACACTCTGGTGGCGCACCCAGACGGAGACCTGGAGATGTCGGGCCCCTGGGACACCATCAACACCGCGGCCCTGCGCAAGCTGCTGCTGCAACTCGATGCTGAGGAGAGGTGACCATATTGCTAATTTTCTTGATTAGCACACTCATAGCATCCGGACGGAGACCTGGAGATGTCGGGACCCTGGGACACCATCAACACCGCGGCCTTGCGCAAGCTGCTGCTGCAACTCGATGCTGAGGAGAGGTGACCATATTGCTAATTTTCTTGATTAGCACACTCATAGCATCCGGACGGAGACATGGAGATGTCGGGACCCTGGGACACCATCAACACCGCGGCCCTGCGCAAGCTGCTGCTGCAACTCGATGCTGAGGAGAGGTGACCATATTGCTAATTTTCTTGATTAGCACACTCATAGCATCCGGACGGAGACATGGAGATGTCGGGACCCTGGGACACCATCAACACCGCGGCCCTGCGCAAGCTGCTGCTGCAACTCGATGCTGAGGAGAGGTGACCATATTGCTAATTTTCTTGATTAGCACACTCATAGCATCCGGACGGAGACATGGAGATGTCGGGACCCTGGGACACCATCAACACCGCGGCCTTGCGCAAGCTGTTGCTGCAACTCGATGCTGAGGAGAGGTCACTATATTGCTATTGTTCTTGATTACCACACTCATAGCATCCGGACGGAGACCTGGAGATGTCGGGGCCCTGGGACACCAGCAACACCGCGGCCCTGCGCAAGCTGCTGCTGCAACTCGATGCTGAGGAGAGGTCACTATTTTGCTATTGTTCTTGATTACCACACTCATAGCATCCGGACGGAGACCTGGAGATGTCGGGGCCCTGGGACACCATCAACACCGCGGCCCTGCGCAAGCTGCTGCTGCAACTCGATGCTGAGGAGAGGTCACTATATTGCTATTGTTCTTGATTACCACACTCATAGCATCCGGACGGAGACCTGGAGATGTCGGGGCCCTGGGACACCATCAACACCGCGGCCCTGCGCAAGCTGCTGCTGCAACTCGATGCTGAGGAGAGGTCACTATTTTGCTATTGTTCTTGATTACCACACTCATAGCATCCGGACGGAGACCTGGAGATGTCGGGGCCCTGGGACACCATCAACACCGCGGCCCTGCGCAAGCTGCTGCTGCAACTCGATGCTGAGGAGAGGTCACTATATTGCTATTGTTCTTGATTACCACACTCATAGCATCCGGACGGAGACATGGAGATGTCGGGGCCCTGGGACACCATCAACACCGCGGCCCTGCGCAAGCTGCTACTGCAACTCGATGCCGAGGAGAGTTGACTATGTTGCTATTGTTCTTGATTACCACACTGACAGCATCTGGACGAAGGCATGAAGATGTTGCCCTTGGATGACATCGTCAATACTACTCTATGCTCCGTGCAAGATGTGCTATATTATACACAACCTTTCGACTACCGTAATTACAGACACAAAGAACAATAGGTGTGCGAACGCCGGAATTCATTTTGAGTTCAAAAGTTTAATAAACAATATGTCTAAATTATGGTATATAGCTAATATCAAAGAACTATTGGCTAAGTTTAACGGTCACTCGCCTCCAATCACCAAGGCTAAGATATAATTACAAATACATATATATTTAGGAGTCTCCTCCGAACTGGCAGTACATTAAGCCGGCGGTCCCGGCTGTTATTTGTATCTTTTACAGTCGTTATGCATAGTCAGAAATCAGGAAATCTGACATCAGTCTTGCGAAGGTATTGTGTAACCCAATTGCTGGGTTGTGGAGAGCAGATAGACAGTAGCTCCATGTAAAATAGCTACTGACATCATGACTAGCAGACTCCTGTAAATCCAATGTAGCACTTGTTCGAAAACGTTAAATCATCATCAAGCATCAAAACCCTAAAAATTATAAAATCGGATCATCAGCAGCGCGAAAGCCCATTATATATCTCGGCAGACAATCATTCGTTTTCTAGAAGAAAACCCCCTTCGACCGGCTAAGTAAAACAAATTACTCGGTACATTTAATTTACATTTAAGTAAATAAACATTAAATGTAGCACATTCTTTAAAACTTTCCTACGTTAATATGGAATTACGTAAACACTGTTCTCCAGTATCTGAATGTTTCGAAAACAAACTTCTAATATCGAACAAAGTGTGAAGCATAGTCCAGTCTGTTCGTCCGAGGCTTATGTTACTTTGTGTTTAACTCCCTCCCCTAGTTTCATTAAATAGTAGGTAGACGTCTAAACGAGAGGTCTGGCTTCTCACAACATCAGACCTTGTTCCCAAATATGTTTCTCACTAAAACAGAACAATGTTTTACCACTTGAATTAATTTAACATGAACGAACGTAACTTTTGTTAAAAGTATCCAAAGATTTGAATTTATAATGTGGTTTGTCGAGTTTTATTTTATTTTTTTACTTTTTATTACAATATTTTTGTGATGTAAAGTAGTTTAATTCGTTGACTTTCGTCATTAAAGACACAATAGAAAGACAATAAGTGTGCGAACGCCGATGTTCACGTAAGAGTATACTATCTTAATAGCGACTGCGCCACATCTTCTCACGGGTTTAAGGGTGATTATTTCACCAACCAACATTTTTCTTTACAATTTGATATATTTATTTACATACTAGCTGCTGCCCGCGACGTTGTCTGCGTGAAGGCTCTATAGCACCAAAAAAACCTAAGATGGCAGTGTATGATCAGTGTATATCAGATGGTATAGCATTATAAGTAAACAACTTTTAAAATAGCATTGCATCAGCCTTATAAAGTTCCCGCTGCTGGGACACGGACCAAGGAATGGGCCATAATCCACCACGCGAGTCCAATGCGGTTTGGTGGATGACACAATAATGTCTTCGAATTTTTGGTTCTAAGACATTCACAGTTTCCTCATGATGTTTTCCTTCACCGTTGAGCAGTGGTTATGAAATAAAATACACAAAGTAATGCGCCTGGCTGGGTTTGAACGACAGACCTACAATTTGTAAGTCGGAGCCTTTACTACTTCGCCACCACTGAATCGGAGCCTTTACCACTCCGCCACCACACTACGATGGTAGTTATGCTGCTAGGAACCAAAATGTAAAGAGAGTCAGGACTGGTGATGCGGGAGCAAGCGACATACAGTTGCCCGCTTAAGAAACAACTCCTCCTGAAGTTGACACCCGCTGCACTCTGTGCCTGCCCCTGCGACTTATTGATAATCATCGCGATGCAAACACTCATGGGGAACTGTACGTGCTTGAACTGGAACGGGATGTTATGAGGTATAAATACTGCCTCGCCTACGCCACAACCCGCAAGAATTTTTGTTCAATGTGTGTCTGTACAGCAAGATGACTTTAAGACGGGTCTCATTACACCACTTTGGAGGAGATAGGTTCCAAAAATGCATAATAGGGACTCCGACTTTCAGCTTGATGGTATGCGCTTGAAGTCCACTTGCTGGCTGGGAGTTCAAAAATTCCACGGGATAATGTGTGGCATCATCGTACTCGGCGACAGTGTTTATTGTGGTACAGATCACTGCATTTCCCTCAATTTCCGAGAGAATGTATTCGTTAATTGTTGCAGCCTGATCATTTTTGGACGTTTAAATGACCCGCTCACACACCTAAGAAATTCTGCTGGTGCGGTAAACGACTATTGTCCCCGTACACACGTACACACAGCGAATGACTTCTTCTAAGCTGGCTAACGCTCTATCGAGAGGAAGCACCTCCTGTCCACTTATCTCGCAGTGGGCTTTGACTTGCAGCGGACTTTGGCAGAGGCCATGATCCGGAGCGAAGAAGAGTGGCAGGCGGTCGCCTCCTTCTGCGAAGCAGTAATGCTAGCGGCTAAAAAAGGGGGTCGACTGCATCAGGCAAAAGCAAAGGCGCTCAAGCCGCAGCTACCGCCGCCGTGTCTCCAATCCCGATTTCCGGCCACAGTAGGCGTGGGCTTGCGACCGCCGAGCAATGGGTAGTTGTCTGTCCACCCATTCGATAACCGTCGGGACCGCGCCTAAGCCGTCGACGGCGCGCACTGTTTCCTGCGCCTCAAGCAGTCGGCAGCAACTGTAGGAGCCCAGCAGGGTCGAAGCCAAGGTTTTAACGTAGCAAACGGGAAGCGTTTTCCCGAAATCTCCACTTAACAAACTGGGACACCACCCATCAAATGTTCGTTCCCGAGGATGTCCTGCAGGGTTCTGTCCTCGGCCTCAACTGCCTTCCTATTGGCCATCGTACGCTCATCCCATACGATCAAAGAGCAATCCTTAAGCACATGTCCCTTATCGCTGTTACGTGACACACCACAAACAGGCGTTTGGATGCTCTCTAAATCGATGGGAATTTGAACATGGCATGTGCTGTCTTGCCACCTGGAAGCAGTGTGGCAGTGATTCCCAACGACGCGACAGCAATAGCAATATTGCCTGGTCTCCTGACCTCTGCAAGTATGCCATGTTTTTCCTGTTCCAACAGGAGCTACCCAAGAAAAACATTTTGCCCTGGTTTTGCACAACGCTTTCAAGGACGGTGTCATAAATCTGTTTTTGCTCTGAAGAGAACTTTGTCTCAGCGTTATACTCTCGATTTCCATAGTCTTGATACGGTGATGATTGGGGAGCTAGTAATCCATATTAGATCAGTGGATTGCCGCCGATAAAAATGTCCACATCTTGAAGTGAACTGAGACAGGTGTTCAGTACAAGATCATCAGTTACATCGACATCGTCTCAAGTAGCACGCCTCAAAGCTCGCAGAAAATCTTCAGACAGATGATGGCGATATTTCAATGAACATAACTTTTTTGTAATATTTAACACCGCATTTTTTTAAATAGTCTTGCTCAACTCTGCTCAAGATTTTGAGGGTTTTTTGGAACTTGAATTTTTCAAAACGAACTATACCCTGCCCTATATATTGCCCTGTGCGATTTTGTATTTGTATATCCTGTCCACATTATGATGTGTACAATAAAGCTTATAATAAAAAATAAATAATATACGATACCACGTTTAGGAAGAAATTGATTTTTATGAAATCAAATAGATGGCGCTGTTTTAAAATTTTCTATATGCTACTACATTAATCTATGTTTCTCTGCCCAAGTTTCTTAAATGGCGTAGCTCGTAGTACCTATTTATAGTGTAAAGCCAGATAATAGCATGGCTTACTCAAAAACAACATTTAAATATGCGTCGTTAGATTAAACACTGTCACAGAATGCGTAAGAAAAATAAGTATTCACAACTCCTCCTCCGTAGGTGATAGCATGATAATATGTAGCCTATATGTTGGCCCATCCTTTATTCAAGCAAAATTTGAAGATAACTCATGCAGTATGTTTATATATAAATATATACGTATCCAAGCAAGTTTTTGAGTTTAGCCTGGACATACATACAGACAAACAGACAAAAATTCTAAAAACTATATTTTTGGTTTCGATATCGATTGTAGATCACTTCCCAAGTATTCTTTAAAAAAAATATTTAATGAACAGTTTTGACTTTCCCACGATTTTATTATAATTACCTATATGTATAGATTATTCGTAAAACTCTTTAGTTAAGTCCCAAGAGGACACAAATTTCCATACAACTGTTGTCGTTTAATTGTGTCTGTAATTACGGTAGTCGAAAGGTAAAAATAATATTATTTTGTTAATGTATTATTTTCGTTTGTACTAATTTGAGTCAGTAGATGTCGTTGTACGTATATAAATAACATTGAAAGATTAGGTTGCGTTGCGAAATAAATCCGTTAGACCGTTGGAATAAGAATAAGATATTTCATATAAACATGGAGAACGCCGTTTCACCATTAAAGAGATGATCTATTTTTTTTAAATTATGTATTAAATATTAACCCATATTTTTTCGTAAAACGAACCAAACACTACCTAAGATAGATATTTCCCTAAAAATAAATAAGTAACATTTGCTCTGTTTGGGCTTGTTTTTTTTTTCATTTCTAATTCCCAGTTGTGAGTAAATTCGACCGCGCAGTAAGAGACTATTAAATCTTGAACACGACCTATGTCGTGAGATTTTGAGGGTTTTTTGGAACTTAAATTTGTCAAAACGAATTATACGATACGACTTTTATGAAGAAAATGCGCATTTCCATCTATGAATTTTAAGAATAACTAACTGCTAACCTTGCTAACATGGTCAAATTTAAATTATTAATTTCCAAAAAGTGTCAAAATGTAACTTGATTTGATTTTTGTGTAATCTCATAGATGGCGCTTTTTTAAATATGTGTTTATACTACTAATATTCATTAAATTATGTTTCTTTGCTCAAATTACGTAGTTTTGAAAAATGAATAATGGGAATCTTTATTATTTACTTACCTAAATAAGTTTACGTGCCAAGTTTCAAGTTAATTAACCCAAGGAATAAGATTCTCTCATACAAACTTTAACATCCCCTAAATCTTGCACTGGGGGTACTACTGAAAAAATAAATATAGCATCCTTGATAACTAATTTAGGGTAATGTTTGTGCTAAGTTTTGAGTCGATCGGCCCACGGAAAAAAATGTTACACCCTTGCATTCATTGCACCATTTAAATTCAATATTGCTTACCTCCCATAACTTACGTCGTGATAATATGTAGCCTAAAGCCTTCCTTGGTTTACAAGAAACATTTTTGCTGAATTTCAATTCAATCTATCCAGTAGTTTTGGCGCCAACCCATACCATAGGCACAGAAAAACAGACAAACAGACAAAAATTCTAAAAAGTCACTTTTTGTCATCAGTTACGTTTTTCTAACAAAAGCCACTTATTTTTCCCAGAAAATTCTCAATGTACAGTTTTTCTTTCGTTACTGTTTTATTATATGTATAGATTAGTTTTCCCCGATACCTAAATTAAATATCAAAGAAAGAATATCGAAGAAGCAATGGCTTACGTACGACACAAAATAGATAGGTAGGAAATCCTGGCTAAATTAATGAGACGTTCTTTCGGTTTTAAAGAACTTTATAATTCTCGGTTTTTACTATAATATGCATGAATTATACACACTAACCCATCCTCATGAGTTAGACTTTTTTCTTATTCTAATACGCGTTTCATCAGTTAAAAATATCTTGTAAAATAGCTTATAAATCTCATAATTCAATAAAACTTATACTGAACATGCTTCGTAACAGTGCAGTGAAGTAATATTAAAAGTTGTAGAAGAAAACTGCTGACGTACGTAAATTGAAAATGTTTTCTCTAGGGATAGGGTTTGAAATGTATAACACAAATACATTATAATAAATGTCTTACTCAGAAGGAAGTTTTGATTACACTTGTTTTTACTTGAAGCATAGAATTTATTGCGGGATACAATTTAAAAAATAATATCAAAGTAACTTTAAACAAGTCTAAAGTAATTTAATTAGTTTTACAAAATATAAATGATCTTTATTTTGCAAGTAGGTTTAAAAAAAGAACACTTTTACAGTTTTAAAAAAAAATGTGTGTCTAACTTTGAATCATAAGTTTAAAAAATATGAAAAAATATCTCAAAGCTACTTTGAGTTATTACAAAGCGGGTGTAACATTCGTAATGTTTTAACAGTATCCATTTGCCAGAAAATGAAACAGGTTAGTCTTTTTGTTAAACTTCGGTAAGCCTATTTTACCAAGGAGTGGAATTCCTTGCCGGAGTCGGTGTTTCCTGCTACAATCCGGGTATCTTTAAGACAAGAGTGAATAGGTTACTTCTAGGTAAGCGCGCTCCATCGTCGACCGCATTATCGCTTTCCATCAGGTGAGATAGCGGTCAAGCGCGAACCTATAACCAATAAAAAAAAAATCGTGTATCTTTCAGAGAATCTACCATATTGTCCAGCTGCGCACACGCTTGAGATACAAAACTACACCAAATTTTACATCACAATAGGTATCCATTCCAGTGGATTATTAAATTATTATGCGATTAGCAAAAAAATAATACTGTCACTGAACTTCAATCGAAAATATCCCACCAAAACTCATATTTTCTTTCCTTCTCCTGAACTTATAACTAATTTCTGTTTTTTTTATTCGATTAAACTAATGTTGGACCGTGATCCCAACACATTAAACTTGCAATGGTGGTAAAAGTTTGGGGCAAATCTTGCAAATTGATTTTAAAACAGGTTCCCCTACTCAATTGTACTGAAATTTAGTATACCTGTGTAACTTGGATGTATGATACCAAGGAACTGATCTGATGATGGAGTCGCATCATGTCGCATAGTGGCCTCAAGAACTACTAAACGCAATATTAAGAAATGCTAATACTAATACGTCCGTCGTTAAAATAAACTTCTTTGGAATGGTCTTGAGGACTTACCATTCTATAAAAGCTTGTTAAAAAGTTATTAATTAAAAAATTTAGAGAGGTAATCCTCCAATTTTTCCTACAATCAATCATCCAATTTCAAGTCACATCTGTAAACAAAATTAAATATTTCAACATTATATAATCAAGATTGCACCGGCGTTATGTAAGTAAATAAATAATTAGTACGCGTGGCTACGACCACTTGTAAGGATTTAATGTTAGAAGTGGCTCGAATGCGTCTCCCTGCTCGACTTGCACACTCGTTGCATAATATTATTGATATCGTTTACACACTAGTAGAAATAGAGAGTAACACGAAACAGGAGATAATGTAGCCAGTGATGTAACTATATTACCTGAGGCCCGTAGCAAACTTATTGAATGGGGCCCCAAAAAAAACATCCCATTGTGTTTGAATTTTACCTAATCATTACATTACATAGTATAAAACAAAATCACTGTCTGCCTATGTATGCTTAAATCTTTAAAACTACGCAACGGATTTTGATGCGTTTTTAGTTTTAGATAAAGTGATTCAAGAGGAGGGTTGATATGTATAATACATGTAGTATAATATATTTAATATCACCATTGCACCCGTGCGAAGCTGGGGCGGGTCGCTAGTAAATTATATAATTTTTGGTTACTTGTTCTGAGCCCAGGTTTCTTTCTTTCCCCGTCATATCGGGGACCCGTGGCCTTTTGCCAACCTTGCCACCCTATAGTAACGCCACTGACTGTAGCTATAGAACCGATTCAAATATAGGTAATATTTTTTTGAATAGGTACATATTATACTGATTTTAAACAAGATAAAATTGTCCAAGCTACCACTTTGAGCTCACTTAGGTACCCCGCCGAAGAAAGAAAACACCGTCTTCCATTAAGTCTACCTAATAAAACTCTGAACAATTTATTCTACCCCGGCTGAGCTTGGAAGCTTTATCTCAATACAATATTATGTGACTCTTTTCATATTACATCGTCCACTGCAAACTATGTTGCTAAACAAAAATGAGGAAGTTATATAACCTCCTCTTCCTCTCGTTCGGCTGTATGTAGTTTTTAACTCATATGATTAATACTTAAACTCGTTGTCTGGACTCATTTAACGTTGTCTAACAAAAGCTGGGCATGGCTGGGAGAGCTGCAGCCTGCTAAGTTGTTTGAAAGACTTATTAAACGAAGAGTAAAGGGACACTGAAGAAATATGGCCAAGTTTTGTTCAGACCTTTAGACACTTCTTCTCGCTCCACAACAAAAAAAAAGTTAAGCTAGAAGTTGCCGTATTACACTTACTTTATAAAGTTGAGTTCTCTATGAAACTGAAAACTTGTTGTATTTCTGTTGCCTCTAAATACGAAATAGGTGTAAACAAGTTTAGAATATAAAACCTTTTTCCACAGAATTAGTTCTGGCTTAACTGCCGCCGGCTTGCAAAGCGACCGCAACGATATTGCTTTTTTAATTCTGATTGAAATTGTATATTTAATGATGTTTGTTTCTCCGATAATGTGATCGTAAAATAAACACAAGGTGAAGTTGTATAAATATAAAAAATAAGCATAATTCTTATTTGCATTGTGTTTATAATTTGCATTCATTAATAAACTTTCTTTGAAGTTATTGTTGTTGGTATTAAATAAATAATGTCCTTATTGGAGAGCCTAATTTGACATTTTAACATATGTGTTAAAATGTAATGTAGTGGTTACACATACAGACATTTTGTTACACTGAAAAAAAATGCATTTTTGTAGGAGTTTGCAAACATATCTAGTTGTATTGTATTTCAGAATGCCTACTGATCTGATATCCCCATCAGTGTTGTACCGTAGGATAAGATGTGCTATAAATCATATGGTGCTACTGGTGATTTCACCGAACCTATCCAACTTTATGATCCTGACATTCAAAGTTAAAATTTGTTTGTGTCAGGATGGGCAGGGTGAGCCGCTCGTGGCCGCAGGCGGAGCCGCGCGGCTGGGGCGTGCGCTCCCTGGACGGGCGCCTGGCGCGGCAGTGGCGCGCTGACAAGCGCCAGGTCCGCTTCCGCCAGTGCTACTTCAACCCCATCTCCTGCTTCCGCAAGTGAACGCCACGGACTCGACGACGCATCGACCCTATGACCTAGTTGTGTAGTACTCAACTCATTTCAACATATTTACAATAAATTAGCAACATAACACCTCAACGGCCATATTGCGAAACGCCAACATCATCAAACATTGTCAAATTAGCTATCATAAAATGGTGTTTCATAATGAGGTCATTGTACATTCCAAAATTAATTACATGGATACATTCAATGTAAATACATATATTGTAACCACATTTTTGTCAGCTAAGGTACTTACGTAATTAATACTTATTTATCTAAAAAAAACATTTGTCAAAATAGTTTTAAAACGAATTTTTATGGCCAATGACGTTTCTAAAGTAGGAAAAAACCCTAATTAAAGTATGTATGGATCATCCCTTCACTCGGTGACAGTGTTTACGACATTAATTGAATACTTTTAATTAAATACCCACCTAAGTAGATCGTGTCTAGTCATAGCGTATAATGTCTATCTAAGTCGTGGCAAATATATTTTAGGATAATATACCTACTAATATATTTTTTATTTGATCTCTCTTCTTCTGAACAATTCAGTTTAAGTATATGATTCGTCTAAATTGTTGTTTTGCTTAAAACCTGTCTCTATACTATATATTTACTTATATTATAATCTCTACATTATTATAAGTACTATTTATACATAATATATAAAATCTATTGTAGATAAGTGTTATTATTAATAAAGATAATCGATGAAATAAACTTTTGTTTGTCTAATATATGTTTTATTCCCCTACTAGAAGGTGTCCCTTTTTTTGAGAAATTTACTTCTGCCAGCAGCTTCGCCCGCAAGAATATATAAAATAGGTTTATATTTCGGTTTTTTAATTGAGTGTTTTGAGATAAAAACATCTGAAACTAGTACAGTTTAGAAATACTCAACTTCAAATACTTAGAATTCACTGAGTGATAAAGTAGCATTCTGATTGTGAAAGAATTATTTTAAATAGGTTCAACAATTCAAGTCTTTCCTCTTTATAATATTAGTATAGAAGTAAATCCGCATGATATTAAAAACACTCTTATTTTAAGTTAAATTAGATAGCTTTTTATTTTTGAATTGATTTGTCTTCAACCACGGATGATTGAAAACCAAAACAATCCAACTTACCGATCGTGTCGCGACGGAAGTGCAAAAAACAAACCTCAACTTTCGTAACACAAACCTCTTATTTTAAAAATGACGAAATGAAACGAATGATGGAATGGAATTTGATTTAAATTTAAGTTTTCATCTACGGTACCCACAATTTTGTCAAATCTGCAGTAGCTACATGATGCTACGAAGATCTGAACAATTAAAAGTAGATCCGTTGGACGAAATAGAACCCAGTTTGCTAACTAAATACCGAGACGATGAGGTGACTAATGCGCAACAAAGGACTGTTTCCATATTTGATTATGTTCCTACAGACCCAAAACAATGGAAATCCAACACTCAACAACATCCGGGTGTCGCCACTGTGAGGCGAGCCCGGAGGACACGGTGGAGCACACGGTGGAGGTGTGCCCTGCTTGGGAAGAGCATCGCCGTGTCCTCGTGGGGGTGATCGGCGGCGGCGACCTCTCGCGCCGGGCCCTGGTTCAGGCCATGGTCCACAGCGAAGAGGAATGGCAGGCGGTCGCCTCCTTCTGCGAAGCAGTAATGCTCGTAAAGGAGGAGGCCGACCGCATAAGGCAAAGGCAACGGCGTACTCGCCGTAGCCGTCGCCGCCGCGATCCTGCCGATATCCGGCCACCGTAGACACTGGCTCGCGGACGGTGAGCAATGGGTAGCTCGCCGTCCGGTCGTCTGTAAGACCGAGTCCTAGTCGTCAACGGCGCGCACCGTTCCCGCGCGCCTCAAGGAGTTGTCAGCAAACTGCAGGGGCCCTTCAGGGTCGAAGCCTCCCGGAGTCTAGAGGGAAGTGGGAAACTGTTACCTCGACTCCAGGAATAGGGCAAGGAAGGTACGGGGTAGGTTTTTTAGTCAGTAAGAGTCTGACACTAGTCTCCCGCTCCACCCAAGAGCGGGTTTCGTCATTGGATGATTTTCACCTACCATAAAAAAAAAAAAAAAAAAAAAAAAAAAAAAACACTCAACAACATTGTTAACTATCTCCGAGATGGGTTCCGCATACACAACTACACACTACATTACTTGAGAAGTTTAGAATGACTAGTATAATATTTTGGACGTGTAATCCAAATGAAAGAGCCGTTTCTAGCCAGAAAGGAATTCTTCGAACAAGTTTTAATGATAAGTTACTGTGGACTGAGAAACATCCCAATTCATTAAGATGTTCCTCAGTCTTTTGTGAACAAAGACCTTACATAAAGTTATATTCAGGCGATTAAACACTTCTTTGTACTACCAACTACTAGTTATTTCCTCTGTACCGTTAGAAGCAACAAGACATATATTTTGTAGCATTTTATAAAATACTTTTACTCCTTTCATTCAAGAAATAAATGTACTTACAAAGTTTTAAGGGTTTCGTTGCCAAATGGCAAAACACGGAAGCCTTATATGGATTCGTCATATCTGCCTGTCTGTCTGGCCGTCCGAATGTCACAGCCACTTTTTTCCGAAACTATAAAAACTATACCGTTGAAACTTGGTAAGTAGATGTATTTTGTGAATTGCATTAAGGTTTTCGCACAAAAATAGAAAACAAAACAATAAATTTTAGGGGTTCCCCATCTTAAAAAAAACATACTCAATTTTTTTTTTCAATAAACCCTTACGTATTTATAAATAGGTCTTCAAAAATGATATTGAGGTTTCTAATATATATTTTTTTCTAAAACATATATGATTTAGATTAACATGCAAACTGCCACCGAAAATTGGTTTGAACGAGATCTAGTGAGCAGTTTTTTTTAATACATCATAAATCGTAGTATCGAGTCCGACTTGCACTTGTTTTAGATGAAGTATTTTAGGTAATTCAGCTATGAATTTGAAAATGTCACAATCTAGGAAAGTTTTATTGTTCGTGACTGTAACAGTGTCAAGAAGAATTAGCATTAAAAGCATTAGCATTTAATGTACATTAAACTCTTGAGCCCCAAGCGAACGCCGACGTTCGCACAACTATTGTCTTTCTATTATGTCTCTAATTACGGTATTCAAAAGCTTAAATGCTAATTCTTCTTGTCACTGTGCAGTTTACTTTTCCTCTGATCGGTTACGTAATTGGGAGTCGTATAGAAGGCAAAATTAGCGATAGGTACAAATGTTTCAGTGCGGTCACAGTAATCCCTAGAATTCAAGTAATGTTGAACGTTTCAAAATTCCTCGGAGCAAACGAACTGCGCTTAATACCCAAGGTTGAGAAGCTTCATAGCATTGCCATCATTTATATTCAATTTTTTTTTTATCACACCTCGTCATATTCGTTGCAAGATAGGAATTTCTCTTTGCATATATGTGCCGTAGATTGATCGAATATTCTTATTTTCATACTAGCGAACCGCCCCAGTTTCGCACGGGTACAATGGTAATATTCAATACATTAGGTATGCATGTATTATACATACATCCTTGAATAACTCTATCTATTAAAAAAAACCGCATCAAAATTCGTTGCGTTCCTTTTAAAGATTTAAGCATACATAAATGGAAGCGACTTTGTTTTATACTATGTAATAATAATAATACTGAGTGTAATACGATAGTGAGATAAGGACACTCCGGTTTCTTTGAATAAGTAAGTAAATTTTAATCCGCATTAAAACCAGCAAATATTTTATAAAGTAAGGATAGTCTTCGAGACATCTGAAGTCTTCCATTAAAACTAAAAGGTCTTAAAATATGTAGTGCTACAATTTGGGTACATTATCGGAATTACTACAGGGACCGACTTAACTCCAAAAAAGAGCTACACGCTAGGCAGTAACCACTTAATATCCAACCTTACAAATTCATAAACTTATGAGAATTATAAATGCGCAGGTACACCTATTTCGGTTTGTTCCTAACTTTATCGTATAACTGCTAAAATGATCCTAATGCTACGTACGTAACGTATGTTGAATGGTGGCAGAGTGGAAATGGGCCCGACTTACGAGTGTTGTTGTAGTTGTATTTTTACCTACCATAAAAAAAGCTTCTAATTTACAAAATTGCATTTATGGTGTACCTACAATAAAGAGTATATCTATGTATCTCTCTACACGTGCACTTTCAATTCAAAACTTTAAAAACCTAACTAGGTTCATAATTTCAACTGTGTTCTTGTGTATTCCCAGTCAAACGATATAACTTTCATAATAGGTTTGGATAATAATTTAGTTTTTAAATAAGATACCAAAGTACCATTTACAATATGCTGTAGGTACATTATGATGGATCATTGAAGCAATATTAAAAGTTATGCAGTATATTGTTCTTTTCCATAATTTAATTATTATTATTAACACAACAATTGTTTTGACAGGTATACCCAAGGCAAGTCAGACGCCACCCTCAGACTTACAAGATATTTATTATTGTAGGCAATATACATGTATATATATACAATACACACAACAATCGATGGTCAGTCTAAAGCAGCGCCTTGGAGAACCGGCAAAAGTTACATAGAGGACGACACACTTATTATCACCCTCTCGAATTCCGCCAATGTGCAAGAAAAAATGTTTAACCGCAAAGAAATACTAAGGTATTTCTACCGCCCGAGTCACAGGTGCGAATTAAATAATAAAATATAAAAAAATATATATATATATAATTGGATAAAGACCGTTTTGAAATGAGGATGGGAAACTTTTACTGACTAAAACTCACCAGTGTTCCTTCATTTGTTCTTCTTATGGCTTAATCCGACCCGCTTAATAAGCTCCATCTGTTTGCTGGTATTGCACCACCGGGATTTCGCACATGTGAAATCCCGGTGGTCGTAAGGAAAAATATAAAACCCTAAGTTTTCTGCTACTTTTTCTGTTTCTACCCGTGAGAACCTGTAATTGGCTCAATGGTTCCTATACAACTGTTATTGTTTAGTTATAGCTGTTGGTTCTCCTTCGAATAAATAAATAAATAACAGCCCCGAGTAGGTTAAGCCTACTAATAGAAAAAGCTTTCTTCGTTGCACTGAGACCATTCTAGATCCACCTCCTAAAGCAAGTCGAGGCATAGCAGACAGACCTTCGGCAGGATCTCACGGCGAAATGGCTAAAGCGACTGTCGCAACCCAACGCTGAGCACGCCATAATCTTGGTGGTGAGTCTCTTTGAGGTGTGGCTGGCTGGAAAGACCTCACAGCGACCTCATGACGCAGGGTCTCAGTGGACATGGTACGTTCGGGAGGCTGCAACAGATTCATGAGGAGGCAACAGGTGTGGCCCACCCGGAAGACACGGTGGAGCACACAGTAGAGGTGTGCCACGCTTGGGAAGAGTACGCCGTGTCAGAATTAAAATGCTAAAGGAAGAGTCCTACATCCTCGACGGCGCGCACTGTTCCCGCGCGCTTCATGAAGTTGTCAGCAAATCGTCGGGACCCTGCAGAAGGGTCGAAGCCGACTGGGGTCAAAGGTTCGAGTCTGAAATGAAGGCTCGGCCCCGATATGAAAGGCAATGTAGGCTCCACCCAAGGGAGCAAATTGTCATTGGATGATTATGCCCACCGAATAAAAAGGTAAGTTAATTCTCTAAGAATATAAAAAAAATAACAGAAAAAAACTTGCAAAATAAAAATGACCTATAAATTGTAATGAAACGTATTAGTTACACGTGCCGATACATGACGTCTATAGACTAATATGTTTACCTATTTAAATGGGAGCTATTTATTCCTATGAATCGGAAAATCAACAAATGGCATCCATTTTATCCACAGGGGTTCCAGCAGAGTTCGCGTCATGGCAATCAAATGTTATTTATCTTGCTCCATTTATGGGAGACTCAATGAGCTAAGTGATATTCCTGATCGACATGATTAGATACCTACTTATTTACAACCACTTATAATGCACTGGATACGCTCTGTGGGATACGCATTCAATGGACATGGTTTCTTCGCTGTGATAGTCTATATTCAACGTAGGTACCATAAAAATGCATGATTGATTTTGAACGTGTTGACTTATAGTTCTAGTTGTAATACAAATGCAAATTCTGCTTAAATGTCAAAGAATATTATTTGTTAAAAAAAACTATATATATATATATATATATAAATAGATTAAAACGTAACGAAAAGAGAGGACGCTATTATATTCTGTCTTTGTTTACTAATTTAAAAGTTTTCACTAAGAAATAAAAGTTCGGCTACGGCGTAGCAGTGCCTACGCGTGTCGTAGCGCCGGCGTAGACTACATAACAATGTGTGTGACACCACCGACACAGTTTACATTTTGTCATAGCATTATGTAAAATTAGTCTTGAAATAATAAATACACTATTCACAGTAACTGACACAAAAATATGCTTTATTAAACACTTTGTGATAAAATAATATCAAACAAAAGACTTTAATCATAAAACGATTATCACACGGTGACTTGGCATTTAGTAAAGTATTTAAAGGGTAATAATCTCTTTGGCAAGCAATAAGTTTCTAAAGGTATTTTGTGTTTGTGTTGAAACTAAGTATACAATTTCGGTTATTTTAAGTAAGTAATAAATTTTAAATGACTTTAGTAATTGGATAGAATTCTGAAGTGAGTAAAGTCCAATGATTTTAAGTCGCGGCCACACTCTCGAAACTTAATTAAATGGTCTCTCTTCGGCACTCGTAAAATTATGTTTCATTATAGTTAATGGATGCTTAGACCCTGCGCTATCACGAAAAAAAAACCTGTCATCAAATCTCCTAAGACACTGGGAGTCAGAACTGAAAACGATAGGAATTATATATTATCAATCCAGCTTGCTATTTTTTTTAAAAAACAGGACGTAAATGTCAGTACCATCAATCAACCGCAGAAAAAATAGTAATTTATACTATTTTTTCTGCGGTTGATTAATTATTGTAAAATAAATTATTAAATATATCGAATTACTGTAAACTTTTCAGCCCAATTCGACCTGATATAAAAAAAAAACTGAATTTAGAAGATAAAGAAATATTGTTAAATTAATCATATTTTTAAAAGAGGTCCTGCCCAATTGGAGCCGTGTAGCTTCTGACGTTTTTGAAACGTCTGTCGTTCATATAAGTGAGCCTAATTTTTTAAATATGAATTTACAGGACGAAAAATATTAAGGTTAATTAAATTAGCATCATAATTTTAACAATTCAAAAACTTACGTCACTTATCATCTCTCACAATTTCTACAGGGACTTTTTGACGGCTGCAAAATAGACAATGTATTTTCTTTTAAGAAAAATTGTATAGATAATTTTTAATACACACCTCGGCAAATATATCAGTACTTTATGTTCCCGCTTCTGGGACTCATGTCCCTCTGTTAGATAGAGTGGGCCGTAATCCATCATGAGTCCATTGTGGGTTGGTCAGATGTCACATCTCTTTAGAATATTAGTTCTAGGACATGTCATTATGCTCCATTATGTCATTATGGATCCTTCACAATTTATTTACAAATCAATAGAGGTAAGAAGAAACGATTTCACTGACTGACTGACATATCAACACACAAGCAAAACTATTGAGACTAGGAGCGTAAAATTTGGCACAGTTTCCTTTTATGACGTAAGTGAGCATTAAGAAAAGGTTTCCCAAAAATCATTATCTAAGAGGATGAAAGGGGGCTCCAAAGTTTGTATAGAGAAACCTGTTTTCATGGACCGTTATCAGACGACCGGACGGCGAACTACCCATTGCTCGCCGTCAGCCTCACGCCTACGATGACAGCAGAAGCTATGTAGTTAACTTTATTTACTTTATGTTAGTCTATAAGATATATATGTAGGTATCGGTGGACCCGATTGTCTGAAAATAAATGATTTATATATTTAAACCTACTCGGGTATAACGCGGTATTTTATAACGTTAAAAAATCTATTGCGCATGAAAAAGTTTAAATAAATCCTTTTTTATGTGGATTGGAAAATACCTTTATCTGGTTATCAAAACTTTTAATGATCAAGCTGTTACGGTGGTAGCTGTCACGTGTCCAAATTTTACTGAAGAAGTATTTTAGCTTTGAAAAATAACTGAACCACGTGTAGCTACGTAATACCTGTTGGTACCTCTCTACCTTACCCACCTTCAAGTATATTAATCAACTAGCTTTTGCCCGCGGCTTCGCCCGCGTGGTATTGGGGTTTGGGTTGGGGTTTCCGGGATAAAAAGTAGCCTATGTCCTATTCCGGAGTGTATCCTATGCCTGTGCCAAATTTCAACAAGATCCGTCCAGCCGTTTTGGCGTGATTGAGTAACAAACATCCTAACATCGTAACTTTCGCATTTATAATATTAGTAAGATTAGTAAGATGAAAAATTTGCGTTTGAGCTCTATCTCATACTATGGTTAAGGAAGTTTTGTTAAATATTCGAGTAAATCAGTAGAATAGGTACCGTAATTTCCCTGACCTGGTCAGGGTTGCTGGAATTCGATGGATGCGAGACGCACGGGACCGGTCGTTGTGGCGACATTTGGGGGAGCCCTATGTCCAGCAGTTGACGTCTTTCGGCTGAATTGATGATGATGATGATGACCGTAATTTTGGTAGAATTACCGAATGCCAACAGTTTTCGGGCGATATCTCTCTTTTTTCGCTTTGCCTTTCTCGTCAAACATCGCATTGGATTGCTGTTAGGTGATGCTTGGATTGCTTGTAGCTTCAGTATCGAAAATAACGAGACTTTCAAGACTTGTGTAGATTTTTTAATTCATCTACTATGCCAGATACTGCACACTGCAAATCCTTAACAGCAGATATCGTTTTGAATATTTGCCTTTTGTTCGTTTTGAATTATTGCCTTCAAAAATTATTTAGCCAGAAATGTTTTTTATTAGCTAAGTAGGCTCACTATGGCAAGTATTTTGCTAAGTTTGCACAATCTTGTTCATTTTATTGGGCGGATATTGTGTCCAATTAAACTCTCAATAATAACGCAATTGCGAAAGATTAAATAAATAATTGATCGAAAAGTTATCTTTTAGCTATCCAAATACAAGCAAGTACTCCAAAACATAACGGGCCTTGGCTCAGCTCATGGGTTTTTATTATTGTTGATGGGCTCGTGTTTGACTTATTCCTATTCTCTCTTTATTTAAATGCCCCTAATTTGTAGGTTTAACTGCAAAAGAAGATTTAGAATATAAGTTTAACCGTTTCCTTAAACCTCAATATGACATAATAATTTTAATAAGTAAGATAGTTGTATCAGCCAATAGCTTTGTAGCGCCATCTATGGCGTCACATAAGAACTACAAGAATCTTGCATCGCGCAATGAAAGCTCTTCGCGCGATTAGAGCATATACGATAGCCCGAAGTTAACTATTGGGCCACCAGACAATAACACTTGTATGGTCGGAGGATCCTCCCTTCTCAACGGAGGTAGGTATGTGGGACTACTCTCTGTTCCGCATACCTCCAAACAACGGCGGATCCAGGGGGGGGGTCATGGGGGTCATGACCCCCCCCTGAGCTGGTTCCAGGACTTAGGAGGAGCACTAATTGAACATAATGACATTAAAAAAACATTTCGATTTTATTTATATATTTTGTCACCATACAGATTTTATGTAATTAGTACTTACATAAAATCTGTAACTAGATACCTTCAATATTTAATTAACTTAATATAATATAATATAATAACTTTTTATGATGTTATTTAAATATATATATTTTAGTCAATAAGCACTGAAAATTATAAAAAGTGGAACGAAATAGTAGTAGAATGAAACCCATTGGAAAAGGGAGACATAACAAACATTTAAGGGAAAAAAAATTACGGTCGATCTGAGGTCGGGAAGTGGATGGGTGTGCGGTTTTACGGGTAAAAAATGGTTTATCTCGATTTCCGGCAAAACTACTGGTTCTATGGAAAAAAGTCTAATGGCAAACTTGTAAGATCTTAAAAATATCTACTTACCACTTTTGTATTTACACTTTTTCACATAACCTCAAAATCTATGTGAAAACTCCAAGAAACCGAGTTATTTAATTCAATTTTTATCTTCTTTCCAAAATTACTTTTTTTCACAAAATTTGGTGATAAGTTTCCTTTTATGTTTTTTGATTGAAAAATAGGCTGTTTTTTTGGTGTTAAGTCAAAATAAAAAGCAAATATGAATATTTTAAATAAAAAAAATTATAGTAAGTTTGGGACATAAAGAGGAAACTTTTCACCAAATTTTGTGAAAAAAAGTAGTTTTTAAAGAAGATAAAAATGAAATTTAAAAATTTCCATTTCTTGTACTTTCCACATAGATTTTGAGGTTATGTGAAAAAGTGTAAATACAAAAGTGGTAAGTAGATCTTTTTATGACCTACAAGTTTGCCATTAGACTTTTTTCCATAGAACCAGTTGTTTTGCCAGAAATTGAGATGAACCATTTTTTACCCTTAAAACCGCACACCCATCCACTTCCCGACCTCAGATCGACCGTAATTTATAATTCCTTAAATGTTTGTTATATTATCTTCTTTTCCCAATGGGTTTCATCCTTCTACTATTTTGTTCCCTTTCAAAAGCTATCTGCACTGGTCTATTTTGTTTGTTGAAAATCCTTGTCGTACCATCTCTTCACTTTTGCGGAGTTTTGCGTCATATCCCTCGATATACCAAGGCCCAATCTAGGAGTCAGGCATTTGCATTTCGTCAAGGCCAAGGATAAAAGTTCGAAGGCCCACCTCCGCCAAATCAATGCCCAGGATCTATTGATAGCTGACTGGGTGCAGGTCTTGAGCGGCTCGATGACAATATAAAAATAATTTCGTCGGCCGCCGGTACCTCGTCCTTCGAGGCCGTCACGAGGGAATGGGGTTGCATCGCAGCACGGTTCGGACACTTTGCAGTGGGAGGCGTCTACCTGTCCCCGAACATCTCGCTGATCTCCACGACTGCCTTAGGGAGCTGAATGCCTTCGTCGTGGGATTTGATTCACTCCCCGTAGTCGTTTGCGGAGAACTCAACGAGCGGGGTCGATGTTGAATTGGAGGACTGGGTTCCGAAGACAGGCCCGGTCGTCCGAAACCGGGGTTCTAACCCCACGTGTATGCTGATGCAGGGCGAGTCCGTGGTGGTATAACGTTCGCCAGCCCCACTTTGTCACCGTATTGTTGACTGACTCGTCATGGAAGGGGGGTGACATCTCGTTTGACGTCTCCACCCAGACCTCGACCGCGCCGGCCCAACAGACCCCATATGGAACAGGTGGTAAAGGGTAGCGAAAAATATCTTTGGCCGAAGCGGCGAAATAGATAGATCAGGCCCTGGACATATCTCTAGTTTATTTATTTATTAAAATTTTATGCACAAAAGACTGTACAAAGGCGGACTTAATGCCTTAGACATTTAATTTAGGCGTCTAGTTCTTATGACAAATAATTCACCACGGTTATGGATTAAATAGGCTGCCTCATCTGTACATGATAGTGCTTCTCTGGATGTCTCAAGAGAAGATGGCAATATGTAAGAGTATATGTACAAGTTATTAAGTGTCAAGTTTTTTAAAGTGTACAATAAAGAAAAAATATTTTAAAAAGTACAGTAAGTACTTTTTACGTAGGTACTACATTAAAAAATTACCTACTTTTTACTTGCATCTATTGCTATTAAAATTAAATTACAAGTCCTTGACTTGACCACGACTATGTGACCCCCTCCTGGGGCCAATGCTGGATCCGCCCTTGCCTCCAAACTGGTTAACCTCGACTAAAAACGTCGTCAGCGCAGCCTTAGTGCAAGTCATCACTTCCTCAACCTTTCGAGCAGCGAGCCATGCAGCCGGCACCCACGGGTATACAGGGTATCCTGACTACCAGCATGACATCCTAGTCTTACCTGGTCATCACCTTCAGCCTCATCAGCGACCTTGGCTAAGCACCTGCACCTTCTGCCAGTCACCAGAAGAGCCATCAAGAACCTCTCCTGGTCGACGCCAACAGTCAAACCCTACGTCGCACAGCACCGCTTTGACTCACTGGAGCCAGCAGCACTACTCCGACGCACTGGAGCCTGCAGCAATCATCCCGAGTCTATTCTATCTATGGCCAACAAACCATGTTGAACGTTTTTCAGGATTTGAAATAGATTTCATATTCGTGATTATAATAACTGGTTGGACGCAGAAAGGGCTTTTTCTTATTTAATACTTAGTTATTTTTTTACCAAAATAACAGATCCTACCGTTCTAAAATCACATTCTTACCCGGGCAATTTTTTAACACAAAAACGATGCGATTGTTAAAAAAAGAGCCTTTTGATTACTGATTTTATAAGCTTTTCTCTCTATTTCAATAGATAAACAGATAGAAATAGAGAGGTACAATAGTACCATATAGTAGGTAAATATAACACACAAAAAAAAAACCCGTTTGTTTGTTCTCCTCCATCATCTCATTTTAAAATAATATAAGACCGGTATCACACACCATCCATATCCAGCCTTATTTCTCTTTAGTTTTAATATTTTTAATCTTTAGATCTGTCAAATTACTTGCGCCAAAAAAAGAAAGGAGAACTTTTGCAGTCTATGGTCACTGAATTTTGTGATGTGTGATTTTATCTTGACCGGGCGCTGAAATTAAAACTTTTGAAAAGTGTTTCTAACTTTTATATTAATAAATTTGATATAATTATAACAAAATGGGAGACGATCTGCTTCCTGACAGTGCAAATACCCAAACGCAAACACAAAACTCCCAAATTGACTGGAGTCAGCACAACACTCCATCTTACATTCCTACGATCTGGGGAAGACTGTATTCTACTAAAGTTGCTGTAACTGGGAAACACTGCTGGAATAATGCCCAATACCCTGAATACTATGGTGAGAACGTCTTTCTACATAATTCGCTATTTATTTAAAAAATACTATCTACCTCCATGATTGTTATTCAATCACGAATTATAATGGAGGTAATATTATTTTTCTGTATGAATGCTGTCCTTTGTTTGTTTCCAATGGACGCCTGAGGTCTGATATTATATTTCTGTTAGTTTGGTTTCGACTGTTTTCTTTCCAGTTTTATTGGTGTTGAACCTAACGAAGCTTTATAGTAATATTCAGCTATAAAGCAACCTTATACTCTTTTCGTCAGAATCTTCTCGAGAAATAATGCAAAGTTAACTATTTAGTTATCTACTACGATCTAATGACCTTATAAAACTCATTAGGTTTTCCTTTATGTCAGAAATATAGACTAAGATCCAAAGAGTTTAGGTAACATGAAGCTATTTCAAAAATAACCAATAACAACAATAAATAGAACAATAAATTTACAACCCAGAGTCGTTCTTTTATGTTTCGGATTTGAATGCAGGGCTGCATTCACCCTACACTTGTATTTTTGAATGCAAATCTCAAGTTCTATTGTCACTCACTTACTCCAATCGACCCTGCTCGAAGCTTTGAGTTTACTCTAGGGTAGCTACTCAAGTTATAATAAAACAACCCTGGGTTACAACTATTCTACTCTAGACCTTTTTTAAAGCAGCCCTGCCATTTCTTAGTGAATTTATTTATAACAATTGAATTAATATAAAATTTACTTTTTGTTGATTATTATTAAGATGAATAGATGAAGATCAAAGAATTTATGTACTTATCTTATTAATTTTTCTATTGGTGTTAAGTCTGTGAGAGCAATTTATTTAAAACAATTTATTTTATTAGAACTTACATAAGCTTCTTACTGAAATTGATAGCGAAGGATTTAACCTTTCGACTCCCATCATTACAGACACAATTAATATTGAGCCCCAAGTGAACACCGGTGTTCGCTTGGGGCTTTTTAATGCTTTCTCAGCCATTATGATTTACTACAGAGCCATCAGGTTAACAATCATATACAGTAGACCCTTTTTAGCTTAAACTTCATAGGAGAGATTACAAATTTTCAGTTAATGATTTGTTGAAGACTCTTGAGCCTCCAGTAAACGCCGGTTTCCACATTCCTATTGTTTTTCTATTATGTCTCTAATTACAGTATTCAAAAGGTTAAAAGAAATTTGTATTCTTCATTTAGTTTCCTAAACAAAACATTCACATGCACTTGTTTTTTAGTTAGAGCCACTCAAATCAAGCCTTGAAGAAATTTCTTTTGTAATATGATGTTTCTTTGTTTTTATGCAGATCTCATACAGCCAGAATTTACTCTAGGAAGAGCCCTCAATTGCACCTTTGTAATGAAAAAGGATATGATCAAGGAGAATATTATAAAAAATGTCAGCAAACAACATTTCATTATTAAACGGGATCTGTCGTAAGTTTCTTTAAAATGTTTAAGTATAAGTTTTAAACTTGACCAACTGTTTCAAGATAGCACTGACTCCAGACATACATGTTAATTTTTCATTTTTCTTTTCAGGGAGACCCTCTGTCCTGCTATAATAACTGATCAATCATACAATGGGACTTTTGTCAATGGGGAAAAGATAGGCAAAGGAAACTGCCGTGTATTAGATGATAATGATGAGATATCAGTCACACATCCCATTGTTAAAAGTTAGTTACATTGACTTATTTGAAATCATTTAAATTATTTTTTTTGTCATTTTTATTTTTTATTGTAGCTTTAAAAAATAACTTTTTGTTATATTAAATAAGTTTCTAGGGGAACAACTGTATTATTTATTTTTAAATTTTTTTTTTTTCTACTTTCAGTTTTTATTTTTAAAGATTTACTGAAGAATGAGCAAGATCAGGTTCCTAAAGAAATATCTAAGAAGTACTATATTTCAAGGACATTGGGTCAGGGAGCCTGTGGCTTAGTTAAACTCATTTATGACAAAGTACTGTATTTTTTTTTATTAGACCATTCTATTGATCATTGTATTAACAGCTCTATAAACAAATGATTCTAAATATTTCAGATAAAATGTACAAAATATGCCATGAAAATTATTAAAAAGAGCAGAATGACGAATGGACAAGTTAACCATTTAAATGACCCAGAAAAGATAATGAACGAGATTACTATTATGAAATCAGTGAGGCATGTAAGTAGTATCTTGAAATCCTGAAAAAAAATATTCTTGTTCCCTAATGTTTTTTTTTTTCTCCCTAATGTTTCATATTTTTACATAGTAAACTGTGTTAAGGGCCAATACTGCGTATAACGGGAGCCTGCGCAGTAATATAGAAAAGAACTCCGTCCGTATTCGCCGCGCGGGGACCTGTCGCTGGCAACCGCGCCCGCGCCACCTTTGTACCACCTATGTAATAACACATCAAAGTTCTCCTTCGAAATGACTCCATGCACATTGTAAAAGTTGAACTAGCGACATCGCGCAGGTAGATGATCCTGTTTCCGCTACAGGAACCGCCAAAAACTACAAACGCGCGACCACACACGACGAGCGTCTGCGCGGGCTCTCGCTTTACGCAGCGTTAGCCCTAATTTTCATGTGTTGCACATTACTTTATACTAAAAGTTTCATAATTTTTAGCCTTGCATAATCTCAACAGAAGAAGTATTTGACTCTCGTGAAGCTGTCTACATTGTCCTAGAACTGATGCAAGGAGGAGAACTATTTGATAAGATCACTAAGCAGGGACACTTGTCTGAACAAATCACCAGGTTCTTATTTAGACAAATGGTGCTAGCTGTTAAGTACCTCCATTCTCAAGGCATCACCCATAGAGACCTGAAGGTATTATTTTAACTATTTCTTTTAGAGTTTTACTCATAAATTATGAATTTTATTTTTTATGTTTTAATTCCCCATTACAGCCTGAGAATGTGTTACTTGAGAGTAAAGAGGATGACACTCTAGTCAAAATAACAGATTTTGGTTTGAGTAAATTTGTTGGGGAGGACAGCTTCATGAAGACCATGTGTGGAACGCCCCTGTACTTAGCGCCCGAGGTGTTAAGAGCAAATGGACAAAGGAGCTATGGCCCTGAAGTTGATGTGTGGAGTCTGGGAGTCATTTTCTTTGTGTGGTAAGAGCAACTATAGTACATTTTTACCTTCATTATGGCTCTCTCTCGTTCCCACATCTCTTGGTTAACAATGAACAACTTTATTAACTCTTTTCAGTCTAGTTGGATACTTGCCCTTTTCGGCAGATTACAAAGATATGACTCTCAAAGATCAAATCCTGAGTGGGAGATACAGGTACTCACAGTCACACTGGAAAAATATCAGTTTGCAGGGCAAACTGCTGATGAAAAGAATGCTTACAGTACAAGTTAGCAAGAGGATCACTCTCAACCAAATCCTGAACCATAGCTGGATGCAGGTAAGTGCAACTTTTAATCTACTTTAAATGTCATCCACATCATAATTCCTATATATAAAAGCTAATGTTTGTTACAGGACAATGATGTAATCATCAGAGTAGAAAAACTATTTTCTCAAAAACAAATCATGTCAGGCATGACTCAATTGACAGTTTCATCTTCATGTGAAGATGATGAGAATGGCAATGCTGACACAGTCACTGTGATAAGGTTGGTGGCAACTGGAAAGCGAGCTCTGAGCGACAGCTACAGCTCATGCGAACCTATACCTAAGAAACTTAGAGTTGGACTGTCTGCTGAAAAGCATAATGACACTACTTCCACAAACAGCTATTGCTCTGATGACTAATTTTAAATATAATATTTGACAATTTGATATATTACTGGTTCATATAATCTATTGTCAAGTTTTACTAATTATGATACACGATTAGTGACTGTACATTCCATGAAGCGATTTAGGAAGTACAACTGATTTATGACGGGTATTTTTTGTGTTTTAAATACCATTTTATTTTCAATTGTTATTTTTAATAATTATAATCTAATTTTGTTCAATAAGGACATGTGATATTTTTTAATGTTTCTCAATTTTAATTAGTCCAATGTGACAGTTTTGTTAAGATATACTTAATTTTTCTAATTATTAAGTGAATATTGTGCAAGGGTAACAGAATCACTAGATACTAAAAACTTGTCCAGTCACCTTAGTCTATTAAATTAAATTTAAAGAAAGTTTGTTCATTTCTTTAACATTCAAAGTAGAAGTGAAGAATATTTCCATAAAATGATACAGTAAAGTCGCACTGTGCGTGCGTGTGAACTTTGTTATTGAATATTCAAAGATATGCACATGGTTTGTGCGAACATTTTAGGAGACCAACCCCTGAAATGAATAGACTTGTTATATATGTATACAATGTCAACTCATTTGTACTACTCACAAATTCGATGATTGTTTTTTAATTTTGATGCATGATTATGATTGCATATTTGTTTTAAGTGCCATATTATTATTATTATGCTTAGTGCCTTCAATTCAAATGAGAACTTATGTCGTATTAAATGATTACTTTCATTCGTATGTTCATGAAACACGTTTTTATTCAAGTGAGATAGTGGTCAAGTGCAAGCCTATCATTAATAAAAAAATGTTTATAAAGATAAACAATTGTCAGGCAAGCAATGAGTAGTGATTAAAACCCAATGATTACACCAGCTGATTCCTAATAGTCATTAGATAATGTATGTTTAATTATTTAACAACCAAAACGTTTGTAAGCTTAAGAACTCGAATCCGCCTCGGATACCACCGACTTAGTTTTACATCATGTTCATGTTGGTCTGGAATAGATATTGTTGATTTTTGTAATGGTAATTGGTTTTACTGTCAATAAAACTAATGTTATCAAAAATAAATTATATTTTTATTTCAATTGCGTGAGATGATATGTACACTTATGTACAAACACGATTAATGTAATAATTATTATATTAATTGAAAAAAATTTGGACAAAAATTAAATTTATTCAGTCTTCTATAATATTCAATACAGTTTAACTTTGTCTTTCTACAAAGAAATGCTTGGAACAATAATAAATATAATTGTCACCTTAATTACACATATAACACAAATGATTCGTTCGTTTTCTAACTCAAATAAATAGCATACATCTTAATCAAAAACAGTTTGGTGCCTTTATAAAACACTGATCACATTATAGACATATCATATTAGAGCTCTTTAACATTCAAAACTTCACACCAGAAAAGATACCAAACACAAAACAGAGACGTTAATGAAGAATTGTACAGGTGTAATTATTTATTTGTTAAAACATTATGCACATAACACTGTATTATGCGTTCCAAATAAGAACAGGAAAGTCAATAAACTCGATCTGTCAAATTTTGAGTGAAAAGTACGGTTTGCAAAAAAATCTTATTTGCGTATCAATAAAAAGTTTTTTTTTGCTTTTTATTACTAAATTTTAGTTAATTCTAGTTGAAGTAAAAACGTTAGGGTTTAATATTTTGCCAAATATATTGTTTTAACACATAAATAGTTTACAAAAAAAAAAAACTATTTTCTTTCTTATTTTCATTGTTAGAAACAATTCGCCTTTTTCTTCTATTCACCACTACTCAGACACATTACACAGTGAAACAGAGATAAACAAAATTGAAAAACTGTGTTCTGATTAAACTTTTTTCATTCACGATTCGTACGTAAATTATTTTTTTTATACATCTTTTTTTGTTCACTCTACCTAATTTCTTCGATTTGACAGTTCGACGTGACGTCACAACATTGCCATCGATCCTATTCTCATTTGGAACGGATTGTACAACGGCAGACTTAATGCCTTGTGCATTTTCTACCAGTCGACCTTAGGGTGGTGCAGTAGCATTAACACATTGTTACACCTTAACCTAAAGTACTACTTCCATTAGGAACTTGAAACGACAAAGATTGTTAAACTGCATGAATACTTCCATACTAGAACACTGTAAACTAACTACAGAATTTTATTTCGCTTCAATGAATCGCAAATAAATGAGCTTTAAATTAACAATTAAATAAATTATTTGTGTTGAATTGTATAACAACGTATTTGAGGTAATTCATAACCAACTCGCAAGATAACAGGCATTATGGATATAAGTGTCTTTACATTGATCAATATTGTGTTACTCAAATTACAAAATCAATAAACAGAAAAAGCGTGCAATATTATTTTATTTATTTTAGTAGGCACATGGCGTCTTAATCAAATAGGTAACAGTAGCTACTGTGATGCCTAGTTTCTAACTACTCACAATCTCACACAGTCGTTTCCCCCATTATAACATAACCAACCCACATTTTAGCAATATGCCTTACGACTCAGTCTTATAAAATAATTGTGTTGCAATAAAATCACTATAATTATTTAACTCCTCGTTAAGTATCTCGTCCGGAAGTGACTGGCGAACTATTGTATATTCATTGATCTGATTTTCTTTTAATAGATTGCTTAAATCAAGCATACGCGATAGCAGAATAACGAAAAGTGATACTAATTATAGTCATTTAACTGGAACATCCTATTTTGTTCCAAGTGTTCATTCACTGAGCTCTCACTGTCTTATCACGGAGGTAATAATTGATCCAACATATACGTCATCACATGTTTATTCTCCCTCACCGGCACCCACACTCTCCACAGCTGCACTGTGCGAAGGCTCCCTGTATTGTGCTTCCGCTTCTGCAAATATAACCAACAATTATCACCTTATCAACCAAATATTAAATGTTGGTAGTGCGCCCCGCCATTGTATCCAAAGCCACAGTAATGCAGATGCAGTGCACAGCAAGCAAGCCTTTGAATTGCGCTGGGGGACTCACCTACCACGCTACTACATTACTTTCCAAGTAACTGAAACAATGTGAACAGTTTTGGTGATAGATGATACCAAGCAACTAACTAATAATAATAATTTACAACACCTAAAAATATAGGTAGGTATTTTACACAATTGGTACTAGGTATAAGGTAATTAATTCTTAGTAATGAAATTGTGTCTAATTTAATATTTGCTGCCGAACTAAGCTCAGTACATATATTGCGGCAGGCAGCCTGCTATAGTACAAGCTCATGAATAAATGGTATCAATGTTTGGTGAATGAATTATGCTCAATTTTTAAAATAAATTGGAAGAAAAAAAGACGTCACGATAAAGTTAAAGTTTAACCATCATGTGTGTGTGTAAAATGTGAAATGGCGAGTGAGATTATTCTTTATTGTACACCTCATAAAAAATACATTATTTTCTAACATTCTACACAACTAAACAGAAGAGTTTCGAAGACAAAAAAATAATTCTTGCTGTCTTCTCATGAGGTCAGCAATAATGAAGCAAAAGCTAGATTGTAAACTTAAAGAATAACTAATGTAGATGTTTATTTACTCACCAGCAATAGCTCGCTCGACTTTTAATTTATCTCTGACAATGTATATTGCTGTTAACAAGAAGAATATGCCACCAAGGACTTCAACGAAACAGGTCAGGAACAGGGCATATTGTAACGATTTGAACTTTATCAGCGGGGTAGGGTCACCTGCAGGCGACAAAGTTAATTTCAAAGCTTCCGATATCTGAAACAATAAAAAAAGAAGTAGTAGGATGTCATCCAGCCAACCAATTCTTTGTGATGGGAAATTTACCAGCTGGTGCGAAAGGGCGTATCAGACTTTTATTGACGCAAACCTTCCTTTTTCCTTCAGCAGCATCTTTTGTTCTAGGGTAACGGAAGGCCAAGGTCTTTTAACGACTACTCTTTTAGTGATGGCATTGTATTGATATTACTAGTACGACCGTCGGATCTTGGCGAGTCAGAAGTTAGACTTTAAGAATTTTAACGCTTGAAAACTCGTACAAAAATAAAGATTAAAAAAAAAAATACCAATAACAGTTTTTTACACCAATAACAACTCCAAATTGC
Organism: Mythimna loreyi; assembly: GCA_029852875.1. Taxonomy (NCBI): domain Eukaryota; kingdom Metazoa; phylum Arthropoda; class Insecta; order Lepidoptera; family Noctuidae; genus Mythimna; species Mythimna loreyi. Next base: position 12,087,252 of record CM056792.1, read on the forward strand.
ATTTATTTATTTAAACCATTTATTATTTTACGAGTTAACAAACGCTACAATTTGCAGAGCCTAGCTGCAGACTCGCTAAGATCCGAAGGCCTTACTGTAGTGACTAAAACTGGCAATACCCTGCTGCCTGCTCGTATATTTGAACATATAACCCTTTTGTTGCTAAGTCTACGTTTATTGATACGAGCAATGACTATTATATACGTAACTGGATATGAGTGAAAAATTACTTACAACTCCGATCAAGTAAGGACTACCAGCATCGCCAAACATGTGTGATATCAAAATCTGGAAAGCTTCTGCTGTAGACCGCCTTGGTGGAATAACTACATACTGAAATATAATAAATTTTATTAGCATCATATCAAATTATACATTATATACCACAACACAACACTACAAACTTTTTTTTTACAAACTACTTAGTATCGAATCAAAATAACATGCAGGCAACTATTCACACAAAATAATGCTACTATAACGGCACAAATGTAAATTTATATCCCTTATCATTGCAAACTATATACTTTAAATAGTCAGCCCCGGATCTAGGGGGGGGCAAGCCGGGGCCCATGCCCCGGGCGGCAAAATCAGGGGGCGGCCAAATTCACACTTCACAGACCAATGGACAACTCATCATTTATTTGACTTTGACCACGGAATAAATAATAGCACAAGTACGGCAATTTTATGGCCATATCAACTTAACCGATACCCTGAGTGCGGAGTGAGATATGCTGCACGACTGCACGAACATTTATTATTCGCGAGGCGCGTAGGCATAGTTCAAAATACGCGCCCGGCTCCCGCTCTCCTGTAGAAATCGCAGATCGCTGCAGGCGTCTGGTTACCGTGAGTGTGAAAGAGATAAAGCTATATTCGAAAACTTCCTCGTCGATTTCTCTCCACGACAGTGTTTTGTTTCAAGGCCTGACTCCGTCGGCCCGCCACCACCACCGCCACCGCCGCAGCCGTTACCACTGCGGCAGTGCCCTCATAGAGGGCTCGCGAGGAGACAATGGACTGCCAATTACGGCGCCATTTCGTCTCCTCCAGGCGAATGTCAACCACTGCGCCCCCGCTCAGGATCTGTTACTCCAGAGCATGGCGCTGTGGTCGATAAACGTCACCGTGGTCTCCAAGCCATACTTTGTCCTGCCCAGAGCTGACTGGGTTCAGGACCCGAGCGGCTCGGTGATCCTTATCTCGTCGGCCGCCGCCGGTACCCCAACCCTTGATGGTCATGGCCGTCCGGACGGTGCGGGGATACCGCACGGTGTCCCGCGAGGCGGCGAGCCTCCATGCTGGCCTACCACCATAGGATTTGGAGGCAACAGTCCTTGCACGCATGCACGATCTGCGCGTGGAGATGCAACGCCAGGGCGAAACACCGCTGCCTGAACATGTCGAGGTGTGGCGGAAAGAGCTCCGGTGGGATCACATGGTGAAGTGGAAACAGCTACTGTCGCAACCCAGGCCTTAAACTCGGCGGTAAGTCCCCTCTTTGAGGCGTGGCTGGGTAGACTTCACGGCGTCCTCACCTTCCGCATGACGCAGGTTCTCACCGGACATGGGAAGTTCGGGAGATTCCTGCACCGGATTCGGAAGAGACGCCCGGGTGTCGCCACTGTATGGCAAGCCCGGAGGACACGGTGGAGCACACGGTGGAGGTGTGCCCTGCTTGGGAAGAGCATCGTCGTGTCCTCGTGAGGGTGATCGGCGGCGGCGACCTCTCGCGCCGAGCCTTGGTTCAGTCCATGGTCTGCAGCGAAGAGGAATGGCAGGCGGTCGCCTCCTTCTGCGAAGCAGTAATGCTTGTAAAGCAGGAGGCCGACCGCATAAGGCAAAGGCTACAGCGCCCTCGCCGTAGCCGTCGCCGCCGTGATCCCGCCGATATCCGGCCACCGTAGACACTGGCTCGCGGACAGTGAGCAATGGGTAGCCCGCCGTCCGGTCGTCTGGTAACTGTCCAGACCGAGTCCAAGTCGTCAACGGCGCGCATTGTTCCCGCGCGCCTCAAGGAGCTGTTAGCAAACTGTAGGGGCCCTTCATGGTCGAAGCCTTCTGGAGCCGAGGGTTGGTGCGAAAGTGTTACCGCGGATCTGGGGATAAGGCAAGGAAGGAATGGGGTAGGTTTTTTAGTCAGTAAGAGTCTGACACTGTCTTCCGCTCCGCCCAAGAGCGGGATTCGTCATTGGGTGATTTTCACCTACCATAAAAAAAAAAAAAATTGATAGCTGAAATTATATGGATGATCAAGGTGAAAATAAACATTAGTAGGTAGGTGGGGCGGCATTATTCAGTTTTTGCCCCGCCTAAAAAAAATTGAAGATCCGGGGCTGTAAATAGTACTTTTTTAGGTATTAGTTTTAGAATGAAAACATTTCCATCGACAAAAATCTTACAATTAGCAAATTTATTGAGATAAGCGCCATCTGTACTAAGTTTCAGTTATTACTTGTACGACCTTGTTGTGTTGCAATGCATACAAACGGAGCAATTACCTCAAGCTAAAACCAACAGATGGCGCTGTTACACACATTGAAATCGGTCCACCGGCTTGAATGTTCTAAAAATATTCCAATGAGATCACAGGTTTCAAAAATAGTTGATCACAACTTGGCAATGGTGAGCCGTCAATATGTGCTAATGAGTGACTGATTCTAAAGGATATAAGCATGCATATACAAAGCAATAAATAAATAATAATTTAGGATGATGCCTACACAAACCATGCTAAATTTTGCATGCACTGATTTACTTTAACCAAAAACTAACCAACATAACCAATCAGGCAATAAGAAAATTTGCTAGCAACACAACACAAATAAAATAAAACCACCTCAAAAGGCTGCCCTCGAACGCGATCGGTTTTGCGTGCAATACGCAAAACCGATAGCAAACCAGAGGCGTCCCTGCGGTCGGCGTCTCTTACCAGCAACATATCGGCTATTATTGCCCAGTTGAGATTCAAAGCGACTTGGCTTATAAAGATGAAGAAGAAGGGCGCGTAGCGGTAGCCCTGCACGAGCACGATGGTGAGCGTCATGGCGGGCGCCGACACGAGCAGCCCCGCGCCGCAGATGACGGGGTGCGCGCGCGGCCAGCGCTTGCGCAGCGCCGCGCCCAGCCACGCGCCCAGCGGCACGCCCAGCAGCCCCGACACCATCGTCAGCGCGCCGAACGCAAACGACACCCTTCGTGCAAACGGACCGGTCAGCACATGCACATCTCTCTCATCCTCTCTTGTAGCAAACCATGACGATCGACTATCGAGCATATTTTAGAAATGTTCCACTAGTTTTAGTTCGACACGAAGGACTCTTATTGCGAACTTGTCCACGTCAAAATTAAATTATATCGAACTTAAATTAGCCTGCATTCCACAAATATGCATGCGAACAAAATCGATAAAACCCCATATATAATTTTATAGCATCTTTATAATTTTCTATAGTATGAAACTTGTAGAACATTCAAATCATGCTAAATGTATTGATTAGATACATATAAATAACTTTAAATATCTTAAACTCAATAAAATATATTAAGGTGTTCGATTGAGTTTTCATGCAGATCGCCTAGTAAATATTTCGAAAAATAGGTGGAACTGACATGACTGAAGCGTCTGTGCAATAATTATGTATTATCAAAGCGGCATTCTCTACAATTAGCATTATGATGATGATTTCATCGCATCATGAATTTCCCACACAACATGATTACGTTACGAGCACAATGAAGTGTTACGAAACCGCGTCATCTCATTGGAATATTTTCTCCAGAATCATTTCGAGCCGGTGATCGATTTCTGCTTTAAATAGCTTGCTTGCGCTGTCGAGCATGCAAGCCGCGTCCCGGCAACGTGTCTAGCTCTGCGTCATCTTTATAATTCTCATCTCCAACAAACCATCAGTGAGTTGGTTTAAGGTGACACGTTCCCGGGACCAAAAAAGGCAGAAAGCGCTCACCAGTATGATATCGGCGACGATCGACCAGGTCAGATTGAGAGTGGTCATGCCGACGAATATGAGGAAATAGGCGAGGCCGGCGTTGAAGTCCACAGTGATGAGTGCGAAGTAGATGAGCGGCGCCGAGGCGAGCAGCGCGAACCCGCAGATGAGCGGGTCCGCGTTGGGCGCGCGCGCGCGCAGGCGCTGCGCCAGCCACGCGCCCAGCGGCACGCCCAGCGCGCCCGCCGCCATGCCCACCAGCCCGAACTTGTACGACACGCTGCGCACCTCAACCGGTTACATCATGTCCTAACTCACTCCCTATTGCTGTCCGACCACCCACTCGCCTTCTTCCATAAATCTCACATATAAAAGTCTTCTACATCTTCTTAGTTAGTATTTATATAAAAGGAGAAACTGACTAGCTGACATATCAACGTACAGCGGAAACTGCTAGCACTAGAAAACTGTTTAGCACACAAGTTTCCTTGTATGACATAGGCGAGCACTAATAAGGAATTTCCCAAAATTTCCTAAGGGTATGAAACAGGGGTCCAAAGTTAGTATGGAGAAACCTACTTTTACTGTCATATCACTGTGTACCTAACAGACTGCAATATGCTTTTAGACCCTGGTACGACCACTGCCATCGATCGACCAGGCCATTTTTGTAAGAAAATCCTCAACTATTAACCTGTCTAGATTCTGAATTTCCCTCAGGAAGCATTAGTTAGTTAGAGACTCACCTGCCAATAGTAACATCCACGTTAGGTTGCATCTTGAGGCCCATGAAGATGAACTGCGGGCCCCACCACGCGAGGGAGCCTGTCACGAACGCTACGCATGTGAACGCGAGCGTCGACAGCATGAACGATGGACTGAAACACACCATGTCCTTGATCATCTTTTTTTTAATAATATAATATTCGACAACTGTCACACAATGCCGTCTAGTCTCAAGCTAAGCAGAGCTTGTCTTATGAGTACTAGACAACTGATAAAAATACTTATATATTTCTAAATCCATACATATTATAGATAAATTACACCCAGACACAGAACAAATTATTGAGCTCATCACACAAACATTTGTCCTGGATGGGAATCGAACCCATGACCTCCGGCATAGCAGTCAGGGCCACTAACCACTATTCCAACAGGTCAGTTAATTATGCACCTGTCATGTTTTCTCTTCACCACTCTTGGTTGACTGGTAGTGAATGCTTAAGTCATTAAATCCGCCTTGTGTTGCATGAAGTTCTTATAAATAAATAAATGTTATTATGAACGTCTTGTTGATATTCTTCTCTGTCATTTTGGATTATGTTTGCTAAAAGTTCTCTCCTTCTATGTTAGACCATCAAATTGATGGCAGGTGGCATTTATGCTCCAGTAAAGGTATCATCATCATCATCATCATCATCAGCCTTTTTAATGTTCCCACTGCAGGGACACAGGCCTCCTCTCTAAGAGAGGGAATGGGCCGTAATCCACCACGCGGGCCCAGTGCGGGTTGGTGTAGATATTTTTATATGTATATAGTATACTTATAAAAATATCTATTCCAAGCATCTATCATAAACGTGAGAGAAACGTGTTTAGAAATAGATGGATTTAGATATCATGATTTGGTATCATATCTTGGATTAGCGCACAGTATATTTTTTATCACATTTGTTTTATCGATACCTCCTATGCGTAAGATGGTAAGGCGAAAATACATTTTTTCCAGGAGGATTTTTTTGGGCGGATTTTTTTTTGTTGTAGTCTTTAATGATGTAAGGAATTCGCTATAACGAAAGTTTTTGCATTATGTAATCAATAATCAGTTTAAAATCACTAAAATACGCTGGATGACATGTACTAAATGTTAATTGTAATTATTTTTTATTAGACACTCTCAAAAATACGTATATTATATGTATGTATATAAAAAAAATATATTAAAATATGTTACGACATTATGCTTTGGAAATATCGATAATTGTATAAACCTTTTACTATTTATCTCCCCCCAAAAACGCAATTAAAAAAAAATCTAGTTGCAAGTCAATCAATAAATAAATAAATTAGACTCCCTAACTGAAATACTTACTTCTTAATAAGAGCGTAGATGTCCTGTTTGTAAGTAGTAGGCTTCATATGGCTGTCCTCGGCGTGGCCCCGGGGGGGGTCGTCCATGACCCAGTAGATGAGGACCACGGCCGCGGTGCCGAGCACCGGCGTGATGCGCAGGCCCCAGCGCCAGTCGCCCGCCGCCGTGGCGGCTGTTGACCCCACTATGTAGCCCAGGCCACTGGAATTACGGAAAAATCCTATTAATATATTGAACGAGGTCATCGTAGGTTGTAGTTCATGGTATTTTATTTTATTTATTTTAATTGATTATAGGTTTGCGCTTGACCGCTATCTCACCTGATGGAAAGCGACGATGCGGTCGACGATGGAGCGCGCTTACCTAGAAGTAACCTATTCACTCTTGACTTAAAGATTCCCGGGTTGTAGCTATCAGGAAACACTGACTCCGGCAAGGATCATCATGGTAGGTCATCATGGTCATGGTGGATCATGGTAGGTTAAATAGCCTCTATCATCATCAGCCTCTTTTCAAAGTTCAAAAATTCTAAAGATCCCAATTGAGAGGGAATGGGCCATCATCCACCACACGAGCCCAGTGCGGATTGGTGGATGACACATGTCTTAGAATTTTTGGTTTTAGGACATACCAGATTCTACACGATGTTTTCCTTCACCGTTTTGAGAGTAGTGGCGATGAAATAAATTACACAAAGTAATGCGCCTGACTGGGTTTGCACCCGCGACCTACAACTCGTAAGTCGGAGCCTTTGCCACTCGGCCACCACTGTTCTCCTCTATCAAACATTATATTAATTACATATTTGAATTATTATAGTACGCGGCAAATAACCCGCACACCCCCACCTCGATTGAGACTAGACTTGATCTGTTACAGGTTACTGCGCATTCAAGGTCGATCGCCATTTTGGTTCAACTTATATTTCACCTATTATACTCTGACGATTTGTAGGTAATAGTCAGAAATTCGATCCAATTGTTAGATTTAAAATATAACAGCGGGTGTTTCATGTTACATTGCACATGTTCAGTATACAAACCATATTTTAACATTTATTAGCAATTTTATATTTATGAGGAATGTGCTGAGTTATAGAAAGAAAGGAATTCGATTACTTCGAAGAAAACTGACTTTGCTGATTACATTATTAAGTATTGCATAAAAAAATATGTAAACATTTTATTGTTATGTGGTCATAAAAGCAAAATAGTGTTATTGTCGGAGTTTTTTTGAAGGTGAACTTTTTTTATTGTGGGAAAATAAAAAGGAATTTCTGTTGTGATGAACTTATTGTGTAATTAAGTTGAATTATCATATACCCACCCCAGCTTCGCACGGGTATAATACTCATATTAAATACATATATGTATTACACTTATAAACCTTCCTCTTGAATCGCTCTATCTATTAAACCAAAACCGCATTAAAATCCGTTGCATAAGTAATTTTATAGATCCTAAGCATACATAGGGACAGACAGCGGGAAGCGAAGTTGTTTTATACTATGTAATGATTATGTGTATTCTAATGTTGGTGAAGCAAATATTTTTAGGATTCCGCACCTAAAGGACACGGTAGGTATAGGACCTTGCTGTCAGTCTGTCTGTCACCCGGCTGTATCTCATGAATCATGATGGTTAGATTTAGAGTTAATTTTGGGCGGTAGAGCTAACTCTGCCGCCCAAAATTAACTCTAAAAAAATTTCTAATAGCTGTATTTAGATTCAGCTCGCAAAGTCAATGCCAGGTTAAACAGCGAGAAATTAAAAATAACATCATCAATTCATCGCGTAACTGTATTGAATAACTATCGAATAAGTCTAATTGGATCACTCAGGCTCGTAGGTAATCTAATTTAGAACACGTAAGTGACGTCCGTACGTGTCATTCAAATTAAATTCAATGGTCAGTCATTCATACTTTAGACATTGGAACTAGAAGAATGAATAACATTACATAATATAATACTGCAATTTGTATAATAAAAACGTGAGAACTTAATAATTATATGTATAATAACATAACTACACATATAACCATTTTTCTTTTTATGAGGAATTTGTAAGTAATGTTTGCAATTCATATACACTAGGCAATTAGTTGAAGGCCCATAAAACACAGCATTGGTGGCCTGACACAGTGCCACGGTATTCGAAGGAGATGGGACCACCCAGGAGTGTTCCTTAAAAGTTGTAAAAGGGAAAATAGTGATCCCGTTTCATTTACGTCGTTGGCAATACGGGCTAGTAATAATCATTACATAGTATAAAACAAAGTTGCTTCGTCTCTATGTATGCTTATATCTTTAAAAGTACGCAACGGATATTGATGCGGCTTTTTTAATAGATAGAGTGATTCAAGAGGAAGGTTTATGTGTATAATACATACATAATAAATTCAATATCAGTACCCTGGATATATAAATTCAATATCAGTAGACTGGCCTGTCAGCATGGTAGTTAGTGACCCTGACTGCTAAGCTGGAGGTCGTGGGTTCGATTCCCACCCAGGACAAATGTTTGTGTGATGAGCACGATCATTTGTTCTGTGTCTGGGTGTAATTTATCTATAATATGTATGTATTTAGAAATATATAAGTATGTTTATCAGTTGTCTAGTACTCATAACACAAGCTCTGCTTAGCTTGAGACTAGACGGCGCTGTGTGATGATGGTCGTCGAATATATTATTATAATATCAGTAACCGTGCGAAGCTGGGGCGGGTCGCTAGTTATATAATAAATTATTTATTGGTAATACTATAGTATTAGTATAGTGTCGTACTACATAATATATGTACACACTTTTGGCGCAGTATTTGAGCTATTGGCTGCATGCCGCGAATTCAACTACCGCGCGAATCAAATATTTGTAAGGCCAACATTTTTCAGCTCTGGGTGCCTTATGTATCTGAGAGTACATATTTGTATGTGTACGAAGTACGAACCAATAATACAGATGGGCAGCCTAGGATAGCGAAACCAATTAACTCAACAACGCGTAGGTCAATTGCGAATATATAAATAAGTGAACACATTACAAACAAGTGTTTTCCCATGGCCCATAAATGTTAACTTTGCTTGCACGCCGAAGTGTAATTATTTGCCGACTAGAGATGAAAAGCTAAAACGATTGACTCAAATTCTTATAACTATTAAAAATGCTTAAATAAACTATGCCATTATATTATTATTATTATGGCTGAAGCTCATATTCATCTGCGTCTACTAGGTAATAGCAATCATCGACTGGAAACGTAACTGATCTCCCTTTTCAGCATAAATATTTATATATGTTACTGTAAAAGCCCGAATTACGGTAAATGTTAAGATTTACTAGTAAATCCTAAGATTTACCAATATGAGTTGGTAAATGTAAGAATTTTTTTTTTATACTAGGTAAAAATCATCCAATGACGAGTCCCGCTCTTGGGCGGAGCGGAAAACAAGTGTCAGACTCTTACTGACTAAACAACCTACCCCGTTCTTACATCGCCATACATACCAGGGCCAGAGCCTTCATTTTCTAACGCAAACCCGTGGCCCTAATTGGCTTCGACCCTTCTGCAGAGTCCCTACGAGCCTGCTCCACGTTAGGAAAATATAATTGCAAAACGGCGATTTGAATTAGCGTTTTAATAAAAAGAAATTACTTCCCTAATTGATGACACCTCACAAACAAAATTTATGACAGCGATTAAAGCCTCACTCACCCTAGTCATCCATCCACCCTTTAATCCAAAAACTAACATTTACCAGTCCACATTGGTAAAACCTAGCATTTACTGAATTGGAATGGTAAAAGTCCGAAAAAGTCATTCTTTTATAATAAATTCTTACATTTACCAACTCATGTTGATAAATCTTAGGATTTACTAGTAAATCTTAACATTTACCGTAGTTCGGGCTTTTACAGTAACATATACATATTTATATTTGACTTGTATTTCAATTCTTCCTTTGTCAATTAACATAGGACCCATAATAGACCCTTGGTCAATAACTTCATATTACCTGCCAACTGGTATAGCGAAGTAGAAGATAGCCAACATTTTTGATCTTATATTGCCCACGAAGAGGTCACTGATGATTGTGGGCGCGATCGTCGAGTACGAGGCCTCGCCGATACCGACCATTCCGCGGAATATGGCGAACAGGGCAAAGTCCTAGAAAGAATAAGACGACGATAGTTACAATTGTTTTCTTATAAAAAATGAAAAAAAAAGAAAATTAAGATTATAATAGAAAATCTAATGACCAGTCATCGCTTCTGATCTGATGCAATCGGGAAATAACAGGCAGATGATGAAATTTGATAACCGTTTAGTCATTACTTTAGTCATACGACGAAAACACGTCGGCATGATTTATGAAATACAGAAATCGCTCTAAGATACAAACAACAACTTACGCGTGCGTATGAGCCCATTAATGTGGTCATGCTCCAAAGCCCTACTCCAAATGCCATGATGACTCGCCTCGAGTACCTGTCGCCCAAGTACCCGAATATCGGTGCGAAGACCATGTAGGAAACCACGAACACCGTTTGAAGGAACCCTGCTTTATCATCGTGTATGTTGAACTCATCTATGACATCGCCCAGAACACCTGAAAATAGATAAAAACATCATTAGTCACGTTTAGGTTGTTATTGTTTATCTATGTTTTAATTTTAGCCTAAGGGGCGTTTATTTTACGCACAACCAGATCGGAAATGTGCGTATTGATTATCATTGTTTAGACTACAGTCCGAGATGTTGCTTACGCAGAGTCTACGCTCTGGCATATAATTTGTTGTTGCGACTTGTCGTCTAAACAAAAAATATTTTTTATACATTGACGGAGTGTTGTTGTTGAAAATACAATTATAAAGTTAACGATCACACAGATATATACTCATAATTACGCAGGTCATAGTTCAACAATAAAACCGCGTAGTTTTTTGTAAAATTTAAAGAACTATAAAAAATATGTAAAAAAGATAAACGAACTATAGTAAATAGAGCTATTTAACCTTTGAGCGCTCAAGTCTAAAACCTAGTAAAGGATGTAGGTGTGACAATGTGTGGTTAAGTCAAACAAACAGTTTCCTAGGTACATTTTTTGTTAAATACATATATTAAAGAAGAAATGAGTAATATGGTAATTACTGCGGAAATCTGCATTGCGGATTTTATAATAGAATCTGTAGTTGCCAGATTCTCTGTAAATCTAAAGTTAATCGTCTGCTAAGAAATGGTCCTCGCATATATGGATAACGTAAAAGCCAAAATGTACTAAGCGGCCTTGAAAAGGTGAGTGGCCTTACATTTGCCAAGAGACGATGCAAGAACATAATTTGTGGTGAAGCGATGCTCGACCAAAGATAACTGACGCAAGTGTGTACGTGACAAATGCAAAAGATAAATATATTTCTAGCCCAGGGAAATATTGATAAAGAACTCGAAGGGAAGGTGTGGTTTGCAAGCAATGAAGGATCTGCAAAAAAAAAACCTGGTTGGTACTGTCCGATAAACTGAATAAACAGGCAAACTCGAGCATCTCTAATTCAGGCGATACGATAAATAACATTGAAGAACTACCTATCTGATCCAGTACAAGTCTACGGGTACACAAGACACGTTTGGGTAATCGATTAAATTAACATGAAGCACCCAAGTTGATTCAATTACCATAAAATACCACGAGTCACGAAGTCTGACGTGGACGAAACATGTAGAATGTTTTTGTACATTACAAAATTGACTCTAAATTGTTTTAGATTATGCATTTGAATGCCCATTGTAATATTATCATGCTATTCTAGTATTTTCTCTATTAAATTGTTTATGATACTTCTGACAAGACAATAAGGAATCCTGTAATGATAAACTGCGCTCATAAAGCTGTAGTTATCCTTTGTAAAACTTTTACAGTTGATAACTTGTTAATACAGGTTTTCGATCATTAATTAGTTAATATTAATACATTTGATTGATAAATAAAAGACACAATATTTTCATTATTGGATTAAAAAGAAGAACGGTACAGTAATGAACCGATGAAAAGTATTTGCGAGTTAATTATGATCTTATGAGCGGAAATGATGAGCAGGTTGAGGTACTATCAATCCTGGAAGACTGGGCAAATACACTGAATGAATTTTTGCTTTAGTTATGCTCTTCTTTAGTACTTCTCTGACAATACAGTTACATAGCATACCTATAAAAAATTTTGTCACCTTATAAAGTGCATCTTTAACGTCAGTTGCAATATTTATCTTTTTAGAATTAAAAATAATAAAAGTACAACCTAAAAAAATATCGTAGGTCGTGTCGTGTATATAATTTATTACGTTCTTTTTCAATAACTCGAAAATAAATAGAACTCCAATCTCCAGACTGTCCTGTTATAAAACCCGTATCATTTTGACACCTCTATAAATCATTTCTTTTATTACAGCGTCCCTATTATTTGCCCCGTCGTTGTTTGTCGAAGGCCCCAGCTTTTAGTTGGCCCACGTTCGAGTGCTTTTATTTTCTATACGTTTATGATTTTTTACAGTGCGGAGTGAATGTAACACACTATAACTGTTTACGTAGCTAGAGGTGGAACGATATCAAGGTGAACAAAACTTACATACGTCAGAGAACACGTAACTTAGAGAATCTGAATCTCCATTGTGAACGTTTTTGCAATTTTATCATTTTAAATTACAATTTATTCGATATCTTTCAATCTGTACTTAAATATTTAAAACTACTATCTAATTAATATAATCTAATTATTAACCATTTGTTTTATATATATTTTAATTACGGAAAATGCTTTTTATTTTTATCTAAAACCAAAACTTATCCTACTAATATCATACAAATGAAACCTACAAAAGCCGGAGTTAACGAGTTGTTTTTTCCCTTTAGTTCCATAAAGAGTGTAAAAACAACATAATTGGATGGTGGTTCTATGGTGGGCTGATGTGACACGTCAGCATGGGCTGGAGTGGCGTGATATAAGGCAGCCGGGTGACGCAAGTCCACGGTCAGTTCACGGTCGTACAAATTACATGAGCAAAGGCTAATTAATCAGATCCAAACTCCACACAGGTAAACATTTTATGCATACGGAAATTGTATATTTACCACAAGTGGCGCAACTAGTGCAAAAGCTGCGTCAAACATTTTTGAAGGTTTGTTACGAGACAGGATCGCGATAAGCCACGAAGGAGACAGACTAACTGGATTTGGACTTGTTTATTATAGTACCTATTAATAATTATTCATTCACCGTGGGCCTCTTAAAAATAAGAGAATTTAAAGTTGTAGATAACATGTTACGAATTTTTGTATCATTAACACGGCTGTTTTTTTTTATGGTAGGTAAAAATCATCCAATGACGAGTTCCGCTCTTGGGCGGAGCGGAAAACAAGTGTCAGACTCTTACTGACTAAACAACCTACCCCGTTCCTACATCGCCATACATACCAGGGTCAGAGCCTTCCTTTCAGACGCAAACCTTTGGCACCAATTGGCTTCGACCCTTCTGCAGGGTCCCTACGACGATTGAATTACAGTGAGTCTGGAAAATTGTTTAAGTTTAACGGAATTTACTAGCACAATATTTTGTTAACTAAGTAAAGGATAAGTTAAACAATTTGTTGCATTAAGCCGTTGCGTTGTGGAATTTGTTTTATGTAGGTATACCTAAGTTACTAAGTTACTCATGGAATATGATCCACACTAGAGGGTTAATGTTGTGTACTTGTGCCAGGTCTACTGTGACCAAAGCGGAGAAAGTATGACTAGACTCTTTGATTATATAATGTCGACTAGACTATTGTTTGATTCTCATTCAATTTGTCATTCGTTCTCTCTGACTAGTCCTGGTTGTTTGTTGGCACTAGCCTTGCATTAGGAAAAAAGACAATATAAAATCTTTGTTACGAGGTAGTCAATCATACTATAAAGACGAAAATCTGTGTGCTCAAATGACGGTGTTAGATAAAATTTGGCGCACAGGCAGGGCAGACCATATCGTGCAATAGAACATAGGATATTTTTTTTTATCCCAGGCGTACCTATGTTCCCACAAAATAATTTTCTAGGCCCCACGGACAATTCACACACAAAAAAGCCCGTATTTCAATAAAATTCTCAGCTCCATTTTACTGACATCGCGCCTATGATTCTACATAATATTTTTCAGTTGTAATACAAACCTATACCAATTTTAAATCACAATATCCAATAGGAATTAATTTTCAAATAATTAAAACAACCACTGGATCATCACTTGAAAAAATTCTGTTAAAAAATATTCGGGATATTTTTCAATTTAAACAGGGTGGATTTTTGAGACAGGGCACAAAGGGCTGACACCTTAACAGTTGTAGCTGTTGGAAAAATCTAGGTAGGAGGCTATAATACTTTTAGAATTATAGGTAAGTACTAATAATTGCATTCGCCGACTAAAATTTTACACAAAAACTATTTTCGATTACACTTGATCCTGATTTTAATAAAGATTTAAAAAACCTTTCGGACAAACTGAGGTTTGAGTAGGTACTACAAAGCCACAATTTTTTTAGACATTCGCAGAACGTACCTACCTATTATTTTTGTAAAAATCAATACCTATGTGATGTGGTGTGATATTATGTTGTTGAACATTACAAGCCATTGCCCTCTTTTATTAGGTACAAACTCTGCTCATCCTCCGATAGTGTCATGAATAAATGCATATGCACACGTACGGCTCGCTGCGCCGGGAATTGATTTTGATTAATTTATTGTCCATACCAATGAATATCACCGGACAAATAATTATTCTTCGTTGAAAAGCTTACGTTGTAGAGAGATCATGTTAAAGAGGGATAGACGGCAAGACAGCAAAATAAGACTTACTAGTACGCTTCTTTGACTTTGAAATTTAAGAAGATCTAATTTTAACTACACTCGTCCCTCTGGCTTGACCTAGTTTTATTTTACAATTGAACTAAATAAAATGACGAACTTTTCTAGCAGTTTTACAAAGCTTATTAACTCTCCTAAACAAGAAGCTCCACAATTTTTACCTGCATTAGCTTTAAAGGAAATACGTAACAATAGTTTGTCGGCTTGGAAAAACCTTATTTCCTCTAAGTAGGTACCTACAGGATGTTTTATAAATATAATAATGACTCAAATGATTGAGAGGTTATACACCGTTAAATTTTGATCGTTTTAATCCCTTGGACCGGTGGTTTAACTAACAAAATACTACTCATTACAAGCTTGTACTGCGACGTAACATAAAAAATAAAGAAATTAGCAAATGATAAGATTATACTCGCAAAATGTATCAAACCAGAAGTTGCGCCGCGAGATAGTTACCTACGTCGTCGTCGGTCGTTGCGTATCGGGCAGCGTAGGTACCTACACGGCCCGATCAAGCATAAGGTTATTGACTCGACAGCTGATGTTTGCGTAGGTAAACAAATAAATTGATTCCAAATTTTCCTTCATACTTTTACGGGCTTAGGACCGTCATAACTGTTTTGTGCATAAGACGTCATGCCTAATAAAATAATTATGCTAAAAGCGGTAGGTAAGTACCTACATGTACAAATAAATCTCTACAGGCCTGCTAGTTATGGTGTATTTAAAAATGTGGAATCAAATTATGTACAATGATTTAAAAATAATCAAAATTATTTACAACGATTTAGAAAGAGCTATGCTAATAACGGTTGGTAGTTAAATTTCACGATAACGTAATAATTGTTCAAAATACAAACCATTCCTTTCGATACACAGTCTTGCACTTTTAATGAGATTGTCTTTTAATTTTACTAATGTGTCCCTGTCACTTTTTATCACATCGAAGGCGTCCACTATCGCACTTTTCATTTGTTCACGAATTTGATGCTCGTTTTTGTACACCAAACGTTTTACTTCACTCCACAAATAAAAATCCAGCGGGGTAAGGTCCGGACTCCTTGCTGGCCAAGCAACTGGACAACCCCGCTCAATCCAATTATCGTCAAACACTGAATTGGCGACCGAGGCCCTGAGCGTGTGTAGGTGTACGGAATTGTCCGTGGTCCAACAAACTCTGCCGACTCTGCGTAGCCGCTACAATCGTTTGTCCAGATGGAATTTGCGAGTTGGGTATACCACGCAGTCGCAATGATTGCAAATGGTTTGGTTCACTGTAAAGTCGTCGAGCCTCCTGCGCATCTAAACCCGCGATTGCGTAAAACTGCACCATAGCAACGAACTCAAGGTTGGAATACGCGTAATTCCGAGACGCCATTATTCGCGAGATAACACAGTGCACTCCGATCACGTCATTAGAGTAACTGACCCGGGGAAACTCCCATGACGTGTCACTATCCCTGCAGTTAGCGCGCGGGGTGCGCGGGGTGAGAGGGGCGCGCGCGCCCTGTTTGATTGGCAAGGTATACGGCGCGCGCGCCCGGGGGCGGGACTTGGTCTAAGATTGGCTATTTTTTGCGAGTCCACGTTGACCAGCGACCGCGTCAATGTTGTTACTCATAAGAATGCTGCCTACTAACGGTTCGCATTATTTATTCACTCATGCGAGAATTGATTCGAGTTATTAAAAAAAAAGTACTTTATTTTTTAATTTTATCTTTACAAATCGATAGTGTTTCATGGACCAGTTCGACCCTCCAAGGGATTAAAACGATCAAAATTTAACGGTGTATTTAATTAGACAGAGTAGGTACCAGCAATTTCGAAAGGTAAAGACAAGAAAAAAGAAAACCTAGGTAAGTTTTAAACTTCTGACTCTGGTCTACTTTACAGTAACAATAAGTATATAAAATCGATAAGAAATGGGTAGAGTGTGTAGTTTTTATCGAATCGGTGTTATTGTTTGTAGAATGCCCTCATCATCAAGATTAGTGCGGTGACCTTCATAGCTTGTGGGCGTCGCATAGCGTGGCGCGTCGCGCGATCATACGGATACGCTACGTCATCCTCGATGGCTCGATGTAGCGGGCGCGTGGCGGCAGCACTATCGCACGAGCACGCCCGCCGGCGAACGCACCGGCTTCGAACATCATAATCACGCCACCACGACAACCAATCAGCAGCAAGAGATTCGTGGCGCGAACGCGAACCATTGCACAGCGACTCGTGACGATAGCATTCGGTGTTTTCTCGGTCATGACATTATGACGAAACTACACGTTTATTTATATCTGCTAAAATATTTTTGCTCACATACGTAAAAAGACAGTTACCTAATCATGTTAAAATCGATTACAATATTTACAAGGAACTCGCATTACATAACCTTAAATGAAAGAAGAAATAGAAACGCTTTACCACATCACATCGGCATGTCTTTTAGCAATAGGCCTCTGACTGTGACATGACATGTAATAACATTTTCACGACATCGCCGTAATCGCCATTGGAAGAGATTGAATGGCGGCTTTCATTTCCGTTGGCACATTCGATTACTGCAGGTGACAGATCGCTCACCCTGGGGTTCAATAAAATTCAGAACACCACAAATACAGGGAGGGTTGTATACTTGTATGTACGGCACATCGCCCAGCCATGCCTATTTCCTAGCAGGATGAGGATATTATAGGTACCTACATACACCTACTAAGGGTACAGGTTAGGGGGAAAATATTGAAGTAGGTACCACATACGAGTTCCTACCCATTGTATTTTATGTAAGTACGTATAAATATTATATATATATTTTTTGTTAGAGCATTTAACGTTTTTCTAATTTATTTTATTTAGGAATTACCGGTCTCCTAATTCAGATTAATAGAAGAGATTAATATGCCTGAACGGCAATCGTTCAGGCATATTATTCTTTTCTACTAAACTTTAAAACTAAATTAACTTAATAACTATGTATTTAAATTAACTATAAGACAAATCGTAATCTAGCCAATGCTTTTAATTTTAGCGTGCGTAGGCGGAGACACTCCTCCAGTAGTGTATCGATTGCTTTCAGAGAATATTATAAATACACAGCGTGTAACGGTTTAGTTGCTGCCGTGTTAAAAAAAAGCCATAAAACTATCTATTGCAATAGTTCAGGAATTTTAAGCAGATCATCTGATGAAGTGCTCTGCCCTCTTAGCAGCTTAGCGCCAGGTACAACTAGTCTATATTTATAGTTGGTTTACACTTTCAGTGCCAGCTCGTCTGCCAAGTGTGTAAATGGAGTACCGACATGCCTGACGACAAGTTTGTCAATACTAATTTTATTATGTAACTAGTGCTGTTTCTTATCAGTTAGGTATTTATCGTTATAGGTTATTCGCTATTGTTAACTAATTGCACGTTAGCACGCTCTATGACTTGGCAACATGAAGTATTTTGAAAAACATTATTTTTAATACTTTCGATGCCAAGAACATGAGATAATTCGTTCGTGGGCACACGACACGCCTCCCGAGTCGTTTTTTTTTCGTAGCTAGTATTGCTGACTTTTGTCCATGCTCAGATCCGACCCTACTAAGCTACTAAGCTTTTTCAATTATTGTTATGATCTATTATTAATATATTATACTAGGTCCTTGGAACCGAAACCGTTGACTGAATACTTATTTTCTTCTAAATATTTACTACCAAACTAGCTTATCACATGATTACTAGGTGCATAGACTACACTGGTTACGTAAGTAAACACATATTTGTTTAACCTGAAGCGGCTAAAGTAGGTACAGAAAATCCATAGAGATTATTCTGGATTAAGGCATTAAGTACACGGGTTACTTTAAATAATTCGTGGACATTATGCATGATCATGCATCAAAGTACAATATTCCTAATGAAAAACACTGAAATTGTGAAATCAGTGAACAAATTAGGTTAAGGCCTCACTGACAATAATGTATTGTTTCCAGTATTTCTACAGCATACTACTTATGAAGTATATTGATTGCGGGCACTTCTACTAATATTCTAGTTGTCATTCGACAAGGTGATACGTGGTGATACTTAATGCAAAACTGCAAATACCGTAAATAATTTTATTGTTACAAATTAATTCCAGTACATTTTTATTATTTTTTACTTTTATTAAATATATTGTTTCAAAAATCGAAATTCTAGTGTGGTCTAATTTTTTAAATCGATATGAATGTCTAGGGAGATCAAAAAATAAAGGTAGAAACCACCGGTTAACGGTGTCGTCAATTCTACTCTCGATTCTGAAAAAAATAATTTAAGGACATTTTCTGAATTAAAATGCACCTAGTAGGTATAGGGCTAGGGTTGCCATCCGTCCGGGTTTCCCCGGATTTGTCCTAGTTTAGAGGGCATCCGGGGAGCGTCCGGGTAAGGTTTCATTTGTAGACAGAGTTTAAAAAAAATAAATTAATAAAAAAATAGTTTTGTTAAAATAATTAATGAATGAAAAAGGTGACTTATGACATTTTCCAACTGTTTCTTATTACATTGGATATGTTTAAAAAATCTTGTTGATATGTCCGGCTTTCGGGCTCTAAAATCCGGGGTTTACACGCGTCTTGTCCTGTTTCCCAAATTTTAGACATGGCAACCCTATATAGGGCCAATATATACATATATTGTTATCTGAGGTAGGTATAAGCGCATATACAAAGTAAGTTCCCATTATGTCAATGTGTTATTTTGCAACGCGATGCAGCAAGTGTACCGCCAGTACCAGGAACCCGAGGTAACCTAACCTGGGCATATCCATTTTCACAGAACGTAACACGTAGGTACTCACGCCGAATATTGTTTTGGCGGTATATATACCTACGTAGTTTTTATACTACCTATTTTTTTCCTTTCCAAGGAAAGAAGATAATAAAAGCGCTAATTTGACTGGAAAATCATAATTTCTAATTCTCAAAGATAACAAAAAATCTACTTCAACCGCATTCAACGTTAAAGAAACCGCTCATCTTTTTTATTGGCAATAAAATAATGAAAACTGTTGTTGTTTTGTTTATTACTGCAATTAAGGTTAAAGTCGTAAGCTTAACCAAGCAGTTACACTCTTCCTTACAGATAATAAATAAATCCCGCTCATACTATACTGAGCGAGAAATATTGTTATAAATTATAAGTACGATGAATATAATATTAAAAAGTCATATCAAGCTCACCGGCCAGAGCAATTATAAAGTTCAATAACATAAACGTCTAAGTTATCAGTAGTAATTGTACAGTAAACTATAAGTAAATAATAAAACTTATCATAACTATACAGCGGTTATTTTTAAAGCACGATTGTCGTACTTCCGTATATAAATCGTCTTATCGTTGACACAATCATAGCTTTAAATATCAATAACTTGATGTCTAAGAAATACTAGCCTGATCTCGAGCTCTCATCTATATGTAGGTACTAGCTTTTGCCCGCGGCTTCGCCCGCGTGGTATTGGGGTTGGGGTTTCCATAATAAAAAGTAGCCTATGTCCTATTCCGGAGTGTATCCTATGCCTGTGCCAAATTTCATCCAGATCCGTCCAGCCGTTTTGGCATGATTGAGTAACAAACATCCAAACATCGTAACTTTCGCATTAATAATATTAGTAAGATATAATTATATTGCAATCGGTGTTGATGCTTTTACATTGGAAAAAAATAAATAAAACATGGCGTGCAATTAACTTGGGACAATAAAAACTGGCGCCTGTGCAAGGCGTGTTTTTTTCTGAGGGTGAACCTCGAACCCCAGCAAGTAAAGGGCGATTACGTCAACACAGCGACGATATTCCCACACTACTCACTACAGAGAAATGGCCCTTTACTTTCTCTCTATTACTCGAAACTAGCACTACGGTGTTGGCAACCACTTTTTTCGCAACTTAGTATGGAAGTATGTTCATTACAAACTTTCATAAAACCACTTTAAGATAATAAGTGATTCTAAATTCGTCAAATAATTACATAGTCATTGTTATTTTAACATAGCGGTAGGTCGTTGAAATTATTATGACGGTAAGCGAAACACTAGCACTGATACTAACTTAAATTTACACACGCATGCGGTAGTAAATACTAGAAGTTGACAACCATGTTCCATCCACAAAGGGAAAGGTCTGTTGATTTTTCAATCTCGTTGACATACCCCAGAAACTCTCACGTTAGAACAACAGATAAGCTTACAATCTAGGAAGCTAAAAACAGAAATGAAGCAGCAGACGCAAGCTGGCAAGTGACATGAAACTGTGAGGCAAATAAAATTAAAACAACGAACGGAAATAGTGCGATTTATTGAATTAAAGAAGTGATAGAAAAACAAACAGCCTTGGAAGTTTTTATTATTATTTTTAAGAACGACGGGCCAAGCAATGCCAAGCACCGATTATTATCACAAAATTCAACCGAAATGCGGTTTTAATTGCATTACAGCATAGCTTTAGGGAGCTTGACGCAGGTAGACACATTAAAAAAATATACATGGCTCAGTATGAGCGAACCCACATTTTTGGCAGTTCATTTATACTTTTTTGTAGTATACTGTTCTTCGTCTTCTTCCGTTTCTTTATTTCTATTCTTAGGAACTACTTTGCATACTTTTTCGATGCCCATACTCGCTTCATTAACTAATGGTGCCAAAACTTGATTTACGTGAAACCAGTTTCAATTTTAAAAGTCCATGGATACCCATGTGGTCGCCCCAATGTTGTACGTTGATGAACTCGCAAATCGTTACAAGTTTTAATTTATCGGTGGTGGCGTGATGCCTATCCTATCTACTGTAAACATTGATCCACTTGACGACCTGCTTGGCAAACTCGAAGTATGTTGCAACTACTAACATAGGTACCTATCTATATTTTTATCTTTAACACCAATTTTGACAGACTACACTCCGGTTGGAGTACTACAGGAATTTAATTACGTTTTAATATTTATTTACCTGTTGTAGTATACCGACCTGCCTGCTACCTGTTACTTTTGCATTCTTTGTCAGGTTGTAAGAATCCGAAATATGTGTAACAATAGTTCATTCATTAGAATTCTTCATGGATAGTTTCCATAGTCGAATAGATCGGCGATTGAAACTAGATTTATTCATTATAGCCATTAAGTTGGTACTTACTTACTTAAATTGATAAACTATTTATATATGACATGAACCTTTTATCACCGCTATCGTAAAAGTGGAAAGTTTTCGTCTTTCGGTTCAAATGATTGAGTTTTATCAGTTAGACTCAGGGCCTCGAGTCTGTACATTGTAATGATATTGATGATCCATACCCTACCGTATCTTTACTAAACCACTAACTATTAAAACGATAATTTCACATGGCATGCTTACGACAGCATGAATATTATTTTTTTATACTAGCCCCACAAGCCTAAATAATCGTCATCTGCTGATATAGTATCTCTAAAGTCGGAACTAATTGGACCCAAATGGAGTCTCAATGGGCACTTGAAACGTGGGCCGATGCACCGGCAAGCGGAGCCGCGGTATCTACGTTAGTTATTATGCACAGCTGCATCGCATCAAATCAAAGCCACTACTGTTGGAGCACTGCACTTCCAGCCTGAGAGATCATTGCTGTAATACAAAATCAACTTATTGTCCGCACTGCACTCGTATCAATAATACTATTCATCTACCATCCTAACACTAACACGTGAATACTTTTATCGGTTAGCAAGATAATTTAAGATGTAAACGTGTATACAATATTTTGATTATGAATCTACAAGGTGTCAGTGGTTTGTTTCAGCATCTAACAAAACAAACAGATAAAGTTCACTATCAGGAAAAAAAACGTGAACATGTTGCGGTGGTTATGATGATTATTTACACTAAAGAAGAGTTCCGTTTGATGCGGCAGAAATCCAAACTGTCGTCACTTTTGCCTATTGCGTAACTTTGTTATACAGGTTACACTAAAAGATAATAGGGACAGGAATAAAATGTAATACCATAAAACCGAATTCGGGTTACTATGCTTGCTATAAGCCTCAATTTCCCAGTAATCCTCTTTGATCCTCCACCACATGATACTGAAACCGCTCGATTAATAGCTAGAGATTAAAACAACATTTAAAAGGATGGCTTTTAAGCTCAGTCCTTAAGCATACCACATCTGTCAATGGTCTATGTCCTTTTGGAATCGATTCTCTAGTATAGCTTTATAAAGGCAATCACTGTGAACGACAGACAGCCACACTTTTACGATTTCTGGTGAACCTTGCCTTTACATTTGTGCCTTTGAAGAAATTGCGATGCCCAGAGCAATTTTACGATTTACACTTAAGAGCCCATTTCAATGGCACTAAAGTAGTGTCAATGTCAGTATGTAAATCCCATACACTTATTGTAAATTTATAGACGCCTGAATATTTATGAATCATGTTAAAATAACAGATAAAATCGTGCATGCAGCGTTTCTAATATTGCATGTTAAACTGATCACACAGAAAACAAAATATCGTCTATAAAAAGTGGCGTCCCTAAAATATTACCACATTTTTAACCCCTCACTGGGCGCGGTGCGCGGTAAACTAAAACCAACAGCTACTAAGCTTTCCCATATTTTATTTATTAAACGATGTGCACACACCCGGGACCCTAGCTAAACAGGGTACACAACTGGAACCCTTTTCTAATTTAAAGATTCGGGATGACATATTTTCGTAACCGATACAATGAATATTAATGATTATGTAAACAGTTATATTAGTAAAAAGTTATATCGATTTGGAGATTGAAATTGTCTCTGTTCGTGAGCAAGCAAAAACAAAACGATAAATTGAGACCAGGGTCATTTACCTACCAGACAAACTGTCGCATGACCAATGTGCTAATCATTAATGTCAAATAGCCAATAACGGTAAAATTATACGGAATGAGTCATATCTGAATAATCAACGATTCGTAGATAAAACTTTTGTCAAACATACTAGTGTTGCGCAAACATAGAACTACATGAATGAGATAATTAAACGGAAAAATTAGGTAAACAATATCCACAACAAGTGATCGTTATCTAAATTGTCAGACGTCACGATACTAACTAAAGTATTGTTCATTAATAAATCATTAAGACAAAGCTGTATTCAATATTTTTTTAAATTATTTCTTGGCTTTTCCAATTTATAGGTACCCATTGTAGCAGTACCAATAATTAGTGATAATGTAGTACTTTCCATCTTTAACGACAACAGACCATAGTACCTTGATAAATGAAGTTATTAACGGTAAATATAAAACATTACGAATTGTACCTAACACTGTACACCTGCTTTATTTTATCATCCGCAGCAATCATTATTTTATCACCAAAGTACGATGTCTTCGGCAAAGTGAGCCTCATGATTACTTTTAGATTTTAATCAAGATAAGAATATTTGTAGCGTGTTATTGCGGTGGTAAGTTGTGGATTGCCCTCTGGGGAAATCAACCCTCTTGCTCCCCTCCAGTAATTGCGTCAATATAAAAAGAATATTGCTATGTTTTTTACACACCCACGATCTTACATGTCCCCCTAAACTTCTACTTTAATTAATCGTCGGGGAATCGAAAAGGTATCAAGTTTTGATCCATTTACACACGATGCGTGTATAGAAAAGAATGTATATCCAAAACTCCAAACGTCTTGTCCCAATCCTAATTTCACATTCTATCAAGTTCAAACCCCTGTTCCATATTTAAATGGTGACATTGTATTCGTTGAAGAATGAGGAGAGAACCCACGCACGTGAGTAGACACTGGAGATTAGTCCACTGATTACGTGACATCGACACACCCTGGGCGTTCACCATTCATTCATAGAAATTTATTAACGTCTAATACACAATTTTAACGCATTGACTAACGTGGAACCGTGTATTTGAATTCATTTAGGAATTTATAAAGAGGAACCGGCTTACTGAATCTTTCCGAAACACGATAACTTTATCTGAACATGTCACGGAATAGAATATACATTAGCTGTCCATGTTTTAAGTGGCAGTGTACTTCTCGCGACGCATCAGTCTGTCGGATGGGTCACATATCCAATTCCGTAACAAATGTTATTTAGAAATTCAACGTGTCCACAGTGCGTTACGTTTAAAAGCCTCAACCTCCCACGAAACATTCCATTCTTTGTATGCTTTAAGAGGTCCTGGGTGGTTTTGAAACTTAAAAAGTCAATGACATCGTTCGTGGCTTAACTCAAAATGTAAACATTTGGTAGGCAAGGTTCTGAATATATTTCGTAACTGGACTCCTCAAGGAATTTTAAGTAGCGACAGTAAAGTGCATCCAAGATAAAAAGGATTATTAACTAATCTATTTTAGAGCCCGCTCTTGACACAGGAAGACGTCGTTTTATTTCGACATGAAAAGATTAACCGCACAAAAAGCTGCGTGATGCTGATGTTACACGGACTGTGCCTTTTACACACATTATTTTTTTTTTCTGTGTTTTTTGACATCTGTTAAGTAACCTCTTTTATATACTCCGTGGTCGTTAACTATAAGACTATGATGTTAGGCTAGATTTTCAATCCCATATTGAAACATGATTTTTATTTTGTAAATAGGGTTTTTTACGAACTCTTTTTACGTCATTTTTTCCCCGTCAGTCTATGATAATTTAATTTAATTTAATTTATACGATATTAGTCACTTGTAGGACAATTCCAAAAAAGACTCGAAGAGCTGATGTGTTGTTTTTGTAAAGTGGGTATGGTATTAGACAGAATATTTAATTTTACAGACCGAAGAGCTGATGACTGTGTCGTCTTTGTAAAGTGGGTATGGTATTAGACAGAATTAAAGGCGCATAGTCCTTTTACTATTCGTAGAATCAGAAATGTTATGTAATAAAATCATTTGCCACAAGAATTATCGTGGTCACAGGTAGTGAATTCCAGTTACTGTTACCTCGCTTATCGTGTAAATATGCATGTGCACTACCATGATATTCTTCGTAAGCAAAAGAGTGGCTAGGTGGCTATTAATCACGGAATATTTTAGCTACAGACGCAGCTTTGGCATTCACGAAGATAAGATAAATTTAGTCTATGGTTAAACAAAAGCCCTTGATTAGAAAAATACCGGTGACGTAACCGTTTAACATTGTTAGTGAGATATAAGTAGATGACTAAATCAGACAACAGCCACAGTTGGGAGCCAGGGGTTAAATGAGAATTATGAATAGGTGACTATTATTAGCATTACCTCTATGAATCATACGAAATGCATTCAGAGTTCCGATTTAACGAGTGTTTCCTACTTACGTCTTTAGATAAGGATTACTTTTCTTTTTTAAATCATCGTCATAAAATGGGAAAATGGCAGGTAGATGATGATGACGTATGGACATAAAATAATTAAAATATTTCAAGGAAGATTTTGAGGGAGGCCTTAGCTCAGAAGTGAATTTAAAAAATCGATATATATATATATTTTAATTTTAATTATAATGAAGATATGGTATATGGTCATAAAAATGTAATCTTTCTTTACAATGATACGTAGTAGTGGCAACATAGAATTCATATCTGCACGAGTATGGCCCCGTATTATTTTAATGCAGTCACACACTGCGCTATTTTAGGGTTTCGTCGACAGCTATAGGAAGGAACGCATATAATTCCGTCATTTCCGTTCGTAACTACTAGGTGTATATTATAATTTATTTAAAAGCAGTTGATCGAAATATCTTCCTGTCTGCGCTGTGGGATTATCGAAAGAAAAATAAAATTATTACTGCGGTCCTGGAACTGACGAAAACGAAAACAATTTTTTTTATCAGTAAAAGTCTGACACACCATCTCGCATCAAAACAAAAAAGGTCTTTTCAACTTTTTAGTTTTTTTTTTTATCTTAAAATCGTATTTCATTACGTAAAAGTATAAAATTTAGATTTATTATTTGTTCTTTTTCCAGGTTACGACTTACCTACTATAGACGTATTAGTTTTCTTAAATTTTAATTCCAAAAACGTAACTTATGGTGAATTTGTTAATTTTTACGTTTTGATAGGTTTATCTACTTTAAAATTTTTAATACTACGTTTAATATAAATATAGCGGCGAAAGCCTTGGCTTATCTCTACCGAATGTCTTTACGTGATTTAATTAGTGCCATACACACGATATTATAGTTAATTAAAGTGATTAGTCGCGTGTTCCGACGTCAAAGATATGGATCGGATCTAATATGTTAATAATAATAAATGTTGACGCGTATTATTTCTAATGTCACAGAGGTCTTAGAAATAAAACAAACAATACGGTATTTATACCTACAACTTTTCGATTAATACATTGTATATCTATCAATAAGAAATAGACACAACATAATACGGAAGTTGATTGGAATAATGGCCCGAAATAAGACCCGACTTTGTTTCTCTTTGACTATTAATTCAAATGTATAAAAAATAAATAAGACTCTGTTGTTGGACAATTAATATATTTGAACGGGTATTAGGGTCAAGCACATTACCCAGCTTGATTAAATATTCGTTTTTATTGATTGTCTTAGTTTAGCATTCAAAGCTGAAATTAACAAGTTTCTTTTTTTTTACAGGTTAATTCATAAGCCCTAAGAGGACACCGGTGTTCGCACACATATTGTCTTTTAATAAAATTTTGTCTCTAATTATATATTTTTATTAGATATATTAAATTTTATTTTATTAGGTACATTAAAGCCCTGTAAAAGTAGCTTAAAATAGACAACTATGTTTACAGGCCTACCTGTACACTTATACCCATTAGGGAAGTCCTTGCCCAACAGTGGGAATAAATAGGCTAGATAACTGGTAGATAGATAAATATAATATCTCTGAAATCCCTTGTGCTATTTATATATAATATTTGAGGTGTTTGATGCTTGCACCCCCACACTATCACAATCTTATCAGATTGGGATAGATTATTATGCAACTGAAAAGGCACTTGCACAAAATGACTTTGATAGATAAGATTTCAAGCTTATCTTTTGTTACCCAAATTATATTTAGCTTTAATGTGCTGAGCAATATGAAAACCAAAAATTCTGGATTTTGTGTTCATAAATAAATAAATTTATTTTTGATCACAAGAAACTATAATAATTATTAAAATATTTATATATTTCTTTTTTTAATAAATTATTGAACTATTCTACTTCTTAGTGTTTATATTTATATATATAATTAATATCATTTAACTTCTCATGCGCCTATAAAAAAGGAAGTTTAGTTGAGTAAGGACACTTATAGTCAATAAATAGATTTTTAATTGTAAATACATATAAGTTTAGTTCTTTTACATCTACCAAGCAATTAAGTGTT
The DNA here is from genome assembly GCA_029852875.1 of Mythimna loreyi. NCBI lineage: Eukaryota > Metazoa > Arthropoda > Insecta > Lepidoptera > Noctuidae > Mythimna > Mythimna loreyi. The sequence continues at coordinate 12,115,535 of CM056792.1, forward strand.
ATGAATATTTAATTTCTGCTCTTCCTTACTTCTTCTAGCTTCATTTTTAATAAAAATTGTTTAACTACATAAAATACATACAATAGTATATATTTTATTGAAGTATAGTATATAATAATTATATCAACACTTTTTTAGATGATGGAATCATCATCTAAAAATGCACCCGGACAGATGGGCGAGGATCATCACTCACTGGACGCCTGAGGGAGGTCGACGATGTCGAGGTCGACCACGGCGAAGGTGGTGTGATGATCTAATCATGTTCGCGGGGCAAACTTGGCCAGAGATTGCCCAAGACAAAGAAGTTTGGAAGGAGAAAGGGGAGGCCTTTGCCCAGCAGTGGGAAACAATGTAGGCTTTTAAAAAAAAAAAAAAAAATTAATTTCTGCTCTTCCTTACTTCTTCTAGCTTCATTTTTAATAAAAATTGTTTAACTACATAAAATACATACAATAGTATATATTTTATTGAAGTAAGTATAGTATATAATAATTATATCAATACTTTTTTAGATGATGGAATCATCATCTAAAAAAGTATTGATATAATTATAATTGTCTATTTCTCTCAATAAATATGCAGGTGATTAATACTGCAGATAACTAAGATCTTTAATTAATAGACATTTTTTGTGGCCAAGTATGTGTGTTATTTGGTAGGTACATATGTACACTTTCCTAAATGACTAACTCTCACCTATGGTGATAAACCTCTAGTTGATATGATAGTACCAAAGCTTAAAAAATGATTTACCTAAAATGTTTGACTAACCAATCATGGATGCAAGGTAAATTTAAAAATAATTACAGGGTTTTTTAACAACAATTATATTAAAATTTGTTCAGTAATTTATGCACAAAAAATTAACAAACAACCATTCATCAATCCTCATGAACTTTCACATTTACAATATAATACATATAGGCATTAAATGTTAGTAGAAGTAGGAAATGATTTGTGTGTTACCTAGTACAAGGTGCCTAAATTACTTCCTGCATTACAGTCTAATTAGAAAATTATGAATTAGGTACCAACTGGGGTCTCCTGCTAATGTAAATATTATATAGACAACGCCAGATCAAACATTAAATCATGTACAATTTTTTTTTCAGTATCAAATGGAGAGTTGGTAGTGCCATGGTCATCACTTACCAGCAAGGGTGAATCTGTCCATATAGTTGATGAGGTTGACGAAGCACAGGATCCCGACAGTCATGTATTCCTTGAAGCTGACTTCGTTCAGATTCTCTCTCTCTCTTCTCCCGCTTTCCTTCTCCTGTAGTAACGCTGTCGCCGACTCATTATCACTGTTTATAACAAGCTGCTGGTTCGATGTGTTCGGGGTAATACCACTCTGGTCCATGTTTTTAACGCTACTGTTACACACAACTAAAACCACCTGAGCAAGGTATGAGCTACAACCAACTATCACTTTCAAAAACTTAGAATGCCGAAATTTTGATCTCTCCAAAGTAATTTGTAATTAAACTTCTAATTTATAATGCAAGTAATATTAAGACTAAATAAAACTAACAGATTATTAAATAAAATAAATATAAAATACTGTAGAACATAAAAAATATTAGGAACTCAAATCATGATTTGACGTTACAAGTCGAGCACCCGTGACACGCGACCCGTGATGACAACTCAACGTTCGTGACGTGAATATTATTGAATGAAATGCAACATCGCAAGAAGCTGTCACGTTGGATTGAACAATGAATGATAACATTACACAGATAACATATTGAACGAATGAAATGGCGGCAACCGTTAAATTGGTTCACTTCACGCGTGATAGCGTGACCTCGACCTCTTGATCCCCAAGCGAACGCCGGCGTCGAATACTAGCCACAACAATCTCCCTCCTGTCTACGGAGCAGGAGAAAAAACCGGCGTTCGCACATGATTTTGCAACATTCGGTTGAAAAAAGCGTTCGTATAGATTATAAAGTATTGAGCGGTTTTTTTTAATAGGGTGTTTTGGTATTTATCCAAAAAAGTAAATAATTTTTTTTCAAAGACATGTAAATTTAAATATGGAAAATTAGGAAACAAAACAAAAAAGCTCGCGTGAACCGGCGTTCGCTTGGGGATCAAGACGGATTCATTTTTACATAGTTAATAGATAAGTGTCTATTTATTTATTGTCGTTTTATGACGTTCATATTATATCCTCATACAACATCAACGACCACGTGCATGGGTGGCAACTTGTAACACTTGCAACTCGAAGCATTTTTGAACGGTAGGAATAGAGACTCTACCTTACTCAGACGGCTATTTTTACAGGGCACCGCCAGCAGAACTTATTGAAAAAGCTAACTTGACACATTTGCAGCCAAATGCTGTACATACATCCAAAATCTAATAAAACTCCGTAATGATGACAATGCGGTATGATGTTAGACTTTAGCCTGCCTAAATTAGAACAAAAAAAAGGAATCCTGTCACTGTCACTCGAACTGTTGTCTGTCAATTTGTCAAACGACTCAAACGCGAAATCGCGAACGGAATGTCAGTCTTCTAATGCTGTATTTTTTTGATAAAACCTAGCCGCGCAAGTGTCGGAAATTCTTATCGATTAAAACTTTTTATTCCAAAATCGTTTTATGAAACAGTCAATTATTTAGTTAAAGCTGTGAAAGGTTCGCTGACCATGACTAAAGTACTATTTCTTATAGTTTTTGTTTGTTTCACTATTAGTTTTGCGAAAAAGCCAAAAAATGAAGAAAAGCCGGATTGGGCTAAAAAGGATATAAGAGATTTCTCTGACGCCGACATGGAAAGGTAATTGAAACTTTTACAATTTCTTTGGATTTGTGTTCTTTTATTGTAGGGAAAAACATGACTATCAAAACTTCCTAACGGACTTAGCTACGTGGTCTTACGGTATACGAACACATCATACATACACATGGTATGGTATGGTATGGTATATCGGGCTGATGTCCGCAACTCCACGACTAAAGCGCGTATTTTGCGTACGGGTGGGATAAATGGGATAAATGGGTCATTCGATCCACCCCAGCTCCTCGAGGAAGGCCAGCAAGGCCTTGGTATTACTGACCATTTCATTGAGGTTACCTGGGTCTCCGAAGTACTTTGCCCTGTATCCTGCGACGGCTGGGCAGCCCAGGAGCAGATGTGCTGCTGTTTCTTCCTCCGCCATGCATGCTCTGCACAGTGGGCTGTCTGTAACTCCTAGGACAGAGAGATGCTTATTAAAGGTCCCATGGCCCGTCGTAACGGCCGTTACCTTACGTAGCTGTGGCTTGGTCAGTCGTAGGATCCGCTTGGTAAAGCGGCCATCAATGGAGGGAAGTGCCTCCTTGGTCTGCCTGCATTCATTATGGTCTAGCCATAGTTGATGATGTAAGTTTCTGGTTCTTTTTCTTACCAGATTGCGTAGATATCCAAAGGGGAGCGGCACAATAGGCTCAGGCCCAATCACATCCGTGCTAGATCCCCTCCGGGCAAGTTCATCCGCTGCATCATTGCCTCGGGAACCGCTATGACCTTTAATCCATTGAATGGTTATATGATTGTGTTTACCCACCTGGTTGAGGCGTTGGTGACACTCGTATATTAGCCCAGAATTCACTGTGTGACTCTGCAGCGCTTGCAGGACAGACATGCTATCCGAAAGTATGCGTATTGAGTGGTCCTTAACTTTCCTGGTTGCAATGGCCAAGGCTGCCAGGGAAATACCCAAGCACTCAGCCTGGAAAACCGTGTTATGAGCCCCCAATGGCGTGGCTATATGAATGTTGAGGTCCTCTGAGAAGACTCCCGCACCCGTGCCTTTACCTGTTTTGGATCCATCTGTGAAGATCCTCAGCTCTGCAGGGCACAGCCCCTCACAGCGATGATCCTCGTGCAGTTGGATTTTGTATTTTTTGTCAAATATGAATTGCTTGGGTATCCGATCGTTAACTGCTTTCGTTATAGGGAGCTCATTATTGAGATCCTCTAGCAGAGCGGTGTGTTGTGTTATACTCTTACCCCAGAGGTCTAGTGTTTTAAGACGAACTGCCGCCATCGTCGCCTCCTGTTTTATAAACAGATGGAGAGGTGGAAGTCCTAGCATGGCCTCCAAGGCTGCAGTTGGAGTAGTCCTCATGCAGCCCGTGGCAGCCATGCACGCCTGCCTTTGCATGTGTTGTAGCTTGTTTACGGCTGTGGCCAGTCTGGTGCGGGGCCACCATACCACAGCGCCATAAGTGATCATAGGTCGAATTACTGCGCTGTATAGCCATAGTATGATTTTAGGGGATAGGCCCCATCTCTTACCTATCATTTTCCTGCACTGCCAGAAGGTGATGCAGGCCCTGTTCAGTTTATTCTCTAGGTGAGCGCTCCAGTTCAGCTTATTGTCTAGGGTTATCCCAAGGTACTTTACCTCATTTGACAACTGAAGTTCAGTGTTGAATAGTTTAGGTAGATTAAAACGCCCTAATGCTCTTTTACGCGTGAACATTACTAGCTCTGACTTAGACGGGTTCACGGATAGTTCATATTTCTCGCACCACCGTTCCACGATGCGCAGTGCTTGTTGCATAAGGTTGCAGATAGTGCTAGTTACCTTCCCTGACACAAGGATTGCCAGGTCGTCAGCATACCCTATCGTGTAGTAGCGATTCGCGTTGAATATGGTGATGAGCTCATTGATGACTAGATTCCACAGTAGCGGCGATAGTACCCCTCCCTGCGGACAGCCTCTGGCTATCAGGACCAATTGTTGGTCTTCTTCAAGGCGAACCACACGTTTACTTAGCATATTGCTAATCCAGTCAGTTAATACCTGATTTACTCCATGCTTGGAGAGGGCGGCACTTATGCTGGAGAAGTTGGTTTTGTCGAAGGCTCCTTCGATGTCTATAAAAACGCCAAGGCAAATACCTTTCTGGTCTATGTCCTCCTCTATCCGGCTTACCACCTGATGAAGAGCCGACTCTGTGGATTTACCCGAGCTGTATGCGTGTTGGTTACCATGTAGTGGTACTGTTTTTAGAGCGCCGTCTCGCAGTTCCCTCTCACACAACCTCTCCATTGTTTTCAAGAGGAAAGAGGTTAGACTTATGGGTCGGTAGGATTTGGCGTTTGTATAATCACTCTTACCTGGTTTCGGAATGAATATGACTTTCACTTCCCTCCATCCTTTGGGAACGTATCTAAAGACCAGGCACGCTCTCAATAAAGGCAACAAAATTGAAGCCAACGGTGTCCCCCCCCATTGTAATAGTGCTGGAAACACACCGTCCGGACCAGGGGCCTTAAAAGGATGGAAGCTATGGATTGCCCATTGTAGTTTTTCCAGCGTAATAATCCTCTGTGCGTAGAGCCTGTCATCATCTGACGGGGTTTGTGTTACATCTGACCAGTCGGTTACCTGTGTGAAGACGCAGCCTGGGAAGTGAGCCTCAACTAAGACGCGTCTAGCTTCTTCAGGTGACGTGGTTAGTGTGTTGTCTGACTTACGGAGTGTGGAAGGCTCAGGAGTATCCTGTCGAGCCAAAACTTTTCTCACCCTGTTAGCTTGTTGGCAGGATTCAATACCATCACAGAACTTACGCCAGCCTGCGGTACGCCTGAACCTGATGCATTTTTTGTAGTTGGATTTAGCCGTATAGTAGGCATCCCAATCAACATCCCTACATGTATTCATAGCCCTATTTAGAGCTTTTCTTACCTTACCTCGCTTGCGTTCCAGATCCGGGCCCCACCAGGGTAGTCTACCCGGTGTGTCGCGCGGTAATGTTTCTGGGCAGGCAGAATGGTAGCTGCTTATCAGTGAATCTGTAAGTAGGTCCACTCGTGCGTCAATTTGCGTTATATCCGTAACTGTGGTCGGATCATCCAGCGGTGCAAGTTTGGTGGCCAGGCTGCGCGTATACGCTGCCCTATCCGTGTTGCGCGGATTCCGCCGTGGTAGTCTAGGTGTGGTACAGACCTGAATGTCGAAGCGGATCCACCTGTGATCTGAGCAGGAAGCCTCTGTGGAGACATGCCACCCAGTGATCAGTTCAGCCGCTCCCTCTGTTGCCAGAGTAAGGTCAATTATTGTACGACTGCGTCTGGTTACGAAGGTTGGTTCGGAACCTGTATTTAGTAGGGATAGGTTAGTTGTAAACAAGTAGTCGACCAGAGCCTTACCCCTCATGTTGTGCGAGTCCATCCCCCATAGTGGATGGTGTGCGTTCGCGTCAGTTCCCACCACTATCTCGACTCCGCCGTCCTCGCAATGGGTCACCAGGCGGGCGAGGTCATGGGGCGGTGGGTCCTCACCTTCGGGCATGTATGCCGAGGCGAAGATCATTGCCGTCTCTGTAGCGTCTCGCTGCATGTTCAGCCTAACTGCAGAGATGTCTCTGCAACAGAAGTCAGTTAGAAGCTGTGCTTTTAGATTACCTGTGACATAGATGCACGCCCTGGGGTGATCATGGTCTGTAGTAACAAGGAGCTTACCACCAAGATTGGAGAGTCCTCGTATCTGGCCACCTCTAATCCACGGCTCCTGGATCAGGGCAATGGCCGTGTGTTGTACCTCCAGCCACTTGCGTAGTTGGGCCGTCGCTGTTTGACTGTGGTGGAGGTTAGCCTGCACGACTTTACAGGCAGAAAGGGACGCCATCACTGGCAGAACCCTCTCCCCCTTCGTACAGTCGCAGCCACGCAAGCATATCGCCTTCTTCGAAGGCATCCCCACCCGGGCCCGAAACCGGGGACAGCATGATGTCATCCGGCTCCGCGCCCGACGCAGGGACGTCGGCCACGCTTGCTGCGGTATCGGTCGGCTCTGCCTCTACGACAGGACCGGCCGCTGATGCAACTTCGTTGTTCGGTGAGGGGGCAGCTCCCTCTGTTATATCTGGTAAAATCTTACCGGTGGCTTTGTCCCAATTCCGAGGGGTGTCGCCAAATTTGCTGTTGGCGCCCTGGAACTTAATGTACACCGACCCCACGCCAATTGCAAGTCGGCGTTCGGCTGCCATCAGGGTCGGAATTATGTCCTCCGGGACGCCCAGGATCAGGAACCAGCAAGTTTCCTGTTTGTCAGCATGCAGGAGTACCCACCTGTTGACACCCGCCCAGCGGTTCTGGTAACTGAGGGCCCGGCCTATGTTCCTAGGCTCCCCGTATACCCCCTGGTCGTCCGGTATGGCGATACATACACATAAATAAGGAAAGTAGTTATTAAAAATAACCGCCAAATATTATTAACTAGCTGCACTTTATTTTCAGACTTTTTGATCAATGGGAAGAAGATGAAGAACCTTTACCAGAAGATGAACTACCGGAACACCTTCGAAAGCCGCCTTCCGTAGATTTCTCCAAATTAGATCTGTCTGACCCAGGAAATGTATTGCAAGCAACTAAGAAGGGACAAACTCTCATGATGTTTGTATCTGTAGCAAACAAACCTTCTAGAGCAAGAACTGAGGAAATAACTAAAATATGGCAGACTAGTTTGTGGAGTAATCACATTCAAGTGGAAAGGTTTGTGCCATTTTAATCCATAAATAATTCTTCGACGGGACAAAAAACCTGTTATCTAAATATTGTAACAAAGAAATAGTAATTATATATAATCAGCCCATTATGTTCCACTGCTGAGCAAAAGCATCGCTTTAAATTTTTTACACACATTGGTTTTCAGCCCTCATAGGCCAGTCCATCCAGTAAGATTCTCATCATTCATCACTCTATATTCATCTTGGTCTGTTTAATCATAGTTTCCCTAACCTTTATGAACTACTATTAGTAGAAAACAAAATTCCAATGGGGGGGTGAGCATTTAAATAATAGTTTATAAATTATAAGTCTGTTTATTATCTTTTAAAAGGTATTCAAAAATAGTAAAAATACTAAAACATGCTGACATCATTTCCATTCCCACCCCCATTTCCCTTTGGAACTTCTGCCGCCCCCTCAAAAGCTTCAGTGCCCACTAGGGGGCGGTACCGCCCTTGTTGTTGGGAATCTATGGTCTAACTGATCTAAGCATCACTTAGACCATAGATCATATTTAATGGGATCCAATATGCCAAAGCTCTTTTTTATTTTAATTGTGTAATTAGGACCTATAAAATATTGCTGCTTTATGTTATACATATTTCTGTTCCAGATACCTTGTTGATGATGACAGAGCAATATTCATGTTCAAAGATGGAGCCCAAGCATGGACAGCTAAGGAGTTCCTTATAGAACAGGAGGAATTGAAGGATGTTCAGTTAGAAAGTCAAACATACCCAGGAAAAAAACCTGATGAGAAAAATAAGTCTCTCCGGGATGAATTATAATAAAGTATGTAGGTAGTAATTTTATATGGAAACAGTCAAGTTTGTAGCATATAATAATAATGATAGTGCTATCGCAAGTTTATTTACAATAACGTAATTATGAATTGATAAGTTCCATTTTAAAATTACTAGTTTTATTTTTGTATGCTCGAATGTCAAGGTTTTTTTTTGTAAAAAGTACATTTTTTGGATATTACTTCTATTCTATGATATAAGTAAATACATAGTTTTTCTATTTGAATACAATTACTTATCATAAAAACATTGTTTTATTATTTAGCTTTTGCCCGCGGCTTCGGTCCTGCTCTACCCTACGTTACCAACCCTATCCTATTTTTTTTTTCATAAGAAATCGGCCCGGCTGTTCACGCGCGATGGTATGGACCAGGGGAAATATGGATTCATTTTTATATTAATTTAGATAAACCAGTCTCAAGGAGCAACGCTGCGTAAAGCGAAACCACGCACGGGCACCGGGCGGGTCCCAGCACCACGCGTGAACGAATTCCGTGGGACCTTAACGGGCCCCGTCGCGGACACAGTCACTACGCAGTGTCGCTTTAACAGCATTGGCCCTAAATGGCTTGTAAATTGCTTTACTTTTATAGTTGAATTGGAACTTTAACACATTGAATGCCACCTTAAAAATCATATTTAGCCCATGGCCATGTCATATTTTGACCGCCATGTCAGGTCCAGGGAGCCGCGGCCGTCACCATTCGTCTGTAGTCTCGATCACTACAAAACTTTCTAGACTGCCTTGGAGGTAAATGTACTGTCGGACACACGATGTCCCTTATGGCGATCCCTTAACGCGCACTGCCCTGCGTTTTTATGGTTCTGTTATCAACTTACAGTTTACAACACCCTTATAGTTCATAAGAGTGTCATAGAAGTGCACGCATTGCCGTAAAAAACGCATACGGTAAAGACGCATCGTTGATGAAAGATCTCTCGCTGGATCTTTCTCTAAATCCGTATATATTTTTTTCCGTATATATCCGTATATATTTTTTACTTCGTAATCATCACTTCAGCAGATGTCCACTGCTAGGTACTGTCATCCAGTGGATTATCGAGTATCATGATCTAGTACATTGTAAAAGGCCTTCTGTCCTTGCCAATCTCTACAACAACAAAAAAACACCTCTGATGGTGTACCAAGAAATATATAGAGCCCTCTGTATCAAATTAGCAATTCATTATTTTTAAATTCTGGATGGTTACACATTCATCAATTCAGCCGAAAGACGTCCACTGCTGGAGATAGGCCTCCCCCAAACGTCGCCACAATGACCGGTCCCGTGCGTCTCGCATCTATCGAATTCCAGCGACCTTGACCAGGTCGTCGGTCCACCTTGTGGGAGGCCTACCAACACTGCGTCTTCCGGTACGCGGTCGCCACTCCAGAACCTTTCGGCCCCAGCGGCCATCTGTTTTGCGTGCGATGTGCCCTGCCCATTGCCACTTAAGTTTGGCGATTCTTTTCGCTATGTCAGCAACCTTGGTTCTCTTGCGGATCTCTTTATTTCTGATTCGCAAGGAAACTCCAATCATAGCTCTTTCCATTGCCCTTTGGGTGACTTCTGAGTCGTCTAATAAGGCCCATTGTAAGCGACCACGTTTCGGAACCATATGTCATCACTGGCAACACACACTGGTCATAGACTTTCGTCTTGAGACACTGAGGTATATTGGACGAGAAGACACCGCGCCGCTTCCCGAACACTGCCCAGCCGAGTCGGATTCGACGACTGACCTCTTTCTCGAAGTTAGAACTACCCAACTGGACCGTCTGTCCAAGGTAAACGTATTCGTCTACTACTTCGAGTGTAGAGTCACCGATCTTAATAGGAATGTGTACTACATGAACGTTAACCATGACTTTGGTTTTATCTATGTTCATTTTGAGACCCACTCTTTCAGAAGCTCTACTGAGATCACCGAACATTGTACTGAGCTACACATTAATAAAAGAATATTTTTACAAATACATTTTTTATTAAACTAAGTTAATCAATGATTTGGTGGTATAGGGTACATAACTGTATTGGAGGATTAATTGAGAATGCTGGTTTCATCAAATTTAAAATCTTCAGAAAGCATCAGTAGCGCGGTAATGCTCTTCATCAATTGTTGAGTAGATATGACCTTCTCCACACATCCATTCCAAGATATTTCTGTAAAAAATAAAATAGTGTAAGAATTATGAAACATGAAGAACATACTTACGAAAACAGTCCTACGACTTAGGTAGGTCAGTTAATGAATAATTAAATAATAACAACAATATGCAACTTCAATTAAATTTTTTCATGTTTATGGATAAACCAATAAGCAAAATATCTTTATATCTGGATTGGTGTATAAATTAATTTGGAGTTGAAAATAAAATAATGTCAAAATATAATGGCAAAGTTTAACAGGTTTTCAGGCTATGGAAGAGTTTGGCAAATATCTACCTAGTTAACTTCAAATTCTTAATTCAGATATTTAGCTGTATGCCTTTATGGTAATACTTACTCAAACTCCACATGTGACATACGATCTTTAAGAGTGCCGTACATATCCTCTTTACTAATACCCTGCTCCAGAGTGGAGGCTCTGATCAGGTTGAACACCATCATCTGTCGTGGGTTCAGACCATTCACTGATGCATTGCTTTCAGTCACACCAACCATGGAATTAGCTGGTAGACCACCAGTAAAGCCATTTGTGTTGGTATTTTCAACCTTTTCCTGTAAAACAAAAATACATGTATTTACATGCAGATCTTTGGGTAACCCACTTATTGGTAAAAATTACCATGGAAATGTTGAAAGTGTATTAGGATGAATATATGCAACAAAATACAACATTTCATACACATTGAAACTTTTTTAGTGTAGGTATATTATTAACATAAATTACAAATAACTTTACCTTTTTGGAATCAGCTTCCATTTTAAGCCTATTTTGGATACAGTGCAAGTAATGGAATGTGATAGCATTGACATCTGTTATTGGTATTATTTTGAAGGTCATCAGCACTTTCTTTCCTTTGTTGGTCTTTACAGTGCCAAAAATTTGTATGTAGTCATTCACCTGCACCTTGGGTGTTGCTTTATCCTGAAAGGTAGGATGAATTACTTTATTTCTTCAATATGTGAAGGTATAGAATAGACAGAATATTGCCAATAGGTATTTTATAGTGGGACAAATCAAAACAACAATAAAGTCAAGCTTTAGCAGCCTATAATGATCCAATTGCTGGATCCCACAGGCCTCTCTGCAAGATGAAATAAAACCTTACTAATAGGGCAAATGGGTACATGTAACTGCATTTCACCAGTCTTGTATGGTCTGGAAGACCTTGAATTCAAACTAGATGACTTATTGAGTCCCACTGATACTGCAGTTAATGTGCCAAGCAACTGGGCCTCCAAACTTTTATCAAGTCTAACATTGATTTGAAAATAAGAATTCAAACATAGTGTAACCAATAAAGAATAACTTACATCCTCATCAGCTGCCTCCTGGTCCAGCCAGAGTACAGCTCTCATCCTACCAGTAATATCTTGGATGGTGTAAGTGATTTTAGTACTCTGCATGCGGATATTCCTAATGCGGGCCACAATGAACACAATTTGGATCTCTGTACCCCATATCTTCACACCATCATCTCCACTGTGCAAAGCTTGTCTGATCACTATGGGAGCTGTCCGCGATGCTCTTCGACCCTGAATAATAGGTAACAAATTAATATGAAATGGCAGCAAGTCTAAGTATTAATGTACAGAAGACATTAGTCTTTTTCTCATAACATTAGCTATGAGAATCTGAAGAGTTTTGCTTACTTGTTTTGGAGCTTGATTCGGTGTGTTTACATTTCCAAATTGGTTTGGCGAGTTGAAAAACCCTCCCCCAACAGCAGATTGATCTAAAACATGATTTGCAAACGAGTTTACAGATTAGAAGCGGCAGATTTATGGATTAATATTATCAAGAGCTACTTTCATAATATTCTAGTAATGATAAGTTTGAAGTGCTTGTAGCATTAATACATACCGTTCCACATTGTTGGCAAACGAGCGTGTCTAACAGTTGATCTTACAAACAAATTCTGGCCTGGTTTAAACTAGTTAACACTCAATCAAATTAACAGAAGTACGAATTACAATTTCATTCTTTTCCGTTTGTTTTAGATTTCTTGACAAGTTTCAACACGTCGTTAGAGGCGCGGGAAATTTGATGTCTGACAGTGACAGCAGAACAACACACACACAAAATGACAGCACTGAATTTTGACAGCGAACGCTGTTATTGTCAGATTAAAAATTGAGAAATGTATTATTAGAGCAATTATAGAGGCAGTGTAGCTAATGCCTTATTCCAAAAATCGACTAAACAGCTCGCAATAGACATCTCTAAAAAAAAAGTGTTTGTTTATGCTTTAATGTCAATTTGAAATTGAGATAAGCCGAAAGTTTACGTTTTGTTTGGAAGTTTTAAACAAAACAAAAATTTATAATTTTCTGATTATGTGATATTTTTACGTGCAAGAATGGCTTTTAAAACATTCCACAAAGAAAAATATTATATTACTTTTAAAAGAGGTTTCGAAGACTGCAAAAAAGATGTTACTGTAACAATTGACAAACTATTTGAAACGGATACTCTGGTTGGTTTCTCTGCTTTAAACTTGAAAATATATCAAGAAATATTGAGTATTCCATTACTTTGAAAAGCAATTGTATTCGTTCCATACTAGTGAAATTTATTAAGTTATTGCATTTCAGCGAATATCGTTATCCGATGACGAAGACCCCACATTTTTATGTGTCTTGACTATCACACGAATGGATTATGAAGATTTAAAAAAACAGCAAGGCCTACTAGTGGATTTTGACAATTTCCCATCTCAGCTTGTGAGGTTGCTACAGCAATGTGCTTCAAACAACATGTAAGTAAAGTAAAAGAAAAAAAGGTTCATTGCCACTACTAAACTTACTTTACAGTTCCATGATGGAACTACTGATGATTTTTGGTATCACTAGTTCTTACTACTATGTTTATTATATCTCCATGAGGCATGTATAGAACACTAAGCGATCCATTGCTTGCCAACCGAAGGCCCTGGAAATCGAGGTCGAGAACCCAGTGGCTAAGCAAAGTGAACTGTCTCCTTTCGCATTGTGGCCGTTTCCTTTCGCTAGCATTACTGTTTCTCAAAAGGTAGTGACTGCCTGCCATTCTTTCTCTCTCTGGACCAGAGCCTGGTGCACGAGTGATGAGTACCACTTGGCCACCATATCAATAACAATGCAGCCTGGCACAAGTGTAAGGAGCTTAATACTTGACTGTCACTTCCAGGTTTTTGATAATGCAACAGAAAAACCCAGTTCAATATTATTTAGAAGTAATAGAACATAATGAATTTAAAAGGCTTGTACATTTATCTTTGAAGACTGGACCAGCTACAGATGCGGATATTAAACAACATATGGCTGATACAATCATTAATCTTAAGGTAGGTACAAAACTATTTTTTCAAGGAACATGTTTGTAAAATTATTATTAAATTGATGCTGACAATTTATGTTCTATCATATTTTTTCCTTTCATGAATATTATTCCATTAATCTAAGAACTCATAAATACGAGCAGCATGTTGCCAAAGGCAGAGGTAACTCCGTCGACATTCTGATTTTGAAGATCAGCAGCAAGTCGTCGTGTGTCACTACAGGTCACTGCCGTCCCTTGTCGAAGCCGTTCCTTTATGTTACAACAGTTACAGTTATCTCTGCTGTCGGCAACAATCCCCTCGTGCTTATGAGCTCTAACCTGGTGGACATTTTTAATTAATTAATTAAGTCCCAAGAGGACACAGGGAGTGTTCAAGTATTACGTAATGCAATTTTGAAAGATTTTGACCCCCTCCCCCTTGTAACGCACCATAACGTTTTTCTGTACCCCCTCTCCCTCTCTAACCGTTGCGTAACAGTCAAATGACCATTTTTACCTAAACTTTTCTTAATTGTTTAGCTTTTCTTTAGCCACTGTCGACGACCAGACTAATACAATCGAGGGATTCCTAAATGAAAAGTACTACGTAAATGAAAAGGGTTGCCAATTGGGAGTTTTGATTCCCAAATTTTTTATTTTAAAAAAATCAATGTTACGTAACATATAAGAAAGGCTCTCCTGCCCTTGTAACGCATCGTAACGTTTTACGGCACACCCCCTCCTCCCCAAATTGCGTTACGTAATACTTGAACGCTCCCACAGGTCTCCGCAGTTTGTACATTTATTGTCTTTTGATTGTGTCTGTAATTTCGATAGTCGAAAGGTTAAGAAATGATACCCTACGCGTTCTAGGGCCGCGGTTGTTCTTTCGAACAATCCTGAACCATAATTATTGTTACAGAAAAGCTTGTCTTCATACAAAAGTTCAGCGATGAGTAACGAGGCAGTATTAAATGAAAAGTGTATGAATTTAGAAAGAAAGGTTCATGAGTTGACACATACTCTAGCAAGACTAGAAGAAGACAAGTTAAAGTATGAATTAGAGTTTCGAGAAACTTTGAAACAGGAAAAGGAAAAGATGGTGCAGGTTTGTCTACATATTTTTAAAAAAGTAATAGTCTCTTGATCTTGTTAATTTTTTTTTTTTCTAATTAGAATATGTAAGTTTTAATTGGCTGAGTTAGTTACTAATTTCTCTTCACTATAGGAAAAAATGCACTGGCAGCAAAATGCTGAACTAAACATGAAAACACAGATCGCCACATATCAGGAGAGTCTCAATAAGAAAGACAAACAGACTGAAGAAGTGAACTCTCTTTGTAAGCAGTTGCGTGACAATATTGGGCACTTGGAAAATCAATTAAGGTATATATTAAGATTGCAATTAGTCTAAACAGTTTAGACAAACTTTTATTGAGTAGCTTTCTAGGCGGTTGTTGACTCTCGTCACCAATTCAATTGTCATTCAATTCCCACCCAGGGCAAATGTTTCTGTGATGAGCATTTCAGTGCTACCCACTTTTAGTAAAATATTTGAAAAACTTATTTTAGAGCAACTTCAAAGATTTTTTAATAGACATAAATTATTGCATAATAAACAGTTTGGTTTTACAAGGGGTCGTTCAACAACCGATGCCGGTGTTGAACTTTTAGGACACATTTATGATGCATGGGAAGACAAATGCGATGCTCTAGGCATTTTTTGTGATTTGTCTAAAGCCTTCGATTGCGTTCTCCATGACACATTAATCAGGAAACTACACCATTACGGAATCCGAAACTCCTCCCTGGATCTTCTTACGTCATATCTGAGTGAAAGGATTCAGAGAGTTGATGTAAACGGAAAAAGATCTCCCGGATCTGTATTAAGAATGGGTGTCCCCCAGGGCTCAATTCTTGGACCATTTTTGTTCCTTATTTATATAAATGACCTACCTTACCTCATAGAAGATAATCATAATATTGTATTGTTTGCTGACGACACTTCACTTTTATTCAAACTTAAACGTCAGCAGCCGGTTACTGACGACATAAATATATCTCTTTCCAAAATAGTACATTGGTTTAATATAAATAACCTACATCTTAATGAAAAAAAAACTAAATGTATCAAGTTTACCATGCCTCATGTTAGGCAAGTAGAAACTAGTGTACTAATAAAAGGTAAAGAGTTGAGTCCTGAAGATACTACAGTGTTCTTGGGCATAACTCTAGATGCCAAGCTTCAATGGGGCCCACATTTAGACAAATTATGTAAGAAACTTAGCTCTGCAGCATACGCTGTTAGACAAATCAGAAATTTAACTGATGTAGACACAGCCCGTTTAGTTTACTTTGGCTATTTCCATAGCGCGTCATGTCGTACGGTATTTTACTGTGGGGGAATGCCGCCGACATCCAGACAGTTTTTGTTTTACAGAAAAGGGCTATTCGTTCAATTTATAAATTAAGTCCCAGATACTCCCTCAGGGATAAATTTAAAGATATAAATATAATGACTGTCCCATCGCAGTATATTTACGAGAATATTTTGTATGCACATAAAAATAAATATATGTTTAAAAAATACAGTGTTGTTCATAATTTTAATACTAGAAACAAAAATAAATATGTAGTTCCTGCTACCAGGCTCAAAAAAATAAGGGGGCTCATTTAGATGCCAATGTATACACTTCTATAATAAACTTCCTAGTAATATCCAACAACTAAGCCTTAATAAACTTAAAGCCTTTGTTAAGCGTAAACTTTGCCAAAAAGCCTTTTATAGTGTAAAGGATTATATTGAGGACGTAAAGGCTTGGGATTGACCTGCTCCAGTACTCACTTTAACTGTTGTAACGTTTTCTTTGTTTTTATTATTATTATCTTCTCTCGATTTGACATTAATGTTTATTTTTAAAAATTTTACATTTGTAAACTATATATATTATTTTTGTGAACATGAGGACTATGTGGATTATGCTATATGTTTTTTCTTTTTTATTTCTGTCTCTTTAGTAAATTTAGCGTATGTCTGGCAATTTGAGTATTTGACGACCTACTCAAATGTCCTTTCCTTGGTATTGTTCGTCGGGTCGTGTTGAGCTCCTTAGTAGTCCTGAGTTGAGCTTTGCGAATACTGACAAATGCTTGCACTGACTGGACAGGTCTACTCAAATTTGTATGGATCTTTCTTCAAAAGACCATCTCAGACAAATCTGCATGGTTCTTATGTGATTTGACCAATACATATTTTCTGTATGGACTTTAAAAGAGACTTTGACCCCTGAGTTTGTTTCGGTGTTTCTTCTCAGGGTAGTCCGCTAGGAAACACCGGACTCATCTAGCATAAAAAAAAAATGACGTGTAAAAGTGTTTTTTAAACCTACTTGCAAAATAAAGATCATTTATCATTTATCATGATCATTAGCACCTACCTGAAGAATAATCCTCCCTGGATAATATATGTAACTTAGAAATATTTAAATATGTTTATCAGTTGTCTAATACTTAAACCAACAAACTCTGCTTACTTTGGTACTAGATGGCATTGTGTGAAAGTTGTGGAATCTTACTATCTTACTAATATTATAAATGCGAAAGTTACGATGTTTGGATGTTTGTTACTCAATCACGCCAAAACGGCTGGACGGATCTGGATGAAATTTGGCACAGGCATAGGATACACTCCGGAATAGGACATAGGCTACTTTTTATCCCGGAAACCCCAACCCCGATACCAGGCGGGCGAAGCCGCGGGCAAAAGCTAGTATTATTATATTTCATTAACTTTACAAAATGCTTTTGATTTTTTAATCGGTTTAAATGTTTTCAGTGAAAAAACCCAGTGCTTAAACATGTTAGAGAAAGAAGTTCAAAAAACACATATTGAAGTAGCTACGCTGAAAGCAAAAAATGCATCATTGGAAAGGGATGTAATGGAAAAAGAAAAACAATACCATCAAATGAATTCAAAATGTATTTATTTAGAAAAGGTATATTTCAAATTAAACATTTATGAAAATAATAACTATATTGAGCCTAAAATTATTGAAAATCTTATTTTATTTACAGACCATAAAGGATAACTCAGATGTTATAAAGGAATTAAACAGTTCTCTACAAATTGCTAAGAAAGAAAAGGTTTGTGCAGTTTTATTTTTGGCTATGGCGTTATTCATATTGTTACGAACGTGAGTAATCAAATGCCGGTTTACTTAGAGAGAGATTTATTTTCCACAAACAAAACACCAATTTATTCCAATCGCCAATAAACCACTTCGTAATGCACTCTAGAGATCCGTAAGAATATCGCTTAGGTCGTCGTATGGATGAAAACGTTCTTCACTTGACTTGGATATTCGCACTTGATCGCAGTCGAAATCAAACTGACCCCCGTCCGGCCAGCGAACACGTATTTATACTCAGAGCCAAGAAAATTCTAGATACCGAAGGTTCGAGGCCACACCAGAACAAAAGAAACCGTTTCCGCGAAGCAATAAATCATTTTTATTACGAGTAGGTAGGTAGGTACCTACCCCACGACTCATACGAACTTCGACTCTATAGTAAAAGACAGAAGGTACAAATTCCTTTACCAGGTTACTTAAGTACCTATAAAAGTTCTCAGAATTATTGAGTACCTACTTATACGTGTCGGATTTTTCTAGAATTTGCTAGGCCCTGGTACGTACTTCTATTCTGGAGGTTTCGATTAGCAATGCGTTTTAATTATTCGGTGATACTCTTGATTTTGTCGAAGAAACGGCGTGTTCTATTTCCACGGCGTAACAGTGCCCCCCTCTTAGTCATGCTCGTCCCGAGCATTATTAGATCCTTGATATGGCGCCAGTCTATCCACGTGGACCACTTTAGGCTTCCCTCTTAGCCCTTTCTTGATGCGGTAGGTTACGTCGTTGATCCGTTTCACCACGGTGTAAGGTCCCTCCCATCGAGCTTGAAGTTTCGGCGACTTCCCTTTTCGTCGGAGCGGGTTGTGGAGCCAGACTAGTGCACCTTCTTCAAATCCCTTGGTGTTGGCATTACGGTCGTACCTAGTTTTCATTTTGGAGCTGGTGTTCATGCTATTCTCACGAACTCGTTTATGCACTTCATCCAATTGGTCCTGAAGGTCACTGACGTAGTCCGTAACTGGCTTGTTCTTGTCAGGTGGCACGCCAGTTATGGCATCTACTGGAAGTCTCATCTCTCTGCCGAAATTCACTCTTGCTGGAGTATGTCCCGTGCTATCGTGCACTGCCGATCGATAAGACATCAGAAATAGTGGAATATACCGGTCCCAGTCCTTCTGATGGTCATCGACAACCTTAGCCAGGTGATTCTCCAGGGTTTGGTTAAATCTTTCCACCATTCCGTCCGACTGTGGATGTGCAGGTGTTGTGCGTGTTTTGTAAATCCCCAGAAAGGTACACATTTCCTGGAACAGCGCAGATTCGAAGTTTCGGCCTTGATCGGAATGGATCTCCAAAGGTACGCCATACCGACACACTACTTCTTCAACCACCTTCTTTGCCACTGTCGTCGCTTCCTGGTTGGGTATGGCGAAAACTTCGGGCCACTTTGTGAAATAGTCCTGGATCACCACTATGTATTTGTTTCCGTCATTTGTAATTGGAAATGGTCCAGCAACATCGATGGCAATGCGTTCCCAAGGGGCTCCCACGTTGTACAGCTGAAGCTTGCCCCTGCTTCTAGTCTGTGGTCCTTTCACAGATGCACACGCTGTACATTTCCGACACCATTGCTCTATGTCATCTCTACAATTGAGCCAGTAATACCGCTGTCTCACTTTCAGTAGAGTTTTCTTAATCCCCAGGTGTCCACCAGAAGCTCCATCGTGTATTTCCTTTAGCAGGGGGACCACTTCACTTCGTGGTACTATCACTTGTGTGGTTACCTCCTTACCATCGTTCGATTCCCATTTTCTACAGAGCACATCATTTTCCAGGACTAAACTGTCCCACTGAGCCCAGTAGCTCTTAGTGACGGGACTAAGTGACGATACTTCACTCCATTGGGGCCTAGCTCCACTACGCATCCAGTTCAGTATTGGTCGAATATCGTCATCTTCTTCCTGTGATTTCTTGAAGTTGCCTTCGGTTCTAATCAAGTTCACGTGGTCTCGGGCTTCGTTCTGCTGGCAGTGTTTGCAGTCTTCGTCACACGGACGTCGCGACAGGGCATCAGCATTGTTATGTCCTTTTCCACTCCGATGTTCCGTAATAAAATTGAACTCCTGCAGCTGCTCGAGCCATCTTGCAACTTGACCCTCCGGGTTTTTAAATTGTAGCAGCCATTTCAATGCAGCGTGGTCGGTCCTCAACGTAAACTCCCTCCCAATGAGGTACTTGTGGAAGTGCTGCAAGGTTTTTACTACAGCCAGCAGTTCTCGTCGAGTAACGCAGTAGTTCCTCTCGGGCTTTGAAAGTGCCTTACTGAAGTAAGCGATCACGATCTGTCTGTCACCTTGCACCTGTGACAATACGCCACCAATTCCCGTATTGCTGGCATCAGTGTCAACGACAAATCTTCCATCTCTGCTCGGATACCCCAGTATAGGTGCTTCACATAGCCGCTGCTTCAGCTCGTTGAATGCTACCTCACAATTCTTGTCCCAGATAAAATCTCGTTTATCCTCAGTCAGTTGATGCAAAGGTTTTGCAATGTCCGAAAAACCCATAACAAACCTTCTGTAGTATGTGCATAGCCCTAGAAATGCACGTACTTCTGTTTTGTTCTTCGGAACTGGCCACTGTTGCACAGCCTTTATCTTCTCAGGGTCGGTTCTTACTCCGTCGGCGGAAATCATATGTCCTAAGTAGCTGACCTCCTTCTTAAACAGGGCACACTTCTTTGGGCTAAGTTTTAGGTTAGCCCCTCGTATTCTGGTGAACACTTTTTCCATGTTCCTGAGGTTTTCCTTGAAAGTGCGGCCCATTATAATGACGTCATCCAAATATACCAGGCACACGTCACCAAGAAGACCTACCATGACTCTTTCCATGAGGCGTTCAAAAGTCGCTGGAGCATTGCACAACCCAAAAGGCATGACGTTAAATTGCCACAGGCCATTGCCAATGCCCGTACTGAACGCTGTCTTTTCTTTATCTTTCTCGCTGATTTCCACTTGCCAGTAGCCACTTTTCAAATCAATGGTTGAAAACCACCTCATACCACTGAGCATGTCCAGCGTATCGTCGATCCTCGGCAAGGGATAACTGTCCTTCTTCGTGACGTTATTCAGCATTCTGTAGTCTACACAGAATCTTGTACTGCCATCCTTCTTCTTCACCAGAACGACTGGAGAAGACCATGGGCTCGTAGAAGGCTCAATTATTCCGCTATCAGCCATGTCCTTTACCATTTCTGCCACTTCAGTTTCTTTAGCCCAGGGTATGCGGCGCGGTCTCTGTTTAATCGGTCTAGCATCACCTGTGTCTATCTCATGCTTGACGAGGCCTGTTCTTCCGCAGTCCTTTCCCGTTGCGAAAATATCCTGAAACCGTAGCAGAAATTCCCTGGCTTGCTGTAGTTCTGAGGTCGACAAATTCTTCTTAGAACTTTCCAGAAGTTGCTGGATGTGATCAGGTTCATCTCTCGTTGAGTATTGCTTCACTGAAGATGTGTTGATTTGGCGGAGATACTTCACTTCTTCACATCTTCCAACAACACTGTTTTTCTTCAAATGGACCTCCTTTTTCCCAAGATTTACAATTCTCACTTTAGATTTCCCTTTCGTCATTACTAAAGTTCTCGCGGTGATGAGTTCCGGGTGCCGCCCAGTATCCTCAACTATTACACACCTTTGTTGCCTGATTTTCTTGGGGAATTTTACTTCGACTAGAGTTTCTGTTCTCGGAGCCAATGTAGTGTCTTTTAAAGAATAGAGGTGACATGTATTTACTCCTCGCAGGAACACTTCTTGGTCTGGGAACTTCAATACTCCCCTATCAATGTCCAGAATACACCGGTACTTCTGCAAGAAGTCCAGACCCAGAATGCAATCATCGGTAATATTCGCAATTAAAACAGAATGTGTGTACACTTGATCACCAATTTTTAACTCGATATCTGTATCACCGAGGACGGAGACTGGCTGGCCGGTTGCTGTCTGAAGTCGGCAGGATGGAGACTTTCTTTGCCACAAGATTGTGCGTTTCAGCAACTCAGGTCTTATAATAGTCCGTGACGCCCCGGTGTCAACGGTGAAATTGCAAGCACGTTCATTCAGTGTTCCTTCGATGGTTAGACTATTTCCGTTATGGACTTGATTGATGGTGATGACTGAGGCCTTTAATTGACCAGCCGGCACGCACCCCGCAGCCCTAGCGACATTAAGTTTTATCGTCTTCTCGTTAACTTGGGTTGCGGAGTCCACACTTGCCCTCTTCCTCTTGGGACAATCGGTACGAATGTGCCCTTTTTCTCTGCACCCGTAACACGTCGGAATATAGCGGGACGTTGCCGAAGAAGAAACCACCCCTTCTCGGTGACGCGGCTGCACTGAAGGCGAAACCACTACTTCTCGAACTCTGTGCGTGCGTGAATCCTGTCGTACGGCTTCCACTTCCAAAGCATGAGCCATTGCACTTTTCAGAGTTTGGTGGTGTCCAAGTCGCACCGTAGCTCTCACTTCAGAATCCCGTAGTCCGTCGATGAATGCCTGCACCAGATTAACTTCCACAGTCTCCGATGTCATCGACCTATATGCACGCCGCACCAACCGTTCAACCTCGACACCCCACTGTTGGAGGCTCTCGTTAGGCCTCTGCGTTCTCTCGCGAAGCTGCGCGCGGAATATGTGCTCGAGGTGCTTGTCACCGTAGCGGGTGTCTAACCCTTCCATTAGACGCTCCAAGGTCCTACCGTCCGAAGGAAGGTTCTCTAGGACCAGTAGGGCGTCTCCACGTAGAGCTAAGGTTAACGCCGCGAAAGACTGCTCATCATCCCAGCGGTTTGTCTTTACCAACGTTTCAAATTGGTATCTGAACGCGGTCCATGATGACGTGCCGTCAAAACGTGGCACATCAAGCTTTGTGGCCGACGTACAGTGGGTGTGCGCTGATGAGCCAATGGCAACGGGTTCGCGTTCTTCTAGCTTGACAATTTTTTTATTTATGTCCAGCAGGCGATCTTCGTGGCCATCTATTCGGGTTTCCAAAGTACCAGTTCGGGCGGAAACCTCCTTGACCTCTAAGGTGAGATTCTTGACTTTCTCGCCCAGCGTGACAAGGCCGTGATCGATTTTCTCGAGGATAAGGTTCTGCTTAGCCTCTTGATCGCGGCGAGCGGCTTCCTGTTCGCGGCGAGCTTCTTCCTGGTTAGCCGCGATAAGGTCCTGGAGCTGGCGCTGGTTAGCTTCCTGTTCCCGGCGAGCGGCTTCCTGTTCGCGGCGGGCGGTTTCTTGTTCGCGGCGAACGGCTTCCATACTAGCTTGCATGGCAGCCAACACGGCAGCGAGGCTCATTTCTGAAGTTGGTCCTGTTGGCATCTCAGCAGCTGCCGTTGCTCCCATACTAGCCTGATTTTCCTCCTCTAGACGGTGACGCGCAGCATCCATTTCCGTTTGTCTTCTTGTTCGTGGTCGCTGTTCGTCGTCTCTCTGCAGTAATGGCATCTCACTTCTGACACCAGTTGTTACGAACGTGAGTAATCAAATGCCGGTTTACTTAGAGAGAGATTTATTTTCCACAAACAAAACACCAATTTATTCCAATCGCCAATAAACCACTTCGTAATGCACTCTAGAGATCCGTAAGAATATCGCTTAGGTCGTCGTATGGATGAAAACGTTCTTCACTTGACTTGGATATTCGCACTTGATCGCAGTCGAAATCAAACTGACCCCCGTCCGGCCAGCGAACACGTATTTATACTCAGAGCCAAGAAAATTCTAGATACCGAAGGTTCGAGGCCACACCAGAACAAAAGAAACCGTTTCCGCGAAGCAATAAATCATTTTTATTACGAGTAGGTAGGTAGGTACCTACCCCACGACTCATACGAACTTCGACTCTATAGTAAAAGACAGAAGGTACAAATTCCTTTACCAGGTTACTTAAGTACCTATAAAAGTTCTCAGAATTATTGAGTACCTACTTATACGTGTCGGATTTTTCTAGAATTTGCTAGGCCCTGGTACGTACTTCTATTCTGGAGGTTTCGATTAGCAATGCGTTTTAATTATTCGGTGATACTCTTGATTTTGTCGAAGAAACGGCGTGTTCTATTTCCACGGCGTAACAATATCAATAAAAAAAATATTATTTAATACTAGTATTTATTTATGTTGGTGAAGTTAATAGTACGGAAGTGTCGGCTAAAAAAATAGTACCACTGATCTCTATATTAAAATAGTACGGAAACCAGCTTGAAAACGAACGTCAGTGGATACGTCGCACAGCTTACATGATATAATAATATAATGATATGAGAAAAATTGAACTGGCGTTCGCACGAGCCGGCTAGATAAAAGTTCCGACCGCAGAAAAACAACGCAAAAACGCAGAGCTCTTTTTCCTCTGTCGGCAGCCGTGTGACAACAACTAGTCTATAGGGACTGTCTCACAGCTCTTTGTGACGTGAATATCTAAAGCTTACATCATATTAAACTATTTGCGTGATCTGGAATAGTTTGATCCGCATCCTAGGCCGACGTATAAGGCGCCTTCAAATTTGCCTCAAAGTACAGCGCGACGGCAGCGCGGTCACAGCACTGCTTTGCTTTTTATATAAATAATGCGAACTTCGAAGAAATGCGACAGACGCCTATTTCTATGTATATGGAATAACAAAAGTAGCGCGGCGGCAGCGCTGACACTGCGCTGGCATCGCGCGGCATGTTCCGGCTAAATTGAAGGCCTATTAATTATCTTCTTTGTCCACAGTTAAGTTTAGAGGAACGTTTGGCTTTGAGCGAATCTCTAGTAAATAGGAATAATGACGCCGTCCAATCGACATCAGAACAGCTTTTAAAGGCTAATCAAATTATTTCAAAACAGAATGCTGACCTTATTGAAATGAAAGAAAAGGTAATTTATTTATCATTTGACTCACCTCAAACTACGAAAATTTTTACAATAAAAATAATAATATTCAGTTTTCTTTCAGCTATTATGCAGAACAGCTATAGCATTAGAACAAGAAAAAGTTATAGAACGTAATACCAAGGAAATGGACGAACTAAAAGAGCGAATAAGCAACACTAGCCAGTGCATGGACAAGCTGCAAAAAGAGCTAGACGATTTAAAGGAAAAGTATGAAGTCAGTGAGAAAGCTCTCAAAGATAGAGAAGAAACTATTAAGAATAATAATATGGGTAAGAGTACAATATTAACGGTGATGTCTACTTATTTGCTATACCAAATAGGCAAGCTTGTCACACACAAAGTTTATTTTTGATAGGTTAAATAATAAGCTGGATTTTGTAATTTGTTTTAGTAATACAATGGCTTCATAAAAAGCTGGATAATGTAGAACCTACTGATCAAGCACAAAACAAAAGGCTTGGAATTCAAACAGCAACAAGTTCGACGCCATACTTTATATCCAGAAACAACAACCACACTGAGTCGTCGCACGGCATAAGTGAAGAATCTATCGACTTTTATGCCACCTCAAAATCGTGAGTGTTATTCATTAAAATTCCAAAAAAATATTTTTTAGTCAACCAGAATGTTACACCAAGGGGTGTTTCCCGTGTTCATTCCTGAAACCCAAAATTAATGTTTTTATTTTGTTGCTTTTAGAACTTCTAATTTAGAAGAGTCACCAGGCCCTGTAATCAAGGAAAGAGTTCCTAAAGTTGGACTGGACCCAAAATATCTACAACCTGCTGAAACAGACAACCAAATTGGAAAAAGTATAGGTATTAATAATAAGTAATGAGATCATTGTAATTGAAGATTAAGTAGACGAAATTTAAACTTTGCTATTGTCCACAGGTGCAAAAGCGAAGCCTACAAATCCGCCAAGTCAGACAGGCAAAGAAAATATGAACATAAACTTACCTAAAGTAAACTACAGGGAAAAGAAATCTACACGAGCATCTACTTACCGGGCAACACCTGTCTCCGCATATTTTCCATAATTTATTATCTGTCATCAAAAGCGCAATAAATTATAACAATTTATGTTGAATTTTGTGTTTAAATGGTCGCACTCGAATCTCGTGGTTAAAGAGTCGATGTCCAGATTGAATTGAAATAATAAATTTTGATACAAGCACCGAAAGTTTGTCATCGCGACCGAGGCGAAATTCGAACGTGCCGTAGGCGAATGTGCAGCCGAGGGCTGCAGTGACTTTGCTCGTGTGTCGTGTGACAAACGACGGTTTTTAATACACTTAACTACTCGAGAAAGAAAGAAAAGCGTTTATTAGTAGGTACTTCACACATACAGTAGAAATAAAATAAATCTAATCTGATCTCGAGGTTTGATGCCTGTAGTGGGATAAGAACGGGTTTCGGAGCGCAGTTTCGGCCTTAGCACTTGGTTTCAGGAACCGGGTGTCTTAAGTGTATTGGGTTATCCAGTTATGAAGTTTACATAAGAATGTAAAGTGATAGTTTGTATACGAATTGATCTTTTTGATTATTTTTACCTGGCAAAAAACAACAAGTAGGTATTAGATACAGATATTATTTTTTTCTACAGTCACGAAATTAAGAACCGAGTAATATATAGCTGGTGTCTTATTTTTTAACGTTACATAAAAATCGCTTTGCGGATAGGGCCTAACCAGCTAGACTAGCACAAGACCGATACTATACAATACCTTTGACCTCGGCGGTCAGTCCCCGTGAGGTGTGACAGGGGTTGCCAGTTGAGAGTTAATTAGCGACAGAGGTGTGAACTTATTAGCGTACCCTGCTGTGACTCCCGCCTGATATCTTCCAGATCTAGCTGGTCACGCTTCTATTATTCTATATTAAGACGTTGTGTAAAATAAGTGTATATTACGTAATGTAGGCAATAATATAAAACAAAAACTATCTAGGTCGTCAGATTAAAAAATGTATCTCATTTTTTACAAATTAAACCAAATAAAAAAAAAACCATATGAAACTAGTGTTTTGTGTGCAAATAGCTTAATTTTTTTCCCCCATCTAGTCGCATGCATGGTCTCTCAAATCGATTCTAGAATAGTCGATTAGGAATAGGGCTTGGCACTTGGGAACAGTATGTAAATATTAATTATCTGTAATAGTCTGTAGTCAATAGACGATTCATCAATGAAAATGTACGAACGACAGAAAGAGAAGTGACGGACCGGATTAAGAAAATGAGAATACTATTGGGATTGGTCGGGCGGGGAAGGTTATCATTATTTTGTTTGAGTGATTCATTATTAAGTAATTTTATACTATTTATCGAGTTCTCCTCAAAGTGACTAATTTTAAAGAAGCGCCGTAATGTTTGAGTTCTACAAACAATGTTAGTGATTTGGACAGACTGTTTTACCCGTTTTTGTGTAAAAAATAGTGTAATTTGTGGTGTGTGAGGTTGGAAATAATCCAACATAATGCCGTTCGATTTTCTGTGTTGTGTGCGACCTGGCGTGGAAGATGTCGTGGAGTTGGACTATTCGCATCAGTCCCTGGTCGACTTCCCCACTGAAGTGTTTGTGTACGAAAGAACGCTTGAAACTCTGCTCTGTCAGAGTAATCGTGTTACGGAGCTCCCACGCCAACTATTCATGTGCCATGGATTGAAATACTTGGATCTTAGTGACAATGAAGTGTCAGCATTACCTGCAGCCATATCTTCGTTAGTGAATCTTCAACACTTGAACATCAGCAGAAATACTCTGACATCAATACCAGAGAATATGAAAGCACTA
This sequence comes from Mythimna loreyi, assembly GCA_029852875.1. Taxonomy (NCBI): domain Eukaryota; kingdom Metazoa; phylum Arthropoda; class Insecta; order Lepidoptera; family Noctuidae; genus Mythimna; species Mythimna loreyi. The sequence goes on from CM056792.1 coordinate 12,143,189, forward strand.
AAGTATCTAGCTTTCTTAGATCTTAGTGTTAATCCATTGGAAAAACTACCAGATGCTATTACAAATCTTACTGCATTACAAGAACTATACCTGAATGACACATACTTGGAGTATCTCCCAGGAAACTTCGGGAGGTTAGCGAATTTAAGAATTCTTGAATTAAGAGACAATTATTTGATGATTTTACCCAAGTCACTGTCTCGGTCAACCGAATTACAGAGATTAGATATAGGACAAAATGATTTTCAACAGTTTCCTGAAGTTATTGGAAGATTTATAAAGCTAAGAGAACTATGGATTGATAATAATAGCTTGACATGTATTACATCTGTTATAAAACCACTAGAAAATTTGATACATTTGGAGGCAAGTAATAATATGATAGAAGAACTAGCTCCTGAGATTGGATACTGCACTCAACTAGTAGATGTGACATTGTCACTAAATATCCTGACACAACTTCCAGACAGTATTGGGCAGCTGTGTAACTTAGCTACCTTGAAATTAGATAATAACAGATTATACTCAATACCGGAGAGCATAGGGCAGTTGGCAAATCTTGAAGAATTAATGCTTATGTGCAATTATTTAGACAAAATACCATCATCCATTGGACTTTTGAGAAAATTGAAATATTTGAATATTGACGATAATATGTTGATGTCAATACCTCCTGAGATAGGGAGTTGCACTAAGTTGTCTGTGCTGTCGCTGCGATCTAATAAATTGACGAGAGTACCTCCAGAAGTTGGCCATTTAACTTCCTTAAGAGTATTAAACTTAGTAAGGAATTCATTAAGCTGTCTTCCTCAGTCCTTGTTAAATTGTGATAATTTAGTAGCCCTCTGGCTGTCTGAAAACCAAAGCAAACCTTTAGTGCCTATGCATTCTGAAGTTGACCCTCAGACCTATGAACAAGTCCTTACTTGTTTCCTCTTCCCCCAAGTGCCTTTAACCCCTATTGAAATGAAAATGGAAAACAACAAAACTGAAAATGTGGAGGCTAACTCTTCTGCTCGCCATATCAGTTTTGTTGACATGAAAGCTGCTCCTAAAGTTACAGAAAAACCAGGGCAACTGAGGAGAGCCCCAACACCTTACCCAAAAGAATTGAGGGCATTAGCAAAACATGCTAGAAATATACACAAGGATGGCACTCAAGATATTACACCTCCTATGCAAAATGCAGTACACATTAAAGCTGCCAAAATAACACCCACATTACAGCAAAGATTTGCATCTGACAACAAAATTGAAATGGAAGGTGCAGGTAAAAGTAGTTTGGGAGCAACAAATAAAGATCCCATGAAAACATCTGTTTATGATAATCTTCCCGCTGAGAATGCATATGATAAACCTCTGGATCTTTCATATGAGCAAGATAAAAGTTACAAAAGTGTTGACCATGCATTGTATCCTGAAACTACTGGTACAGCTAACAGTGATTTTAAAACAGAAAGTGGTGATAATTATCTGTTACCACAAAGACAGTATACTTCAAAGCAGACTGATAAATATAGCTCTAGACAAGATATAGATAGAGCTAACATACCTCTATCTCAAAATATGTACAGAGGACATATAGACCATAAAAATTACCAATTGCCAAATGATGTAAACTACCGAGCTGGCCTAGATGACTCTCACAATAGATTGCAGAGATTAAGCCTCAGTTCTCAAGAGAGGCAACCAATTAATGAAGGAATTCTATCACCACATTTTAGTGAAAGTGGGTATAACAGCAGAACTATGATGGAAAATATTCCTCCTTTTGACCCTATATATGCTAGGAAAGATCACATATGTCACTCTGTGTCAGAAAACAATTACCATGAAAGTATATACGATAGCGACAATTGCACGCGTGCCAAAGACAAGATGTATGGTCAGCGGAATTATGATGCCTATAATTATCACTCGCACGGGAATCGCGATTTATCAAGTCCTAGGTTACACACTGTTAGTCAAGTGGTTAGTTCAACAACTATGCCAAATTTAAGTGGTTATAGTAATGTGTACCCTGGTGGAGTCGTAGAAAGCCATGATTATTCATCAGCGATTCACCAGACACAACCACCAAATGCCAATATTTATGGCATGACAGCAAGTCCCACGTATGTATCATCACAGTCGCCAGAATTATACTCGCCGACGGGGCACACTAACACGACTAATCCCTATCGCATGGCTACCACTCCACTGATATCAGACGATGGCAGCTACAGTCACGTGCATTCACCAACTAGCCAAAATATGTACGATCTATATGATGCCATACCAGCTTCATCTAATCCTCCGAGTGTGGTTAACCACCGGCATAGTCCTAGCATTTCTGAGCCAGTTTACGGTCGAGGTCAACCTCCGCCTTATCACATTGCAGCTCCGTACACGAAACACGCACAGTATTTCAATGGGACAGGAGGATAGTGGTGACCTAAACACGGAAAATCGCGAGGTTTTCTAAAAATGCACTCCTGTGAACGTTATTAGAATAAATTTAAAATATAATGGTGATCTAATTCCTGTTTTGTAACATTGGTTTTCTGTTCTCTGCATGTGCAATTTAAATGTGATATAATTGTGTAAAATAATGTAGAAACTAATTATAAGGTGCTAAGGGACGAAACATATTTGTTGTTGGAAAATCTATCAAAGGAATATTACTATTTTTAAAAAGGTTGAATTTATTCAAATATAAATTGAAAATAATTGTCTTTTATCTAGTTATGGTTTTAATTAATGTAGCAAGCATTTAGAAAGTGGTAGGTACTGATTAAGTACGAATTGTAACAACTGTGTTGTTTCAAAAAATCTATTGTAATTACGTAATTATTACATTCAGTCGTTTAAGTTATAACACTAACTCAAATTTTATTATAGCCTGAACGGAAAGTACCAGTCTTATATTTTTATCAGTAATAGAAGTGAGAGAAAACTGAACATTCACCATATTTTTGAGTGGCGAGGTGCTGTGCCCTAAATTAAATAAGGGCCTAGTTTCCGGGTAGGCTACTGCTAAATGTTGTTATACCTAAGTATTATACTTACTATTTATTGTGAGTATAACGAATTGACGGCATCGTGTTGTAATGAATGTCTATGATATATTATATTTTTGTAATTAAGTATGTGAAACTTGTGAATTTATTGTTAAAATATAATTTTTTATTTAATTAAGTCGAATACATGAACCTCGTATCAACTCCCATTTTAGCAGACATACACAATGAATTCAACTACTTATAGATACTTTATTTTTTCAATTTATTTATTAATAAGTAACTTAATCTATTCTGCATTTTATTCATATGCCTACTTACCTGATACTCCCACTTTTTATTTAAATACTCTTGAACAAGCATAATAATAATTATTTTATTCCCTGTCTGACGAAAGCTTTTCCTATTTCATAAAATAGGTAAGTATGTAGGTACTTATCTACATTTTACGGCCTTCCTCTATTGGCTTCGCTTCCCTATTAGTCATGCCTCATGGGAGCCGAAAAGTCAGTTCAGTTACCTTACCTTATCCGTTTGCTGCGACAATATTAAATCGATCTTTGTTTGCGGTAGGCTCATTTGCATCCTATTACATGCAAGATATATCTGCTCAAATTCCATTCTTTCAATTATATTTTTCCTTCGTTTTTCTATCCGCATTGCCATAATTCTTTCTCAGTCGAATTACTGCAAGACCATATTTTATATGCTTTTAAAGCATTTATTGTGTATATTAAAATATATTATATATTAAAAGATTTGATATTTTTGTATATTTTGTATGGGTACATTTACACTTTCCTTTTAATTGCACAAAGATTTCGTTCTAGCTTTATTTCTGAGCAGTAACAGCTCTTTATAGACGTACGTACTTAATATAATATCGATATGTTAGGGTCTAACAGGATGATAGGATTATCCTTGATACAGGTATAATCTCGTAAAATTGCCCCTTGATGTTTACTGTAAGGCTTTATATATAAGCATTATGACAACCTGAAGGTAAATAATACTTATCTGAGTATTATAATAAAAGAAAGGTTGGATTTCATCAAATACATCTTACGGGTTTTACAAGCTTTGCGTACTTCAGTCCGTCTGTATGTTCGAACGAGCTTGATATGATTCTACAATCTCCCATAGATTGTACTCGACTCAGAATATATCCAAATGTCTTGTTGTATGTCCCAAAAAATATGAATGTCACTTTATTCTAAAGTCTTTTGACCAGCCGTATCTCGAAACTAAAACCTTACCATTCTATGGATAACTTGGGAAGTGTGCACTCACACCCACTATCTTAAAATGATGTTAATCAGCATCTGGCTGTTACCTAGTTTTCGTGTTTATACTATGACGTCTATGACTGAGACCCTTGGACCCTCCTATCAGGAGAGTTATATATATAATTTCACCCCTCCGTCCATGTGGCCTTTTAGGTTTTGGTCGTTGAAATGTTCCTTATTATTTTTTATGGATACGTCCGCTAGCGCAATGCAACCGGCATTCAATTTAGCGGACTTTGGGACTCGACGCATATTTTATAATGTATATCATATTTTGGCGCTTAATATTGTACAATTAATTATTTACTTGTGATGTGACTTTGCAATTTGACCCTAATTGTTAAGTTTATTTTTGTGGAATTTAAAAAATAATTATAACATTTATAAAATTTGGTATCCATCTGATTATGATAAAATATTGTGACTGATTAGGTGCATAAATGTATTTGCCCGATTTCTCGACCGATATTATAATGGAGCCATTATTCAGTTCTTAAGGAGCGAGATTTGCGATCGACTAAATCGAGACAATCCCGTCTTAGGCCATAACGCCGGAATAGGAACGAAGGCCAGCGCGCCGTAATAGTTCTGGCTGATTAACCAATGCTTATGTATTTGCAATTCCATGACAAAATCTACCTATTTCTTATTGTAAATTATTTTTGATACATGAACTTTGATTTACATGTAGCTTGATATTAACGAATCTACAAACTAAATATGGCTCAATTAAATTATAAAAAAATAAATCATCCCGGCATCTAAATTTCAGAGATCTTGATGTAGATATACCCTGATGACCCCTAAACGTATTTTTTTTTTGTTCATATTGGATTAGTTAATTAATGTTCAGTACCTGTGACCTGTATAAATGAAAATTACATAGATCCTTTGTGTAATAGCTCTCTAATATTAGCCTATAAAATATCTTTATTAGGTAAAGTCTTTATTATGTGTATGAGTAGTAAGTATAAAATATAGAAATAGAATACAAATCTCTGTTATATCAATAGTTATATCAGTGACATTCATTAATAATTAAAACTTGACAAACTTAGATTGTTGAGTAATTTGTAGTAGCAGGAAATGTAGAACCTTTAAAGGTCATTTACGGGAACTTTTGGCGATCAGTTTAGAGAATTTGTGTTAGTACCTACATACGACAGCGTCAGTTAGGTAAGCCGTAACTTTTGCGCTAAATATTCAGTTTGTTGAACCAATGTGTAACTAGTTAATTTAAATAGGGATAGACATTTTAGTGTTTTCTTTATTATTGTACATTGCACATCTAAATTTTAAAATACACCTGTGTCATATACTTGTTGATATATATTACAAATACCTACTTGTATGTTAATGATATACTTAATATTTATACTAAGTACTTACCTATTTAACTTGGAGCGAATTTCCAGTTACGTTTTTATACGTATGATATTGTAAGATGACGCATGTTACTGATGAAGGTCCTCGGATCTCATCTTGTAGTATGAGATACTTTCTATGAACCGAGCCAATTTCATGAATATAATTTATTTTAATATTTATTTACAATTAGACAAAGAGTATACTGCCAGTTCTTTAACATAACGATAAATTCTTATAACAAAATGAAAATGTACCTACTTTTTATAAAAATAAACATTTTACTTAATTTAATTTTCACAAAACACATTCGTAATTTTTTCATGATACTTGTACCTTATGACACATCATTCAAATAACTGAATAAATATTTTTTATAAATTTTATCTTATTTTATTTTACGACCTTTATTATCACTTACTAAATAATATGCAAAGCGCGTCATAAAAAATAGCACCTCATTTAAGCCGATATCGTAATCTGCCTTGCACGAAGCTTGTGCTTTCTTTGTGGGCGCAAAGGAAATAGTCTTTCCTTCCTTTTTCTTTAACTATAAGCTCGGTAAAATTTTGTACCCACGGATACGTAATAATTTCGAAACTGTAGGTACTGACTTCTTATTATAAAACATCTGGTCAGCACACAATTTAAATTTTGTAAGTTCCTTTGTGCAAAGGCTAATAATTTAATTATAATATGTACTTTTTTATACTTACCTATATTATTATGATAATGTCTAATATATTATTATAAAAAAAATCTAGTCACTACCTATATGGCTAAGTAGTTTGTATTACTTACCTACTCTAAACTATTTTTGTGGTAATTCTCTAAATATTTTTAACATTGGGACCATTAAATCGTCAAAATTAAAACTTGTTTACATTTTTAAATATGTCTAGGTCAAAACCTGAAAAACTGTAAGTACATAAGTAAAATCTAATTATTATGTCACACTTTGTTAAAGTTTTGTGGTAATTGTTTAGCTAGTAAAATATGAAACTACCCACAAATAATGTTTTGACAGTTAAGATACGTAAATGTAACAAACATACAATAAAAAAATAAATCAAAATAGAAATACAATATTTAAATAATAGATAGATATATTGTTTTATAGTCCGAATTTATCTTGTTATTTTTAAGGGGTTAGTACTTAACAATGTGTCTATATATTTGTTAGTTATAGCAAAAAAATAATAATAGATTGTTGCCGGTATGGGCCGTATATGGTACAGTTGAGTGCCATTTATTATACTAACTTATTATGTTAGATAAGTACCTACGTTTATGTACTCATATTAACTGTATAATTGTATAAAGTTCATAAAACCAAAACGCTACATTTTCTCAAGACTGAAGGCTAAAACATATCATTTAACTGTATTTTCTTCTATCTAATACATTATTTTTTGTACCTACACATATTTTATGTACCTTCCCACATACTTTCTAAAGTAATAATTAATAATACTTATCTACTTATTTTATGCGTCGGACTGTCTGTCGATCGGATATCGTAAACAGCATTTTTTATATAATACATAGTTTAATAATTTATTTTTTTACTTTATTAAACCACAGTAGATACCTTCGGCGTTAATATGGCACACTGAGTTTCAGGAAGAGGCTGACGCATAGTTCATATCAAAATTTTATAATATACAGTAGTGGTACATAGGCGGACTAAATGCAACAAAGCATTTTCGACCAGTCTCTTTTCGCCACTATTATGTGGTGTACCTATATAAATACATACAAATAATAAATACCTACCTAAATAATATTTAAATTTGTAAAAACTGCAAGTACCTAGGTATTATTTAAAAAAGAAATATAATTATAATAGAGACAGTGGTCTTCAACACCGATTATACCGAACATGCCTTTTATAAGACTTGTGTTATATAAACGCACCGATACCTAACTAAAGATTAAATATACCTATTTCATAAATTTTGACACAGCTCTTCTTTTTTGAATGAGATAATTACTCCAATGTATCTTGTACAGTTGTTTCAAGTATACAATTTATCACAATTACTTTTGGCATTGTGCGGTTCGTTAGGATATCAATAACGTGTCTCGAACTCAAAAGACTAAACCACTAGTCTCGGTTGTAAAATTAAATACTAACATGGAGTTTAGCCAGAATTTGTGTGCCCTTGAGGTGAGAAAAGATGTATTTTATGAAGAGCTCACACTATCTATGGTCTGTCTTCTTTTCTATTGCCAGCCGATCCTACAATAAAGTATGACTGAGGTCACGCATACTTTCAGTATGTTATAAAGTACTCTGATATTTTACTAATAGGTAGATAAAACAGAATTGAGAAACTAAAAAAAATTCAGTGTAAAGATGAATGCACACTTATACGAAACGAACGCGCTGAAAGAACCGATAGAAAAAATTCTTTTTATGAAATTCTATGAAACCTCGCAAACCAAACTTGATCTAACCTCGCAGAATCGTTCGAATCTGGAAGGACTCTAGCTATACGTTCACCTTAAATACGATATTTATTATTTTTCGAGAAGACAAGCGATTGTCGGTAAAAAAAATTAAGAACGCATAATATCAAGTCAATAACACGCTTATTAAGCTCATCACGGCATGTCTTTATCACTTTTCCATTTCGTCTCTGCCAATTGCCTATTTTTTCTCTAACAATTCTTACATAACTAAACTTCAGCCGAAAGCTGTCGTCATCCATCGAGTTGAAAAAACGTTTTTTAATCGCTTGGGAAAAGAAACAACAACAATAAAAAATACTTCTCCTTTTAACTTCGCCGAAGTCGGATAAAAATAGGTTGACTCTGTATTAGGTATGTTAAATTAAATAATTATTAAAAGTAAAGAACAAACAATTAATTAGACTAGCCGACTTTATACAAAAGACCCTCAGGCAGGAATATGCAGAGGTGCCTACAAATTGGATGGGCAAAGAACAATGTCTATATTATATTTTATTATTTTAATTTATGGAAAATGCCAAATACGTTTTTGAAATTGTATTTTTATATCAGTAAGATTTTGCAGATAAGTATTATTTATTAGCTTTTATATTTACGTAATTTTAGTTTTTATACAGTCCTAGAGTCATTCATATTGAAACATGTCTTGCATTATTATCATGCCATCTAGTTATTAAAATACATGATGTTTTTTTGTGTCGCTAATTGATTTAAATTAAGTCGTGTAGGTACTTTTATATATTTTGTACACACAGTTTATGTTTCGTCTGTAATACAAAGTAGAAATAAAATGTTACAAAAACTGAATGCAAGGTTTTATTTTATATCGATTTTGAGGTATAGGTAATCTAAGAGCGCCTTCATATTATCCGCAACATGTCGCGCGACAGCAGCGCTGCTGTCGCGCTGCTTTGCTATTTATTCCATACTAGCTTTTGCCCGCGGCTTCGCCCGCGTGGTATTGGGGTTGGGGTTTCCGGGATAAAAAGTAGCCTATGTCCTATTCCGGAGTGTATCCTATGCCTGTGCCAAATTTCATCCAGATCCGTCCAGCCGTTTTGGCGTGATTGAGTAACAAACATCCAAACATCGTAACTTTCGCATTTATAATATTAGTAAGATAAATAAAAACGTGCGGCTGTCGCGCGGCACATTGCGGCTAATTTGAGGGCCTTAGAGTGGGGAAATATTTAAATCAAAAGTTTTCATGTAACCTTATTTACTGTCTAAGATTTGCGCGCGGAATACAAGTACCTAAATGTTTGTAATATGCAGCAAATAAGTTGAACCATTTGCTATGGTTTCGCGTAGCCCCCTTCGATTAAGACTGGAAAATCGATTATAATTCTTGTTACACATGTTGAACCATCACGGCGGTTGTCTTGAATGCGCCAGTAACCGTTTTTGGGTCTCAATCGAAGTGGAGGTTGTTCGTCACCATAGCAAATGGTTCAACTTATTCACCATTGACTATACTGCGTATTCAAGGTCGATCACCAATTTGGTTCAACTTATATTTCGTGTATGCCTATTACTATTGCGTTTGGCTCTGATTGGTCAAGAGCCGAACAAATCGCTTTAGCGTACCAAAATCCCTGTAGGCTTCTCGTACGTACGAATTACACTGAACTACGACGTTCAGAAAACTGACCTACTTTTAAGTTTGATAGGAGCAGCCGCGAGTGTGATAATGTTTGATAAGAGAGGAAAGATACTAAGACCTAGTAATATCACTACCTACCTAATATTTGTAATAAGAATTTTTATGGTCTAATAATGTGGGGTAACAGCACAGATCACAACAGAGCATTTGTTGCGCAAAAAAAATGCATTAGGGCGATTTACGGCTTACAACCAGATGAATCTTGTAGACCTATAGGTATTTAAAAAACTTGGTTTGTTACCGCTGCCGGCTCTTTACATTTATGAAATATGTATGTTCGTCAAGAAACACCAATATTTATTTGTTAAGGCAGATGATATAAATGTTCGCAACCGACGAGACCCCAACAGGCTCGTTCTAAGCAATATACCAAGGTTGACTAAGTATAATAAAAGCTGCGTTACAATGTGTGTGCGCTTATATAATAAGTTGCCAAGTAATTTAAAAACTTTAGGCATTAAAATATTTAAAAAAAAATTGTATCAGTGGTTATTGATTCATAATTTTTATTCTGTGAAAGACTACTTTGAAAGAAGAAATTAGTAGATATTTATCTACTTACTAAATTTGCATGCTAATACTTAGCGAAACATGTTTGCTCATATTTGTACTTTTTTTACCACCTTTTATACCATGTTTTTAGCAAATAAATAATTATTATTATTACTATAGTTCGTTTTTTAATCCTAGACTACGATTTGACAACTTAAAATGTCAAACTCCAGAAAATTGGGAAAATATTTCTAGAGTGTGACATTCTAAGTTGTTAAATCGTAGTCTAGAATTAAAAAACGAACTATAGGAGGTTAGTAATAATATAATAGTAATAATTGACGACCATCACACAACGTCGTCTAGTTTCAAGCTAAGCAGAGCATATGATATGAGTACTAGACAACTGATAAACATACTTATATATTTCTAAATACATGCACATTATAGATAAATTACACCCCGACACAGAACAAATGATCGTACTCATCACACGAACATTTGTCCTGAGTGGGAATCGAACTCACGACCTCCGAGATAGCAGTCAGGGTCACTAACTAATATGCTGACAGGCCAGTCAAGTACAGTTAGTACTTCTACTTTCCTACCCTAGGTATTTTAAATGTAAAGGACAATACGAACCTGCTGGCAAAAGATCAACAGACTAAAACAGCCTCTGAATGAATCCATTATCCAAAACAAACACCCAAGCAAGTTTAGCTCGAGTTAAAAATAAATTGCGTAGGCGTAGTATTGACTTCGGGAACAAACGAGGTTCAAAATGTTGGGAAAACTATAATTTATATAACCAACCTCTACTGTTTGCTGCTGTATATAGATATAATTTTTTTTTTTTTTTTTTTTTTATGGTAGGTGAAAATCATCCAATGACGAAACCCGCTCTTGGGTGGAGCGGGAGACTAGTGTCAGACTCTTACTGACTAAAAAACCTACCCCGTACCTTCCTTGCCCTATTCCTGGAGTCGAGGTAACAGTTTCCCACTTCCCTCTAGACTCCGGGAGGCTTCGACCCTGAAGGGCCCCTGCAGTTTGCTGACAACTCCTTGAGGCGCGCGGGAACGGTGCGCGCCGTTGACGACTAGGACTCGGTCTTACAGACGACCGGACGGCGAGCTACCCATTGCTCACCGTCCGCGAGCCAGTGTCTACGGTGGCCGGATATCAGCAGGATCGCGGCGGCGACGGCTACGGCGAGTACGCCGTTGCCTTTGCCTTATGCGGTCGGCCTCCTCCTTTACGAGCATTACTGTTTCGCAGAAGGAGGCGTCCGCCTGCCATTCCTCTTCGCTGTGGACCATGGCCTGAACCAGGGCCCGGCGCGAGAGGTCGCCGCCGCCGATCACCCCCACGAGGACACGGCGATGCTCTTCCCAAGCAGGGCACACCTCCACCGTGTGCTCCACCGTGTCCTCCGGGCTCGCCTCACAGTGGCGACACCCGGACGTCTCCTCCGCACGAATCCGGTGCAGGAATCTCCCGAACTTCCCATGTCTCCCGAACTTCCCATGATATAGATATAATCAGTTTCGAGATATCTACTTATATATTTTTTTATGGTGGGCAAAAATCATCCAATGACGAATCCCGCTCTTGGGTGGAACGGGAAACAATGTCAGACTCTTACTGACTAAACACCCCACCCCGTTCCTCCTTTGCACTGGGGCCAAGCCTTCCTTTCAGAGACTCTGGGCCCCAGCAGGCTTCGACCGTTTTGCGGAGTCCCTACGCTTTTGCTGACAACTCCTTGAGGCGCGTGGAAACAGAGCGCGCCGTCGACGACTTGGGCTTGGTCCAGACTGTTACGAGACGACCGGACGGCGAGCTACCCATTGATCGCCGTCCGCAAGCTCGCGCCTACGGCGGCCGGAAATCGGGATCGGAATTCCGGCGAGATATAGGTACCTATATCTCGAAACTGATTTCGGTTGCAAATTATCAACTTTTATTATACGACTTCTGCACGTCCAGCTTCTACCTTCTCTTAAAAAAATAGGCAGTCATCGACCTTATTGGACCTCTCAAGTTTTGAAGCGATCTCTTTGAGGCTCGATGGAACAACACAGTCGGCGAGCTACTCCTTACCTACTCGTTGACCGCAAGCCCACGCCTACCGGTTGGCTGGGTATTTCCGTGACTCTTGACATTTGGGTCGTCTCCCGTGGCGACGAAACATCTCTCCCTCACGGATTCAGCCATCTTCTTTAAAGCAAGAGGTGGCTGCTTCCCATTACCTCTTGACTCAAGAAGTCTCCCACGAGGAATATCTCGAAATACCCTGCTTTAAGTTAATTATGTATCTAAGACCATGGTCCTGTCTATGGACCTATTCAAAATGATTTTTATAAGGATAATAAATCATCATCAGCCTTGTAATGTTCCCACTGCAGGGACACAGACCTCCTCTCTCTAGGAGAGGGAGATAATAAATATTAATAATTAAATATTATGGACGCTATGTACCTACCAACGCCTGTCTGGTACGGATGAAATCGAACGTTACGTTACAGATTTGCGATAAAAATCCGCAAAGTGCATTTTGAATACTTCTAAACGAAGACTTTCAAGGGTATGGAGTTTCAAATGAAATTCATACATTCAGATCAAATCACACAGGTTACCTACCTATAGCTTACCTAATAATTTGAGTCTTATCGTCAGACAGTCCTGCTCTTATGTAATGTAATACAGGTAGCTAGGTAGATAGATGTACCTAGTTGCCTAGATATTTTATCTAGGCAGGTTAAAATCACTGGCACGATGGTCAGCTCGTTAACGATCTGCGGTTGACCCAGTTATTCTGCGATCATTGTTCTCACTTCATCCGATAGCAAACACTTTTATTGCTTTCGTACTACTTTACTCTCGGAACAAGTATTAAAAGGTAATTTTATCACTATTTTTATTGGCTCTTAATACTTTTGTCAGTCAAAATGTATTGATTGAATACCTATACTACTTATTTTTTATACGCTTCTATGGTTGTCAACCACCTTCCACCCCTTGGCAAGCGTAGGGTCTGTCAGAGTTTTAAAACTAAAACCATACAGTGCTTTGCAGCTATCTTTGTCCGGGGCGCTGGATTACTTATATTTTCCTATCACCCCCTGGGCCCGACCAGATATTGGCCCGCATGAATTCATGCGGAATCAGTCACCTGGTCTCGCGGCGTGTGAGTAAACACCACATACAACACAGTATTGCTGTGAAAGAAACAGAGTCCCCAAATACGTTATAGTACTGGCTACACCCTAAGGTGGCTACATCTGTAGCCTGTAGCGTCTACTACGGATTAGAGGGAGATTGCTTTCCCCAATCTCTTTGCAATGCCTTCGTTGCGATAGTCACTTCCTCATACAAGGAGCTTCTTCAGGTAACGTCCCAAGCGCTGTTGCTTTCCAACAATTTTATTACGACTTACAGCGAGAGAATATCTGGAGCACTGTCTAAGCTGAGTATATCTTAAAGGTGTTCTTGCTCTGTGTCGTCGCTGCAGTGGTGCAAACCGAGCAACAGCTCATAGCTTGTGCGGCACAGATAGTTTTCGAACGGGTTGTTTGCTTCATGTTTTCGAAGCATCCATATCTGAAGAGTAGATAGGGACCTAATGACGATAATCGGTGAGTAGGTACCTACCTAAGCCACGCCGGCTCATCAGCCTGCACAGGACCGCTCCTCTATACGGGTCTTACCGCCTACTCTAAATATTTAAATTGAGAGAATGCAAATTGTAAATCAACAAAGGCGAAAAGTCTTGTGGTACTTAGTTGCTCGAACTTACCTATCAGAATAAATAAATATTATTTCTGGGACCTCGCAAAGTCGCAATGAGTAAGTATTCTATCAATTGTATCTAGAGCTAGGAACACCTAAAGGCCAGTGGCGGGGTAGGACCAAAATTTGATGTGGGCAAGATATATTTTGCGAGGCCCCCTGAAGGACCACGCAAAACTGATATTGTTGACAAAAAATTTTTTGGTACTCGAAGTTTTACGCGCCAATCACGCTTCAGACGCCACCGGTATCGCAATCACGGCGGTGTCTGAGGCGTAAGTGCTCTTGCCTTATTCGGTTGGCTTCCTTCTTTGCTAGCATTACTGCTTCGCAGAAGGAGGTATCCGCCTGCTACTCGTACTCGCTCCGGACCATAGCCTGTACCAAGGCCCGGAGTTAGAGGTCACCACCGCCGATCACCTCCACAAAGATTCAGCAATGCCAAGTGTGCCCCACCCAAGTTTAGCATACCTCTACCGTATCCTCCGGGTGCACCACACAGTGGCGAAACCCGGGCATCACTTCCTCACGAATCCAGTGCAGATACCTCCCGAACTTACCATGTCCGGTAAAAACCTGCGTCACGCGGAAGGTGAGGTCTTTCCAGCCAGGCATCCAGGCAGTGAGGCCTCAAAGAGAACTGGGTTGCGACAGTCGCTGTCGCTATAACGCCATGACAACTTGAAGCGGCAGTGGAGCTTTGTCCTAGTGTTGCATCTCTACGCAAAAATCATGCATGTGTGCAAGGACTGTTGCCTCCAGATCCCAAGGAGACTTGTCGCTTCACGGGAAACCGTGCGGTATCCCCGCACCATCCGTATTGCCATGAGTCTTTGGCATGCGTTAAGCTGGGCCCTCGGTTTTTTTGCAGCGACGGCGCCTACACTGGCGCTCCATATAGAGCCAAGGACAGAACGATTCCTTCCTAGAGCCTCCGGCAGGAGGCTTCTGGACCCCCAAAGTTCGGCTGGAGCCCCAGTCTGATTCAGTTTGGGAGCCACACGTTGGAAATGCCCATTCAAATCCCACCGGCTATCGAGGACTAGTCCTAGGTACTTCATCCTAGACCTGACGCCGATGCAAACTCCTCCATTAGCTGGGAACCCGTTGGCGGCTCGTTCCGAGGGCCATGGAAACACATGGCCTCTAAATTGTACAGCGCTACCTCGAATCCCAACTCGAATCCTGCCAACGACTACCGCGGCCCAGCGTGTCGCTGATTCAACCGCCGCCTGGTACGATTCTCCCTGTGCTAGGACCGACGACGTCACGAAAATAGCCGCACAGCACGTAGTAGTACCCAATGTTCCACAAGTGTGGTCGTAGTATCTATCCCTGCGGAACACAACATTGTCATCTCTCGCCGTTTTAACTCTCCCTGATGTTCGAGGTATATGATATACTTGACCGATAGGTAGGCCCCAATCACACGACAGAGATGGCGGGGTATCGCCAGATACTTTCTAGTCGATTTTTATATTATTTATTGCTTGATGAGTAATTATATCTACATTTGCGTTCGCGGGCCTTCGAGGCGCGAGGCCCCTTGGATCGCGAGGCCGTGGGCGGTCGCCCACGTCTCCCACGCCTTACGCCGCCTCTGCTAAAGGCAGAGAAGAGGTTCCACCAAGTGCCTTTTGCAAACAGAAATACATTTTCAGCAGTTTTAATCGAAAAGCTGCCTTTACCTCTACTGCTTTTAAGATTGCAATGAAGTTTATTTCGAGCTTGTTTTAAAAATTGTAATTACGCCTACATACGAGATACGAGTGCGTATTCAATTTAGGTATAACTTTAATAATAATATGCTTTTGAAATTAGAGTAAGGCCCACGAATACCAGGAATATTAAGTTCAAAGAAGTTAATCACAAACAATTTATTCTTGTTTTTAGAGGAACAGATAGAGCCGCAACGCCCGCAGCAGTCTTTCGGTTGTATTGGCCTCGAAGGTTTAGGACGAACTTCGCTCGCGTGACCCACCAACGCATGGATAGGACAAACGTAAGATGAAAGAAATAGCCAAACCTTTGTCCAAAAGCAAGATAAGCAGACTAATTAAAAAATAAATATCGTGTAATCTCTCCATTTCCGAGATTGGTATCTCTATGTGATTTATTGGTTGGCTATAGTCTGATATCAGAGCGCGTCGTTGCATTCGTATGGTCATAAAACTAAGAGCATGACCACATAACAACGATTGCGAGCGACAACTATACGATGCCTGGAACGACGGCGCGGCGCGGTGTCGTGTCGTGTGAACGCACGGCATGGTGCGACAACTTTGCAGAGCCCATGTTTGAAGAATAATCGCGAAAATGTGACTCGCCTACCTTTTTATAAGTGGGTATTATCTACCTCACCTATGATAATAGTATTTACCTTTAGAAATGACTTAAAAACTAAACGTGTTTAAAAATATTTTCTCGTTAAATTACTGAAACGCTAAGAAAGGCCTGTATTTTATATGTAGGCTTACTACTTAGACGAGCTATTTCTGTTCTTTTACCGGTCTCTAACGTTACTGACCGTGTGCCTTTGCTACTGAGCTGTGTGTGAGGTCTGATGATTCTATACATTTTAAATGACCGCCTCCAGGTAGCCTGTTTCATTCAATAGGACCGAGAGAAACTTGAATTTTATGCTTAGCCCTGCCGCCACGGCGGTCTTATTAAGCTGGTCAAGCCTCCTCAAATATGTAGAGCACTAGCTTGCACTTCAACTATTCGTTTGTCGTAACGAAAGTCAAGGATGAAACAAGGTAGGTAGATACTACTACTGAAAACGTAAATAAACTTGCGCTTTACCTTTTGAATGGAACTTAAGGAAATTGGTAAATACGGTAACGGTGGTAATGTTTTGGCCTTGAGCTGCCCTAGCGTAGTACGAAGACTCAGTAAAATAAAAGGTCAGGTTACATCGGTTCTGTTGCTACTGACGTGAGCCTACAATAGCTAACTCTAATAAAAAAAAAACTTATTAATCTTTTACTTAATTTTTTTTATGCTAGGTATTATCCGTTGTGTTCAGGCAAGTCTCCCAGCATATAACATAGCGTAAACATGACTATATGTAGCTGCCTATCAAGAAATCGATTAGTTGCGCGCGCCGACTTATCTTCGAGTAACAGTTGAACAAGTTCACGCAAATATCGTCAGCTGGCTTCTCAACTCCATCAGGTATTGTTCAAGTCTAACTACAGTACCTACAAATTAAATAAAAACAACCGTTTATAAATTGTGCCCAAGAAATATGTATAAAATCTAGTTTTTAATAACAGTAAAGCCTTGAAGTGTAGTGGAATCTGAGCGGAGTTCCTAATACAGCTACAACATCATAGTGACAATCCTACGTCCATAAATAACTGGAGTAAGTGCAGTGCAGTGCTACTTCAATGATTTTCCTTTATGTACTTGAATTTATGTTATAAGTAACTTGATAT
Organism: Mythimna loreyi; assembly: GCA_029852875.1. Lineage (NCBI taxonomy): Eukaryota > Metazoa > Arthropoda > Insecta > Lepidoptera > Noctuidae > Mythimna > Mythimna loreyi. The sequence goes on from CM056792.1 coordinate 12,160,701, forward strand.
ATTTTATTTTTTAACGATACTATTTTTCAGTAATAGTCATCATGCCGGGAGCCAGGCATAAGATTCTTGGGCACGTACTATCTGGGTTTTGCCACAAAATGAATCGACGTAAACCTATATACGGGGACTCCATGGATACCCCCTTGAACCGATGCCTCACTACCTTGGACATCACATTGTTGGGTGAGTACTTGACTTAAGAGTCAATAAAATTAAGTGCTTTCCTTCCTGTTGACCCAATTGGAACAGACGGAAATATTCCAAGAAAGTTTTGCACTCACAGTTATTTCCCCATAGGATTGACACCGTTGCGGGTTCCACAAACAATAATTATGATTCTGAGACGCGATGAACATTAGTTTTCTTTGCTAAAGATCGGGGTTCTTGTGTAAATCTTGGATAATCGAAGTTATATGCTTGTGTGTATATTTTGTAGGGCAACCCCGCAGCGAACGTTGTTCCCGGTGGAGAGTCCCCACAAAATGTGAGGCCTTAGTGGTAGATGACGTCCATTAGTGGTCGTCACCATTTCTTCAGGTCCATGTCTCTTAAAACCATTAAAATGTTTTCAGGTGTGGGACATATGGTCGGTGCTGGCATTTACGTCTTAACGGGAACTGTTGCTCGGCACATGGCTGGGCCAGCCACAGCCCTCAGTTTTTTACTGGCTGGAATAACATCTACCCTGGCTGCTCTGTGTTACGCTGAATTTGGGACAAGAATCCCGAGAGCTGGCAGTGCCTATGCTTACACGTACGTCAGCATCGGCGAATTCTGGGCTTTCATCATAGGTTGGAACATCGTGTTAGAATATATGATAGGTAAGATTCTGAAACTTTATATAATATAAGTATCTACCTATAACAATATTTTGGGCAACGAACTAAATATTTATGTTTCGTTTCAGGAGCCGCATCCGTGGCCAGAGCCTGGTCCGGGTATCTAGACGCAATGTTAGACGGTGCCATAAGCAATGCAACTATTTCCATTACAGGAGAAATGCATGAAACTCTTTTGAGTAGATATCCAGACGTGCTAGCATTTCTAATATGTATCGTAGCATCCTTAATTTTAGCAGTTGGTGTTAAAACGTCAGCTTATATTAATAACGGTCTGACGATTTTAAATCTATTGGTTATCTCCCTCGTCATATTCCTTGGTTTCTATTATGCCGATCTTAGCAACTGGTCCGACAAGAATGGTGGTTTCATGCCATACGGCGTAAGCGGCGTGTTAGCCGGAGCAGCTACATGTTTCTATGCATTCGTAGGCTTTGACAGTATATCAGCGTCGAGTGAGGAAGCGAAAGATCCGTCACGGTCGATTCCCATCGCCACCATCTTGTCAATGGCACTTGTTGCTTTCGGTTACATTCTGGTGGCTTTAGCTTTGACTTTAATGGTTCCATACCAGACCATCAACCCTGATGCTGCGTTACCGGCAGCTCTTGGTGCAGTCCATGCCGACTGGGCTAAATATGCTGTTGCTGTTGGTGCCGTCTGTGGTATGACTACTACTCTGTTAGGCTCCCTATTTTCTCTGCCTCGCTGCTTGTATGCGATGTCCGCAGATGGTCTCCTTTTCGGTTTCCTCAGTGATATTAGTAACAAGTCGCAGATTCCTATTATTAATTTGATTATCTCGGGTTTGTCATCTGCTTTGATAGCTCTTCTGTTCGATCTGGAAAAGCTTGTGGAGTTTATGTCGATTGGAACGCTCTTAGCGTACACTATTGTTAGTGCTGCAGTGATCATATTACGTTACCGGCCCGTTCCTGCGGTGGACGACAACAAGAGTTTTGGAGTTCCACAACTGGAATCTCCAGGCGATAGAGAAGACAGCTCGGCGACTGGGACTCCGGGTACTGATGGTGGTTCTTCTTCATCTGAGGTAGAAAAACTTTTTATCATGTTTCTTTATTATTCATTTATCTTGATGTTCTAAGTGGTAATACTCCTTATTCCCATTTCAGATGTTTGAGGCTCTGACAGTGGGTCGTCTTCGCGCACAGTACGCCTGGTTGGAGCCATTGGCAGGTGGCAAGGCGCCCGGGGCTGCTGTCACGAGCTGCGTCTACTTGTTCACGGCTGCCGCAGCTGCTCTTTGTGCCCACAACCACTTCTTAGCTGAGCCAGCTGGGCTGTGGGCGTTACTTCCAGATTTCGTCCTCAGTTTCATCATTGTTGCTTGTAAGTGTTTTTATTGTTGTGGGATTCTCATTTCAGTCACAACTTAATGTTTTGAAGTCAGAATCTTAACGTATACCATGGATATTTCAGGTTTGGTGATCATTTGGGCGCATCAACAAAGTCCGACACGGCTGCCATTCCGGGTGCCCTGGGTGCCACTGCTGCCAGCCCTCAGCGTCCTACTCAACGTTGAGCTCATGATCAACCTTAACGCACTCACCTGGGCTCGTTTTGCTATTTGGATGACCTTCGGTCAGTTACATTTTTTCTACGTCAAAATAATTTACGTGCCAAAAATGATGGAATTTTTCCACCTAAACTAATTACACGAGTAGTTGTCACTCATTACAAGTAGTCGCATTACCGACTCACTAAAGAAGTTATAGAGGAATCTTTTTTACGTTACTAGTTGTAGGTACGTAGGCAGATAATGTATATTTATGACTTCCTAATTGTTGACTCGTGATTGTAACAGCCGTAAAAGGTTACTAAAGCATTAATGGTTATACAGCAATTAATATACATACATACCTTTACAATATACTATTAAATATTCCTTATTTATAATAGTGCTTCAATTAATGCCAAACGTGATGTGTTTCAGGCCTACTTCTATACTTCCTGTATGGCATCCACCACAGCAAGCTGGGCGAGGGTGTGACCGGTCTGCTGTCTCGCTCAGCTAGTGGTGGAGGACACAGCGGCGGGTGGGGCGCGGTGGAGAAGACCAGCGCCATCGCCAGGCGCGTGGGACGCTTCGCCCGTGGCAGCAAGGGCGATGACCGGAAACCTATCATCAGCGACGATGACCTATCCAGGCGCGAACCTTGATTCTAAATTACTGTATGTACCTATATCTTTATTTCTTTTGAATAATATAACTAATGTGTTTGAATTTTTTTAGTCTTGTGTTGCCAGCTTTTTAAAACTGATTTTTGCTAAAGTATTGCCTCAAGTGTGGCCATTGGTAACCACTGTTATCACAATTTGGCGGGAGTGTTGACAGCAGAGCATAATTAGCTCACATTATACTAACTTATTGTGCGAGTTCGATTGTTGAGTGTTTTATTCGTTAGGACTTAACCGACCGTTGATAAAGTCACATTGTATTGTATTGGATTCGATTTTGCTAAGTTAAGAAACGAAAATGACAACGCTTCAGGATTAGACGCATGAAAATTTGGGTGCTTTATTTTTTACATAAGTATACATATAATTCCGATTCATATACCTAAAGTATTACGCTTTGATTATGTTATGTCGTATTACGACATAAACTGTAGTTCAGTAAAAGAAAAAAAAAACATGATATACCTACTTACATCGGTAGTATTGTATTGTGTGATTGTATTGTAAAATTCTAAGTATTCAATAGTGTACAGTTATAGAATTACGAGTATAGTAGTGAACCAATTGAATCTCCATTTAAAAATATATTATATATTATTGCATTTTGAAAAAGGCAAAAAAAAATACTTACCAAAGAGTGTATAATTGATTATGTTAAGAATGGTAATAAATCATTATAATATAATTATAATGAAGTTAGGTAGGTATATAGATACTATGCAAATCAGGAGCGCGCGACATACCTAATTATGACTTTATGTCATTGACATATGGTTTAATTTACAATGATTGAAGCGCGTTCCTGAAATGCAAGAACTACTGAACTTTTGTGTTCGAGGTCTAAGCTAAAATAAATTTAATCATTTTGGCTTTCAATTTTTGCTTTAATTTGATGAGTAAATATGTAGAATTATTATTGGTATTGCTTTTTATGTATGCCAGAAAAGGTCCCACTTTAACTTTCCACTTTACATGACCGGGTTGAAAAAAAAAATGATAATCATATAATTTAGGTACCTATATGTGTTTTAATGTCAAACAAAATTCATTTCCAGTGCCATTTGATGTCAAGTTTAACAGGGTCAAGTAATGTATAAAAACAAAGTGCTGCGACACTGCGACTGCTCAATCACAGAGTGTGTCGAAAATAAAAATGCTAGCTTTTTACTTTTTTTTATGAATCGTCGCGTCGTTTGTTTACCAAGTGTCGAAAGTTGTACTAATGACTGTTTATCATTCATTGCTACAACTTTCGACACCTTTGTTTTTTTTTATGAATTATGTTTGAAAATGTGAAGTACTTAGACGAAAATATTTGATAGTTATCCCAGATCGTTTTGAACTGTTTAATATATTTATAACTTATTGTATGAATGCACAAATGTTACTGGTATTAAATCAGTCCTTTCACAAAGACTCTATGAAGAAATATTTCTTCCAGAAATGCTTGGTTATGTTTTATAGAATTTATTTTAGAAATACGAGTATACTTTTTAGAATTTACGACAGTTGCAAGTTATTACTTAGCACAAAGTGTAATCTATATTATTACTTGAATGTCTCCACAATGAATTTATTGTGTATTTATGGCGCAAATCACATAAATGAACTATAACGGCGTTGTTATAAAGATTGTATATTTTAAGTGTTGATGTGTACATAAATAAATTATAATAACAATAATACGTCACTACTGCGTTTTATTATTCCCTGTAATTTATATTTACATAAAAAGTTCTTAGACAATAAATACACACAGAAAACTGAGAAAACAATAAAAATTTGTACTTTTGACAAAAATACAATAGAATGATATCCCTTAATAGACGTTGTACGCTATACAGTAATACTTAACAATAAGAAATGGACGTAAACAATTTATATTAGACAACAATTTTAAAGAAATCACGTTTAACATAACATATTAATTAAATTATAATCACACTTCCTTATTTAAAATTAACTAAAATTTATTTGAAACTATCTTAATGCTACTTCTATACGTCGACTGACGATTATATAAAATGATATAATATACTGTCATTAATTGGAATAGTATAGGTACATGTTAATAAAATATATTGAGTATAGGTATACATATTATATGGTGGGGCAATTAAGTAGTTGACTCATTTTTTTATTTACTTATTTATTTATTTTTATCAAAAAGTAAATTAATCCAAAATTGCAACTAGAAAGAATTTCTCAAATCTATTAAATGTTTAGTAAGTTAGAACCTTTGAAATCTGAGGAAAAGCGGAAACTGTCAAGTAACAGAATAAGGATGCACGCATTGACATGTGACGTCACTGCGTACGTACAAAGAAGATAGCGACATATTTTCACCACGCCCCCACTCTTCCTAATTCCAATATTTGAAATGCTAATAACGGCTTTATTTAATAATCAATGTTGATGCTGTTGTACGCATGTAGAAAGAGATTGCTTTTTAGCATTATTTGTTTTTAATATCTATAAAATATTATACAAAAATAAATATAGGATAATATCCAATTTTATAAAGACAGCTCAGGTTAAGCTGTTCTAGTACGAAATTTTTTAAAAGTTCCCGAGTCTTGTATGAGTCTGTGTCTTTTATTGTTTACGAATGTAAGATTTAGGTATAGTTGACAAAAAATACTGTGAAGTAGTCTCTTGTGGCAACTGCCAAGTCAATAGGCCGCATTGTACAGTTATTTGGGTTTGAATATATATTATTGAAGAAATAAGTTAAGAATATTAGTAGTCCGCTCATAGGCAAGGAGTATCAATATCAAAATCTATATTAGAGAGAGTATAATATACCTACATGTATTTAAAAAACTATATGGATAATAGTTCATAAGAAAGTATAGTACCTATTTAGGTATATTTTATTGCAACCTCTACAGGCAAATTATATTCGGCCTGCTATGAAAAGAGGACTGCGCTTAAAAATAAATAAAATTGCATTTGACGCATTGGAATTGTGCTAACTGCATTCATGATATGGTAAAGTAACTACTAATACTTTGTCATACTTTAACAAATTATTGGGTCATTATTCGAAAAAATAAACACCTTTGCTAACATTAAAACTAAATGAACACACACAATTTAACTAAACATGCAGGCCATACATTATTAACCGTTCTTCTAAAAAAAAAAAAAACATGATTAGCTTTGTCTCGTAGTGAGTTAAGCTTGGTTTATCTGAGGAACAGTCCAATTGTATGAGTAAGATCAGAAGACGTATTTCCCTGAAAACCTTTACAATATATACATATTATAGGGGAATTGTGAGATTCAGTCTTATCTGTTATACCGGCTGATTTGCCAGGCGGACGCGGGCAGGCGTTGCAGCTTGTTCATGGTCGGCTTGCCCCACTGCAGCCACAGGAAGCCGATGACCACGCACAGCACAGTTTCTATGTAGAACCCGTCTATTCGCACGTTGCAAGTGCCGCCGTCCGCTTTGCATAGCTATGGACAGGAAAATGCAATGAAAATTGTATTATACTAGCGACCCGCCCCAGCTACGCACGGGTACCTACTGATATTGAATATATTATGCATGTATTATACACATAAACCTTAATCTTGAATCATTCTATTAAATTAAAATTCATCTATCTATTAAAATAAAAAACGCTTCGAAACCCGTTTCCTACTTTTAAAGATCTAATCATACATAGGGACAGCAGTAAGAAACTTTGTTTTATACTATGTAATGATTATAAATAGCGACATAAGTTTGAGGAAAGAGACATAAGTATATATTGTGTTTCTGGGGTTTTTACAATTATCTGTCTCTATAAGTACATATAGGGAAAATTATAACAACAAATGATTGCACCTGTAGTGTAGTACTCTGTGCTACAATTATTTTTAGATTATGTTTACGTACAGTACAATAAAAGTTATCTTGCAAGGAAAAGGGGATTTTTTTAATACGATGGCTTTACAAAACAAAATCGTTATGTCGGTGCCAATAAACTTAATATACCATTTAGTTGAAAACCTAACCTGATAACTAAAAACAGAACAGTTCAACTAAAGGCTTGACTGTAAGACTGTTATGTGTCTACATTTAATGAAATGTCTGGCTAATGTTTAGATCACCACGACACGGGCAGGTTGGGTTAAAAGGAGGCTAGAGAGAGTGAGTAAAGCGAATGAACGGAAGCTGTTAAATTAAAAGTTAGCTGTTTGCGACAGATACACGACAAGGGACACCAATTTCAACAAAAGGAACAGTACGGTTGTCGGATCTTGGCGACTGTGAAGTTACACTCTGCGAATAAATGGTTTAAACTAATAAATGTAATTTGCAGTTGTTATTACTGTTAAAAACTTTAATGGTATCTTTCAAAATCTTTATTTTGTACGAATTTTCAAGCGCTTAAATTCGCTGAGCCTTACTTCAGATTCGCTAAGTTCTGACGACCGTACTGTAACACGAAAATGGCATTAATTTTTATCATGTCCGATATAAAAAAATATACATATATTTGTAAAAATACAAAAAAAGAAAAACTATGTAACTTACCGCCTCATCCTCTGGCGAGGCACACATGTTGTCACCATCCACAGATGTTGTGCAAGCCTTGTAGGTAAGATGGTCGATGGCCCACAGCGCGAGAGTGTTGGGCCAGTTAGTGCCAAGGTTCGACATCGTGTTCAAGAAGGTCATATAGGTGCCACCCACGGCGGGGTCCGACACTTTGGCGAAGAATGCCATCACAGCCACGAACATGCAATATAGGCATGTCTGAAACAATGTCAAAAGATGTTGTAAAAGAATAAGAATAAATTATTTTTGTTTCTTAGGTGCAGTCGATTTCCCACCAGAGCAAGTTGTTGCACGTGTTGGAGGATACAATAATTTTATTTTTAATATTATCCTCGAGCGATGGAGCATTGGGTGTATTGACCCCCTTTCTTAAAATAATGAAAAATAAGTTAAAAAAAAACACTCACTGAATTTTTCTAGGAAAAAATAAAATATAAAAACCACAATTTACGGTAAAATAAATTTCGTAAAAATGTGTGAAAAGCGACAATTAAGAATTTTTGAAGGTCAGCAAGTTGTACAGACGTATGTACAATCGGTGCTTAAGGGGTTAAAAAGAACGTACAGAATATGAGCACCCGTGAACTAAGCAGTGTAATAAAGTTTTGACGTAAATACATATCATGCTGTGGCAGATCAAATTGCTAAATATTATAACGTGGGGAGTAACAATCATTTAGGGAGTTATAATCAGTCCTGTCACCCTATGTATTTTGTATTGCTAACAGATTTAGTAAGTAGGTACTAGCTTTTGTCAGCGGCTTCGCCCGCGTACATTAAATATAGCCTATGTCACTCAGGAGTAAAGTAGCTTTCTGTTGTTGCTAAAATTTTTCCTACAAACAAAAAAACAAACTAACAAAAAAAACAAACTTTACCTCTTTATTATATTAAGTGTAGATGTAGATAAGTTCAGTCCTGTATGTACATACCTGATGAAAGACGTAAAGCAACATCAGCAGACAAAGGTATGAATAGGTTGGCCCAGAGTCGCCCAGCAGGTTGGGTGTGAGGGCCACGAGACCGGCTACCAGAGGTCCTACTAAGAGTCGCAGTGGAAAAGCGCGCAGCCAAAGCGACAGCGGGGCTGGACCCGTCGTGTGCTTTGCTAAGAGCTGAAATGTAAGACAAAGCATTATAAAAAAAACCGGCCAAGAGCGTGCCGGGCGACGCTGTGTAGGGTTCCGTAATTTCCCGTCCGTCACAAATTTCTCACTATTAAAGGAGTTTGCATGGAGTTGTCACCCACACACAAAGTTTATGGGGTAAAACATGCGTTCTGTCTAAAGAGTTGAAGGGTCAAGTAGATATGTATAAAGGTGTGTTCAGATCTAGCGGTACAGCGTACGTTGGTGTGCCGCTATAGTTCCGTTATTTTCATATTTTATATTTGCGAATGGGTGCGCAAGGTACCTACTCAAGTTTATTTTTTTATGGTAGGTAAAAATCATCCAATGACGAATCCCGGCCTTGGGCGGAGCGAGAAATAGTGTCAGACTCTTACTGACTAAACAACCTACCCCATTTCTATGTTACCATATATACCAAGGCCAGAGCCTTCCTTTCAGACCAGAGTAAATGCACTTTTTAAAGCTCTATTACGCTCAATACTATAATAGTTGTGTAAAAGTTACAGCGTCGATACTAACCACTGGCATTATAATCTGTACTGGGACTAGTGGAACTGCCAATAGAGCCAAGTCTTCTCTTGGTACTCCTGCCTCTACCAGTTTTAGTCCTGACACTGCATCAGCTGCACAGAACCCGAGCTGTAAATCAAGATAATTTACAATAAATTGGGACAGATTTTAACCAAGGATAGCTAAGGAAAAACTGTGATATTGAGAAAAAAAACAATTAATCAAAAATCTTAATATTTTTTTTTAAATTCTATTTAGTAGTAGGTATTTAGGAATGTTACTATAAGACTAATGTGTAGAAAATGATTGATTGAATCTTCAGAATTATCAACACATTACTAAAAATCATGGAAAAATTAAGTATACATTATAGACTATCTACAAATTGAGGAAAATAAAATTGACAATCGGAAAAATAATTTTTGTAGAAGATATAATTTTCAGTTAGATATTTAAGAGAATAATAGATAAAAAAAATAAATATTTTCTTGGATCCCTAATTGTAACCATTTAAATAAAGTTAGATATTTACCTTAGCAGTAAACAGGACCAAAGCCAAAGTGCGCACAGCTGGCAACTTGATTATGGTGTAAAGTTGCTTATAAGCAGTAACAACATCGCTTAAGCCTTTCACATTATTATCTTTGGTATTGGCAGAATCATTATCTTCATGCTTAAACACCGCTATGAGTGTAGTGGTGATAATGAACACCCATCCCCAAAACAGAAGGAAACTGGCTAAAGTGACTAGACCGGTCTCTTCTGGCTCTGAGCGCAGGTATTTATTGCAGAAGTAAGGAGATTCCAGTGCCAGAAACATCACATATCCAAGGAAGAATCCTGCAGTCTGACCAACAGTGTTACATGTAGAAGCATGCCCCACATTACATCTGGAAAATTTCCATACAGAACTTAATCATTACATGGTATAAAACAAAGTTGCTTCCCCCTACATATGCTTAAATCTTTAAAACTACGCAACGGATTTTGATGCGGTTTTTTTAAATAGATATAGTGATTCAAGAACAAGGTTTATAGGTATAATACGATATCATTATTTAATATCACAATTGCACTTGTGCAAAGCTGGGACGGGTCGCTAGTTATAACATAAGCCCCACATTACATCTGGAAAATTTCCATACAGAACTTAATTATAACAGAAGTGATTTATCTAATCAATCATCAAATAAGTACTGATAAAATTTAAAAAAAATATTTCAATGTTGTATTTAACTGTGGATTACACTAAAAGTCAATGTCAACTATTTTGAATTAGACTATCTATGTATTTTATCAGACATATTTGTTTAAATATCAAGCACCAAATGATTGTAAAGTCAATTACTAATAATTCAAGGCTACGGAATAAATAGTCACAATGAGTCTACTGATTGTTGTATACTGTGTCTTGTGTAAGTGCTAATTCACACAGAGAATTACTTATGACTGTGTGTGGAGTAATCCAGTGACTTCTCCTGATTTAGGGTGGAATGGGAGGATTCGCCCATGAAACACTATGTGCCATCAACAATTCGAGCTCAGTTCGGACAATGAGCTACCATTTAGCTGCTGAAAATCGACTCCAATGCTGTCCAAGCTTCAGTGACTCTCGAGTGTATGGAGTATGATTTTTGTTTATTTACCTTTTAAGCATGGTAAGAGCCCATCCATCAACTGCTATATCTTGAGTAGCAGCCAGGAAGTTTAAGAAAAGGAATGACATAGTTAGCACAGTCATTGAGGGGGCCATCTCATCAGATCCCAGCCAGTCGGTAACACTGTATGACATGATGATCATCATAATTCCAATTAAGTATTGGACTGGTACCAGCCAAGTTTTTCTCCGACCAAAGTTTGGCCAGAATAGAGCATCTACAATAGGAGCCCATAATAACTTCATACTAAATGGCCAGTTAACGAAACTGAATTCTGCCTGAAAAATAAAATATAATATAAGTATCTAAAAACTTTACCTAGTGGTTTTACAGGCTTATGTAGTAACTGTTATTTCATAATGAAATTTGTATGTGCAATAGAATATGAAAGAAATATGACTGCTTTTTATTTAGAAGAGAAGCTACAAGTATGTAGTGAAAACAGGGTTTTAACCTTTCAACTACAGTAATTACAGACACAAAAGAGAATAGGTGTGCAGACACTAGTGTCCTTTTGGAGCTTAATAAATTAATAGATTGGCTATTGATTCAAGCTGTTTTTGTAGAAACAAAAATTGGATTAATAGATGTATGAAAAAATAATAAAGCTCAGTTCATTTTGTGGAACATCAATTCAGTAATAAACCATAGAAGTAAAAAAAAACTCATTATAGTTTTTAATCATGGTCCTATTCACTTAATAGTTCATAAAAGGTAATTTAATGAGCCGAAGTTGTGCAAGATTGATTAGAAGTGAAAATGTTTAAAAACATGAATAAAGAATCCTTACCTGTTGGGTGTATGTTATACCACGATTTTGAAGGAGCATGGGCACAGCTCCAGCTAACCCTAATGGGATACCCTGAAGGGTATAAAGAAAAAGCAAAACAGCTATATTAAATTCATCCCCTTTGATATTACTACGCCCACCCTCGACTGGATTGTCACCATTTTCAAGTAAATCCTCCTTCTCATGTGCATTCTTACGCTTAGTTATCGGCATGACTGAACCAAGTATAGCCTGAAAATTGATTGGAAAAGCCACATGACATCGCCAATGTAACAAATACACGTCATTGAATTAGATTCTAATACAGTTGACTACAAACCTTAATTTTGCCTGCAATTAATCAATGTATATATAAGTATATGTTTGTGCTTTATTGCAAAATATGAAAGGTACGACTAATCATTCATATATTCCTAAAAGATTTCATTTACCGTAAAGAACCAATTTATTTATTTAATAAAAGTACAAGCTCGTTTCCTTACGAAGTAAACGCGTCAACGCGAGTATGGAAATTGGAAATGTCAACTTGACAATTGTCATTGTACGTCAATAGGGATGGCTCACTTATTACGGTTATTAGAGGATTACGGTTGTTTTCGTTTGTTGACGAACTACGAACGGAGCGAGCAAATCGTATCTCATGGATTTTGAGAACTTTGAGGGATTAATCCAAACTGTGTGACAAGCCTTTTGGTTAGCTTGTTAATATATGTCAAATCGTTATCGTCACCTTAGTTCACCAAAGGTCATATTTTCAAGGATAAATAGATAACTGAAACTGCTTCTTAGTTATTAATTATGTACTGAATCAGTAAGTAGAACATTAAATTAAACACATTATAACGATTTTAGGTGGTTGTGACTTTGTGCTAATTGCTCTATCAGGAGAAAAGGAAGGTAGGTAGTCTAATTGCTGCGTGTCGTTGACTTAAATACGTAACTAGGGTATCCGTATATTTTCCATAGCAAAAATTTGATGCATTTGACTTTACATTCAGATCGTGAACAATGTTGGATTCATGAGTGTATTTACAGTTTGTTTAATTGAGAAATAGGGGTAAAAAGTTGAATGACCTTGACCTACTTGTTATGTATGTAGTGAAAAACCTAGGTATGTATTATGTATTTTAGTTCGTAGAGTGTATAAGTTCCTTGTAATGTTTTCACATTGATTTACCATTGTCATTTTCATTACAATCTAATAATTTCACGGTATTTAGCAACATTTATCGAGCTCGTCTTCTTGTTCATGGCAAATTTTACCGCTAAATACCCAAATGGTGGGTAGATGGTTGTTTGACTGGCCAGTCAGTCTTGTAATTAGTGACCTTGACTGCTATACTGGAGGTCGTGGGTTCGATTCCCACTCAGGACAAATGTTTATGTGATGAGCATAATCATTTGTTTTGTGTCTGAATTAGAGATATAGTTGGCTAGAAATATATGTTTAAGTATGATTATCAGTTGTCTAGTACTCATAACACAAACTCTGCTTGGCTTGAGACTAGACAGGGTTGTGTTGTAACTGTGGAATATTGTATTGTAGGTATATACTTCTCTCGCAAAAGAAGCGTCATCGATATCAAGGGTTCATACGGTGAGCAATGGGTAGCTCGCCGTCCGGTCGTCTGTAAGACCGAGTCCTAGTCGTCAACGGCGCGCACCGTTCCCGCGCGCCTCAAGGAGTTGTCAGCAAACTGCAGGGGCCCTTCAGGGTCGAAGCCTCCCGGAGTCTAGAGGGTGGTGGGAAACTGTTACCTCGACTCCAGGAATAGGGCAAGGAAGGTACGGGGTAGGTTTTTTAGTCAGTAAGAGTCTGACACTAGTCTCCCGCTCCACCCAAGAGCGGGTTTCGTCATTGGATGATTTTCACCTACCATAAAAAAAAAAAAAAAAAAAAAAGGGTTCATAGTCAGGCAGTCCCTAGGTCTTACAGTACTTATGTTATGGTGCCATGTGCTAAATAAAAAGTTATACAGTCTTTAGAAGAAACCAAAAAGGTTTTTCTTGTTTTTACTCATGCTGTTGAGTATTTATCAGGTAAATACCCAATAGGTATATTGAATTGGAAAATTAATTAAATACCTGATAGCATTTTACCCACTGCCCATCTCTACTCATATATATTCGTTTGTTATCAGCCATAGACAAGCCAAACTTGTCAAGCTGACATGTCTTGTCTTGGTTGTCATCACCTCATTGTCATTGTCAGATCAAAATACACGCAAAATGTTAGTTCACTAAGCATCTGAAAACGCGAGATTTTAAAAATTTTATGGACATCACTGTAATCTTATAACTTCTTTTGATGGGTTCTGTTACGCGTTATTGTTATTTAAAATGCTTGCTAGATTCCCACCCCCCTATAAAATTGGTTCACAATGTCGAAACAACAATAGGTCGTAGCAAATTAACAAGAATTAAAGACCCGGCTTGTTCTCGTCAGCAACGTAAGTGGAATTATATTTGGTAATGTCCAAAGATAAACCGCCGACATATATTTCATCTATTAACGTTTTACTGCTGCTTTAATTCAATTTAGTTGGAGGCAGCGGTGTTAGCGCATTACGTCTTCTTCTCGCAGTGTACCTCCATTTCTAAGAGTACGAATTAATTTTTTTTAAGATGATTCTTTGTGTCAAATAACATTTTATTATTACAATTTTCCAGTTTCACTTAAAGCAAACTGTGAAGAATGTGTGGTTGAAGTCAAACAGCTGGGAGTCAATCCTTCAGGTCTAGACGGGTTTGCTCTAAAGAGAAACCTCGAATATAAAGTAGAACATGGCTCTAGAATTGAAATCTTGTTAAACAGCTATATTAACATCATAGAATTTGATCCTCCACCAGAAGATATCTCTGACAAAAAGAAATCTAGTAACAAAAGAAAATTAGAAGACGGAGAGTCTCCTAGGAAAAGGAAAAGCTTAAAAACTGACAACCCTAAAGTAAAAGAAGCTATGGAAGATCTGTGGGAAGATATTGACAAAGGTGAACTCTATGTGTTTACTTCAAAAGGTGTCAAAGCTAGCCAGAAAATAGCAGCGTTTGATATGGACGGGACTTTAATAAAAACCAAATCTGGTAAAGTACATCCTGTGGATACTCATGACTGGCAAATTGCTTTCCACAATGCTCAAGAGAAGTTAAAAGAACTTATAGAACAAGGTTACAAGCTTGTAATATTAAGTAATCAAGCACCAATAGGGAATGGGAGGGTTAAGATAGAAGACTTTAAGATAAAAATTGAAGATATTATAAAGAAGTTGGCTGTACCCTTTCAAGTGTATTTAGCTACAGGTAAAGGATTTTACAGAAAGCCAACTACAGGAATGTGGAAAGTTTTGTCTGAACAGGTAAGGACCAAATCAAACAATTAATTCTTTTTTATTTTTTTTTGTATATAGTTGGTCTGTGTGTTTGTCACCTAACTTGTCCTAAATGGCTTGACCAATTTGATTTAAGTGTGTCCCAAATGGTTTTAAAATACATTGCAACTCAACCTGGTAGATTGTGTTGATATCAGTTTTCTTAGTTTTATTTTTTGACAAAAAGTCAATACAACTTCTACCTTTTGTTGCAGAAAAATGATGGCTTGGAAATAGATATGGTAAAAAGCTTTTATTGTGGTGATGCTGCAGGCAGAGTAGCTAATTGGGCACCCGGTAAAAAGAAAGACCATTCTATGGCAGACAAATTAATGGCTGAAAATCTAGGTCTTCAATTTTACACTCCTGAAGAATTTTTCATGCAAGCCCCAAGAGGTAAAGTCACTATGAATAAACCAGAGTTCAACCCAAAGGAGCTTGGGACTGGAACATTTAATAATGATTTAATTGGAACAGAAAAAGAAGTAAGTGAAGATTAAAATAAATAAAATTTATTAAAATTGTAAAAAATTTGTTAAAGTTGTAATTAATAATGTGTTATATTTTGTCTAGATACTGGTTTTGGTTGGGTTTCCTGGCAGTGGGAAGTCATTTTTGGCCAAACAAATTGAAAAGAAATCTGAGTACAGTTATGTCACCGTTTGTAGAGATGTCCTTGGAACTTGGCAGAAATGTGCTGCAGAAGCTACCAAAGCACTACGGGTAAGTTACATAAATTATGATACATACCTTATATGCATATGTATATAAGTAATTAAATATACAATCTACATTATGTATGAACTATTTTTAAAGAAGATAAATATTATGACCTGTTTTTTTTAAGACATTGCAGGCTTCACAATGACATGTCATGGGATGTTTGTTGTAATTAATAATAATAATAATAATAAAGCCTTTTATTCCGAAAATTTTCTTTTTTTACACAGACTATCTAAATATGCATGCATTACTATAATATATCCCTAATTTCGGTGTGCCTTACGGCAAAGGCCTCCTCCAACTCTCTCCATTGCTTTCTGTCTGCCGCTACTCTTATCCAAAGGGGGCCCAAAGTCATTTTAAGGTCATCCTCCCATCTTCTTTCTTTTCGTCCTCGGGTCCTGAATCCATCTCTAGGATACCAGACTGTCACTTGTTTACTCCATTTTTCCTTTTTACAACGGAGCATGTGTCCTGTCCATCTCCATTTGAGTGCATCGATACGTGTTAGTATGTCCGTTAATTTCGTTTTGTGTCTGATGTCTTCACTTCTAACTTTGTCCATTAGTTTTATACCTAACATGCTTCTTTCCATGCTTCTCTGACATCTCGCCAGTTGGTCTCTATGGTGTTTGGTCAGAGCCCATGTTTCACAGCCATATGTAATGCAGGGTAGGATGCAGGTATCAAATGTTTTCTTTTTTTATCTTCATGCCCAATTCCTTACTTTTCATGATCTCTTTCAAGGCCCAATATTTCTTCCACCCAGTCGCAATTCTTTTGCCTACTTCTTTTGATGATACGTCTTTTGGACTTATTATCTGGCCTAGATATATGTATTCCTCTACATATTCTAGCTTCTGTCCGTTGATGGTTATGTCTACTTCTATTGAATTGGTCATCATTTTTGTTTTTGTAGCGTTGATTTCCAGCCCTACCTCACTGCTTCTTTCTACTAAGCTTAGTACCATCGCTTCGAGCTTTTGTGGATCCTCTTCCAATAAAACCAGGTCATCTGCAAATCTTAGATGGCTTAATCGTGCTCCGTTTATGTTTAACCCTAGGTGTTCCCATTCCAATTTTCTAAACATTTGTTCAAGAACTGCTGAAAAGAGCTTTGGAGAGAGCGGGTCACCTTGCCTCACGCCTCTCTCTATTGGGAAAACATCTCCTGTAGATTCGAGTCTGATTCTGGCTTTACTGTCCTTATAGATGTTTTTGATAATATTGATGTAGGCGTTTTGAATCCCCTGCTCCTTAAGACTTTGCCATACATATTCGTGTTTGAGACTGTCAAAAGCCTTGGAATAATCTATAAAGGCCAGATAAATGGTCTTGTTATATTCATTGTACTTCTGTATAAGCTGTTTGACTGTATGAATGTGATCAATTGTACTATAACCTTTCCTGAACCCTGCCTGTTCCACAGGTTGATTTTCGTCAAGTTTGACTGATATCCTTTCTAGGATTACTTTAGCGAAAACTTTGTATACATTTGAGATGAGAGAAATTGGTCTGTAGTTACCTATATCGTCTTTTGGACCTTTCTTGTGTAGGAGTATTATGTGTGATTCGGCCCATTGGTTTGGAGTACAGCCAGTACTTAGAGTCTCATTGAACAGCTTTGTTAGAATTGGGCTTAATTCTTGAATTGTTCCTCTCATTAGTTCATTTGTGATCCTATCTGGGCCAGGGGCTTTTTCCATCTTTTGGCTTTTTATAGACTTTTCAACTTCTGATATTAGTATTTCTGGTACAACTTCTATATCTTCTATCTCATATTTTAGTATATTTGTAATTTGTTCTTTATTAAATAGTCGTATTGTTGGCTGATTTGGATTATATTATTTGTATAATATGCGATAATAGTTAGTTGCTATATTCTGGATTTCTCGACGAGAAGTGGTTGGCAAGTTTTTGTCTGTTAACTTTGGTATCCAGTCTTTTCCCTGTTCACGAAGCTCCTTGAGTGCTTTTCTCGTACCTCCCGTTCTGCTTATGTGTTTTTCTAGCGTTTTGATTCTTCTATTTTTCCTGTCTTTCCTCATGTTTTCGCGAATCTGTTTACTGAGGTTAGCGATTTCTTTTTGGTTGTCTTTCTTGTATTTCTTGGTTAATAAGTTTTTTCTATCCTCAATCAGTCTCAAAGTTTCTTCACTAAGTTGTGACTCTTGACTCTTATCTATTTGTCTTCTTGCCTCTTCTTGGAGCTTGTTTTCTATTTTTTTATATTTGTTATTTAGATCTATATTTGAAGTAACTACTTCCATTAGGTCTTCTGTGGTGACGTTTAGGTTTCCCTTTTCCCAAATATTTTGTATTTTTGGCCTAGGTTTTTTCATACCACTTTCGGAGAGACAGCTGCGTACCATGCGATGGTTTGTATTGAAGTTCAGGTTTTGTATTATTTCAGTATCGCTGAATGCCCTGACATTGTTGGTTATGATGTAGTCGATTTCATTTCTGGTCTTTCCATCTGGTTGTTGGTTGTTGTAATTAGGGTTCCATAACTGAAAAGGAAAAAAAATTAAACCCTTTGGATTTGGATCACTTTGTCATATCTATGATGTACCTCAATTTGTTATTCAAAACTAGTTTTTTTTTAATTTCATAAAGTTGAAACAATCCATGTTCAGTTCAAACTGCATCAATTACTCCTTTACCAACTTGCTATTTAAGAGCGTCCTTCTGAGGTACATTGTTATACCTACAACTGCTCTGATGTGATTATGGCATTTTTGCACACGTTTCTCTACATATTTTGAAAAAGAAAAAATCATGAATTTGTGCAAGACTAATCCCGTGAAGTTTAAACCTGCTATGAATACACAAGTAATGTATCTATCTATCTTTGGCATTTATGATGTACTTACACATACTATACTATAGATACCTAATTATATAAACCTTGCACATTTAATCACTATTTTTAACGATAAAAGATTTTTTATAAAAACTTGATAAAAAAAAACACGTATTACCTGGGAACAAGTTTTCTAAAATAATCTAGTGAATGACAGAATTACAGAGAGAGCATTCAGGTGTTATTTCTCTATTATCAAACATTGTGTTAGATGAACTAACTAGCTTTTAAACCATGCTCAGGTTGACGATAGACGGGTCGGGAAGGGTGTTCTTAAGTAATCGATTTTTGTCTTTCCAGCGAGGCAAAAGTGTTATAGTCGACAGTACTAACCCGGACATAGAATCTCGCGGCCGATGGGTGGCGCTTGCCAAAGAAATGAGCGTGGACTGCCGCTGCGCCTACTTGACGGCCAACATGGCGCATGCCAGACACAACAACAAGTTCCGAGAACTCATGAAGATCAAGCACATGCCAGTCAATGACATTGTTTTTCATTCTTACAAGTATGTATGCAGTTGATTCTTATTAAATTGTAAATGTTTATCATGCATATAAATACATTCTAGGGAAATGAAAATACTTATATTGTAATTTTTTATTACATTTGAAAAGTTTTTGAATGTCAGAATTAGGTAGTTATAAAGAATGGATGTATGTATGCGAAAGGCACATAACCGTTTGATGTAGCAATACCTACTTGGACAAAGTTTATGTCCAACATTGGACGTTTTTCGGGTTAAGTGATGATAAAAGAAATCGCAAATTACGAGCGGGTTTTATACGACCGGCATCCTAATTGCGAACTTAACTCCAGATTCATTACTTCTATTCTGTTTTCGAAATTCGTCCCTTTGACAATTAATAATAATAATAATCATTTATTATCAGGTTAAATAGGTACACCCATTACAATTAAAAAAATACAGTCATGTCCAAAATACAACTAATTGCAATAAATCAATCGTAATAATAAATTACGTACTTAATAATAAAATCAAATTAGGTACGTAATAATAAAATACGTAATTAATACTAATTAAAGAATATGGGAGGTTCGTATTCTTTACTGATCATCGATCAGTATAAAATTGTAAGCAATAGGTAGGCACTTTACGTCTCTTGCATGAATAAGTTTCTTTTTTCATAATAGAAAAGTATTTTTTAAAATATTTTGATATTAAGTATTGTGAGAATTCCATATATTCATGAATACTTTTCAATTATTATGGAAGAGAAAAACCATTCACGCAAATACAAAAACTGTCGCTTGCGAAGAAGTAACCATGTTAAGAAGGGTTAATACATAATGTACCTATACATTATGTATTAACCCTTCTTAACCGTTCTTTTACATGAGAACGTAGGGAAGAATTACGTAATCAGACTGCTTTATGTCCACCTCGCCGTGGTACAGTGCAGGCAAAATATAAAAAAAAGTTAACATACCTACCTAATAATTTTTTCTTTGTTTCAGTAAAAAATATGTAGAGCCAACGCCTGGCGAGGGTTTCAAAGAAGTAATTCCGGTTGATTTCACTCCTAGTTTTGAAGATACGGAAGCTGAGAAGGTGTATAGAATGCACTTGTTAGAAAAATAAACTTTAAATAATACGTTACTACTGTTACATACTGGCTGTAAAATAAAACAACTGTGATGCGAATCAGCATTTTTATTGCAAAATTAATCACGATCATCACTATTTCTATTACATCGTGTAGGCCGATTTTCTTACAATGCTAATCATACATATGCAAATTGTATTACTGTCAAAAGATTTAAAATTCAACATCTCTCAATTCAAAGGCTTTATTATTATCATGTCTATTTATTTAAGATACTTTTATGTAACAATAATATTTTTTTTTATCTGTCCAATTTATTTACAATTTTAACTCACAACTAACATCAATAGTAGTGAAAAAATACAAGGTTTTTTTTTCCTTATAAATACTTACACGTGATTAATCGTATCTGGCAAAGCGTGTCCAACATGGCAATGGCGGAATGGACGGATGAGTTTTTAACAATCATGTACGACGTTTAAAAATAATTTATAGCATATTTACAGTCAAACATTAATCATTTACTAACATGATTCAATTTTCATGTCTAAATCGCACCAAGCTAGCGTATAACTGGTAAAATTCACCTAGGAATTATTAGTTTGTCACCAGGTTTCTGGAACGAAAGTATCAAAATTTTCGTTCTAGAAAATTAGTGCAATTACAAACGAATAAGATCAAAAGGTTCCTAATTAGGTATTCAAAATACTTTAACAGCTAGCATGAATACTCACGAAGTATCTAGATACTGAAAGTTGTATTCTAGTGCCTAGGCACTAGAATACAACTTTACGTTTAGTTTTTTTTTCGTTAATATTAGGTTAAGGTTGTATATGTTTATGGGGTGGGGCACCGGTCGTGCTATTAGACAACCGCATTGAGCGCAGCGCTGGCCGCAGCGATGAAATCCAAATATGTACATTTGATTTACAATCCTATGTATATGTATATCGAGTTAACAATTCGATGTGTCTATTTCAATTACGACGCTGCGGCCAGCGCTGTACTCAAGGCTCTTTTCTTAGAGAATAGCACCCTGGGACCGCAGTCCCAAGTTCGACCTATGATTTTTATAGTAAGTACCTAGTATTTTGGGACTAACCGGAAAGAGGCATTAAAGTACAGTTACCAAAAAACTGTAGGTATTTATTTTTATTTTTGATCCCAAAATACTAAAAAAAAATATTGTAGGTGGAAGTTGGCGCCGCGATCTCTGTCAAA
This sequence comes from Mythimna loreyi, assembly GCA_029852875.1. Taxonomy (NCBI): domain Eukaryota; kingdom Metazoa; phylum Arthropoda; class Insecta; order Lepidoptera; family Noctuidae; genus Mythimna; species Mythimna loreyi. The sequence goes on from CM056792.1 coordinate 12,182,120, forward strand.
AGAGCTCGCCGATCCCTAGGACTTATCTAATGTTGGTTGTAACATGTTGCAAGTCAGGTAGTAGTCCCATTAGCCCAGAAACCTGTTGGCTAATCGTAGACTAGCTGCGTCCTTATATTGTAAATTTTACTCATAATAACAATCACAAACAGTTCAATTTAGAAGGTAATCCTACACGCTTTTTATTCTTCTACTATCTAGCTAACTATTTTGATGCACAAGAGCGCTCTATCATCAGCCCTATCAAGGTAAAACCTTCATAGATTACGAATTGTATTGATTCCGATCAATCGACATGATTATTTAGGGCTACGAGCCAATCAGCCAACTTGTGTAGCCAATAAGCCTTCGTGCAATAATCAATGAAGTCGTAATGAAGTGATTAGGGGGCGATGATGATGATAGCGTCAGGCTGTTGTCATTCTCCGTCAGGATCGTCTTCCTCCGCGTCTAATAGATTATCCAGACTCGTATCCGAGTCATCTTCCTGTCATCTGGAAAAAAGAGATGACAATTTTAAATGTTGAAAGAAGACACCACTCGTTCTTTTTAAGTCGGAAATTATCTTATGTCATCTCGTGCTCTAGTTGCGGTGTCTCTAGCGGAACCAGTTGGCGTTTCAGACCTCTACTGATTAAAAACCCCACTTTCGTTCCTTCAGTTGTTTTTTTGTGTTGTTTTTCTCATGGCCCTAGCAGGCATGCCCTGCTCGGCGTTTACGGTTTGCTGACATTTCTTTGAAGCGCGCGTGGAACACTAAACACCGTCGATGATGCCTCAGGCTCGTACTGCTCGTAGCTTTTAGAAGGAGCGGACAGCTATCTATTCTTCAGTGTCCACAAGCCCGCAAGGCGCGACTGAGGCGTCAGGTAGGTACGTACGTTCCCACACTTTTGTTGCGGCTGCCTCCTTCGTTAGCAATACCGCAGAAGGATGCATGGTGTAGTTGTTTATGAAAACTTCAATTATATTTGACGATCCTGGTTAGGTACTTATCTCCTTTGTAGTCTGTACAAAGTATACAAGCACAATTGTGGGCATCTACTATTATGTGCCACATTTGTACACTACCATATCTTCTGCGTTCTCTTCGACCGAAGTTTTTCAGGATGTATATACCTATTTAGGTTATCAATCAAGTGTTTAAACGGTGACCTCAGCTTGCTTCGCTCCAGGGCACGGCGGGGTCTCACCTACGTTCTGCTTACCTGGCTATATAAACGGTGTCTATGTGAGTCAGGCGGGCGCTGCCGAGGGGCACAGTCGCTGACAGGGGCCTCAGCTTGCGTCTCTCCATAGCACTGCGCGCCTGCTGCACTGCTAGGTCACCGCACCAACGTTCACAACGAGCGTAGATCACTACACCTGGAAATTAAGCGTAACAGTTTATTCAGTATGCCTTATTGTTATCAGTTAGCTGTCTTCTACGTAATATCTTCAGGTCTAACTGTGGTAGGTAGTTATTTTACAGGTGCATCAAAGAATATTAATACATAGGCTCTCGTTTGACCTCTATCTCACCTAATGGTAAGCTATGATGTGGCTGACGATGACGCACGCTTCCCTAGAAATAACCTATTCACTCTTGACTTAAAGAAAAAAAATACGAAAACAACGGATGAAAGACCCTTTACTTGTTATCGTAATTGTTGTATGACTGTCATAAAACTCGAGAATTTCCAAACGCACATAAGCTTCGTGCCGGACTTGGACAAACAGTCGACGCACTAAACCGGCGAGCCGCACTGTGTAGACTTTCGTCAAACGCGCATAAGCGTTCATAGCACCACTCGATATATTTATTGAACGCGCATGAGCGTTTGCCGCACGGGGTTAGTGAGCGATTTATCACTTGCATTTAGCGCTTGCATAATTTTTCAGCAGTGAATGCGTAGCAACAAGCAACAATAAATAAAGCTTTTCTCTCACTCTCAAAAACTTTTCTGCTAAAAAATGCCTTGTCGCATTAAGTACCTACGCCTCATGCACCAACATAGACAGGCATTAAGCCCGCCTATGTACTAAGCTACTTAAATAAATATAAAAACTTTACCTAATAGGACAGAAGAAGAAGAAATTCATTAATTAAGTAATACTTTGTCCTTTGTACTAAGTCTTTGCCATTATAATAATATGTATAATACACTAAAAAGTAGATCAAAAAATTATTTCGTTCGGTTTCTGACTGTAGCTAAAATCTTTTGTTCACGGATGGACACTGGGGTTGCCGCTTCATCGACAGAATTTCATTACTTTGTATTAAGTTGGATGGATGGAGAGGAAGAGGGAGGCCGAGAAAGAGGTGGATGGTTTGGTGACGAGTGATATGAAAGAAAAGGGAGATAGTATGACGGGTGGATAGGACAGAGTGAAAGAAAAAAACATGTTGCGCCGACCCCAAGTAATATGGGATAAGGGTAGGATGATGATGATGATGAAGTTGTGAACAGGTGTACATCAAGCACGCGTCTATGAAATAACGCGGCCGTGGACAGTAGGTGAGCCTTAGTGTACCTAACTAATAGCGAACTATCTACGAATGGTGATACACTTAGAGGTCAAGGAGCTTTCAGAAGCTAGATAGTACTGTCTATTCTATTACTATATTAGTTTACTTACCAGCACCTGCGAAGAGGGTAATAGCTGGCCAAGAATCCAGCAGTAACGGAGTCAGGAACAGCAAAGCAGTCAGCATAGTTATGGGGCCTTGGATGCTTTGCGCTTTCCTCATACCCAAGTTATGAGCCGGCTGCCAGGCGCATACGAAGGTGCCCGAAAGCCATACTGAAATAAAAAAAAAATCATTCGTAGAATATTGCCGTTGGGAAATATATTTACAAGTAGGTTACTCTAGTGAGCAACGAAAGGATTTTATAAAAAATTTGCAGCCTCCCAAGAAATTAAGCCTAATGTTGTACAGTGTTTTTAATAATGCATAAAACTGGAGGTAGTTCCATCTTCAGTAACTAGCTTCTGACAGCGGCTCTTCGCCTGCGTAAAACTAGAAAATTGACAACATAATCTCGAAGTAAATGAGGACATGTGCTCTTTATACACTCACAAACTTTTGCCTTCATAACATTAGTGTGACATTCAATATGGGTTCCAAATAAAGCAGGCTTCATCAGGTGTTTGCTCGGTAACTGCAGATTTACGTCATGTTGCAAGGCACATAAAGATAACTGGCAAAACGAGGAATACTTTTTGTTGAACGTAAAGGAATAATACATAAGGGGAGGTAGGTAGGTATATGTTAGTGAGGCTTCAACCAAAATTTTTTTTTATGGCGCCCTCGCTGCAGCTGTTGCCGCCGCGATCCCGCCGATATCCGGCCCTACAGGGTTGAAACCTCCTGGGGCCAAGGGTTGATGCGAAAGCGTTACACCAGAGCACTGGGACAAAGCAAGGAAAGAACGGGGTAGGTTGTTTAGTTTAGTCAGTAAGAGTCCGACACTGTTTCTCGCTCGATTTTTACCTACCATAAAAAACCACTGTTTTTGAAGATTATGAAGACTAAATAATGTTCTTACGCGGTATCCCAGTAGCGAACATGGGCACTCTGATGGCCTCGTTGCAGAAGGCGGCGGCGATGAGCGCGTCAGCCACCAGTTGCACCCCGGCCCCCGCTGCCGACCAGCGTGAGCCGCGCACGCAAGGTGGAGAGGGAGTGCTGGACTCGGGGACTGATGTCACCACCTACAAAGTACATGATTTGGTTTAGTTTTATTTTTATAATATGTAGAATTTTGAAAATCCGTCCGTTCTAACTTAGAAACCTCTCTGGTTGAAGATTCTTCATCAAATTCAGTTAGTGTACAGTCTCCATAGTACACTAACAGATATTTTCTGGATACCGTAAAGTGGTAAATGGACATAGGCTTCTAACGAAGTGCTCCAGTGTTTGTGTACTTCGAGAATCTGGATTGAACCAAATTGAAGACTTTACTTAAGTCAAAAGTCCGAACATTCTGAGCATTGACCATTCTGAGCATCTGACCCTTTTATAACCATGTCTTACTTGAATTCTATCCCTATATTCCTTGACGACAGCATCGATGTCGGTAGAATCATCTCCCGAAGACATCTCTTGCTCACTAGCTTCGGCGTCAGATATCACGTCCACTTCAGCTGTGGCCATAGGGACCCCGGTACTGCTGCTTGGGTCGTTCTCTTCTGGTTGAGAGCCTGCGTACTCGTCAAGGAGGAGGCACTCTCGTTCCTCAGTTTCTGAAAGGAGGGAAGAACTCGTAGTAAATTAAGAAGAGGCACATCTATAGTATTTTTTTTATTATGGGTTTAGAATGAAGTCCACACAAAAGCTTCCAACTTCCATCTTGAACGTAGAAGGTGGGACTTTCACATATTTATATAGGGTTAGCAAAAATGACCACTGATGAATCGGATCCTCAAATATGAACGGATGAAGATAAAAATTTTAATCGTAGTTACCTTTAGTCACTTTAGACTTGATGCTCTCCAGAGTTTTCGTGTGGCGAATAGCAGATGGAATGAACCAGAGTCCAGAGCGCTTGGTCTTACTTGCAGAAGCTTTAGATCCTCGCGCCGCTTCTCTTCCTAAGCGCTTGTATTCAATATCTGTAATAAGAAAATGAGTGAGATTAAATGAAACTAAAAAAAATGACGAAGATCGTAGAATGAATGAGAAAGATGGAAATGTTAAACTGACCTCCTGCTTCCTTCTGTTCTGTTGTGGGCACGCATCGCATGATAGTAAAGTGCAGCGCTTGTATCGATATCCCGAGCAAGTGGCTGGCGTTCATCAGCGTGATCATGTGTGACAACGGACACGCAAACGCAAGTATCGCTGCCAAACTTCCTGTAAATAATACATCAATTAAGGCCTCTCCCACACAAATATGAATCAGGACTGTAATTTGATAATTCTAGTTAGTAGTTACGTGATTAAGCGATAACCAGTTATCCTACAGAGTATCGCGGTTGGGTTGCCAAATGACATCATCCCTGATTTATTCGCTCATTATTACCAATTGGCAGGACGTCGACGCCTGGCATAGTTGCTACTATTGTGTAAAACCTCCTAATTAAGATAAATGTTGGTGCAATTAACATTTGGAAACGAACCGGCAGTGAAAACGGCGAGAACTGGACTGCCAGTGGTAGTGCTTTCGTAAGTCATTGACCTAGTCAGCACCTTCCATTCTGGTGAGGCTAGTGCCACTAGGACAGTGAAGAGTAGAGGGCACAGTTCGGTTAAGGCCAGACAGATCCCGGCGACAGTGACAGCGGCTAGCACTGGACAGACCCAGCCAGCAGCCCTTGCCTCCAGCAGAGTGGTCACTGGCAGAGCTGCATCGATGCTGTTCCTGTAACCAGACGAATAAATGAGGCCGTAATTCGATATGTATGATTGACCATTATTACGTCCATTGATAGTAATAAGATGAAATGTTAGATTCCACGTTTAGTGACAAGAACAATCTTCTTAATGTTTTAAGTTCCTGTTGACAATCCATGTTCATTTCTTGATTTTTAAATAGAATAATAGGTATCTGCTTACCCTTTTAGCATATTAGTGTAAAGGAAACATAATCCTGAAAGTACTATTGTGGGTAGTCCAATCATAAGAAACAGATTCTTCTTAAGAGTTCCTTTGTCTTTAGGGAGTATCACATTGAATGCGTAAGATATTGGTGCACCTGCAGCAAACAGCTGTAAAAAAATAAAAGATGAATATATTAAAATAATTATACTTTTACACACATATGCGCATGCTGAAATCGTGTTGACGGTTTATGCTGCTTACCTCATACACTGTTATCGGGATTGGCATATTGATATTAGCGATATCGAAGTTTATAAGACCGAATATGGCAAAGAACTGGCTAAAAATGTACAGGAGAATTAACAGCATAAAAGTAAACATCATGCTTTCCTGAAACAAATAATGACACTATTAAACTGTACCTGCTTGTTTGAATAGCATAAAGATTGGTATATATTTCTTGGTTCAACATTGCTGCCAAACCACTGATCAAGTTTATCTATCATGACAATCAGTGAACTGGTATTGAAGCATTGTAGTTGCGAAACTATTGCAATTTTAGGCAAACAGGTGCTCTCATAAAAACTTACGCAACAAGATAGAAACTATTGTTTCATAAGTGGACGGTAAGTGTTTATTTATTACCTCTAATCCGCACATGAACATGGCACAGACCACCATCACGACGGTGACTCCAAGCACATCAGGCCAGGGTTCCCCCAGAGCCCTGGTCTCGTACCCGAACAGCCACCTTCTAGTTCTGCCACCAGTAACATGGTCAGCTGTGGCGCTCAGAATACGAGCACAGATCGCCACAGCCACCAGGTGAGACAGGAAAGTCATCCACATAGCCATGAAGTCGGCAAAAGAACGCAGGTTGCGCTCCCGACGGCCTCTCGATGTCTTAGGTGGTGGAAGTATTTCAGCCAGCTTTTTAAGATCTTTGCATGTGAAAGCTGAAACAAAAGTAATTTTGTTTAAAACTAAGCCATCGGCAAAAAGTATGGCTGTAGACCGCAGAGTGCAATGATGTACAAAATATTGGAAAGTGACGAAATGTATTGTATTCGTATATAATTATATATATATATCTTTGTCGTATTTAATTTTAGCGTCCTCATTTCTACTTAGATTTAAATGGACTTAGGTAGATCATAAAGGTGACCAGGTTCTCATGTTCCCATATATATCCAGTTACTCCCAGTTTTTTAAGGGAGCTGAAGGAGGAACTTACTGGCTATAGTGATGAAGATAGCTAGTAACATGACTGCGGGCACCGCACAGTAGCTGGAGTTGGCGGCGGCCAGCGGCGCCAGCAGGAGTGCTCCGAGCGTCCATCGCGCCCCGCACGCCTCCCCGCCGCTCAGCGCACCCAGCGCTTTGCTCATCTTGCTTCGCTCGCTCCGCTCAGTCATCTTCGTGTTTCTATTAATAAACACCGGTATACTTAGATTTTAGTTAATGATAAAAATTAGGATCAACATACAGCTGACCGGCGCAAGACGAAAGTCTGTGACTACACGTCATAATGAGCCATTTATTTATTTATATTTAAACTTTATAAATATCATTCCAGGATATACTCAATACAATATTGTAGTTTCTTAATTTCATTTTTATACCGCAGCTAATTCTATATGCAGCTATCCTAGTGAATCATCTTTTGATGAGGCTCATTGGGAGCTTGGTCAATGAAGAGGGAAAACGGTAATGAAGAGGGCTCGGAGTTTCTTGAGTTACTTATCTTTCCTTGCGAGATCGAATCTGTATGATGATATCCACAGGAGAATCAAAAATCAAACTTACTAAACCCAAATTGCTCATGGTTCTGATAGGGCCGATAGTTTCGGGATTGGCAACTGCGTATCAGAAGACACTGTTTTGGCAGAAGGTGATTGATGACTTGATGAGGGTTGCAGGATTCCGGTGGATGCGAGACGCACAGGACCGAGTGTCGACAGTTGGGCCTATGTCCAGTAGTGGACGACTCTTTATTAGATGATGAATGATGATGATGGCAGTTGAAAAAATAAAAGTGCACGGATCTTGCTACTTTTAACGTATTTAGCAGCATTCAAGCGTAATAACACCCCACGTATTAGATAATGTGTTTTGATAACATGACTGTCATTCCAGAAAGCAAATAACAGTAATCTTATCAACAGAAACGTCGGAAAATTGTATGTCAGGCTTCTAATTTTGTTATCATTAAAGATTTTCTCACTAGAAGACCGCAATGTTTCAAACCAAATTGTTTCTCAATACAACATAATAAATTGACCCAAATAGTCCTGCTAATTAAAACAAAACCCAGAAAATAGTGAGTCAATTAGTAAATCAATATTTTACTAAGAATTTTCTTAGAGAATGAAATTACGGAGGAAATTTTTCTGCATAAAATAAGCTTAAACAAAATAATTTAGTTAATTTACCATTGTCGCAGCGCAATAACGGATGAACAGCACTTTCAATAACAAATCCGATTTTACACAAACTCACTACATTTTCATAAGATTTTCGTTTAAAACACACTTTCTTTATACAATTTACGTAACTTTCCACTCTTTTTGGTATAGAATTTCAGATTTTCATTGGTGTTGTAGCTGAGAGAGCCGGTGAGGTCGTGTTTCCATGTTTATGCGACAAACGAGCAGGCCAGATATAGCTGTGGTCTTTGTTGTCTCACTCGCGATCGATACCGGCTATCGGCTGGGACTTGGGGTGACCATTCTCATGGAAAAAGGCATCATGCGTAACTTTTTTTGATTGAGCTATTAGCGTAAATAGTATAGACAGAAATAGGGAACATATTTATGTTTTCACTTTTAATTGTATTCCTAAAATTGTTCATATTTTCAGATTGTGTTTTGGCAATACCTTATAGTCTTTAAAGCAAAGAAATCTGTGCCGAATTTGAATTCGTAGTTTTCTCTTTTCAATGTCTCACTTGGTTTGAGCCTTTATTAGGGAAAACTAACAATTACAAACTATATATGATTAAAAAGCTTGCAATGTAGGTAAATAAGTGTGTAACTAACTAAGTCATCCACGTGTGACCAATTCAAAACTGTTAGCAAGACATCACTGTCTTCCTAATAGTTTAATGACGCCCGTATGGTGTTCGGACGTAAAGAATGGCACCATCCCATGTTTTCCTTTCCCGTAGGTGTCGTAAGAGGCGACTAAGGGACACACCAGAGAATGGGCAGCAGCATTCTCTGTGGATTTTTAAGTACCACACTGCGATCGCCAACCCGCCTGCCAAGCGTGGCGATTACGGCAAATCCCCCCCACGTCATACAAATCAATAAATGATTATTCAAGGATATATTATACAAATACAAAGAAAATCTCAAATATATGAATGATTATGTAGATATTCTTCTAACAGTTTCTACATTTGTGGCCACTCTATGCTTGTCTAATGCTACTAATTTTCTAAGGCTTCCTTCTAAACGGTTAACTTGACGTGTAAACCTTGTTTATTGAAGTACTTCCTACTAAATGCTGAGTATGCTACATTTATTGTATGGAAGACAACGTAGTTTTAACTTTTTTGTTATTGTTATACATACTCGTATAACACCTAAGACTTCTCTCGCTCTCATTGGAGGAAGTAGGGTCAGACTTTTACTGACTAAAACCCACGATGTCTTTTGCGAAGGCCAGAGTTAATCTGTAGACAAATCTGCGGCTCTGCTAGGTATTGACTATACCCGACATTGTAAATTGTTCTGATATTTGTTTGAGCAGCGCGTGAAACATAAAGCGCTGTTGGCCTGGGGAGCCTTCACTGACGGGTAGACGGAAAGCGACCTATTACTCGCTTTTTTCAAGCCATTTCACGAATCACGCACTGCGTCTCCCAGACTTTCCTTGGTGGGGGTTAAGGCTTCACACAAGAAGGTTCATTTAAAGGAGGGTCGTTTTCGCCTCATGGTTTCGCCCGCCACATTACTGCTGTGCAGGAGGTAATCACTTCCCATTCCTTCTTGGTCTTTACTGGGATGGCACGGCTGGAGCGATTGACAGCTGCGTTGCATGTCGCGGGTTCGATTCTCGTATCGAAAAATATTTGTATGACCTACAGATAGTTGTTTTGGGTTTGGGTTCCCCGTATATGTTTGTGAAAGCACCCATGATACAAGATTAGGTAATTTATTTATTTTTTAAACAGAAAGTACTATAGCCTGCACCGGATGCGACAGGGCATGCACTGTCACTGAATGCCTCCACGAAGACACAGCGGTGCTTCTCAGGTATTACTGTCCTGCAAGCGATATCAGGTTTCAGCCGAAGTGTAAAAAATGTAAAAATACATAGAAGAAAGTAAAACAGGATGAATCAATTTCTATTTGTTTACAGAGCTAATTCTGGTAACTGCAAACATGATGCAACAATTAAGTCAGTCCCGAGACAGTGACGAGGCAAGGAAGGGTTTAATTAAACTTTATTGTTCGACAAACTAGCTCAACTCTCGAAAAATCCTCTCGCCACGTAATATTGGAATTTACAAACGTAAAAGGTTAATCCAATTATGCCATCTGACTCAATGTACCTCGTTGCAGTTCACGGAAGAATTTACTCGCGGAACACTGAAGTCATGAATAGTCATGATCGAGTTTCAGACAAACAATTTAATTGAAGCTTGTTAAAGGCCATTACAATGCTTAATTACATTTTGTTCTTGTTGGAAAGTCCCTATCATGTAATCAACATACGAGTCTGGATGAAAATTCCTATATGCTATTCCGGGATATGCTTTAGTTGTGTGTGTGTTTCATCAAAACTCGTCTTAGTCATTTTTTTTTATGGTAGATCATCCAATGACGAATCCCGCCCTTGTGCGGAGCCGGAAAAAGTGTCAGACTCTTACTGACTAAACAACCTACCCCATTCCTACGTTGCCATATATACCAGGGCCAGTGCCTCCCTTTCAGATGCGAACCATTGGCCCCTACAGTTCGCTTCGACCCTATGGTTTGCAGAAAACTCCTTGAGGCGCGCGGGAACAGTGCGCGCCGCCGACGACTGGTCTTGGTCCGGACGGCTACGGTTGGACGGCGAGCTACCCATTGCTCGCCATCCACAAGCCCGTTTAGTCGTTAGAGTATGAAGAAGTAACAAACTACACACTTTCGACATTTTCTAAGACCTGTCTTTATGATAATAATGTGATATAGTCTTTATCCCATTTTAGGGTTCCGTAGTCAACAAGGAACCCTTATAGTTTCGCCATGTCTGCCTGCCTGTCTGTCTGTCCGTCCGCGGATAATCTTAGTGACCATTAGCACTAGAGAGCTGATATTTGGTATCAATATGTATATCAAATTATCAACCATGCCGACAAAGTGCACAAACAAAAAGTGGTAAAAAGTGTTTTCTTAAGGTACCTCCCCTACACGTAAAGTGGAAAGTGTTTTTTTTTTCTTTTCTACCATAACATGTGATATATACCAATATATCACACACACAATATCCACCAGGATAGGTATTAAAAAATGATTAAGGGTCTCGTAAAACAGTTTTTTGATAATGTAAATATTTTCGGAAATAATAACTTCAAAAGCAAAAAATGAGGCGTCGTCCTTCCTCTAACTTTTGAACCATAAGTTTAAAAAATATGAAAAAAATCTCAAAAGTAGAACTTTAAGTAAACTTTCTAGGAAAATTATTTTGAACTTGATAGGATGAACAGTTTTTGAAAAATTAAAAAAAAAAGTTCTGTACTAATTTTCTAATTTAACCGTACATGCAAGCATTTTTTTTACGTCAATTAATATGAGACAAGCCATTTCCTAGCTTAGTCGTACCCAATTTAATTTTATGATTTTTACCACAGATTCAATAATTGTCGCACAATCTAGTCAATGTAATCATGATTTGATCTTTCGTGTTATCTAGTGATGAGAAAGTTAGTGCCTTCTGTTTAGTGTGACTCGACAATTATTGTGTTCAGGTTAGCAGTTAGCACAGACTTTATTAAACACTAGCTTTCTGCCTGCGGCTTCACCCGCGTGCTAGTAGGTTTCTCCATACATTCTTTTAAAAACAGTTTCTTCCCCTCAGAGGGTGAATTTTGGGAAATCCTTTCATAGTCGCTTACGCCATAAAAGAAAGAAAGAAAGAAATAACATTTATTGGGACAGTCACAGGGCATAGCACAATAATAAACGAGTTGAATTACTTAAACTATTTAGTACAATAATTGTTGTTTGCCCCACGGCTGCTCCAACCAGGCCCAGTTCAGCATAAATGTCAGGCAGCTAAGTGCCTGGTTTTCAACTGGACCTGGTTGAGAGGTGTGTACGCCGAACCAGTTATGTGGTTGTGTATATAGAAATACTAATATGTGTAAAAAAAAACCAAAAGGAAGTCTTGGGTAAAGTTTCACGCTCCTAGTCCCAGTAAGTTAGGTCTCCAGTGCGTTGATATGTCAGTCAGTTAGTTTCTCCTTTTATATATATAGATTAAACGATATTGAAAAACTTTTACAAAAAATTAGATAGGATGTGATCGCGACTCTTTGTGATGATACTTATGTAATGAGTGTTAATTTTTTTACGATTAAATTTCGTTCATTCGAAGTTTGATATGCGAGTATGTAGGTAGGTACATGAGTCGCATCGCATAGTAGGTAGGTTAGTAAAAAGTAAATTATATTTATGTAGTAAAGAGACATTTACTTTAATAGTTTTATAGATAAGTTTTAAATAGTGTGTGAAGTATTAAAATAAATAATATTTTCTAAATATTCCACGCACATGTCAAAATATCGTTGGCCCTATCTACTAATGGCTCTATTTAAGAGCTATTATTTTGTATATTTCATTTCGTTTGCTTAGTAGGTACAGTCAACGTGCTAGAAAAGGTACGCAATTTGGAAAAAACGTGATGAAGAAAAAAACCAGGCAAGTGGGACACTCTGAGGGTTTCCGTATAAACTAATAAGTTAGAGAAAGCAGTTCAATTCTCGAATTATGAAGAGTTTTCCGGATCATATATTTTTTATGAACTACAAATTTACAGTTTTCAAATTTATCCTATATTTGTGTATCCCTGGTATATCCCTGGAACTAAATCAAGAAGGAACGGTGAGTCCTTTATTCGATGATTTTGCCCACCATAAAAAAAAACACGCAACAAGTCTTCTAAGTCCTTCAGTTTCTATGGATGAGAACGCCAAAGTTGGCCATTTAGGGCAAAAATCTCGGTCAATACTTTTTGTAGTACTTACAAAACTAAATATAAAAGCTTGATTTTCTTTATCACAAGTTATACCTTATCGGTTAATATTGTAGACAGTTTACTGACAGTTAGTAGCCAAGTATGCAAATAGAAAATAATTTCATCAGTGTTGGTACGGCGGAGCGCGAACAACAAAAGGGCCGCTCATCTTATCTCAGCGAGAATGGAGTATTGTTCTCCCACAGCCCCGGTTAAACAAAGAATCACAGATTATTAGATACCTACACACTTTTAATTAAAACCATATTAACTTAGTAAAAAGGATTTAGATTTATGAATTAGCTGTGGCGAATTTCTTGTATCGGATAGCTAATTTGTTTTTAATTAAGATAGTGTTTTATGGAGGTTCCGTGCTTTGATTAGAAGAATTAAATATCTACCTACATACTGTATTTTTAGTAGTAGTTTTTTTATTTGCTATAAACTAAAGCTTGACTGCGATCCCACCTGAGGTGAAGCAGTGAGGTAATCGTTGATGGTGAGGCGCATTAGTTTATTAAAAGCTTATTCACTCTAGCCTTGAAGGCACCCAAATTATAATTTAATAGCAAGCAATTTGTTCCAGTCCTTCGATGTGCGTGGTATTTTTGAAGAAGGTCCACCATCATCATTCCAGCCGTTAGAAGTCCCCTGTTAGACATATGGCCCTCCTTAAGTGTCGCCATAACGACCGATCCTGCGCGTCTTGCATTCACTGGTTCCCGCAACTCTCACTTTCGATCTTCCGACCCACCGAGGTTTCCTTACACTGAGTCTTTTGGTATGTGGTCGTCACATCAGAACCTTTCGGCCTCATCGACCATTCTTCTACGAGCAATTAAAAGTTTTAATATTCAGAGCTAGGACGACATTTTACAGGTTTCATCAAAATATGGTCCAATTCGTAAACAATTAATTAATTCAATTAAATGTTGAATTTGAAGTAACTTAGTCTTTATCTTTCCTTGTTAGACTTTCAATTGGACCCAAAAGAATCACTCCAGATACGTTAATTGACGAGTTAATTACGTCGAGTGTTCGTACCAAAAGGACAAGTAGACACTTCTGACTTGGCTCTCGTCTGGACGCGTCGGGAAGAAAGTGAGTAGGCGGTGTGTACTGTATAAATGCTGGAATCGCAGCCATCCAGACATTTCTCACAACAACTGAGCGCTCACAGGACGTCAACCGGGAACAACTTTACCCGCTTTTAGCATTTTTGTGACTGAAAAGTTTATCTTTGTTTTTCAAAATGAAGTTGCAGTACGTGTTCTTAGTTTTTGGAATAATCTTGTGTTCAATTGCAATGTGTGAGGCGTTCCCGTTTAGAGAAAGAAATATCGATTATGTGAGTATTTAGAATAAATAGAAAAGTAGTAGTTTACGTATGGAGTATATCGATTGTTTATTAAAAATTATTCCTTTATAAGTTATTAATGGACAAAGATTAGAAAGCCGTTGCGTGTATTTTTTTTTAATGGAAGTCATAAACCACTTCTAAACATAAAACTGGTTTTTATTATACTCAGATTATTAGCCATATATTTTTATGATATAGGTACATATTAATAAATACTGCACAGCTGCAGTATTAAACAAAGCGAATAAATATCTAACTTAACTTATATTTACAGTTTATTGTATTTAATTGTTTATGTTTAGTTTAGTTTTTAAAATAATGTTGACTTGTTTATAAATAAATAGTAGATATAATGTAGTAGATAAAATTCAACCTTTCGTATACCGTAATAAGAGACATAATAGAAAGATAACGAAGTAAGTGTTAAAATACAAAACAATTGTTGAATTTGTTATAACATTTTCTTTTTATGTACTTACCATATTGTCTCTTTAACATTCTAGGTTGCTTGATAAAGAATGCCTTAGGCATAAAGTCACTTGTACTTAGTGCTTAGTAAAATTATATAAATAAAATGTTTCTTTCCTTTAAAAAACTATGAAACTTACTGAAAATTTAAAAAATGTTCAATGTGTAGTTTGACACAAACTATTCGAGATTATGTTTTTGTGAGACCCTCTTAAAAACCACTTTTATTACGTTTTGTAACTTTCAACTATTTCCTTGACGTAATTTTATCGAGCCAATTAATTTATATCATGTTTGGATACCACGCGGTTGATCATATAAAGTAATTTTTCATGGTGTTCTCTTTTATATTTTTGACTTCTACAGGTTTAAAAAAGTTCACAACTAGTCAAAATTCATTTAATACATCCCCTTTACCTTTTCGACTACCGTAATTACAGACACAATTAAAAGACAACAGGTGTGTGAACACAAATGTCGTCTTGGGGCTTAATGAATTAAATTTAATCCAATAGGTAGGTACTGCTAAGACCAGCGATAAGAATTATATGAACCATAAAGGTTATTTTTCACGTGTGGGCTCTTATCAAGATACATAAGTGACTTTTACGATCATACGTCCCTCGTTAAGGACGTAACTGGAACGGATATTACCCAAAATAACACATTTAATTCTATATCGTGTTTTAGTGTCATAATACCTACCAGTGAAGAATATTTCTTTTATAATCTGGTTGACATTCTGTTCGTCTATAAAAATAGTAGATAAAATATAATGCCAGTTTTCGCAATGACTGACCGTTAAATTGAGTAGTACTTAACTTTTCGTCTACGAAATCTCGTAGCTATGCTACGAAAAATTAGGGCTTTTAAAATTCGTAGCTGGCGTAGCAGAGGGCTACGAATATTTTTTGCAAATTATATATTTGTACACATTTGGTTAACGGTTTTAACTTTTCCAACAATATGCGGATGTATATTTATAAGAAAGACAATACTAACAAAGGTACGATGGCCAGAAATTATAAATTTGTTTGTTAGTATCAAGCTATGTTACTATGTGATGGATGCGATATTAACCTGTCGCTAAGCAATTTATAATTGCTTAGTAACGTAATATAGGTACATCACACAGTTTAACGCAAGTTTATTAATCAAGTCATATATTCCAGATGGAAGCAATTCGGCGCATGCAGCAGATTCCTCAGTGGCACTGCATGAGGTACAGGAAGTTCCAGCTGCACGGCCACTGCAACCGCTGGCTCATGATGCGCCGGACCTGATACAAAGCGACAGCACCCAGGCATTGGAGGTCTTGAACACAAACTGAAGATCCACCTGAGAAGTTTATTTATGAAGAGATCGGAATATCGGAATGTTACTGTAAAAAATAATGAATATATGAAATAGGTTTGTGCGTCAATAACTTTGATGAAGACATCAGTTCTTATGAACATGTAGGACGCAATGCTGGTGAGATCTCCGGCGGTCTTAGTTCAACTAAAATACTTCTCTCTCCTCTTCATACTCGTAGGGTAAGACCGGGATAGATAGATACCTATTTTAAAGCCATTTTACATCTCTCAATAAGTAAAATATTTTATTTGAAAAAAAAAACTGAGTGATTTTTTATCTAAATTTTTATGAAATTTAACAAACTCCTTGACATGTTTAGAGTAGTTTAAATGAACGTCTTCATTTTGGGAAATGTATGCCATATAAGGGATAGTTGGTTTACTCATATAAATTGCGTTTGGAACAGATAATGCGCCTATAAAAACGACATCTGTCACGCAATGATTTTCATCCCTTTCACATGAAATCGCAAAAACACATGTTGCACTGTCCACTAAATGGTAGTTAAAGACTTTCTCGACAGGTAAAAAAAAAACATGAGCATTATCCTCTACACTAGAGTAAACAAGCCATCTATCCAGGTCTTACGCTATGAACTATAACTAGTAGATTGTCTCAAAGTATGTCAGTTCTCATCTAAGTATATAATCATGATGTTTATTGAGACACATGTTGCTAAAGTTGTACAACTTTTATGCACTTTTAGACTTTCTAAATTATTGACTGAATCTAGGGACCTTTCGATATTTGTTATGTATCGCAAAGCTTCATACTGTTTACTATTTCATCATTGTAATACACATTACATAAAAACACAACATGACATGAAAATATTGTAACTATTTTTATTAGGGTGTCACAGTCATAATCTTTGAAGACTTTTAGAACTATTTCATAAAATCTATCTTTTTAACTAAGAATGGATTAATGTGACATAATTATGACAAAATTTCATTTCACACTGAAGTTTTGAAGTTAGTAAAGAGTACCTAATTTAAGTTTATTACTTTTAGAAAATTTACCTAAACGTCGAATTTATGGTTAGTAAATGGTTTTACGAAGTTAAAGTAATTAGGTGAGTTATTATTGTAAATTTTGGACTACTATATCATCTGTTTTTGTAATCTCTTTCATCTTATTATAACTTGACTGAAAGTAGGAGAATTACCAACTAAGCAAAATAGATGTTATCGTAGATAGTTAATAACTTATGTAATAAGATGTAGGTAAATTGGATCACTAAACATTATCTTGCAAAGATACTTTTCTGCTTTCACAAAAGTTTTTGTTTAAAAGATGTTTGCTGGCCTAAAAATAAACAAAAATTAACGATAAAATAATTGTAGTGAGACATCTGCCCATTGAATCATAAAGAATGAAATCATGAGGTAGCGAAAGGATTGTTACATTAGATCCTTTCACCAGTTAATTGAAAGTTACAGCGACTTTAGCTCATTGATATTTTGTGTTCAAACTTTACTGTACAACATATCAGATTTTAGTGGGTTGAATCTATGTCATCCTAAAAAAACAACTGTAATACTCTCAGACTTTGATCTTTGGCATAATTTAGACAACGTTATGACAGAGATCAAAGTGTGATTCGCAATGACGTGCTTACACAATTGCATCACTTCGGCCTAACCAGCGAGAACCCGACCTAACTTGTTTAAGTACTTATAATATAACTTGTCAGTATTATCGATTTTACGATTATCTACTAAAATTAATAATATAATAATAATTTAATAATAGTTGTTGTAGTTATAGTAGAGTAGGTACTGATTCTGTTGTTGTATACTAAAAAATAAAGCCGTTAGTCTTCATATTTGTTTTTTTTTTTTTAATTTTATTTATACCTTGAACAGCCAAAACGTAGAATGTAAGTCAGGACAACCGGCCCTTAGAAGTTACCCAACACACGTCCTTAAAGATGTATCTGTCAACATAATTGAGCACAAATTATCCGAGATGGGCCGACTGTAGAGAGCAATGGGCTCTTACATCGAGTCTAACCGATGTCTTCCTGTAGCGACTGGTAACTGGGCCACTCCCAGAAAGTGCACACACTTCTATTCGAGCACTCGGTGACTGGCTGACTGGACCATTTCGTAATGAAGTACCTGTGAATCATATTACGTTGTGATGCTGTAACGTTTGGGAAGTAACGAGGCAGTGCTCACTCTCAGTTAATCTGATATATCTACCCGTAATCTGATACAACAAAGAAATGTACGCAATAGTTAATTGGTTGCTAAAAATCCGCTAACATCAAATGGATAAAGTTTAAATAATATGCATTAAGATTTCGAAACATTTAATAAAGCTTTAACTTTTTCAATCACAAAGAACCACAAAGCGAAAAAAGCAATTTCGTGACGAGAGCAAAACGTAACGTAACAAGTGCAGTAACAAGCACACGTGAGCTTTGAATCCGCTTATTTTGTGAATACAAAGCTTCTTAGTAAAGAAAACAACACAACCAGGGGCGCTTTACTTTTCCATGTGGCTGGCTTTAAGTCTTTACATTTTGTTAGAAATTACGTTACTGAGTATTTCAAGCTTTTTGGGTATTGAGTACAGTTTGATTAATTTTTTGATTTAACGCAGGGACACCGCTCGAAACATACGCTTCTTCTGTTGTTACATTGTTGAGCGGCAAGATTTCTTCAAATTCAGACGAATCCTGCAAGTTAGTAGTGCCTCGGGGTTCGACAACCACGACATTTTCGATCTTCTTCTTTTCCATCAAAATATTACTGACGAAACGGACGGTGAAGAACAAGAAGAGTTCGACGAAGCTGAGTAAGCTGGCTCCCACGAACAGCCCCGTTGTGCCTCCAACTGACACTAAAAAGTTATAAAAAAGTCATGAATCTTATGTAGGTATTCAGGTCATTGCCTGAGTACCAGTCCTGCGTTCAACCTTTAAATCGTAATTGATTTACATACCTACTTTCAGATTTCCACACGATTAGTATTATTAGTAGGGCAGGATAAGATAATAAGGAACCTTAATTTGTTCTTCCTATAAAATTGGGAGAGTCCTTGTTAAAGAGAGTCACTTGTTAAGGAGTTTAAATACCCAAGCAACATTGTCAATAAGAAGTGTCGTATAATTGTCACAGACATGGAAATAGGTACACTTGAGGCTCTCACATCTCAGCTGCCGCAGGGATTCTGATCCCAATTTCCAGCCACCATAGGCGTAGGTTTGAGGACGGCCAGCAATGGGTAACTCACTGTTCGACCATCCGGTAACCATCCGGATCGCCTCAAAGAGATGTCAGCAAACCGAGCGAATCAGAATCAGCAGTGTCGAAACCTACTGGGACCAAGGATACGCTTCTGAAAGGAAGATTCGGCCCTGGTATGAAAGGTAGCGAAGGAATCGGGAGTGGGTTTTTAGTCAGTAAGATTATCTTGCATTCTGCCCAAGGGCGGGAGGTGTCATTGGATGATTTTCCACCGAAAAAAGGGATATGGAAAGAGAGCGCTGGGCGCTGGCCTAATATGACCTAATATAATAAAAATAATATTAGTCAAGGCAAATATAGTCTATCTATTTGCACTATTAGAAGTTTTGGAAACAAAAAGTAATCACGCGGACAACTCACTGCGCATGTGTAACATACAGTATAATATTGCCATCAGGGTGTAGATGACGTTTGCATCGCACTGTATTTAATTATGGAGTTTGATAAACCTTTGTAATTTTTAGATAATTTGTATGCACACATTTGTTTCTTATGATGACAGCGTAAAGTCTTCGGGCCTTGATGCCTGAGATGAGAAGTAAAAATTATTTTTAATAAAAGGAATATTGTATTTACCAACTAAATCCAGCCGACTTCTAACGACATTTCTCTTGAACCTTTCAGTAGGTAAATACGCGAGAATAATTTCCACGCGCGACTTCTTTTTGTAAATTTTGTTTTTAACCCTGTAACAATAAACAAGCTGTAAAAGATATGGAAATTGTATGCTTTTAAGGGGTGAGAATTCTAACAGAAACGTTCAATATGGGGCACAATAATTGTTTTTAGGGTTCCAAACCTAAAAAGGAAAAAACGGATCCCTTATAGGATCACTTTATTGTCCGTCTGTCTGTCAGGACCCTTTATCTCTAGAACCCATGAAGGTCTGCGGTTCCTTGTAGCTGTTAAATCATCAAACTTCTAAGTATGCGGAAAAAAATATATGGCCGTTCATATTGCAAAAAAATATACGTATTTGATACTCGATCAAGAATGAAAATTCAAAGGGTACTTCCCTTTTCCCCACAATCTTGAAAGTTTGTACAAAGCAAGTTCATATAGCACAGATATAGGAAAAAATCAGAAAACAGTAAATTTGAGGCTACGTTAGAAAAAAACTGAAAATTACTAAAACTTTTTTTAATACTGAAAATTTGTCACAAAAAAAAGTTGCGATTCGGAAAAATTTCGTTCTCAACTCAATTCAGGAATTGAACTGTTCTCATAGGTAAATTCCCTTTCCTAGAGAAGACGTCTGAGTTTCAGCAGAGGGAAAACATTATAAGGCTGATGCTATGCATAGATAAGTTCGGAACCCTCAGTGCGCGAGTCCAACTCGCACTTGCCTGATTTTTTTTAAATAGTTAAATCTACACTAGAATCCTTCTTTTTTTTATGGTAGGTGAAAATCATCCAATGACGAAACCCGCTCTTGGGCGGAGCGGGAGACCAGTGTCAGACTCTTACTGACTAAAAAACCGACCCCGTACCTTCCTTGCCTTATTCCTGGAGTCGAGGTAACAGTTTTCCACCACCCTCTAGACTCCAGGAGGCTTCGACCCTGAAGGGCCCCTGCAGTTTGCTGACAACTCCTTGAGGCGCGCGGGAACGGTGCGCGCCGTTGACGACTTGGACTCGGTCTTACCAGACGACCGGACGGCGAGCTACCCATTGCTCACCGTCCGCGAGCCAGTGTCTACGGTGGCCGGATATCGGCAGGATCGCGGCGGCGACGGCTACGGCGAGTACGCCGTTGCCTTTGCCTTATGCGGTCGGCCTCCTCCTTTACGAGCATTACTGCTTCGCAAAAGGAGGCGACCGCCTGCCATTCCTCTTCACTGCGGACCATGGCCTGAACCAGGGCCCGGCGCGAGAGGTCGCCGCCGCCGATCACCCCCACGAGGACACGGCGATGCTCTTCCCAAGCAGGGCACACCTCCACCGTGTGCTCCACCGTGTCCTCCGGGCTCGCCTCACAGTGGCGACACCCGGACGTCTCTTCCGCACGAATCCGGTGCAGGAATCTCCCGAACTTCCCATGTCCGGTGAGAACCTGCGTCATGCGGAAAGTGAGGACGCCGTGAGGTCTATCCAGACACAGAATCCTTCTAAGGTGGATTTAGCTATTGTGCTGGAACCGTGAGGGGTGACAAGTCACAAGTCTTAAATCCCATCAGGGATATCCCAGGCGACAAGAGTCACAGGATATCTACTACCCCGTAAGCACAGGTTTGGCGGACGGCGAACTATCCATGGTCTGACTTCTTCTTAGAAGACAGTTTAAACTATCAAACAACTGTATGTACGTGATTCAAAACATCATGATAGTGACTTTGAAATACCATGTAAACATTATTTATTTGAGGATCTGTTTTAAAAAGATCTTACGGGATTGTAACATCCTTGATGACGGTGATCTCAGTTTCATCACAAGACGGTAAGCAGTTGCATGAAAGTCCAGGCCGGTTTGCCCACGGTGGCTTCAACGTAGTCAAGTGACTTGACAGTCGGTTGAGACAGGCCATCCCTGATAAATTGCAGCGAGTTTCTTCAGCTGAAATCATTGTTGGTGTAGTCATGATTACGTAGTATGTTTAAAACAAAGTTGCTTACCACTGTCCCTATGTGTGCTTAGATCTTTAAAAGTACGCAACGGATTTTGATGCGGTGTTTTAAATAGATATAGTGATTCAAGAGGAAGGTTTACGTGTATAATACATGCATTATATATCCAACTAGCTTTTGCCCGCGGCTTCGCTCCCGGCAACAGAAAAATGCGATAAATAAAGAACCACTCGACCGATTTTGAACAAACTTCGCGTAAACCATCTACTAAATAGTCCGAACAAAGCCTAAACATTTGGTCTGGATAGGTGAGTCCGTATTTGAGTTATAAAATTACAACGAAAAGTGGCATTGATTTTTATATATAAAGATATAAGTACCCATGTGAAGCCGGGGCGGGTCGCTAGTTATAATCATAATTGCCATAATGTTTCTTGCGAAAAGTGAGTTTTGTCAATAAATGTAGGACGATCTTAAGAATCGATTAAAGGTCAAATCGTGTGTACTACTTACGTAGCAAAACAAGTTCACTCGTTGATATTATTACCGTATTAGATATAGCCTTTGGTTATGTTTGTAATATATAAGGTACCACGGATGCCAAGCGCTTATGCAATAAATAGTACATTTATTTAGGTAGGTAGGTACCTAACTTCACAAAAGTATTATTTTTTTCAGATTGATCGTTATTTCTCCTGTGGTAAGCGATGATTTGGTTGCTGATAGAGCATGTTTGCCTAGAAATGACCTAATTACTCTTGATTTAAACACCTCCAGGTTATAAAGGAAGGCTACCATAGACATCAGCTAGGATTTCACTCCTTCGCCGTACGCAAAACGTCTATACCTACGTTGAGCCTATAAGTGACATGTCCACTCTCTCATGCTACCAGTGGCGTATCTCTGTATATTTAGTGGTAAAATGATGCAACGGGTGGAATTAGGATGACTGAAAGAGAGCATACAGTCTTAGCTTCAGTCTTTGCTTCATTTTGCGCGAATAAACTATTTTTCTTTTTCTTTCTTAGAGTGAATAGGTTACTTCTAGGTAAGCGCGCTATAATCAATAAAAAAAATATATAGGTATAGTTAATAATGGATGGAAATAGTAAATTTTTCCTCGGCCTTGTGTTTTTAGCTATTAGGAATAATAATAACGAAGTAGATTGAAGAAGTGATTGCTGTAGACTCACTGGTGTCAAGTATGAAGTGGTCGTTGCACTGACACGACTCGAGCTGAGCTAGCTTGCGACAGCGCACCGTGCAGGCGCTGTACGAGTACTGAGGGTACAGCCCGTCCTCGTTCTCGTGGTGGAACCGGCAGGCTCGCTGCTCTGGCGTGGTCTCCGTTATCAGAGGATCGTTCTCTATGTTGCGCACTGAGAGAATGCGACTGAATGCAGAAGAATTCCATTTTAATGACGGATTGTGAAAAAAACTGAATTAAATTAACTACACCAATATTATAAAATGTAAAAGTAACTCTGTCAGTCTGTAATTTTTTTTTTTAAATTTGGTTTGGAATACCTACAGAGAAATTTGGTATGGACCTTGAACCCCGAGGAAGAACATCGGCTACTTATTATCTGGTTTCGACTACACGTGCACTTTAACCGACATTCACGCGAACAAAGCCGCTGGCAGAGGGTAGTAAAGGTCATAAAGGGCGCTAATAGAAACGTAATAGTTACCGATAAATGTAGCCAGGCTGTATCTTTAAAGTAGAGGAATGCAGTGTGGTTACAGTTGGTACCTCATCTTCTCCCAGAGTGTACATCTAGTAATCATAATTAAAAGTTCATTATTACACTTATAATCGAGTACAATTATAGGTAATGATATATTTTTTTAAGTATTAAAAATGTATTTGCTATGCTATTAAAAGCACAAGTTCCCATGTACCTACCAACGTTGTCAAATACGAATCGTACTTTATAACTCCTCGCAGATTTTTCAAATTATTCACCATTGGGTATGGGTTAGGTTTTC
Source organism: Mythimna loreyi (assembly GCA_029852875.1). NCBI lineage: Eukaryota > Metazoa > Arthropoda > Insecta > Lepidoptera > Noctuidae > Mythimna > Mythimna loreyi. The sequence continues at coordinate 12,205,866 of CM056792.1, forward strand.
TGAAAAAAAGTGGTATTACAATATGTAAAAAATAGTTTATGGGATCAAATTTCCAGTAAAATATGCTATGTACTTACTTAGTCTGTACGGAATTTAAAATGAAACACTGTCCGATGTCAGTATCTATGGGTTGAAAATAGTCACAGCACGAAAACTCTTCATCATTGTAAGAGCAGTTCTTTATAATCTTGGAGCAGTCGCTTCGCACCAGACTGGCGTAGTAGCTGTAGTTGGAGGTAGGACACAAGGGATCAGGGTCGGGATTCAGGTGGCAAGTGCCGATTAGGACGTAGGACACGCCACGGAAGTAAGCTATTTCCTTCAGTGCATCCTCTAAATCCAACAGATGTCCGGGTGGCCAAATTCTAAATAAAAAGAGAAAAAACACATTACCTAGGCAGGTACAAACTATGGCGTAGTTTCGTTCAATAATGTTAGATGAAGGAAATGTGAAAAGAAAAAACACAACGCAATGCCTATACATCGAAGAGTGAGGACAGAAGTGTGTATATAGGGATGGGGGAGAGCTGAGTGCGCCGTGCCTACTCCAGAATGGTCTATCTGTAACTTCATAGTACAGTAGGAGTCTACTTTTCGTTTACGAGGGTTTTTTGACTTCTTTATTTTTTTTGACTTACACTTTTCTTTAAAAAAAATGTGTTATCTTGACGAAAAGTATAAATACGAGTAAAAACATATCAGGAAAAAACAACAGATTTTTTTCTCACTTACGTATCGGACACGTTGAATATCTTAGGATTATTAGCGCTTTCGCACACGGCCACAGTTGGCATCCTCGTGTCCCAGTCAGTATAGGTGGTCTCCAGGCCGAAGCTGATGGGACTGAGGATGAAGGCTTCCCATGCGGAGATGATGAGGAGCGCAGAGCCGTACCATGACACAATTACTAGCACCAGCCACAATATTCTGGTCAAAACAACAGTAACAACAAGCTGACATTATGAACCTAAGAATATATCTTTGATTTATTTGAAAGAGTCATCGTGGCCTGTGAAACACAAAAGTCAACTAACGGAAAACGGGTGGGTTTTATTTATTTATAAAGACTTTATGCACTTAATAGGTACAAAGGCGGACTTAATGCCATAGGCATTTTCTACCAGCCGACCTTGGGGTGTTGGGGTGTTTGGGGTTTTAGTCAGTAATATCACTCCGTATGGAGCGGAGAAGTTATTTGACAATTTTATATCTTCTTTAGCCTATAGAATAACATCATGATCATCATCATCATAACAGCCAAAACGTCGGATATAAAATGTTGGATATAAACGCTTATAGGAAAAGCATCACCTGCGAAACGTTCGTAAGACTAGATAAAGTGTAGTATTTTACCTTTCAGTGACATGTTTCGTATCATCCGCAATGTAATGTACACCAGCAAATGTGCAATTAGCACAGTAGTCTTTAATTAGCTCTTTGCAAATTGTAGTTTTGGATTTAGACATATTTAAAGTTCTTTATAAAAGTATCTTCGTTTGCACAAGTCCTTTAATATCGTCACGGCTGAATGGCTGTTAAATGTAATATGGACATTAAAAAGTAACACCAGTTCCAGTAGCTCATATTGTGCAAATGCTGTGAATTATTAATATAATTATATATGTAGATTATTATGAAATGTCATGATTATACATCGCAACAACGAATGCCTAGCGTACAAGGTCAGTTCGTCCATTTCAAATAAAACAACCTTGTGTATATAATTGTTTTGTTTATTTTCAACAATGGCGGTTCACACTTGAAAATCAACAAGCACACAAATTAATGATTTTTATACAAATTGTACTAGATACAATCACAAGTGGCACTTTACGCTAACGATGTTTAAGTATATTTACAACATTAAATCTATCTTACTTCTTAGTCTTGGCAATTATTTTGATGTAGGATACAATGCTTGGACCCATATCTTTTGAGAGGGGTCATCGTTCTCCTTTATTTTCAAACAACAAATCCTAAAAACTCACCACGAATTGAGTGGTCAGTTTGGATCGCTACATGATTTAATCGCCCAATCATTCACGTTCACGATACATAAGACTACCAATAGTCATCACAACACCTACATATTTTTTTTGGAAACCCCCGAATATAATACACAATTTAATTCTAGAAAACGCGTAGTATCTATAGCTACAAGTATTGTAACAGATCTTGATTGTGGAGGTATGCTGAACCATAGATCTGTTCTTCGTTCCACTCTTCAGGCCACGTCACAGGGATGTGGTTGTTCTCGTGGCTCAAGTCCGATGAAGGAAACCTTTTCCTTGGGATCAGGCCTGCATGTGTCAAGATTTTGTAAATTTCTTTACGCGACACATCGTGAGCATCTCGTGCGTAAACCTTGAAAGTAAACATAAACAGTCAATGTGACGTTGCCTCGAACCGGTTCACCGAATACATAATGAAATACTTGTAAAAATATGCAAGAATTCGCCAAACAAAACGCGAGTAGGATAGAATTCATTAAGATTCTATCGGAATCATAATGAATTCTATTATTATTACTTCTTGAAATAAATTTCGGAAAATGTGAAAATAATATTAATTTATTTCAACATAGGTACTTAAATTAAACCAATCTTAAACATAAGGAGTTGATGCAACCCACTCACTAAATTATGTTAAGGGTGGTACAAGTATTGGCAGTTCATTAATAAATGTTATCTTTATGTATTTCATTAATGAATTGCCAATTTCGGATGTGGAGACTTACGAAATTATTAATATGCGAATTTAGTTTAAAGTCAACAGTATTTTTGTTTAGATTTTATAGTTCAAAATAAATTTAAATAGAATACTTACCAGATTTTCCCCTTTATGTAATAGGCTAGTTAGAGGCAAAATTTGTCGTAGGTGAGGGTTGCGCAACGCTGGACTCCTCAGTAGAGGGTGCAAACGTTCCTCTTCCCGCCGGACTGCTAGGACATCAGGGTGAGGAGGCGGCAGACACTTCACGAGGCACGTGCATGTCGTTAGTAGGAACACCAGCGTCTTCATTGTTGATAACTGAAAATGGGTGCAAAAAAAAGGGTTTAGTAACGCAAAAAGACAGCAAAATTGCCTATACATCCAGTCTTAGGCAAAAATTTTTGAAAAAAAAAATGGCTTTAGAAACGCAAAAAGACAGCAAATTGCCTATACACACAGCTTAGGCAAACATTATTGAAAAAAAAAAATGGCTTTAGAAACGCAAAAAGACAGCAAAATTGTATATACTATGTGTATATGCAATTTTGCTGTCTTTTTGTCTTAGGCAAAAATGTTTCAAATTGTTTAATATGACAAATCAAATATAATGGACTATTTGTATTGTCTAATCTTTATTTGTTAAACTAAAGAACAATACGTTCTTTTATATAAATGAAAAGAAGCGCATTGTTTTGTCATGGGGACGTCAGGAGCCTTTGCCATGAATCATGATAATTATTTACGGTGACATGTTAAGCCAATTGCCTTACTGATTTCAAAAGGTTCCATAGCTATGGTTTGAGTCACATTTATGTATGTGAAAAAAGATGTTAAAAACCTTTAAAAGTCATTAAATTTCAAAACCATGATTTTGTTTTGACTTCTTTATTTTATTATTAGAGATAATTAACAGCCACAATATATAATATATACAAATATCAAAAATTAAAGCGGTAACAATATTGCAGCTTGACATTATCCACAAGTTATCAAAAACATATCATAAAGAGTAAATAAGCATAACACACAACACTAAATGACACGTAAACGTGACACTAAATGAGTGTATACTATATATTAATTACTTAATCACATTTAAAGAAAATCAAATCATTAAAAATACAAGAATAAATAATTGATTAGCACATTACAAGAAAAACAATAATAAAAAACATTACAATCCTATTTAAAATTGAAATATTGAAGTAAATTATGACTGGATGTGGTTATCCTCATAAAATCATCAAATCAAATTTAACAGTTTATTTAAAATTTAAAAAATAAATAAATATAGTAATCTACATCTACACTATCTACACTAATATAATAAAAAGTTTGTTTTTTTGTTTGTAGGTAATCTCTGCAACTACTGGTCCGATTGGAAAAATTTTAGCAACAATAAAAAGCTGCTCTACTCCTGAGTGACATAGGCTATATTTTATTTATGTACGCGGGCGAAGCTGCTGACAAAAGCTAGTGAAACATAAAATTTCAAATTCGTTCATTTCATTCATTATTTAAAAGTTTCATCACACAAAATTTAAATTTTGTCTTTGAGCATGCAAAATATCAATGTCAATATTATTTTTATTATATATTATTATGTATCAACCATTAGCTGCATGGGGCAGCACAAATCAGAATTAGAACGACAGCTATTTAGAAAGAATAGCGTACCTGCACAAACGCTACGCTTGTTAACAGTGCGAGGGACTCATAGCATAATCTACCAGTAAGATTAATGCCCTACAGGGTCGAAGTCTCCTAGAGCCAAGGGTTGATACAAAAGCGTAATGCCAGGGCTCTGGAACTAAGGCAAGGACGGAACGGGGTAGGTTGTTTAGTCAGTAAGAGTCTGACATTGTTTCCCGCTCCGCTCAAGGGCGGGATACATCATTGGATGATGTTTACCTACCATAAAAAAAAACCTGTCAATTTAATAGAGTCAAAGCTACCATGAACGATACCATATAGTACTGAGGCTTCCAAGAACTTACGTCTGGATTCTAGAGTAATAAGTTTGTATTTGGACAATACTTGTGAGTAAGATAGGCAAGTCTTGTGACATCTGTAATGCATGGTAAGCAGAAACTTACGCTGACCCTCTCGATCTAACACATTAGATCGACGAGGAAAAGGTCATATCAAAGCGTAGAAGAGGAAATTTATGTACTGTAGGCATCTTACTAATACACTTCTCATCAAAAAAATCGAAACACCTTGCAAGTTTACGTTTTGTCAGGATTATCAGAAAAATGTGTACATTTAGGAATAAATGTTAAATGTCGTTTAATAGTGAGTAATATGAGCTTATCAAATCTTAATGTTAATGTTCTAAATTTAAATGAATTTTTCATAGGTTTCGTATTTTGTTAAATGAGTCATTTTTATTCCGTATGGAGTATAAAGGAAATGGATAAAACAACACACGTAAATGAAAAAAAAAGCTAAAAAACGTTTATTTAATAACTTGTATTCCCCCCCCGAGCTCTAATTACTGCTTCCATACGGTTCTTCATCGATCGGATGAGAGTCACGATCACATGCTGTGGTATATTGTCCCATTCCTCTTGGATTGCATCTTGCAGCTGGCTAAGTGTTTCTGGGGCAGGATCTCTTGCTCGAATTCGTCTCTTTAATTCATCCCATAGATGTTTAATGGGATTCATGTCCGGGCTTCTTGCTGGCCATTCCATAATAGAGATATCGACTTCGTTAAGATAATCTCGTACGACGCCCGCGGTGTGAGCCCTAGCATTGTCGTGCATGAATATGAAGCCGTTGCCAATAAAATGTGCATAGGGCATCACATGAGGCTCGAGACACTCTTCGACGTACCGATGACAGTTTAGTGCAGGCAGACGTGGCCCAGACACGAAAGCAAGCTCTGTCTTACCGTCGGCGCTGATTCCTCCCCAAACCGTCCACGAACCGCCACCATAGCTGACCTTTTCTTCAATGCAGCATTGTGCATAGCGTTCTCCGTCTCTTCTGTAGACCTTGTTCCTTCCGTCGTTACCATACAGCATAATTTTACACTCATCAGAAAAGAGAACTTTGCTCCACTGTAGGTATGACCAATTTAGGTGCTCACGTGCAAAGTTAAGGCGCGCTCTTCGATGGTCTGCAGTTAATTTCGGCCCATTTGCTGGCTTATGCGGTACCAGTCCACGATCCTTCAACCTTCTTCTAATTGTAGAGTCACTTACAGCCACCCTTCGTACAACACGAAGCCGCTGCTGCAGTTGAAAAGCGTTAAGGCGTCGATTTCTTAAAGAAGTTGTTACAATAAATCGATCATCTCGCTCAGAAGTGACCCGATTCCTGCCAGATCCTGAACGGCGCGTGAACAAACCAGTCTCCCGATAACGTTTATAGACTCTATGAACAGATGACAGGCTTAGATGCAGTCTTGCAGCCACAACACGCTGACTAAGGCCAGAATCCAGCAATGCCACAACTTGGGCGGCTTCTGTGGGCGAAGTATCCATACGTTTTAGAAAAAAAACCTTTTTTCAGACGTCCCAAAGTCACAGTATTGAAATAAAAAACAAAAAGTTTAAGGATAGGCGCCAATTTTTAGTTTTTAAACGCTAAATGTACTCCAACCCTAAACACACATTTGTCTCAAAACAGTGATTCATTTCGTTTATAAGATAAACAAATGAAATTCTAATTTTGAATTTAGAATTTTCGCTTATTACTGTAATGGCCAAACTGCCAGCTATAATATATGTATTTTTTTTCATCGTATGAATTCTTTTTTGTGTTAAATTCGGACAGAAACAATGAAAACGGAAGTGTTTCGATTTTTTTGATGAGAAGTGTATTATAAAATATTAGTAAGATGCCTACAGTATATAAAATGCGAAAGTTACGATGTTTGGATGTTTGTTTCTCAATCATGCCAAAACGGCTGGACGGATCTGGATGAAATTTGGCACAGGCATAAGATACACTCCGGAATAGGACATAGGCTACTTTTTATCTCGGAAACTCCAACCCCAATACCACGCGGGCGAAGCCGCGGGCAAAAGCTAGTAGTTACATATTTAATGCAAACAATAGAACTTTAAGCAGGTTTAACTTTCAACCTTAAGATTCAAATCCGTGAACTCATCTATCATATCTTGCCAAGGTACGTACTTGGCAAGCACACATCTACAGAGTAATTTTCCAAACACATGCAACGATTGCACTTGACACTAATAAACAACTGTTACCTACATCAAGTAATCGTAAGAGGAATCTGCGGCCAAGCGTTAGCAACACACGTGCTTTCGGACAACGCTTCAAGGTCGGAGAATCAAAACATAACATACTTTCAAACCATTCGGCGGATTCAACGGACAATCCAATCGCAGCCGTTGGTCAATGCTCGAGAACATACCTTTTACCTTTACGAGACTATAATAACCCAACCCGCGAGCAATAGAATGGATGTTGGAAGATCTTATTTGCTGTCGTTACTAAATTGCTACAAAACAAACATGTTAGCGATGGGAACGTTGAGCAACTAAACGATGTTTTGGTTATTTAAAATAATGTTTTTTTGCTTGACGTAATACTAATTGTTTAATACATATATATATTCTGGAAGGAATGCTCAATACATTTTAGTCAGTAGATTGCCAATAGGTCAATAATGACTGGGACAAGAGACCGGTCTTAACAAATGCTTGCACTTTAGAACGTGCACTTTGAGCGATGTGCTTACCAGATAAGCTTGGGTTTTAAAATTAGAGGCATTTATGAGTTTTGTTTGAAACAATAAAATGTAAGAAATGGGTCTCAGAAGTTATTGATTACATTTTATTTTTTCTAACTAAAGACATCAACGCTCATTAAATAATCAAATTTATTACAACTTGCTAAACCATTGATAAGTTTTCTTGAAAGTTCTCCATATTTAATAACGTATTATACTACAATGTACTGAAACAAGGAGAAATTAATTAAATCCATCGCATTAGCTATTATATAAGCTTACCTGAAAAATCCGAAAAAATCTGAAGAATCCTTTATTTAGGTAACCAAACACAATATTTGTCACAAATACCAATCAACACTTCACTAGGGTACAAGGCACAAATAACTTCGTTATTATAAATACTGTAAGTACGTATCTATCGAAGCTGGTGTCTTCAAGTGAGGCTGACCAACATTTGCGATGCATGGAATCGCCAAGAGAATGGTCACCGGTGCCTGAGCCCACCACCACCGCGCGTGTTGCGCCAAACACAGCCTATCATAATAATATTATGACAACAATATTCCAAAACATTCCTTAGGATGATTGGTACATAAATTAGTTTTCCAGAGTAGCTTTCATTTATTACACTTTCTATAAATAGGTCAGAAAAGGAAACTTAAAATTACTTTACGTTATAGTCCATTTTTTTTTTAAATTTTTTATAATGTATCATTTTTATTGAAAAATCTTAGGTATAGGTGACATAGGTATGAACGAAGAAAACACAGCTGTTCCAGACGGTGTACTAAATAACTCAGGAAACATCTACCTATAAAAAGTCTTTATTTTAAAACAGAAACATGGTTTACAAATTGATAGTTTTATCAGTAAGCAAATGTATCGCAACTATACCAGAAGGTCATTTCCCTCCTGGAGGAGTTGTGACAATATAAAAAAAATACCATATGATATAGTTAGTTACAATTACAGTCAATACAGATTAGAAAGCTTAGTTCTTTCTAATATTATAAACTAAGTGTTATACCCAAAGAAAGCGTGGAGTCCCGTCAAAATCTGTTAAATCTATTTCAAAGATGCAACTTCAGATTTTGAGTCCTGAATTAAGTTTCCGTAGGAAAAAGAAAAACCTAAGTTACTCCTTGTACGTACGTTCGTGAAGTTCCTGTTAAAATCGGTTCAGTCGTTTCGCATATTTACCGGAATAAACAAACAGACAGAACAGACCGCCAGAAAATTTAAGTGCCTGTTTATAATTTTAATATTATAAACAAGCACTTATATGTAATAGTATGTTAGTATATGTTAGACGTGAGAGGTTGGATGCTAGATGTTAGATGTTTATCAACACATTCGGTGTCAAGAACATACACTGTGTTCGTGTGGCCCCATAGGACCGAAGCCTACTGGGGCAATGAGTCGACTTCTGAAAGCATTTTATCGGAGACCCTTGGACGCAAAAGTCAAAGAACAGAAAGTAGGGGTGGCTTTAGTCAGTAAAAGTCCCAGTCGCCCTAGCGGGGAGAAGTCATTAGATGGTTTTCCACTTTTAAATTCAAACTTAAGATCTTTGGATGATTTTTACCTACCATAAAAAAAAAAAACTATTACGGTGAAACCTGTCACACGGGAGATCATAACTTGGATCAGGACATGAATAATTTCCCATGGAATCATTTTCAATTTTCCGACCAAGTCAAGTCAAAGTCAAGTCAAGTTAAAATCTTTTTATTTCACATAGGCCTACATGGGCACTTGTAAAACGTCAGAAGGTAGTGCACGGTTCCAAATTGGCCGTTTCCTATGGAGAAGAACCGGCAAGAAACTCCATGGTTACTCTTTTAAAAAAATGTTTTTTACAATATTCCCAAAGTACAGTATTAACGCATAAATTATGTAAGGACAGTGTAGATCAGTCAATATTGAACTCGTTCCGTAAAATTGGTAGGAAGTAATTTAAGATTTGCGTCTACAATGTTCTTACGGTTCTTACACTCACATTATTGAAAGAGGCTATATAAAGGCAAGAAAAATAATCACAACTTTCATTAAGATCTACAAAATGGCAATATAAGGAATATTGTATGAATGTTTAAAAATAAATAGATGGCAAATATATATATATAAAAAAAACAAAAAGATGGAGCAGTTAACAGACAAATCTACAAAATATTAATAAGTTGCCAGAGGGCCACAAGTGCAGAAGCAGTCATTGCTAGACCGGCGAAGTCATCGACAAAACTTAGTAAAAAAATATTGGTAAATACCAACTAGATATATTAAATATTGCCGCCTTTTACAAACAGCGATAAACAAGAACGATGACTCATCTAAGTGGATTGCGAAGTCTTAACAAACCGACAGTCCTTTAGAATATAAATATTATAACTCATTGCCGTTTGTTAATCCTATGTCTCAAGGATATTGTTTGTGCTCTACTAACTCGTTAAATAATGTTGATTATCTTCGAATCAAAGACGTTAACGTATTGGATGAACGTCTGAAAAAAGACCTTCTTTATAGATAGTTGCAAGTCATGAAAAGATACTCACATTCTACTTTTTTTTTGCGTACTAGCAGAGGTCAGTATAGTTAGAGTATATTTATCTACGGTAGTCTAAAAATAAATGCCCCGTTTTGACATTGTATTTTGACTACCAAGCGGCTTGTCCGGTGTGGACGAGGGGGTAGGAGTGTAGCTTCTACCTTTAATTGTTCCAAGTTACATTCTAGGATCTTTCTTAAATGTGTAAACGGGCCTTTTATTTTTTACGGAGTTTAAACTTCGTGAAAGTTACTAATATTGAGTTGATAATACCTCTTCTGAAATCTCGAAAACGTAAACATGACAATTAAATCCCGGGATTTAATACCTACCTAAACTTATTAAAATACCTACTAACTGCGCTTAGAATACATTTCAAATGTATACTTAGATTAATCTAGAGAATCTTTTTACGTTTTCAGGCTTCTGTAAAACTGTAAAATTAAAGAACTTTGTTTCATTTTGACAGTTATAGTATTGTCATTAACGTCAAATATTCATTTTAGATTGTTTGACGCTACTTGATTTTAACCCAACGGTTAGGCTCAAAAGGGCTGATGCCTGCTTGGGCTACAGGATTGGTCGAAAAAGTTACCAAAACTTTGGAATGCAAAGGGTAACTGAAGGGCCACAGAGGTGGGATTTAGTCACATAGACACTCATTTTTGCTCTGTCAAAAGAAGTTAATTAATGATTTTACACGACAAAAAAACCGGTTGTTAATTTATTAAATGGTTTTCGCTATTCAAAACGCCCATAAATTATTTTTAATGATCACATACTGCTCAACGATAACAGCTGGTTATTACACTTTGTTATGCAGTGGAGCTGTTGACTTTCGTGAAAATATCGTGTCCAGGGTGCATTTCATTTATCTATCAATAATAATATGTGGTAGGTCAGATTAGCGTGTCACATGCTACTAAACATTATTAATAGCCCAAGTACCTAAGTTTAATAGTACTAAGCTAATGATTGTTACTACGAACTAATGCATAATTTAAACATCAATAGAACCTTTACGTTCCTACGTTAACAATAGTCTAGTTCATACACAATATGACCGGTTTTTTCAGTGTAAATGTAATATTAATGAACGCAAAAGTATTGCGACTTTTAATGTCATTGGTATTTACTAACATGAAATTACACGTTGCGAGACTTAAAATCAAAGGTAAGCTATGAAATCGCAATTAAGAATATTTCAAAATAATTTTATTTCTCTTGAAATAAAGTTACACATAGGAGACTGATCTGGTCGTAATTTTGACTGATGAAATGTAACTTGCTTTTTGAAGTTGAAAACGTCTTTGGAAAGATTTATAACATTTAAATTACGCCAGTCACTCTTGAAGTTTCTGGCAAAAACTGCGCGAATGTCAACAAAGTGCTGTTGCTTATTTCGATGTTTCTAGTTTTTCCTGCAGCTTTATATAGCACCAACATCGATACTTTTAAAAACTCGATGACTCTACTGTTATTATATTATTATTATAGCTACCCTGGGCTGTCCCACGGCTGGGCAAAGGCCTCCCTCCTTCCAACTATCTCGGTTACTCGCTTTATCGTGCCAATTTTACTGTTACCTAATATATAAAAAAAATTGTACCGCAATGTTTATTATGGAAGTATCCTAAAAGGCTTAATCGATTTTCATGACATTTTTGTGTATATTTAGGCTTATATGTAGGCTATTTTTGTACCGTTCTACTCCTTCCATTTTTTCTTTGATAATTTATAAGGTACTTTACTATGCGTTCCAAATAAGAATAAGACCGATTGCCATGTTGTGACTTCAGGTCATACTGTCAAATCGAAGAAATTGGGTAAGACAAGAATTTTAAAAAGTTTAATTTATTTACGAATCGTGAATAAAAACAGTGTAATTAGAATCAATTTCTTCAATTTTGCTCGTATCTGCGTCACTGTGAGAAGTGTCTTGAGTAGTGGTCAATGGAACCAGAAGGCGAATTGTTCCTAACAATGAAATTCACGACACTGTTTAATATTAATTAGCTGGTATATTCATTGATCAGAATCAATGAATATGCCAGCTAATTAATATTAAACAGTGACGTTTTTATACAAATAAGTTTTGTTTGCTAACCGTACTTTTCACTCTACATTTGACAGATCGCGAACGGTTAATACTTACTTATACGTTTGTCGAGTCAGCTAGGTTTAATTAAATTGATTGCATATGTTATATGTATCTACATTTAAAATTTTAACTAAAATGTTTCTTGAAGCGTAAATTGAATTACATCAAATTTTATTTTGAATACTTGTTAAATTTGTATCTGATGGATGCGAGACACACATGACCGTTCCATTTGTCAACACTTGGGGAAGTCCTATGTCCAATAGTGGACGTCAGCCTGCTGACTGAAATGATGAAGATGATGAAATTATTATAATAACATGTGTAATCTGAATTGGAATGTGAAAAATAACTGTTTCATTGTCTCATGCAGATTAGTTTATGCAAGAGCGCGTGACCGGCGCGGGCGCGGGCCGGCCGCCGGCGCCGGCGTCACTGTGACGCGATGGGGAAAGGACGCTGACCACCTGACCAGGCTCCGTCGATGTAATAACATGTGTTGGTAATGTTACAATTCTTTTGACGTAATTTTTGCCCGATTGTAGTTTTAGTTCGCAAACTGTTACAAGAGCTATGTGCTAAACGAAGACTGATTCATGTTTCGTTGTCCTAGCTAGGTGACGGAAAATTTATGCATGTAATTTTGTAGTATTGGAAGCAGAATTTAGATAACAAAATGTACTTAATCAAATGACAAAACGTTATTTGTTATCTATCTGATCTTTCTGTTTTTTTTTTTAACTTTTCTAGACCAGGATGCGAAAAAATTTTTGGATGAGTTACTAGCACAATTAGTGCATATTAATAAGGGGATGCTGATGGTAGGGTGCTGATGCAATTGCTGAGCAATTTTGCATCAGCAGAGCATCTCATTTTGAACGACAAATATTAAAAATCTATAATCATTGCGATATCAAAAAGTAAAATTCCATGCATTATAAGTGAATGTGGGCGGGATCGGAGATGGGCAAATTGTTTGGCAATGGGTTTTGCAATTATGTTGCGAGCCCAAGCCAAATTCCTACACCTATGATAGCACCATGTGACTAGGTTTCGTCAATGCTATTTTCCAGTTTAATTTAAACCATTAAATTTCTAGGACGGTCATTCTTGCAATAACTACCTATACTCGTAATGTTAAATGAAATCGGATTACTTGCCAACCGACCTTGAATCGAGATTCCAAACCCTTATTTCTTTCTCTTCAATCGACCTGAAAGTACAGCCATCAATCATACTTTATCGTTTAAAAATCAATAGAAACTAGTAATACACGAGAAGAATCGATAAATCACAGCAATTAACCTCACATCAAAGCTTGATGTTATCGTCAAATAGAATATTTAACAACTGCTATTTACTTTCCCATAAAGAACTTTAAAAACAAATTAAACTCATTGCTCGGTTTGACGAGTTCTCGCTTATATTGTTTTGTTCAGTAAAAAACTGGTTAAGTCAAGTAAAATGGACAGAAATTCTCAAAGTGGTCTTGAATTTGCATATCGTCGTCGTTTGCGCAGGCGAGCTCCGGAACCTAATCGATTTGATGTACTGAAGGCTAGTATGAAGACTGTCAGCAAGGAGTATTGCGAAGAGTCCTCCATTTGCGGACTGAAGCACCTTGTTGACGAAAATACTCCGTTCATTGAAAGGTATGTAGTCATCTATGATGAAATAGGTTTAGGTTTAAAATAGGTTTAGATGGAATAGGTTTTTTTGGGTTCACAATATTTTTTATTTTAATTATTGCCAGATTTCTGTTTAACCACTATGCCACCTAATAAGGGACGTTAGAGAAAGCTTGTCTATTTATTTTTGACTTATAGACCCCAGGATCAGATCCTTCGGCAAAGAATTAACATATCTGTATGAACAATGAAATTCAGGAACAATGGAATTGTTCCCGAAACATACATCAGGTATCGATATTCTATTTAAAAAAAGGCATTTTTTATTTAGGTTCTGTGAGTTTGGTGCACAACTTTTCCGTGTGCATAAACAATTTTTGGTTACATGGAGAGCTCACGTGAGTTTATATTCACATATACAAGAGCAACCGCCTTGATGAGATAGATCAACACTATTACCTAGTTGGATGATTGCTCGTTACTGATTTGCAGTCGTCGTAGTTCAACTTGTCCGACTGGTGTGTTTGCCGCAACTATTGGTATCTTGAAGTGGAAAGGCTAGAATATTACATCACTTGAGATCACTTACGTTATATGTACTCTTAGCTGTAAGTCATATAGCTGAAGTAGGAAACCGTGACAAAACTTTACGACTGGTTATCAATTTTATAATGCCTCGCTGTGTCTTATTGGCTAGATATCTCTTTGACGAATCTATAAGTATTACTTAAATACATAGTTAGAATAGTTGTATTATTTAAATTGTTGTAACTGCTTCATTTATTTTCAACAAGCTGAATAAAACCACTTATAGTCTTGTGTTATACATAATTAGGCCAAAAAGGTAAAGGTAAAATAAGTACCTAACTGAAAATTGGTAGGATTGTTTAAACACCATCTTACATGAAATCTAAAAAGTCCTCATCGATCCGAAAAGTAAAAAAATAACTACCTATTTATAAAACAATGAATCTAAATCCCACAAGCTCCACAAGGCGGACCGATGACCTGGTCAGGGTTGCTGGAAGCCGATGGATGCAAGACGAACAGGACCGGTCTTTGTGGCGGCGCTTGGGGGAGGCTTATGTCTAGCAGTGGACGTCTTTCGGCTGAAATGATTGATTGGAATCTAAATCTATTGTAAATTGTGTAATTATAAAATGTTATGGATAATGTGTTAATGGATAAGTGATTGTGTTATTTTTTTTAATAGAATCATTTGGATCATAACATTAATAGTTGGACTGGTCTGCTCCATATCGCTGGTGTGGCTGACGTTCGACAAGTACTACAGCGCGCCGCTGGTGACCACGCAGCTGCCCGAGGGCGTGTCTGTCAACAAGATCATATTCCCCGCCGTCGGCATCTGCACTAACAACAGGATCAGCAAGCGAGCTGCTGCCGAACTTGCTAAGAAATTGTGAGAACCCAATGATCTACTAGCTTTTGTCAGCGGCTTCGCCCGCGTACATAAAATATAGCCTATGTCACTCAGGAGTAAAGCAGCTTTCTATTGTTGCTAAAATTTTTCCAATCGGACCCGTAGTTCCAGAGATTACCTCCTAAAAACAAAAAAAAAAAAAAAAAAACCTCTTTATTATATTATGGGATTTGGAGGCAACAATCCTTGCACGCATGCACGACCAGCGCGTGGAGATGCAACGCCGGGGCGAAGATCCGCTGCCCGAACATGTCGAGGCGTGGCGGAAGGAGCTCCGGCGAGATCTCATGGTGAAGTGGAAACAGCGACTGTCGCAACCCAGCGCTGGGCACACCGTAATCTCAGCGGTAGTGCCCCTCTTTGAGGCGTGGCTGGATAGACCTCACGGCGTCCTCACTTTCCGCATGACGCAGGTTCTCACCGGACATGGGAAGTTCGGGAGATTCCTGCACCGGATTCGTGCGGAAGAGACGTCCGGGTGTCGCCACTGTGAGGCGAGCCCGGAGGACACGGTGGAGCACACGATGGAGGTGTGCCCTGCTTGGGAAGAGCATCGCCGTGTCCTCGTGGGGGTGATCGGCGGCGGCGACCTCTCGCGCCGGGCCCTGGTTCAGGCCATGGTCCGCAGCGAAGAGGAATGGCAGGCGGTCGCCTCCTTCTACGAAGCAGTAATGCTCGTAAAGGAGGAGGCCGACCGCATAAGGCAAAGGCAAAGGCAACGGCGTACTCGCCGTAGTCGTCGCCGCCGCGATCCTGCCGATATCCGGCCACCGTAGACACTGGCTCGCGGACGGTGAGCAATGGGTAGCTCGCCGTCCGGTCGTCTGGTAAGACCGAGTCTAAGTCTCCAACGGCGCGCACCGTTCCCGCGCGCCTCAAGGAGTTGTCAGCAAACTGCAGGGGCCCTTCAGGGTCGAAGCCTCCTGGAGTCTAGAGGGTGGTGGAAAACTGTTACCTCGACTCCAGGAATAAGGCAAGGAAGGTACGGGGTAGGTTTTTTAGTCAGTAAGAGTCTGACACTGGTCTCCCGCTCCGCCCAAGAGCGGGTTTCGTCATTGGATGTTGGATGATTGTGTACAATAAAGAAGTAAAGAAAATAAAAGAAGAAACTGAGTGACATATCAACGCACAGCTGAAACTACTGGGTCTGCGAGCGTAAAATTTTGCACTGGACTTCCTTTTATGGCGTAAGCGAGCACTAAAAAAGGGTTTCTCTAAATTCACTCCCTAAAGGAACAAACGCCCCCGTTTGTTCCTAAAGTTTGTATGGAAAAACCTGCTTACTAGCGGGTGAACCACAGGCAGAAAGCTAGACTATAGTATATATAAAAGGAGAAACTGACTGACTGAAGTAATAACGCACAGCCAAAACTACTGGAGCTATGAGAGTCAAATTTCGCACTGGGCTTCCTTTTGTGTCGTAGGCGAACACTAGGAAAAGATTTTCCAAAATTCACCCCCTAAAGGGATGAAACGCGTGTTCAAAGTTTGTGCGAAAACCTAGTTTCACGCGGGTGAAGCCGCTGGCAGAAAGCTAGCTTTTTTATATTCTTTATCGTTGAGAAATAAGTGGAGAATAACTATTCGATTAATTAGATCACTTGATGCTGTATTTACCTCACCATGGGATTATCTGTGTAAACTGTCCTTTTTGTTACATTTACAGACTTAAAGCAGAGCGCAACAAAAATTACACTGAGAAGGAAATGATGTCACTTCTCTTCGGACTCGGTCAGTTATACGGGCTAGGAGCAGTCAACTTCAACAACGTGTCTCCGATCAAACTGCACGACGCTTTGGGCGAATATGATGTTCATGAGCTTATGCGGGATGTAAGTCTTTACAATGAATGACTTTTAAAGTTAGCATTGAAGCTCAATTATTCATTACACCTTTTATTTAAAGATGGGAAATAGTCAAGTAACTTCTCCTGCTTTAAGTGATTCAGAGCCTGTGTCAGAATTGGGGTATCAGAGGTGTGCGAAACAAATCGCGTCTTCGACCCAAACTGAATAGGCTAATAAACTACAACCCTGAGAACGCATTGAGAAAGCACCACTTGTCGATTAGGCGATCAGGGGGCGACCATTTGCGCCGGGTCTTTGATAAGACCATAGTTAGAGGCATAGTAAATGGCTTCGCCACATGCGCTTCAAAGCAAACTTACTGAGTGGGGAATTTCTGAAAAGAAAACCCTTGGTCTTAAAAAACAAATGGCAACTAAAGACAGGTGTGGTTTTAGTCAGTACAAGTCTGAACCGGTCTCCCGGTCCAACCTATAGCATAAGAAGTCATCGGATGATTTCCCACTGCAAAAAAAACTTAATACAAAACTAAAGTTGTAACCAAGCTAACCCGTCTAAACAAATATTGATGAACAAATTACACAAATCTGTTGACTTTTACATTAACATTACGTTTGACTGCAGTTGACGCCTCGGTGTGAAGATCTACTAGTTCGGTGCATTTGGAATACAGAAGCGAGGAATTGCTTAGATTTGTTTGACTTTCGTCTGACTATGAACGGATACTGTTGCACCTTCAATTATTTACGCATTTATGATACTTTGTTCCAAAGGTAAATAATTTAATACCTTATTTAATATTTAGTACCGTACTATCCGCCTTATTCCAAAACGATATCTAAATGTAGTTTCGGGACTATTAAGGTTTAACACCAGTTAAACATAACCCTAGCCCTACCTAAACTTACATAACTTTTAACCTCTTGCAATAGCTATTAAATTAATAGCAATGAAACGCGATCTAAGTGATTGCGTACGTTTAATTGATTCTAAACCTAGTATATATACTTAGTCAATTACTACATTTAGATTGTGTTTAAGAATAAGGCCTGTGTTGGGTTGTCTTCTGATATATTTATATCTTCCAGTATGACAAGCACTTCGAGAAGCATTGATATGTACAGGTATGGAAACAAATCATTCTTTGACTTTGATCAGGGACTCAAAGTCTTATTACGACTGAATGAAAGTGACGATTTTTTCTACAACATACCTTTACAAGGAGCTCAGGTATTGTTCGTATTTATTTAACAACATATTTGTGCAGATATTAATCTAAATGGAATATAAGCATTTAACATTTTGCAGCTCCAGTTCTCAGATGCGTATGACTTTCCTGATTCACCAAGTGGCAGTTTTGCCATGCAAATCATTAGTCCTAGAGTAGAGGTGAGCACAAACATTAGTAAATATTTTATAGCTGAAGCACGCATCGCGAAAAATATAAGTCCTCAGCTCAATGACTTGTAAAAATGACTTTCCAGTACGATGGAGCTATTCGCACGAGTGAACAACGCTTTAAGGTGTATTCTTTAAAAATCATTCATGTGGAAGTTTAACGTTCTATATAGATGACGGTGCTGGTAACAGCGAGTTTCACAGAAGCGTCCCGAGACATTCAACACGTGCCGATAAAATTGAGGAAATGTCGATTCTATGACGAGTCGGCGTATCTCCCGTTTTACACGTACAGCGATTGTATGCTGAAATGTAGAATGCAGTTCCTATTGGACCACTGTAGCTGCACGCCTTTCAATATGCCGAAGATAAGTTCAGCTAGAACGTGTAACATGAAAGATGTGCCTTGTCTTAGAACCTATTATTGTAAGTAGTACCTGATTAATTTTATCATTATATACTAGCTTTTATCCGTAGTTTCGCTCCCAACTGACTATTCTACCCTACTCTATCTCTAACTCTAGGTACACTACGCTAGCCTATAAATAAAGTATTATTAGGATAGAGATTATAATGATATCGGGATGGAGTAGTGTGTGTGTTGTATGTAAAGTTTGCACAAAATCGGTGAAGCGGTTCTTCATTTATCACCTTTTTCTGTTGCCGGGAACGAAGCCGCAGGCAAAAGCTTTCATATTATTTTTTTTCTCATTCCTATTTGTATAATATAGGTTTAGTTTGTCCATGAGAGCCGAAAAAGACCCACGTTTAACATGTTTATTGGAAATATATACTTAATTAATTATCCAAATAACTAATACGACTTTATGTATAATTTGCTTAACATGTAAATAATAAATTGTGCAATTCCAGCACAATCTATATCAGTACGTCCAAATGAAGATTTTGTTCCGGAGGAGTTAGAGTTGGACGCAGTTGGAGGCGGCATCGACTGCCCCATGTGCAATCCGACCTGTTCCAAGACAGCGTATAGTTATGACTTCAACAATGTGGTCTTATATCCGGAGTACTTGAACACAGTGCCGGATAGCGAGCGAGATATTTGGCTGTAAGTAATGAATTTAAAAATTTCCTGCTGCGACCATGTCGCAAAAACATGAATAAATTAGCCTTTTATCCGCCAATGTGTCGGGTGGCGGATATACCCGAACAAGAAAACACTCCTCGTACCAACCCGAAACAAGTGGTAAAAAAAAGGGTTAAGATTCTTATTACATAAAATAACTTACAATTTTATGGTGGTAAGTATTTAGGCCAGTCAATACCCATCAACACAAAAAAACAGGCCATGAGCGTGTCAGGCCACGCTTACTGTAGGGTTCCGTAGTTTCCCGTCCGTCACAATGCAACAGAATCCTTAAACTACGACTTAACAGCACGAAGTAGGCCAAAGTATAGCGCCATCTCTCGGGAATTGGTTTACTAATATTTATACAAAATAGACGGTTTATGCATGTTGGGTTTTCGGTGGAAATTTTGGATTGCGTGAACCGATTTTAAACATTTTCTTATTTGAAAAAACATACGTACAGAATAATACCTACAATAATTATGTAAACGCTCTTGGCCGGTTTTTAGGGTTCCGTAGTCAAAAAGGAACCCTTATAGTTTCGCCATGTCTGTCTGTCTATCTGTCTGTCTGTCTGTCCGTCCGCGGATAATCTCAGCGACCGCTAGCACTAGCAGGCTGAAATTTGATACCAATATGTATATCAACCACGCCGACAAAGTGCACAAACAAAAAGTGGTAAAAAATGTTTTGTTAGGGTACCTCCCCTACACGCAAAGTGGGAAGTGTTTTTTTTTTCATTTCTACCATAACGTGTGATATATTGTTGGATAAGTATTTAAAAATGATTAGGGGTCTCGTTAAATATTTTTTTGATAATGTAAATATTTTCGGAAATAATCGCTCCAAAAGTAAAAAATGAGTCGTCCCTAACTTTTGAACCATAAGTTTAAAAAATATGAAAAAAAATCTCAAAAGTAGAACTTTAAGTAAACTTTCTAGGAACATTATTTTGAACTTGATAAGATGAACAGTTTTTGAAAAATTAAAAAAAAAAAATTCTGAACTAATTTTGTAAGTTAACCGTACATGCAAGTATTTTTTAAACTTTTTTACATATTTCATTATCCTGAGCAAATCTTCTTTCATATAAGAATACAAAAAGAATAAAATCGGGACATGCAAATTAAAATTACCACCGGGTACAGCCGGTACGCCATCTCTCGGGAAACTGTGTTACTAATTTTTACATGGGCTACTGGGTTCTGTTACATTGCGAGAAATTTGTGACGGACGGGAAACTACGGGACCCTACAGTGAGCGTGGCCCGACACGCTCTTGGCCGATTTTTGTTTTTGATATGTGGCCTTTGTGGGACCAGCTACGCCACTGATCATGTGTTAATTTTGAAGGGTGATCTTCCAATTGTGCTGAAGCAAAAATTCATTGTGATGTGCATTGTAAAATACTACCAAACAAAAAAAAAAGACTTGGAAAACACTAGCGTGACAATATACAGGATAATGAAACAAATGTGTTGCTGGATAACTTTTAAGTTCTACTACATAGTCTATACCACTACGCGCTTTAAAACAAGTAGGTAATACCCAAGCAATTTTTAGATCAACAGCTATTTTTATATTCTTTTTTTATTATTTATGTACATGAATTCTTAAATTAATAAATAAGTAAAACATAGTAGGTATTAAAAAACAAAAACAATTTATTTGAATTTAATGATAAAAAAATCTAAAATGAATCGTATACGTATTAAATGTGTATGACGGAGAATAATTAAATAAACAATTTTATTTTCGTATCTCAAAAGTTCTAAAAGCGCAACTTGTTATTGGAGTCTCGTTTCGGAAAGAAGCCTTTTCAATTCTCGATTTAGGGCTTCCCTCCTTTTGCAGCCATTCCTTCATTTTTCTGACAGCCATCGTAGGCCCTTGCAACTGGCCTACCACAGTACCTTGAGCAGTATTCATCACCCATCCTTTGAGTCCCAGATCAACTGCTCTCTTCTGCGTGTGTTTCCTAAAGAAAACACCTTGCACTTTACCGAAAACTTCAAAGTCGACACTTGTATTATTTGAGTCTGCCATATTTTTATACTGATTTACACGACTGGTAAGAAAAATCAGAAAAATTATTGAAATACTTGGGGAATGGATAAGCAACTATACATTTTGACAGTGTTTGTTGATGTCGTCGTTCGGGAAACGAAAGATAAGGGTGTTGTACCAGCCAGTTCATTGTTGAGGTTGTCAAGCAACAAACAAAAAGGTAAAATAATAAATATAATTGAAAGGTTATGATCTTCTTTTTGATAATTATTGTACAAGTATAATTATAAGTTCGTTTTTTAATCCTAGACTACGATGTGACTACGATTTGACAACTTAAAATGTCAAACTCCAGAAAATTGGGAACATATTTCTAGAGTGTGACATTCTGTGTTGTCAAATCGTAGTCTAGAATTAAAAAACGAACTATAGACAAATCCGAACAAAGAGAATCGTTGGACAATGTATCATATTTTATTGAAACTATCTGCAAATGAAACAAGTCGAGTGAACAAATAGTAGAATGTAGGCTGCAGTGCCACTGTTATACAAAGCTGGTTAGTTACGTTGAATATGTTTGTTCCCAACAACAACAACAACAACAATGGCGTTTGTTTCAGACGAGGCGTGAACTTCTCCGGAACCTCGCAAGTCCACGTGAAGTACGCCCGGGAGGTAGCCGATCGCTACGGCCAGAATGTTATTATGAAGTGGTTCGATTTGATTAGTAAGTACACCGTTAAATTTTAGTCGTTTTAATCCCTTGGAGGATCGATTCAGTACATGAAACACTATCGATTGGTAAAGTTAGAATGAAAAAACAAAGTACTTTTTTTTTAAACTCGAATTAATTTACGCATGTTCTAAATTGATTTCTTTAAGTAAACGTCAGCTGGGCGAGTTCAATGACCTGTAGGTAGTTAGTACGCAACGACCGACAACTACCTACAAGGTCAATGACTCGTTTACTTAAAGAAATTAATTTCGTAAATGCGTATATCAATAAGAGATTTAGAAAAAAAGTACGTTATTTTTTTATTTTATCTACACAAATCGATAGTGTTTCATGTACTTTATCGACCCTCTTCGGGATTAAAACGACTAAAATTTAACGGTGTATATAGGTTTAGGTTTAGAGCGGTGCACCGGTGTCAGTGTTTATTCTAAACTCCGTTGACATGGTTACAATTCAATGTTCACTTTTCCTAATAGATGTTTGAGATAACGTGTGTTTCGCACTCGTGCTTATTTACTACTTTCGAATACTTTCGCGGGCTTGCGGACGGCAAGTCCAGTCGACTGGTAACAGACCAAGCCAAGTCGTCGAAGGAATGCCTCATGGAGTTGTCAGCAAATGTAGAGGCCCAACTGAAACAGAGCCGAAGCCTACTGGGGCCCCAGTCCTGTTTCTGAAAGGAAGGTCAGATCCCGGTATATAGGCTAAGAAGAAACGGGGTGGGTCGTTAAGTCAGTAAGAGTCTGACACTGTTTTCCGCTCCACCTAAGCGCGAGATTCATAAAAAAAAAACATGAATGCTTTTTTCGGATTTGAATTTTCGACTTTTTTTAATTTTTTTTTTTTTTTGACGCACACTACACACAATAATAAAAAAGTGACGTAAAAATAAGTGATGGGTTGCAATTAGTAGGCTTGCCTTTTAATTAATTTTACCCGACTACGGCAAACCGAAAGGAGGGTTATGATTTTGACAGGCATGTGATTATGTTCATCTGTTACCTCATAGCTAGGAGCTAACAAGAATCAAGATTTAAAAATCTTACCATCCTAAAAAAAACCTAGTCTTTGACTGTTTATTGACCTTTAGTAGGTACACGTTTTTGTAATCCAGATATTTTTTTCTGCGATTTTTGTACTGTACATTATAAAACAATCCAGCAATAAAGCAATAATGGGAATACTGTTTTTGGTTTTCATTTTTGTCTAATGCTAATTTAATTAGTTAAAAGCTAGCACGTAGTCCTATTCCTATCTGGCGTTCAGAGATTTCAGTTATGGGTACAAAAATCGCGTAAAAAATGTATCATCACTATTTTCGGAAGATTTTCACTACCAAACACGTTAGGTCGCTTTTTCGCACAAATTTTAGTACTTACAGTGCGAAGTAATCAAAGATAACTACGCCTAACTTCGAAACTAAATGTTCTTTCTCCTTCATTATTTGTCATCTCTTTCCATCAGGTAACATCGGTTCCACCTGTGGCTTCATCACCGGTTTTAGCTTCGTTTCGGTGTTAGAGTTCATTTACTTTTTCACCGTGAAGCTGGTACGGGAGGTTCGATTACGACGGCAACGTGATCAGAGGAGTACTAACGTGATGATAGAGCCCCAGAGACCAGCCCAGTTCGAGCACATCAGGAGATACCGACCGATATACTGGAACGAAATTACGGCTAGCTCTAAACCGGGACAGTTGTCTACTTAGTTTTTATGTGAGAATAGTGTGCGAAAATATTATGTGACCTAGTTTTTAAGAACTGTAGTATTGAAAAAGTTATAGCACTCCATCTTAGTGGCCTCAGCTAAACAATCAGTGGCATGTTCAAACTTTACACGAAGGTACTAGTGTGGGGGTATTTATTAGGTAATTTGTGTGTGGGTAGAATCACAGAAAAGTTTTGTGTCGTACACAATATTAGATATACACTATACAAATTGTTATCAGTGTAATGGGCCTACCATTTGAACACCTGTGCCGTTCTCAGTCTGATTAAAATCTATATTAGACTTTAGGCACTTGCAGTAATTTTACTTTTCTATTATTTATGTATTTGTTCTGAATCGTGTATGTTATTATTACGCACGTAAGTTGTTATATAAAAATAAAAACCGATGTAAAACATTGTTCAGTTCATTTCAGTTCCTCAGTAAGTCATCATTTATTATTTCGGACAGTACTTTAGAGGTATACCTAGTAAAATGCCAACAAAAGAATCCTGGAAAAGGTATTTGGAGATATGGTGGAATGGTATCAAAAGTTTGCCGCAAACGACGTCGATCCATGGGTTTAGATTTATAGCTGACAACCAAAGACATTGGGTGGAGAGGTAATTAAAATATTATACAAATTTTTATTCAATTAAATTTAGTTACATTATTGACGTTGGTGCCCTAGAAGATGGGTAGACCTCTGGTGTGGGGAAAAATCTATCTGTCGACACACAGATTCTCTAGGTACCAATCAAATATGGCAAAATGCTATCATTAATTAATTAATTATATATATTATTAAAAGTCAAACACAATTATGAGACCATATGTGTGCGGTCACCGGTGTCCTCTTGACTCCTAATGAAAACCTAAAAAATATAAGACAAAAATTATTGAAAATAAGGGTACAATGGGCGGTCTTATTGCACAGGGCCATAGGGCAGTCTCAACTCTCAACAACAAATGAATTGTTTTACACGTGAAAAACAAAAAGATATGACTATACAATTTGTTTTAAAGACAACCACAAACCCGCACTGGGCCCGCTTGGTGAATTACGGCCCTTTCCCTCTCCTATAGAGAAGAGGGAATGGACTGTAATTTCAGAAGTGGGAACATTATGGGGCGGATTATGCGTTTTGACACATATTATATGTTTCAGGATATTCTGGCTGATAGTGGTAGCTCTATCCTGGTACGGCTCGTCCCTTTTGATCGCAGCCCAGTATGATGCTTTCCAGAACAACCCCATCTCTTTCGTCGTGGAAACCACCTATAAGGACTGGAACACCGAATTCCCGGCTGTTGTTGTTTGCGAAAATGATAACTCAAACCGCGTTGAAGCAATATCGGATAAGTAAATTTTATTTATTTATTTATGTACACAAACACTTACAAAAATAAAATAACAAATAAAGATAGACGAGTACAAAGGTGCTGCTAAATTCAATTTTGTTTTCATTTTGAATATTATCCAAAAGCTCTAACATAATTGTTTGTGAAACTTCGGCGCAGGTTTTGAAACAGTCAGTCAGTCGGTTTTGTATCATCTAGTTATCTCTCTGGTTGATCGAACTGATCTTAATTATTTTTATAAGTTTATTCTTGAATCAATAACAAAATTGCTTTATAGGTACTCCTAAGTAAATTTAATTGGCTTGCTAAACAGGCTAAATAGTATTTTTCTAGGCGGACTTACACAACAGTGAGATATTAAAATTAACGATGATAATTAGCAATGGAATGATGCTTTTTGTACGTACATTTCTTTGAACTCTAGGGCAGATATTCCTGTGGATATTTTGTTTTTACAGTTTACCAGTTTTCTTGGTGAGGAAAGCTCTTTTAATAGACCTAAGTCTATCTCAATTTTTTCTTGTAGATTATGGGGAGAAGACCACGATTTCAACATGGAAGAAGTGTTGAAAGAGCTCGCGTTTTTCAAAGGAATTACGTATTACACGTCAGAATTTTGTAACTTGGTGGACCCGCTGCCGGACTGCATGCAAACGAACCTGACTTATTATGCTAATTTAGTAAGTATGTAAGCTTGCTAAATTAAAATAAATGAATTTTGTTCTCTTCAAACTGTAATTTATTGTAAACTACGTAATCTACATCTACACTAATATAATAAAGAGGTAAAGTTTGTTTTTTTGTTTGTAGGGGGTAATCTCTGGAACTACTGGTCCGATTGGAAAAATTTTAGCAACAATAGAAAGCTGCTTTACTCCTGAGTGACATAGGCTATATTTTATGTACGCGGGCGAAGCTGCGGGCAAAAGCTAGTGGTTTATATTAAAGTAGCTTCTGCTAGCAGCTTCGTCCGCGTGAAATTTGTTTTTTTCATACACACTTTGAAACCCATTTTCTTTAGGGGATGACTTTTGGAAAATCCTCTCTTAGTGCTCACCTACATCATAAAAGGAAACAATGTGCAAAATTTCACGCTCCTAGGTCCAGTAGTTTCGGCTGTGCATTGATATGTCAGTCAGTTTCTCCTTTTATATATGCAGATTAGTGTATATAGGAGGATTAATAGAACATACATCTATGTAATCTTATAAAAAGGTAAAATTTTTAAGTTTATATGCACATAGAGGGTAATTTCCAAAATTATCGAACAAATTAAAAAAAAAAACGACAGGTACCATCGGTGTTTTTTTTTTCAATACACTTACTCGAAAAACTGCCTCTTATCGCACTCCTAAGTATTAGGTTCAATATAGCATGTATATCACCCAAGTGCTTTTTTGAGTTTATCACAACAAGGGCTTTTTTATTCCTTCCTTATCGTCACGGTCACGCTCACGGGTGATTATTTTGTTTTACTTAGTTTATCGAATCAGGCACGAGGCATCCCCCGGAGTCGCTGGGCGACCCCCACGAAATTAGAAACTGAGCAGAGCAGATTTGAATGCTATACTTGTATATTTCTTATATTTCTATTGTATGTTTGAGATACGATTAAAATTTTTTTTTCTTTCTTTATTTCACAAGTCGTAAGTGTATTGAAAAACGTCGTTTGACACACGTGCAGATTTGTCATTGCAGCCCTCGGCTCCATAACACACTCGCCTACGGCTCGTGCGAATTTCGCCTCGGTCGCAATGACAAACTTCCTGCACTTGTATCAAAATGTACTATTGTCACACGGGCGAAGCAATTAGCAGAAATTAGTTTGCTTGTGCTTATATAACTTTTAATATTGCTAGTCGACTATTTAGGAAGATGTGTCGTATTAAAATAAGTTCTAAAAGAAAATTCAAGTCATACAAACCAATAGAATATAGTAGTAATTGTTTTAGGTGAGAAGCACCTGTGAGGAAACATTAGCAAACTGCTCATGGAATGGGATTCCGTTCGAATGTTGCAAGTACTTCAGGCCGATGGACACCGAGCTCGGAACGTGTTATGCTATTAATACTTTGCAAGGAAGGTAAGGGAAAGTGCCGGTCGATATTAGTAGCTACTATTTACTGGACACGTAATAACCTGTTATAATTTTCATATATTTCTTCCGGGAGAAAAAACTGTTAAATTGTTTTCAATTTGATAGCGCCTGATGACCCGGTAAGACTGGTTCCGTATTAATTCGTAGTTTGGCCGACAAATATAAAACTTAATTTATAAACCACCCACACGGGGCTTGAAGCTCTGTAGGATTCTTTTTAGGCAATACCTTATCACTTCGGTGGATGTAATAATACTACTTTTGACGACACGGTTGATGCAGCGGTAGAGCGATTGGCTGTTATGCTGCATGTCACGGATTCGATTCCTGCATGGGACACATCTTTGTATGGCGTGTAGAACAGTCTATACGCCATACAAAGATGTAAAAGACACCTCTGTACGCCTATGCGTACAGAGGTGTCTTGTGGGTGAATTTACATGTTTGTGAATGCACCTACCAACTCCTGAATGAGTTATTCCTAGTGTGGGACAAAGTTAGAAAAAGAAAGTAATATTTCTTTACTTGCTAAGTTGACAAATACGTTACTTACTTTCTTTTAGAGAAAGGAATGCTCTGAGATTAGACATGATAAGTAATCGTACAACAGGACCTGGAGCTATCAAATTCGATGTTATGGTGACTGCAAACATTTACATCTTGAATGAGGAAGAAGTGCCCACACTCACTACCATAGGCTCAGACGTTTTAACAGTGGGTCAAGAAATATTTCACAAGTAAGTCATGTACTTAAGTATGATTTTATTGCTGCGTGATTTAAAAGGGCGTTTTAGCCCATAGGTAAAAAGAACTACATACATGACATAATCACATCCCGTTGTTCCATTTTCTGTTGCATCGCATGCATGGGTCTCGTAAAACGATGGCTATCTAACGAGTTCATCAAATTATCACTTAACGAATTGAGTCCAAGGAATTTCACGTACAGTGCTGTAATAATGTTAATTTAGTAATCCTTTCCATGATTTGTAGGCGTTTTATAACCATACGCAACATTGAGAACGATGCCGGCGCCCGATTGATATCGCCGGAAAAGAGGAAATGTCGATATACTGATGAGAATTTCTTGCAAGTGTATCATCACTACTCGTACACAGCATGCACTGTGCAATGTAGGAAGGATGCTCAGCTGCAGCTCTGTAACTGCACGAACTACTTCATGCCGAATGTTCCGGAACATCTCAGATGTAATGTGAGCGGCATCATCTGCTTGAACAGTCATGTCCATGAACTTTCGGTATGTATAGGTGTATACCATTATTACTTAACCGTATTTAAATTAACATGTTTATGACTTGCCAAGATTTTTTTTTATTAGTTGGAAAATTTCAAAACTCGGTACTTGAATCGATTCGTATTATGTACAACATTTATTGATTATTTTGAATAAGGAAAAAATATATATATATATATATATTTCGATGCAACGGCCGCGAATTTCGATTCCTAGATTGAATTTAGATTGACTGACTAATAATTTGAATGTAGGTCCTCAAAGCTCGCTGGTCATCTCGTGCTGGTCTATCTTGCAACTGTCTCCCATCGTGTACGGAGGCGGAGATCACGATCACGAAGGATTTCAAGTTCGTGACGACTGACAGCTACGCGAGTGTTCAGATAGAGCTGGCGGTGCTTCCCAGTGAACGGTACAGGAGGAACGTCGTGCGTGGAGTACTGGATTTAGTAGGTGAGAGATTCCATTGAGTTAATTTTAAACAAGCCAATGATAAAATCATGTTCGGGAACTTCATAGAAGGACTCAGACAGGATATGGATACGAAAAAGGAAATAGAAAGTTAAAAGTTATACTTCTACATGTAATATATTGTGTATTTCACCGTAAGCCTTCTATATGCTACAACACGAACATAATATGACCGTACAACAAGCAGTTCCCCATTCAATTGAAATTAAACAATTTGAAGTTTAAAATATAAGTAAGGAATAATATTTTTTATTTTATTTTACAGTATCTACCGGCGGCACTGGTGGCTTGTTCTTAGGAGCCAGTATCCTTAGTTTTGTCGAACTGTTCTACATTCTGCTTCTTCGTCCATTCTGCGACATATACAGCCAACGGGACGACGACCCTTGGCACAGGAGGTTTGGGATGCGAAGCCTTCAAGATAACAAGTTTATTCCGAATTGGGGATGGACGTATAATGGGAAGGTTGGAGACAAGGATAAACCTAAAATTGAAGATCGCAAAAAGCCTACTGAATAAAGTTTGTTGTACGGTATTTTTGTTGAGTAGTTCCTAGTTAGGTACTGAGCAAATTACAAACATCAAGTTTTATTTGATAAGACCTATTGTAAAATAAATTGTTCTTTTGTTTTTCTAACTTCATTCTTATCTTCCAATGTGTATAAGTAAATCAAATACACATACAATTTGTCTATGCAATAGCGATATACTACAGATAGGTTATTAAATAGTTTTTTTTAAAGGTGTGTTTGGTTTTTATTGTAATCTATGAATGATATATACATTGTGTCTTATTGGAAAAATAAAACATTGCACCTGTTTATTTCCTAAATAAAGTAACATACTAGAATAAATTATTTTTATTCATATTTACACTTATACCGCCTTGGCATTGACACGTTTGCTATAAAATTTATATACATTCAGTTTTTGATTTCTTCATTACACACATAAACAATATCTATTCGCAATTTCCTCAAAGATTCCCATAATTTTTTGTCTGTAATCAAAGTTAATTTCCATCATTTTCTTTATAAACTCTCCCCTATTTTTAAAGAATATTTGTTCAAACCGTGCATTATCACTGAAATTTTCTGTAGTAACCTCATCATCTAACCAGGAGTGTGGCAAGAGACAGGCACATACGGTGAGCCCCCATAGTCTTTGTTCTTCAGCAGAAGCTATAAACTCTTCTTTTGTAAATATTTCATTAATTTCGATATTATACTTATCAAGTATTTTCTTAAGTTCCACAAAGTAAACATTCAAGAACACATCGATATTTTTCTCTCTAAATGTTGGATTCAAATTGCAACAGAGTAATAACATAACATCTGCGGCGGGTGGCGAGTAGCCAATGTCTTGAAAATCAACCAGAACGCAGTCATCCGGCTCCCAACGGTTTTCACTATGGTTGCTGTAATGGAACATTAGGTTATTATTCCACAAGTCACGGTGACAGACAACATTCCTCTGATGAGAAGAGAAACCGCCTAAACTCAGAGCAGTGGACCACACGTCCCGCCATCGACTCTCAATCAAATTCATTTCTGTATCGTCATACTTTGAAAATGACTTCATAGCTTCTAATGCCCCTGTCATACATTGAAAGAAGAAATCTGTGGCAAGATGGTATTCACCCAGATGTAGAGCGGTTTCATATTCATAATAAATGCCCTTGTATTCTCCAAGAGTTTCTTTTCTCTTCTTTTCTTCATAAATAATGGAAGACGCATGGAATCTGGCTAAGGTCTTCAAAGCTTGAAGAGTGTGTGCCATGTCTAACGTAGAAAATTTATTTCGTAGTTTATACTGTTTGGCGTTTAGATCTTCAAAAACCATTGCATCGTTCAGGGATGTAATTAACCTCGCGGACCACGGTTTCAGATCTATAATTTGATTTCAAATAGATTACTGATAATGTAATATGTTATCAAAATGTCGTATAATTTATCCGCAAAATAGGAAACTTTGCGTATAAATAATAAATTAATGTTTAAGTTCCTGTAGTGACCGATTTATTAATCTTAAGAACTTAGCAGTTATTAGTCATATTGGTTTTTGCTGTGGTGGCGTGTATTCTCTAAAACTGTAAGGGTTACATTATTATATGTTACAAATGTAAAGAGATAACAAACTAATTATCTTTTCACATCTTAACTTGAGACTTGACTAAAACTTGTCCTGGAATAGAAATCATCCCAAGTATCCCAAGTATCTTGGCATACTTGGCATGATTATTCTAGGACATTCCATAGGCAAAATTTGTCCCTTGGGACAATTTCAAGGCTAGGGGCTCTTAATAAACAAGTACGCCTCACCATCAACTATTGCATCACTGCTTACCATTAAGTGGGATCGCAGTCAAGCACTAGTTTATATAATACGGATGCAAATCATTTTTAATTTTTTACTAAGATGAACCACACATAAAATAACGGAATGAAAATCTACTCACCCGGTATTTCAATGTTTTCCTTGATCACTGAATAGAAGAACGTTTCTTTTTCAAAAAGTTGCATTTCCTTCACCATATTTGCTTTTGCTGCATTTGATCTGGGAATGGATTTGATGAAGAAATAAAGAACTTTACCGTTCGACAAATGCACTTTCATTTTCCAATATTCTGCTTGAAACCCTAATATTTTATCACTAGCACTGTGTACAGTATAGCTTTGTAGAAATATTTCTTCATTAGTACGGTTGTAGTTAGTTAAAATTAAGTTGATATCTTCATCTGTTATGCTGGTGACTTGTCTGTTTAGTTGAACTGCAGTACTCGCCATTATTTACTTGAAATCTGTTAGCTTGTTGGATGAGGAGTGTCTGTGACCGTTACAGCACAAGGAACAAAATGCATCTGATATATCTAACCTACGCTATTAAAAAAACTTTATTGATAATTAATGGCGTAGCTAATCAAGTAATCATGCTCTGCCATTTACACACTCACTTCACAAGAATAATGAGCGAGTGAGTTCAATTATATTGTGCTATGGTTATTGGTCATTGATTTTTAAATTAAAAAAAAAAAAACGGTAAGGAACGCATTTTGTGCACTGAGGTTAGCACTCAGAGAAAAAAAATATTTCTATGAGAAAAAAAATTGTTAATGTCAAAGAATAAATACCTGTTGTTATAATATCTAACTAAAAACTGCATATGCATATTTAGCAATACTTTTTTTTTCTAAAAACATCATTGGGATTGGTTAGAATAACGATTTTATACTGGTAAAAAATAAAAAAACAAAACTTTTTTTTCAAAAATTTGAAAAACTACCGACGAAAAATTCCACCACTGGGGGTCCAGAATCATGTACTGGATCCATGGTATTCGTTTGCGTTAACATGTCAATGACACCTTGACAGTGGCATAAAATTTTAAAACCAAATTAAAATTAAATTGATTGAAGATCTATGGGACATGTCTATCAAACTTTGTACCTCAATTATTGAGATTATAACACCGTAATTAGCCTTAAGAGCGGCCAACCCGAGGTCCATTTTCATACAACCGCTCTTACGTCATTATGATATTATTACACATCTTTCTTCAGATATTTTGGATACACAGATATCTTGTGTATAGTATCTAGGCTTGCGTTTAATTCCCTCGCGTTGTTAGGGAGTTAATTGTATAGGTAATGCGTTCGGGATTAATATTTTGAAACCTTCGTTTCGTTCAGAATCCAATATACCGCCCTCGACGAAAAGACACTGCTTTATCCTCTAGTCACATAATCTACTATTTTGCAATATGTGTACCTGCTCTATAGCATTATCATAAAGGGCATCTTATTTGATATTTTAATTTTGGTTTTTGGCTTCAAAATTCATTTCTCATCATTCCTTAGGGATCGCCCCATTATCCCTCTAATATTTATATAAAAATCAATGCCACTCTTCATTGTTATTTTATAACTCAAGAACGGGCTCACTTATCCAAACCAAATGTTTAGGCTTTGTTCGGAATAATTAGAAGATGGTTATGTGAAGTTTGCACAAAATCGGTAATTAAACTAGTTCAGGTTTTTGATAAAAAATCTGGGCTGTAAAAGGTTTATGATGAATTAAGTTTAAAATTTTGTCACCTTCCGGTTTTTCATCAAAAACCTAATTTTGTGAAAAACCTGCGACATATATAATGGGGCATTATCGAGCAGGTGGTACTAGTATATTTCCGTATTCGAAAGGGTTAGAACACTTGTGTGTTTTAGTCAGTAAAAGTCAGATATGTAACCTCTTAATCTAGATTAGAATCAAAATATACCTAGGAATAGAATATATATAATAATATAGAATACATAAGAATTGTTTAAAAGCGTTTGCGCCTCTGATGTCATTCAACAGAAAATTATCATTTTGTTACGCGATGCGTTGCTATTAATCTTTGATCCAGCATACCCATGCTTCCTTGACTGATTTTCCTCCTTTACCTGTCGTTTAATTTAATATTGATCTATTTATAATTACCAAATGGTCACAGGTTATCGTCTAACGACAATTTAATAGCATGCTGTTTTAATTTCAGTAATTTTCTTGTTTCACATATGCTACGGTATGACACACATACGCCATGAGACCCTATCGACAAAAATGACTTCTAAAACGGCTTCAACTTTGGCCTGACTGAACTTCCATACATGATGTTATACCCTATTCAACACCTTTTAAATGATTTTCAAAAATCTATCTTTAGAACTCACTCAAATCGAAGTGTCTACGAACGTCTGATACTCGATTATACTACAGTTATTACAGTATATATTGTCATTCCTGCCTGTCGCATATCTGAAGTGTTTAAGATGTGCAGCAGTGGACTCAAAACACATTCCTGAGGTACTCTAGCCAAGATAGTGTGAAAAGTAGATGTGCTCATGTGCACTCTTTTTCTTTTATTTGAAATATTCTATCCTGTCGATATGATTCAATTACTTTAAAGATGGTAGATAGGGTTTTATCTAGCATAGCAACCTCCTACGCTAAACCTTATCAAAGGCTTGCTGAATATCTACGAATGCGGAAGAACAGTGTTTCGATTGCTTGTCTGACCGTTTTACAAACTCGATGTATCAGTTCTACTATGTTATGTCGAATGAGGAGTCCAAGATTAGGGATGTCGGCACTTCTTCAAATCTTCACTTCCATACAAAATTAAAGGTTTATTGGATTTATTTGTTAGAAGTTGTATCTTTGGTAAGTCTAGAGTGACTGGTTTTTTTCGAACTGGTTTCTTGTAAAAAGAAACAGACTTATTTTATTAAAGTTTCTCTCTCAACTTCTCTTCAGGCCTTTGTGTCGCTGTCTTACGTGTATGTCAGTTGATTATTAGATATAGGGTTTTGCAATAGTGTTTGCGTTTTTACCGATATTTTTTTAAATTCTTATTTCACTACAATATATAGGATTATTCATTCATATTCATACAATAGACAGGATCATTCATCAGCAACTCTCTAGTGGAATCGGAAGTGCCGTACCTACTACAGGTGTAAATATACTTTATCCACTTCTCAATAATAGCTATATTATATTGTACTAAGGTCGGTCCAAGGATTATTAAAGCCAATAAGTCTGGTATAGTGGTGGTACCGGAACTAATTGAGAGGCGTATATAGATTGTTAATACAGGGTGTTTGGTGCATCGTTTGCCAAATTGATTTGGCCGACAGAATAGACCATTGGCTATATCTTCAGCCCCAATAAATCATTCCTTGCCACACCGGTTTTTTTTAAACACGTTTTTAAGTTTTATTCTGAAAAACACCGGATTTCAGCATTTAAGCTTACATAAATAAAAAAGTTATTAGTCTATCCAACAAAATTTATTTTTATATTTAAGTGTACTGTTGTATGGTTCTATGAAATCCAAAATTACTTGCTAGTAACGTGTAGTTTTTCTATAAAAAACCTACAAAGTGTATGGGATATGACAAAATAATTTTAAAACTTAACTTTAAATATCTATTAAAAAAAAAACTAAAAGCGTTGGAGATCTTCGAATTTTATGAAAAGTTCTCTAGTTAATGCCCTTTCCAATGGTGTGCAATATGCTAAAAAAAACCTTTTATTGACTTCACTAATTTGCTAAATGTAAAAAGACAGAGGTCATTTCAGAGATGATTCATGTGAACGTTTGGGCAGGAGTAATTGCAAATCATGTGGTTGGACCGCACTATTTACCTGATAACCTCAACGGGGATAATTATCTTGAATTTCTTCAAACAGAGCTGCCCTTATTGTTATCTGAGCTGCCAATTTTCAATGAAGACATGTCTTTTGTCTTTCAACATGACGGTTGCCCCGCTCACTGGCGATGAACTGTAAGGCAGGCCCTAATCCGTGACCTCCACGTTCACCAGACCTAACTCAGCTGGATTTTTACGTCGGGAGTTGGGCCAAAGAACTGGTTTATGCGACGGAAGTTGAGACGAGAGATGATTAAGTGTAACGTATTGAGGCGGCATTTGTGACCGTTAAACGGAGCAGTGGTGGCCGAGTGGTAACGGCCCTGACTTACGAGTTTGTAGGTCGCGGGTTCAAACTCAGCCAGGCGCATTACTTTGTGTAATTTATTTCATCACCACTGCTCTCAAAATGGTGAAGGAAAACATCGTGAGGAAACCGGCATGTTCTAAAACTAAAAATTCAAAGACATGTGACATCCACCAACCCGCACTGAGCCCGCGTGGTGGATCTTGGCCCATTCCCTCTCCTAGAGAGGAGGCCTGTGTCCCAGCAGTGGGAACATTAAAAGGCTGATGATGATGTGACCATTAAAGCAGAAATTCGTCTTCGAACTACAACTCGACATAAGAGAAAGATGTCGCGCGTGTATACGAAACAATGGCACCCAATTTGAGCAAGATTTGTGATTTTAGTACCTGCTTGTGAAATAAATGTTTAATTTTTTATTTCAAGTTTGAGGAAAGTTAACACCCTTTGTAAAAATATAAATAAATGTGCGTAAAAATGAGATATCAATATCTACCTACTTAGAGCAAGTTATTTATTTTTTTACTTTAACTTCTTAGTGCATTTACCGTAATATCAAATATCAGCCTTTAGTGATTTGAGTGCACATTTAGCCAGTTAGTGAAGTTAATAAAAGGTTTTTTTTAGCATATTGCACACCATTGGAAAGGGCATTAACTAGAGAACTTTTTATAAAATTCGAAGATCTCCAACGCTTTTAGTTTTTTTTTAATAGATATTTAAAGTTGAGTTTTAAAATTATTTTGTCATATCCCATACACTTTGTAGGTTTTTTATAGAAAAACTACACGTTACTAGCAAGTAATTTTGGATTTCATAGAACCATACAACAGTACACTTAAATATAAAAATAAATTTTGTTGGATAGACTAATAACTTTTTTATTTATGTAAGCTTAAATGCTGAAATCCGGTGTTTTTCAGAATAAAACTTAAAAACGTGTTTAAAAAAAACCGGTGTGGCAAGGAATGATTTATTGGGGCTGAAGATATAGCCAATGGTCTATTCTATCGGCCAAATCAATTTGGCAAACGATGCACCAAACACCCTGTATAATCGTCGCGCAAGTCAAAAGCTTCGTGAAATCTGAGAGAGATAATCAAATTAAATATCTATTAAGTATAACTTGACACATGAAGTCATCAACATGTGGGATGTGGACACAACGATCATTGCACCAGTCAAAATACATTAAAATAACTAAAATATGAATAATTTCTGGTATTTTTAAGCGTTGGCTTCTGAGGAGTACAGTTGTCTGTAACGTAAGTTACAATATACACATTTGGTTATCTTTCTAGGGTTAATAATTGTTATCTTGTAGGCACATGTAGGTATGAGTAAATTTGTCTTAAACAGTAAATAGTGACAGTATAACAAATAGTCTCCATGTTAATAAACAATTAGGTATTATAAAAACTCAACAGTAAAGTTACATAATTATTATTTTGATTACGTATTACTTTGCGGGCATGCAGTATCTATCTACGATTTCTTCAAAGATTTCCATGACTTTTTGTTTATAATTAGAACTATTCTCCATCATTTTCTTTATAAACTGTCCTTTATTTTTTGAGAGTATTTCATCAAACTGGGCATTATCACTGAAAATTTCGGTGGTTTGATCGTCACCTAACCAGAACTGTGGGATAAGACAAGCACAAACAACGAGACCCCACAGCCTTTGTTCTTCAGCTGAAGCTAAAAATTCTTCTTTTGATAATATTTCATAAATTTCGACATTATAGTTGTTAAGTATCTTCCCAAGTTCTTCGTAGTAAAATTCCAAAAACATCTCGATGTTTTTTTCTCTGAATTTTGGATCTAAATTACAACAGAGTAATAGCATGACATCTCCTGCTGGTTGTTGGTACCTTACCGCT
Organism: Mythimna loreyi; assembly: GCA_029852875.1. Taxonomy (NCBI): domain Eukaryota; kingdom Metazoa; phylum Arthropoda; class Insecta; order Lepidoptera; family Noctuidae; genus Mythimna; species Mythimna loreyi. Next base: position 12,243,313 of record CM056792.1, read on the forward strand.
TGAAAATCCACCAGTAAGCAATCATCTGGCTCCAAGCGCTTCTCTTCGTCCTCACTGTAGTGGAACATGAGGTTGTTATTCCACAAGTCACGGTGGCAGATAACGTTTCTCCGTTGAGGAGAGAAATCACTTAAAGTTAAAGCAGTGGACCACACGTCTCGCCATCGACTCTCGATTAAATTGATTTCTGTATCATCATACTTTGATAAGAACTTAATAGCTTCCAATGCTCCTGTCATACACTGACAAAACCATTCTGATGATATATGGTATCCACCTTTGTCAAGAGATTTTTCGAACTCATAATTCAATCCCTTGTATTCTCCCATAGTTTGTTTACTTTTCTTTTCTTCATATACGATGGAAGACGCGTGAAGTCTGGCTAACGTCTTCAATGCTTCAAGAGTGTGAGCCATGTCGAACCGTTCAAATTTATTACGCAATTTATACTGTGTGGCATTTAAATCTTCAAAAACAATTGCATCATTCAGTGCTGTTATTAGTCTTGGGGCCCACGGTTTGAGACCTAAAATGAAAATAAAAATAAATTAAATCTTATATTATCTTGCGCGGTGAGAACACTTTTATTAGACTGGACACAAAATGTATACACACCCGGCACAATGTTCTCAATGTTCTCCTTGATCACTGTATAGAAGAATGATTCTTTTTCAAAAAGCCGCATTTCTTTTACCATATTTGCTTTTGCTGCATTCGATCTGGATATAGCTTTGATGAAAAAGTAAAGAACTTTTCTATCCGACAAAAGCACTTTCACTTTCCAATATTCTGCTAAAAATCCTAACATTTTCTCACTAGCGCTGTGAACAGAATAGCTTTCTATGATCATTTCTTCATTAGTGCGGTTGTAGCTAGCTAGAATTATTTTGATATCTTCTTCTGTTATTCGGTTGACTTGGTGATTTTGTTCTACAGCAACAGTCGCCATATTTTTTCCCGGCAGTACTTGTTAACTAAGAATTACTACTGAGACCATAACTAAAAGCATGCATCTGACATTCGACTACTTATCTTGTAGTAAGTACATTATAATATTGTTAGAATAACTAAGTTAATATTTATATTGTTAGTATCAATTTGTAAAAGTAAATACAAGATAGAGGAATACAAACACCGGCGCAGTATTACCAGACTTATGTCTTGGTATGAATAGTAAAATCCAAAGAACTTGGGTAATACGAGTGGATTGGTAAGTTGTAAAAAATTGGAAAAGCATATCTAAAGTTCAGAAAACTACGGTCCCCTAGATCCTGACTTTAAAGACACAGTAAGGAGCTTCTGGTAAATAAACTATAAAGATAAAGCCGGTCTGTAATGGATCAAAGAGTAGGAAAGGATGGGTACACATATACTACTTATGGAAAGGTAAGATAAAATTAATGAGTGTGTAACAGTTAAAATAATAACAAAAGTGCATCATAATTATGATTAGGTCATATGACAAAGGACAATTATAATCGAAAAAGTTCTAATATTTAACTGAACTAGATTTAGAACCTGTACCTTTTTATAACGTTATGATGAAATGACAAACTAAATTATTGAGATAATTATATGTACGTAAAGATAATTTATCTTCATTGAACCATAGTTCAATGACCATTTTCTATTATACAAATTTGAATTAATATTCAATTAGTAAAAGATTAACCTTAATATTTACTTATTCATTACAAAGTTTCCATAAAAGGTTAATACGAAATATAATTTAGATCTTATTAAATTAGGTTATTTTAATTGATATTATGCTTTATAGTACAAAAAAAAAACAATAAAACTTGTCTTCTTCTTTGATGACTTGATCTTAATAAAACACGATAATTAGACAGTTAACAAAAAAATTATATTTATTTTAAAAAATGTAGCTGGGTACATACATACATACACAAGTCAAGTCTAAAGTCAAAACATATTTATTTTATTTAGTAATTATAAACATAAAGTCTTGTAAGTTACAATTAAGATAGCAATGTTTACTTCAAAATTATAGTGTATTTATTTCATCTACCATTTTTTGGAAACACAAATCTCTCTACAATTTCATCCAATAACTCTGTTATTCGTCTTTGGTATTTATCGTCTTCTTTAGCGATATCAATAAATTCTTGACTGCGACTCACTTCGTTGACTTTTATTGATAATTTGGGATCACAAAATAGCTCTTCTCGTTTTTCCTTACTCATAGCTACAATAGGTGTTATTATAGCAGCTTGGGTTATTCCAAATACTATACTTTTCTTGTACGCTTCACTAATAGTAGTTTTATTAAATATGTTTACGATATCTATTTCGTTAGCTTGAAGTTCCTCAGAAAGCGATTCATAGTAAATTTCGATAACTTCTTCCGTCCATTTATCTCTATCACTCCTTGAAGTATTAAAATATATCAGTGAGGACAGGTCAAGCATCGGAGAAGTATAAAGAACAGTTTGAAAATCAATGATCAATGCGTGATAGCTTGAGTTATTTTCCTTCTTGAGGAAAATGTTATTAGTCCAAAGATCGCGGTGCACTACTGCATTCCGATATTCCGAGCTAGGCTTCATAAGATCCATAGCATTTTGAAATAATTTGGGTATTACCGATTCTACATATCGATTAAAATTTGGTTCAGATTTGTACTTAGAAAATTCTTTGAGATAATCAATCACTGCGTTTCTTCCAGTGTTTCGCCAGGTAGGTCTTGAGTTGGGTTCTTGAAGGTAATCGCTATAATGTTCCCATATTCTGTATGGTCTTCCCAGCTGTTTACTTTTCCTCTCTTCATAAATGTACGATTGAGCGTGAAATCTAGCTAAACATTCGACAGAAGCTTTCAGTTCTTCAAAACCCATGGTTTCCTGGTGATGAGGCATTACATATCCCAGCAGTGAAACGTTTTCAAATACAAAAATATCTTCTCTGATAAACAGTAATTTAGGACGCCATTTTCGAGAACCTGAAATATGTTGTATGAATAATTAGTCTTTCTAATCGCGTATTTTTTTCCTGCTGTTACAGTTGTAACTTAATGTTGGAACAACACAACAGCTACACTAGTAGCTTACAAATCATCATACGCGTCATATCTTACCTGTGCCGTTTTCAAATTCATTAAAAAGCCCGCTCAGCATGACGTATTCTTTGTTAAAGAATCCGAGTTCTTTGAGATATTCCGATTTCCATTTATCAAATCTTGGCATACACTTTAAAAACAGATTAAGTGAAGAACTGATTCCATGTAACTCTACTTGTATTATCAATTTCATATGATCACCTAAATATCCAATAACTTTGTCTGGGAAGTCCTCCAGCTTCCAACTTAACACATTTGTAAAACCACATTTTTTTACGATTAAATTAATTTCATCTTGACTCAATAATTCCATTTTATGTGTGTTACTTGTAAAATTAGTATTGTAGTAGTCTAAAAACAAACAGCTGTGTTTTATAATATAGTGCAGGAGGAGATAATATTATGATGTGACAAATATTGTAGATAAAGGTACTGTAAGGACAGCAAATAAAATGAGTGACAAATGGCTGTATAATTCAAAACAATTTAAATGTCTCTGTCTTCGTCGACTTCCATTGGTTAAACTTCTTGAGAGTATTCAGTTAGTTCAGGTTGTTCTATACCAGATAGGCGTTGGAGGAATATCGTGCAGAGAAGGCTCATGAGTACCATGTGCGGTTGCACCAACGAGAACTGATTTGTTTGTGTGAATAAGAAGCGTAATCAGCAACATTTTATGATTTAAAGAACTTATTTTTATAGAACTGGACTAAATAATTTTTACAAATATGTGCGTTAACATTCTGTACCTATTCATTCGCAAGTTATCATACATTATAGTAAATATACAAACTTAAGTCATGGCACTAAAGAAAAAATCTGGGGTATAAAAATCAAGAAAGTACGCAAAATATGATAAAAAATTAATTGAATCGTAAAGATGATGAAATTCTACGACAGTTAGGGGGTATGTAGAAAAGGATGATCTTGGGACCAGACGGGTCTTATGTCTAATTCGCGCAACTGCTGATAGATGATTTCGGACTGCTGTGTCGTTGTTATCGCGCGGAGCACACTAATAATTAGACAATAAATGAAAAAAAAAATTGTTTTTAAAGTAGCTGCGTACATAAGTCAAGTCTATACAAAATATATTTATTTAGTAATTATAAACGTTATGTTAACATAAAGTCTTATAAGTTATAACTAAGATAGCAATGTTTACTTCAAAATTATAGTCGATTTCATGTATCATTTTTTGGAAACACAAATCTCTCAACAATTTCATCCAATAACTCTGTTATTCGTCTTTGGTATTTATCGTCTTCTTTAGCGATATCAATAAATTCTTGACTGCGACTCACTTGGTGGAATTGTATGGATAATTTGGGATCACGAAATATATCTTCTCTTTTTTCCTTACTCATAGCTACAATAGGTGTTATTATAGCAGCTTGGGTTATTCCAAATACTATACTTTTCTTGTACGCTTCAGCAATAGTAGTTTTATTAAATATGTGTACGATATCTATTTCCTTAGCTTGAAGTTCCTCAGAAAGCGTTTCATGATAAATTTCGATAAGTTCTTCCGTCCATTTATCTCTATCAATCCTTGAAGTATTAAAATATATCAGTGAAGATAGGTCAAGCATTGGAGAAGTATAAAGAACAGTTTGAAAATCAATGATCAATGCGTGATAGCTTAAGTTATTTTCTTTTTTGAGGAAAATGTTATTACTCCAAAGGTCACGGTGCACTACTGTATTCCGATATTCCGAGCAAGGCTTCATTAGATCCATAGCACTTTGAAATAACGTGGGTATTATCGATTCAACATATCGATTAAAATTTGGTTCAGATTTGTACTTAGAAAATTCTTTGAGATAATCAATTACTGCATTTCTTCCAGTGTTTCGCCAGTTAGGTCTTGTGTTGGGTTCTTGAAGGTAATCGCTATAATGTTCCCAAATTCTGTATAGTCTTCCCAGCTGTTTACTTTTCCTCTCTTCATAAATGTACGATTGAGCGTGAAATCTAGCTAAACATTCGACAGAAGCTTTCATTTCTTCAAAACCCATGGTGTCTTGCACTGCTTGCATTACATATCCAAGCAGCGAAACGTTTTCAAATACAAAAATATCTTCTCTGATAAATAGTAATTTAGGACGCCATTTTCGAGAACCTGAAATATGTTGTATGAACAATTAGTCTTTCTAATCGCGTATTTTTTTCCTGCTGTTACAGTTGTAACTTAATGTTGGAACCACACAACAATAACACTAGTAGCTTACAAATCATCATACGCGTCATATCTTACCTGTGCCGTTTTCAAATTCATTGAAAAGCCCGCTCAGCATGACGTATTCTTTATTAAAGAATCCGATTTCCTTGAGATATTCCGACTTCCATTTATCGAATCTTGGCATACACTTTACAAACAGATTAAGTGAAGAACTGATTCCATTTAACTCTACTTGTATTATCAATTTCATATGATCACCTAAATATCCAATAACTTTGTCTGGGAAGTCCTCCAGCTTCCAACTTAACACATTTGTAAAACCACATTTTTTTGCGATGAAATTAATTTCATCTTGACTTAATAATTCCATTTTATATGTGTTACTTGTAAAATTAGTATTGTAGTAGTCTAAAAACAAAACAGTTGTGTTTTATAATATAGTTCAGGAAGAGATAATATTATGATGTGACAAATAATGTAGATAAATTTACTGTAAGGACAGCAAATAAAATGAGTGACAAATTGGCTGAATAATTCAAAACATCCAAAAAATTCACTCTTCGTTGGCACTAGAGTTTTCATAGACTTCTGTTGTTTTATTCTTCTTGAGAGTCCTTAGTTAATTTAGGTTGTTTTATACGAGAAAAGCGTTGGAGGAATATTGTGCAGAGAAGACTCATGAGTGGGACCATGTGCGGTGGCATCAACGAAAACTGACTCGTATGTGTGAATAAAAAGGGTAATTGGCAACATTTATAATTTAAAGAACTTATTTTTATAGAACTTACTGCACTAAATAATTTTTATAAATATGTGTGTTAACATTTTACATTCTGTACCTATTCATTCGCAAGTTATCAAATAGTAAACATACAAAATTAAGTCTTGGTTACACCTAAGAAAAATCTCGGGTTTAAATTTAATCAAGAAAGTACCTACGTAAAATATGATAAAAAATAAATTGAATCGTAAACAGGATGAAAATATTCTACGTCAGTTTGGAGGTATACAGAACAGCTATTGAAAAAGGAGGATCTTTGGCCCAGACGAGTGTTATGTCTTATCCGGGCAAATGCTGACGAAAAAAAAATTTATGATTTTTCGTTGTGTCATTGTAATCGCGCGGAGCACACTAATGCCATGATGCAAGATTTTGAATATTAGTTCGTATGTGGTGTCATAGATCGTCGTCGCTACATCACATTCCTCCGGAGATCGGATATCGACGGTTTTTGGTGCGTTGTGATGAATACCAGGACAGTGGATTCCAGTGTGTCGGAACCGTAAACCGTATGCGGTTTACGGTTCAGACGCACTGTTTCCACCAAGAACTATGACGCACTTGTTTCCACCAAGAACTATGGTTCTTGGTGGAAACTGTCTGTAAGTCGAGATGATGCTCCAGTGAGTGGGGGTGATTATATCTCTGTTAGTCGTGGTAATGTTTTGTGTTCGTTTGGGTTTTTTCCTTTGGATTAAAGATCAAACAATAAAATTATGTAGTAATAAGATTAAGACATATTACCTGTTTGTTCTCGACTCACTAACGGCGAGCATTGCACAGACGTAACTTAATGGCCAGGGTTATTCACGAGCATCCTTGGTCTTGCTTTGAAATGCATAAAGTTGTAAGGGCATTTTGGTAAAGATATTATATATCATATGATATGCCAGCCCATACATACCCCATCACCACGTGTGGTCATCTGAGCACACATAGTTCATTCTATAAAATTGTAAAGAAATAAAAAACAAAAAAATCCAGTCAAGAGCGTGTCGGGCCACGCTCAATGTAGTTCCGTAGATTCCCGTCCGTCACAAATTTCTCACTATGTAACAGAACCCAGTAGCCCATGCCATGTATAAAATTAGTTACCTAATTTCCCGAGAGATGGCGCTGTACTCAGTGGTTTTTTTTTATGGTAGGTGAAAATCATCGAATGACGAAACCCGCTCTTGGGCGGAGCGGGAGACAGTGTCAGACTTTTACTGACTAAAAAGCCTACCCCATTCCTTCCTTGCCTTATTCCTAAAGCCGCGGTAACACTTTCACACCAACCGGCGGCTCCAGAAGGCCGGTGGTAATTTTGGATTGCGTGAACCGATTTTATTCTTTTTGTATTTTTATTTGAAAGAAAATACGCTCATGATAATAAATATGTCAACTAAGTTTAAAAAATGCTTGCATGTACGGTGTAATTACAAAAAAAATTGTTCAGAACTTTTTTTAATTTTTAAAAACTTTGCATTCTATCAAGTTGAAAATAATTTTCCAAGAAAGTCTATAAAAAGTTCTACTTTCATATTTTCTAAACTTATGGTTCAAACGTAAAAGGAACGCATTTATTTTTGCCTTTAGAGCGATTATTTCCGAAATAATTTACATTATCAAAAAACTATTTTACGGGACCCTTAATCATTTTTAAATAACTATCCAACAATATATCACACGATATGGTAGAAATGAAAAAAAAAACACTCTCCACTTTACGTGTAGGGGAGGTATCCTAATAAAACATTTTTTACCACTTTTTGTTTATGTTCTTTGTCGGCGTGATTGATATTCATACATATTGATACCAAATTTCAGCTTTGTAGTGCTAACAGCCGCGGAGAATATCCGCGGACAGACAGGCAGACACTTTTGAATCATAATTTTAAAATTATTATTATTACTTTGCCACTATATTGTCCCACTGCTGGGCAAAGGCCTCCCTCCATTCCTTCCAGTGTTCTCGGTCTTGAGCCACTTCTTGCCAAGCTTAAAAAAATCACGAAAGTAGATCTTTATAAAGACTTTCTAGGAAAATTATTTTGAACTTCATGGGATGAACAGTTTTTGAAAAATGATGCAAATTATTTCTGAACTAAGTTTGTAATTTGACCGTGTATGTAGTACTTTCTTACATTGTGTATTGTTCTAAAGAAAACATCTTGCAGTAGGCCAGTAGTATTAACTTGAATTTGCTCCTACTGCAAACTTACATGAACGAATGCATCACTGCTTTCCATCAAGTGGGATCGCAGTCAAGCATTAGTTTATAACAATAAAAAAACTCATCATGTTTTTATAAGTAAAATACTAATTTTTTTTTTGACCACACAAGTCAAGCCTCTATTTTAATTTTATATTACATATTTATTACTAACCACCAATATTATGTTATTTTAATTTTATGTCATTATAAAACTTAATAAAATTAGGTATGGTAAATCCATAGAAATCCATATGATATCCATAGAAATAGAAACTAGAATAGTACCTACTAGAGGTACCTACTCTTTGCTTAATCAAAGTTAAAATTTGTTTCATGTACCATTTTTGGGAAGCAGAATCGCTCTACAATTTCGTCAAATAACTCCGTTACTCTTATTCGATATTTATCATCCTCGCTTGCAATATCTATAAACTCTTGACTACGGCTCACGTCATTGATTCTTTTTGCTACTTCTGGATCACAAAATAACTCTTCTCGTTTCTCTTTACTCATAGTTACGATAGGTATTATGAGGGCAGCTTGCGTTAGTCCGAATACTATACTTTTCTTGTAAGCTTCAATAAGAGTAGTTTTATTAAAGATGTGTTCAATATCTATATCTACATCTTGAAGTTCTTTGGATAGCACCTCATAGTAAATTTCGATAAGTTCTTTTGTCCATTTGTCTCTATCGCTCCTTGAAGTATTAAAATACATCAGGGAAGACAGGTCAAGCATCGGAGACGTATAAATAACGGTCTGAAAATCAATGATCAACGCGTGATAGGTTGAGTTGTTTTCTTTTTTGAGGAAAATGTTGTTACTCCAAAGATCGCGGTGTACTACTGCATTCCGATATTCCAAACTAGGCCTCATTAGATCCCTAGCACTTTCAAATAATGTGGGTATTATCGATTCTATGAATCCATTAAAATTTAGTTTAGATTTATACTTAGAAAACTCTTTGAGATAATCAATCACTGCGTTTCTTCCTGTGTCCCGCCAATCGAGTTTCTTGTTGGGTTCTTGAAGGTAATTGCTATAATGTTCCCATATTCTGTATGGTCTTCCCAGCTGTTTACTTTTCCTCTCTTCATAAATGTACGATTGAGTGTGAAATCTTGCTAAACATTCGATGGAAGCTTTAATTTCTTCAAAACCCATGGTGTCCTGGCGATGAGGCATTACATATCCAAGAATCGAGACATTTTCAAATACAAAAATTTCTTCTCTGATAAACAGTAACTTAGGACGCCATTTTCTTGACCCTGAAATATTTTTCGAGAGCAATTAGTTCTTATAATTGGGTACTATATTTTATTCAGCTGTTACAATCTAACTTAATTTTGGAACTAGGTACAGGACTACGAGTACAGTAAGTGTAGCTTGGTGGGAAATATGATGTTTATCTATAAAAAATCTATCATATCTTACCTGTGCCGTTTTCAAATTCATTAAAAAGCGTGTTCAGCATGACGTATTCTTTATTGAAAAATCCGACTTCTTTGAGATATTCCGCCTTAAATTTATCGAATCTTGGCATACACTTTACAAACAGATTGAGTGATGACCTGACTCCATTCATCTCTCCTTCTATTATCAATTTCATATGATCGCCGAAATAGCCAATAATTTTGTCTGCAAAGTCCTCCATCTTCCAATTTAACACTTTTGTGAAATTACATTGTATTGCGATTAAATTAATTTCCTCTTGACTCAATAACTCCATTTTTTTGTTACTTTGTAACAGTAGATAGTAACTGGACAAACAATTGCTTTGTTATGAGGTAATGTGGGGTGAGATAATGTAATTATGTGTCAGATAAATTTATTGTAGGGATAGCAAACAAAATAGGATAAGATATAATAAGATAAACATTTTTTTTTAAATTTACAACAACCATTTTATGGCCGACTCCGACAGTGAAGGTTATTGTTTCGGTGTAGTAACTGATGCTTTTAATTCGATTATTGGACAGTTACATCTTTAAGTCCATGACTGCTGGAATAGGCGGTTTTTAACCACCACACTCGATTGATGATACCTACTAAACGTCGTAGGTACCTAAATACGAAAGATGATCTCAGTCAATGCTCTAAAGATTCTTGCAACTATAATATTTTTTTTTTATATAGGAAATTATCAAATGACTTCTTTCGCTCTGAGTGGGTTGGTCGGGTTGGTTGGCGGGGATGTCACACGTCTTCAAATTTTTGGTTCTAGGACATGCGGTTTCCTTCGCCGTTTTAAGGTGATAAATTGCCCACGTGGCGGTTTACGGCCCATTCCATCTCCTAGAAGAGAGGAGGCCTGAGTCCCAGCAGTGGGAACATTATAAGGCTCATGGTAAGCAATGCTCGAGAGGCATTCCTCTCAGGCATAGCATACCATCAGCCTTAACTCTAAGAAGAAACTGAAGGAAGTAGAAATACTCCACGACTTCTTCAACCTTCATGTAGTGATGCAGGCGCGAAATGTATAGGTAGCTGCATCGTAGGCACAGCAGGACGCAGCAGCATGTTCGTGTCCATATAAAAGTGCTTCGTCTGGGCTAGCCGTGCGGGGACCCGCGAGCAACCGCTTTTTGCTATGTTTGTAATTATACATTAAAATTCTTCACCGATATGACTACATGCACACTATTGAAGTTGAAGTAGCGACACTGTGCGGGAAATAATTGAGTTACCGCTATGGAGACTGCCACAAACTACATACGTGCGACGTCACGCGACGGGTGCCCGGTCGAAAGTACTTTTCGGAAGCGAAAAGGAAACTGCCACATCCTCGGAATTTACTGACCTAAGATCAGTTGGAATAATGCTAATGAAGATTGATAAAAAAAAACCTCATAGAGATGGTGTGGTCATACGCTTCGATCGGATTCCGATTACATATTTAAACAGGCGTTTTACTGGAATCTTCAAGGGAGAAGGACACGGGTCCATTCTCAACAAACCTGGCAACGCACTGTCTTTGCAAAAGCGACGGACGTCGAAATAACAAGCAAGGTGAAGTAACTCCGTATAGGACATAGGATCTTAGTCTAGCAAGTCAAAACGAGTATTTTTTAAATTGGAACTGTAGTTATAAAAAAAACCCCAACATACACATTATTTTCATAGAATTTATTTATCTTTAATTCCTAAAACTACACACCAAACATTGAACTGGTAGAATGTAAATCTAGGAAGGGTTCGCTCATGATTTTATTTAATTTCTTTTCTTTCACGGCTTCGTAGTTCGGCGTCCACAGTTCCGTCACCTTCGGGCTGTAAGGTCCGTTAAGTTTAGAAGTCTCTCCGTCTTCGTCATCACTAGAATCTTCATCGACTTCCATCGGCTTATCTTCTTGAGAATCATCAGTTAGTTCAGCTTGTTCTATGCCAGAAAGCCGTTGGAGGAATGTTGTGCACAGTAGGCTCACGGGTGGGACCATATGCGGTGAAGCCAATGAGAACTGAAACAAACAATGAATTTAGAATACTTAAATATGGCTTAAAACTATATAACAGAACTAAACATTTATTTTACATCTGTACCTATTCGAAAGTTATCATAAAGTAAATATAAAAACTTATAGAAAAATAATATTCTCGACGTTAAATTGCATTAAGAAAGTATGTATGAACATGATAATAAAAAAAATCTAGTAAGTAAAGTAATTGGTAAAACAAAGACCGAATAAAGTTACAAATGTTATTTAGAGTAATACTGAAGACCCAGAAAACAAAAATTACCTACGGGTAAATATTTCACTTATTCTGTCAGGTATTCCTGAGAAACTGTACACAAAGCTGTACAACCACTCAAGGGGTCCGTGATAAACGCTGATTTACCATGTACTATTGTCGAAAAACTAGCACTACAGTAAAAACGTAAATGTGCTATCGCTTAACCGTGGTACAGATACCGCTACGAATCTTAAGCGCTCGGTGAAAGAGCGAAGATAGTTTTGCTCGTACACATCGGCGAGACAATCACTGGTGTAAGGAAGGGCAGGTTATATACCTACAAATGATATTCTATCGTTAACTAAAATATAACATCATTTATTAACAGACTTGATACAAGATTTATGATGGGATTATCAGATTCCGATCTATGGTCATGTTTTACAACGGTTGGAAAAACGCGCCTCCCAACTAAGGGCGTTTTAATGTCATGGTTTACATCCACCGTCTACATGGATTGAAACTAGCAAGTTCACCTTGGTTGGGACTTTGAGGTGCAACGCCGGGGCGAAGATCCGCTGCCCGAACATGTCGAGGCGTGGCGGAAGGAGCTCCGGCGAGATCTCATGGTGAAGTGGAAACAGCGACTGTCGCAACCCAGCGCTGGGCACACCGTAATCTCAGCGGTAGTGCCCCTCTTTGAGGCGTGGCTGGATAGACCTCACGGCGTCCTCACCTTCCGCATGACGCAGGTTCTCACCGGACATGGGAAGTTCGGGAGATTCCTGCACCGGATTCGTGCGGAGGAGACGTCCGGGTGTCGCCACTGTGAGGCGAGCCCGGAGGACACGGTGGAGCACACGGTGGAGGTGTGCCCTGCTTGGGAAGAGCATCGCCGTGTCCTCGTGGGGGTGATCGGCGGCGGCGACCTTTCGCGCCGGGCCCTGGTTCAGGCCATGGTCCGCAGCGAAGAGGAATGGCGGGCGGTCGCCTCCTTCTGCGAAGCAGTAATGCTCGTAAAGGAGGAGGCCGACCGCATAAGGCAAAGGCAACGGCGTACTCGCCGTAGCCGTCGCCGCCGCGATCCTGCCGATATCCGGCCACCGTAGACACTGGCTCGCGGACGGTGAGCAATGGGTAGCTCGCCGTCCGGTCGTCTGTAAGACCGAGTCCTAGTCGTCAACGGCGCGCACCGTTCCCGCGCGCCTCAAGGAGTTGTCAGCAAACTGCAGGGGCCCTTCAGGGTCGAAGCCTCCCGGAGTCTAGAGGGAAGTGGGAAACTGTTACCTCGACTCCAGGAATAGGGCAAGGAAGGTACGGGGTAGGTTTTTTAGTCAGTAAGAGTCTGACACTAGTCTCCTGCTCCACCCAAGAGCGGGTTTCGTCATTGGATGATTTTCACCTACCATAAAAAAAAAAAAAAAAAAAAAAACCTTGGTTGGGACTTTGGTTTACAACCATTTGGTCCACCCTTGAAACTAGAAATAGTCCCGGTACTATTTTAGATCGCTGTTTTGAACAAGGCAGTTAAAATCCGTCAATTCTCGCCTTCCCTAAAGTGGGAGAAGTCTTTTTATGATTTTACACTCATAAAAAAACCTAAATACACACGCTCATACATTTTAGTGTGGGGATTCTGCGATCGATCTTAGATGAATGTAAAAAGATGCCTGCCCCCCCCCTAGCCAAGTTACAGGATGCAGCGATGAACATTGTAGAAACGATAACATTTCATTCTGTAATTTTGAATGATGTGAACTTAGCTACGAATTTTGTTGAGATGATGTCATTTTCACACATTTGATTAGTTTTCTACTAGCGTTAATTGTAGATTATCAACTTGGCTAGGGGTGCTGTACAGGTAATGTTTAGTCGACTTACCTGTGCTATAGTTGAGCTGGCCAGGTTGTTGACATCGATGACGTTGTTCTCGCCAGTAGCCGGCTGCACTTCAGACAGTTGTTGTTCAGCGAGCAGCGCGCTGAAGTTCGACGTGGGCAGCTTGCGGTGGGACATCACTTCCAGACGACTCTCTTCAGTTTGTTCTGGTTCTATGCAGTAGATCTCCTGAAAGAGTTCATTTGTATTAAATTAGTGAAGGTTTTAATTTTTACATGGGCTACTGGGTTTTGTTACATTGTGAGAAATTTGTGACGGACGGGAAACTACGTCACCCTACACTGAGCGTGGCCCGACACGCTCTTGGCCAATTTCCTTAAATGTGGTGTTACTTTGCAATTTCATATTGGTAATTACAATTCAAGTCACACAATAGGCAGCATCTTATTATAGCGTGTATACTTACAGAATTGTTCCTCATAAGGTACAGTCTGATATCATCATCGAAGCAAGTGCCAAATGTACATTGTTTGAACACTCCCGTAGATGGATCCAGCAGTCGCTTCTTCGTAAGTATCGGTTTGGAGTTGTGAGGTGTGAACACGTAAACTGCAATAAATGTTCATAAGAGTACTCATTGAAGTACTGTGATCATAGGTCACCAACTAGAGTAACAATCAGGGTATATATCGGTTTGTTTCTCTCTGCCCACCACGTGCAATTGCCATTTTGCCACTGGTAGGCTTTACGGGAGTTATTGTCCAATTGGTCAAAAAAATCATACTTAGACCTTTTTGACATAATTTAATTTAAATCGAGAGCTTTCACTTTGTTGATTTGACAAGTGCAAAAGTAAAATCACGCTAATTGCCGAATACACCCGAAACCGTGATTGACTTGGCCGTTTAGTCGTCTCATCTCTAGAAAATATCTATCACTATCGCGACAAGATTAGCAGCAGCAAGCAGATTGACGGTAGTCTCTCATTAATCAATACAGTTTAATTGCTACATAAATGAATTTTTAAACTGAAATATATAGACCTTTAAATTATACCTTTTATTTATGTTTACTCTTTATTAATTAACACACTGCCGTGCAGTTACTAAAGCGCAGTAAAAGTATTGTAAAATACGCTATTTTACTGCGTTTTAGTGTCTGCACGGCAGCACAGGACACTTACCATCATTATTTGTAGTAGCTACAGCTAGTTTATTGGAGAATCTATGAGCGGCCAAGCACGTTGGGTTTATTTGTACAAGCCATTTCACGGTCAACGATAGTAAACTCCAAACCGCCACGCAAGTTTCTGTTGTGCATACCAACTGGAAATTAAGGATAAATCTTACAAATCCTATTTACTTTATTTCTAAGGCTGAATCTCCAATGTGGCCTTTTTTATTTTCTGGTAGGTAAAAATCATCCAATGACTAATCCCGCCCTTGGGTGGAGCGGGAAACAGTGTCAGACTCTTACTGACTAAACAACCTACCCCGTTCCTACATCGCCATACATACCAGGGCCAGAGCTTTCCTTTCAGACACAAACCCTTGGCCCTAATTGACTTCGACCCTTCTGCAGGGTCCCTACATTTCCAACGTGACTTGACTTGAGATAAGATCCTATGTCTTCTAACTAGGGCAGAGGGCGTCCATAGCAGTCACCCACCGTGACCGGTTTTAAGTTTCATCTAACTCCTCATCGATTCATACGACTATCATCATTTCAGCCGTTAGACGTCCACAGCTGGACATAGGCCTCCCCCAAGTGCCATACGACTATGAACCTTATTAATATGATTGTAATTTTTATGTTCGTATGTAATGTTCAATATCAGCCTTAGTATAGTTGAATATTTTTCAAGTTTTATCATGATACTCACGTAATGTGCAGCATCTCTGTTTCCGAACTGAACGTGAACTCCTTTCGGCCGTAACGCAGGATGAGACAATGTAGTACTTAGGTTGCATAGATGTGTGTCCCATAGAGTCAGCTTGCAGCCAAACCACGCGGCGATTAGGGACCCATCCTGTGATATCGCTACACCCCCCATATCATACTCACTATCCCTCCTCTTAGGCACCATGATATGCCCTTCATCAACTAAAGATTGCTCTTTATGAATATTAAACAACTTCTTTATAACATCATTTTCCTTCTCTACCTCTCGCAAGTACGGCAAGTCTTCATCCCTACCAGGTTTGTGTTTGACGCCATCTTTAAAACCATTGAGAACACTATTTGAAATAAACTGACCAATCCCAGACGAGTAGTAACACGCAGTCAGACAATTCCACGCGATCTTTTTGCGATGTGTCTGAGAAGTGTTTTCTTTTCGCCATATTCTGAATTTTTGGTCAGTGCCGGCTGATACACAAAAGTCGCCTCTATAGTTAAGTGCTAGAGATACTACATTACAGCCTCCGTGGGATAGATTGACGCAGGTGTTCAGTTGGAAGGGTGTAGCGTTTTTGTGTTGTGCTGCCCAGAACTTGAGCTTCTCCTCTGGGTATATGATACCGTCGTTCCTGTATTCTGAAGTTACGAGCCAGTCTCCATTGCCGCTGACTGCTGCGCATGTCACTTCTGTTTCTAATGGCAATAGATTCCACCTCTCAGATGGTAATTTGTTCATTTCCGTTATGTCAAGCTGTAATCAGAAAGAGTATGATGGTACTTTTCAAATACAGAATGCCTTAAGCTTCATGCGAGAAGATTTGTAACAAAAATCGATTCAGTTTGACTATAGGGGCTAGTGCATATAGTGAGGCAAAACATTCGTCGGTCTTATTGTCAAACAAATATCGATATACTTTTGAGATATAACAATATTTTGAAAAACATAAATTTTCATAAGGCCCTGTCTGCAAAGCGATTTTTTTCCGCGCGGATTTTTTATCACAGTGCGGATCATCATCATCATCAGCTTTTCAATGTTCCCACTGCTGGGACACATGCCTCCTCTCTAGGAGAGGGAATGGGCCATAATCCACCTCGCGGGCCCAGCGCGGATTGGTGGATGTCACATGTCTTCGAATTTTTGGTTCTAGGACATGCTGGTTTCCTCACGATGTTTTCCTTCACCGTTTTGAGAGCAGTGGTGATGAAATAAATTACACAAAGTAATGCGCCTGGCTGGGTTTGAACTCGCGACCTACAACTCGTAAGTCGGGGCCTTTACCACTCGGCCACCACTGCTCTCACACTCTGCGATTACAGTGCGGATACTTCCATAAGATTCAATGTGTTAAAAAAATCCGAAAAAAAAATACTCGCGGAAAAAAACGCTGTGCGGACAGGTCCTTACCCCATAAGACTATGGCTATAAGGTCTGTGTGGGTTTGCCTTAGCCTTTGTCTTCATTATAAAGACAGTAAAATTGGTATTAGTTTGGCACTGATTACCGCGTTATGATGCACTTTGCCAGAAATCGATAATCGACACTGAGTTTAGTTATTTTTGATTTTAAAAAGATGGCGTTGTTCGAAATCTTCGTCCAGTGAATACTTAGTTTAGTCGACGTCTTCGGCACGCGCAGCTTTGCGTGCTATTTACCTATCTACTCACATTATAGAGCACTTTGTCCGTGGTGGTGGAGTAGAGCTGCAGATGTCCGGTGCGGCCGGCGGTGAGGAGCGCGGCCAGCGGCGCGTGGTACACGAGCGCGCCGCCCACCGCGCGCGCCGCCGGCGACACGCCGCCGCACTCCAGCAGCGTGCACACCACGCGCAGCTGTGCGTTGGCTATCACTACCGCTGAAATTGTTACATGATTTTATTATAGAGGCACTTATCAAGCCTCAACTACACATGACACATGAACTATACAATGTATGTATATCGATCGAAACGGTATCGATTTCTTGACAACAAGACAAGGCACGCCATCTAGTGGCAACTAGAAGAACTAAACAAAGATGGCGCGCTTGACAGAGCTCGAAAACCATCCTGTACAAGCCGACATGTATTTAAAGGAATTCCAGTGAAATTCAGTGGATGTTTTAATGATTTGCAAATTGGAAATTCATAACGATATTGTGAAGCAAAATTGGTGTTTTGGCATAGTTTTGGCTATCTTAACAAAATTTACCAAAAAGGCGATAAAAACATTAGAATGTGTTGCACCCACCCGCATTTTAATGGCGAACCAAAGAACTATTCATGCGAAGACATGGCTTAAAGGACTTGGTATACAAACCAAAAACATTAATAGAAAAAAAGAAGGCTCCCTTCCACCGCCTACCCTATCTTATTTTAATGTTAAATATTTCTAAAACTTACAATTATTCGTTAACGTCACGGCGACATGACTGTTGTTTGTAGTAATAAATCTGATCATTCCAGGCAGACGAGGGATAAAAGCCTTTTCATTGGCTCTGTATGCTAAGTTACCAATGGTCCATTTCACTAGTACTTGTTCCATACCGCCCGTGTACAGATAATTGCCTGAAATATGGTTAAAATAATTGAGAAATTATTATTGAGAGTATCTAAATATAATCTATACTAGCCACATGATTGTGATATAGAGATAGATAATTTTACTCTTTATTTTAGGTACACCATCAACAAAAGTTTTTGATTGTGCTGCATAATCAGAAATCAGACCAAGGCTCCAGTAATGTTTGGCCCAACAGCATAATCTTTAAGTAAAGAACAGCTGAGCGAGTTCAATGGCCGTAGGTAGTTGTCGATCGATGCGTACTAACTACCTACGGCCGTAGATATTAATTTCGTATACGCGTAAATTAGTTTTAGATAAAAAAAGTACAATTTTTTTTAAAATTTTATCTTTACCAATATATAGTGTTTCATGTACATCATTTCAACGACCCTCCACGGGATTATAAACAACCAAAATTTTACGGTGTATAAATGTAAGGTTTGAAAGCTCTATTTACCTTGTAACGAGAAACAAGATGCAAGTGGTGGCAAGAAATGCCAATGTAGCACTTCTCTTGCAATCTGTCTGTAGTCAAACAAGTTGCCCCTGATGACTGTGGCTCTACCCAGGGTATCCGTGAAAGCTACTGTGTTTGCTTTCTGATTGGCAGTCACTGACATTATGCGGTAACCATTGTGGTTTATTATCCTGTGAAGGAAATTTAAATGTTTGTATCTATGCACGATTTTTTGCCTTAAAAACTAAATGGATTATTAAGATGGGTTTTACTAGAGAGTTTTGTATAAGAGGAAATCATACCTATTGTCTAATGGGGCTTAATTGATTAATGGAATATTTCCTCTTATACAAAACTCTCTAGTAAAACCCATCTTAATAATCCATTGTCTATAATTATGGTAGTTGAAAGATTAATACTTCCAAGCATTTACAACAGAGAAGTTGAGTTAAAATGCTAGTTTGATGGTATTAGACTTATTTATCAAGCTTTGGATTATTATAATGAGGTTTTAGTTTGGTAAAATAATATTAATAAAAACCTTTATTTTAGAACTTGCCATATTACCGAGCTGTAATAGCTTACCGTGTTTTAATATGTGGTTGCTGTAGATTTTGTATGTATAGGAACTTAGTTCCATTAGTTACTGCTGCATATCTGTCTCCGTTACACCATCCTAATGATACGCAGATCATGTCATCGTGTGTTGGTTTAGTATCTCTGTATTCATACAATAATTCACCAGTCTTTACAGAGTAAGTGCTGAGATTTAGTTGTTTTTGTTTAGATGAGCTGGTAATGCAACATTCATTGCTGTCCACCAAGTCAAATGTATGTACTCTTGCATTGTTTAGGAGTTTCAATTTCTGTAAGGAACAAATTAAAGAAAAAATTATTACAACAATATGAAAAATGTTTAATTAATGAATTATAAAGCAAAATATGTTATAAGTAAATAGAAAATAAATCTTAATATTCAATGGTACTAGAGTAGATAGACCAATAACAGTCTACAACTTTTGTGTAGCGATCCAGTCCCAAAATAAGCAAGCTTATGGTATGAGTACAAAACAACTGAAAAACATATTTAGGCATATCATTCTAAATAAATGTAATTATGTATAATTATTAAAATTATTTAAATATTTATACTCTAAATAAATTATAAACTACATCAAATTAAAAAAAAAATACCTAGCCAAAGACAAATGATCATGCTCATCACACAGACTGTTCTTCTCATCTTGGCTGAGAATTGAACCCACGAGACGTCTGTCATTGCACTCAGGGCTTCTAATCACTAGACTAACAGGGTCAATGTGTTATTTTTGAGAATACTTACTATTTCTCTAAGAACAGCTCCATTCTCCCAAGTCCATGTTGTAACATAGCCTGTGTCTGAACACCCGTACAAGTTATAGTCTTCATTCTCCGGAAATTGGATAGCAATCAGTTCATTTACTGGACTCTCCGTTTCAAGTGTGCGGACACACTCACCTGTCTGTATATTGTACACTCGCACTATATTTTCGACGATAATTGCTACTGATCTGTCAAATTGCCATAAAACTAGATTAGTAACTGGCCATTAAATATAAAGAATATTATATAGAAATAGTACATACTCTCCATCCGGTGAGAAAACAGGACGGCGTTCGATAAGACTCCTGCCTGCTTTTCTATGAAAATTATAGTTCACGGTCTTTCCACTATCACCATTCACCAGTACACCCATTTTAAAGATTTAGATGACTGTTTTTAATAAGTTATTCTTTACGCATTAAAATAAACACAAGAATGTTGCTCACGAAAACATATG
Organism: Mythimna loreyi; assembly: GCA_029852875.1. Classification (NCBI taxonomy): domain Eukaryota; kingdom Metazoa; phylum Arthropoda; class Insecta; order Lepidoptera; family Noctuidae; genus Mythimna; species Mythimna loreyi. Next base: position 12,263,779 of record CM056792.1, read on the forward strand.
AGATAACCTCAATATTTTATGTCACTAAGCGTAAGATCACTAGCATTGTTATAACAAGAGAAAGCGATAATCTGTATTCTATGAAAGAAAGAGAATGCTATAATAACTCTGGCATGCTTTGATTTCTTAGTACTTTTTTGTTGGTGTGATCTGGAACGCACTCTTTTTTTCGTTCTGAAACGCACCACCACTTTAGTGGTGGTGCGCCTAAAAAAATAGAATGACACGAAATTAGAGTTGGGATTTTATTCGAATATATACTTAAAATTGATTAATTGATTAATATTCAGTAAATATGTAAATATCCGTTTCTACCTAGTAAACACTTAATAAACATCCGTTTTTACCATTGGTTTTTACTTGCAAAGTACTCAGATAAAAACAGATATTTACTGAGGATTTATCCATGTTGAGTTTTTACTCTGATAAAATTCCACTCTACTCGAATCACGAGTGATTTCTTTAATTATTTAGTTTCAAAACGTTGAGTTAAATGTTCGATTTGACAAGTTAAAAAAGCATGTGTCAATGTTTGTTAATTGATCAATTCGGAATACAGAGTTAGAATTGATTCTGTTAAAATTAAATATTTTATGTGCATTTCTGTTATAACTTATCGGCTGAAGTTACAAAAACTACAATGTCTGCCGAAATAGCAGAAGCCCAACTACAAGTTCGGTTTATAACCAAGCAAGAACAGTGAGTAAAGTGGTGCATCCGGCGTGGCGAGGCATGGTATATTGGTATACATACTAAATGTTGAAATTTCTTGTAGATATGCGGTTCCAGACAGTCCTTATGCAATTCAGAGTAATATACAGTCTACAGAGCTGAATACGTTGATAAATGCTTTGCTTAAAGAGACAAATTCATCTCTAGAGAAGGCAGTGGAATTTGATTTCTTAGTATGTGGGGAGCTATTGTGTACGTCGCTCGCAGAGCATTTACAAGAGAAAGGAGCGTCTACAGAAGAAACATTGGAAATAGAATATCTGGAAAGATTTCCAGCACCTGCTCCACAGGATTGCTTGATGCATGATGACTGGGTCTCAACCGTCCATGCAAATTCAAACTGGTAAGTATTTACTAGTTTCTAAACTCCCTCATTTTTCTATATCATATTCCTGGTTTTTGCACATCCATAAGATATGTCACAATAATTGAAATTGTTATTTTTGAAAATGTTATTTTTTTTGCAGGATATTATCTGGTTGCTATGACAACAGTATTCATATCTGGAGTACAAAGGGTCAACACAAACTTGCCATACCTGGCCACACATCTCCTGTCAAAGCTGTTTCTTGGGTCTCTTTTAATGGCGACCAGGCAGTATTTGCAAGGTAAGACCAAATCCACATTGTCAGATAATGTATAAAAATAATGGGTTAAATGAATTTTATGTGTCATGTAAACAAAATATGAAAATACAAGCTACCATACTATTTACTTCAATGGCATGGCCATCTTCGGGACACCAAGGGATCCAAGGGATTAAAACAATCAAAATTTTTAAGTTTGTAAATCTTGCTAAAACTTAAGAATGGCCTGTTTTGGCCAATTTTTGTCTTGAAACATTTGCGATAGTACAGGGAAGGTTTTTATAAATAGTTTTAATGAAAAGTAAAAAATTTTGTGGTCAAAGTTTGCCGGACCAACTAGATATAAATAAATTAAAACTATACAAGAACTGCAACTTTTAATCAGTTTTGAAAAACCATAACAATTCTATTGTCTAAACAAGTCATGTTGTTTCAGTGGCTCCCATGACCAGTCAGCTATGCTATGGGTTTGGAACGTTCCTAACAACTCGGTAGACTGTGTGGTTACATGCCGTGGTCATGACAAAGGTGTGGAGTGTCTAGCTGTGTCAGCTGATGCCAATCGCTTTGCTACAGGCAGTTGGGACAACAATGTCTGCTTGTGGACTACCAGTAAGTTCTACTTTAATATTTGATTTGTTTATGGTTTTAATTTTATATCACTTTTATTTAGGGTATAGTTTTTGACGTGACAACGTCTTATAAATTGGTTTGCCGGGTGACACTTCAAGAAACTGCGTTACGCTCCGCTCACGTTATGCGTTCACAATGAGAGCGAGTGAGAGGCACGCGTCCCTTCCACCAGTGGCGTGCCTAGGGTTTCAATATAAGGCAAGCCCAAAAATTTTAACCGATTTCAAAAAAAGATAGTTCAGTTTTGGACTGAGTATGTAAGTACTCTCTCATAAACTACTGGTTAGATACAATAAATTAAAAGTGAATTCATCCATGTTCTTTCCTCTTTTTTCTTCAATTTCTCTCAATGAAGGCATGCTAGTACCTACTAGATTGAATATAATAATTATATCAGCAATTGCATACCTCCTGTGGCTTTGAAAGAAGCCATTTGGTTTGCTTTATTGCTTGAGGGAACAAAGTTATGGTAAGTAGTTGCTTGCTTCCTAACAGGACTAACAGGTCACAGACAAAAAAAAACAAAACAGAAAGTTTCAACACAAAAGTAAAAAAATAGCTACATAGAATATAATAAGGAATTTAAATAAATTATTTATATTCTAATTGGAATCGTCTATCTTTCTTAAGAAATGATTAAATTACATCAGAGTAGAATGTTGGTGATTGTTTTAATTCTACCAACAAATGTTTTTCAATAGCTATCATTGATAATTCAGAAAGACGCTCTTGACCTGGTGTATTTCTCAGATAGGACGTTTAAGAGACAAAAAAGCACGTTTCGCGGAAGATCTTGTACTTAGCCGGAATAGTTAAAACAAGATACAACTTTAACAACTCGCGAAAGAGATCTTCGAGGTTATTTTCATGAATGAAATCAATTAAATCCGAATTCCAATTAATGCCAACAATCTAACAGTTTTACTGTATCTTTTAAATTTTCGTTTATGTGATTTACTAGACTGAGAAATACACAGATTAGGCGTCGGTTTTAATGAAAAAATTAACTGTTTTTTCTGAGAAAAATTTAAAGATTTTACCTTATCTTCGAAAAACAAAACTTGAACGCATTTTAAATCCTCACAAGGTACAATTAGCTCCATTGTTGTAGGTAAGTCACCAAAACAGTTACATATAACACTGGGAAAACTAAGAAAACACATAAAAAACAAAACTCAAGCAAATAAAGCTGAAGTTAGTTGCACTCAAGTGTCAAAAACAATTTACGCAAAGTTGTAGTGTTGTCATTTAGGCAAAAAAAGTCGCCAGGTATATGAAAAATCTAGCTAAATGTCGCATTTTTTTTACTTTTAAGTTAATGCTTAAATATTTAATTTCGTTATTTTAAAAAGTCGCTAGTTTTTACTGTTGCTAAATCTTAAAAAAAGTCTCCAAACTCGTTAAAAATCTCCAAGATCTCACAACGTCGCTAAAACGGCAACACTCTTTAGTGGCAAGCTATCAAGGTCACGCATTCGCGTGCAACTTCATGCGCAAGCCAGGCTTAACCTTTTCACCGCCAAGCACTTCTATAGAAGTTCGGGATTTTCGTGCCACCAGCGCCACAACTTCTATAGAAGTTGTTCATTTTAACTGTCTTATTAAAAAAAAAATACTGTGATTAAAAGCTTTGATTTATTTTATTGTTTAAGATAGCACTGTCTACTAACCTGTTTTTTAATTTTCTACACAAAATAAGCCCTAGTTTGTCCTAAAATCGGCAAAAACAGAAACTCTGAATTTTGTTACTTTCCTCAGAACGCCAATCACTTCATATCAAGTTGGCCAGTGATGTGCCGTGAAAGGTTGATTTCACCATTAAAATATTTATAAATACAGAAAGTTGCGAATATCGAAAACAATTTGAGGTCAATAAAATTTGAACTTAGTTATCTACTTTATTACAAAGGATAGTGGATGAATTTCGACCTTCAGGTAGATGCCGATACGTAATTATAAAGTTGTTACTAATTCTTGTCGATAGTTATTTTCCCATCTCTACAAAACAATTGGTCGTCTATGCACCTGTGCGCCACCGAGTGCCACGAACTACTATAGAAGTTGATCAGTGACGTCATAGGCGTGCGGCTGTCAAGGTCACTTTGGCGTAGTGCAGCACAAAATCGGATTCGCTCGCACGCATCTTTCTTTCTTTCACTTGCAAATAGAAAAATGAGTGAAGAACTTGATTCGGACGAACTTCTGAAAATTTTGCAAGGTGTGGAATCGGACTCGGAGTATTTTGTGGAGAATATTAAACCAGAAGATAATTCTGAGGTATGTCTAACTGGATGATAATAATAATGTTTATTCATGCAAAGAGTAGGAATTCAATAAGTATGTAAAATGTTCGGTGAACCCAGTATCGGATCATTAGTTTAGAAGATAGGTGGGAACATACCTACTTTGCACAAACACACAAACATCTCTCAACCTAAACGCATATACCTGCTCCGTTCCGTCGTGGGTAAATAGAGAAACGCAATCTTTGCGCGGGGTCCCCCGCGCGCAGATGGGTAAACGCTACCGATACATGAATTAAGAAAAGAACAGAAACAACACTTAAAAAACAATGCTTTGATAAGTATACGGCTACAAGCGTGATAGAATTTAAATATATACTTATCCACTTTCCATTTCAAAAAACACTTTAAAAACAATTAAAAATTCTGCCACTTAGATACCTACGGTAAAAAACGTTGACTGAAGTTATTAAAAAAACACAGGAATAAACAAAAATAGAAGAAAGAAAGACCATAGACCCCATCCCTGATCAGAATCGAATTCAACGTGCCCTCAGTGCCAATAACTTGATATGAAGTTAAAGAATGAGATCATGAAACAAATAGAGATGTACCCCATTCCTTGTAGTTCTAATTGAGTTATGTATTAGTTTCTTTGATACTCATAAATTATACTGTTTTTTCTTATTAAGGATACTGTGAATAAAACAAATCTGGAAATATTTAATCAGTTTTTAATTATATTCGTAAAATCAACTTTAAATCTTAAGTTTACGCGTACAAATCTTATTCATCGATATGACGATATCCCCATCACTACTGTTTACTGTACATTTAGTTATACATTTATAGCTTGGCGCTCGGCGAGGCATTGCGTTTTGTGTACGTTGGCGGCGAAAAGGTTAAAATCTTCTATACTGATCGATTTGTAGTCGCAAAACGTCGTAAGTACTTATACGGCACATCGCTATGAGTGCGAAAGAGACATTGAAAGCCCGGTAAAAGCCGGTAAGTGTAAGCGAGATAGGTATATGTTTATGTATGCGAAGCTCGCGAACAATCGCGATGTGTAATGCAGCGGGCGGGCCTAAGTACGAGTAGATACTTTGTGTTATTTTGATAAGAATTAAGCGCGCGAACTTTTAAATAGTTCGGGTTTGATATTGATTCTTATCGAGCATTTTAGTAAGGCATGCCGGGCTTTTGGGCTTGTATGAAGGGACCGCCACTGCCTTCCACTCGGGCATGGTTAGCCCGCCTAAGAGCGAGAGAGACAGACATAAAAAGTGAAAGGCACGCGTCCCTTCCACTCGAGCACAGCTAGCCCGCCTAAGAGCGAGAGAGACAGAGCGAGAGAGACAGAGTGAGAGAGATAGGCATACACACCAGTTCATGTCTTGCGGTAAATGTTTTAAATTGTTACTATTATTTCATCCTTCTTCCTACTATACGAATGAATATTCACATTAAAATTATTTTACCACTTAAAGTCGTTGTCACGTAAAACTTTCGCCCGTATACCGACTTTACAGGCAACCAATTTTTTATTAAGGCTTTTTGTTCCAAACCTCAAAAGGAATAAACAACCCTTATAGGATCACTTTGTTGTCCGTTGGTTTGTCTGTCTGTCAATACCCTTTATCTCGAGATTGTGAGTAGAAATGAATACCAAATACATAGGTCTGCTTTCCTTTGAAGTTGTGAAAAAATCTGTGGAACTGTAAAACTAAACTAATTGTAAAGCTAACACCTTTAATTTGGACATTTTCATGGGAATCAAATTATGAGTTTTTCCCATTGACCTAGAATCCTGAAATTTGGCATGAAGTAAGGTCTTACAGCACAAGTATAGAAAAAAATCTGAAAAGTGTATATATTCGAAAAAATCTTCGTAATTCAATTCGGGAATTGAACAGTTTTCAAACGAAAGTTTCTACTGAACCCTCAGTGCGTAAGTCTGACTCGCTATTGGCCGATTTTTCGTAACAAAGTTTTTCCTATTGTTGTCAACATGTACTGCTCAAGATTATCCCCAATGAGCTCAAACACAAATTCTATCAATACTTGCTTATTAGTTACTCCATCAGCAGACCAACCTGCTTCATAGTACATCAAATTCGCCACGTAGGATACCACATAGCATAACACAGTGTAAAACTAAATGGTTAAAACAAATCTGATCCATTTAAATTATCTAAGTATGCTCTGTGAATGATATTAATATTTTATTTTATTGAATGAAATGTATGTATTTCTATCTAGGTTTATCAGATGAAGACAATGTACCAGCAAAGAAAAGAAGCAAACCAGAACATGGAAATACTAGGGTCAGTATGCTTTCATTTTATTTATGAGGCTATCTTGTGAAACTAATGCTTTCATTTAATATTGCAATGTTAACTTAATTAGACCCTGTGTGTGTTCCTCAAGAACACCTTGAATTATCTACTTGTAGGAATGTCGAATGGAGGGAGAAGGCTTTTGCGTAGCTGTGGAACAAAATGGAGTAGTAATAACAATAATTGAAATGACATTTTTTTTTAAATTTTTGTTTTTACTTTTTACCTAAAATTTAGGTTTCCAGTCCAGGCATAAACAATTTAAGGAAATATGTGTAAAAAGTTTAGATCTGCCCACAAGTTTTTGGTCAGTTCTACATCAACTTCGGGTTTAGTTGCATTTTGCTCAGACATGCTTTGGTTCTAAATTAATTGGATGATTTGATTTTTCACTAGGAGCCTTTGTCGACTCTAAAAGGCCATAGAGAAGCAGTGTCCGGTGTGCAATGGATGGATTTCAACACAGTGCTGTCCAGCGGATGGGACCATTTGCTGAAGCTTTGGGACTGTGAACTAGGCGGCATCAAGCAGGAGATTGCTGGTAATTTTACCTTGCCTTCAAATGCGACGATTATGAGCTGGCTTCTGGGGCTCCTGGGAATATTTGATAGATGCACTGTGGCCCTATTACGAAAAAAAGAATATACACGGCACGGTTGGTGCAGTGGTTGAGCGATTGACTGCTGCACTTCGTCTCGGGGGTTCGATTCTCACAACGAAAAAATATTTGTACCTATGTCTTACGGATTTCTGTTCTGGGAGTATTGGTTATGTGAGTTTACATGTTTGGGAACACCCACGATTCAGGAGTAATTTTTAGTGAGGCCATGTAAAAACGTGGGTAAAATCCATTTTTTTTTACATAGGCTCATAATTTAGGGTTTACATTTACAATGCTCATTATACACACATACAATAGTGCTCCATTGCGCACGCACCAGTGGTGTGGTATATATAAATTATGGCAATAGTTGAAGAGACAATCATGAAAGCGTATAACGGTTGTATGTCCTTTATTTACATAGATGTGTAGATCATGTTATACTTTCTCTAACTTGGATTGCTTGTATACTTACTTAACTTGTGCAATGTTCTCAGGTAACAAAGCCTTCTTCGACGTGGACTGGTCTCCACTGAACAACAGCATCATAACAGCTTCAGCAGACAGACATATTCGTCTATATGACCCTAGATCTACAGGTATTGATATTTTTCTCCTCATTTTTTCTTTGTCACTCATACTTGATTGTTATTATTATATACTTTATCTCACTTATCATCATGCCACCTTAAAATCTAAGGATCTCTGAGACCATAGATTCGAATAATTAGTATCGAAATCGAAAGGATAATTGTTTGAAACCTTGCAAATCTAGTGGAAGGAGTAGTTCCTCTTCCACTAGATTTGCAATATTATTAATATTATGTTATCAAGTAACTGAAAATGGATGCATAAACTACAATGGGCCACTTTTCCTCATAAAAAAAATACTCCTTCACTTTATAACCAATCTAGATGCGATTCAATTCAGAAATAGATTCATTTTTAGTGTTATTTGATGTTTAGTACAAAATTTTGTAAAAAATAAACCCAATTCTGTCAGACTCCGTTTAGGCTGTCATTGTCTGTGGTATTTGTATTCGCTAGGGAAAATTCTCTACTTTTTGTGTGAAATCAATGTCAGATGTTGATCAAAGATTATTAATATTCGTCATATCTACGAATAACTTCTGACCCTACTTTAAGGGCTATTCATTACTTTAAGTACCCATCGTGATGATAACATTATGATGTAGTAGATGCGCGAAGGCTGCGCTAATGTTGCTAATAGAAAGTTAATTGTTTAGGGGGTATGCGGAACAGGGTAGGCCCCGCAAACCTCCATTGAGAAGGGAGGTCCTCCGACCAGACTGGTGTTGTGTCTGGCCCGGGCAATTGCCCGATAGTTGATTTTTGACGGTTGATATTAACTTTCTAATCGCGCGGATAAATCTGATACGTAGCTGCAGAATTTGGTCTGTAGGGGCCCTTCAGGGTCGAAGCCTTCTGGAGCCGTCAGTTTGTGTGAAACTGTTACCGCGGCTCTAGGAATAAGGCAAGGAGGAATGGGGTAGGTTTTTTAGTCAGTAAGAGTCTGGCACTGGTCTCCCGCTCCGCCCAAGAGCGGGTTTCGTCATTCGATGATTATCACCTACCATAAAAAAAATCTGCAGAATTTGGTAATGCATTCAGTTCCTATGTGTCACAATAACGAATTGACTATTGAATACAACTATCAAATACTTATTTGTTTTACAGAGAGCATTGTTAAGACAACATTTACTTCCCACACGGGGTGGGTGCAGTCCGTCCGTTGGTCAAAAACCAGAGACACATTGTTCCTCTCTGCTGGCTATGATGGACAGGTCAAACTATGGGAAACTAGAAGGTATGTAGTACAACAGTTATGTTTTGTTTGGGAATTTTTATTTAATTCAATTAATATTACATATATACCAAATATTGCTACTTACTCCGTTGATCGTGGCGAAGGTGTACGATTTGATCTTCGGGGCAACTTAAACTTTATGTAAACCAGAATTATGATTTTGAGGCCATTACCGTTGGGTCTGTTTTATTTTCTACTAAGTAACTTATAAAAAAATAACCATAGATGGTAAAACAGGTTCTTATGTCTCATATAATAAGGTCCAAAATCAAACGATTCTCAATGAAAACTCTCATGTTTTCGTTTCTAAGCCGTCTTTTTTTTTTCCAGTCCCCGTACACCATTGTACGACTTAAGCGGACACGAAGACAAAGTCCTGTGCTGTGATTGGTCCAACCCTGCACTGCTCGTGAGCGGCTCAAGTGATAACACACTCAGAATATTCAAGGCGAAACACTACGAGAGCGCGTGAGGGTTGAATTCCAAACTTTGACTGACCAATACCGACTAGTGTTCGAAATACATTTTGACGTTTTTTATTTTTATTTTTTACAAAATATTTCGGGTTTTATTCGCAAATGAAGCGTCCGTATTAGGTATACGTCATGTTGTTTAGATTAATATTTCTATTAGCGGATAAGACAATTAATAAATAAGTTGAATTTTTATCTGACTCTAATTTGGTGATAATTTTTACCACAACCAAAAATACCTAATTATAGCAAAATTCCTTGTTCTACTTTTCAGAATGATATTTCGAATTTAGTAGGTCAATTTTAGGTATAAAGCGATATATGTATACTACATTTACCTTGTTATATGCGAACAAACTCAACATAATACACCTGGTAAAACGTATCGTTGCTGGGTTTGAAATATTATCTACGCTAAAATTAAACTTTTTAAAATTGATGCTCTCGCTGATTGGTTGAAGTAATTGAATTTTTATTTTCGACTTCATTTCAAAAGTCGCAAAGTTTTAACGGTTGACTCGCAGTTGTTAAAAAAAAATTACTACCGACTGTTATAATTTAGATATGTATCTAAAGTTGCGTATTTATACCCATATAATTAGTTGGACCTCCCAAATTTGAACCGGGTTCATTTGAAATCAATAGATTCATGCCATTCTTTTTTTTGTGGTATCATCAAATAACTCCTAAAACCCACTAATTGCGTTTTCTGATTCAGGCTACTATAGCTGTGGAATCAATTCGACATATGTTGATGTAGCAACATTTGACTAAAGCTCCTCGCCCATGGCGACTTTTGTAGCGTTGCTGTAGCGCGTTTGCATCGATACAGTTGTAGTGCTGTAGCGCTATAGTAGCGTATTGACATCTTATGTATAGCACTTTGCAAATGGGACTTACACGCGAGAGACGCAGCGAGGGCCTAAGGGTCAAATTATACTAGAGCACAGTCGAAGCGCATCGAAGCGTCTGTCCGAAACTGAACACAGCAAATTCAACCTTAACTCTACAGCGTAACGTGCACATTACTTTTGAGATTTTAAAAAGACGCGCGCATTCTTCGGAAGTCGCGCGTCTGTGCGTGAACAAAGCTGATTAGTGCGCGGCGCGCGTATTCTCGCGTATGCGCCTACTAGCGCACCTGCGCGTCATCAGTCGGAAATTGGCCTGCGTTTGTGTTGATTACGATGGATTCGTAAAAGACTGCGCGCGTATTCTGGCGAACACGCGTGCATTCGATGCGCTTCGATTCTGTGCTAGTATAAATTGTCTCTCGAGGGTTGATAAAAATTATTGCTACACTAGCTTTTGCCCGCGGCTTCGCCCGCGTGGGTTTGGGGTTTCCGGGATAAAAAGTAGCCTATGTGCTATTCCGGAGTGTATCCTATGCCTGTGCCAAATTTCATTCAAATCCATTCAGTAGTTTTTACGTGAAAGAGTAACAAACATCCATACATCCATACATCAATACTTACAAACTTTCGCCTTTATAATAGTAGTAGGATGACATCAACATCACTTTTTGACGTTTTAATTACCAGATTAGCGGCTCCTATAATCTGCCAGGAATGGTCCACATTATCACTATGTGGACTAATTTATGTCTTCATGTTCATCTGGATTATTTGCATCCATGAGCCAGGGGTCGTTAAACCTTTTAGAATACTTCACTAAAAGTTTAAAGTTCAGATTGCTGAAAAAGATTTCTTACAAATAAGGGAAATGGAAAGAAAATAATGTACTAGATTTGGTTTCGCTTGTTTTATTCAATCATTTTGCTCTTACAAAATATGTTCAATGCAAAGGAACATGACTCGTCACAATAAAACATGCTTCTTAGTACCATTTTGATTTATTTATATTATATTTTAGATTCCATTCAGCATAACTATAAATAATGCGGGTCACATAAAGTGCTCATAGCACAATATAGAAACTTGCAAACACTTTGTAACAAAATAGATACATAACTTTCCTTTTGTCTTTTCTCTGCGAGAAATGCTTTTACACTATTATCATAGTTATGCCAAACCTCACATCATAACACAACGAAGCAACATGTCCCTTAAAAATAATCTGTCTTACCAACAATTTCATTTCATTTTTTTTTACATTTTATCAAGTTTTTATTTTTGCATTCATAATTCTATAATACTACCTAACTAAATATTTACCTATACTATGCTACTGTCTAGACTAGTCTGCTGGGTAGAACACCACACTATATTAATACACATTGGACAAATACATTCGTATCGACACTTCCGTTTTTTTCATGTAATTTTCTTCTTTACACTTATTCAACTACATAACGAAAGAGGTGAAAGCAAACTTGTCGAACTGAAACTTATCAAGAATGTGTTCACTATTCTCTTAGACTCTTACTTAGTTAGGGGCGGCGGCGCGCGCGCGCGGCGTGCCGGCTTCAGTCCATTCAAATTAAATTATTTAATAAACTAACAAAGGAAACTACCCTAGAGCCGACAAGGCGCGCCCGCGTCGCCCGCCGACAATATATTAAATCTAAGGCTCTATGCTATCTATCTTAGCGTCGAAACATTGTTTTCTATTCTAACCTATCTATAGTTATGCCTAACAACTAATCCTAGCCGTCTTCGTAATCGTGCCCGTAGCTTCACTATTCACTGTATCGACGTATCCGTGCGTTCGCTTATAATTAAATGACTTATTTTTAAAAACATCTACTTAACATTTCTATTCTTCGACATGATTTTCTGTTGAAACATAGTTTTGGTTTTCAAGACTTGGTTCCCCAATCGCATCTTTGTGCTCATCTTATGTTTTTATTAAGTTCTTACTAATATATATCCATGTAAGTCATACAAATCATCGTCCGTAATCTCAAAGTAAAGTAATGTTATCTCACGCGTCTAGAACGTGAGTTTAACTAGGAACAACGTTTCTGTCGAGTTCAATTCATTTTACATCATGTGTGAAAAATTAGACAGCCACATTATTTTCATTTAGTTGTTAAAAATATTTAAACATAGTTTTTACATTATCACTACGTTTATGTAATACGGTAAGTTCTCTATTACCTGTAAAAATATTGTGTAAAGCACATGCAACTGCTATATTGTATTCATATCTGAGCATTATTATAGAGGAAGCTGAAGGCACTACCATCAAATCAACTTATTATTGCTTAAATGGAAGGGAAGCATTAGAAAAATAATTTCGTGCTAAAATACTTTGCTTTCGACGGTGTTCTCTACACGGACCGTGCCACGCTATCACTACAAGTCACTTAGATGATACGTCACGCGCGGAGCGTGACCAAGTTTTGGTACATGTCTATACTAAAATACATATTTGCTTTATACAACGACGATATACGGAAACAACGATTTGCTTCTTGGAATGAAACTAAAACATTAGAGCGAGGAAATCATATGATACACTTATAAACGGTACGTCCAACCAAGACTTGGATGATTCTCATAACGTGAAATGAATTTTATTTAATACATTGACATCAATTTTAAATGCAAAGTTTAGCGGAAATATCTATCGGAAGACTGCATTTACAGGAAGCCACAGTGTACGTGGAACACTAAACGATCAATACTTAACTAAGTACCACGCGACGCTCGGTACTACATTGCACTTTATTAGATTTCACAAGAAAAGGCGGTTCTTAATCAGTACAATAAAATTTGGCTTGATCAGACGTCGTGGTGGACGCCGATCGTCGGAGTATCGTGGTTCAGCACGAGTCACTCGGCCGAGTGCCGTGAGGCGCGGTGAATGCGTCGAACCTGTGTCAGCTCATTGCGGTACGGTAGGTCATGACTTCTTGAGGCAGTCTGCTGATACAACTACTATCTGGGGCTACCTACGTGTTTGCGTTTTGTCTGTTCACTCAGTCGAGAGTTACGTTGTGCCTCTACGTGGAAGATGTTTGTAGAAACTAGTGAAATTCTTTGAGCTAATGTATGTACATTTCAAAAAGTAATTCAATACGGAACAACAGTACAGTTCAGCCTTTTCCTGAATAAATAAAAATGATTGTTTACAAATCAAGTACAGATCTACTTACTCGTTCAAAATCTACGTAATTCATTCAAAACCTGCCGTTAGCTAGTTTCAGTTCCTGTATTGTTTCTTTCAAGTCGGTTCACAGGTTTTGAACAAAGAGGTTACCGCTTAATTGTCAGTTAAAATACAGTTAATATATCAAACATTTAACTAGTCTTCAGTCCCTGAGTTGTATAAATATTTTCCTACTTCTTACTCGACTTTTATGATTTGTATACTTTGGTTCTGATGAAACTCTTGACGTGCCAAAATAGAATTAAACAGTTGCGATATAGTAGGTTTTTACTCGTACCCATCAACAATGTATATACATGTATACATATCCATGTATAATTTATATATATTCAATATAAAAATATCAAATTTCATATAAAGTCATAAAGTGTACCCAAAACCTACGTGATGGTACAAAAAGTGCTCAATTACACCAAAACGGTGTTTACACTTTGGATTTCAAATCCATTTACATTTTATAATGTGGAAATCAATCGTGGAATTTTTGTTAGAGTTTTCTTCTAGTGGAATGTGCCGACCGCCTACAAAATAACCACTACTGTTGATTCAGTACATGATTCTCAAAAAAGGATCATTTCATTATTCACGTATTCAAACATGTGTTTTCAACGTACAAAAATTTGTATAGACTCGTAAAATGTATAAATAGACTTTACATACAACTGCTTATTGCTAAATGTTGCCGTATCGTCAGCACTGCAGTGCCTACAAGCGCAGAGTCTCGCTGGAGTCGGTGGGACCCATGCAGTAGTCGTAGTACACAGGTGTTGGCATGTGCATCTACAGTCTACACCTTGCAGTTCCTATGTTATGAACCAAAACGCGGGTCAGAAATATTTGGAAGTTAAAAGTAGGTATACATAAATTCAGTCTGTGTTCGGGTTTGGCAACGACGTTATTGTTATTGAAGTTAGTTTCAAAATCGCATCTAGATACACGCGGGAAATTAATATCATAATCCTACTTGTGATGAGAAAATAATGAGTTCAACAAAGAACATAATGTTACGTACCTCTTACAAGTAACAGATTTGTTCGGGGAGGTTGTTTATTTGTTGAAAGACAATTTGAAGTTGGCTGACAGCCCATGCACGTGGCGCTCGTCGGGCAGTGAGCCGCACGAAATGAATCGCGATCTTTGGAAGACTGCGCCAGTACGAACATTGTTTCTGATAAATAATACTGTTTCTCATACATATTCATACACATATTCTGGGAACATAATGAGTTAAAGCACCATGCTAACGTATATAAGTTTATATATTCGCACTCAGGATGGTGTTCCTCGGGAGGCCGGAGGTTATCCTCCTCGCTCCTGTAGCGAAACTTGCTTTTGGTTTTACTACTTAGAGCTGCCTGAATTTATGTTTCCGACTATAAAATGACGCAACGACTGTATTTTAAAAATACCTAAACTCATCGGAAGATTCTAAATCTCCGGTTTTTTTATCGTACAAGATCTAATCGGTGTACCCACCATTACTAACCCTTACACACATAATCATTTCATTACTTTACAATTTTTGTTAATATTTTTGATTCCATGATATGACCTCTCTTTCTATCCGATTCTCAGATATTGCTCTCCTCATACACTCCGATGTAACAAAACACAATTTAAATAAAATGACACAAATGATTTCTCAAAATTTCAATATATACTTTTGTATAACGTGATTGCACCATTTGTTAGATTTCAGTGATGTTCATTGTTTATGCGTAGTCAAAAAACAAACGGTAACGTACCAGTTACAGTTTTGAGTATGACACTAGCAATCAAATAATATTATAAGATTTACCGTTTTTTCTGCATTGAGGACAAGTTTAATTTGTCGCTTCATGCATGAAAACACTCTATGCTAAAATAAATACCTAACTATCTTAAATAATTCTGTCAACATGTACGAAATCTGCGCCTAAAATCTTAATGAATTTTCATAAAACAATAATAAAATTATAATGCAAAACACTTTTAAAATTGCAACTATATCTATACATCAAATCCTCTCCTCGAACCGTCAAAAGACCTCATCAAAACATCACAGCAAATCGAACGTCCAGCATAAAGCCAAGAGGACCAGCCAAGTACGCAGCCCGTCGAGAAAATAAATAGTCGAGCGATCAAGTAATAGGCTTAACTAGTAGAGAGAGCGCCGGCGGAGCGAGGGCGCCGCGCAGCGGAGCTTTCGATGAAGTCTATAACGGCCGCAAATTAAAACTAAAACAAATTAACATCGTAAAAAGTCACAGTTGCTTTGATTTTTGGCTCGTGTACAGCACGTAGTGTTGTAGCGTGGCTTACGGTCTACTTGGGAGGCGGGTACGGCTGGTAGGCCTCGTCGGGCGACGCCGCCGTGGACGCGTGCTCGCTCTCCATCGGCATCTGGATGATCGGCGGGGTGGGACCCGCGAAGTACTGATACGGGTGCGACGTGAAATACTGCAACACAACATCGTGCCGTCTCAGCGCTCTATCGATATATTCATTGCCCCAGGTGTGTTAATTTTCATTTCTTTTTTCCATTGAACGGTTAAACATCATCCATCTTTGTGTGTATTATTAATTTCCCATTTTTAGCAAACACGAGGTAACACCAGGCACTTAGTGTCGTATAGCAGAGTGGCAGCATAACGTGTGGCAGAGAAAGCGAGAGGAGCGCTAAGTGAGCGGTGGGTCGTAAGCAATGGGACACGGAAGGTTAGAGCGTTCGATTACAATTTACTGTGCACTCACGTATAACTCATTTTCCGGCCTTAAGCTGTCCCAGTTTACCTGGAAAACAGAGAATTACTATCAGTCTTCAATTGTTTTGACTGAACATTCTCGTAAACCTCTGACTCGGTAGATGTGTAGTTTATAGGCCGTCTTCTGTTCTATAAGGTTGCTAACCACCGCACTCCTCGTGTCCCGGCTTGGATGACAACTGGCCCTCAGAGAGGTTCGCAATGAAGTTCTTGCTGAATCGTAGAGTAAGACATTGATGGGCCTACAGAGAGAAATGGGCCAGTTGCTTAGTTGTGGAATGAGTAGGGGACACTTACGTATTGGCTAGGCACAGCGTCGATGGGTATATGTGGGTGCGCGGGGTGCGTAGCGTGGTGCGCGGGGTGCGCGGGCGGGATGAGCGCGGCGTAGGGCGCCAGCCAGGCGGCCGGGTGCGCGGCGTGGTGGTGGTGGTGCAGCTGCGGGTGGTGGTGGAAGGCCGCCACGCCGTACATGCCGCCGCCGCCGCGGTACACGCCGGCGCACTCGCCGCCCGCGCCGGCGCCGCCCACGGTCCCGGCGTACACACCGCTCACTGCCATTGCAGCCTGAAATTGCACAACAATCAAATTAAACAAGGCCATAAAAGTGTGGGCAACAAGTTTCTCTTCAAAAACTTTCAGTGCTGAAGAATTGAAAGTTTTTCTGTGCGCAGAGGACGTAACTCAATTATTATTAATAAATTGTATACCTACCTGATATCCTAAACTGGTCAGATCCTCTAGCAAGATTGGATATTAGAAAATGAACTCATAGGACAGAATAAGACAGTATATTAATGATGCGACTTCTTTACTTCATTGAAGAAGTTAGGACCGCGTAGATAACAAGTTGCATATTTATATAACGCGACAGTTCCTTGCATTAGTTACTCGCTGCGACTCCGTCCTGATAAAACTTGTGCAACTATCGCTGCCGGAAGGCGACTGATGCTAATTTTATCGCTAATGAAGACTGAGTTACATAAGGTACCTACCGGTTCTTTACGAGATCCACGTTATATATTTGACTAAATTAAAACTAAAGGACCTTTGGGTCTCATTGATATGAGGTAGTAATCAATCAGTCTACAAAGTTAAGCCTCGCTAGACTCATTTGTTGCTATGTTCTACCTACATGTAAGAAGCAGCCTTGAAAGTTTTACAAATAGGTAATCAAAAGCCTAAATTCCCGAATTTGTTAGTTTTTTGTTGGCTTTTCGTCCTGGGATTTCGTTTCTGTAACCAACTTATTGTCCTCCCAGAGTGGGTCAACACCTACTTCTGAAATAGCCCTAATTCACACTAATATAGGTTCTTCTGATGGTAGGTCTTGATTCAGAAGATGAAGAGACCATAAACATTGTTTTTTTATTTTTTTTGTTGGATATAGCTTGATGTCCAAAGAGTTTTTATTTGGATGATAACACAAGACTAAAGAAACTCTGCCTTTATTATGTGAAAGATGATGTTATGGTTTAAAAAGAGGTGGGTGCAAAAGATATTTTAGAATTATGTACAAGGTGCAATTTTGAATTTGTAAAAAAATTCAAGAGGTCATTGAAAATGTAAGTTATTTTTCACCTAAAACAACAATAACATGTGTGTTTTTTTTGAAGTTATTATTATTAAGAAATCGGTAAAACTGTTTCGTAGAGCAAGTGGGCGGAGCCTTGTACTTGTCACAATCACGAACACAGTGACGTGAGGCTTCATAAATTGCAATGGGTGATTCTTTGTTTGGGAAAATTCTGAACAATTCGCATAAAAAAGAATAACATATTGTTATTATTAACCAGGTATTGTATTTTCGTATGATTTATTTACGAGTCTTATAATAACCTCCTGAAATATTGTGCAGATTCAAAATCGTACCTTGTATAAAGTATGTAAGTATACGATATGATACGCAGTGTCGATCTCAAATAAATTGTTATTGTTAATTATATTGACAATGTATGGTTAGGGATAGCTGTCAACTGGCTACCTGGGTGATTGAGTCGTTGTTGTCTCTCCATGCTCGTCCGTTGTTGTCGTTCTGTTTGTTGTAGAGTGCCTTTTTCTTGTTACCACCATCGGCGAATTTAACTAGTAGAGGCTCCTTAGCACCCGGGATTGGGTTGCCATTGAACATCTGAAATTGTAGAAAGTTTTGTTTTGAGTTACTTTTGGATCGTTTGGGAAATATGCCTATATAACAAATTAACATATTCGTCAAATCATTCCTCGCATGCGATCTCTCTCTGGTGTTCAAAGGTTTGCCAGGAGAAACTCATTGTTCAGTTAAGATTCCATTGTTCATGAATTGTCAAATCACAATGTTTTAATATTGTATTTTGTGTACAACTAAAGAATTACAGATTCGCGTTTTTTTATATTCTAAATAGGTATCTAAACAATAATTGTTTCACTGATGGTTACATGTACCTTTATGTTACAGGTTAGACTTTAGTCACTCACTTGAATAATCTGCTCGCATTTCTCCCTGGACTCCATTCTTGCAAAGCCCACTCCTTTGCTTTGGCCGTGGGTGTCTCGCAAGATTCTTGTGGACACCACTTGGCCAAACTTGGCCAGCAGTTGGTCCACATCGTTCTCCTTGAAGTGCGGCGGCAGGTTGGCCATGTACAGGTTGGTAGGATCCTGTTCTTGTTGCTGTAAATGCCCCGGAGTAATAGGTGAAGAACTTGCTCTCCAAATCTTCAATGTTTAAAAATTCAAATTGGAAGTTTCAGTGACATTGTCAGAAAATCTCGAGCACCCCAGTGGGTGATTAATTAGCAATAAACAAGTGCTGATACTGAAATACTTTGAAAGTGCTTCGCACATTTAGCTATTATGGGGATTTGAGATTCATATACCATATGACAAGCCCCGGAGCCACTGTAAGTTCTTTAATATGTGCTCTTATGACATAAAGAATGGTTGCTTTTGCCACCCACCATTAGGAAAGCATTATCATTCGGGGAGTTTATACATACTGCTTTATTTACATGTTCCAAAGTGTACGTGTGTGTGATGGAGCAGACTGTGACGTCACAACGTATCATCGGCTGCTTGACAACATGTCTTGTTTATTTTGTTAACTATTAATTTAAATGTCTCTAAGCGTTAATTTAACGTGTCAGTGAAATTGTTCTTAGAATGTTAAAATTAGCTTGAAGCCCGCATAGAATATCTAGACACTGAAGCCAGCTCTGACGTAAATCAGCAGATTGATCTAATGTACTAATATTACGTAGGTGTTATCAACGACATGGGCATATACATTAGCATAGAGATTACGAAGCTAGTTAAAATTCGCATACACACTAATTTAATATCGAAAGCATAGAAATACCCGAGCCCAGTAGCGATAATATAATTATACATTGTTATAACGCTGAAGCATACGACAATAGTATAGAATTAATAGGATGAAACAATGTCTGAAGTATAGAATTAAGTAAGCGTTATATTTGCGCCGATCTGCGTACCATTGAAGGGGTAACATACTTACAACACATTAGTGTTACATTGTTCGTGAATACGCTGACACGACATTACCACTCTTGTTGTTTCCCAAATGGACTACACAAATGAATGATCGTGTTCTTTGGTAGCTGTGTTAATACCGGGACATTTCAAAGTATTTATCGCCCATATTGTCGATGATCTAAACACAGGACCTACTTCTAAACAGTCAATCTATTGAATCAAAACAAATTTATGCATTATATAATGGCTGGAAAACAGGAGCACGTCGAAGATTTTACCTCAAGTTACATGGATCGGGATGCTTATGCTACATATGCATAAATTTCAAATCTAGCAGTTTACAAGATAGGGAACACTCTTTACTTTCAGTTATGTATGTTAACAGCACTTCTTATATAGATAAGGGGTATAAGAACTAAAGCTATAAGTAAGGGAAGACGGAATAAAGGGTTGGATCAATGGGGAAGGCAACTGTCTAAATGGCGGAAAGTCTGCCATCTGCCTAAGTAACGACCAATATAATTAAATTATGAAAGGCTCAAGAGCATTATACGATTCCAACTCCCGACAAGAAACAATCGCACTGCGCTTAATTTTCACAGTTGCCATTCCTTTTGTGTTTAATGGCTTTTGGAAATTCATTACATATTTAAGGATTTTAGTCGGAACAGGGAGTTAAGAGTTAGTATTCGTTGGTCTTCAAGTAAAGGCGAAGGAGCAGAAGTAGAAGACGATGGGATGAGAGAGCGGACAAGGAGCAGGCGGTTAGTCATAATAGTATTACTTGCATGCACAACGTACACGGTTCAGTCTACGCAGGAACCAGATACCCACTTTAGCCATCTGGGCCTGAACACCTTTGGCTTGTAATCCTTTAACAGCTGCCTCAGCCGACGCGATTGTCTCAAAATCTACAAAACCGTAACCTGAGAAAAAAAGTTAAATTATTTTATAGTAGGGAGTTACCTCAGCCGATAGGGACCGCTTAAAAAAGTTTTTTTTTTTATAATTTCGATGACTCATGCTTGGTCGTATGTATGTATGTTGAACATATATCTAAGATTCCAAAGAAAGAACAGCTATGGTACATACATTTGATATGTAACTAATGAGCGCGAGTATATTGCCTACTCGACATTAGCGTGATGAAAATGTGACATCGAAAAAGGATAACATCGTGATGAACATTAAAATTACTGTGCAAACTTGTTATCGAGGTAATAATTTAGTATCATCTGTGCTTGGGTGCAAATATAGTGAACATGATAATATATCTACTATAAAATATATATAAAATAAACATTTTAAATATGATAATGTCATAAATATGAATCAAATTGAATGTATCTAGTGTTCGTGCATATATTGGAAAAAAGTCTCACCATAGATGGGTTAGTTTAATGAAGGTAGGTATATGGTATTCTAGAAAATATTAATATATTGTTTTAAATAATTCAATTACGAATAATCGTAACAATGCAACTCTATTCAAGTAATAAATTGTAAAACAATATTTAAATACATACGTGAGATACTATGCACAGATTTATAACTAAGTATAGTAGTTTACATGTAGGTAACTTGGTAACTCGCTATGACAGTGTATATAAAAGAGGACGTACGGTATGAATGTTGTTTACCTTTACATTTATTCGTATTTTTATCCAATATTGCTTTTGTTGAAATAATGTTGCCATACCTGAAAAATTACATGAAAATTAAAGTTTGTAACACGATCGTGGACAGATGTTGTGTGTGAGTGATAAGACTTACATCTGGCACATTTGCACGAGGTCCTTATCGGTGGTGTTCTGGCTGAGGCCTCGGATGTAGAGGTTGGTGCGGGAGAGTTGCTCGCCGGCGGCGCCCGTGGTGGAGGCGGAGGAGGCCGGCGGCGGCGGCGCCGTGCTCAGCGAGGTGGAGCGCGTGCCGCCGGCCGAGCCCGTGTTGGAGGACGACGACGACGCCGTGTTGGCGGGCGACGCCGCGGTCGGCACCCGCCCTGCTCCGCCGCATCCTCCCATTCCCGTGCCCGTGTACTGCAACAACACATCAAGTATTACGAACAGTGTCACTACAGGACTCCAATGAAGTTTGGGAAGTTCAGTTCTTGTACCATGGAGAACAACATTGGCTACATTTCATAGATGACTGAATCGAAGAAACCTTCAATGAACCATAACCAACATGTTGTTTCAAGATAAAATTAAAAAATAAAGTAGGTACTTTAAAAAAACTCGTATTAATTTACGCATGTACGAAATTAATTAGTTTTCCTGAACATCAGCTAAGCGAGTCAATAACCTGTAGGTAGAGAGTACGTAACGACCAACGACGACCACAAGTTGATTTGATTTGGATTTTAAGCGTTTTTCTAGTATCACCTTATCACTTGTTTTTTTTTTTCTTAAGATTTAGAATGCTATGCCAGCTTTTTTTGAATAGTAGATATTTGTTAGTTAAACCACTGGTCCAAGGAGGGATTAAAACGATTAAAATTTAATAGAGTATAATAAAATAGGGCTTATTATTATTTATCGTTTATTTCAGGCATTAATTAACGCTTAATAAAATGATTAAATTAAATTGTTATAGCATAATAAATTAATGAAATTAAATATTGGATTAGATAAATTATTATTGAATAACATTAATAAAATTAACAACGCCTAAGCAGATATACACTGTATTTCTTATAAAAAGTGCAGAGTCCTAATTGTTCCATGTTCAGTGTGTTTCCTATTTCATACATAAACCAAAACCAACATCTTGATTTATTACCGTGTTGTACAAGTTGAACACGTTACATAACTATTTAATTAAATGTAATTCTGCGTGTATAATCGAGACATGATGTCGATGGCTGTAATCCCCGTGAACACATTGTAGGTGTAACTCGGTGTCGGAACGATTACGTTATATTCACTGGATCAAAGTGTTAATATGCGCGCTCGTAGCAACTGAGCGAAACGGCTGGGTAAGTCGGCGCTCAGCCCCACCGAGGCGACTTCATTGAAATAACTGTTCGCAGTGAAACGCGTTAAGACGTCGACTATTAGTTATCTAGCCGACGAGTAATGAATAGGGAGGAGTAATGAGCGCATGCCGATTCCGAGCACGCACCCTTAATCGACTCGCATGCTCGATACCCGCCGAGTTAAGAAAAGCCAACGGTACGGATTGCACGTGCTCCGTTCCGGCAACGCTACAATTTGTTAATGGATGAACAGTTAGTTTGGATTAACGAGGAGGCTCGGGAGCCGCGCCACTGGAAATAGAAATTTGGTTCGATAAACAAGCATTTAACATGGAAACGTTAATGGATACATTTTACATTAGATACTTGTAGCGTGAAACGACGCTTTGATAACGCAAACATGAAATTGATTACAAGGATATCGTGTAATCTGACGGTGTGTGCGCTATGAACGAGCACCATAACCGAGGGATTTATTATGGCATAAAAATACATCCGGCTCAGAAAGGAGAGCAATCCTTAACGCGTGCGCGAATTTTCTTTTTATAACAGACGACAGAAAAGTCATTTACTTGGGTTAATGAAAAACAGGAGGCACCTAATTATTTGTCTTCTCTCAGGTGCCTACGTATGAACCAGCGACACTCCGACTACACTGTGTACTCCACGATGTTCTGCTATTTGCATTTAGTTAACATATTAATCCCATAAACTGTGCGTGTCGTTGACGTAACAACTCATCAAGTGGAGTTACATATGTGCTGTAAAGTTGCCATTTGTGTAATTAAGTTCAGGCCACACAAATTATTTTACCTTTAAAACCTTTTTGGAGGACTTTTCCCGGGCTTACCGGAGGAATTTAGATTCGTAATCCAATTGGTATCTTGGTAGTAGACGACGGTAATTGGACCAATTTGTGTTAACTGCCGGAACGACCACCACGGCGATACATACGCCAACATAAAACAAATTAGCAAAATACGTGGTTTATACCGCGGACCGCCACGATTTCGATAAAGAACAAACGATTTATTAAGTGAAAACAAAATTGGTTTTGTTTTTCATTGTAGAAACTACAGCACGGTAATTATTTTCGCATTTTAACTTCAAGGAAGTTAATAAACTATTTAGTTTCTATTAACTTTGTCTGAACTTTGACAGCCGGCGGGTAGACTTAGGTAGAGAATACCTAATGTTTAGAATTTAGTAATTTAGGCGGTGACGATCATATAATAATTCCTACTAACTGAGATAGATAGCTACCTACACATTTAACAGAAAGGCTGATATGTCTCGAGGTTCTTGGAATTTAATGTTTTAGTGGAAATTAATGTAGATCTAACGTCTTATACGTGTTCTATTCTGTCTTTGAGCCCTCCATCAACGAATACTGAAGTGCATGTTCAATTAAGAAATAATGATTAATGTAATTGACACACTTTACAACGTAGCAGTCGTTAACAAGACAACTTTTAAGTGGCAGTTTAAAGGCAAAATGTCCGATTAGAGCTATTTCAACAGTGTAGTCCACAACGAGTTCACATTATGTCGGCCACCTGTGCAATTTACTCAATTTAACTTTATTATCTGCTCGGAAATTTGGATGGGTAATTAAGTGAGTCAGGCCGGTCGGCCGGCAGTATACTCGCGGGACGGAACAACCGAACTTTGGTTACACTTCGGCTCATGTTTGGAGTTTGTTGACGGAAATGCCAGCCACTGTAACTGTGACCGAGATTTAACAGAATTTTACGATCGCTTGTAGCTTAAAATAAATTGCGGTTGAACTAGGTTTCGAAAGTAGCTAACCGCTGTAGTGATGACGGAATTGCAGTTCTGAGCATCTACCTTACATTGAACAATACATGTAGATATTTAATGTCCAATCCAATCCCATCATGATCATTCTTAAACTTTGCGTGATGGTTGAACGCAAAGGGAAACTGATAAACACGAATGGGTTACAGTAAGAAAAAGTCGAACACTCTCTCGTCCCACCCAGAGCGAAGGTTGAAGATATTAGCTGATTTTTGACGTCAAAAAATCTTAAATTTGTCATATAAGTATAATATCCTTTACTTAATTTCCTGTTTAACTTCCAATGATGTAGCGTGACTGCTAGGTACCTATGTCGCCACTGTGAGGCGAGCCCGGAGGACACGGTGGAGCACACGGTGGAGGTGTGTGTACCCTACTTGGTAAGAGCATCGCCGTGTCCTCGTGGGGGTGATCGGCGGCGGCGACCTCTCGCGCCGGGCCCTGGTTCAGGCCATGGTCCGCAACGAAGAGGAATGGCAGGCGGTCGCCTCCTTCTGCGAAGCAGTAATGCTCGTAAAGGAGGAGGCCGACCGCATAAGGCAAAGGCAACGGCGTACTCGCCGTAGCCGTCGCCGCCGCGATCCTGCCGATATCCGGCCACCGTAGACATTGGCTCGCGGACGTTGAGCATTGGGTAGCTCGCCGTCCGATCGTCTGGTAAGACCGAGTCCAAGTCGTCAACGGCGCGCACCGTTCCCGCGCGCCTCAAGGAGTTGTCAGCAAACTGCAGGGGCCCTTCAGGGTCGAAGCCTCCTGGAGCCTAGAGGGTATGTGCAAACTGTTACCTCGACTCCAGAAATAAGGCAAGGAAGGTACGGGGTAGGTTTTTTAGTCAGTAAGAGTCTGACACTGGTCTCCCGCTCCGCCCAAGAGCGGGTTTCGTCATTGGATGATTTTCAC
Source organism: Mythimna loreyi (assembly GCA_029852875.1). NCBI lineage: Eukaryota > Metazoa > Arthropoda > Insecta > Lepidoptera > Noctuidae > Mythimna > Mythimna loreyi. The sequence goes on from CM056792.1 coordinate 12,289,202, forward strand.
CTACCATAAAAAAAAAGGTACCTATACCTTCGTTATTCATTAAGCTTTAAAAACCAACAGCTTAGAAAAGCCTCTTATAAATCTCAAAATAAATCACAGATTAGCTACATCAATACACACGAATTTTACAAACATAAATAACAATCCTGTAAGCTTTTGAGAACCGCGAAATCCTGCCGAAAGTGAGTTCCAATCAGTCTGGCTTATAGTGACAGGTGTCAAATGTACCGGTACCAAGTGACGGAATGGTGGGAGGTGACAGTTTATGACAAGTAATCATCACGCGTCGAACTTGCGCGAACTTCGACGTAAGTGCCTGCTTTGTGGAAACTTTGGCACGTTTTGTGAATAAATGATTTGTGTTATAAATTCGACGAATTTTGCCCTAGCTGTTTGGTGTGTTGTGATTTTATCTGCGCTGAAATGTATTTGTAAATAGGAGTTTAGTACCTATATATTCGTACTTGATGTATACGGATAATTAATTAGCCTTCAAAAAACTACTTAATCGTACATAGAGTTTTCACTTTACAAGTTTTCAGAAAACAGTATCTTTTTTTAACATGTTTCCTCACAATGAATGGTCATGAAACATGCTGTAGATTGCAATATTCTAGGTGTTAAACTAACAGATCCCATTCGAAATATTAGGTGTACTGCACTCCAAAACATAGATCATTGACGTGGCTCAGAAGCACCCCAGTTTAAGTGGGACTGGTCTGGATGGTCTGTCGTATGCCAGTCGGGCGGTGGGCTTGTTCTACTCAAAATTAGTGACAGACCACGACGGAGACGGTGGGACGACTTAGATATCTTAGGAGCTAGCAAGCAATGTTTCAGAGCCGGGAACAATAGAAGGAATGGAGGGAGGCCTTTGCTCAGCAGTGGGGCAATATACCTAAGCTAAATATATATCAATATGTTACCTTACTAAGAATTTCTTCTGTATTAAAGAGCGTTAATGAACATTAGCCGTTCGTCCTCCACCACTTACAGTACATACGTCAAGTTCGTCTCTGCGAATTTACCGCTTGATAACTAGTAAAAAAATAAATGATTTAAACAAATAAATGCAATTTGCAGTTGTTGCTGTTAAAAACTGTTTTGGCATTTATTTTTTTAAAAGCTTACGTACTAGCTTACGTTAAGCTTGTGTGAGTTTTCAAGCGTTAAAATTCGTAGAGCCTAACTTCAGACGCGTCATGATCTGACGGACGTACTGTAAACTGAGTTAGTTTAGCTTAGCTCGCATAGTTGAGCCAGTTTTTCCTAGATGTGCGTTCACCACAAACCATGCCAGCTAAGCTACGACAATATAAACAAGTTTTCAATGAAAATATTTTTTTTCATAACAAGCTTTTATAGCGGTGGTCTATACTTACGAGTATATAAATAAAACTCGTCAAGACGATTCACACGAGCCCAAACTCGACGTGGTTGTGCCGTTTAATTACAGAGTTCCTATGGCTACCTCGCGATTCCATCATCAGATCAGCTCCATGTCTGCATAATATTGCATTGTCATCCGAACTAAACGTGTATACCAAATTTCAGCTCAATCGGAAACCGGGAAGTGGATCAAATTTAAGTTGCAAGATTTGATTACAGAACGACAGACAACGGGACAGGAAAGTAAATAAAAGCTTGTAAAAATAAGCCCAACTATGCGAGCTAAGCAAAGAGTAGGAGCTAAGCTAAACTTAGTTTAGATGGCAGTGGACGATCGGCTTTAACCTTCTATCCACAAACCCGCAACGCAGCAGGCGATTGCTCAGCCTCTGTGCCAACTGCCAATTGTGTCATCAATATAAAAGCTTATTTATCTGAATTCCTTCTAAGCATCGTTTTAGTATTTTTTGTAGTGTTGTCATGTCGTGAACCTTTTCTAGTAAGAACAGCTAACTAGGTTACAAACAAGTTCCCCATAATCTTATTAAATGTTTTTCCTCAACAAATTCTCTGTTTAATAGTTTCCAAGTTAGATAAACTCGAGTAGAGTGTGGTAAACAAGAAAATAGTCTAGGTTTTCATTCCGTTTTAGGATAACAATGTTAGTGATATTAAATAGGTTCGAAAAAATTATAATACCTAAGAGCGGCTGAAATTAAGAAAAGGTGAGAAAATTTTAGGAAAATTCTTTTCTGATTGTTGGACTGGATTAGGTGTTAAAACTAGATAAGTAAATTTATTTTCAAAATGAATCGTTGCCAAAAATAAATGAGAATACGCGTCTAGACAGAAGAAGCCAGTTAAGTACAAAAGCGACTCCAATGTAACAGCGCTATCAGCTGCGTCCGTGTAGCCGGCCACGCCGCCGGCAATCAACATGGCAATAAAACACGCGATTTTAATTTTGTCCACAGTAAAATTTAATGACAAAACGTGAACGCACACGTCGCCGTCGCCCATTGGGAGCATATGACTGTGGGTGATGACGTCACGCGCGTAGGAGGGCTCGGGGGCGCGGGGCTGGCTCTCACAGGCATGGGGTGGCGCGGGAGATAGCACTCAACAGTTGGTCCCGGCTCGATAGCGCAGCGCGTGCGTGCGGCGCGCCTCGTCACATGGCCGGCCAACATGCAAACCTTACACAAACTATTGTAACTGCATTCGAATTACCCGCTCACGTTAATTACCAACATGAAATTGGTGTGAACCGTCTGAATTTTATAATGAGTTTTATAAACGATGAAATTCCGGTTTCAATTTTAAAGTAGCCGCACGGCCCGTGGTTCGGTGGCCAGCGAATTCACAGCGCGGGATCCAACTGATTCACGCCGAAGCTCACGAAATGAAACATAAATCCCATTCAATCTATTTAAATTGAGCACTCCATTTGTTTTATCGTCGATTCAATCAGGAAATCGATCAATTCGTTCGCCATTTACTACGGCGAGACAGTCCACTTGACGAGTGCCTGCATTTATTCAGGTTTTGAGTAAAAATTGCCTTTTGAGTCTACAGAAAGGCCATTAGTAGGTACCTACACTAAGTTACGTAACTAATTAATTTCCTACTAATTAGGCTAAACTCAAATGTTAGTGCGATTAAGGCACTGCATTATTCACACCTGAAAAGGAGTAGTGTAACTAACTAACAAAAGCAGAGATAAATAAGGTTGCTACGAGATAATTGAGCCGAGAATACGCGAGGAGATAGGCTTCGTCCGCCGTGATGGACAGGTGAAATTAATTACCTATAGCATTCAACCTCTATCTCAGATTAGAAACTACTAATTGTTGCTATACTAACGAAATTAATATCTACCGCTTTACATACAAAGACTAACTTTACGACTCATTGATCATCCAGTATTTAAGTCGGTAAAAAACGTGATGGAGAGTCAGAAAAACAAAACCATTGGCAGGGGCAAATGATTCAGAACACTGGTATATGGACGAATTTAAATATCGGTAGCGGCCGCGGCCCTACCCTCTGTCACACCAGCATTAACATAATTCAACAAAAAAAACACCACCCTTACTAGAGAAAAAATGCTTCTTTTTTCTGCGCCTTTTGACCCGACCTACCTATAGTTCACAATATTGGACAAGTTTCACCGCCGACGCTGTACCCTACCCTATAAAAACAATTTCATGTAACTTACTAAGGGATAAGAAAAGCGTACACCATTATACAGACAAGGTGTTCGGGATCTACTTACGTTTTTGTTTTAAATGAGAGGACGATTTGTCGCAAGCGCATCATGTTTAATACAATAACCTCCCGTCGCATTCAGATAAATATCCGTCAGTGGAGAGTGATCATATGTTTCCGCGGCTGTTCACGAGGGCTAGGGTCCTTCACCTTCCGCCAGAGCCGAAATAAATCTAATTCTTCGGATGACAGATATCAGCAAACCTTGTTTATTTATACTTTTACCCCGACTTATGGGAGGGTGGCACACGTGGGACGTGCCTGCCCCATTGTACCGAAATAAACTATTATACTCACAAAGTCAACACATGCACATCACGTGATTAGATAATAGCAAAACTGTATTATTTAGGAATATTCCGAGAACCTTTCACACCCGTATTCATCAATCGTTAGCTCGGAATGGCTTGTAATTGATGACCCTGCCTCATTTATAAAATAGATACAGTTATACGTATTACCGTGTTCGACATTGAAAAAGGATCTTCTAAATAAAAATTATACGGCAGCGAAACCTTCCAAAATGAATGTGGTAATTTCATTTACAAAAAAAAAAAAAACTCCGCAGCGAATACATTTAAATACATCAGCATAATCTTTGAGTGCGTGCGTGTGAAAATAAAGCGCCAGGAAGTCGAGTAGCTTCAGCCTAGATGATTCTAATGGAAACGAGGAAAGGAATGACTACTTTAATCTCGGCCCCAGCCTTCCTCTTGAACCTTAGATATTAACATCTCCGTAGTAAATAAAACAGAAATATGAAAGCATCCTCGTCGGGTATCGCTACAGAGAGCTACCGGCGGCGGATTAAGGCGGGCTCGGACGTAAAACGCATTAGAGTATTACAGTCAGACACTTCTGTCACTTCTTACGATAAAAACGTTGGGTCCTATACTAAAAAACGTAACCTCTATTTAGGGCTGCCATTTGGTAAGGGGCGCGATGGATCTAACAAGCTCCGGAGTTGTGACAGCCCTGACAGCTGACATATTCCGGTCATTAATCAAGCGGTCATAGATATATGTTACGACTACAGGCTGGGGACTGCGAAGTCCGATCAAAGTCGTGTTCAGTAAAAACTGGGACAATAAAGGAACTGATCACTATTGTCAAGGCGTTTTTAATGAAACACGGGGCGATTGTGGAAATCAAACTTAAGTATATTTAAAAGCATACACTTACTTATTTTCACAGCGGAAATGACCTGTTTGTTAATTTTATAATAAAAATGCACTACAATGGAGCTAAGTGTTAATTTCTACATAATTCAACGAAACGTTTGTTACGGTAAATGAAGACACGAGGCCGACATAAAAGTTAAAACAAACCTGTAATTGATCGCTTCAACATAACATTACAACGACAGTTAAGAATCGTCGGAACTGATAAGTCGACTATTTTACGACTACGATTACTTTATCGGAAAACAAAACGTTTTTTAATGTTCTTTTATTAGTACATACACATTAAAATGTTGATCTTATCGAATATGAAAAAATGTCATTAATAAAAACATGGAGTAATAGAAAGACGTAGTGTATTTCTCGGTAATCCCACAAGGCAACAGTACTACAATGGATCTTTAACCGCGATATAAAATTGCACAAATTAAAGGAAAACTCGAGCGGAGCAAATCGCATAAGCGAAGTTCTTTTTCAAACGTTTCACGATGTAAAAAAACGAGTTCAGTATCGGCGCGGCGACCATGAGATAAATCCTGAAGGAGACGCGTTGTAATAAAACACGTACGGCTCGGGGAGCTACATTTTATTTCGAAAAGCGATAAGGGCGCGAGAAATTCCTTTTACGAGATCCTTGTGGAGGAGGGGTTAGGTGCAGCCGGTCTTTGTGCAACATCTGGTTTGTGTCGCACTGTCGCCTCGTAAACAGCCCAGTAAGCTCTCTGCTCAATGACACTTCTCTCAAAACTGTGATTGTATCAACTACAACTGCTCCCGTGTCTTTGGTAGTAACCACTACTTTCTCCGCTACTTCGTTTTTGCGTGATGTGAAGAATATAGCCTATAGTCTTCCTCGATATTTGGGTTATCCAAGACTAAAAGGATTTTTTTTCAATGCTAACCAGTACTTCCTGAAACTAGCGCCTTCAAACAAACTATTCAGGTATTATCATATTAAAAAATGTGAATGAAAAGCTCCATTTAACACCACGTAAGTTTCATGTGGTTTCCAATTACAATTTGTTAAAAACCTAATGAATTTGTTATTTTACATTGATAAAGAAGTCTATTTTTGTTACGTAGGAAATCATCATGTAATTCTTCAGCAGTGGGTGAAATTAAGAGAATGTGTCAGACTTTTGCTAAAACCGACTTGTATGATTCTTCAGTTCTTTGCATTTCAGGGCTGCGGTAACTATTACGAATATTACTGCAGTCTAAAAAGTCTGTATTTCTGCTATATTATATCGTAACAATTTGTCACTCTCTGCGTATAGTCAGCATGCGAAAACAATGCATGAGTTCATACCCAACGATAAACAGAGTAAACTTCTAAATTAACTAGTTTTATGCAAATCACGATCTAGTTGTGTTGTTTTAAGTGCTCTGAGAAGACATTAATCACTTAATATTGTTTGTGTGTAATGCATAACGAGCTACAGCCGTGGCGGGTAGAAATTGATGGAGCGGTGTCAACGAGCCGACTTCGCGGTTAATTATCCAGTCCAGCGCCGTGAGCAATGTGGCCACGGTGCCAGGGGAAGCCACCAGCTAACTAGAATTCTAGCTTATTGATTTAAACACTGTATCTCAGGCAGTAGCGTAGCTACTACCAAAAGGGCCCCGTATAAAAAAGTAGTCTTATAAATTCTTGGTTTACCACGAGACCTCTATAGCGCAGGGGGGCATAGAATAGGTACAGCAGTAGCTACGCCCCTGATCTCAGGTTTATTAGAAACGTTGTTTACGTTAAAGAAAGTTAAGTTGATAGTCACTTATTAGCCGAATGAAAGGTAAACGTTTCACAACATTAAGGAAGTGTTCGCGGTCCGGCAGACAGCGGAACCTCCGCCGGCGCTCGTAAACCCGATCGTAAACTTAAACACACCTCATTAGAACATGCAGAAGATGGCGCCGGCTAAAGATTCTACTTTATTTATGGGATACTTGCGCTCAGTACAAGGCGAAGGAATGGGGGTGCGATATTGATGGACGTATTTGGTGCCAACATAATTGACTACGCTACGTCATTCGTAGCGGAGCTTGCGAATTCTTTATCGATTTCGCAGCTGAGACGCAACAATTTTATCGAAATATTTTGCACAGAGTATTTCTGTTGTGTACTCCAAATGGAGTCATTAAAATGGTATGGAAGCGCCTCTACAAAAATATTCGTGGCAATTTTGTAGTGTATGTCAGCTCATCGACCAAATAAAGAACTGAAGCCCTGTGGACGCAATTTGTTGCAGTATTTTAAAGACTTTTAAAGATATGTTTTTACGATGATGATGATGTCAGTCTAAATAAATGTTTTTTCTTTCTTTACATTAATAACAATTTGATATTGACAGTGCCATGATTGTAGTTGTAAGGGCAATTTTTGTAATAAATGTGTTTTGCGTATCACTGTACTTACTAATTATGTAATTATGCGAATCCAATACTTTTATATAAGTAAAATAATATCAGGCTTTGATTGTTGGGAATAAAAGGAATAAATAATAATTTTCTCATGAATGAAAAACAATAAGTAACAACGACTATGCCCAACAATACGCCTAGAGAACACGTGTGAGATTCAAAACGTGTGCCGGTATAAAAATAGTGAGTGCGCTATGATTCATATCTACTCGCTGAAAGAATGCCGGAAGGATTATCATAATGTATCGCGGAAGTTATTATTACAAGAGCTATTACGAAACGTATTATTAATATCGCATTGCAACGGGACTTGTGGTTGTGTTTCTAAGAAAATGCGCAGTTTATGAATGTGTATTTACTTATGGAAGCGCTAGTCTAAATCTCAAGTCTTCATTGTTTTTCATATTGTACATACATCAGGTGGTTTAAATCTAATTAGGCTCTTTTTGAGGAGTGGCTATGACGGTGTCCTCACCTTCAGTTTGACACAGTTTCTTAGAGGATATGATCTGTTCCGGAGGTTACTGTTTCGGATTCAGAAAGAAACGTCCAGCTGTTAGTTAACATTGTGCGGATTTCCCGGATACATTGCAAGTCTGCCCGCTTGGGCGGATCACCGCGTGTCTTCGTGGATGTGATGCGCAGCGGCTACCTTCCGCGTCCGGCTACGTTTGTAGCCATGCTCTGACTTGCGAGTGTTTACCTCCTGAGATGCACTAGCTGATGCAAGCGAGGAAGATGACCGTAACCGTGAGGGTTACGTGACAACATCCTCACCGTTTAGCCGTTGCCACAGGAGACGCTTCGGATATCGCAGGGTAATTTACCAGTCATTGAAAGTGCGAACTTGCAAAGCAAGCGAGATGAGCAATGTGTAGGTCGGCGTTCGGCCGGCGGCGTAAGGACCTTGCCCAAAATCAATGGCGTGTAGAGGTGCATATGCGCCTCAAAGAGGTATTAGTAAAATCGTAGGAGCTGGGCCGATAGAGTAATTATTTATTTCTATATTGTGCCCGCATAAACAAAAAATATAGGATAAACATTATTAAAAATAAGCGTATAATGAGCAGCCTTATCGCACAGGGCCATTTCTTGTAAACAACTTTTAAATGAATCGAACGAAAGGAGATATATTAATCAGAGTTCCCAGGACCCTAACACGCCAAGGACAAACGAAGGAATACTCTTATAAGTGGGTTTTTGTTACTAAAATTCTGACACTCACTCTCACTCTGCCCTACTTGTGGGAAAAGTCAGTGAATGTTATGCCACCTCAAAAAAAAAAATGTGTTCTAAATCTAACTTTGGATAAGTTAATTTCAGTAGATTCTTTTATCAATAGTTTTTTTTTTTAGCTAACTTATTCTGACCCCTTCCTTGGCAACACGCTTGTCTGCGCTCAGTCTCACCAATTTTGGCAATTTAGTGCAATTCGTCCCACTAATATCTTTGTGGTCTGCTCCGATATCGTCTCACCATCTCAATACACGAGTTCTGTGCTACTTTGACCCACTATTGGTCTGATCTGTTCTCCAACTAGAATTGGGTAGCCTTTTGAGCCACATCAGGTATCTTGGTTTTGGAGTGCAGTATAATGTTTTCAACACTATTTGCCAAATTAACGGGTTCGTAAGTTGAGTCGAGGAGTGAGACTGTTTCGAGGTCAAGATGTTAAGTTGATGACTCACCTGATGCTGAGTGTATGGGCTGGGAGCAGCCGCGTACTGCTGCGGCTGCGGCGGCGGGTAGCGGCAGGGCTGCGGCGCATAGGCCGCCGCCCACTGCTGCGCTCCGCCGCGGTACTGCGCTCCCGCGCTCGCCATGCGCGCCGCGCACGCGCCCGCGCCTGCGCCCGCGCCGCCGCTCGCGACCGTCACGGCGCCCGCGCCCGCGTTGCTCGCTGAGCGACAACCGCCGCCGGTGCTCTGCGAACAATGCAGACTAGCTGTTAGTGACGCTGAATAAAGACCTCCTACAGAACAGTGCAGTGTAATGGTCAAGCGCCGGTGTCAACCAGGTTCTTTTTTTGTGGATATATTAACTAGAGTAGGTATCTAAAGCTTTAAAGGTAGACGTGACGCGACAATACATAGCGAGTTAGTATGTTTCTGTGGTGTCATATTTCATATATATTTCGCAAAGACACGTCGCGCCTACCTTTGGGAGCCTTTAAGCTTTGTGCTTTAGGAATTTACTGTCAAGTAGTGGAATAACAAACTTGTCAGTCGCAAGTATCCCTGGTGTTATAAGGAGCGTCTCTTGTGGGAATGTCACCTTGTAAGCGACTAGATATTTCTATTGCAAATTCTATTTTAGGTACCTACAATCTTCATGCATCCATGAATAAAATTCTTTAGAGGCTCGTGCATAGCACTAGATGTAACTAGGTGGGTTAGTTAGTGCACAATTATATGCAGTTATTTAACTAGATTCAACTGCATCAAATTAAAGCCGTTGTATTTTGAAAAGCTTGGAACAATACACTGCTATAACTACCAACTGTACTATTTGTAATAGGATAAAGGCATAAGAAAATTTACATTTAATAAATGAAGCTATCGTGGTTGTGTAGTTGGTACAACTTTCACTGCAAAGCGGCCGTTTGTTTCGGTAATACACGAACACGGCGCGCAAACACAAACACCTATAGAGGACGCGAAGCCAGACATAATTTCATTTTAAAACCATTTTAGTGCTTAATTAGTTTACCGACGATATGCGACAGTTCGTCCTCTTTCGCTAGTATTTTAGATTGTCCTCCAAAATGAGTCTTCCTTTCATGTCTTTGGACGCCTACTAAAGTTAAGTTGAAACACACTTTCAGTAACATAGTTAAAATTATTTTGTTAATTTCTTTCAAAGTGGAATAATTGCCTCATTAGTCTAGTGGTAACAAGTTCGGCCATGGACCGTAGCGTAGCGTAGCGAAAAGTTTCTAACAAAAACAGATGCGAATCTAAGAGCCAGGTGCTAACTGGGTTTTTATAAACTGCATTTATGTGCAATAATTTTTGTTATATCGAATGAAATAAAAATAATTTTACAAGGAAACTGCAGCCGTTATCGTCATCTTGTACTGAGATCGGTTTAACACTTTTTTTTTCATTCTGGTACCTATCCATATCTTGTTGAAACTACAGTCGTATATTGCAGCAAGCCTAAATATTTTTTATACGGACAAGTACTTAACATTATGTAGTTTCAGATTGTATTTTGTATGATAGTTCATTTGGGGAAATTTGCAATAGTAGTTCAAAATCCAGGAGCATTTCTAATGCGCGTAGGTACATGTATATGTTGGGGATCCGAATGTTGCATCACGGCCTGACGTAGACATATGACTATAACAGATTGGCATCTGTTTGCCGAGAGCCGTGACGAAGCGTGTCTGCAGACTTTCGCAAACGTCTGGAATACCTTATACATGCACATAATGTACTACACAGATCTATGTGTAGTTGTACATGCTTGTGTACGTACGGTATCTTATCTGGTGAGGTAGTTTCTATTTTTCAGAACGAATCTATTTTTGAATGTGCCCAATCTGTGCGTGACACGATCTAGAGTTTCAAAGTATTCAATGTATCCGGTACGTAATTCAGCAAACCTACTTCTGTAGATACACTTAGGTACAAGTAGGTTATACTTAGTGCGAAGACTCATCATGATGCAAAACTAAGTACTTAAATAATCATGCATCATGTACAAACTAGTTCTTTTAACCGCAGCGCTGCACTAGCTCCACAGAACATCGTAAACCAGAATCTACGACAATTGCCACCAACAATTTGACGGGAACGAGAATTAAATTCACAAGGAGGTTGAAGACAGTTCAGCGGTTCACAATTCCCTGTGGGTGAGAATTAAGTTCAAAGGAAAAATTGGAAGAAAAGAGATATCCATTCGTACTGGGGTTAAGAAACGCTAACAGTCAAAGAAAAACTTGGAGCATTAAAATCCGAAGAAACTGCTTTTACTACATCATCGTGGTCGCTGTATAAGCTGTATAATAGACGATCGTTATTTATTGCGATTCCAGTAATTTGTCTATTAGAACGCGTGCAGAACTCGGGTGAATACACAGCACACACTGTTTTTGTTTCGAGTACAACACATGCACACAGGAAGGTTTCAATAGTTATTTAGTCAAAACATTTGCGCTTCAGGGCTGTGTGATGTGATATGAAATTTTTGTTGTCTTTATTTGTTATTCTGTGCGAGTGCGTTCACCCAAAATGAGATTTATGGTGGCAATAACAATGTATAATTTCACCCAGCGACCCCCATCTTGGGGACTTAATTATTTGAGTCACGGAATTCGAAAAACCCACGAGGAAAGCCTCAAGGATCAGGGCTTTGTTGTACTTTTTTTTTTCTCGATAAGCAGCATTCTTATACTTTTAAAACTATTTTTTGCTATTGAAAAAATAGGTGACTATGTCTGTAAGGCGATAAGCTTGAAATCCGCTTAGTGTGCGTGGGGCCACCGGCAAGGAATTAGCGTAAAATATATATTTTTGTTACAGTAAACGTAGAGACCTTATGTCCACTGTAAGTCTGGCGGCAGGAGATTAGATTATATCTTTATTGGGTTTATTCTGTCTTATATTACGTGTAAAGGTTATCGACGAAGTGGCTACCTACGTAACTTGTGTATTGCAAATATTGAACATTTCCGAGACGTTATACGTTACCTAAAGACTTGCGCGAAATTGTGGTCTCTTACATTAAAGTGAGTTAGTACGTCGTTAAGGCTATGTTCACTAAAATGGTAACATGAATTTTAAGGTACATTGTCAATTTTCCCGTGACTCCACGTAAATGAAGTTTCATTCCATTTTGCGGAACTCATAAAGTGAACCGTAATTTAACTTCGTCCAACTATGCTACGTATTTCCTTAGTGATTTATCATTTGAAACGTCTAGGTTTTTCTTACTCTTATTCAGAATGGGCCAAAGTTTAAACACTTTGCTCCGGATTGTTTGTTAAACGAACAAAAAAGAAATAGAAAAACTTTTAACAAAACTGAGGAGTTAAGTTGGATTTGCTTAGCTATAAAGATGCACGATTTTATTTGTGCTTGTCTGAAGAGAAGTGAAGTATCAGATCTTTTGCTTACTATGTCGTGATGTCGTCAGCTACCAGTGAGGAACACACAAAGTCGTCGAGCCGGATAGTAGAGAATTGATACTCGAGCTAGTGTTCACGTCTTTTGTGGAGAGCTATTGCGTTTTCTTGTTGTCCGTGGAGATTTAGTTTTATGTTGAGTGGGACTGTTGGCGTCGGCGGGTCGCGCCGGCTCCGTCTCGCCGCCTGCTTATTGCTGCCCGTGCCGCGTGCGCTCCGTCCCCCCCTCCCTCCCGCCCCTCCGCCCTCCAGCCCTCCAGCCCCCGGTGACACCACCATCACCACCACCCCTACCCACTAAAGATCCGCTTTTAATCTGCAATGGACACGCCTGTAACTATAGTCTCGAGGACACTTGTATTGCTTTGTGATATCACTATGCTATTTAGTATTCCTATATAGCGCCTTCCATATCAAGGTTGTCATTGTGCTTGCATCTAGGAAGTCTTAACTCATTAGGGAGTTTATTAAAATTGCAATAGATTAAAGCTATATTTTTTCTAGTTTATAACCGACTTCGATTATAGTTCTGATAACAGTATTGTACCTAAATATTACTGCCTTTATGTAAGTAAAGATTAAATCGAAGATAGCTTCCACATTTTCAAATAACGCGCAACGTAAAGAAACAATAAAACCTATTGTAGATTATGTAAAACGAACGGCTAACTGTTAGTTGATACTGGAAGTTGATTATTCATTCAAGTTGCAAGCACAACTGGTATGATTCAGGAAATTATATAACTTACTCGTGAACAGATAGCGAACATGACTGACTCGGGATACTGCTATAATTCGCAGCAAAGATCATTCCCTTCAAACTAACAAAGTTATTGTCCATTCAAACTTCGATGGACATAAATTCGATACGACCACGAATCAAAATCAAATCGGACTCGGTGCGGGATAGTCTTATTACATTTCATGACTTTATTGTGTTCCGACTTTATTTTAAGCGAAAGTGGACTTATTGAGATTTCTCTGGTCGTTTAGTGGAATTACACACGGCGAGCACGTCAGCCCGTTAAAGTCAGCCTCGGCCGCGAGTCTAATACGTACGAACAGTCTTTAAAGTTGTCACTTTGAACGTTAGCCAATAAGAGGCAATAAAATTGCTCCCCGTAGCTACTCCTCGACTTTAGTAAGAGCTACTAGGATCAAATAAAGTGGGGTTTCACTAAAAGCATTGAACGACCACCGGTTTTACGCTCTCCAGACTTTATTGGACGAATAACATTTTTCTAACATCAATCTCCTTGTTGAAATTCAACGTTTTTGAAATGGCTATTGTTGAAGGATTCGATTTACGATCAGCCAATGCCGTATTAATTGGTAGTAATCCTGTAATTACAATGAAGACAGTCGTCTGGCGGAGTGAAATTCTTAATTGAGTGGGCGATCAGCAGACGAGGTCAACCCTTGTGCCGGCGACGGCTCCGCAAATTACGAGCCGCCAGACGCTCCACTACAACTTCAGTGACATCTTTGGCCTCCCCCAGCGGCGCGACGACCGCATCTAATCCGTCCCGGCTCGTCTGATTACCGGCAGCTCACAGCGGCCCGCAAACAAAGCCGCGATGACGAGCGTACTTGTCTTCCATGAATTCCGGATACCGCTCCCAAATTGTTAGACCGACGGCAATGTAAATAATTTGTGCTGTGTCGCTACTGTTTCGACTACGTGAATGGGTATCCGATAGAGCGTCACTTTTGAATAATGCGTTTTATTGAAAACCGACTCCGTTTTTTGTTCGACGTTTACAAATACCGGTGGTGTTACGGACGCCGAGACCCACCACGCTAATTAGAATAAGTTACTAATTAGAATAATGTAAATTACCAATAAGTAATTAGTAAAGCACCTAATAATGTATAGAATCACAGTAGGAAACCCAATAAGGAAAGTGGCGCCGCTTACTGATAACTAAACGGTGCCACAGACAGGTTCCGACAAGTCGCGACAGGTCGGGAGCAGGTTCAGGCCTGACTCCATGCTGCTCCACATGGATTGGTGGAGACGAGGAAATTTAAGAATTTAATAGATGTTCCCTGCCACGACTTGCACCCCTACGACCGAAGTATAAGTATAGGCTTGATTTCTCATTGGATTACAGTTCGTCGGATACAGCAGTGGAATCAAGAAGTAACTCTGAAGAAGTAGTGGTGCTAGTAAGTTCTTATGTACAGTCTCTCTTATGTGCTCTTTCTCTTATATATTTGTGTCTTATTTGAACTTTTGTGAACTCTTTTATGTGGATTTTATGTGACTTTATGTGCGTCTTATTAGAACTGTTTTATGTGATTGTTGTGACTCTTTTGTAAATATATAAACTGTGATCATATGTAGGATAAGTGAACTTTAATTTGTGTTAGATAAATATAGTGAATTATTGAACGATTAAAAGTGTTTTACTGAGCTATCGAACGTCGAGTAAATAAATAAATACAGTCCACACCGTACAGTTGCCCTGGTCCAATCGACCCGGATTTAGTGTAGTCCAGTCAACAGTTAATTTAGGGTTTAAATTCAGTGCTCAGTGTTTAAAGTAAGACCTAGAATCAGTGTTTTCAAAGTCTTAGCGTCAGTGTTGAACTTTAAATTAAATTCAGTGAATTTTAAAAGTAATAGAAGCAGTGTTTATGGGAGTACTAGAACCAGTACTCAGTTAGCTTCAGTGTTTTGAATAAGTACTAGAACGAGTACTTAGCTTCAGTGTTTGCTAGAGTACGAGAACGCGTACTCAGTTAACTTCAGTGTTTTGAATAAGTACTAGAACGTGTACTTAACAAGTATTAGAGTCAGTGTTGCTCAGTACTAGAACCAGTACTTAGAGTCAGTGTTGCACAAGTACTAGAACGTGTACTTAAGTTATTAGAGTCAGTGTTGGCAACCTTTACTTAGAGCCAGTGTTGTTTCAAGTACAGTAAAGTCAGTAAAACCAGTGCTAAAATAAATAAGACACAAAAATGGTCATAACGAGAAGTCAGAACGACCTAGCTGAGCTAGAAGAGCAGAGGCGCGAAGAGATGCGCCGACGTGAAGCTGAACGTATTCAGCAGGAAAGATTAAGACGACTGTCGCTCAATCCGCCAGCATCACCACAGCTGGAGAGCATGATTGGGCCCACCACCACTACTGCAGACCTAACTGCTGCAGACCTCACTGCTGCAGACCTCACTGCTGCAGACCTCACAACTGCAGGACCATCGGGGCGGCAAGAAGTCAGATCGCCAGCCCAGTCGGTGAGGTCAACCGCGACTGTCAGAACGAGAATACGGCTGGCTGAACTCGAGGCTGCTGAAAAGCTGGCCGCCATTCGACGAAAGGAGCTGGACCTGGAAGCCGAGCTAGTCAAGAAGAGACTGGCTGTGGACGTCTCAGTAATCCAGGATGAGGAGAGCGTCCACGAGGAGCCCACCCAGGGGGAACCTCAGCACAATAAAGTCGACCAATGGCTGCGCGCCAACCCGCCCATCACACGGGAGGAGGTTGGAGGACGCACAGACAGCAGGGAGGAGAAGCAGCTGCGCTTCGACTGCCCGGCCTCGAGAGCAAGATCACCCACGCCGACCAGGGGAAGGAACAGCATTGAGCAACTGGCTGTGACCCTAGAGAAGATGGCCAGGCCACGACTCCGGCACACAGACTTACCGTCGTTTTCGGGTGCCGTCAGCGAGTGGCTGCCGTTCAAGGCCGCCTACAGCGACACCACAAACATGTATAGTGTGTCACCTGCAGAGAACCTGCAACGATTGAGAAGCTCGCTCAAGGGTGAAGCGAGAGACGCAGTATCAGCACTGCTACACACCGCCACTGATCCTGAAATCATTATGAAAACATTGGAACAGTGTTTCGGTCGGCCTGAGGTCATGATCGACAAGGCACTGGAAGAGCTTAGAAGAATGCCTAGGCCAGGCACATCAGCAAGCGAACTGAACGCGTTCGCGATTAAAATACAAAACACAGTATGCGTGTTGAGAACAATTGACCGTAGGGGCTACCTATATAACCCTCTACTAACAAGAGAAATAATAGAAAAGCTAAGCCCGCACCTAAAATCGAGGTGGTGCGACTATGCTATCGAGAACGAAGGAACAGTAGAGCCTGAGGTAGTACTACTATCCAGATTCCTTATGCGTGAGGCAGACAGGGCGTTACGATACACTTACGCCCCGTCAACAAGCAGCGCATCCGCACCCATGAAAAGGGAAACAAGGCCTGCTGCACCTGTGAAGAGGAAAGCGACAGTGTACGCTACAACCGATCGCGCTGGCGAAGTGGACGTCCAGTGCCCCAGCTGCAGACAAAGGCACGAATTAGTACAGTGCCCCAAGTACAAAGCATTATCAATTGATGAACGCTGGGAATGTTTGAAAGCAAACAAAGTATGCTTCAAGTGCGCCAGTAAAAAGCACAGGCGTACAGAGTGCAGAGCAAGACCATGTGGTGTCAACCAATGTCGAAGACCACACCACGCGTCGCTGCACAGGGAACCAACAGCAAAGAAGGAGTCGCCCGATATCAAGTCAGCGACCACAATGGCAACTGAACAGCCATCGAACGAAGGCACAGTCATGTCAGTGGCAACCCAACCAGCCACTGGCCCACGGACTGTCCTGCTGAAGATGTGTCCAGTCATCGTCGCCGGTCCACGGGGGGAGGTGAGAACGCACGCACTCTTCGACGAGGGGGCAACCATCACCCTGATTGATGAAGACCTGGCAGCAAGGATTGGGGCAGAGGGGGTGACACAGCCACTACGAATACATGGGGTCAACATGTCATCCCAGGAGCAGGACAGCAAGACAGTGTCAATCAACGTGAGAGGTGTGAATCATGACAGCACTTCTCACCAACTGAAAGCAAGAACAATGAAGAACATGAAGCTTCACCAGCAGTCAATACCTGACACACTGCTGGAGTATGAACACTTGAGGGACCTGCCCAGGGACGAGGTATGCTACGGTGCGACACGTCCAGGACTCCTAGTGGGGACAGACCACTGGGAGTGCATAGTTTCGAGGGAACTACGCGTCGGTGGCCCCAACCAACCCGCTGCATCCCTAACGCAGCTGGGCTGGGTGATACATGGGACCACGCCACGAAACGTCATCGTGAACGAGGGCAACGTGCTGCATGTCTACGAGGTGCAGCAACAGCAACAGCAACGTGATCATCAGCTTCATGAAGAGGTAGAAGCTCACTTCAGACTCGAAGCGATTGGGGTATCGCGAGAACCGCGGGTGAACGACTCCGATCAACGAGCGATCGACATAGTAAAGAAGACCATCAAGAAGATAGAAGGTGGTTACGAAGTGGGACTGCCATGGCGAGACGACAACGTCGCTATGCCGCCCAGCTACAACGCGGCTCTGCGACGACTGAACAAAATAGAACAGAAGATGGACGCCTCGCCTGAGTTCGCTCAGCAGTACAGCACCCAAATGGAAAACCTATTTGAAAAAGGGTACGCTGCACCATGCGACGGGACGGAGGAGTCAAGCGCCGTCTCATGGTTCCTGCCTCACTTTGCCGTGCAGAACCCAAACAAGCCCGGCAAGCAGAGGCTAGTATTCGACGCAGCAGCGAAGAGTTATGGTTTGTGCCTGAACGACAAACTATTAGAAGGACCAGACCTTCTGTTGTCCCTCCCGGGAATCATATTCCGCTTCCGGGAGAGGGCGATCGCCGTCACAGCAGACATACAAGAGATGTTCCTGAGAATCAAGATAAGGAACGAGGATCAAGCAGCGCAGCAATTTCTATGGCGAGGCTGCGACAGAACGGGCCCACCGCGCCAGTACAAGATGACAAGTATGATATTCGGCGCGGCCAGCTCACCCTTCATGGCTCACTTTGTCCGTAACTACAACGCGGACTTACATGGGCAAGAGTATCCAAGGGCACTAGAAGCAATCAAGCAGAGCCATTACATGGACGATTTGGTTACAAGCTATGAAACCACAGAAGAAGCTCTACAAGCGGTAGACGAGATCAGAAAAGTACATGCAGTCGCAGGATTCACACTGCGGGGGTGGAGCACCAACAACAGGACGGTGCTACGAGATGTACCCCAGGAGCTGCACGCCACAACTCCCACACAATTGGGGGGAGAGAAACCCGAAAACAAAATACTCGGGTTGTTTTGGAACGCGGAGAAGGACGAGCTGGGGTTCAACACCTCCATGAACCGAGTCCCAGCAGAAGTACGACATCGTCAGCGAGCTCCGACCAAGAGAGAAGCGCTCAGTGCAGTCATGTCCATATATGACCCACTTGGGCTACTGAGCCACTTCACAATTCGAGCGAAGATAATTCTACAAAGTCTGTGGCGTCTTCCCATCACATGGGATGAGAAGATCCCCGAGAGAGAGAATGAGCTCTTCACCGATTGGCTCACTCAACTGGCAGAGATAGCTCAACTACGCTTGCCAAGGAACTACATGTCAAGAGGACACAAGAACGTCGAGCTACACGTCTTCTGCGACGCCAGCGAGCAGGCCTACGCAACTGTGGCCTACTGGAAGATAGAGCACTACGACGAAACCAAGACTGTCGTATTGGTCGCCGCCAAAGCAAAGGTGGCGCCCAAGAGAGTGCAGACCATCCCACGGCTCGAATTACAAGCTGCCGTGATTGGTGCAAGACTGGCTGACCACGTGCGCAAAGAGCACAGAGTAGAAGTCAGCAGGACAGTATACTGGACCGATTCCTCCACGGTCGTCCAGTGGATTCAAAATGATGGACGACGCTACACTCCCTTTGTGGCAAACCGATTGGGGGAGATCGCCGAACTTACGAAGAAGGAAGAGTGGCGCTGGCTACCGACAAAGGAAAACGTAGCCGACGACGCCACACGACTCACCAATGCGCCGATCAGCGCTACCGACCGCTGGTTCCAGGGACCTGGCTTCCTCCGAAGCCCAGAAGATGAATGGCCCAGCAGGAACCGAGAAGAAAGGGAAGAAGAAGAAGAAGAAGAAGAAGTCCTGCACACAAGAGAAGGCCGGACCGAGAGCTGGCTACCCGACCCAGCCCGCTTCTCAAAGTACGAGACCCTGGTGAGAACCACAGCTAGGGTGCTCGCCTTCATAGATAAGTGCCGACGTGCTGCATCTGAACTGGAACATCGACACATACAGCGCGCCGAGAGGGAGCTAATACGAAAGGCTCAGGAGGACAGCTTCCCAGAAGAACTAAAGAGGATACAGTCAGCTCGACAAATACCCAAAACGAGCCGGCTATACAGACTGGATCCAGTATTTGAAGACGGCCTACTACGAGTTAGAAGTCGAATCCAGGCATCAACAGCATCAACAGAAGCCAAGAGGCCCATAATCCTTGATGGCCGTCACCCAATAACGAAGCTCATCGTGCTTCGGGAACACTGCGCAGCGGGTCACGCAAATCGGGAACGCGTGACCAACGACCTCAGACAAAAGTATTGGGTCATACAATTAAGACCCACGGTACGGGCAATAGAGAAGAACTGCGCATTCTGCAAAAGGAGGAAGTCCATGCCACAGACGCCGGCCACCGGAGATCTGCCGCGCGCTCGCATGGACCCGTTCCACCGCCCATTCTCAAACTGTGGGGTGGACTACTTCGGCCCGATGATGGTGAAGATCGGACGGCGTCGGGAGAAACGGTGGGGTGCACTCTTCACGTGCCTCACATGTCGAGCCATACACTTAGAGCTCGTCGCATCATTATCAACAGACTCAGCCATCATGGCGCTGAGAAGGATGGCGGCACGCCGAGGATGGCCGCAAGTGATGTACTCGGACAATGGAACAAACTTCCGAGGAGCAGATCATGAACTACGGGCAGCATATAAAGAATGGCTGCCAGCCCTGAAAGATGTGGGGCTACTAAACCGAATGGAGTGGCGCTTCATACCTCCAGGAGCGCCCAACCAAGGAGGAGCATGGGAGCGAATGGTCCGCTCAGTGAAGACAGCGCTCAGCATCACCCTGCGCGAGAAGGCACCGCCCGAAGAGGTGCTCAGCACACTGCTGGCAGAGGCAGAGTTCGCCGTCAACGCACGACCATTAACCCATGTCAGCGTGAATCCAGAGGATCCTGAGGCCCTGACACCGAACCATTTCCTGCTGGGGTCCTCAACCGGCCTACCAACGACAGGGCCATGCGAAGAGGCTGACCGCAGAACGTGGCGGGCCAGCCAAGCGCTCGCAGACCAATTTTGGCGGCGCTGGGTGAAAGAATATTTACCCCAACTGGTACCACGAGGGGAACCAAGAAACAACGCCCGGCCCCTACAAGCAGGCGACATAGTCCTCGTGGTCGATGGAACTTTGCCAAGAAACGTCTGGCCGATGGGAATCATTGAGAAGACGCACAGCGGACCAGACGGCGGCATCAGAGTGGCGGAGGTGCGAACACGCACAGGAGTGTTTCGGCGCCCCACGAGCAAACTCGTCGTCCTTTTGAATAAAGAAGAGGCTTCGCGAGCTACGCCGGGGGGAGGAACTGTTACGGACGCCGAGACCCACCACGCTAATTAGAATAAGTTACTAATTAGAATAATGTAAATTACCAATAAGTAATTAGTAAAGCACCTAATAATGTATAGAATCACAGTAGGAAACCCAATAAGGAAAGTGGCGCCGCTTACTGATAACTAAACGGTGCCACAGACAGGTTCCGACAAGTCGCGACAGGTCGGGAGCAGGTTCAGGCCTGACTCCATGCTGCTCCACATGGATTGGTGGAGACGAGGAAATTTAAGAATTTAATAGATGTTCCCTGCCACGACTTGCACCCCTACGACCGAAGTATAAGTATAGGCTTGATTTCTCATTGGATTACAGTTCGTCGGATACAGCAGTGGAATCAAGAAGTAACTCTGAAGAAGTAGTGGTGCTAGTAAGTTCTTATGTACAGTCTCTCTTATGTGCTCTTTCTCTTATATATTTGTGTCTTATTTGAACTTTTGTGAACTCTTTTATGTGGATTTTATGTGACTTTATGTGCGTCTTATTAGAACTGTTTTATGTGATTGTTGTGACTCTTTTGTAAATATATAAACTGTGATCATATGTAGGATAAGTGAACTTTAATTTGTGTTAGATAAATATAGTGAATTATTGAACGATTAAAAGTGTTTTACTGAGCTATCGAACGTCGAGTAAATAAATAAATACAGTCCACACCGTACAGGTGGAATAGATTACTCACGAACGTGACAAGCCTGACCACCTCTACAACACAATTAGACTATTTTTTGTTTATTACCGGCCTACAAAAAGTTTGGGTGTACATAGCAAGTGTAGTACAGCCAGACTAAATAAAAAGTTAGTTGTTTATGCAGACATAAACGGCAGTGAGTCATTGAATCACGCTAATCTCAGCAATTTCCCCGAACAGTAAATAGTGAGTAACAAAAAAACGTCATCAGTCACTCCGTTCACTGAAAAATGTTTACCTTGCGTAGGTCAGTTACGTTGGATATTATAGTTTACATCATCAGATAAATTACAAATATCATTCTTTTCAAGTCAAATTAAACCCAATTGTCATCGATAAGTTCGACGCAATTTTGCATTTCATTGGATCAGTGCGGAATAACTGCAGCATATACAGTAGATATAGAATGATATTTTACTTTTGTCTCAAGAATTCTGTTTCCAAATTAGTCATCTCCTGTAACTTAAAACAGTCTTCAAAGCAAGATCAAAAAAGGTGAATAAGGTGAGTAACACAGTGTGCATTTCTCGTTGGCCATTGGATGCAGTCACCCGATCCGCGGCGGTGACGCACTTGGCACATGCCAGCAACCTGACCCCAGCGCTGATGCGAGCGCCGTTTGTGTCCAATATGGCACATGGACACACCGACGGGCAACAATACACTTCTTATTAAAAACCTACAATATTATTAAGTTCTCCGAAAGTAATGCGGGTATAAAATGCATAGAGCGTGCCGTGACTGCATCATTATGTGTGCTATAAAGCTCGTACTCGCACGAGTGGTACAACTGTGAGGGGACATTATTCAGCAGTTTTTGCTCTGGCTGGCGGCACATTTGTATGCGATTCGCTTCGGCGACGGCTGCCCGCGACGCGAGATTAGCGCCTACCGACGTACACGCTGCGTGATTAAACTGTTTCCGCTTTGCAGATATTCCGTTTTGTCTCTATCTCTCACGTCGATGTGAACAACGAAGCTGCTGCGGTTAAAATATTCATCTCAGACTGTTTTATACGAGGGATAATTTGAGGTTTAATACCGCATGTGGAGCGATAACGGTGCGGTGCGTAGACGGCGTGCGACTAACATAACAGTTCTAAACAATTTTGTGAATGCAACGTGTTGCATCGTAATAAGGAATTCCACACCGCTAGCGGTACACTGACGCCAACTCCGGCGTACAGCAAAAGTGCCTTATGTACTTTGGCATTAATGTGTTGCTGCACACACACACAGCGGAACGTGTCGGTATGTGTGTCATCTCGCTGTAGTGGTGCGCGGCGGAATGCGGCCGCGTCCTTCGGCGTACGCCGCGCCGGATCATTTGCACACAGGCGCGCCAGTTCCTATCCAATCCAGGCAGACATTTTATTGCTTCCCAGCCATCATCTATATACAAGTAAGGTTCTGATAAGTTTAGCGAAGCCGGCCACTTGATGAATTCATAGAATATCGCTCAGTCACTTGAGGAGTACAGCTACGGTCTAGCGGCAGTGTTTAATGCACGCTCACTTCACAGTTTACTTTAACAGCGCTTGCACATACTAGAAAATATTTAAACAGGTTTGAAAGCTTTGATTGTTAAATGCGCAGTAGGTTTAAGCGTTGCGGTATGTAAAGGGTCGTGCAAAAACGATTCTCTATAGACTCGGTTGGAGGCTGCAAACGTTATTGTGTTCCCAAACCGATTTTTTATTTTTCGCAAAAGGACATTTTAACCCTAGTCACGTCCATTAAATATTAAAAGTATTTACTTAAAATATTTATTTGTTTGGAGTAACTAGAATTACTTATTATAATTCTAAGCTTTAAAATGATCATTTAACAATTTTAAATAAAGTATCAAAAGAAATAATATCTCAAACTATAATTAACAAGATGTTAAAGCCAGATATAATTAAAAATGCATCTACAGCGCGAAGTTCTTGGTCTGAGAATGTTTTTAGATGACCTAAGTTGAACCATACGCAAAAAGATAAAAACGTTTCCATTGAAGTCGTTTCAGTGGTTTCTCGGAAATCCCCGGACAAAGGATACTTGTAAACACATAAATACGCAACCGATATTAGGTGCAATAGCGTACACTGACACTAAAGAACTGCCCGTAAAATATTACTGGCAAGCATGAAAAAAGAGTTTCCATTTTTAAAGCTGTTTAAAAATCTAGCTAGGGTACTTACAGCGGCTTGGTAACTTAGCAATCTCGTACAGAGAGTAATAATTGCCAGGCTACGGAGCGCAGTAGCCTGCATGCAGAATACATTGCAGAGCCCCGGGGAGATTTATTGTTCACTCGCGCTCAGAATGCCGTAATGGTGTCGCCAAACTATGAGAAGAACGGTCTGCGACCATCGCCCAAATATGAGTGTTACGCCTTTACTTGGAGCCATAAAAATTCTTTGTCTGGATTCCTACAATATGTATAGTATGTATAAGTAACGACATGGTACGAAGCCAAGAAAGTAAGAAGACAGAAACTATCAAGACTAGTTGAGCATGAAATATTAGAAAAAACGAACAGCCAAGAGGTTACCGAATATTTCTTCACTTAATATCGTTCTATTTTTATAACATGAAATGCTTTAATAGAGAACAAGGGTAGGACAAACGACTTGGGGGCTCATAACTTGTAATCAAAACGTCAAAATAAAAAATGATCTGAGGCGAATTTGTTCCATTTTAAAAGATCTTTTCGACGCAGCTCTACCAACAATGATTAAAGAGTACAATTCCAGAATCATTTTTCAATTTTTCATCCAAATGGATATTATGAAAGCATTTCCTTGTGAATTTTCATCAAATCCGTAATATTGGAAGAACTACGAGTATGTGACATTAGTGACATATGAAGGGACGAATATGCCATTATAAGGGTTCAGGCTCAGACGAAATCCTAAAAAAATATAAGAAGCCGTCACGAAGTAGAAATAAAATAATCTCTTGAAAGGTTTAACGTGTTATGAGTTCTAAAGACAAAAGAGTCCAATATGGGCACGAAATAGGAAATTGCTATTGATGCGGATGGAATGGAGCTGGACATGGTCTTTGTAATGATGTAATTAAAGTGTACAGCGATAGTTTCGAGCGTGTAACCCGCGGTAATGTGCGGCGGTGGCGTGTTACTCTTAATTGCACTCAATTACTCATTAACGTTACTTTCATTGACATGCCAACAGATATAAATTGGTGAAACGTGCGTACTTGTATCATCATGATTGAGTGGATTTTTTATAGAGCTTCACTTACAATCGCTTACGTTTCAATTATTGAGAATTTCTGATTGTCATCGATGATGGATTGAGCTGTAAAATAGTTTAAAATATAATAAAAAAGATTTTTTACGAAAAAAAGTAGGTAATGAAACCTGATTATATACTAAAAACTATTTTGCAGTTGCATTTTTCGTTGGTGGGTAATCATTAAATGACTTCACCTGTGTTTTATCAGTTACCCATTACCTTCCAGGGCCACGGTAAATACGTGCATTTCTATGAACACATCGCTTGTGTTCCGCATCTGCACCCAACATGAGTCATAGGACGTTACTATTAGTCATTAGTCAGGTTTGTTTACTATTTCATAAGCACCGAATGGGTTAAACAACAGTAGCTTCATTAATCGTGTAAACTGACACTTTGAATGGTAACTATTAACTTCCTATCCAACTACTTGAGCCAACAAGTTTCTAATATCAAAATATCCTGTTTGAATATCAACTTCATGATTAGATACTCTAGTAATAGTTACTATTTCCCTGTATGCGACTGTTTATGTAGATATTGTAACCGGCGTCAGTTCTATTTCAGTCAACAAATCTCTCGCCGACAGATGTTTATTTATTAAAACTGTCCGTGCCCAAGCGGGGAGCAAAAAATTTTGTCGAGATAAGGGTTCAACAAAAGGAAATGACGAAATCCTCACTGATTGGGATTACCGACGTACTAAAAGCGTTGTAAATGTTGTAACAGATAACATTGGCTCAGATCACAATAGAGGATCAACAATACATAAGTGTAAGCTGAAATGTGACGCATAGTTATCGATTTCTAATCATACGCCCCCGCGCCGGACGGCAACAGCGATTGTGGACGGCGTCACATCTAATGTGCCCATATTGAATGTGCCCCAGCCGGTGGTAAACGCAGATACGATTAGGATCATTTTGTTATGGTTTGTTATTCAAATAGAAATATTCTAACCGTGACGAAGTCTCAAAAGAATTTTTTAGATGAGAGTCACTGACGCACATATTTTTTTACAATCCACAATGCGACGAAAGCAGACACACAACATAAAATACCTAATATACCAGTTCTATTGTGCCGTATATTTATATAAATCTTGGGGAAAATATGATTTTTGTCCACTATCTATGTTTATGTTGTTTTCATTGTGCTTTTCCCTGACAATGCGTGGTGGAGCCCGGCTGTTATCAATAGTACCCGCTGGGCTAGCTGTATCTGTACCCGCATATACAGTACGCTTTGTATTTAGAGCTAGCCACCACGGAGCGATCGTGAAGGGTTGCCAGTACTCCCCACCGTTTGTGCAATTTAGCAGATTATTCCAGTCTGCAGCTAGTTGGTTAGCTATTGTCTTGACGCATTTGCATATTGTGACAGATTCACATTATTTTATTTTTGTAAAATGAATTTAGATAAATATATTAAATAATAACTTCAACCACTGCATGTCGATAAAATGGCATGTTTAAAATTAGTTTTGGAATGTATTTTTCAAATAACTAAACATAATCCTTTCGGTTTCCAGACATGTTCATAAGAGGCCTATTCACAGTTCTATTTTCTAACTATTCACGCATGGAGTTCTATTTTCATAAAAACAGTAAGTAAATTATATTTTACAAGTAAATTATTTTATATAAGCATGCTTTTATGTGCCACAGACTCGATCACACAAAAAGTGTGTCGTCTGCTCTGTACCTAAGTGTTAAAAGGAATGGACTATTTGAACACACCACTGATAAAATAACAACAGTAATTATGTTATCAATACAATGTAATCACTTATTCTAATTAGGAATATAATCAACGCTATCATTATCTGTCCAGTAATTGAATCCCGAGTATTTAATACCCGGTTTTTTCATGTTACCAGAAATATAAGTAATCAAGTGATAGGGCTCTATAATTATGGACTGTTATTGATAGTATGAACCTTTCAAAATGAATCTATATATTTTTGAATATTTTTTTATCTTTGAGTGGGTAGTACAGTAAATTAGTAGTAGATTCCAAATTTGAAATTTCAAAAGTCAAGTACGGTCCGGCCGTTGTAACTCGGAGTTAGAACATCCTTACTGTAAAAGAGAATTATCTCTCAATAATTACATTTATTCACATTAGTGCATATCATCTATCAAGTTGTTTGCAAGTAGGTAATATATTATTTGTAATCGACTAAGCATTTTGAAGTATTTTAATATTTTTTCTAATACTCGTAATAACTGTTTATTCATATTTAAATTATATGAGTAAGTTTTAATATTTATTATAATTTCTCCTTTCGCATGTTTGCTGGCTAAAAGAAATATCTATAGAAATAGGTAGTTGATTTGTACTCATTTTTATAATGTACTAGCTTTTCCTTGCGGCTTCGCCCGTGAACATAAAATATAGTCAATATAACACTCCTGAGTGACTTAGAAAATTTTGGCAATCGGGTCAATGCTTCCAGAGCCTCCTACAAACAAAAAAACATACTTCTCTTTATTATATTAGTGTAGATAACTGTTTCCTAGTGTATACATAAACATTAAAATTAATGCATAATACGTAGTTTTGTAACAACAAAACTAAAGATTTTGATGCGTCATTATGTTCTCAATGCAACAAAAATAAATAGTCCTACTTACCGCTTTCAAACTTCTTAGAAACGTAATTTTCTATACACTTCTTACTAAATACAATAGTTTGGTCTGAATAGTGTTATTTAAAGTGGTAATGAGGGTGGGGAATGTCCCGGACGGTCACGCGACGTCCGGCCCGGACGGCCGGGCCTGGCTCGACCCCGGCCTGTTTGGACGTACGGCCACATGGAAATGAGCCTTCCACCTAAATTGCCTCAACAATTTATTTTATTTCACAATATTAATTTACCTTTGAATTAATTTGTAGAAAACATGGTTTTTGATGACGAAATTTTATATTTCTTTGTTTATTTTTAGGGTTTCGTACGCAAAGGGACCCTAGTACGGTAGTACCTACTAAGACTCCGCTGTCCGTCCGACTGTCATTAGGCTGTATCTTATGAACCGTAATAGCTAGACTACTGAAAATTTTACAGATGTCCACTCGTACTTTACCAATTTTTTATTGTTTTTCAGTCGATGACTGACGTCAAAAGTGACGTTTAATACCTACCAGTTTATTTATATAATCACCAAAGCCGTTTGTTGTAAAACCAGTGCAGATATAATCACGGCCGTAAACACGGTATTGTGTGTGCACTACGCAGATGGAAGTTTCGAGTAATCTCACGGGGATGACGCATGATTACTGATTGTCTCCTTTTGACATTGTTGTCTGGTGCATGCACAGTATCGCGGCTGGGGGAATTAATATTACCTTCACATACACGAAATGGTAATGAAAACGGAAAATATATTCAGGAAGGGAATGACCAAATCAGTTTGATGTGTTGTGTAATGTTATGTAAATGTCACTTTTTTTTTAATCTCCCTAAGGTTTTTTTTAATATCGTGCTAATTTTTTATGCATGCGGGATTGCTCCGCATGCGGGGCTGCTGTTTGGAATCACGCCCCGTGTCCCACGTGCTCTACGAACGTGCGAGCGTCCGTTCATTCGTACAAAAATAATAGTTAAAAAAATCAATGCCAATAACAGTTGTTAACAGCTATAGGGTACCTAAACAGTTATAAAGTATTTAATATACAATAAAAACTTTTAATAAAATGATATTTGGAGAGGTTACGCGTGCGGAGCAATCCCGCATGATATTAAAAACACCCTTAAGTATATCAGGCAGATTCTTTACTCATTACGCTGAACTTCTCTAATCTTGGGTTTCATCAATCAATACAAGTAGTTGTAAGTTAAATCGCTTGCCATTTCGAATGTGTTGTTGTAAGTCTGTATCTGTACATGTAGCCTTTGTTTAAGTTTTACATGTGTTAGTTTCAATTTGCCGCAGTCGGCTGGTATTACCGTAGACGTGCATTTGCTTGTAATGTAAGGGGTAAATCAGTCTGGCTGGGCTGTGGGGTGCGTGGGTGGGGCGAGGGACTTTGATTGATGACGATGGGGCACATTGTGCGTACGTTGGCCCATTGTCCGAGCAACGTGAAACGAAACAACTGGACCAGTAACACAAATGAGCTCTTTTATTGCTGACGATTATCCCTCATACGACTCGAGTTTGCTCACATTTTCTAGATATTATAACGAATGCCAGTTTATTTTTATCATTTACAACATATATTTACTTCTCGACGTGGCCTAATACTTCCCGCAAATCTTTACGTCTTGTTCGTCACTCACGTAAGGATAAACTTATTGACAGAAGAGGAAGTTTCCAAAGGCAATTGTTTCACAAATCATAAAATATGTAGCAATATCAAATATAGGCGTTGTGAGTGGAACGACAGTTTCCAAACAAATAAATGAACCGAAAGAAATTTCTCGAGAGGGTACAAACATGAAACGCGAGCGAGTGCACGGCGAGCGGCTGCGAGACTTGTCGATCGTACGACGTGCCATGAAATAGCTTGGAAAATAACTCCATTCCCGCGGGCACGACTGCGATTCAATCAAGTCTGATTCACAATTTTGGAGTTCGTTTACCGAACTGGCGAGTAAATTGAGAAAACGCAACCAAAATAGCCTAGGGATTGAGAGAGAAAAGGATTTCGCATTTAGGTAATCGTTTTACGTCGTACAGCCAATTACCAAAATCCAGGGAAGTAGGAGATAATGCCGCTGGCTTACACGATCGTAAACAGGCGCCGCCGGCCGCGCTCCACACTGCCGTTTTATTTCCGCTTTTAATTCATTTAGAACTACATTGTACGAGAGGGCTAGATTCAGAGGGAGCTGTCAAACTCTCCGTTATATCTTCACTTAAAAGGCAACAGAGTCGTAATGCTATTAGAGCAAAGAGCTTTTCACTTCGGATCTTAGAACTGTAGCTACGTATCGTCGTATTAAACCGTCTTCAGGAAAACGCGAAAACTGTCTTCGGCCGAAACGAGAGCTTTAGTGTAACGAAAAGTGCACTTCGACGTAATCTACTGGTTTTTGCGGAGCGGAGTGATTTTATACGCTTTTACAGCTTTACATGGCTAGTAGTGTGGCGCTGTTATAATAACTTCAATATCTATGGTTTAGTTTGAATTGCAAATGACGATTATCCAATATGGAAAGCGGTTCCAATCACACGGGTGCTTAGACCGCAATATGCCACCGCTATTCCTTCCCGAGACGTTGACATTGCCCAAATTAAACCCCAATATTGAATGTTACATTCCGTAACCCAGCCATTATTGAAATACACATAGAAATATAATTGCTTTCACATCCGGCTTAAAGTTTGAAATAAGTATCTAATATTTTGTTATAACAAATCGTAACTTTCGCCTGAAATATGTTGTTCAAAAGTACAAAGCAGTAAGAAATTGAATAAGAACATTGTAAGTAAAATCCAATTTTATGAAAGTAAAAGCAAATTTTTATTAGATTTCGGTAAGATTGCGTGGATTTTCTTTTTGTAAATTAAATACTTTTATACGCGAGGAAAAACAACACGATAAGTTTTACGTGGCGTGCCGTAAATAGTTATAATATTATGTAGTGCGGCGCGCTCGTATCGTTCGAATAAATCTAACAGATGTTATCTGACCTCTAGGGATGGGGCCTGCTAATTTATTTAACATAATTTAGATTTATACTTAAAGAAAGTTTAGTGATGAATTGTCGCATATAAATCTTCATATTTTTATTTAGCGCGTGGTAGACTCTGAATTTATGAGTTGTAGCACCAGTGTTGTTTATAAATTGTATCTAACACTAATAACAAAATTAGTTTCAGTAGCATGCAGAAATTAAAATCGACTTATTTTTTGTTTTGTCTTGTCATTTTTATTCAATTTCCATTTCAATCTTCTCTTCGTACGTTTAACGAATCGTTATGAACTTCACAGACCGTGAATAGGCATCGGTTATTCTCAAATAAAAAAGAAGCAAAATTGCACAGAGTAATAAATTCATAGACAGACAATGTGTCACGTTCAGAAGGCTGTCAGAATCGGTATTGAATGGCGGGGCCGATTGTTTGCGAAGGTGGAGGTCAGCGCGGTCGACGAGTGCTCTCGCCGACGATGCACTCCACTCTGACGTCATAACCTGTCTCTATGTTTGCACTATTTGACAGACTATTGCTACAATCGATATAACTGCCCGTTTGTGTGAAGCTCGACCACAGAGTTGTGAACGAATAGAGTAGATGCGTCCTATTTTGTGCCAGAATCAAATTCGACTAAATAGAAAAATAACCGTGATTGGGCGATCGCCATAGTGCCGCATGAGACGTCATACTTACAAAGTAATTCTGATTGATTGTTTCTGTGAACTGTGGTTATATTCTAGAGCGCACGTGCACGCCCCCGCATTATCACTTTAGTTTCCCACTTCTCGGTGTTCACCGAAGGTATGATGAATGTGTTGCACATTGCTCCCCAGCCCCTAAACCCTTCCTAGGATATTTATATTCCGGGCTCCTTCTGTCGTCACGTATCGATTCATTTGGTTCTTATGCGAGGCGGACGGTGACTAATGACGAGAGTCCGGCGAATAATGTCGTCGATTTTACCGTGTGTAGTAAGCTGGCAAGGGACAAGAAGTGATGTACTTGTTGACAACTTCGTTCCGATAATGATCGGTCGCGCAGGCTTATCGGAGGTCATTAGCAAGCTTGACAAATCTAATATTTATATAATGACACTATCTGTGTCATTAAATAAATATTAGGATTTATGAGACACTCGTGTACCTAGCGTGATTGCAGTAATCTAGATCCGCCCACAGAATGTGATACAGGACACAGTTATACACCTAATCTGTGCACACGTACGAATATTATGTTATTAGGGAGGGTTTTGGCAGGATTTCATCGAGTGAAGTTCAGTGACTGCGTCCGTTTCCGCGCCAATAATTAAATAGTATTCGCACACTAGTGTTGATATAAAATTGGTGTAGTTTTGTATCTCAAGTGTCTGCGCAACTGGACAATATATGGCATAATTGAAACTGACGCGGCCTAGTTAAAATGGAGCTGAGAATTTTATTGTAGTGTTGAGTACCTCAGCGAAGTTAGCAGCAAAAACTGTTTTGATAAACTTTCTACCAATTAGTACAAAAACATTACAATGTGTACTTCCATATTCTATTGATTAAAAAAATATTATTCATACAAAAACATGACTTAAAGGATCAAAATATCCAAACTAAAAACATTAATAGAAAAAAATATGTTAGGTGTTAGTTGCCTATCTACATTACAGATGAAAATTCTCTAAAGTTCAATTTCTAAATTCGTCTATTCCCACAGTAAACTTCATCATGAAACGTAGACTTTTGTTGGCACCGAATTATTATAGATGCCATTACCATAGATATCCAGTTGGCATGCGATTACGAATATTAATATTTAGGTTAATTAAACTTGAAAGTTAAAACGGCTCGCTCGATAA
Source organism: Mythimna loreyi (assembly GCA_029852875.1). Taxonomy (NCBI): domain Eukaryota; kingdom Metazoa; phylum Arthropoda; class Insecta; order Lepidoptera; family Noctuidae; genus Mythimna; species Mythimna loreyi. The sequence continues at coordinate 12,321,527 of CM056792.1, forward strand.
CGGAACGAATAAGCCGGCAAGATCTACTGATTTCTTATACGCGGGTAGGTACGGTAGGTAAGTTTATTTTGTTAATTAAGTAAAAACCACAAGAGAGTACAAGAAAAGGTTATGATCTGTTTTTAGTGTCTGTTCTAATCCGACCCTTGTACCACAGTCCAGTTTCGTTACACTGTTAGATAGACAGAAGGACCTGGCCATAATCACATATTAAGAGAAGTAATTCAGCATTAGAAGTGTTATATTTTCTATATAAATGCTTTATATTCAAGTATTGTGATTGTGTTTTGTCTGGAGGTGCACAACACGTAAATAACAAATTGTTGGAGCGTAGTGTGGCTGGTTTGGGCGGCGTTTGGGCGGCCGGTCGTCGTCCGCCCGCCCGGCCGCCGCCCTCCCTATAAATACATCGACAGAACACAAAAGCAGATGCACTCCGCGAAACACTTTTAATTTTAATGATGCGACTTTCGCAGCATCAGTTTCCAACGACTCACTAAAACGTACAATGTTTATTTTGGTTGTGCTGTCTGCGCTCCTAACAACGTTGCTGTGGACAGACATACAACAGACTAGTTTTACATTAACGCTAAGGAACTTTACTTATTTTATAAGTGTTCTTATTTTATTTATGAAAACTAGTCTTGAAGGGGTGAAAAGGTAAGCCTTCTCACTCTCTTATTAGGTTGAATTTCCCTTTCCGTTTTTAAGTATTCCTTGTCTACGTTTTAGAAAATACATCTCTTCGAAGTCAGTTTCAGAACTGAATTTTAGGCTGCGTGTTGATAAGACAGTAAATCATTCTTTCTATTTTTATTACACTTAGATGAAGAGAAGGTAATCATATAGTAATTTATGTTTTGTGAAACCTGATGAAGATTTATTTGAATAAATTATTTGTTGTTATTTTACCCGTCTTGATTTCTGATTCATTTTATTTCTCAGCCGCCTACGCGTATTGTGAGAGTGCATCTCATTAACCTCTCTTTACAAAGATCCTTGACGTCTTAAATGCAAAAATGATACCTAGGTAGTAAATATTTCTTTAAGAGTCAGTAGGAAACTTGTAGGTGTTCTTAACAGTATGTATTAATCATTATAATAACCAATTAAATACCAGTTACTGTAGTATTCTGCCCACTCAACAGTCTGAAAGCTTTATCCAATACAATCTCTCCCTATAAGGAAGATGAGTCAAGACAGCACCTTTTAAATCGGCTCAATCAATTGAATAAACGCCGCTTCTAAATGGCACAAATCTGAGAGAAAAGGAAAACAATTAATTAACTCATTTCCCGCAATTAACGAGGGACGGACACGAAATTACTTAAGCATCTCTGGGTAATCAGCACCGGGTGGCGGGAGATGGCGGAAGACAGCTTTCCTTTCCCCGTTCGCTCGCTCGGCTCGCCGGCGATAGCTCTGCTCGCTTCCGCCGCCCTTTGTCCACCGCAACAATACAGTTTTCGGTGAATCGAATCGAAGCAAAACGACAAACGCACCATCTTTTATCGGCTGTTACGTGACGTCGTTAGGTGTAGATATTCTATTAAACGAAGGAGGGTTGGTCTTAGTTGTGTGTCTACATTTACGTGCACATGGGTTCTTTATGTGTAGACTATTTTCGACCACCGATATACCGTAGTGTCAAGATGAAAGTCTATGACCAATGCCAGCGATGAAATAGCAGGCTCAAAAATGGGGCCTCATCAGAAGGCTTAAAATCATTCAAAGGGCAATGGAAAGATTAACGACCGCGTACCGGAAGAGGCAACATTGGTAGACCCAGAAGGTGGACTGATGAACAGATTAGGGTCACGGGATCCCAATGGATGTGAGACCCACAGGACTGGTCGTTGTGGCGACGCTTGGCGGAGGTCTATGTTCCACAGTGGCTGATATTATCATGATGAATCTGTTTTCTAATATACCAAGTGTGCTTATGCATACAGACAGAACAATGTATGTGAATCAACACGTAGCTATAAGTCAAAGATGAGACAACACAACTACACGATGTTTGGTCATCCTTATCCGTACATATTATAAAACAAAGTTTCCTACCGCATCTGTCTGTTTGATCGCGATAAACTCAAAAACTATTGAACGGATTTTATTGCGGTTTCCACCAATAGACATAGTGATTCATGAGGAAGGTTTATATGTTTAACACATGCGGGTCGCCAGTGTTTGTATAAAGTTTGAGACTATCTCGTGTTGACAGTTGCTCTGACAACGTAGCGCATTATGGAGCACGTATTGTCGTTTATTTTGCTATAGGTATTATGTTCTTTATTTGGTACACGTGTAACCCTTGGCTAGGTTGAATATAAAAGGCCACAAAATGTGCAACTAATTAGCCTTCGCGTCTTTGAAAAGCGCTCAATTGACCTGCGAGGGTTGTATTATAGGCGCGGGTGCTCAAAGGAACGGTTTCACAGAAGGCACAGTAAGCCGGCGGCTCATACCAGTGCAGGGGGTCGGGGAAAGGCGCGTTCCGTGAAAATGATCGCGTTCACGTTCTCGGTGTCTGTCGTGTTTACAAACAAGCATTTAATTGACGCAGGAATTCCAAACACCGCCGGTGTTAAAGGAAAACAAGTATCTCTCCTCACTGCTGTCGCTTACAACTGGGAACATTTGCGAGCGAAGCATTTTTACCGAAAATACTTAACTTAGACGAGACATGGGAGTGAAATGGAAGGGGAATAATACATTATTCTTTCCCCAAAATGAAAGATCACAGGCTTGGCAGTGATACTTGCGACACAATGATTTTCAGCGAATTACGAAAGTATAAATAAAACAAGGTGTATTACATCCGAGTTTATAAAGCGCTTTATGTCTGTGGAGCGTACAGCATGCATTATTCACGGAGAAGAATAATCTCTGTACTAAATAATACAATGTACCTACCTTGTTCAGCGGGGGACGCAGGCTTCTTTTATTTTTAATGAAATCTCCTTGTTTGCTTAATTGCGTGCGCTACGACGATGTATTACGTTACAAAAATACAATATTTACGAGACTTGCTCTCGTAACAATGGGTTTTTGGGGAATTGTTTAATTTTCCGTCCAAATCTGCATAAAAACGGCTGCCTAAGAGACTTCATGGTTTTTGAAAACCCTGAGCTCTTTTGGATACAGGATACGGCAATACTAATGCGAAATTGTAACCTAATATCACTAAATGTTTCCTGAGGAAGTGTTCAGACAGCACAACACATGTGGAAGACAATTTAATCTCATTCGATATGTTGCTTTCACTAATCGTTTTCGCAATGGCTACTCGGATAGGTTTAATATTTTATTATCCAATGACATTATAACATCGTTAATATAAAACGTAACATACTCATCTCTGCAAAAACATTTAAGAAGGACCAAGCACTGCTGAAAACGTTTATTTTTCGTGCAATAGAACGCCTAATGAAAGTAATTTTCTTTTTTCTTAGGTCGCATTTGGGTCGTCGAACGGAGCAAAAAACTACGCTCTAACTGGACGTGTCGTGGCTTGCAAAAACTCTTTAAGTAGTGGAACTCGATAAGTTTCTTTGTATAACTTTAACGTTTTATGTTCGTATATAATACCAAAGTTTATTGTATTATACTTTTATATCTACTTCAGAATTAAATAAAATAGAAATGCTACTAACAAATATTATGGACCTAAAGTTGTCTTAAAAACATTATTATTATTTATGGTGAGCTTCAATATAAACAATACCGAGGCACGGTTTTTATGAATGTCTAACATTCGATGGATACTGAAAGATTTATAGCTGTCGGACGCCGGGATTATTTCTTGCGAATTCAAGACAAGCGGTGTCAGTTTGTCTGAATATTCATTAGCTACTGAGTTGGGGAGTTGATACCGCATCCGATTAATGTTGATATTTTCCCGCATTTAGCTTTCGTTATTCAGGCGAGGGAGCTCCAAGCACGATTCAACGATTTGTTTTCGGTGGACACATTAGCGACTGTTTCACTACGCTTTGTGTATGGCTTAGTGTTTAGAATGGCTTTTTCGTGAGCCGGCCGAAATTAATTTAAGTTGAACGGCTAAATGTTAGGCTGCATATTTCATTAAAGGACTGACGACCCCGGATATTGTTTGGGAGCCCACGTCTGAGTCCACAATGTTCTGTGGTGTTTAACGGGACGGCGGAACTTTGAAGGCAATACTAATAACAGCATCGTATTAAATATTTAAGAGTTATACGGGCATTCTGCAGCGACTACCCTCGCGGCCACTAAAACTAAACTTAAATCGGCGTACAAAGTCGCAAGAAAATTCTACTGGCGGAAACCGCAGACCGTTTTAAGTTAAATATTAAATGCGCCGTAGGATTTGTTCGCGCACGGTACGGGCCGGTTTTACTATTTGATGAAGAGCGGGCTCCCCGTCGACGACGTTTTGTCTGGCCCTTAATTGCGGAGTGATGCGTCCGCGCCGGCTGGCGAGCTCGGCCGACACAAGAAAATATTAAAAAGTCCCGCGGCGCTCCCGCGGCCGCCGGCGCCTTACTCAGTGGACTCTCTGTTTATTGCCAGCCTAGAGACGTTAACGCCTATAAATTTTATGTGTGTTCGCAATGCCGTCATAAAATGTTACAATATTGCTAAATCCCGTAGTTTTTTTACAGTAACTACAATTTCAGCTACAATTGATGGTTAGACAAGAGTTATGGCGGCGTGATTTTAACTTGAAATATTTTAGGTTAGCATGTTTTTAGTGAAAGTTGCAATCGCCATACTTTTCTAAAACTGCGCAATTAACATAAATTTCTAAAAAAGTTTGTAGCAAGTGTATCTCATAATTATAATATTTTTTACACCGCGTGACTTGTAAATTAGAAGACTTAGTAAAAATTTGAAGATAATTAATCATTTTCCTTCTGTATGTTCGAGATTAAATCAGACTTAAGAGGTGTAAATGTTAAGTAAAACATTAATTTTGTTCACTTTTAAAATAATAAATTAATGTTAAGAATTTATTTTCAGAAAATCTTAAATTGGCTACGAGTTGATCAAGCTTTGTTAAACGAAACTAATTAATATAGCTGTTTAAATCTGTGAGTCGACGCCAAAAAAGGTGATTTTCCAATGCGAAACGATTCATCCATTAACTTAATCTGTAGACTGAATTTCAAATACAAATAATGAACGTTTCCCTGACGGCTGAGGCTTAGATAACGACCGAATCCGCTCTCAAATGATTACGTTTACAGTTCCGTATCGAGCCAATATAAAAATTACATTAGCACGTCATTCGTTGAAGTTTACTGTTGGATCGTAACGAACGGGCTGGTCAGAAGAAACAAACGAGACACGCACTGTTGCCTTCAATTACCGCGCGTACGATATACGATGTCGTAAAGAGATCGCAAAGGTTTGGAGGGACGGTTGTCGCCTTGTCGCAGGCACTCGCTCCGATACCGGCCGCTTGACAAATCGCTACACACATTCGGCACCGTTTGTTACACCGGAGAATTACCTGAGGTCCGCACTATCAACCCATTTCGGGTCCGACACGTTTCAATTCGCACGCTATAAAATACTTCTCTCGATTTACGGTAGAAGAGGTTTTGACTGTTTTACAAATGAAATGATCCTAATGTTTGTGATCTCTGAAGTTTGACTAAGGCTTTCTATGTACACGCGCTCTACACGATTAAGCTGAACGTTCTAGTGATTGAAATAGGTTTTCAATTCTATGTTCTAGGTTCAAACTAGAGTTGTTATCAAACAGCAAAAAAGCCGCAGCTAAGTACATGATTATTATCTTACCTTGACTGAGTCTTTTAGTTACCATTAAATCAATGAAGCAACCAGAGAATTATTACTGTCCTGGACTTTCAGGCCTTCTGTAAATATTCGGGTAAATTGCGACACAGCCTATTAAAAATTCGCAATATACTTTTTTGAATATCCACAACGATTAAGAAAATATGATAGTATATTAAAACTACTCACAACATCAAGACGTGACGTGATAGCACGTAGTGACGTTTATCGACGTCAATACGTGTATTTGCGTCACGTCATAATAAAATAATGTTGATACTTACTCGGTATACGTAGCTGTTACTGTATACGTAACTCCTTTGCGTCTGGCATAGCGAATTGTTACGTACCTGCAAGAAAGAGATGAACATAAAGTTGCGGATTAGTAAAAGCTTTCAATAAATAGTTGGTAACTTAAGGCTAATTTTAGTTTGTAATTAACTATTTGTAAACCAACTCTATAAGCTTATTTCAGAATTTATAGGAGTTCTCAAAGTATCAATAATGGTTGGTAGCAGTTGATTTACATTTAGATAAGTACTTTGGTAACTTAGAAGTATGTTCCATATACTTCTAAGTTACCATGTATTTTTAAAACTCAGTATCGAATACACCGCGTCTACTACGTTCGTGTGTATTTTATAGACTTTTCCTTAATTTAATTTACCGGTAATCCATCCCTAGTTTTTTAAGTAAGTAGATTTTTTATGTGGGTATTTTATATTTTATTCTTATTCACTTGTTAAAAATATGAAACCCATGTTACTGTTCGAGTAACAGTAAACTTAGTTAGACATTTATGATATTTTTTAACATCGTATTAGCATAGAGTTTTGTAATTGTGATAGAGGTCTATGAACTAGCGGAAGAAGGAAGTCGAATTAAAATTCCCGACGTACCTATACCTGTCCAGTAAAGTACTAATAATTGAATTATTTATGTGTCTGTGTCCGTAGATATTTCACGTAATGAATACCTATGAAGCGTTTACAGACTGGCGACTTAACACACATACTGGACGCATGTGCTCTTTACATGACATTACTGGTGAGAACTGTACTGCTTAAACTTGACACATTTTGAACAATGTCTCAACTGCATGCTTGTTAAAGGGGCAAGGGTACCCACAAAAAGTATCAAGTTTCATAAAACAGAGCAATTTGTCAACACGTAACAATTAACAGTCGTAATTAGGCGAACATGGTGGCAAGTTATAAATAACATAGCATAGCAACCCGACACTAATTCTATGTAATAAATAAACAGTCACCCGTCTAATTACTAAGTAAAATATACAGTGATAATGTTATACGACGCGAGTGATAACTTCATTTTAATAGCTCCTGGAACACTTTCCTTTATGTTATCTGTAAAAGTGTTGCCATTACTTGCCTTCATTAAATCGGACGATAAGTCTGCACAAGCGTTCGAATTCAACACCAAATAATAAATATGTATGTATGTATGGATAGGTTTTTATTTTAACATTTATGTATGTTTTATTTATTTTAATATGTATTTATGTATTGTGTTGTATACATATTTTTTAGTTTCTTTTTAATAATAGTTTATTATTTTTTATTACTTAATAATTTTATTAGTGTAAGTTTAAGTTTTGTATTGAACGTATAATAATTATTCTCATTTTGTGTAAAATTCCTATTTTATAACGATAAAGCTCACCTGTGTACATCAGCTGTCCTAATATAAGTTGTTTTTAAAGTTTTGTGAACAGACTATAGTCAGTATTATTTGACCCACCAGAATTATACGTCACAGCAAAGAATAATATACAAAGAATTTTTATTTATGAATTCAGAAGTCGTCGTAACAGAGATAATAACTGAACTTTGCCTTTATTTTATTTCTAATGGTTATTTTACTTATTATGTTTACTAATTTTGTCAGATAAGTAAATTGTAATGATCCTATTACAAATTAAATGGGTACTGTACACATATTTGGTTGACCCTTGACCTTGCCATGCGCATCCTGTTGATATCAGAATGGAGCATCAGTCAAACTTATGCACTTAAGCGGAAGTTTTTTTTTTAAATTATTTATTTACTAGCTTTTGTCAGCGGCTTCGCCCGCGTACATAAAATATAGCTTATGTCACTCAGGAGTAAAGCAGCTTTCTATTGTTGCTAAATTTTTTCCAATCGGACCAGTAATTCCAGAGATTACCTCCTACAAACACAAAAACAAACTTTACTTCTTTATTATATTAGTGTAGATTTAACAATTCATGTACACACACTAGAATGTAAGAGAAACAATACAGAAAACAAGAGAATAAGTACATGGGTGATGCTTATCTCGCTTGCTTTTCTTTTCTTTTCACACTGTGTGTGCATCTAACCAGTGTCAAGTTTAAAAAGTATTTCATTTTTTATACGATACTAGCGACCCGCCCCTGCTTCGCACGGGTACTGATATTGAATATATTATGCATGTATTATACACATAAACCTTCCTCTTGCATCACTCTATCTAATAAAAAAAAACGCATCAAAATCCGTTGCGTACTTTTAAAGATCTAAGCAGCCATAGGGACAGCGGTAAGCGACTTTGTTTTATACTATGTAATGATATAGTCACTTTAATTTTCAGTAGAATGCAAATGTAAAAAAGGACGATAAAAAAAGGGTCCTAAGGTTGATTGGTAGAAAATGCCTAAGGCATAAGGTCCGCCTCTGTACATTTGTGCAAGAAGTATTTAATAAATCTACACTAATATAATAAAGAGGTAAAGTTTGTTTTTTGTTAGTTTGTTTTTTTGTTTGTAGGGGGTAATCTCTGGAACTACTGGTCCGATTGGAAAAATTTCAGCAACAACAGAAAGCTGCTTTACTCCTGAGTGACATAGGCTATATTTTATGTACGCGGGCGAAGCCGCTGGCAAAAGCTAGTAAATAATAAATGTAACAAATTCTTATATTTTTACATTATTAGACAGAAAATTTATCGAGCCAGCCTTCTCGGCAACCTTCGCTGAGGCTACGATAATATTTTCAGTTCCATTTACCGAAACTGCACCTGTTACAATGATTCTGCAAATTGTCCAGCTGTGTAGACATTCGAGATACAAAAATATATCAATTTTACATCACAATATCCACTAGGTATTAATTTGTGAATAATTAAAAATGAAAATGAGCTTCTTTCAAAAAAATCCCACCATAATCATACCATGCGTTACACCAGGGCTCTGGGAATAAGGCAAGGAAGGCACGGGGTAGGTTGTTTAGTCAGTAAGAGTCTGACACTGTTTCCCGCTCCGCCAAAGAGTGGGATTCGTCATTCGATGAGTTTACCTACCATAAAAAAAAAACATAATCTTTTTGCTGTATTTATTTTACTGTGTGTATGTATATTTTTATAATAGTATATCTTTGTTTACATTTTATATTATATAGATAATTGTCAATTGTTGTGTGTAGACAAATTTTACCTTTTAATTTTACACACGGTGTCTACATCTCTTTTTTTTTCTAACTCCTTTCGCAGGTATGCTGGAAGAGATTTCTTTAGAAATAAGCATCACCTCTGTACCTATTTTTCTGTTTCTTTTTCTTTTCTTTTATTATTTCGTGTGTACAAAAATTGTTAAATAAAAAAAAATAATGACTGATCTGGAACCGTGCACTAGCTTCTGACGTTTTATAAGTGCCCATGTATAGGCCTATGTTCAATAAAAATATTTTGACTTTGACTACGTATGTGTGGCACTAAGATTTATTAAATAAATAAATAAATGGCCAATCGTGTCAATATGAATTAATTAAAAAACACAAGCTCACGACCGTCTAACTAACACATTTAACAAAATTTGAATTACTAATGAAACTTGAAGACGATAAGGAACTGTATAAGCAAATCGATGGTACATCATCACACAAATCATTCCGGATTGGCTGACAATAAACCCGTTAGGCTATCAAATTCTGAATTGGTTAAGTAATTAACAGTGTTGTTAAACGGTTCATATGTTTAAATATTTGAATGTTATTTATAAATAATTTTATGTACCTATTCATTCTAAGATTATTTTAACTTGTACTAAGTAAGTAAACTTAAAAAAGTTGGGTACTAAAGGTTTTAAAACAGTCCCTTTTTACCACTCAGGGTACAGCGAGAAAGACTGTCAAACTGTACTGACAAAATCTGTCCCTTTCGTTGCGCTTTGCGTTCTAAAACCGTAATGACTATCGAATTATCGTACTACCAACTAAACAACTATAATAATATAATATAATATGTCCACAACTATCACACAATGTCGTCTAGTCCCAAGTTAAGCAGAGCTTGTGTTATGGGTACTAGACAACAGATAAACATACTTATATATTTCTAAATACATACATATCATAGATAAATTACACCCAGACACAGAACAAATGATCGTGCTCATCACACAAACATTTGTCCTGGGTGGGAATCGAACCCACGACCTCCCGCATAGCAGTCAGGGTCACTAACTACTTGACTGACAGGCCAGTCAACTAACTAAATTAGACCGAAAAATCAGGTGTGAGCCATTACACGTGGCTGATTTTTACGTATAGACGCGTGACGTGGCGTGGATCTAATGTAGCTCTACAAGTCTAGTTGCCACAAAAAATGTATGGAGACCGACACGCCCAAATCGCCGCACGTGGCCCACGTGTTTACATGTTTTTTTTTTCCCTCTTGTCACTCTTATAATAAGCATTGTTTTTACATAATGTACTAAACCATAATTTTCTAACTATTCATTAAGTAATTTAAAAGAGGGCAAAAAATTCAACGACAGAATTTCTTGCTCGTTCATTTCATCTCCATAGAAATCTACGCTTTGGAATTCGCAAATAGTCTCACCTTTTTTTGTGACTGACCGACCTTGAAAATTCAAAAGTGCCTGTAAACGGTTCAATTAAAATAAATGCTTTGAGTTTTATGCTCCATTACTGCAATTCCACAAGGAGCATAAAATATGACATTTTGAATTCGAACGCAATAATAAAGATAGCACTTTGAATGGCTAACTCCATATCATTATTGTACCTGAGTTAAAAGCTAACCCATTTAAAATTAAAGAAACTACTTTCAGCGGGTTTTTGCGGGCTTTTTACATTCGTTTTGCTTCATTCAATTCATTTTGCTTCATTTCATAGACTTCATTTTCATTAAGTAATAATTTCATCATCTTCGATAGCGACCTGCATTCCTATAATTTTCTATATCACTGGGTGAGTCACCGGTGTACTTGAGCCGCCTGCAGACATACGTTATACATACATCCACTATGTAATGGGTGCAAACCAATTATGTTTCACACACAGTTACTAATTATAATTTCCTCGGCGCTGCCATTCGGAAAACTATGTTTAGAGTGTTCTATTTATTAATTAGTAGCTAAATACGCTGCAGTGAGCACAGTTATGTACCACTTAAATTAGTTTGAACAACGTTTTGGACTTTATAAAATTTTAAACTGCCTCCATTTTACTGTGTAACTGTTAAAATAATGTAATAATTTAATTTCAAGTTGTGGCAATGCGTCGGATACGAATACAATATGGACCAACGTATTCAGAATGCTGAGCACGTCCTCCATAACTTTTAATACCCAACAGAGTAGGTGGTATGTACGTTGTAATAAAAAATCATGGCGATCCTCGTGTTGGAATAAGATTCACACAAGTATGACAGCTAATTTAGATTGTATCCAGGTTGTGTCGTGGTGACATCCATCTATTGCTCGTAAGGACGTCGCACATTGCCTTGGGCCCGCACCATTCAAGAACTCACAAAGCGCATATGCTAATAACACATTTGCAATTAAGATCGCGACGCCCACAAGGGAACGCCATTGTTTCATACATGTGAAATGTGTCTACTTATTATTTATAGCAATAAATGCAATTTAATCTTGCACAACGTTAATAGTCTTGCAATTGAATCAAAACGTGAGATCAGCGAAAGCTTTTTAGCGACTTGGAGCGAGAAATTCGAATACGGAAGAGATAGGAATTTAATACTGAATTATGAAAACATTTCGTTGATAAAACTTTCGTTCCACCGCTGATACTAATGGAACGAATTTTCAAAGTAAAAGTTGTACAACAAGCAATCTCCTGGCATGGAAAGTTGGACGAATTTCAGTGGAGAACCGACCGGTGAGCATCACCAAAAGAATGTAATAAGGCACAGGTGCCGCAAGTTCTTTATTGGATTTCGCACGTTCCGACTCGACGTGTTTGATGGCCGGAAGATTCTTGCTAAACTCTTTGCTAGATATTAATTTTCCTCCAAAATTATCTTTAGACCTGCCGGAGTCGGAAACTTAACTATTGTACGAATGCGAATGTATTTCAGCTGTGGGAAAGTGGGTTACGTTTATAGCGCTCACCTGTTGAGCGGTCCCTCGGCTCCGTCATAACAAGATTTTAAGTTTTACTTACACGTCAATGGAACACCTGTTTTATTTACGTGGAAATGGAGACCGCCTTCCGATTACATAAACGGCATGTTTTCATTGTGAGCATTATAACAAATTATATACAAAATACTCTTGTACTCTTGCATCAATCGTTATCAAAAGCGCACGCACTTGAATCGGTGTACAAAAAAAGCGTGCGAGTCCGATGATGCAGCTGTGTCACGAGGTCATTCCGAAAAGTGTTTCTCGGTGAACGACGACGGCTGAAAGGAAAAGTATAGGCCGCAGCGGTGCGCGCCGCCGCTGCAGATCGTGTCATTGACACATGCAAATTCGAACAACGCTTCGGTGTCGGGTCATCGAACCCTCCATTCAATGACTGTCGAAAGTTATCCGTGAATACGACGGCGGCGTAGCCTACAAAGAGCTCCTACACCGTAGCCGTCACGCGATTGTAGCGTTTAAAATCATTCATAAATAAAGCGAAATTACCTTGCCATCGCTCAACCAGCCAAAGGAGAACACTAAATTATGTGTCTAGTTCTTCGTTTCGTTATTGGGTACAGCTATTCAAGGTAAACAGCGACTTGTCGCGAGTCAATAAGGTTGCTTATTTGATGTGTTCGATTGAATTCGACAGATGCGCTGCTACACGAGGTGCGTCTGGCCATTGTATTATTAGCATTGCGAATTTCGACAAGCTCTCGGTGCTAGACGCCATTCGCAAATACAAACGGTTGGTATGCAAATCTCTCTTGTCTGTAGGACGGACATTTACATGGTTTGTTAGGCGTGGCCTCCAGCAGTCAGCATGTCCATAATGTATTTAATCATTTTTTACTGCTGCCTCGCTACTGTAACACACTATTTGTTTGCGTAAGCTTTCGTTGCCGTATGTGATGTATAGCGGCTGTTTCTCATATGCCGTACATCTCGGCTTGCTCAAAGACTTAGGCATATTATCAGCACTCCATGTTATTATGTTTGCAAAGCAAGCATCATATGTGCACGGCTGGCAGACGTCGAGATAAGCGAGCGTCCTTGTCCGCTGTGATGGACGTAAAAACTCTGAAAGGACGACCTAAATAACGTGGAGAGTAATCTCTGTTGTGTGCTATCATCGCGGGAGATGGTAATGTTGATTGTTGACCTAATCTATCACGTGACGTCACGGAGCAGCCTGCTGTGCTGCCCGAGGCCAGACGGCGGCGTGTAGCTTTATTGTAGCTACACACAAGTACCTACGTCTATGATTCATAAATACTTGGCATTTAGAAACTGTAAGCAGCCGTGTTTCGTTTATTTTGTTAGTTTCTCTTGTTGATCGACGGATTAGGGAAAATACACAGTGTATCAGCTGTTTGTCGTCCTACGCGAGTTGTAGGAGTCAATTGTGGAAGTTAAACGGATTAGTGCTGCGCCAGTGAGAGTCGCTTATTGCATTGTCAATCGTGATGTTCCACAAAACATGTAGTTTCGATTGCCACCGACGAGGAAGAAGCGTGCAGATAAATTATTAAACTGAACATTCGTTCACATAATCACCTCATTGTAATATGCAGCACAGCAAGGAAGAAAGTGGACCTACAACATTTTACATAATAGAACCGCACAAAGCCGCGTAGTTAACATTGATTTACTGTAATTTAGTGTGAAAAGGAAATAAATACTTGTCTATCAGATGTCTTTCACAAAACAATGACATGATTTATTAGCGAGAGATAACTGTTTACACGTAAGATATCGAGCCGTCTGTTGTCCACACAGCCTGCTCGTTGTACATGAGATAAGATTAAAGATGTTGGACTGCCTCGGGGAAATTAATGACAAATGCAATTTAAAAAGCGCTGTTATTCATTCTATGTAATTCGAAAGTAAAGAATCTGAACCCTTTATTTCCACATAGAAATCATTTATTAATATTGATATGATAGTTTATAAAACACAATAGTTTATGATTCAAAAAATTGGGAAACTCAAGGGTTAACCGTTATACGGCAAATACTTTCTCTTACAAATTACTTGGTATAAAAGCTTGTTTTACCGTCTGCTTTTTTTTAAACACACAAGTACGTTCATTATTTGAATAATAAAATAGTAAGTAAACACGAGTATGTTTGCCGTGGTGGCCACAGCACGGAGGAGGTGGACACAGCATAGCTGCGACTGTGCAGACGGGTGCGGCGGCCGCATGAGAAGCTAGCCAATGGCCGCATTCCTTATAGTTGAAAGTAACACGGTATCCGGCTGCGAAAAATTACCGTCTCGCTCGACCAACAGCCGGGAGATTCTGCTTCTTATACTTCACCACACGAACCAATCCTATCTAACAATATACCGATTTAAAGTAGACGTTATTAAGTACAAAATTGCGACACGGCACTAGTTCGCAGCGCGCCCGACAGTGCAGATATTGTCCTATCAAGATGATTTAGATAAGTGTCAACGTAATATAAACGACGGCGAAACGTTTTATTTATCATCGAGTTCGACAACCTCTCGCTCTTTATGATTGTGTTTATACAACGAGTGATTATAATTTAGTTTGATATGCAGGCTGTATCGACTAAACTGTCATGCTACAAAAACCACGCAATGTACAAGTCTTTGTACAAGTAAAGTTCTATACATTGCTTGGTTTTTGCTCAGCTCAGCATGTACATCCTGAGCTTTCATATCATATAGTACATAATTTGAGCTAATGATTTTATAATGAATATTACTCAGTATTGAAGTTTACTTAGCTTAAATATGATTTATGCAGTAAAATAAAATCTTTTCCTTTCCATAAAATGTTATAAATGAAAAATAGCCCATTCAAATACGTTTCTAAAAGTATGAATGAGAAATATGGCCGCTTTGCAGGTAAAATATCTGCGAACGAACATTATAACTGCAACGAAAGTGTGCAATTCTTTTCCTGTTCGATTCGAAGTCGGGCGGCGGCACACGAGCTACGCTGCACGTCGTGTGATTGCTTTGCGCGAATTTTTTGTTCGTCTGGCGCGCAGGTGTCTTGTCGTAGGCACACAGTTGAGACTCCATTCTTACTTTTTTTTTTCTGAATAGCCTCCGACCCGTCTCGCTGCTATTGTTTGTTTTGATCGCTTTTTTCAGCTCATCGTCCGTATTCTCGAGAATCTGGCGTAGGTACCTGCTAAGACTTTACCGTCGGATACTAATTTATGGACAGATAAAATAAAACACTTTAAAAGAACATCGAAAGCTTTCAACAAATACTTTAGTCAGTTACTGTAAAAGCTTACGAGTACACGAGATTTGTAAACCGTTTGTGACTGGGATGAGTTTTATGATACCTGTCCGCCGTTCCCATGACACGAATGTGTGCCAGTATTTCGTACAAAACAGGTTGGTTCACCAACATGGCATTTACTTAACGGCCCTTCGTTTACGTAACGTGCTGTGAGATTGCTAAAATGAATGGCGTGGTTCCCAAGGCGGCGGTGTGGTGGCGGCGTGGCGGGTGCATGCGCTGGGCGGGCCTCTCTAGTGGTATTGCGTTCCGTTATCTTGCGGTCATCAGTCTCTCGGAACGGGTTGCGGGCCCCGGAGGCGATACACCGGAACTGTCGTGCTGTATACGGCGCACGCGCCCGGCACGTCCGCGTGTCCCCGGCTCGTGTGACGTGTCGCCTCACATCGCCACCTGACGTGCATCATAGAACACCACACCACTAACTATCGTGCACGTAAATCACTGCTTCATGACTAGCCCACTCCATAGTTTTATTTGGTAGATAGGAATGACCATCACTCTAACGAAAACGTAGAAGTAACCCTAGCTTAAGAATGTGTTGTCTGTTCGCCTAACAAATGGATTCAGGAAATTAGTCTGTAAATCTAGTCGAGCTTTCGTAGACGTTCGTAAGGCGTAACTCGTAACTCGGCATGACGAAGCCGAAACGTGTAGCTGTAATCGCAAAGCTGCTTTTAAATACATGCACAAAAAAACTTACTTTACTAATCATGAGTAACCAAACGGTTGAGGAAAAGGATATGGACACTGAGGATGAGTATTCAAATTTTTAACCAATGCATGCTCAAACAATGGAGACAAAATAAAACATACTTTTTTCCCGAATTAACAAAAGCCAGGGGACCGACCGTCAATTCCTCGAATACCAAGTTATCTCACTATTATCGTACATTCAAAAACATAATGACGGTAATAAACCGTAATAATGAAACCATAAAAAATAATGGAAGAAAGATATGATGACAATGGAGTTGATCGACAATTCAATCAGTGTAATTAATTGTGAAGTTTCCTACTTCATAGTACCCGTATGCGCGTGCCCATAGTGCGGGTTAGAGAGGGGAGGGCGGGAGGGGGCGCAGGGTCGGAGGGAGAGCTGTGAAGTTATAAATAATTTATGCGAAAGATAACTGTGCCGCGTGCGCCTGGGCAATACGTGTACTGCAAGCGCCTAATTGCACTCAATGATGAAAAATCAATAAATGTAAGAAATAAATTAATAGTCAATGAGACTTTTTTCTCATTCCCGAGAGTTTTTGCAAGCAGTTATAACTGATCATAACTATGGCTGGGAGTAATATATTGCCTAATAATGGAAATAGTTTGCTAAGCAAAGAAATTACCTTCGCCACTGATTATAGGAAAATATGTAAATGCAATAAAACTGGAATTAAGCTTTCATTATGAAGTACGGCTACAGGAAATATTAACACAATACCTTAATGGTTTGTCTATGTATAAACCAATTAACCGAGCACACAAAAGTCTAAATAAATTATTGAGTTTAACATGTTCATTAGTTCACCATTGATCCTGTAATGATTCTTATGTAGTTTGTTTTTAATCCTAGACTACGATTTGACAACTTAAAATGTCAAACTCCAGAAAATTGGGAACATATTTCTAGAGTGTGACATTCTGAGTTGTCAAATCGTAGTCTAGAATTAAAAAACGAACTATACACACTTCAATGAATTGTCGTCTGAAGGTAAACTAAGAGTTGCTTCGGTTGCTCATGCAGCATTTAACATCTTGCACTGTTAAACCCTTTATCGGTCTAACTCCAATGAAACAGAAACCCAATAATAACGTATTTTTTTTTAAAGATACCTTGCTATTTGTGTTACCGATTAAACGCGGAGGCTAACCCGTATCCTCCCGGCTTTGAGTGAAATTATAGATTACCCTTATTGAGGATTATCTGTTTAGTTTGATGGGTTTGCTAACCCATTGACAACGCATAACGGTGATTAAAAGAACTTTTGCAACTGTTCTCAATATTAGGAATTACTCTGGGATCGTGAGGGTATTCACAAACATGTACATTTAAATTCACTACGTAATGTACCCAGACTAGGAACAAATATCGGTAGACTATATAAATATTTGTACTGTGTAGGTATCGTACGCAGCGCTCAATTACTCCACCTCCACTCTGTACTCCTGGGAAGGATTCCTGAGTCCCAGCAGTAAGAACATTGTAAGGCTGATGCTGTGCTCAACTACTGCACCAACTCCAGAGTTTAAAATGTGGGTTGAACATATTGTAAAGATTTTTTTATGATTGAAGCAGAAACCCTAAAAAAGCTAGTATGGCTTATGGAAAATGTACCTGCTATTTCCTTAGTAACTTAAGACAATAAAGAGATAAATTGTGGACAAGCAACATTAAATGTAGAACTAAAAGATCTTTCAGGAGTATATCCACTTACTACAAATAAAAAGTAAAACAATAACTTATTGTACTAACCAAAATAAAATTAATTAGAGAAGAGGTAGGTATAACAACAACAAAGGTTAACCCAAATAAATTAAAGTCGTATCTATAACAGAAAAGTTGGAGCGAACAAATCTGTGGTTAACACCGAACGAAACCGAGCTAAGTTGAACAGACTGCGAACATACGCTGCTGCGATATTGAAAACTTTTGTTAGATTTTGTTGAAAGATTGTTTTCAAAGTGAGAATTTGATGAGTCACCAGATGATTGTTTCAACCCGCAGAATATTTTTTCAATAGAACTTGAAAAACAGTTGCAGTCTCACCGTGAATCGCTTTCATTTAAATTTTTGCTTTTACAAAGTTTCTTCCCCTTTTATTCCGCTCAGAGTAATGATGGCGCCCTAAATTGAATTGATTTCATTAATTTTATCTTTATTTTTTCCTATCACTGCCTCATGCTTTGAGTTTATTCTGCGGTTTTTCTGGGTAATATAATTTATGTATAAGGATATTCAATTTACTCTGAAATGCACGTCACATATTATAAATTAGATTAAGTAGTACATGATTCATTTATTGTAGCACAAATTAATATAAAATAATTATATTTATGTACTTGTTAAACACAAAACAATTTGACGATGTGGTCAATTTAGTGCGTAATATTCCGGGACAGGCGTCCGCTCAGACAGGCGCATTACGGGCTTGATCCACAAAAAATCCGTTGCTTGCGGACAGGAAAATTACTGTGAAACTGTACTCTAGCCGGTAGTTACTTGTGCAGTTGTCGGTGGCACAGCTATACACAAAGTTGCAACCGGCGGTGGTCAACATATCAACCACTTTCGTGCACCACCGCGCTTTCCTCGATCCGTTTGAAACTTTATCCAGACCGACAAAATGGGTTTTAAAACTCATATAAACGGTCCTCCCTACATAATACAAAGGGGTTGTACATACCTGAAAACAGGGAAAACTTGTGTACATACCACATGTAATTCAAAGAGTATGTTGGTCTTTTCAGGATTGCAAACTCTTTACATATTAAAGCGGTGAGAGCACACGATTTAAATGATTTAACCTGAGATTCTATTGTGTAGACGGGAGCTTGATACTAAATAAGGCTCTCAAGACTCAGGTTAGCGCATTTTTGGAAGTGCAGCATTCTAAGAGCGGTTACAAAATGAGTAAAGTGAGCGTATTTCACCGTTGTCGGGTGCAACAAGACACTGCAGGCGACGCCATCTCACATGACACAATGCTCGCCGTAATAGGCTGCCGCTGAGGTGGTCTTAGATCTTCCTAGAAAGTCACTTTAATCCGCAGTTACTGAAAACGAGTCCTAACACATTGTTTATAATTGGAACGTTCGCTTAGTGGATAGTGTTTTGCTGATCGATTTTTCGTAGTTCGTTTTTAGGGTTCCGTAGCCAAAATGGCAAAAACGGAACCCTTATAGTTTCGTCATGTCCGTCTGTCCGTCTGTCCGTCTGTCCGTCTGTCACAGCCGATTTACTCGGAAACTATAAGTACTACAGTGATGAAATTTGATGGGAATATGTGTTGTATGAACCGCTACAAAATTATGACACTAAATAGTAAAAAAAAGAATTGGGGGTGGGGCCCCCCATACATGTAACTGAGGGATGAAAATTTTTTTTTCGATGTACATACCCGTGTGGGGTATCAATGGAAAGGTCTTTTAAAATGATATAAAGTTTTCTAAAAAACATTTTTCTTAAAGTGAACGGTTTTTGAGATATCAGCTCTCAAAGTCGTAAAAAGTATGTCCCCCCCCCTCTATTTTTATAACTACGGGGTATAAAATTCTAAAAAAAATAGAGGTGATGCATGCTAATTAACTCTTTCAACGATTTTTGGTTTGATCAAAGTATCTCTTATAGTTTTTGAGATAGGTTGATTTAACTGTAATTTTGGTTAAGTTATTGTGCTTACACTGAAAACGATGGCTGAACCTATAAGTACAAGGCAAAATATCGGGAGACTTTAGGCTCCATTCACCAGGTGTATAAATTGACATAATAAGTTTATTATATTTGCTGCTACGGAACCCTTTGTGCGCGAGCCCGACTCGCACTTGGCCGGTTTTTTTTTTTTACTGTTAATTGATTTGTGGGCTTGACCAATATATCACCTGGTCATGTTGGAGCACGCTTGCCTAGAAGAAACCTACGCCTGGCGCTTGCTTGTGCCTCTTTTCAATCATGATGGATCGTGATAGATGATAACGAACCATTTTTCTAATCAGTACACTTCGCAAAGGTAGTAAAATACTGATCACGATTAGTACAACGTTGCACGAGAAACAATTCAATATAAATGCTAATTAAAATATGTGCATGTAGCGCCTTGGTCTGTAAAAACTGCATAATTCATCTGAATATGGTATATGAACAGCTCACCGTGGCAAGTCAGATGCGATTTATGCTCTATTTTCAGAGCGCATTCATATGGACATTAGACTGCAAGATGGTCCTTGAGAATCGATTGGATCGATTTACATTCCGATTGGATCTCAGTATGTATCGGTTGAATAAATTAGATGTCAGATATACGCTCTACGTGTTTTCAATGATTGTTCACGCCTCCTTCATGTAATTTTATTTGTATTTGATTTATCATTATTGAAAGGATGACTTCATTCTTCATTTAATGAACCTCCCTAGTGCCCCATGCAGCTTTTACACTCCGACTATGTATTTGTGGAATAAGACTGGAGTATTCAGGTCCCTTGAGAGCACTTTAATAATTTATTAGTCTGCACGAGCTTGCGGAAACGCGGAAGTCTAACTACGATCTAAACTAAGCATCTGAGATATCATTTAGATAAGCATCCGACAGCTTTACCACCTCGCACTCCATGTATGATAAATAATTCTGATATTCGCATCTGGCGAGATTGAAAGCGGATGTGAAGAGAGATGATATACGCTGAACAGTTGTTTTAACGTTCGGTCCACGCCTCCTTCGTGTATTTTCATTTCGCGCTTGATTCTGTCATAGCGTTGATTGCCGGCCGGTGATTTAGGCAAGTTTCCAACACGGGTATGTAAACAAAGAACAATTTCGCTAATTAAGTACTCGGCGTGTGTTGTGAATGCGGTGGCAGACGCCGGCGGGATGCGACGCGATCCTATCAACGAGACTCCAGTTTCCGACTTCGAGTGAACCTTTTTGCTTTAGTAATTACTTATTTAATGGACTTTCGGCGTCAACAAAAAGGGGCAAAAATAAAAGGTAGTTCATAGTTCCTATATTGAGTTGAATAGTACCTCCGTCTCTTCTATTTACACTTTTTACATACGGCCATAAAAAGCAATAACATATGGCGGTTGCATTCAAGCAACCTGATGACCTTTGAAAAAATGCAGTTTGCGCATTTTTATGATCTTGATTTCTCGTATTTAAATTAGCAAACGAAACCTAACTGGAATTTATTTATGATTCTTAATAAAATAAAAGTTGGGAATATTAAAAAGTTTTAACTTACTTTTTAGTAAGTATTGTTAAAGAAAAATACAAGTAATACAAACTATTATTCGAATCATAGGAGCCGTGATATTGGTCACGTATTAAGATTACCGACAGGAGATAATGCAGCGTCTACGTATGAATGCAACAATGCAATAAAATGTAAACGTAAAAGTGCAATGTTGTGTCCGGGGGTGCGCGGGCGGCGGCGCGTGCGCGGCCCTGGCGCGATGGCGCTCGCAAGGTCAATGGCACGCGCCTCTCCCGCTCGCACACCGGAATTCCATATTTAAATCTCGTCCGCAGAAAAATGGCGGTCGACTCCATTCCGCGGCCGCGCCGTGTGTACGGAGAATTAATAAAACATGCCTCCCACTTTTTCTTATCGTTTTTTCCGAGTATCGTTAACAACTTGGTAACAGTGCGGTTGCAGTTTGCTGTTATGTTGTGTCTGTACGATACTTGCATCCCATATTTTTAGGAAAAATAATCGTAATATTTTATACACTTTTAAAATTTTCTGCTACTTACTTATTTACTCGGTAGGAGTTCATGGTTCATTTGTAATGGTATTTAAAAACCCAATAAAGTTTAATTGGTGTTATATCTAAATACGTTGTACGACCGTGTCGCGTCGGTAAGTACCAACACAAATGTACCGTTTTTTCGTAGCAGTGACGCTACGTGAACGAAATTTGTAGCCACGTAGGCAAACGTAGCCACATAATAAAATGTAGGCACATGGCCGTATATAGCTACATACTAATATGTGTCTATATGTAACGCGGTGGCGGACACAATTAACTGGGTACAGTAAAGTGCAAGTCACTGGCAATCGGGGACCGCTCGGATTTCAGCACAAAAGCGTAGGGCGTCGGGGCGGCATGTGAATTTGGGGACTAAGCGTAGCAACCACTAATGCAAATAACAATAGTGGGGGCTTTAGTTGAAGAACAAAGTACAGACAGTTCATTAGCTTCATGTGGGCAGCTTTATTTATAGCTTCAATAAGTACATAAACATGTATAGTACGCACCGTGCAATGCTTAAATGAGTAATCTGCGGTTATTTCGTACCTATACCTACGTCTATACGAGATGGTTTTAGAATGGGAGAGTAAACAGGATGCACCTACAGCTTAGTACTAAATTATCTCCGTTCTCGTAGAGGACTCCTACGCCACAATCTTTTGTTATTCAGTCAGACGTACCGTTCATCCATTAAATTGATCAAAATCTATCTAGTGGAAGAGCGGCGCGCCGGAATAACTTTGCAATTCCTCTCAAAAGTTGGGGAGCAAAAACCCTTTCGGTAAACGTGAGCGAAGGACGTGTACTTCTAGTCGAGAGCTACAAAAAGGAATAAACACGCAGTCACACTCAAATTGAACGCACGCAGTAATGCGGCGAAATTAATTAATGTCCCCTTTCCTGGCGCGCACTGAAATGTTTTAAAAGCGCCTGATCCTTGGAGGGCCGCAATGCGAAGTGCAAGTCACGGGCGCGGCGCGCCGCCGGCCGGCGGGATGAGGCGCCGAATTTACAGCGCAATAAATTTCAACACAAAAACAGAGAAGCGTTATCTGCTAACAGCTCAAATGAACTGTCTCGGCGACGACCAACAAACAACAGCACTGAATCGCTAAACGCAGAAATCACTATCGCCAACACAACTAAGTATTTAGCGGCGCGGGTGCTCACTTACTGAGTACTACACCGCTTTCTTTCTATCCACCGAAACAAAGAGCAGTTCATCGCACGAGATTTAGTGCCAACGTAAAATAACCACAGCAAATGTGTAGTTCGAATTTACTGAGTTATAAATCTGAGCGGTGTCATTGGGCAGAGTAGGGACTGGAAGAGCCGACAGAAATACTTCTTATACGATTTTTAAGTGGTTGCCAACTCATGTTAAGTAAATAGGTAGATCGGTATAAAGAAAATTAGTTAGTGAGCGAGTGCCGGAACTGCATGCTTCATAAATTTATTGTTTAACACACTTACACCTGTCGCTGCGCTTCAACATCGTTCTTGCCTTAACATCAGTTAGACATGACACGATCATGACTCGCTCTTTGAGTGGAAAAGTCGTTTATTTAATTTATTTACGATCTATAGTCACTATTGCCTTGTCTAATGTTCTTTATAGCTGTACTAATAGGTATGTCAGCGGAAGTAAATCACGGAACAAGAATTAACGACGAGAGAAAATACAAAACAGTAATACAATACAATGTGTTAAGCTCCACAATAGGGAGGTAATGTAAGCAATTTGCACTCAGCTTTGGAAACGATTGCCTGTTTAATAATTATGTAAATGGTGTCGCCGTTTATGACGGTTCTAGTCGATCCAGTGGCAGCGTTTCCGCGGGCCGGCCTCGCCCCGGGCCGCTCAACTGTGTCCGCTCAGCAATGGGTGCGCTAAGTGAAACGATACCGGAGATGAGACACGGCGAGCTTATTGCGTTCACATTTCATACTTTGGGAGTCATCCACCATCTGTTTGTATACGTCAGACAGAAAATACAGCTATAATTCTGCAATTATGTACACATGGAATATGAAGTCTGAATTAAAGTTACATGAAGACAAAACTGTGATAAAATCCCCGAAATAAGGTGCTACGAAAAACCTTTGTGAATGCTACGAAGTGTTACGGTCGGCGTGTTGTAATAAAACGCGCGTGATCCGGAGGCTGCGTTAAAAGTTAACACGACGAAAGAACAACAAATGTTGACACGGAAATTATCATTGAACACAATCTGCAAATCTGTACAAGCGGAGAGAATCGAGAGTAAATGTAATGGAGCGTGATGACCGTTCCCGTCGGACCCTCAAACCTTCACTCTGGCAGTTTGCGTAATATGCTTATCGACACTTTGATGTTGTTCCAAGGATTAAGTTCTATTACTAAACTAATATAAACCTCTTGTGAGCTCCGTCTTATGTAGATACTCAATCATTAAAACCTTTTGTATTATTTATTATAGAAAAAAATTCAGTGATGCGAAGCTTTCAGCTTACAAGTTCATTATACTCTTCATCCCAAACCGTAAAATTGTACTCTATAGCGAGATCTATCGGTGAAAAAACTCTTTGTTGGCGAAGACATTTTGGTGAGAGAGTATTTATTGTATTCGAAAATTAAAAGGAAGATAGGAATTCCCTCGGGTGGGGGAGGTGAGGCGCAATCAGAGCTCGCCGGTGGATGGCAACCTTAAATACCAGACTTAATTGAACAGCTTCCGGGTTGCGCGCCGCACCTACATAAATATACTGCACGGAAGTATTCGCCACAAAGGTATTCCTTTTACACTAAACACCTACATTCAACGAGAAAGCGATCTTTTCACATAAATAATTTCAGCCGCGCTTTCTGAATTCACAAGATTCGAACATTTTCTAAAGAATTTTTTATTTTGCATCTCAAATGTATCTTTGATAAAGAATCTGTCTGGAGTGCATATCGTATTTTAAGCGAGACTTGCATTTTAAAGTAGCATAGACATAAAAAGAATAAAAGAGGTGAACCGACTAAATGTACTTTCATGTTTTTGGCTCGATCCGACTTCAAGTCACGCATCCGGAACTTAAGACAATGCTGCGATTTTCAGCACAACTTCAGTAGGTAGTGCTTGCATTTCCATTTAAGAATGTAGGTATGCAACATGTATGCAACAATCTCTTATCCTTGGCTTCACTAATGCGCATGCGGAAATGCAAAAACAAAGGAACATATCGTGTTTTAATTTTAGAAAATAACTCTGCATTTTCGTTTCTATTCGTAATGAGCAAAATCCTTCAATGCTACTCGGTTCCCAACAGTAAATATTAGTACTGCTTTTAAAAGCGAAATACAATGTTTAACCCGTTTTACTGAGCTATTTAGAAACGAAAATTTGAATGGAGATAAAGCTTGTCGTGCGTTGAAAGATGTTCGCGGAAGCTTAAAATAATATTTTGGAGAGTCGCATCGCCCCAGCTCGTGAACTGGCAGGAAATGAGGCTCTCTGTCCCGCCGGGAAATTGTTCCTCCCAATCATAACGCTCAGTAGAATCTCCCTGCTCTCAAAGACTTTAAAAATAATGGAACAGATTTGTCTTTCAGTGTATTACAGGAGAACGTAAACGCAGGCTTTAGTCGCAGCTTTATGTTTTGTAATTCACTGGTTCCTTTGTATGCCGCGTATTGGATATTAAAAAAAAAACCTGTTTTTACTATCGTCAAAGGCTTCGCACCAAAGCAAAATGTAACCTACGATGGAAATAAGTAGATACAGCAGATGGGAATATTTATCTAGTTTTTCCTGTTGGACGAATCAAAGCGACTGTTTCCCAAAAGGGCTGGCTTGGGGTCGACGTATCCGCCGCATCCGATTGAATTAATCACGGAAAACGTCGCTCTGCAACTGATAAATATATGGCGGCCTACTCGTTACACGTGTACACTACGTTGTGAATTTCAGATTCGAACCGTTAGCCATATTGTACGGAGGGATTGCCTTATATTACTCGATATTTTGTATAGTTTTAGTACACATATTGTATTGTAGAACGACTGTTAAAGTTTTTACGCTGAAAGTAAAACATGAACGATATGGGTACATGGTGAATGTTTATTGTTACTTACCCTAACAAAACGGCAAAAACGCAATAAATGTCAACTTTATATTATTATTTGTTTCGTTTTAACATAACATAAATTTCGGAATTGTGTTTTCCCGACTTTTACGCGCTACGTTGTGAACGATTACGCTGCGTGCTAACAGCTGTGTAAGTCTGTGTAACTATTGAACGAAATTATAGCTTTCTTAACGTATTGTTAGGTGCGGATAATTGAGTAGTGAACTTAAAGGTCCAAAGCCAAACGCCACTTGAGCGACGCTGCGGGTAAAGTATACAAAAGCTGTTTATAATAAAACTTTATTATATGCAGAGCACAGACAGACGCTGTAAACCATAACGGAGCACAATGGGCAGACAATATTAATTCTTATTTCCTCTGAACACAATGCCTTATTTAAATTGTGTGAGAATATTGTGCGTTTAAATTAATATCCAATTTAGTATGAATCGATCAATTTGGTGTCGCAATGAGTGCTGTTTACAGGGCCGTCAATGATTGTAGGGAT
Organism: Mythimna loreyi; assembly: GCA_029852875.1. Lineage (NCBI taxonomy): Eukaryota > Metazoa > Arthropoda > Insecta > Lepidoptera > Noctuidae > Mythimna > Mythimna loreyi. Next base: position 12,348,079 of record CM056792.1, read on the forward strand.
GTGATGAGCCGACACGGGCTGCCGGCGAGCACAAAGAGCCAATTGAGCGAGCTCGTCCAATCGCAGGCGCTGCTGACGCGGCGTGTGACGCGAGCCCTATCCTCCCAATATAATATTCCTTACTCCAAATCATTGCGGGACGGTATACAGGAACTTATGTTTGTATTTTCCTCACATTCAATTGAGTAATTAATCAAAATACCCAAATTTGAGAGGAAGTAGTTAGTTGAAATACTGATAACTTTTCAGTTTCAGATACCCTGTCAATTATTATGAAATTTAATAACAGATTTCTATGAATTTAATGTTTTGATAGCATAGACTGTTCGTGGTTTCGATTAGTTTTATTTAACGAGTAATAGATTTACGGATACTACATAAATAATAATTTAATTAGTCTGTCAGTTGCAATTAAAACCGGGGTAACATTTCCTAGAACAGTGAAAGCTGAAATTGTACCCTTCGTGGTACAATTTTGTGAATATAATCTATAGAAAATTAATGATCGAATCTGACTTGTAAAATAGGGCATGAGATAAAAAGGGCAAGTGAGTGAGTTCACATGGCCAGATGGCCCGCAATGAATGAATCGTTAACGAGCCGGCTAAGCGTAGAGCCGTAAAGATGTCCCGCATCGGCTCTCTGGCTAGCATGCCTAATGCCACTATGGTTTAACCTACTCCACGATTATGTGAAAGAGTTACCATGAACCTGGGACGAAGAAAGACCACTGAAGGACCCAAAAGTAGGTTTAATTAGCCTCACATTCTCTCTCGTTCTACCCATAGTGGGAGGTTTTTATAAGTTTAGTGAATACACTTTTAGGTAGGCATTTCGTGGTACGAGGAAATTTAAAACTAGAAGCAGGAAAACTATAAGTGTACGAGGCCGGTTTCTCTAATTTTAGTGATTGTTTTAGAAGGATAATACCACATTCTTGCTACAAATTGGGAATGGATTTTTGTGTTTACCTCCTATGAGATATTGACGAATGGAATATGGCATGTAGACAGCAGTTTGTAGAAGATCGAATATACTGTGTTTTCTTTAAAAGAAGAAATAATAGGTCATTCAGTAATCGATGTCTCATATTTCCATTTTCTTACTAGGACTACGTAAAATTTAATTATTTATATATCTATCCGAAAAGCTTTGTACATTCCCACAATTCTTAAAACAACAAAGTTACTAAAACACTCACAAACTCGCTTAAAAAATCTGCAACGAACACAAAGTTTCAATCGTAATGCTCAAAGTCCCAAAGTATTGATGTAACGAATCAAAACGAACAAATTTAAAGGGAACCAAAGCGGATTCAAAGTTAGAGTGGGGTCGGAAGTTTTATCCGTTATTACATTAACGTGGCTTCAAACCTGGTTTGTCCAAACTAAGTCCCATCAAATAATAGCGCGTAGGAAGGATAGCGATTTCGTCGAACAACCGGGATGCGCCCAATTCTCGCCAATAAACCCCCCAGAGATATATCGACCTCAACATAGGGCCGTTAGTCATGCAATCGCCACCTCTAAACACCACGCCGTAAAGAGGAAAATCGGTTATTATATTCGACGCTTACCGCATTTCGTGATAGATAGCTTTTGAATTGACCAGCGTGTTCTGGGCGGCGGCACATACCGCGCATTCCACGCGCTTACACTGACTCGATTGACTGATGCCGGAACCATTCATATGGATGTACCATTTAAATTGAAACGATGCCTTCTAAATGGCTTCTTATAAGATTTCAGGAGCTCCAATACTTCCATAGCAACTATTTATTTTATGGTTATGCTTCTGGTAAGTATGTTAAAATATTTGTTGTTTTCTGTACCAGTATAAAATTACAGACATAATGAACGTAGACTTCCCAGAACAGCGTCCTTTATGCGAGGATACAACAAATCCTGTTAGTCGAGCTTAAAGTGGATTTGAACAATTTCAGCAGATTATCTGTGGCCTTGTTGCGCGGCGACTGTTGCTTTAATATGCGTTTTTAAAACGGCTTTTATGGTACACACTTATGTTTATCTTGATCAGTAGTTTGACGGTCGCATGGCGACGTAATGCAACAATGACGGCAGCGCGACCACGTGACCTCAAGCCGCCTGACGACGTCGCTATGATTCACCGACGAGCTCGGAGCCACCGAGCCACACCGAGCGCCTCACATTCCAGCCTCGGCCGCATAGCTAATGGGAAATGCCATATCGCAATAAATTCACAAACACTATGCTAACACTCTAATGCATTTTATCCAGCCGTTTTCGCCTCATACCTTCATCTTCTATTGCACGTAATCTTTCCAGTCTGCTCGCTAACAACTTGTAGAGCGAGTTTACTGCTGCAGCAACTAATAAATATTAATTGAAGTAAAGGTATTTATTGTGCGATTGATTAACAAAGTTTCTAGACGATAAAGATATGTACGGAATGGCGGTTGCCTACACAGTTTCAATTCAGACATTCCGTTGTTTTAAATCAGCATGCGCCCGCGCCGCCGCCGCGTAGCTTTCGCGGACGCACGCTGCAACCGGAATGGAGTCGATCACGTACCGTTTCGCGTTTAATACGTTTCTCGTGCTGATTCATATCGAACCATAAATAAACATTCGTTAAAGATGATGTATTACAGAATGGGTAATTAAAATCAATGTACTTGCGATGATTAAAATGCTTGGTCGTTATTAAAGTGTACGATTATTCATCGTTGTGGTAAAACGATGTTTCTGTAATCAATGACGTGGATGCGGTGAGCGTGACGCTGCGGACTGTGCAGCGACCATTACCCATGTGCTGGACAACATGACGGTTTATTATTTAACAAATTGATTGCTTTGATTGTTATACTGGTTGTACTGTGCAAATATTTATACAGTCTGTGTATTTTTCCCGACAAGCAGAGCTTTTGAAATGAAATTGGTACACGCCACAGGATAAACAACAATAGGTAAGCAGGGTAAATATTACTGTTAGCTGTGCATCGTTACTGAGCGCCGAGTGACCCACTTCCACTGGATAATAAGCATCGAAACAATGAATTTTGTGAAGCGATTAAAAATAGAAAGCACATTAAAAGTTTGGAGTAGAAACTGGAGCTTGGAGTCGCGTAATGAGTTGCTTTGTGATGTCATAAATGTTAGGATGCATCATAACGGTGCATGCATGCGTTGTGGCATCTAACTCAGTATAAGTACCTATGTATAAGTTAAGGTAAGGCTGCTAGAACTGCCAATATTAAGTGAAAATAAGTAGGTATTAAGGTGTTTTTTTTTTATGGTAGGTAAAAATCATCAAATCGCCATTGGGCGGAACGGGAATCAATGTCAGACTCTTACTGACTAAACCACCTACTCCGTTCCTTCCTTGCCTTAGTCCCAGAGCCCTGGTGTAACGCTTTCGCATCAACCCTTGGCCCCAGGAGGCTTTGACCCTGTAGGGGTGTTAAGGTGCAACATGGGTTCAATACCTAAAGTAGTACTTTCTGACCTACCTCTACAATGTTGTGTTGCAATGTTGTAATGACAGCATTACATTTTTATGCAAAGAATCTTTTGCATAAAACAGTAATAGCAGTTTCAAAATTACAATTATTATTACTGGTAAGACTGTTAATATAAGATTAGAAACTTTTTTTTTTACAGTTTTCGGTGTCATTCTAAATTACAAAATATATTTCATTATTTAAATGAGTGTTTTTAGGAAAATTTACACCACCAGTTGTCGCCACTTAGCCTAGACGTGTTCTACGTTTTGACAGGTGCCTGGACCTGACCTCTTAGTGGTGTCACCAAGTGAACGTTAATTTAGATAACTCTCAAAAACGAGCGTACAAAATTCCAAAGCTGTTAATCGTTGCGGAATATTCTCGCATTAAGTCCAAACTTGATGCAGTACCAAATCTAAGTTTCAAAGTATATTTTCTGTTCTAACAACTGCTTCTTGTCAACCAGATCTCAATAACCTAAGTCTATGGTTAAACAAGTATTAACTATTGTAAAACAAATAAATTACGTATAGGGATTTGCAGTAAAATTTTTAGTGTTTGAGAAATGATTGGCTCCATAGTAACTTTATAATTAGTTTGAAACTATTACAACGCTGGGCTCAATACAAAAGTAATAGCTTCTTTACTAGTTGTAGTTATCAGGAAACACAGACTCCGGCAGGGAATTCCACTCCTTAGCCGTACGCCTAATGAATGTGTTCCCAAAACGCTTCTGTGTGGGTGATATATCCACCCTGTGCCGATGGCGCGACACCGTACGTGTAGTGGTCCGATGATGGAACGGACTTGGTGAAACTAAATTGTGCAATTCCATTGCACTCTCCCCGAAATGTATAGCAGATGTCCACCCTTACGTTGTTGATACATCTAGAGACCGGATTAAGCATTTTGCCTCGTCGTTTATACCGCGGACATCGAGGGAAAGGAACGGTTTGCCAGCTGCGGTCTTTCAGTTCTTTTCTTTCTTTTTTTAAAAAAAATTAAACGATAGAAAACTGGCAGACTAGCAACTTGGCATCGATGCTCAAGACTCCAAAGTCTTGACTCGACAAGTGCAACATCACGATCCCCACGCTTCTCAATCGACTCCATGGCTTCCAGTTTATATTCTAAAGTAAAATACAATACGAAAAGTTATGCACGTCTGCAATATTCGCAGAAAATGAACTCACAAACAATTAGAAGCACCTTTCAGCAGCTCAGCCATAAAATCATTTAATTAAACATCTTGTCTGATAACAATAAGATTTGTAAAGACGCCTGCTACGAGTCACAGATGTAAAATCATTAAACGGTGCTAATAACGCTGTTTTTAATTACATTATCATTACAAATGAGATTTGCAATTTTATGGTGGGAATAAAAATCTATCTACTGACATTTTAATTTACATCAGATGGCGAACTTTTTAATTAGTGGTGGGTGGAGGGGGTGCGCGAGGGTTGCAGGGGTGCAAAGCCGCACGCGACGCTTTTTATAACTTTTTCCGGTTCCCTATCTGTTATCCAGGTGTAGATTTGCGATTACGACAACATTTTTCTGGCGAATTTTTCGAAACCCTTTCCCGGAAATACGGATAACGTATCAAAGTTATCATGTAGCTGTAGGATATCTTTTTATGATTATTTTTCGTACATTGCTGATTGTACATAATTTGTTTTTGGATTAAAAAAGTAATAAGTAGAGCATATTGTGGTTGACTGGCATTTTTGCTGAACTGGACCTATATGGCGCAGCAACACATTTTTTTTTTGTTTTACCTTTTTTATCATATATGTCTGCATATTTATTGTGTGTGTCTATGTGTCGAATAAAATATATTTCTTCCTTTTTTTTCATATTCCTCCTAACGGCTTCGTATTAAACTTAGACATTTAATTGTTTGATTTGGTTTAAATTCGTTCATGATTGCCTGTTTAAACTTTTTCCGAAACGTTCAAAGTAAAATTAAAGAAATTGAAACATAAAAAAATCTAACAGTTTTTACAGTTTCAGGAATTTCTTAGAGCATAAAATCGGACGATGACAATGGTTGTATTGTTACGCAAAAGTAGTTAGTTACTGATACTTAAACACGTGATCGTAGTCATGATAACAAACCGCTTTTTTAAAATCAAAATGGTTTTTATTTCATATAGGCCTACATGGGCACTTATAAAACGGCAGAAGCTAGTGCACGGTTCCAAATTGGTCGTTTCCTATGGAGAAGAACCGGCAAGAAACTCCATGGTTACTCTTTAAAAAAATGGTTTCTTACAGTATAATATTACAGTATTTTTATCATTATGTAAGAACAGTCTAGACCAGTCAATATTGTACTTAAAAGCACAATAAAAATAATCATAATAATAAAAAATAAAAGGTGAGTCGTAATAGGATTTGCGAAGTCTACAGTGTTCTTACTTTACAACGTGAATTGTAAAGAAATATTATGTAAAATAAAAAAAAATTAAAAAAGTATGAGAAAAAAAACTTTGGGTAAACAAACTTAATATAGATATTAAGTTTGTATACCTAAATGTGCTAGAGCACATTTTGACTAATTAGGCGAACAAAAATGTAATGAAGTCCCATAGAAAAAGTGGTTTTCTATCATGACTAAAGTCACGTGTTTAAGTATCGGTCATTAATTTACCAGTCGCCCTATACATAATATTATACATATGAAGTAAAACATATACATGTAAGTTGTACACCAGTAGAATCTACATGTTTAGCTTCCACATTACCATCTTACACACCATGTTTTATGCAAATAGAATATTATTATTTGACGCAAAACTATAGTCATAAAGAACTAACGACTACGACAGGACAGGACAATAGATACTAACAACATTTATTATAGTTCGTTTTTTAATCCTAGACTACAATTTGACAACTTAAAATATCAAACTTCAGAAAATTGTGAACATATTTCTAGAGGACCGACGACCTGGTCAGGGTTGCCGGAAGTCAATGGATGCAAGACGCACAGGACCGGTCTTTGTGGCGGCGGGGGAGGCCTATGTCCAGCAGTGGATGTCTTTCGGCTGAAATGATGATGATTTCTAGAGTGTGACATTCTGAGTAGTCAAATCGTAGTCTGAGATTAAAAAACGAACTATAGACAACACACAAAGACAAATAAGCACAAAAGCAAGCCATCATACTGATTGCAATGCAAGATTTCAGCCCTAAATACTCACCGAATCGTATCGTGTTATCGATGATAATGCTTATAATCTTGATTCGTCACCCTGATATCAATGGACTGTTTTCTTATTCAGGGTTATAGGTAACTATAACAAGTTTACCCTCTTTTTTATTGCTATAAACTAGTGCTTGACTGCGATACCACCTGATGGTAATCATCCAATAATTACTTGTGGACTAGGAGCGCGAGGGCGTGACAGATTTGTATTGACTAAGTCTTGTAACGACTATTACTTTCGGACAACCCATGGCCTTAGTAGGCTACGGTAACTTAACCCTTAGATTGGAACTTCTCCCACTCTGTGTGAAGAGAGAAGGAATGTCTGACATTCACTGACTAAGACCACAGTCCGACAATCCCCACCCTCAGATTCCCCTCCTCTCCAAAGATAGCTTTAAGTAAGTGCTATTATAATATTTGAGTAAGCACCGCATTCAGGCGCGACCACACTTCAGTCCTATATGAAAGTATCGCAAGTAATGTTTTGCAAAGGCTATCACATGGCAGTCAATAAGGTCGGTGATCGGTTACTCGACAAATATTTGCGCCATAAGATCGAGTGGGGAGCACGTTGTGGTCAACACAAATACGATATCCAGCAGCGGCGACGGCAGGCCGTCGCCTACTGTGCACACATGCAAACAAATGTGCAACTATTATCTACCACATACTTCTAATAATCCATATATTAAAATACTTATATATTTACATAAAAACAAGCGTGATTCATCGAATTGCTTTCCGTTTATGACTACCAGTACTTTACACTGAACGATTCCACGTAGATGGCATTCAACGTAAGTGATTTGAAAGTCAACAAATGATTGTTAGAACAATTAATTTCAATAAATGGTAACAAAGGGTGGCGAGTGGCGTGCATGTGACGTCAGCGGGCTCAACGTGTGAATGACTAAATTCGTTCAAATCGTTCATGTCGTACACGACCGCTAAGCCCGATCGTGATTGGCTGTCTTGTCTGGATAATGCGGGCGGCTCCGATAGAGGTTATGAACCCTCTGATTTAATTGAAGTTCCAACGTTCAGCCCCTGTTCGACTCTGACATCCTCAGACCACTGTATTGTCCCCATTCCACTGACAATGTGAATGTAATAATCATGGAATAATCACTTGTGAACTGGTATTTCCTTCTCAATGATGTTCAATCAATACGATTTCAATTGTACTTCAATCAATTTGTTGATTTTTATTTATCACTTATAGTGGCACTTACTGCTCTGTCCAGTCATCTTACGAACATGAAGAAAATCTGTACATACCTGAAAAAAGAAAAACATATATTTTAAAGTATGAAAAATATTTGATGCAGTAAGTAGAACATGCAAATTTTACAGACTAAGAGTCGAGAGAAAACATTAAATACTTTGAAAATGCTTCAAGCGAGGATTGAGGCCGATGGGACGGAAACTTCGTTGAAATTCGATGGTTGCTTAAAACTTAAAACACTCGGTCGGAACGTGAAATATTTCTCTCTGAGAAAATTTTAACGTAACATTTTTGGCACACTTATATTTAGCGACATGAAGAAAGTAGCTTCGAATTTCCGGAAATGAAATAAAATTTTCCATAAAATTTTTACACCAACAACATGAGCACACTTCTAAATTATTCATGAAATTATTTTTTGTAAGTGCAACACTTTTCGAAAATATCGGGGACAAACCGTTGCCTCTTTAAGAATAATTTGTTATCGTACATTATGTAGGCAATTAATGAATCATTGGTAGATATTCTTATCTCGTTTGATTACTTTTTTGATTAGGTCATCAACATTTATAGTAATAATAATCATTTATTTGTCAGGAAATGATTCCCATCTTAAAATTATTATTGTACATAATGCATTCTTTGCTTTCTTTTTTTTTGGGTGGATAAAAATCCAATGGATCCCGTGCTTGGGCGGAGTGTGTGATAGTGTCAGACTTGTACTGATTAATAACCCACCCAGTTCTTTCGTTGCCTTAGTTCTAGGGTTTTTTTTTATGGTAGGTAAAAATCATCCAATGACGAGTCCCGCTCTTGGGCGGAGCGGAAAACAAGTGTCAGACTCTTACTGACTAAACAACCTACCCCGTTCCTACATCGCCATACATACCAGGGCCAGAGCCTTCCTTTTCAGACACAAACCCGTGGCCCTGATTGGCTTCGACCCTTCTGCAGGGTCCCTACGTTAGTTCTAGGGTTCTGTGTACACTTTCACATTTACCCACGGCCCCAGGAAGCTACGACCCTACTGGCGCACAGAAATAGTACGCGCCGTCAATGGCTAGGGTTCGGCCCGGACGATTACCGGACGGTCAGACAACGAGCTACTCATTGCTCACCCTCCGGAGCACGCGCCTGCGGTGGTCGGAAATTGAGATTGGAATCCCGGCGGCGTCTGGGCTGTGAGCGTCGTTGACTCATGCGGTTAACCTCCCCCTTTGCTAGCATTGCTGCTTCGCAGAAGGAAGCGACCGCCTGCCAATGCACACTTTAGTGGATAGCTATCGACAAAAATCGATTAACAACAAAAAAAAAAATCTTTTCGGCTTTCTGTTTGTTTTCAATTTCAGAAGACTGAATTAAGATCGTTGCGTTCGATTCTGCCTTAGCTTCAGTAGCTAATAAAACCGTTTTGGCATTATTATGTTAGAATATTAAATTAAATAGAAATTATTATGGCAAAAAATAATCTTAAAGTGGTTAATTGGCATTTTCCGTTTTACTCAAGAATATCGCCATACCAAACGGCGGAGTTCAGTTATGGATATTTTCATTTTCCCCAATATCGCATACTGTTCCACAAGTTACAGCAGTTTCCATAAGCTCACAGCGAGAGTTAATGGCAAAGAAAGTTATGGTGGGCTCACGCTAGTGTAAGAGCTTCTAAATAACTTGTCGCCGTCGGCCTGGGGGCACCTGCAAGCGACGCCTAATGGGCCCAATTATCGACGTCTTCGCCGCACGACGAGAGGGCTATTACCCCTCCCGGAGCGGAGCCCCCTCACCTCTTGCTGAAAAGATTCCAAGAGTCTTAGGGCACAGTAGCTGCAAATCATTAGAGCGTCAGAAAAAAAGTAAGCGGAGTTTACAATTATTATATATTAATCATTCAAGTCCAAGGAAACTCGGAAAATAGTTGTAAATATTTCTTTAAATCCCTGCGTGCGTGGGCCAATAAAACTGTGAGCTTAAAATCTTTCCAGACAAATCGGAAAAGTTCTCAACGAAAATTTTCAAGCGAACTTTTAAAATTACTTTGGGCAACACCTATTGAATTGATTTACGATGTGCAATAAAACGGCACTGTTATGTGATGTATGTGGCTCACTCGGAATGCATGGGGCCGATTTGTAATAAAGTCGTCGAAGGTACGCGGAAGCGGGATATCATGTACTGCCTATAGTGGAATCCATTTAATGAAATTATATAAGTTACCGAAACATTTCTAGGGTCATTTATGTATTTATATGAGCCAAAATCACTGTTACAAGGTTTGACAATTTAGTCCCCCTTGCACAAACTCAGTCAGCGTCATTGCTGTTTTCAGCGGAGACTATATTAATACATCCTGGCTTACAGGATCTACAGCAATGTGAGCGGGGCGGATACACTCGAAAAAAAAAACCAGAATCATTTGCGTCAATTGTGATATGTTGGAATGTAAGGCAAGTCAATACGTGTACAGGAATAGCGTTCAAGATGTGATCTAACATCAATCGTAAAACGTTCACGGCCGCGATTGTTTGCCGCCTTATCATTGTAGTTGAGTTAGGTAACGCGAGCATTGTCGCACATGACAGCCTGTACCGTTATCAGCGCGGTGACATCCACGCGCGTCGTGACGGGCCCGCAGATAACAGCATTTCTATTATTTTTAAAATTACTTTCATAATACCAAACGACGGTCTTGTTCAATTAGAATATAAATTGGTAATAATGAATATAACATTTAGGTCATTTGACATCGTAATCTTGCTGAAACTGTCTACTGTTTAAACACTTTTTGTTTCTCATTGTTATAGCGTTTAACATTACCGGTTTACAGCGAATTCGAATACAATTCCCGACGTTTTGTTCTGTGGGGCCCTGTACAAGGTTTCGCACTCGAGTCTACAAGATCGTTCCATTGTTACAACTTACATGACTTGGCTACATGCAGTTGATAGTATGAAAAATGAAAGTTGATGCTCAGATAATAATCAGGCGCATCCCACACGTACTCTGGCGAATCGATAATTGCAGCGCATCTGGCACGATTTTATACAACTGTTCGTCATGTGTTGCTGAACGAAAAGAAATACAAAACACGTCAAATGTACGAGTATCATGTTCGCGGATGACGCGGGGATCCAACGTTCAACTTTTGTACTCCGTATAAGTAATTTGTATCGCGAAAATTTTAAACACGATTTACTTCAGCGGTATGATTTATTATCCGACTAAGCGGAGCCAGAAGGAAGGGTATAGACCTCAGTTCTTCTAAAGTTTCCTTTTTGTAGCTTTTCATTTATTTTTATCCATAATTCCCTGTGAAAGCAGCTTTTGAGAAAACTAGATACAAATTACAATTGGATGTGGAGAGACATAAATCATTTCTTGAAAACCCTCCGTTCCGTGTCTATAATAACGTGGACATTATGTATCTTGCTTGTGACCACCAACTAGTCGGAGTTAGCTCATTTTTTTTTTGTGCCACGAGTTAATTGATTGCTACGAGCTACGAGTGCTTTCCTAAACGTTTATAATTTATTATAAAGTTTACAACCCGCTATAATTTCTTTTATACGAACAATGTCGGAGTAATAGACGTACAAAATAAACAATTAAAACCCCTTCTCTCATTACGTATTAGTACAGCTTGAGGAACAGTCCCCTCCTCAAACGAAATGGCTCGTCTTAGAATTACGTGCAATTTGGTGTAATGTACACGGATTTAGTGTCCCACACTCAGTTTGTATTAACTTGCTCTAGATCTGAATGTATAGTAACGAACTCGGGATTATATTCTAACATTAAAGTAGGTGTGGTCTGTAGATACACTTTAGTGGCCGTAAATCGTGGAAATGCGCGTAAGTTATACCAGAGTTACAACAGAAAGACATTCCGACAATTTATTCACCACATAATGGAATATGTGAACTTTATTGTAAAAGTCTACCAAGAAAATGGTTTACACAGTCCCTGTACACATATTGTGCTGATGCAGTATATGTATATAAGTTATCTCAAATCAAGACAGGTATTTCGACAAGTTACCATCCTGGGGGATGCCAAAAATGGTCGGCTACAGATTTTACGGTCGCCTGCATACTGCATGCATAATGTCTCAGACGAGATTTCTCCAAGAATTAAAAAAGTTTGTGTTTTATTCGGAAAGCCAGAATATTAAACTTGAATGAGTTAAGAAATACGACAAGTTTTGATCAAAGGTTCATCTGAAACGTTTTTATATTGGCTTTGCTGACGCAATCATAGATATATAAACTATAGAGCAAGGCGACTTAGTAACTAATATACCAGTGGTTATCTACGCGCCTCGCGAACCACTTCTTATTTTATCGTGAATTGCAACAAATATTTGCGATAAAGTGTAATAAAAGTTTTGTTCTATTAATGACGTCATACATTGTTCGATTCTGCTGCCTTTGAGTGGCTATTGCATTATGATATTGGAAATTTAATTTATCTAATTAGAACAATCGAGGCTTAATTGCTTTCAAGAACACCTAACAAGGTCCCCCTCTGGGGAACAAAATAAAATATCTCCATTCATCTCACGTCTCTCCACAGTAGAAAATATTACCTATAATATTAATTAAAATATCGTAGGTACTGATCAAAGTAACAATGTGAAATAATCAACATTATTAAACATGCAAAAACGGTGATATCGCGATTTGGCATAATAATAGCATGATTATCGACGCAGGTATGTAGAATCCTTTATCGCTACGTAACCTTGCTCTACACGTGATGCAGGCCAGGGTTGAGATATGGCCTCGTTGTTTCAACAGAGGAGTACAGACACTAATTACCGACGACAGGAAGCCTTATATAAACCCTTGCCGAACAAAAAAAACATGGTGGTTGCGATATTGCGTCATGCTAGCTGTTGGCGAATAAAATAAGACGTCTATACAAGAAACGCGACGGAGCTGCGATCAATCTGAGGATCTAATAGCGACGTCTGACCTAGCCGGCGGCCCGGCGCCGCCCGGCCGACGCACCCCTACGCTCAGACGTAGGTGGAGCGCCGAGCCACGAGCCACGGCCGACTCAGCGCTTATTCAGGGCTGTCTTGTTCAACCATCGCCTATATTGTGCCCGACGACATGACATGACACAAATTATTATGGTAATCATCTCCCAAGCTCCGAATAAATATTAGGTTATACAGCTATGACGGCAACGCCTATTGAGCTCAGACTGTAATTTTGAACGAAACCTATTCTAATCTTATTTTGTTAATATCCTTTGCTCTTATAGACGATTGTTCCAAGTAAATGATTCATGTCCGAGCTACGCAAGTCTATAAAAAAAGAAATTTCCTTTCTATGACGTAAGCATAACCACTTAAACAGCTTGCTCCACCATGATGTACTTAATCATCGGCAAAAAACGTTGTTAAAACTCAATTTATTTCAATAATTACACTAAATTAGAGTCAATTACTAATTCTTACATTCTTTCCACATAGTGGTTACCCATTATAGTTCAATTTTCAAAGTTCGAATAACATTTCAGTTACAGAAAACCTGGAATTTTCCGAATGACGACACAATGAGCAGTGAAACTTGAACATAAATAACAGTAAACGTTTAGAGTTACAGAAATTGCAGGCTGCACCTAGCACCTTCCCATTTCCACAAGATGTAATTGGTGTCAAGTACGTTTCGTGCTTTTACGAGTGTGGTCGTAAACGTGGAAGAGCGTACGAGGCCCGACGAACGGTACGTGCGCGAGACGTGGCCGACGTGTGTCACGGTGCATCCTGATGTGCGGAGAGAGGCTGTGCGTGCGCCGAAACTGTGACAGCGGTGTTGTGGTAGGTCAGGCGCTCGCCGGACTGCATTCCGTGCAGCGGCCGGCGGCGGCGACCGGCGGCGGCGACCGGCGTGCCCGCAGCGCCGCTTCTACTAAATATAGCTTGTGCCTGCGAAGTGAACGAACCGACGCGACGCAACGTCGCCGACACGCCGCTTAGACGCTGCCAATGAAATTGCTAAACTATGAAAATTGCTGCAAGCCACGCGGGATGTGATCACCACTGACTCACATCAAGTCTCCAAGAAAAACGTTAATCGAACTCTTTTTACGACTAATTGTCGTTGCTACATCAACTTCGTAGCCGACATTGCTACATGTCGTAGACACAAAAATTTTCACCGACTAATTTTTTATTTTAGACATAAACGTTTTGAGAAATTGCTTTTCCTGTCACATTTATAATTTTAATAAAATTTATTAAATTTCTCCTTTTTAAATACATGAGTGCTACGCCACCGTAGCACGTACGTAGCACATGTGTAGCACATTTTTGTGGGTTTTTGGTACAAGTAATACTTTCGGTTCTTTACAATTATTTCAAGAAATAACGAGTTTAACTTTGCAATAAAATGATAATTTGATAAGGAATCATTTAAATGTTAATTGGTTTTTGAATTTCCAGACATTGTACCTGTTGAGATAGTTATATTCGTCGCTCACCGCTTGCAAAAGTGATCATAAGACAGAGTGCAAAACATTGTCGCAATGCAGCGTACATGTCTTTTATAGGAAAAAAAAAACAAATGTATGCACAAGATGAGGCCAGACGAGCAAAAATGTCCGGCGACGTGTCTGCAGACAGTAAAGAACGGCCATTTATTTGCTTATCGGCCACATAATGCGCTAACCGTACATGATAACGGCACAATGAGTGTAAACCAGCCGCAGATACCTACATTAGTGTACACTCAGATATGCTTATCTCCGTGTGTCAATACTCTTTTGTACTGCGATACGGGAGTCTATTTGCCCTTAATGCGCTCAGCATTCTTCGATGTTGAATAACCTGCTGACAATGGAGTGACCCATTAGTCGGCGATTTGGTCGTCCGCTTCAAACTGTTATCACTCGAAAATAAATGAGCATAGTCACGAGTGCCTTTTATTATCTGTGTTGAGACGTGTTTGGTATGTTATCAGTGATTGTTACATAAATTAAACGCTTAATTGTCACCAAATATTTGGTATTTTGCTACAGGAATGTTGTAGCGTCTTCTGAATACATAAATAGACATTTACCCTATTCAAATAAGTTTCTGTATGTAAGTTCGGAAACGAAAGTAAGGGTTCAAAGTGAGTTATCGACAACTATAAATAACATTAAGGGTGCTTTCAGCTTGGTAAATGTGACTGTACCAGCGTACCTCCACAATACAATGTATTATTTTGATGACAAGATAGAATTATGTTTATTAAAATTAACATTGACCTCACACACTTGACCTGTGGAATTCCATCGCATTCTTTTCGCGATCATTATGTAACAGCTAATTATATAAGACCATAGGTCATCGGACGAGTAAATATCTACGCCAATGGACAATGAATTAACAGATGTTATAGATTTATTTTATTGAATGAAACCTAATAATAGACGGTACATGTGATAAACAGTCAAATGTCAATGTCATCATTAAATTAATATCAGAGTTCATCAGTAAGTCTACAACATATTTTTATCATGTAATGTTTGCAGAAATCAGAGTAAGCATTCTTAATGTCATGGAAAACTTCAGGGGTGTTAAACATTCGGTTTTATCGCTAACATTTTGATTCCCATCACTGATAAAACAGATATGGTAAGTGCATGAGAGTTATGAACGCATTAATTTACCAGTATGATGTGGTTCATGTCGTTACCTAACTACATCGTAATCGAGTTTTCTAGTAAAAATGGATAGTGTGTACATTATTACATAAACTCATTAGAAGGTATAGACTTCTAATAACATTGTTACTAAAACAACTCGTTATTCAAACAACATGTGATTAAAATTAATTACTCCTCTGTCTAAACATTCTTAATTCTATTTTAATATTCCAAGGGCTGTTGCTTTACTGTTTGGAATATACTTTTGTATATTCAGAAATGTATAAATCTAACGAACCGCATAATCTAATGGAATTTGTGATAAGCGTCAAAACTGAATGTGAATTGGCTATTTGACTGCAAAATAACGTAGTTAACGTGACTTTGACCATATAGAAATACTATATACGAGATTACAAAAATACTTTTGGATTTATTCATTTAATATGAATAATAAAAGGAAAATAGTTTTGTATTTTATATTTATATTAAACGTACTTTTTCCTTTTACAGATAAATATGTATTATAATATATTCTGTTGCTAACTTTCTTCGTGTAGCCACCATAGTGAGTGTTACTACCGGAATCCGCGTATCAGCTCGACCTTCGCAAGAGCAGATTGATAAGAGATAACGAGCTTTGTAGCTGTACGTGTGAGCTACCTGTACCTACTGCATGTACTTTTAATAATTCATGTACATATATCTAGTTTGCATTGTTTAGTTGTATTATTCAATCGATTATGGGCTCATTGTTATAAAGATTTTTATGATATGTCGGTGAACGCAAGTTTTTCTAATACGTAATCATCATACGTACGGAGGCTAGCCACAAATCTAATTAGTTAGTGAAGTTTCGACGTAATATAACGTAGATAAGTCTGCGATCAATAAATATTTCCATTAGTAAAATATTGGTATTGGATGACATGTTGTGGTGGGCAGTGGCAGTGGGGGCCAGACAGCCGCGGCCCGCCCCGCGCTGCCGCTACACTCGCGCTTTGCGCAAGAGTGCAGCGCGACGGAAGTCAGCTGGCTGCCGGCGCGGACCGCGTGCAACCCGCACTCACCGCCGATTCACTAATGCACCATTTGCATTGCACTCCTTTAAATCATCCATACTAGGGATTCCGATCCAAAACCGATTTCACCTCATTACAGAAGACAAACGTGTCAACTTGTAACATAAAACGATTTTCCACGGACGAGTGAAGCACCTCCATTTGTTACCCATTTTCGCAGTAAACCGACACTGTTTATCAACACGCGCGCTGCACAGCGCGACGACACTCGACATGAGTCGTTATTCCTCAGCGGAATCATCGACGTTTGGCAGCTGTCGGCGCTGATGTCCGAGATGCGTACTTGCGATCTATCGGGGGCTGTTTCGCGAGCGACTCGAAATAGACACAAAATGATGTGTCGCGCGTGCATGCAGTGATCGATCGCACTCACCGTGCGCTCGCAGCAGACGTGCCGGTCAGCTGAGCCGTCGGTCGGCGCTGTCACTGCTCACTGCTGGCGCCGCTCACTGCTGCTGGCTCGGACCGACAGATCCGAAGGGGTGCACTGGCTGCGGCTACACTGCACGCGGTTCAAACGAGCTTCGATCTCGGATCACGGAGAGGGCACAGTGGCACACACACGCGGACCGCGACTGAATGCGTCAAGCGAAGGCAACGTGCATCGCGTTCTCGCGTGCTGGCGGCGAGAGTGTCGGCTCGCGACTGAGAGCCGAGCGGGGGGCTACCGCCGGCACCCGCGCCGCCCCTCGCCGCCCACTTCCTCCGATGAATGACAATAATGGAAGACGTTCAACTCGCCCGCAAACCGAATAATATGAATCATTGCATTAGGGTGCAGCCCCGCCCGAGTCCAGCCCGCGAAACTCCGGTCCGCCATCAATATTCACGGAGGGCTACCAATCTGCAATATGGCCAAATTGCCTTAGCGGTTGGCCGCACACAACATCTCTCACCTGTAAGAAGCACCAACAGGCGTCCATATGGTCGGGGGTAGCCGCGCAGTAATTAGCTCGCAGTGCGTTGGGCGACTATGGGAGGAATTCGCAATTAGCAGGTTCTCATGGCATGGCAGCGGGCTTGCGGCGGTGCATCGCTCGCTCGCGACGCCACTAATCTTATCAGGGCTAATCTAATCCGGCGCGACGCCCTCTCTTGTGTTTTCTTCCAATTGTGTCCACTCGAGGTAAATTAGAGGTTTTCTCTCGGGAGTTCACAATAAACTCCGACAAAGTTCATTGTACTTTAGAAAAATCTCATTAAATCGAATTGCATTCGTACTAGCGATTAAAGTCGGTTGCATAAAACAATCGTAGACCGTAGTTGCTGCCTGATTCAAAATAACGACTTTACCAATAAACAAGGTCTATTAGACTGTAACTCTAGCAAAGATTAGTTTAGAAGATAGACTTGTTTACGGCCAACTAAAATATATACCTTCTCTAGAAATGGCACACAAAAACCAATGTTTCGTGTCATATGCAACTTTATCTGGAATATCATCGAGGAAAACAAAATATACGGGGATAACAGTAATAAGAAAATAAGATTATTTCCATAAAATCCTTCTATGTTTTGTTTATAAATATGCGGTTTTTCTTTTTAGAATAATACGAGACTGAACCAATAGTTATCGAAGCACGTTAGAAATGATGTACAGCAATAATGTTGGTTTAATGATAGCAAAAGTGAATAAGTGACCAGCCGAGCCTAAGAGTATCATAATAACCAGTTTTCTTGAGTCAGTCTTCAAAACTAGCGAAGAGAGACAAGCAACAGATGAGATGTCTTTTGTTTTCTATTTTATTTACAGAAACGAGATTTGTAATTTTCGCTTTCAGATTCAACGACTGAGATAGCTTCCCTGGGGTACTCCATGAATTGTTAACGTTTAGTAAATCCTACTAAATCAAGTCGCGACTAAAATCAGACATTAAGGCCAGCGTCCCCGGCTCGGTGTCGCGATATGGCAAACTTTTATTTTTGTTTTGTCGGATCCTTAAAGTTCATCTCGTCTAGACCGGTTCACCCACGCCCACACCGCACAGATTTCTGCATCTTGCAACCGACCCGCTCACCCGCCATACAAGTTACTTTATTTCCCTTTTTATTCTTTTGCAATACACCGAGATATTGCCCCTCCATCGCGTTAATAGTGAAGCGATTCATCGCATAAAAGTATAAAACTTTTATGCCTCGTGCTTGTGATCTGCACTAGACTCCGCAGTTTATTTTATTTAACCTTTGATCTACAAATATATGGCGCTTTCAAAATATGTCAAGGAACAAATTCTAATCTGTTGTCAACTGAGCCCTATTTTCTAAATGACCTATAATTAAGTAACTCCATTACTTAAGTAGATAATAATTATACTCGTTTGTGTCCTGCATGTTATCGCTGAATAAATATTTGTATTTCCTAAAAATGTATATTTATCACAAGGATAGCACGTTGCAGTTATTTACTGTCTAGTTATGTCATTATCAGTAACAAAATGACATCATTACGGACCATCGCCGTTTCCTCTGTAGCGATGTTATCATAATAAAGGCATGATTTCCAAAAGTTTGTAACTGTGTACGAGCTTCGAATGGTTATGGGCATAGTATGCAAATGTCTAATGCCTAGGTAGTTTGTCTGAGTTTTTTTGAGGGAGATTTTTTTTTTAAATTAACAAATAACATCGCCCGCGTTAGAATTTTACTGACTAAAACTAACACGTGTACGATCCTGCCTTGTACGTTTCAGAACCTTGCTAGTGTGACTAAAAATCACACGTGTACGATCCTGCTTTGTACGTTCCAGAACCCTGCTAGTGACTAAAAATCACAGGTGAAAGATAATGCTTCTGCTTCTGTGATTTTATAACGCCATTAACATCGGCACTCTCAATTTAATAATACCGATCCCAATTAGCCCTAATTTGTTGAATTGAAGAAACTGAAGACGCAGTACAAGTTGTAAATGATAATGAAATTGCCCATAAAACCTTTGAATCCCGAATGCTCATTTAAAATTTGATGGGCTTTGTTTTCTTCAACAATGAAATGCGCACTAAAAATGATAAATACAATAAAGTTATAGCTGTTGACAATGCGGACTTCAAACTGATATCAATAATGCAATTGTCCTTCTAAGCGTCATAAAATCACACGGTCGCATTTACAAGTCTAGTATTCGAGACTCATATGAATTGAAGATCTGTACTAAGCATTAACTACTGGGAGGGATGACACTTGAGGCTCCCCAGCCATATAGCAGATAGTCTAGGGATGTCTCAAACTGATCCTTCAGAATAAATTTCGTTAGAGATACATGCGCCAACAAATTCTTGGTATTCTTGTAAATTTGAATTTACGAGCTCGAGAAGGGGACTGAATTTGTTCGACACAATTTGTTTTTGCCTTTCGTTTAAACAAATCATATTTTATGACTTTAAGTGTACCATCCTGCTCGATGGATTACAAAAATGTTAAATGTCCTCGATAAATGTAAAGCAAGTCGTTCGCAAGTCATAATTTTATAAATTTCTCCAAAATTAACGACACCATAATAAGTAAGAGCCAAGCGACACACATAAATAGTAGAAACTGAGATATGCAAATGTAAGTTACGTATCAGACAAATTAAATACACTAAAACAAACATTAAAATATGCACGCGTACGGCTCAGCCATGACCGGGCAATTTATGCTTCATTAAGATGATTGTTAATTAAATTAAGTTGTTAAGCCGAGCTGTATTGGGGCAATTTATTTTTTGTTGGCACAATACCGGAGCAAATCCCCGATGGCTGGCGGAGTGAACGCTCACGGCACGGTACAGGCGTGAGGGCGCCGACTGCGACAGCATGCAGGTAGAGCAACAAACTAACTCATTTTAATCCCTAGAAGAATGACGGTTGCTTTGTAACCCTAGAACGAATGCAGGGTTAAATAAAGCGATCGTCTACAAGTTTAATGTTCAATATGAGATTTTATTCACGTTCTGTGTTCGCCTCGGTTTTATATTTCGATGCAATTGAATTATACGTTATTATCGAAAGGTTTTTGGAAAGGACGGTAGTTTTATGACAACTAATGCGTTTAAAAATAACACGAGTCTATGTCTAAGGTTGAGCAGCCTATGTCAATGTCGATATGGGGTCGGGTGACCATCTTAACAAATCGAGATATCTCGATAAGCATTCTACAGCAGTAGTTACGGAAAATCAGAATAAATAAAATCTGAGACGAGTGTTGATGGAGAATCGTATTACCCAAGTTCTGGGTCGTGGAGTTCATACAAGTAGTCGCTTCATGTAAAAAATATCCAAATGCATGCGAGTTCACTGAAAACCAGCGCCAATAATAAAAAAGCTTAGCAGATTGATTGATGCGTTTAGCAAAAGCATTTAGAAATTTAGCCAAAAACGAATTCAGTTCCTTTTGCCAACAATTCTTAACATCTTTGCCAGCCACCAGTTTTCTTTTAAGTGAAGTAATAAACCCAAAATCAAAATCTCATGCATAATTCTCCACACTTATTTTATAAAGAGGTAAAGTATGTACTTTGGCTGTATGAGGTACCTACCTCAGAAATTATTGATACAATTGCTGAAATATTTTCACCGAGAGAAAGTAGCTTTATTCATGAGCGACATACATAGGCTACGTTTTATGTACCCGGGCGTAGCCACCGGCAAAAGCTAGTAATTTACAAAGGAATTCGCAATTACTGGAACACATAATTCAGTATTCCTTTACAGCCCGCGTTATATCTGGCCGTGCGAGTTAATCCCGAAATCCTCAGAACTGAATTTCACTGGTTTCATCAAACTCGGACGTAAGCCCATTCTTTGCGGAAGGTTTAGTCTTCCGACCTGCAAGACCTGAAATAATATCCACAAAATGTCCTAGTCTCTGCGACAGGCCAATTTTATTTTAGAAATGAAACCAGAAAAAAAAATGTTTCAGATTTTTCTTTTTATATTCTTTCTTTGTTTTGTTTCTTTTAAAAGTTTATGGTTGGTTGCATTGTGTTTGCTCATTTATCTTGCCCCAAAGCCCGGGTCGCATGCCGCCGTTGACATTTCGTTCATTTCTCAAATATTATTACTAACTTGTACAACTTTATCCAATAATAAATCTACTTAGCGAAACCTGAAGTCTTGAACGTTCTATTTTTATTTCATGCCAAGGTAAGCTTGCATGACTAATTTGCTGTAGCAGGTATAAAGTCACCCTGAGGAGACATTTTGTTTTAGGCAGGTAAATAAAATTCCTAATTTTGCGTCCATCAAAACGTGCCCATGTAATTGGAGACGTATACTTAAAGGCAGAGTATGTGACTGAAGGTTAGGCATGAAACTAAAGTTTAAACACATTAAAAGAAAACATAAATTTCATTAGAAGAAAATAATCTAGTGAATTTCCTGTGAGAGCGATAACAAAACCACGAAATTGGATTTCGCGATATAATCTAGAGCTGGTAGTGACAGGGCGAGCCGAGGCACGCCGGCCGGGACCCGACCCGGCTTTTTGTCGCGGTACTACATCTATTCCACTCTTACATATTTACCTACATTTCACACAATTCTTTTCCTGCTACCGAATCAGACGAGCTTTCGTCGAAACTTCGCGGGACAATATTTCATTTTTGGGTCTCCCTATTTCATTAGTATCATGATCTCGCCTCTCGGAAATGATGCTTGCTAATGATATTATGTCTTATCAAAGGTCAGATTTAGAGGCCCTGATTCAAAGACGAATGTAAAGCAAAAGTGGAATAATTATAATAAGCTACTGCCCGGAACAACACCTTTTATGTGGGTAGAAAAGAACTGTTTTATTTTGCCGTATAAAGGAAAAAAATGTGTAGCTTTCACGATAATATCAGCATATTGCGATCGCTAGTACTTTTGCCGAGCCTGGTGTTTACGATTAAGACAATATTTTCCTCAAGACCCTCCCCTGCGGAGGTCCAAAACAGCCACATCTGTTTAAGGGCTGAAAGAAATATGGCTGTAAGATTCAGTTCTACAAAAAGCTTGTAATTTGTTCACGTCCATCCAGGCGTAAACGAACGATTAGTTGTAAAAATATCCGTTCCTCGAGTAAAACGAGAATCGAGGACAATTTCTCCCGTTTTTATTTAAGTGCTGTTGAAAAGGCTTTTTATTGAGGAAAATTTCATGCTGTATTGAACGTTTTTGTATTGAATAGTGTCCGTGTAAACATTTCATTGATACAGGCGACTTTAAAGCCACCATCAAAAAATACTCGCGGCTATTTTGCACTACATTTGACTCCGATTTGTTCGGGTATCGGTGAGCGCAACTGAATCACTGTGATTGCATTGTTTCTTTCAGCGAATTCGTTATTTGTGGACAGTTTTTATACAATTCCGAGGGGTATTGTCAGGGAAAATGTACTTGAAATCATTTGGCTGGTTTTGTAAAATACCAACTAGATAGCCTTTTCATATCACATACAGCTATAAAAAAAATAAACTAAATATTATGTTGTTGAGTCAATGTATATTAAGTTCCCAAGCTCGCTACTTTTATTCCAACACCATACACATTCACTCATATCATTACGATAATATCTTTTATAGTTGGCCATGCCATTATGGTAAAGGAATAGGACGATACACACACATTTCTTTGTTCAAAGTTCAAAGTTCGAATGGCAGAAAATATGGTGGAATGACCCCACACGTGAGAAGTATTTTATTGAGTTGTAAAAGAGATATTTATATAACTTTATACGTAAATACCTCTGTTGTGCCTGAGATATCGCTTTATTGCAATGCCATATAGTAAATCATTATTTATTTATTTCCGAACGCACGCTTCTGCAACGTGGACGTAAAAAGAGTTCCTAGTTTGTTGGTCATTAGTAATTCTCTTCGCGTTTTGTCCTCATGTGCCAAAATTCCGTACTGGTTACGGTACAAACAGTCGTAGTAATTGTTTTTACCTTTTTTAGTTTTTAAACTCCATTAAAATTTGTGTAATAAAACTCAGGCAGATTGCATATCAAAAAACTGACAAGCCCGGAATAGAAAGAGGCATATAGTCTGAATTACGAGCTCCGTGATTTCTATCGCTGCTTTGGATCATCTGACGTAACGTAGTCTTTTTGTAAATGCAGTAGGCATGTCTATGTGATGCGGTTCAGACTTCGAAATATCTCTCGTACAATGTTGGGAGAGACGTCTAGATTATATCACGGCCTCATGTCGAGTGCCAAAACGAAGTGATAAGGTGCGGCGAAACTCTCTAACATGCTGTTCTTATGTATTGTGACCGTTCGTAAGATCCTTGTTCAATACCTAGTCTGTTATTGAACACTGATTTGACAATTCCAGCGAAATCGTAAGGGTTTTGAGATGGTTTTTGTTCCCAATTGAAACTTTTTTATATAGTTAAACCTTTTTAGTTATTTTTCTGTAAATATTTTAAAAACTAAGAATAAAAACAATTGTAGTTCTTTGTTGTCAATTGCATGGTGTGGTTTGCTTTTCTCATCATCCTAAAATTCCTTGTCTCCCAGAGCCATCCAATAACATTTTGGTCCTTCTCCCACGTTTACCGGTAAGAAATACAGTTTAAAAATTCGTATGGTGGAGACAAGGAGTCAAGCAAAAGCTCGAGAGGAGGAAGCAAATCAACAAAACATGACTGAACCATCAGTAGTGCGCGGTGATCGCTCCACGAGTTCCAGGACGTCACGATCGTCAGCAACAATCCGTGCCCAAAAGTTGGCCTTACAAGCGGCACACATTCGGAAGGTTGCTGAGGCTGAACGTGCGGCTGCAGCGGCGGCAACAGCAGCGGCAGCAGCAGCGGCAGCAGCTGCAGCAGCGAACTCGGAGCGAGAGGCTGCTAACCTAGAACTGCAGGCTCAGCTTGCAGCTTTAGAAGCTGATAGTCGAGGGAGTCGCAGGAGCTCTTTATCGTCGGAACGGCAAGTACAACAGTGGTTAGTGTCATCCGATAAGGCGCTGCCAGACATTCAGGTAGAACCTATAGCACACTGTTCTACGGCTTGCCTTGAAAGCTTTGAAGACGCAGAATGTCGCCAAGACACTTTATGTGGTAGAAAAAGCCCTAAAGGGTTGCACTCTGGTACTACCACAGCGAACATTCCAGTCCCCAATTGTCTTCAACTAAGTGGTAACGTTTGTGGTGGAAGGAGCCCGTTAGCGCCAAACCTACCTGCTACCACAGCATTACAGCCACAGTTTCCAATCCCCGATAGTACGCAAGAACCTGCTTCTAATTTTACTAAAAATAAACAACAACCTTCTGATATAAGTTTATTAGCACAGGCAATTACGACGTCGATAGCAAAGATCAGTGGAGGTTCGACAGTAAAGAATAGCGATGGGCGCCTCCCTGTCTTCGACGGTAAGTCTTTGGACTGGCTCGCCTTCAAGCGAGTCTACGAAGACACAAAGTCTTCCTTCTCCGCTTCCGAGAACCTAGCACGGATCAACCTTGCACTTCGTGGAATAGCTCGTGAAACGGTAGCGGTGCTCCTGGTTTCTGCGCGTGATCCTGTGGAGGTAATGGACGCTTTGAAGCTTAGGTTCGGTCGCCCCGAATTTATTGTTTTGCAGGAAATAGCTTCCATACGGTCGTGGCCTAAATTAAATTCCTTAGATTGTGATGATCTCAACAAATTCACCTGCAAGGTAAGAAACTCAGTTGAAGTTATGAGGCTCTTAGGTCAGAAAAGTTACTTGGATTCTCCAGAGCTATTTCAAACCATTCTAGGTAAACTAAACCCTTTACTGCGAAACAAATGGACGGATTTTGCCATAGTTAACTTCTCACAACAGGGGAACACCATGCTTGAGCTGTTAGTATTATTTTTGACTCGCGAAGTCGAAAAGCAGCTCAAGTTTGGCTTAATATCGGAACCCTCAATGGTTGTTAAAAAATACGAGAAGGTACATTCCGTATCATTTTCAGACGGTTCTCAAAATATTTCTAAGACCTCATCACCTTTTTCGGCAAATAAAAACCACGCAAATTCAATTAAAACTGAAATTAAACCCTGTCCTATATGTAAACATAAACATAATTTAGCTGAATGTAACAATTTTATGACATTATCTGTCAGTGACCGGTGGCAGTTTGTAAAAGAAAATAAGTTGTGTCATAAATGTCTTAAAAAAGGTTCACATAGTTATAAGTTTTGCAAGAATAAGAAAGAGGTTTGCAATGTGACCGGTTGTAATTTCAAACATCATAAACTTTTACACGACAATGACATACATTTACAAGTTCATACAGTTTTAGAAAACGAACTAGACTGCGAAAATACCGAAACGTCGTCCGATAATCAGGCAAAAGTGTCCGATAAACAACCTGTAGAGGTAATAGCGTACACCTCTTCCGACGAAGACTATATTCACATGAGACCTTTGTTAAAAATCGTTGCCGTTACGATTTCGGGACCGCTACGTAGTGTTGATACGTTTGCTTTGTTAGATGATGGCGCCACTGCTACTTTCATTGATTCCCAGTTATGCAAAGAAATTGGTGTGGCGGGACCTGAATCAAACGTTCGTCTTGACTGCGTTGGTGGTTTAGGAAAAGAGGTCAAGATTCAGTTTGTGGACTTTGACATCAAAGGTTCACAATGTACAGACACGTTCACCATTCGTAAGGCTCGGGCGATCAGTAGTTTAGAGTTATCCAAACAGACTATTCGAACTGAAAGCATCCAACAATTCCCCCACTTGCGAGACTTAAGTGACGTTCTTTGCTATAAGGATGGAGAGCCTAAAGTAATTATCGGCATCGATAACTGGCATCTTACAATTCCCAAATCAATTCGGAAAGGCAACAGGTCTCAACCAGTCGCAATAAACACTAGTCTAGGTTGGGTTTTATTTGGTTTTGAATCTAGTAGGACGAAGGCTATTGACACAATCAATCATGTTAGTACTTCCAGTGAGGATAATGATCTGAATACACTTATCCAAAATTATTACAAACTAGATTCTCTTGGAATTACTAAAAGAGAGTGTCGTAGCGATAGTGACACTAAAGCGATCAAGATCCTTGAAGCTACTACCCGTCATTTACCTGATAATTCGTATGAAGTTGCTCTTCCTTGGAAGGACGAGCAATTTGAAGCTCCAAATAGTTTTGGCCTGGCTATGTCAAGGTTCAAAAGCTTGGAGAGAAAAATGCTCAAAGACACGGCCTATGCTGAATTGTATAAATTAAACATGCAATCAACGTTTGACAAAAAATATGCAGAAGGTCCTGTAAGCAGCCATTCGTCCAGCACTAAATGTTGGTATTTACCGCACTTTGGCGTTACAAATTCCAATAAGCCAGGTAAGCTGCGCATAGTTTACGACGCGGCGGCAAAGTCAAACGGGGTGAGCTTAAATTCCATGCTTCTTACTG
Source organism: Mythimna loreyi (assembly GCA_029852875.1). Lineage (NCBI taxonomy): Eukaryota > Metazoa > Arthropoda > Insecta > Lepidoptera > Noctuidae > Mythimna > Mythimna loreyi. The sequence goes on from CM056792.1 coordinate 12,375,077, forward strand.
GACCTGACCTGCTTAACTCTATTATCGACATTCTCTTTCGTTTTCGCGAAGGAAGAGTCGGGCTCTCTGGCGATATAGAAGAAATGTTTCCTCAGGTGAAAATACGCGAGGCAGACAGGGATGCCCAACGTTTTCTTTGGCGAAATTCACCTGAAGAACCAATTCAAATATATAGGATGTCGTCAATGATATTCGGTGCCGCTTCTAGCCCTTTTGTGTCCCAATACATAAAAAATAAAAACGCCACTGAATACATTAATGACTTTCCAGAAGCTGTCAATGCTATTCTCCATAGCCATTATATGGATGATTGCATTGTTTCAGTAGATTCAGTAGCCAAAGCAGCACGCCTTGCTGCTAATATTGTTACAATTCATAAAAAGGCTCATTTTAAAATGAGATCTTGGGTGTCGAATGACCCGGCAGCCCTAGCTCTCGTTCCAAGAGAAAACTTATTAGATCCATCTTTAGGTAATGTAAATGTTGATATGGGTAAAATAGATAAGTCTGTTAGAACTCTTGGTTTAGTGTGGCAGCCCGGTGAGGACTGTCTTAGTTTTGAAGTTAAAGGCTTGATCGGTAAATCCATATCCGATGGTTTTACAAAACGTGAAGCTCTTTCTTTATTGATGTGCGTGTATGATCCACTAGGTTTTTTAGCTCCACTCGTGGTGAGGGCCAGGATCATGTTTCAAAATATATGGCGTAAAGTAGTTGATTGGGACCAACAACTCACTCAAGCTGACTCATCGGCTTGGAAAGAATGGCACGCAGTTTGTCTTAATTCCATTTCTAATTTAAAAATTCCTCGTCGATATAATTTGAGCGAGTTTGATACAGCACAGAGAGAACTTCATATCTTTTGTGATGCTAGCGAGTCCGCGTATGCATCTGTAGCGTATTGGCGTTTGTTGTTACCGAATAATACCATCACTGTAGTACTGATCGGTAGTAAAGTCAGAGTAGCTCCATTAAAACCCTCCTCCATAGCACGTTTAGAACTTCAAGGTGCTTTGGTAGCCGCTCGACTTGCCGACACCATCTGCAACGCTCATACGTTTAAACCGGATAGACGAGTTTTCTGGTGTGACTCCATGAATGTCTTAGGTTGGCTGCGAAATGACGCTCGTAAATTCAAGCCTTTTGTGGCCAACCGTATTGGAGAAATTTTAGAACTCTCAAGTGTCGGAGAATGGCGCTGGGTTCCTACCGAAATGAATGTTGCTGATGATGCGACACGTTTAGATAAAAAGCCCCTAAATATGGAGTCACGCTGGTTTACTGGTCCTATTTTTTTACTATCAGATCAGTGGCCCGTAGAACCAATGGTCACAATACCGAATGCTGATCAGGTAGAGCTGAAACCAAGGCACAGAGTCATATGTCATACAATATCCGATGAACCATTTCATCCCTTATCTCCCCTTTCAGCTAGCCCATTGCGTATCAGTAAATGGTTATGTCTCGTCCGAGCCACTGCTCTAGCTCATTTATTTGCACGTAAGCTTCTTAACATTTGCCGTAGAGTAGGTAACACAAAACTAACTCCTCTTGACTTGTCAGCGGTTGACTTACAATCAGCAGCGAGTCATGTACTATGGCAAAGCCAGATAGACTGCTTCGAAACAGAGATTGTTTGTATAAAAACAGCGACTTCCCTGCCACGCTCCAGCAGATTATTGAACCTGTCTCCTACCATCGGCGAGGATAACCTACTTCGGTTATCAGGACGGATCACTGCTGCTACTGGAGTCTCGAGTCAAGCCAAGTCTCCAATCATATTAGATGGAAAACACCCAACAGTACGCCTCTTAGTGTTGCGCTACCACCAGAAAGCCGCTCATGCTAACACAGAGACAGTCGTGAACGAACTTCGTCAAGTTTACTGGATAATACATTTAAGAAGCACAGTTCGGTCAGTCGCTAACCATTGTTTATTCTGTCGACAACGAAAGGCTACGCCATACAATCCGCCTATGGGAAAACTTCCAACAGCAAGATTAGCCCACAATGAAAGACCTTTCTCCTATACAGGTCTGGACTACTTTGGCCCCATCCAAGTTACCATCGGGCGCAGACACGAGAAACGGTATGTCGCTCTCTACACATGTTTGGTCATCAGAGCGGTTCATCTTGAAGTTGTTCATAGCCTCTCCACCGACGCGGCGGTAATGAGTTTGAGAAGATTTATCGCACGGCGCGGTTGTCCTCGTCAGATGTACTCGGACAATGGGACAGCCTTCGTGGGTCTTAACCGAGAACTGAAGAAACTGTACGGTAGCCAAGTTTCCTCTTTTGCTACAAATGAAGCTATTGAATGGAATTTTATCCCACCAGCAGCGCCGTTTATGGGCGGAGCATGGGAGCGTTTAGTGCGAAGTATTAAGACTGTGCTAAAGGTGACACTAAAAGAAAAATCGCCATCAGAAGAGGTTCTGACAACACTCCTTGTTGAAGCGGAGGCGATCGTTAATAGCAGACCACTCACGCACGTTTCTCCCGATCCAGATTACCCGGAAGCGTTAACACCTAGCCACTTTTTAATCGGTACCTCATCGGGAAGGAACATTCCGGCGAACTCAAGTGAAAGAGATCTGTACGGCAGAATTTCCTGGCGGAAGGCCGTTCAATTGGCAGATCAATTCTGGCGTCGTTGGGTGTTAGAATACTTGCCGCAACTACATTTATCTAGAGGTGCCGCCGGACAACGACCTGACATTAAAATTGGAGATGTGGTGATCATTGTCGACAACAATCTCCCACGAGGTGTGTGGCCTAAAGGCCGAATTGAAAAAGTGTACCGTGGCAGGGACGGAGTGGCAAGAGTGGCCGATGTGCTGACAGCAGCAGGAATTTTTAAGAGGCCGCTTAAAAAGCTAGTACATTTATAAGGAACACTCTTATTGTCTTTAAAAAAAAAATGGGCGGATGTTCCCAATTGAAACTTTTTTATATAGTTAAACCTTTTTAGTTATTTTTCTGTAAATATTTTAAAAACTAAGAATAAAAACAATTGTAGTTCTTTGTTGTCAATTGCATGGTGTGGTTTGCTTTTCTCATCATCCTAAAATTCCTTGTCTCCCAGAGCCATCCAATAACATTTTATGGACAGTTTTTATGATGCTTTTTTGTTTTTGTGTGTTTTTTTTTTGCTGGCTGAAATCTTATTGAGTTAAGCTCGCCTTTGTAAATCAATTGTCAAAAATTGTTTTTACTGTAAGTTTGTTTTTGTGTACAATAAAGATTTAAGATGCTTTTTTTTTAGGTCGTAATTTTCCACTAAGGTGGTTTTTACTCTAAGGTGGAAGAAATCGTTTAACGAACAGTTTGATGATTTCTTTACCTTAGTATGGAGTAAGAGTGGAAGAAAAAAACATGTTGCGCCGACCCCAAGTAATATGGGATAAGGGTAGGATGATGATGATGATGATGAGTATGGAGTAAGAGGTCGCGTAAAACTTTCACTGATTAAAACATCACCTATGATTGTTTTCCCAGCAGGTTCAAAGCCTGTCAAGTCCTGAAGTCAAGGGTTCATGCGAAAGCGGAACACCAGGACCCTGGAACTAAGGTAAGAAGGAACCGGGTGGGTAGTTTAGTCAGTAGGAGTCTGACACTGTTTCCCGGTTCGTCCAAGGGGGGGATGCGTCATTCCATAATTCTTCCCACCATAAATAACTATGATTTGATTTAGTTAGACTCAAAGTTATTCTTTTCAACGTTTCCATAATTTGAATGATGCATAATAAAACTATTTTTATATATGTATAATATTCCAAGCAATTAACAATTTCCCAGAAAACCACAAGGCCTGAGTAATTTGACATTAGCTTACTGACACTGACAGATGACAGTAACAAACCGACATAAGGAAAACCCGTATCTCGACTTGTACAGTCTGCTAATACGTTGGGGCCGAATGTCTAATACAAAACATATAGTGAAGAACTAATATGACGTAAATGATTAGATTATCTCAATTGTTATGGTCTATTCCGACATGGAAGTCTCATTTATATGATCAGTTCTAATAGTCCAATAACTGTGTAGGTATATTGTCTATTAACGACAACTCATATAACTTTATATTTGGCTGGGAAATCTTCAAATAACTTCTCCTGCTCAGGGTGGCGAGAGGGTTTATCAGACTTTTACTGACTAAAAACTCAATAATGCTTCTTAAGTTGCTCTGTGCGTTCAAACAGCTGTGGAGTTCCTTGGTATTCCTGAGTTGAACTTCATGAATACTGACAAATAACCCTAACTGGAAAGTTCCACTCAAATCTGTGTCTTTCTTTACTTAAAATACCGTCTCTGACTCTAATCTGTATTGTTCCCATAAGATTTGATACATCAGTACTGTATGTAGGTACTACTACTATTACTGTATGTACTTTAAAAGAAACTGACCTCTGAATTGAGTTTCGATGTTTCTTCTCAGAGGAGCCAGTTAGGAAACACCGGTGTCATTTGGTTTGAATTTACGAAAAAAAAAACTGCATGTAACAGTGGTATATTTATCCTATTTGTAATATTAAAATCCATTTTGCAGAGAACATTACATTACGTGAACAATGAGTAGGTTGACACAGAGAGACGTTGGACTAAGTACTCGCTTTTCATATTGCGTTCCATTCGACACAGTGCACTGAAAAACCAATATTTTGAGAGCTTCTAAATTCCGGAAATTATACATGTCTTCCGTTGACAGTATGAACTGTTGTTCCGCTTTGAAACCGAGTTAAAACTACTATTTCCTTTTTCTCTACTAGGTGTCGCAGGAAAAATATAATCTGACTATTTCTTTGTTTGTATTTTCAGAATTCTGTGCCAAAATTGAACACTTTTGTTTCCGTTTCAGAAATTCGCGTAGTTTTAATTAATAATTTTATATAACTAGCTTTTGACCGCGGCTTCGCCCCCAGCAACAGATAAAAGTGATAAATGAAGAAATGCTCGACCAATTTTGTGCGAAAACTTCATAGAAACCACCTACTAAATATTCCAAATGAAGCCTAAACATTTGGTTTGGATACGAGTAGGTTAGCCTGTTCTTGATTTATAAAATTACAACGAAAACGGGCATTGATTTTTATATACATAATATATTGATGTAGGTACTTTACTAGAAGCATATCATAGGTACATACAGGGAGCAGTGGTGGCCGAGTAGTAAAGGCTCCGACTTACGAGTTGTAGGTTGTTCGCGGGTTCAAAGCCAACCAGACGCATTACTTTGTGTAATTTATTTTATCACCGCTGCTCTCAAAAAGGTGAAGAAAAACATCGTGTGGAAATTGGCATGTCCATAGTGTAGTATATCGGGCTGGTATCCGCAACTCCACGTCTAAAGCGCGTATTTTGCGTTCGAAGACATGTGACGTTCACGAACTCGCATTTGGCCCGCGTGGTGGATTACGGCCCATTCTCTCTCCTAAAGAGGAGGCATGAATCCCAGCAATGGGAACATTATAAAGCAGATGCTATGCTATGCTATAGCATAGCTATAGCACAGTATTACAAACACAAACTGGCATTTCTCTTTATCTTTACGAATACAATGATTCTTGAAACGTTATCACGTCGTTTGGCACGTAGGTGTCACTGATATCAACATTTTATCAAAATAACAAAGTTTTAATCGAAACTGTCTCTGACGTCAGCTGACACGAAGCGGCAATTCTCAGAAAATATCAACGGCTTCGTCATTAAGATGATAATTCGAGATAACAGTAATGACTTTACTTTATCAGTAAGTGTGGTCAAGTTCGACGACTCTGCGATTTGGCTGTAAATATTTGCGGTTGAATCGATTGTATCGATAGCGGATACAATGCACTATCTATTCATCTGGATTTTGTTTTCCGCATTTAGTCCATGATGGACCATTAGGCCTATGTCCTACAGTGGACGTCTTTCGGCTGAATTGATGATAATGATGATGAACCTCTACTCTAGGTATAGCTGCGTGAATGTTCAATGCATTTGTAGTACTAATTGGATGGTCAGAGTCCAGAAACGGCTCTAACTACAAAATGAGCAACTATTTCAAATTATTATCCCATTGTTCAGTTATTATCAAGCGTAAAATGAAAGTTAATTGGCCATGCGTAGGCCGTTTTACAACTAAACCACAAAAGTAATATTTTAGTTAGCTTTTCCTAAACTACATTCTACATTTACAAGCGTTATCTTATTAGAAATTGTAATTTACAATAATTAAAACAGCTAATTACATTTCATCTATAATATTTTTATCTAAAGTACATACGCGATGACTATAAAATTAATTAGAACGTCATAAAACTTTGATGAATAAATATCCAATAGAAGCCCCATTTATGAGACTCATTAAATCTGATTAAGTACTTACTAGCTGTCTCGACGGTGTTTATACCTCTTAGAATGAACCAACTTCAATAAAAAAACTCGTCCCGATTATATCCAGAAAAACTAGCCAGCGATCGTTCGCAGTCGTTTATTTAACGAAATAGAATAAACATCAAAACTAAAACTCAGATAACGCGCAGAAAATAATAACTTCTAACAAACTAGGAACGTTCTTGTCCCGAAATTCAACAATCTCTTCAACTTTATTCGTTTCGAGGAATCTAAAAGATCACGACGGCAGTTAATATTTGTAAAAGGCGTTAACTTCTAATGAACTTTTCGCCCGTAACTCTTAAACTATCCAAATTTTCTCAAGTTTAAGTCACCGATAAGCCTCCCCAGGCCTGTGAACTTTGCACCAATGACAAACAACTCCAACCTGAACTTCCTAAGAGGTTTAATACAACCCTTTATGTTGTTCTAATAGATTCCCAAATCTTTGTAAAGATTTCAAGAAAAGCCCCTTTCGTATCCTTTGCATATTTGAACATGCTTATACTCGTACAAGGAAAAACATTATTACAAATACAGATTATTATGTGAAATGTTTTTTCCAAGTATGCACTGACAAAGGATAGTGTTGACTGAATAACAAATGAGAATATAACTTGTATTTTATCGATTTTTATCAAACTAGACTATCAGTGTTATCGGAACATAAATAGATAATAATAATAATAATAATAATAATAATAATAATAATTTATTAAGACACTGCATATTACACGTTAAGCACAGCAATTAAAATCATCACAATATTGTTAGAAACAAATAAACATTTAGTGCAATAAAGTAGCCCTAGATCCCACACTAGGATACCCTGTGTCGTGGGATCTAGTTTTTTTGTTTTGAGACTTTATAAATATACGAGTGGGTAGTTCACCACTGGTTAGGTTACAAAAGTATAGGTATACAAAATTAATAAATTACGAAAACATGCACATTACAATTAAAAGTGTGTGAAGAGTGTAAATGTGTGTTAAAAGTGTATATTTTGGTAGAGTGTAAGTTGTGTAGATTATATGTATGTGACAATATGCTGCGCCTGAGGGAGTCATTGTAAGAGATTCATTGTAAGGGTACGAGAAGAGCTTCAGTCCGTGCATAATCCAGAGCTGATAGCCACTTAATAACTTTCATTTTACATGTGTGCTTAGAGCAATCCACCATATTTAGAATTTTATTGATTTCTTGATAAATGAATGGACCCATGAAACGAGGAGATCTTTGCGCGTATTTAGAATGAGTAGTGGGTGTTTTCCATTTTTTCTGTCTACATGATTTGGTAGATTTGGTTTGGGTAAGAGGTGCTAGTCTGTGAAAGCGAAGTAAGATTGATAGGATGAAAAGTTGTCTTACCCTGAGAACTTTACAGTCTTGGTATAGCCTGTCTGTGGGATACCGAAATGGCTTTGCAAAGGCAACCTTTAAGATGCCCCTTTGAGCTCGCTCGAGTTTTATTAAATGGCTCTTTGTTGCTACACCCCATGCCGCTATGCAGTAAGACAAGATAGATTGGCACAGAGCGAAGTACACACATCGGATGGTATTGTGGTCTGCTATGTTCCTTAGACTTTTGAACACAAACATAAGTTTGCGGACTCTGGTAGTGACAGCATCTATTTGTTTGGACCAGGATAACTGGTTGTCGATCAAGACGCCAAGATATTTAATACAGTCGACTTGTTCGATCTCGACACATTGACAAGAATTACTGTCAAGGTAATTACAGGAGTGGAGTTTAATTCTAAGTGGATTTTCTGGCTCGATTCTTTTTGATATTTTGAATGGTATATATTTTGTTTTACTCGCATTCAGTGTAAGAAGGTTTTGCTGCAGCCATTTCATCACTGTAGATAGGCCCCTCTGAGTAGCATCAACGACCCCAACCCAATTGTTGCTATGGAATATGATAGCTGTGTCATCCGCAAAAGTGAAAATTTTGGCGTTGTCCATTCGAAGATTACAGAGGTCATTGATGTAGGCCAAGAAGAGCGTAGGACCTAGCACGCTTCCCTGAGGAACGCCAAATTGAATATCAGAATACTCGCTTATTAACTCGTCACTATATTTAACTCTTTGCTGTCGGTTTGACAGGTAGGAATGAAACCAGTTCTGAGCTAAACCCCGTATTCCCATCAATGAAAGCTTCCGCAGGAGTATAGGTCGAGACACAGTATCAAAAGCCTTAGCCATATCTATAAATACTCCAATACATTTGCAACCAGAATCCACCCTTTCACTGACATGGTCAACGAGTGTCACTACTGCATCTTCTGTTGACATTTTTTGACGAAATCCGTATTGGTTATCAGACAAGACCTTTCCTTTTTCCAAGAATTTTCGCAAACGATTATTTGCTAGTTTTTCTAATATCTTGGATACTGACGATAACAATGAAATAGGTCTGTAGTTAGTGACCAGAAGCGGGTCGCCAGATTTAAAAATGGGACAAACATTGGCTAGCTTAAGGCATTCAGGAAAGACACCGGAAGACATACTTAAGTTGTATATATGGGAGAGAACAGGAGCAAGAGGAATTTTACATTGTTTTAGAATCGAGTTACAGATTAAATCGTCACCTGGAGCAGAACACCCTTTGAGACTGTCAATGATTTTTATTATTTCATCTTGATTTGTTGGAGTAAAGAAAAAAGAATTCCCAACAGTGATATCCAGTCTAGTGTTATTTGCCAGTTGTTGTTCTGTGACTTTTAGATCGGATAGGATAGTGTCAGCTAACTTTTTTCCAACGGTGCTGAAAAACACATTAGCAGAATTTACCGAGTCCACAGGATCTTCAAGGATTTTAGTAATATCTGCATTTGTACGGGTATTATTTTTCATATGGCAGATTTCCTTAACACTTTGCCAGAGTTTTTTGGTGTTGTCCTTATTTTTAGTCAGCAGTTTACGATTATAATCCTCGTGAGCTTTTTTAATAATATCATTACAGTAATTTCGATAGGTTCTATACTCTCTCTGAGACGTAATATCTTCCTTATTTTTTCTAGCAATAGAGTGTAGTAGGTCTCTCTTTCGGACACATCTGAGTAGACCTGCCGTCATCCAAGGCTTACGTAATGCTTTTGAATTGCCAATCTTGATTTTAGAACTGAAGTCTTTAATTTTTTGAGTCATTAGGTTGATGAAACGGGTTGTGGCAACATTAACGTCAGCTTCGGTTGTAATGCTGGACCAATCCGTTTCGACAATATTAGATTGGAGACCCTTGAAGTCAATTTTGTTGTAAAATTTTGGAACCTTTATGGTGGCTGTGGTTTTAGTGACAGCCGTAATTACAGTATCATGGTCAGTTATGTCAGAATCACACACTATGACGCTGGATGGTGACTTTGTTCTGAGTAGGACATGGTCTAGGCAGTTAGAGCCTCTAGTAGGAAGGTGGTGTCCTGGCATAAAGCCACTGTACGCAATAAGGTTAAGATACTCATTAGCTCTTGAATCAGTAGTATTTGCTTTGATATCCAGATTAATATCACCGGTGATAATGCAAGTTTTCCCTTTGATCATATTCATAACCTGTTCTAGCGACTCCAAAAAGTATGAAATATTATGAATGGAAGGTGAGCGATACAATGCAACTATACTGTATTCTGTTCCAATATCAATTAGCAGGCAGTCAGCGTCTCGAAATTGAGGCTCCCGCACCTGTACATTTAAACCACACTTTGACAATACCACGATGCCATCATTTTGATTTCGATATTCTTTAGAGATGTGACAATCGTAATTGGGTAGGGTTACGGTATTGAAACTGGGATCAAGCCAACATTCCGTCAATACTATAATATCCGGCATAAAACCTAGCCTTGATAAAAATATGGAAAAACAGTCGAAGTTCTTACGTATGCTTCTGATGTTTTGATTTACAATTGTTAAAAGATTATCAGGGTTTCCCAACTCAGTCTTAACATTTTCTGGGGTAGATACACGAAAGCAATCAACCATTGAGGAGTTGTCAATATTATATAAAAGTTCACTATTCATTAAACAGGTAAATTAAAAGGGAAAAGTAGACTAGGTACGGTCGGAAGTCTCAGATATTGATATTTCTTTAGAAGGCTATAATACTTTGCCAATGCAAGAGTAATACTCAAAAACGAGAACAGGACCAGCATAATCCTATAATAACTGATACAGAAATAAAATGATGGATGACAAGCAATGAAAATGCGAGAACTTACCATGCTAGACTTTGACGATGTTACAATGCAGGCAGCGATGATGTGTAAAAAACTTGAGAGATTGAAAAGAGTGTTTGACGTGTGTGTTACGTAGAGTTTACAAAAACATACTATATAATTATGATTAAGCTTAACATTTAGAAGTGTACAATATTTTAGAGATTTACTGCGATCCAAAATGTTTGGTAAAATACAATCAAAGAGTAGTCAATTATCTTGTTTATCATGGTTAAGTTTGAGCTCGTGGAGTTGTGCTTCAGACGTGATCCGTATATAAGGCTGCCCTTCTCGTTTGCGGAGGTAAACTTGACCGTTAGATATCCAACAATGCTCATAATGAGCATATTTAGCAACGTCTCGTGCTAGAAAATGAAACCGTTTCATTTTAGCCGTTAGGTGTTCAGAGATAAAAATCGGATGTTTTTCTCCACCAATACCAAGATGAAAAGTGTTCAACCGGTTTGAAGGGTTTTTGTTATTGAAATCCTTAGTTATTCCCAAAAAGTTGCTCTTCGTAAGCGTGTCTGCAAATTCTACAATAATGGTGGATTTGCTATCAGAAGATTTACTCGGAGCTCTATAAACATCGCGAACATCAGACTTAGGTATCTCACTCCCAAGAGATTTAAACAACTTCAACGCCTTGTCATATAGGCTCATTTTGGTTTCTTTTGGAATTTTCGGCACATTTCTGATTTCTACTGATGTTTTTATAGCGTTTCGTTCTAGTCGATCAATTTTTTCATCAATTTTAGACAAGTAGACGGCTATTTCCTTCCTCTCCTGCTCCATACCATGAATTTGATTTTCCAGGTCAGACAGTCGTGCGCCAAAAAACTCAATGGATTTCATGATTTCGGCACTGTTTGTTTGGATATCGTCATTTTGTTGTTTTACTTCTCTGATGTGCTCCTCAAGGGCATCGAGTCTAGCGCATTGATTGGACATCACAGCATTTACCTTTTCGAGTATTTCATCAAGCTTTGACGTGAGTTTTTTTGGTGGAGTCTTTTTTGCTTTTTTGGAATCCAAACAGTAACGGGGACGTTTACATCTCTGAGTCGCGATCGGCGAGCGCTCCGGTAATACCTCCGGTTCGCTTTGAACAACAGCCGTCATATCTTCTGATTCAGAGAGTGACCTCTCTGGTTCTGGTGGCGTGCGAATCATAATGTATTTCAAATATATAAAAATAGCTTAGACTCTTCAAATACGCACACTAATAAAGGCCCAAATATTATAGCTCCAAAATCGTACACTAATAAAGGCCAAACGTTTCCAGTTCCAAAATCGCACACTAATAAAGGCCCTCAGCAAAAAAGTTCGTGAGAAGAAAGACGTAAGCGCCGTGGAATTGGAGGTAGTTACGCGTTCAGTCTCGGCTGTCACGATAAAGTTTGGAGGGTAGTTCGCACAATGTTTTGATGAATCACACACGAATTATTAATCTAGATTTCTAGTTAAATACACTCTCCAATCACTTATTCAGGGTGAAATTAGGTTGCAATCGACGGTAACTTGACGTTCTTCGAGTTTTCTTGCACTATTATCACTTGTGGAGTGTAAGTTCAATATTATTTAGAGGAGCAACAGTAACACGATGCTACACGCACGGTAGGTGGTGACGTATGACTGAGATAAAAGCTTTTGTCTTGTTACATTTATTGTTTCAAATTAAATGTTAAATGCAATATTTTATCTGTAACATCAAACCGTATATAGATATAAACAGGGAAGTCTAACTTTATACAATTTAATTTTAAACTCCACCACGTAAGTCCTCTTTGAATCATAAATGTTCACGTGTGTTTACTTTAGCCACCACGGCGTCTCTATGACAACATTCCATCTTGGAGAAATAGTTCGCAGACTTCAAAGTTGCCAACTTGTAGATTAAATGAGATAAGAGATTAAATTCACCTCTCCTATGTCTTTACTTGATATTGTGTGCTTTGACGGTAAATATTTAGATAAAGGCATGTGATGGAAAGGTCAAACTGACAAATTCTATCGTGCAAACAGTGATTTAATAGACGAGAGTTTTTGTGTTAGTTGCGGTTGTGTCCTTACGGTTTTAGCACAAAAACAAAGGCAGCTCAAGCGCAGTGGTTCAGGATCCAGTAAAAACATAGTAACAACAGTAATTTCGCTTCGCATTCCTTCGTTCATCTAAGAAGGTGGAACGGAAGGCAGTGCGCTGTGTAAACGAGTCGGCGTTTTTCTCGGAAGCCTCGCGCTCGCCACTCGCCACTACTGCTAGCGGTACACGGGGAAAATGGAACGTGCGGCCACTTGCATCTTATGTATCTTATTATCGTGAACACACTTGGATTTCCGTACTTAAGTGGCGATGGGACAAGGCTAGCAGATTACTAGAAACGTGAAGTCGCAACTAAAACGAACAAAATGTCTGATAAAACATGTGATCCACAGTTTTACTAATAAGTTTGGCTATTGCCTTTTATTCAGCTAAAACTGCGGACGTGCATGTTTTCCAGTTTTTTAGCTGCAACACACTGCACGTCAGTAGCTTTCATAAAGTTTTTGCTTTGATATGAGGCCGTCGTATTTTATAACCAAACGCGTCACGTTTTGCACTGTAACAGTTTTTGTTTAAATTAGTGTCGCACCGACGTTTCTGCTTCGACTAGAATATTTCACAGAGAGAGCTACATTTAGTAGAGCAAACTGCAATAATATCAAAGGTCCGTATCAGCGCAGTGCACTTGCAACTTCTAACTTAGTTAAGATTAACCCTGGGTCGCTCCAGCTTCCACGCTAAGGATGCTAACCAAATTGTATTACGACTCGCAAAGCTAAAAACTGACGAGATGAATCGCTGGCAATTATTATTAACTCAAGGAAGTAATTTGTGAACCACCGAGGTAAATGTTCTACAGACATGGATCATTCTGACTTATCGCCATTAAACACACGCTAATAAGGACAGAAACAAAAATGCAACACGCCTTACTTGTATCATTATGCTGTTAAAAAATCCAATCATTAATAAAGTAATTTTCTCTAACTGCTTAATGTATTTTCAAAGCAAAAGCACGCAACATTAACATTGTAAATGATGTGCAGATGCGAGTGCATCGTGAGTGCGGTTCCACGAAGCTCGATCTTGAACGCATTACTCGATTCCACAACCACGGATAAAAATCATCTCCATACAATCTTACTAGAACCACCCAAATCCTGTAAATCTCGGCCAAACTAACTGCGAATTGTGAAGACGAAAGTCAGAAAATAAGGGACAGCGGAGGTGTTGATCCGAGTAAATCCGCACCCACACCGACACAGCGCAGTTCGCTTACCCGCGACCGAATCGACGAGATGGTTAATGAGAAAATGATACCACGACGAGGAAACGACCCTTAGCCCTGACGACTCCCGGGCTATAATAAATCTAATCGAAACATTTTATTCGGAATTGAAAAGATGATTGAAAATCAGAAGATATAAGAGAGAAATACCAAAAAACTTTGCACGACTTTTTAATACAGTTTGTAGCACACAGTGTGTGGTGTGTTGTTGTACACACGTAGACTATACAACCGCCGAAAAACATCGCAGACACAGGTACGTCAAGGTCGCGTTATATCGCTGAATATCGCCAGTAAACCGCATCTCGTAATTCTATTTCTATGCGTGTGCAGTGGTCAAGCCATCCCGTGTTATGTTGCAAAATTAAGAGGATTGCCTTGACGGGCTGCGGCAGTAATAAATGGAGACGATTTAGTTCGTTCGGGATGCCGTTTGGTAGCATGCGAAGCGGTCACTCAACCGGCTCTAAACCCCGTTACGTCAGCGGCCGCATGCCACAATTAGATCACATACGAGACTTGCAATGGCTAGACCAGACACCAATCGTCGATAGATATGTTTTAGTACCGTTAAAACTGGCTTTTTGCATCATGCGGCATTCGTATGAGTTTCTTAGGCGTTACTTATCGTAAACACTTGCGTAACTGTCTATCACTGACTAACATCAGATGCACGAACGTGTTTTGAATAATGGACGTGAAGGTTTTTTTTTATATTTATGTACTTAATTCTAAAGACATGTCAGTGGCACTGGTAACTTAAACTTGTTACTTAGTTATTCTCTGATTTAGAAAACTCTACGAATATTTTAAGTGCTTGTTTGAATGAGTAAGTGTAATGTTAACGAGCAAAATTTAAAATGCAATTTAAAGTTTAAGTACAAACAAGTTGCTTTACATTCCCTTTGGTAAGTCTGAATCTCGCAGTGTAGTTTGTGGTCGGTTCATTCTGAGTTGCTCCTTCTTTGTTAAGTATTCGTAAAACTCGACTGAATAATTGGTTCTATATTTAGATTGAACAGACTACAGACAAACTCTACTCTTTTACTATAATTAGGTACACAAACATTCACGAATTACGATAAATTTCTCGTGATCACAACATGACACATACAATTCAATATACGTTTCAATTATTTACTCTCGCAGCGATATAGTCCAATAAAGTGGCAGGAAGACTAATCAAAGACAATGGAGTCTCGCCGACGAGCCACTACGACCCTCTACGCATAGACTAGCTATCGCAATAAATGGTAATTGATTGCATCAAGATACTGGATGTCTGTGCACGATATGTGACGTCATGTCCTGTCCACTGCCATGCACTAGATCGCCCATCATCCTGCCCTGGGTTCACACGCATCCAGTAAAGTACACTTTATGTGTGCACTGTAGGAGCGTAGGTACACTGAGTGAAAATTTTATTTTAATTAATTTAATACATTCCGTGTTTTACAAGGCATGGCCTACTATTCGTTGAATATATTTTTTCAATCATGAATGAAACAAATTCAGCGTATAAATTATTATAATCTTCAAATGAGTTGTTATTCATATATTCAGGACTGTGGATCAATGTATTCATGTTTCGGTAATCGCCAATCGAAATAGCGTAAGATTTTGAAAAGTGCATAATTTGAATTTCCAGGTATCTCGTGAATGTAATATTACAATATCAAAGTATTTTTTTTATTGTAGATGAGATAAATGTTAACAATAGGCGTGATTCAAAGGCGGCGGATGAGGACGGTGATTACAAAGCGTCGGTAGGTAGGTAGTTCATGGAGAGTCTCCGGTGCAGGGCGCTCGTCTCGAGGACCAATACTCGATGGGCCCTCAATACAGACTTACCTACTCCCGGCCGCGCGCTACATCAGCTAATACCTAACATTATGTCAACGTTATATGAATATTGTGTCGTCTTCATGATAATCAATTAAAAAGCGGTAAAAACCAATTACAGCACAACGTAAATCGGCCGTGCTACACAGAATAGAATCAGAAAACAAAATGAACATGGACAACTTGTGGCACAAATTAGATTGAGCTCGGTATGCTGTCCACTTAAAGTCAACAGGTGCTAGTGTGCGACTTCGTGGTTCCGCACACCTCGTAAAGGAAAAGCCCGAACAATCTTATTAAAAGAAATACCTTTGGAAAGTTGCAATAAAGCTATCCAACTAACTAAGAACACCGTCGGTTTGTTAAACTAGACGATAATTTAGTAGATACACCCGTCCTTTGTATTCCATTCACTGATTTATCGCACACATATTTAGCAGGTTGCATGCCTGTACAGCTTATCTGAAACAGCCGAGTCGGCTCTGCAACAAACATTTATCTAGGAAATTTATCTAGACATACCCTTACCGAGCGAAAACATAGTTAGGACGCCGTTCTAAATACTCATCTTAAGAATGTCCAATAATATTGCCGAGCTTCAATATTATTAATTGAAGCTATTATCTGCATCGGCGCTTCAATTAATTCCTGTACTATAACTTCGTAGTTCCACGCATCTCTACTGCGCCAAATAAGTTCGAATAATACAGAGATGTGTTAGGTAGTCAGCGATCCAACTCTTGAAAATTATGAGGAAAAGAATTAGTGCTTAGTCATATCATTTTAATTGAATAAATAGGTACAAAACCATTATCATAGTATAGTATTTTTCCCGTAATATTTAACCATACCCTATCTAATATTGACTAATATGATTGGAATGTTTTAGTAAAACTGTCTCGGCCATGATATTGTAGACCTTACTTTATTAGCAGTTTAGCATTTCAAATAATGCATTCCATAGGAACAATAATGATTTCACGTCTGACTAATCCTATTATGCTATTTTTAAATCAAGGTAATGTCTTTATCAAGTCCTTATGACTAATATCTTGCAGTACCACAAGAAGTGCAAGAATAAAAGTTGAAAATTAGTCAAGATGAATAGGTAAGAAGCTGAATAGAGTTGCCGCGTATGACGCAGCGTACGGGAGCGCGGGTAGCAACTAGGCGCTCTCATGACAAATATCCTCGATGCAATGAGATGAGTTGGCCGGTCTGCGCAATTCTACACATGCAGCAAGCGCAGCCACGGCGCCATTGTACGCGAACAATGAGCCGCATGACACTATGAGGAGGATCCAAGAGAACCGAGAACTTCGGGGAGGAACTTAAAAAACTTGAATGGAAATATTTCGTCCGCATTTTCTTCGTAAATAAAAGACTAAGTACAGGTTGGAGAGCTTCATATGCACTCCGTATTTTTATTATCTGCCGGTCGATTGCATGTTCTATTCTATACGCTGCCAATTCTCTTATTGAAACGGCTTAACGGTTTTGCTGAGCACGGAAAAACATGGGTATTTCCCGTATTTTATTTTTATTGAATAATGATTAACTGATATTAGCCTATTGCTTTAATTTAGTTATTAATGACGTAGCCTTATTTTGAATTTAGGTATCTGCGACATAAACATATAATTTAATCTGCTGACGTGAATATTTGCGGAGTGCATCATTGTATAAAAATAGCTTATCTAATATGACGAAATGTATAGATATATTGTGGAACACGTCAAACAAATATAATGATATTTCTAATTTATATTCTAAAAATAAGACAATAATTGACAAAGCGGCCCTTAGCTCTACAAACAAGGGTTGTGGGATCGTTAAAAAGAGTTACTGATACCTTGGAACGTAAAGGGCATGAGAAAGAACACAAATAGGTTTTAGCCAGTAAAAAACTGTCACTTACTAAATGTCATTTTCGCTCCCAAAAAGAACCGGTGAAATTATAATACGTACTTACTAATATCATCAAAAAAAGGTCTACGAACAAATTATGAAGTAATGTTACCCTTAACAAATAAAGCTTTTATTCAGTTCTATTCAGCAGCTACAAGTTAAACCCTCATCAGACATGTACGCACGAACGCATGACATCTTACACCGTCTGTCTCCCCATCCTTTTATAAGAGGTAGACTGAGGGATTATCCGGAATAGATGTGCAGTACCATCCTCTCTCTCCATCATACCGAGATCAGCAATCTGCCTGCCAAGCTAGGATTATGACATTATCCTCCCAAGATCGTTCGTCGAGATGTATGGGAGGGCCTGGCTGCCGTGTGTGTGTGAGGAGTAAGAGGGTCCTCAAAGGGCGGCACATTTACTCTCATGCTCACTTGCTCAGTTAAAGTGGCATCTCACTTATCGAGTTCCACACTTAGCTTAAGAAGTGTTTGTCTTTGTAATACAAGTGGAATGGTAGCTAAAGAACAATATATGCAATGTAATGTTTTTATTATGAATTAATATCATCAAAAGAAAGATTTTTTTGCTGAATTTTGTAAAACCTTTTCTTACTGTTCGCTTACATCATAAAAGGAAGCCTTGTGCAAAATTTCCCGCTTCTAGGCCCAGTATTTTTGGCTGTCCGTTGATATGTCAGTCAGTCAGTCAGTTTCTCCTTTTATATAGACTTTTGTTTCTACATACTTAATGCAGAAACAAAATGTTTTTAAAAAAAATGCTAACATTGTGTATTTCACGTCTGCGCTAAATAAGTTAAATTCAGCAAAATTTCGTAAAACTACATATGTAGCTCTTTCTTGACGCTAGTTTTCAACTGAACCTGAGTACACAGATGTAAATTAGTATCAATAGTGCACAACGTACGTACGTATGTACGTACGTGTACAAGTATGTACTTGTGGCAAATATTTTCCGTATCAGCGATTATGACTGAAAGAATATCCGGAAGGAACTATTGCAGTTAATTGTAACGTACAATTTTAAGGAAGTACTAAATATTCATTTCACTTAGGTAAATCCAACTGAAAAACTAAACAATCATAAAACTATGTCTTTTAGTGTGTTTAAAACAAATACTTAACCTTTCGTATACCATAATTAGAAACATAATAGAAATACATAGCTGTGCGAACGCCGACGTTCTCTCGGAGCTCAAGAGTTTAATATCTAACACAAACGAGTTTCTATAACATAGTCATAGTTGATTGTAGTCAGCATAATTATCATTACTTAATAGAATAAAATTAACAATTCCATCATCCATTACAACATAGTTACTTTTGTTTTTACATAAGTTTATAAACCTTTACAGTAATGAATTGTTTATAAGGTTTCACACAATAAGCTTAACACTGAAACTACTAAATAATCCACAAAACCTAAATGAACTTGTATAACGTTTTTACTAAGAAATTCTGAGGTTTTTTTTTTTTTTTTTTTTTTTTTTTTTTTTTTTTTTTTCATGGTAGGTGAAAATCATCCAATGACGAAACCCGCTCTTGGGCGGAGCGGGAGACTAGTGTCAGACTCTTACTGACTAAAAAACCTACCCCGTACCTTCCTTGCCTTATTTCTGGAGTCGAGGTTACAATTTTCACTTACCCTCTAGGCTCCAGGAGGCTTCGACCCTGAAGGGCCCCTGCAGTTTGCTGACAACTCCTTGAGGCGCGCGGGAACGGTGCGCGCCGTTGACGACCTGGGCTCGGTCTTACCAGACGATCGGACGGCGAGCTACCCATTGCTCACCGTCCGCGAGCCAGTGTCTACGGTGGCCGGATATCGGCAGGATCGCGGCGGCGACGGCTACGGCGAGTACGCCGTTGCCTTTGCCTTATGCGGTCGGCCTCCTCCTTTACGAGCATTACTGCTTCGCAGAAGGAGGCGACCGCCTGCCATTCCTCTTCGCTGCGGACCATGGCCTGAACCAGGGCCCGGCGCGAGAGGTCGCCGCCGCCGATCACCCCCACGAGGACACGGCGATGCTCTTCCCAAGCAGGGCACACCTCCACCGTGTGCTCCACCGTGTCCTCCGGGCTCGCCTCACAGTGGCGACACCCGGACGTCTCTTCCGCACGAATCCGGTGCAGGAATCTCCCGAACTTCCCATGTCCGGTGAGAACCTGCGTCATGCGGAAAGTGAGGACGCCGTGAGGTCTATCCAGCCACGCCTCAAAGAGGGGCACTACCGCTGAGATTACGGTGTGCCCAGCGCTGGGTTGCGACAGTCGCTGTTTCCACTTCACCATGAGATCTCGCCGGAGCTCCTTCCGCCACGCCTCGACATGTTCGGGCAGCGGATCTTCGCCCCGGCGTTGCATCTCCACGCGCTGGTCGTGCATGTGTGCAAGGACTGTTGCCTCCAAATCCCATGGTGGTAGGCCAGCAAGGAGGCTCGCCGCCTCCCGGGACACCGTGCGGTATCCCCGCACCATCCGGATGGCCATGACCCTCTGGCAGGCGTTCAGCTGGGCCGCCGGGCGTTTACGTAGCGTCGGCGCCCACACTGGTGCCCCATAAAGGGCCATGGACCGGACGATGCCGGCGTAGAGCCTCCGGCAGAAGGCGTCTGGACCCCCAAGGTTCGGCAGGAGCCGCTTGAGAGCAGCCCCCGTCCGATTGAGTTTGGGGGCCAGACGTCGGAAGTGCTCCTCGAAATTCCATCGGCTGTCGAGGACAAGTCCTAGGTACTTCATCGTCGACCCGACGCCGATGTGAACTCCTTCTACCGTTAGTTGGGAACCCGTTGGTGGCGCGTTCCGAGGGCCGTGAAAGCACATGGCCTCGGACTTGTGCAGTGCCACCTTGAGTCCCAACTGCTGGATCCTCTCAACGACTGTCGCAACCCCACGTGTCGCTAGTTCGACCGCCGCCTGGTACGACCTTCCCTGCGCTAGGACCAGCGTGTCGTCTGCGTAGCAGACCACGCTGACCCCTACGGGGAGGTCGGCGCGCAGCACGTAGTCGTACCCGATGTTCCACAAGGGCGGTCCTAGTACCGATCCCTGTGGGACACCGCACGACATCTCTCGCCGTTTCCAATCTCCTTGGTGACCGGGGTAGACTATGTACCTGTCGGACAGGTAGGCCTCGATCGTACGACAGAGGTAGTCGGGCACCCGGTGATACCGGAGTGCCGTCCTAATGCAACTCCAGGGCAGGGAATTAAAGGCGTTGGCAATGTCCAACGACACCGCCAAGACACACCTGCCCCGGGACACCGCATCCCCCGTCGTGAGGGCTCGCACGCGCATGATGGCGTCCACCGTGGAGCGCCTCCTGCGAAACCCGAACTGGTCGTCCGCGAGATCGGGCCCCTTCAGTGTTAGGTGCTTGACGAGGCGGTCTGCAATGACTCTTTCAAAGAGCTTGCCCACCTCGTCAAGCAGCACAATGGGCCGATACGCGGACGGAGAGTCCGCAGGGCGCCCCGGCTTCGCGACGAGGACCAGTTTTCCCGTCTTCCAGGGAAGTGGGAACTGGCCCCTCTCCAAGCATGCGCTAAAGAGCCCCCCCAATCGAGACCCGAGAGCCTCCATGGCCAGGACCCAAGCCTTTCCTGGCAAGCCGTCGGGTCCTGGGGCGGTATTCTTCGCACCCATCCTGCGTACCGCCACTCTCATCTCTACCTCGGTCACTTCCGGAGCATTGGTACCGTCGTCGCTGACGTGGTCCGCGTCAGACACCGCTGGTGGCGGAGCCATGGGCGGGGGGGAGTGGTCCCCCCGCGCAGGGAACAGAGCGCTCACCACACCCTCCACGATCTGTGGCCGGAGACTCTGCGTCAACGGGGGAGCCCATGGGCGGAGTTTCTCCCGCACCAACTTGTATGGGCGTCCCCACGGATCAGCGTTGAGCGTCCCCAGCCACGCTTTGCAGGCCTCGTCTTTGGCCCGCTTTATCTCCGATCGGAGGGTGCGCCTTGCCACCCTGTATCCCTCGTACAGCTCCGCCTCTACGGCCTCCGCATCCGGCGGGCGGAAGCGGCGCCTGCGGTGTCTGGTATACCGGTGTCGCGCAGCATTGCATGCGGCGCGCAGCGTCGCAAGCTCTGGCGACCACCAGTACACCTGGCGTCGGGCGCGTCCTGGGCGGAGACGGGGCATTGCCGCGTCGCAAATTTGCGACAAGGCCTCCCGGAACCACTCCGCCTCGACGTCGATGTCGGCAGGCCTGACCGGTGCTTGCACCCAGGCCTGCACCGCCGCGGCTTCCAGGAAGAGCTCCTTCTCCAGCTGCCTCAGCGCCCAACGCGGACCACATGGGGTCTGTCGGACCGGCGCGGTCGAGGTCTGGGCGGAGACGTCAAACCGGATATACCGGTGGTCCGAGTATGTCTCCACCCCCTCCATGACGCGCCAGTCAACTACACGCGGTGTCAGAGTGGGGCTGGCGAACGAAATGTCCACCACGGACTCACCCTGCACCCGCACACACGTGGGGACAGAACCCCGGTTTAGGACGACCAGGCCTGTTTCCAGAGCCCAGTCCTCCACCAACCGACCCCGCTGGTTCGTGAGCCGGGAACCCCAAGCCATGTTCCAGGCGTTGAAGTCCCCGCAAACGACCACGGGGAGGGTACCATACCCAGCGACGACGGTCTTCAGCTCCCTGAGGGAGTCGTGAAGATCGGCGAGAGTTCTGTTCGGGGACAGGTAGACGCCTACCACTGCAATGTCCCCGAACCGTGCTGCCACGCAACCCCGACCCTTCGTGACGGCCTCGAGGGTCGGGGTACCAGCGGCGGCCGACGAGATAAGGGTCACCGAGCCGCTCAGGTCCTGAACCCAGTCAGCTCTGGGCAAGACAAAGTGCGGCTCGGAGACCACGGCGACGTTTATCGACCACTGCGCCATGCTCTGGAGCAACAGATCCTGAGCTGGGGCGCAGTGGTTGACATTCGCCTGGAGGAGACGTAATGGGGCCGTTATTGGCAGTCCATTGTCTCCTCCCTAGCCCTCTGAGAGGGCACCGCCACGGCGGTAGCGGCGGCGACGGAAACCGCGCCGGCGGCCGAAGAAGCGGCTGCGGCGGCGGCGGTGGTGGTCGGGGGGCGACTCAATTTGGCCTTCACTTTGGCCGGGGGGTCGCAGGACCTGCTCCCAGCCCGGTGGTCGGCCTGCCTGCCTGCCGCCGCACATGCGTAGCAATGCGGCGCATTCCGGCACTCAGCAGACCTATGACCGGGCTTACCACACTGGTAGCAGTGGTCGCTGCGATCCACCTCCGCGGCACAGAAGGCCCCCACGTGGTGCCCCACGTGGCAGCGGTAGCACCGCAGAGGTCTGGGCTCCAACAGTTTTACCTGGGCGGAGACCCAGCCCACCAGAAGCCGTCGGCCCTCGCCAGTGATGGCCTTGGCCGCCGGCACGGGGCAGCTTACCGTAACGGCTCGCATGCCCGTGCTGTCAGCGCGGATGGTGCCCGCCCGAACCTGTTCGGTCGTGCAACCACCCACCCTGACGATGGCGGCCACCACCTCGTCCACCTTGACGGAATCGTCCAGGCCCATGATGCGCATGTCGATGCACTTGGTGGGCCTGGACACTCGGGCCTCCTCTGCACTGAGGGCCACCCTAATTTTGTCGGCCAGAATGTCAGCGACACTGGCCGAGCCGGGGACCTCCAGGATTCGGGCCCCCGTTAGGGTCTGCCTTATGCAGAAGCCCCCAGGCACTCCGAGCTCGTCAAGGTGGGGCTCCACCGCCCGCCTTGCCTTCTCCATGACGGCGTCGTAATTCGCGCCCTTCTTACCCGCTTCAGGCTGTAGTGTGATCACTACAGCCTCGGATTTCGGGGCGCGAAGTCTCGCCGCCATTGCACGCTTCTTGCGCTCTTGGCGCTTAGCGCGCTTCTTTGCCGCCCTGCGCGCCTTACCCGCACTTTTCTTCGCCGACGACCGTCCAGTCGGCGCCAGACGATGATGGATCTTGAGGCGGGGGAGGCGGCAGGCGCGACTGAGTCGCCGCCACCGCGATAGGAGCTCCCGCCGGCCTGGCAGCAGCAGGCGCCACACCACCCCTCGTGGGAGGAGCGGCCCGCGCCCGACGCTGCCCAGCCACCGGGGCTGGCCTCGCAGGCTCCGGCGCTGAGGCCCTGCGCCCGGCTTGCCCCAACGGGCCCGCCTTGGGCGCAGCCGCCGTGGCCGCTGCGGCAGCGGCATAAGTTGCCGCTTGGCGCTGGCCGGAGGTCGCCAGTGGAGGGCGCAAGACTATGCCCTCCAGCAGGGACAGCTGCCGCTGGATCTGCAGCTGGAACTGCTGCTGCTGCTGCTGCAGCTGCTGCCGGAAGGCAGCCAGCTCCGACTGCACCAGCGTCAGCAGCTGGCCCCCTGCCTCAGGCTGGGGCTGGGGCCGACTTTGCCCCTGCCCCTGCCCGGAACCCCCTCCGACGGCCTCCCGCGCAACGGCTCCAGGGCCCACGGGCCCGGCCCGAAGCTCAGCACGAAGCTCGGCCCGCAGCTTCGCCACACTCCTGTCCAAGGCCTTATCGAAGGCCTCGGACAAAGAGGTGGCGTGCTTCAAAACGGACTTCTCCTTCGAAGCCCGTTTTGCGACCCTCTTGCGGCCCATGTCGCGCAGCGCCGCGACCACCAGCTCGCCGAAGGACCTGCGCGCCTCTTCAGCGGAGTCCGCCCCAGCGTCTGGCGCGCCACCGGATTGACGCGGCGGGCGCTCCCCAGCGCTGACCGCACCAGGGTGGCGCCCTTCCGCGGCAAGCCTTGCAGCTCGCTGAGCGGACTCCCGCGGAGTGAGCCCCCTGCCCGTACCTCGGCTTTGGCCCCCACCGCGACTCCCGGTGGGGATCTTTGGGGCCGAGCCCTTCCCATCATCGGAGGACGACTGCCCGTCCTCCGATTTGGTGCGCTTCCGGAAGGAACGCGAGTCCCTTCCGGAGTTGCCCACCAACTCCTCCTCCATCTCCGAGCCTGAGCTCCTTCTGGACGCAGCGTCGGACTCCGACCGCTCGTCACTCTCTGAAATTTGGGTGAAAAATTTTGTGTTCATCTGGTTCCCACGAGTATTTTTCAATCTGTACTGGCTCAAGTTTAGTGGTCCGCACTAGAGACTAATTTAGCTACCCATTAGTCAAGCTAACAACCTCCCTCACGGTGCGCCGCCGCTTGGAGGTTTGGGGTGATTTTTTATAGAGGTTGTCTTCCTCGCGGCCCGGGCGGTTAAGCCAAGGCCCTCGACCCCCATCGAAAGTCAGAAACATGACCTTGGACAATCTTTGGGGCTACGAGTCTAGCGGTCGCAGAAGGAGGAGGAACTCTTCCTCCTGCCTGCCCGATGGCAGGGTGAGTGCACACCGAGCCCGCTCTTACCTCGTCGCTGTGCCCTCTGCTAAATCAGAGGGACACGCGTTGAGGCGTTACTCCCAACAGAATATTCGCAAGCCGCCATCGAGCACCCTTAGGCAGGGATTGCCCAAGGGTGGGTCGATGGCGGCCTCCCGGGGTGCACCGTCCCGCAGACTGGTCTTCACTCCGGACGTGTCCGCAAGGGAACTCCAGCCTGCGGGCGCTCGAGGAGGTTTTCTGTCATGGCACCCCAAGAAATTCTGAGGTGGATAACGAACGATAAGTTCCGAAAACAGTTAAACTAAAGTTTGCAAGTTTCCTGAAGTGATTCTATTCTGAAAAATACAGTAGCAAGTTGGAAACACGTAATTATTTACAGAGCTTTGAATATTATTTTATCATGCAGACTGATGGCGGGATGAGTTAAGTCTTCAAAGGACTGTCCCTAACTTGCAGAAGATCGAGGAAAGAGAGAAGAATTTCTTTTTAAGATGGAGAATAAAAATATTTTTAATATTTTAATAATAATATTAGTATTAGTTTCTCTGAAAAGGGTACAAAGATTAAACGTAATTACAACATCTAACCTTTGTGAGAGCTGGTGTCTATACTGGGTTCAAAGACCTGTGCAACAGAACTCCACCGTCACATTCAGAATTAGAATTACGATTGTACTTACGTACTTCAGACATTAATATAGTTACATGTATTAAATGGAGAAGACATTATACGTCTCATGACTTCTACCGGTATGAATGGAGCGTGTTAAAATGTTATTGACTTAGAGTATAATCGCACGTAGCGTTTGTTCAGCGTGAGTATTAACGTAGCGCAAACGCCACGTAGAGGGCGCGTAGCAGACTTCGCGTAGCAGATTCCGCGTAGCAGATGCTGCGTAGCAGATGTCTCGTAGCAAACGCCACGTAGCGTACCCTATACAAGACCACACAGACGGTGAAACGTAGCTCAGACTCAGTAGTCCGATTCAAGGAATCAAAATCGAAACGATATCGTAGTGATTACTATAATCTGGACACATTGTCCTAGCGGTGGGACACAGCAATGCTTATGAGGTTGATGCGATTGCACGCCAGCGGTCCCTCATATAAAAATTTACTAAGTATTTATAATTGAAATAGACTAGTTATGTATGTTTGTTTAATTTATAATTTTTTTTTATTTTAAATTTATAATTTCTATTACATATTTTTGTAAAATCTATTTGACAATTATATATAATTCACTTATTATTATCTGAAAATAAATTGGGATTGAATTGAATAGCCTAGGCATTATTGTAAAACTAGCTGCTACCAGTAGCTTCACCAACTTATTAGTAGAAAATTCCAATCAATGCCAAGAAAAAATAATCCCGGGATAAAAAAGGATCCGATTAAAGTACTATTTCAGGACTTGATTTGTAACTGTTTATAACGATTCTAGCTTAAAGATTTAAAGACAAAAACTTTCAGCTTTACAGTATGAAACTCTTGAGCCCAAAGCAAACATCGGCGTTCGCATACAAAATGTTTTCAATCTGTTCTATTATGCGTTACGGTACTCGTGTTAAATGTAATTACGGCAATTTAGAAAAAATAGAATCACAGAGTTATCAACATTAAGTCACTGACCCCAAGGACACTAGTAGTACTCCAGATCATTTTACATGTGGGAACAAGACGCGGGGGCCTGATCTCAAGTCGCCACTTAAACCCAGCCATTGATAACTGAAGCCCTGACCCTTGTTCTCTTATCACGAACTATCTATAGATATACACAAACATATTATAGGTAATAATAATTTTATTTGTAATAAGACCACAATAATGATCCATTTTGTTGGTAAAATATCGTAAATGTTAGTAGTAAATAATTACTAAAATAAAAACATACAGGATGGAAATGAAGTCGTGGGGACTATTCTCACCCAAGGCTCTCTCACGATCTCTCTCAAGGTTCGTACCCACTATACTAATTGCATTAAACCTACTATTACGCAAATCAAAATTAGTGCAAGTATGGAAAACCTTAAAAATGTAGTAAGTACTATTATAATACGTATTGTAAAAGGTTTATAAACACTAAAAGTAATAAAAAAATACTTCTTAACCTTTCGAATACTGTAAATAGAGACAGAATAGAAACACAATACGTGTGCGAACGCCGGCATTCGCTCGGAATTCAAGAGTTAAAACGCCAAAAGTCATTAAGTATCAAAATCTTAAAGCGCAGTAGAGCGCCAAACTAAAAATAAACAAACATCAAATAATACTAATAACTAGTTTTAGCTAAAATTGCATTTTTGATTCCCGTAATTAGTATCGTGAGCTACCTTGGGTAACAATAATGACCACGACTTCAATTCCACCCTGTATAGTGAAGTGCTTGGAACATACCGACATACCCATATGAAGACAAAATATGCTGAGAAAGAAGTAGTAAGGAGTAAACTATCTGACTATCATATCTCTGCAAAAGAGTCGAAGCCTACTGGGGTCCAGGGACTCTTTCGGCTTGGCCCCAGTGCACAGGGCAGAAAAGGAACGGGGTGGGATGTTTCTTCAGTAAGAGTCTGACACTGTCATCCGCTTCACCCAAGAGTGGGATTCGTCATTGGATGATTTTTGCCCACCAAAAAAAAATATATATCTGACCATTCTTAACACAAATTGCCCCAGAATAGGAAATATTATGTAGGCTCTACACACAAGGCCAATAAACCTGACGACCAATTCCATCCAATTGTGCTAAAATTTATTTCGCTCTCATGAGTCAACATTAACACGAGGTTGGCCCAATTTGGCGATAAACAATAAAATTAAGATATTTGGGACGTTTTGTTTCAGTTTGATTTAGACATTTCCATTTTTGCGCTTTGTTGAATACGTTAAAAAGTAAAAACCTTTTTAGTCGTGAATATTGAATAATTATTTTCAGCCCTTTAAAGAAAATAAAATAATGTCGATTTTTTAGCCACATATTTGCTCAGTGTGTTCAATACCGTTTTCTAGATAAGTTAAGAGGTAATCTGTGTTTAAAAGTAATGATTAGGATTCCATGAAAATTTTGGGGGCTGATAATCCGTGTGACTCGATTTTCTAGTGCAGATGCCAGTTTCCCACAATAGAATAATAACCGAAATAGTTTTGTGGAAAAGAAAAAAAATAATGTAATAAGTTTAAGTGATATCTTAAAATCACAAAGATAGCCCAAAGAAGATTCAGTTTCGGTTGCGGCCAAAAAAAAAAAACTGGTTTCGTCTAGAGTTTCAGTTTCGACCAACTAGTTATATATATTCGCGTCGATCGAAACTATCGTCTTAGAGCTAACGGTGGTTACGATACCTAAAAACGGATTAATTCTATCATAGTTACGTTAAGAGTTGGATGGATTGTGTAAGGAGTGATATGGAAGAAAAGGAAGTTACTGATAGTGTGACGGGTGACAAGAAATAGTGGAAGAAAAAAACATGTTGCGCCGACCCCAAGAAATATGGGATAAGGGATCATACTACCCTTATAAGTTACGTTTGTTACAATTTTTATACAATCAACATCAATTCTATTAATTAGTTTAATTATTATGAAGGTTTCAACTACGTAATTAAGGATAACTATTTCGAAATGCCTGGTTGGTTATTGTCAATAACCAACCAGGCGTCCAAAATATTGCGGGATGCGAGGTGGTCAAGAGTTACCTATACTTGGGCTCCACAATCACCAATGATGGGGGCTGCGAAGACGAAATCCGGAGACGTTGCGCTATGACGAGATCCTCAGTGGAAAAACTCACAAAAATTTGGAAAGACCGTAGAATAACCAAAAACACTAAGGTTCGATTAATGAAATGCTTGGTTTTTCCTATTTTTCTATATGGAGCTGAGACGTGGACGCTGAGGATGCAGGACCGTCGCAAGATTGACGCACTGGAAATGTGGTGCTGGAGACGCATGCTTCGAATCCCATGGACCGCACACCGAACCAATATATCGATCCTCAAAGAACTCAATATCAGAGAGAGATTATCGTCGTCTGTGCAAATACGAATTCTCAAGTTCTTCGGGCATATCACCCGTAACGAGGACTCAATGGAGCGACTGGTAGTGCAAGGGAAAGTTGAGGGCAAAAGATCACGTGGACGCTCTCCAACACGGTGGACAGACCTCATCAAATCGGTGACGCATTGCAGCGTCAACGAAAACTCCCAAGCCGCCAAACATAGAACTTCATGGCGTCGCATCGCGAGAGATGCGGTGGCGCAGGACTCGACCGACACATGACCACGACCACTCTGTCAAGAGTGCACGACTAAGAAGATTTCGAAATATAGTTAGGAATAACTATTTCGAAACATTATTTTTTATTAGTTTTTCCGTTACCACGTCAGTTTCAGTGTCGGTTATAGCTAAAACATAAAATGCAATAAATGAATAAATAAATAAACCGGATGACGATCTGAAGATTTAGCTATGGTTTCAGTCAACCGGTATTGATATTATAAGTTGTAGTTAGTGATTTTAATTTGCCTACACAACAAGCAAACTTAAGTAGGTATCGCTCAACATAATGGACCGCTGGCTGGGCTCGCAGTCCATACTCTCGGTCCTAGTAAAACGGCGCGCGCCTAAAGTGCTCCTATTTTAGGAACATTAACCACAGAATCGTTAGAAATAGAAACATTGCCGGTTTTTGCCGAGGATCGATTGTCTAATGAGTCACAGTCGACATGGGACTGCACTTGGCGGCCCGGCTTCACCCGTGATGGATGACAAATCGCTTTTAGATCCCACGCCGCGATGTTTACGCTAGCCCTCCTGAATGACTTACGATTTAAATGCTCTTTCCACCCGATCTCGGCGGAATGGATCCCATTTTCTTTTTTTATTAATGCCCGTCCTAGAACACATTAAAGAAGATCTTATCGCTCAGTAGGTATAGATTTGTTTATCAAGAAAGGAAAATATACTGGTCTCAGATCAAGTTTATCTAACATAAAAATCTGCATTTCATTCCTAGATAACATCTGAGCACTTACTTATAAGTAGATTTTGTATTAGCTATGGTCAGCCAGCTGTCGTTGCCGACTATAATATTATCTTCAATTTAAATCGAATCAAGTGGGCTCAACTTTTTATTTCTAAGAAGAACAATCAGTACCTAACCGTCATTAAAATTGTTGTGATCAGGTAGTAAGACCTCTAAATTGTAAAAGGAATTTAATATTTCAAAATGATGTCATGGCATCGCAATTCATTTAAAATTGTTAAGGCTCTTTGTGAGACTAGGTTCCTAAGAATTTATTGCGTATTTGCTGGTTCTCCGAACGAAGCTCTTAAGGATGAACATGTTATGTGTACGTCATAATCAGAAACCTAGCAAATGCAAGAGGTAAGCGACAGCGTAACCACTCACAAATATAATATAATAAATACGTACATTGTACTCTAAAAATATATTTTACTTACAGAAGGTAAATACAACAAACCCGCGACAAAAATAATATCAGCTGTTTTGAAGGTAAAGGCTATTTTTAACTTTGCATTAATCATATTGATTGAGCTATTTTCGTCACAAACAGGTGTCGAACAAGATTATTAAATCTAGTCAATACGTATTTACGAGCATTCGTTAAACACTGAGTGTCAGACGTCTACCGTACCTAGTAGGACGCAGAGGGCATTGCCTCTCAAGGACTTGCTGTTTTTTGCTAGCACCGGGCTTGCTTTTAGCACGCTACGTCATCGTAGGCGGACTCCCGATTGTTGTGACGGATGTAATGCTAATAACCTTCCATTGTGCTTCTAGTTTAGACTAGCTCAAAAGAATGAAGAATTAAAACCGCAGCCCTAATGAGCCCGCTGGCGTCTCTCGCTTGCGGCCGAGTACGTGCAGTCGGTAAGTCAGTTGTGTAGGGAGAACAATGCACCCACGTTGCAATGCCACCCGCAAGGACTTTCTTTCCAACGTTTGACACAGATACAACACAAAGAAAACGTCATTTGCAACTGACTAAAGGATCCCATTCTAGTCTATTTTTCTTCTTGAAATAGCTTTTCTCTGTATTGTGATAGCCATTTAACAAAACAAGCTCCATTCAAAAACCGTTAATGTCCACAAGAGTCATTATAACTTGACAGATATCATATTTTTTGCGTGTTTTCGATCCAAGCTTACAAGTTTGAGACGTAAATAAAAATCTATCATTCTGAAGTAGTTCGAATAAATGTATTAAAGCAATGGGTCCTACAGAACCCAAAAATGAACGTGACAGTCGTATTTCTGTAATCACATTAGGTAACGTGGAATTTGTAGAATGTTGTTAGGGTAGGCACTACAAACTTCCTTCAGCTACCGAGTACGGAATTCAATAAAAGGTCCGAGAACAAAAAAGCGGGGTTTCTGTTTAGTAAAGTGAGAATTATACGTTCCCAAAAATAAAGAAAAAAAAACTAGGGGCCTGTATAAAGTAGGGATCCCTCTGCTGTAACTTTTCTTCGAGGATAAGGGAATTACTTACGACCGACAAGGGGAAAACAAACTACAAAAACGACATAACATGTTGTGTTCGATACTACCCTTTTTGTGATGTACTGGAAGACTTGTACATCGTCATATCTCGCAATATAAAGCTAAACTTTATGACTAGCTTGAACTTCTGAAATGTCAAAATATACGTAATGTCGTAATTGTGAGGGCATTCATTACCTGCAGTAATTCAACAGGCACTTAAATTCCAAGTAAACATAAACCCCATGTTTCTATTACCTAAACGCTTTAGTCGCTTTATTTTCGCAATTCGTATGTTTGTTTTATAGGAAAAGTTTCACAAATTGTCAGACCAATATTTCAAAATCCCTGGCATCGGACCCACAAACTGTAAAGTAGGGAGGGAAAAATCTCACAAAAACTGTGTGCAAACTCGAATTAAATAGTCGTATCTCTCTGGTGACATTGGGAATCCATCAGCGGTCTCGATTGGAACGATAACCACCCTCGCACCCCGCACCCCGCTCCCCACTGCAGAAAATATATCGTAATTTGATAGCGACCTCTAGCGTAAAGGCCTCTAGTTAAAAGTACATACTTACTGGTAAAAAATGATTCATGATACTTTATATACAGAGTACAATGTATGTCAATTATAATGGGGTCAGGAACCCGCAGCTGTGAAGGCTAAAAATAAATAGCTAAAAATAAACGAGCAATTAGATCTGAAATAAATTAATGGGCCAAGTTTAACTCGCACATGAACTGGAAATTATCGGTTGAGATTATAAACAAGTCATCGTGTTTCAACAAAAACATGACTCTAATTAGACTTTGCTAGCTGCTCTCATTTTTTTTTCCGAGTCTTAAAATTTTCCATTAATAACTAAAAGGAAAATTTAAAAATAGTTACGCAAAATATTGTTAGTCCTTGAGAAAAAAGTATGAGAAAAACAGTTTTTATATTCAAAATAAAAAATATTTCATTAATTCTGTTAATATCCTTTTTGACAAAACCTTTAGAAACTCACATATCCCCTCGTCCACATTCCAAATGATTTATGTCGACTTTCTTGTACTATACTGATGACGTACCTAGTTATATCACAAAAATATATTATGTAAGCACATTGTTATTTATTGTGTCACAAAACAGAAACCTTGGATTCCTTTCAGATATCGAGGCTGTTCACAATGTGTCTCTGGAGGATCGACGAAGAATATTGTGGTGTTCACAAAGAGGGATTCTAATTTGTAAGTAATTCGTCAGATATCTGTATTTCACCTGCCGCTGAGTCAGTCGGCGTTCATTATTCACGCATTGCAAGCACCATTCAGTTCTCGCTAGCAATTCTACATTACACACTGAACTAGTACCTTTACATGTGTATACCTATACCTATAAATAAATTGCAAAAGACGTAGGTGGCTTCTAGATTGCGTGGGTGACTACAGCGGGGGAGCTACGTACCCCCACCAAGCCTGTATTTAAAGAAATTTAATACCAACCATATTTCAAAATTCTACAGGCTTGTATAAATAAAACATGAAAGGTCAAATTATGCTCAACATAAATCGAGAAGTGTACCGATTGAAGCTGTAACGCTGTGAAAATTAGACGAGAGAAAATATTTCCGCTTTTTCCTCCAATTTATTTAAGGCGTCGGTTAATAATTTACAGGAAAAAGTTGAGTTATTATAAACAAACAGCCACATAAAGCGATTAAAGCCGTGGAAGTAACCGCTCTTAATAACGTTTAGAAATGATATCCAAAAAATAAATTCTATTTGTATTTTTCCG
Organism: Mythimna loreyi; assembly: GCA_029852875.1. NCBI lineage: Eukaryota > Metazoa > Arthropoda > Insecta > Lepidoptera > Noctuidae > Mythimna > Mythimna loreyi. The sequence continues at coordinate 12,408,407 of CM056792.1, forward strand.
CTTTAGGTAAGTCTTTTCGTTGCGGGCGTCAAAGTGGCGTATCAAATTAAAAATTGTAAAGTCACGTATCTCTATGGCCCTATACACACACTAGGATGTAATGAAATCAAAGTTTCCGAGTAGATAGTACGTGTATCGCAAAACGTCGCCTCGCCAACTTCTAAGTCCTAGACTTGTAGATACAGAGCTGAACTCCTGTAATTAAACTTTCTTTGGTGCCTCTGATGTACACTTTAACCTATCCCAAGCTAATACGTTTTTTAGAACTTTGGTGCTTAGAATTATTTATTTATTAAAACATTACACGTAAAATAACGCTGTACCTATTAAGGCATAGTTATTGTTTAGGCATTTATTTGTCAGTCGACCTTAAGGTAGTTCAAAAAAGAACATAGCTGGTGCAATTTATTAAAAAGCCATAGAGAAAGAAGTACGTATAAATAATATTTAGAACGATATCTAAATAAACAAAGTTATTGTTAAAAAACCAATCAATACTATGATGATTCGACAAATTTCTTGTGAATATGTTCACGTGCCTTCACCGTTAAAGAAAAACCGGCTAGTTGCCGCCTTACGTTCAGAGGGAGCGAATTCCAAAGAGATATCGCGTGGACAAAAAAGAAGGACTGGGTAAACATAAAGCTAAAGTATATATTGCATTATTATAGCAAAAGAATTAAAAGAAAATGCTAAAAAATCATCTCATATGATTTTTTAAGAATTCAGAAGTAAATCTTCTGAAAAACGTTTCCACTTGGAATATATCGGCTTTTTTAATGAAAATCTATAGAACACATCCATATACATAATTATGTATATAAAAAGAGAAACTGACTGACATATCCACGCATGACCGAAACTAAAAGGATCTAGAGCTTGACATTTTTGGATTTTGCAAAATCAACCCCCTAAAATAATGAAATGGGATGCAATAAACTTTCTTCATTAAAAGTGATTTTCAAATAATTTTAGAAGTCAGTAAATTTTTCTTCAGGTCAGTTACCGCTACCATTAAATTCTTCAATGTTTTCCAAATCACTAATGACCCAGATACTCGTAATTCGACATCTTTGTCAAGGCAGCGATTTGGCTTTTTATAATCAAAGAGTGAGCAACGTGGCACTTCGCAAATGATCCAGACAAATCTACCTAAATGTAGAACGTCCATCAAAATACCCAAATGTTTCCATTCGATTCTTCTGCCTCATTAGTTCACTCTGTTATCGAGTTTACTAAGACTTATTACCAAAGTAAACCTAAGATAGAGCTTCTCATTACGAAGATTGGAAAAAGAAATATTTTAGGACAAAATAATAAATCTACAAGTTTTTGTGACCTCCAGCAATGAAAATAGCAAACCCTTTTTAACTTAACAGACATTTCGATCGGAATTTCACTAGTGTATGGAGATTTCCTCGATTCGATTTGTTTTTCGATTGGACTAAGCCACTTGTATTCCAACAAAATGTTTCAGCAACCGTGACTTATGAAAGGAAAAAAGCTGCTGTTCTATATCTGATTACAAAAAAAATCCTTGTTTTAAAGGTGAGATATCATCGTGCATTAGGTGGAGCGCAGTGTCAGACTAACAGAACAGATGAAAGTCTGTTTTGTGGTTAGACTTTTACTAACTAAAACTCACGTCTATGATGCAGATATATATCATTTTTTTGCGTTTTAGGACTGTCGCAACTCCTTCGAACAATCTTGGAGCAATGAGAATTGTACCTACTACCAATATCTCTGCTAGGTTCGGTTATACTGATCTAGCTTGTTATAGTAATACATGAGTAGGTATCACAATGGAATGAATCACACTCTATCGTCATTAGGAAACCAAGTTAGATAACGAACGGAATAATAATGAAATAGTAAAAAACCCATAACATGGTATATTTCATAAAATGACATAACACTATCTAATGACAAGCGATATGAACAATTTTATCTATTCAGTTTTCAAATGTTACAATAATCAGATAGAGTGGGATGTGTTACATGAGTGTACAGTGCTGTTCCGATATGTTGCCATTGTCACGGGGACGTGTTATTATCAAATCTGCAACATGTTCCTGTTTACTGACAACCCTAGCGTACATACCTACAGTATCTAGTGACGCATGTCATATTTATATTCGCTTAAACAAGAGGCTTTGCCTGCGTGAAAGTAGACAATTATCCTAGGATAGCATTCCCGGGATAAGAAGTATCATAAGTGCTATTCCAGGATATGGTCTACTTATTGTAGTACCGAAGATGGTAATTCGCTCAGCCGTTCGACAATGAATAATTAACAAACTTTCGACTTTTATAATATTAGTGTGCCGTGACATAAAGCACTCATTAGTATCAGCCTACGTAGATACCTACCTGTATAAAACTGATCAACGATCCCGCGAAACCTACGCAATTATTAACGATTCCAGATTACATCTGATATCAAAGAGGAAGGATACTGCAGAGCTGTAAATTCACGTCACGCGATATGATCTTCAATAAATAATTTATTAACACATTCATATTATCAGGTGGTTAAACAAAATGTACCATGTTAAACTTCATATAACGCAATAAATAAGTGGATCGAAGGACACAGTTTTCCATTTAGGTGATCGAATTAACCTTTAAATTATTTATAAGGTAAACGTTGATTACAATGTTCGACATATGGAAACGGCTGCAACAGGATTATTATAATGAGTAAGTGGCGTTTACACGAGCCGGCGGCGGCGGCGTGCGTGGATCCTTGACCCCCGGAGTGGGTCGCAGGCGGCGGCCAGACGCCGGCGCCCTTCCACCACAAACACATATCAGTGCACGCACACTAGCCACGAGCCTATCCAAACTCCTAACTACATACCAATACAAATTCCGACGATACATGCGCGTAATATCGTAATGAATCATCCTTCGACCCTTTGTCCTTCCAATTTGTAGTTCCCACTACGCCGCAGCGCCGAGAACAAACCGCTTCGATCGTTTCTACTGCCCCCACATTAGAAAAATTACTCTCTGTCGGAAGCCATAGAATTTATTCACGCAGACAGCAGTGTACACAGACCCTAGAGCTCCCATAATATTTCAGTATAGCGAAGCTATTCTTTTCATCGCGCTGGCATTTTACCAAGCGACTTTTTATTCAACTACAAAGCTGTGGTAGGGGGTGCAATCAATGCTCCACAGAAGGAAGATTGGAGCCTAAGCGCTTTTTTATTTTTGCTTCACTATTAAAACGAAGATTTCAATTGCGTAGATATTAAAATTCTATTGAAAAATGTTACTAAAAGCCTTGATACCTATAAAGGAGTAGTATGAAAAGTTGCATTTCTTTGAAATTTGATTTTTAATTTAGCTTTGCAGCGGCGGTTCAATTTTGATGAATGAGTTCCTTTACAGCATTAACGTTTTGTGTTTAATGTTTACTGCAATTTTCTCTTTTCTTCCGTCTGGGCTTCAGTGGCGTATTTTTTATTTTTTGGAATCATAAAATAAACATAAATCTCTTCAGCTTATGTTATTATATTGTGTCTCAAAGCTAACCTAGAGTTTTATCAAGTTTGTTCAACCAAATGCTTTGCGAATATCGTAAGTAGAGAGTATTTTATGGCTAGTCCACAAAAGCGCCACGGTTCGGTAAACACATTTATCAAAATATAAACCTTGTCAAATCCCAGTGTCAAACAAAAGGAGATATGTCGTAACAGGCCGGCGATGGCGGTGTCATACATTACGAGCAAATAAAATTATATCGTACAAGTTTCACTAATTTCGTACATGAACCAATAAAACACATGTATAAACGAGCAACATAAAATTATTTGTTTTGTTACGTTTATTTTATATTTTTATTTTATGTTCTGCTATAATAAAGACACATGGGTTACGATGGAGAACTTCTGAAGCATTTGTAATTTAATCATTTAAAACTAGGTTGAACGAATTAATTTCAGGTATAATAATAAAATGGAAAGTTATTCACCTTCATCTTTAAATAACTTTCTTAGCTTCGTTTATACTCCACATCTTGTTATTATCTACATGCCCCGAGTCCTGTACTCGAGATCTAATGCGAAAGTTACGATGTTTGGATATTTGGATGTTTGTTACTCAATCATACCAAAACGGCTGGACGGATCTGAATGAAATTTGGCACAGGCATAGGTTACACTCCGGAATAGGACATAGGCTACTTTTTATCCCGGAAACCCCAACCCCAATACCACGCGGGCGAAGCCGCGGGCAAAAGCTAGTTATTCATATTAATATTAACTACTAGCTTTTGCTACTGCGGTAATTAAACTGTTTTCTACGGAACCCTCAGAGCGCGAGTCCAACTCGCACTTGGAAAGTTTTTTTTACTAAACACTCCCATCAGTTTCAATATATCTATAGTTAATTTAATTTAAGTAACTTATATGTTGATTAATATTTTAGTTATTATTGTGCATATACTGTAGTGTAATTAAATTCTTTTCTGAATAAATACATGCGTGATACAATTAAAAAAAAAGGGAAAATAAAAATGTCATGTTATTTTCTCTAGGGTCAAGCTTAACTATTATCTGACCAGATGTAAGCCATGATGTGGTTGACGATGGATGGACCATAATTAATGAATTCCCATTAGGTACTTAGTATAAAAATACTTAGTATAAAAAAAAGTTGCGATAAGCATATTTCTAAATTATTTTTCCCCGAAAGATAACGCATCCGTTATCCCTATTAGATTGGGAGATTTATCCGTATGTATGTACCTTTTTGGCTTTGTTTGAAAGAAAGAACGGAAAATATTTTTGTTTTTACTATACACGCACTTAAACATAAAACGGAATTCAAATAAGTTCCGTTTAAATCCAGTAATACTTACAAAACAATAAATTGTGATATACTTACTACAACAAACAAAAAAAAATTAAACAATACAATTTTTATTTATTTTAAAACAGGATTTAAATAAATGGCTATAAAGATATTATTGATTGTTTTTATTGACTTCGTCAAAGAATCGCAACAGTTACCTAATTTAACAGCAAGCCCTTCTTCATTAGGCACTCTCAAACTAAAACAGAGTAACTTGACCTATTTGTCCACCTTTTGATACGAGTACGATAAAAAACCTCATAATACGAACCGCGTCTAAAAAGTTCCTAACCAAAACACCGCCATCCCAGAACCCAGACACAAGGACAAATTCAAACTTTCGTAATTAATGTTTTTCCCGTAAGAAAATTACTGAAACCTTTTGCGGGCGCGTAAGTTGGTTGACATGGGTAGCACTGGGTCGCCCAAAAAAAAGTTCAAGTCCCTTCCAAGTTTGTTAAGACTTGATGGGAAGTGGCACCGACAAATTGTTAAATTTTTGAAGAATATACGCTTAAAGCGATAATTCTGGATTGTTTTTTTTAATTCTAGATAGGCTCGTTTTTGACCACAATGTCACCTGAAGGTAACCGATGATGTGGTCGACGATGGAACACGCTTGCCTAGAAGTAACCAAAACTCTTGACTTAAAGACCTCTAGGTTGTAGCTATCAGGAAACAAAGACTCCGGCAGGGAATTCCTCTCCTTAGCTATACGCATAATGAATGTGTTCCTAAAACGCTATCCCTCGCGATCGATTTAACATTTGATGCGTTTTAATTTAGATGTTTTGAACCAAAGGTTTTCAACTTATGGTCAGCTTTTTTTTGTGCTAACATAATGATCCGTGAAAGGTCTGAATACTTAAATTCCATTTAAAAAAGAAAAGTAAGCAGCATTGATGCAAATTGTAATGACATAAAAATTATGATGATGACTCGATTTCAACTGGCATATCTAGACTCATATATATAGGAAACATTAGGTACTTGACAGATCTGCCTTGCCACCAAATTGATATAAATAATATAATATACTAAATATACATTTAGCCAAAAGATCCTTACATATTACATTAATATTATAAAGGTAAAAGTTTATATATATATATATATACGAGTAAACGTACGCGTGAGTACACGTCGAAACAGCTACCAGAATCGGCTGAAACTAGGCACAAAGGTGTACCCGGAATTGCACATAGTTTTTTTTTTTTAAGTATGTTTCTTGGGGATAATTTTCAATTTTCAGCAGGAGCTATAGAAACTTAATATAAACCCACAGCTCAAACTCAAACTCAAAACAATTTATTTCAAATAGACCATTTACAGGCACTTTTGAAATGTCAAAATTGAAGCAATTTGCACGTTCCAAGGCGTAGCCCAGATACGAATTCCAGCCACGATAGAACTGAAACAATCCTGACGTGAGTAATAGTTACAGACACAAAACTTCCTCATAAAAATACGAAATCATCATATAATTAATTTGATATTAAAGGTAGTTTAACTTCACCTTTAAAACAAATATAAAACCAGTAAAGCCTTCACGCTGTAATGATTAAACGTGCGAATTAAATGGCGTGTTTACTGAAATAACAATTGCGGTTGCCATGGTTACGAGATGTCCGCGTTTTGTGTCTGTTCATGCCATATCTGTTCCACGAAATATTTACAAAATAATCATGGGCTTGATAAATAGAGTTGTGTTTGCGATATTTATTAATTACTTTCCTGATTTATGTCTTGATATGTTTATTTAAATTAAAACGGTGGTATATAACTATAAAAACCTTTTATATTAAACCTCACTATGTACCTACACATAATACAAAAACACAGGCTAATGCCTAAGGTGTGTGTGGAGTACTTTGATAAGTACTCCTCCACATCGCTGTCATTCGGAAATGTGCCCAGAAGGCTGGCAGCATTGCCACGTTGAATCTTTGAGCGAAGAAAGTTCCAGCCCTCACGCAAAGTGTCTACCATTAATTTTGACTGGCTTGGTAGTTTAGTGCAGTGATATCTACTGTTCGATCTTGTCACCCATATGACTTAGCTTGGGAAACTGATTTACATCCTCCCCCCTCATGTTACTAATAAATAATTATAAATCACAAATTTTTGGTTACACCAAAAATTTGTTCACCAGATTTTGAAAAAAAAGATATAGAAAGTTCTTAGAATCAAATTACCTATATATATATTTAGTAGTATTTTATAGATTCTTTTTGTACTTTAGTTTAAGTTTAGGATTAGTTCTTTTTTATTAGGTAGGTATTATTATGCATATTAGTAAAAACAAAAAAATACATTTACGGTCTTTATAAATGAACCTAACGGAAAAAAATATTTGTAATGAGCCCGAATATTTTTGTCTATATTGTCTGTAACTGGATGTGGTTTATCTATAAACATGTATGTATTGAGAAGTTTATCAGTAGTCTATTTAATCATCGCAACTTCGTTTGGGACTAGAAGTGGAATATTAAATAGTACTAGTTGTAGAATATTAGATCTATATATATATATAAAAATCCATGCCACTTTTCGTTGTTATTTTATAACTCAAGAAAGGGCTCACCTATCTAAACCAAATATTTAGGCTTTGTTCGAACTATTTAGTAGATGGTTTATGTGAAGTCTGCACAAAATCAGTCGAGAGGTTTTTCATTTATTACATTTTTCTGTTGCCGGGAGCTAAGCCGCGGGCAAAAGCTAGTTTGATATAAATGTGACCGTTTGCACTGTTTTTTGGAACACTTCTTTCTCTTCAAAGAATTAAGTAGCACAATTTTCTGTGACAATTGTAGTAGGTACAGAACACCTTTGGTTAAACGATATCTAACTGAAAATCTACATCAAGCAGTAGCTTGAAAACAGGAAGAACATCGTAATTCACATTCAATTTCGAGACGGGAAGCAACTGGATGATTTTTACCCACCATAAAAATAAAATTAAAAAAACTTTCAGTAAAAAAATAAACGACCCAGTTACTCTTTCATCAGGATCACTTTAAATAGTTAAAAACTCGTGACATTTCATTAGTAAAAGCAATAAAACCTTAATTTAGGTTTTTAAATTCAGAAAGACAGAGAAATATATTTAGGAAGTATGACTGGCTGTAAGTGTCTAAACACACTATGCCGAGAATACGCGACGGAAGTTCGGTATGATTACGCCTGCAATGCTATTTGAATTACTGGCGACACATTATGCCGAAATTACGTTGCGTTATAGCGTAGGCGAACTTCAGTCGGGCGTAAGTTCAGCGGAAATTCGGCGGCAACGTATTCTGTAGAACACACATTATACGCGACCGAAGTTCGGTTCGATTGCCGACGGAGATCGGGAGCGGGGAAGATCGCCACGATAGTGTCATATCAGCCGAATACGTTGGAACGTAAAATCAGCCGCGAAACTTCGGTCGCGTACGTTCGGCATAGTGTGTTTAGACACTAAGACGTAAGTGATTATAGTTCGTTTTTTAATTCTAGACTACGACTTGACAACTCAGAACGTCACACTCTAGAAATATGTTCCCAATTTTCTGGAGTTTGACATTTTAGGTTGTCAAATCGTAGTCTAGGATTAAAAAACGAACTATATTGATAATAATGTAAGAGAATAAGTTATAGAAATAAATCCTACATACAAACGCGTGTAAAACTCTTTTTATTATCCCCGACCCCTATATAACTCAACAGATATGGCAGAAACAGAGAGAGGTAGGTACATACTTTGTCTCTCTGAAAATAAATGTTACTTACATTGTGAAAAACAAAACTTCACGTAAATACGCAAGTTGGAGACACGCCATTACAGCATTATCTACCGCCAAGGTAAGTATTACAAATAATCGATAATATCCAGAATCCCATCCCACCACTCAAATGACAAATGATCTGAAAACTATTGTTCAATAACACAAGATGTTACACGGCATTTAGTAACCATCTCCATTAATGGGATTATAATTTCCTACTAATTAGAGCCACTAATTAATTCGTAATCTTCTATTAATATTACATTTCTATTCAATTTCTCGGTAGTAACACTACATGGCAACTAACAGAGGTACGTGACGAGCAGTTACAAATAAAAGCCGTCAGCAAGGACCAGAAAAAAAACGTTACGTTGTTGAAATGTATGCAGAATATATGTATTAAAAAAGTATACGTTCCTACGTATATAATGTTCAGTGTGACGGAAGACCTAAACTGCGCTATGGGCCCAACAATGAACGGAGTATTAAAAGAGATCTCGTTAGTTTAAACAGCGCCGTGGGCATGGGCCACCCCTCCCCCCCACCACCACCACCACAGCGGGTCCCAGCGCCTCCCACACATTGCAAAGGTTAAGGGCAAACCATTGTGGATGCGGCTGCATTCTCTCCGCATTCAACTGCGCTCTTAATATGTGTTTTCAATGAAACCACTGACGTCATAGAAAATAGCTTCAGGATTACTTAGTTCTGCTATATGAGTCTCATTATTGGAACAAACCATGTCTCAATAAATAAGTAGGATATTGTTTGCATAAAAGATAACATGTTCTACAACAAAGCGGAAAAGTACGCTTCAAAGAGTCCATTATTTCGATGAACACAGACCGATATTCCTTTTTATCTAAGATCAGTTTGTTTCAATACTCTTAGGTATACAATATATAACTTAGAACTTGTTTCGAGAAACTACGTTTCATTACGGAACTAAGATGACGTGCTTCCAATACTTGATTCATCGCCCATTTATTGACATTTAAAACAAAGGCAATGCACTACGCCGCACATGTGTACCGTGCACAGTGCATCGTTCAGACGAACGAACGAACGAATGAGTAAACAATTTGCACTCGGTCATAATGAAACAGACAAAAATCAAACCAACACGAACACTTTAAACACTTCCAACAAATCTCACCAAACTTGCTACAATGGTTTGTTAAAACTCTTTAAAGCAATTATTAACAATCTTAGCGTAATTTGTTCCAATCATCAGAGCTCAAGGTTTTAATCCGAATATTTAATACTGTTTGTTAAGGAAATTGAAGCGATTCCGACTGTCTCGTCACTGATTGTGTTGTTCTGACAAGACGTCCGTAGACAATGAGAATTCAGAAAAGCGTTTTCTAAACGAATCTAGAAATAGTTTTGACAAAACGCCAATGTAGCTACAGCCTAGGAGAGTTTGCACAAAATCTTTTGTGCGAATTTCAACTGAATAAAGAAAAATAATTCGACATTCTTGCCCCCGTCGAGGAATGCTCGCAGCAAACAGAATAAGTGAAAATTCTTTCCGTGTCCAGGTTCCGTGCGAATCTCTGTATCACAAATATTGATTTTTAAACCAGACAGGGCTTGAAACTGATCCTTGTTCTATTATTTATGGAGATACAAGCAGCTTAAGTGCACCGGGTAGACTAGCAGACCGCAGAGATTTCGAACGCTCCGCCGTTGTTCGATAAAAAATGTAACATGTTTATTTATCTACTTGTCAGGCACACTTTTCGAAGATTTATCAAATTCGTGCCCGTCATTATGTCGTTAACTTTTAATTAATATTACGTCAGGAACCGCGTATAAGAATAAAACAGATGTTCGGAGCCAGCGTGTGCCATTATGGACGTATCGCTCACGTATATACGTAAACTTTGTTATATTTGTACACTTATATAAATGACACATTGGAACACAGACACGCTACATACACGTGCGACTGTGAATTCTATAATAGGTTCTTATATATGCTTATTTATGTAAGTATTGTTGTGTTTACATGCGCAATCGCTGTCTGCTGTTCATTGACCATTTATACATAGACATATCTCACTTAAATATTCTATCTATAACTACAGCTACCTACGTAGAATTGATTGGCGTTACTTACAAAAACTTTACAAGTGATTGAGAGTTATTAAAGTGGCAAACTTTGAAAAAATTACGTGTTATTTCCAGTGAATAGAAAAAGGGCTTTGTTATTTTAAACGTTTGTAAAGTGTTTCTAAACTGAACAACTCTTTATTAGGCTCCCCTTGGATCGGCGAAAATCCGAGAGCGAGCTAAATCGTTTATTGTCCTGTCCCTTTTAGGCTTAGCGAGTTAACATTTCCCTTTCAAACATTTTTCTGAATAATCAAGCCCAGATGTTGTGACTTTGTATGGATTTTAGAGTTTTTTTTTTATACGCTTCTACGTGGAATAAGGGGTTTTCAAACTTTAGTTGTAAGTGGTTTAATATAAAGGGGATTCGATTTTCGGATGGAAAAAATATTTGAATGGCGTACAGATATGTAGGTGTTTCGGGTCTGGTTTCTCGTGTGGGAGTGCACCCACGACACAGGAGTCATTCCTAGTGTGGGATAACGTTAAAAGTGCAAGGAATTAACAAGAAAAAATGAATAATATTTTCTTAGATTATACAAAAGTTTTCCCAATGACTTGCTTCAACTTCACATGAACATACATTTAAGAGGTATGCGGAGGATCCTCTGACCAAATGGGTGTATGTCTGGTGGGCAACTGCCCGACAGATGATTTTGAACGATGGTATCTATTCAAATCACACATAACTTTAATTGCGCGATGCAGGTTAGATTTTTTATGACGTCATAGATGTAGCTACACAGATCTTTGAAATGCTTGGCTTTTCTTTAGAATAGTACGCCTGTAGTACTTACCCTTAAACTTCCCTCATGAATCATTGGCATCTACGTATTGGTAAAAACCGTTCAAAATTTACTGCGGTCAAACAGACAGACCGTTTTACAATATTTAACAGAGCCTAGTGCGAGTTTGTTTTACGTTAACGCGATCGACACGTTTATGACTTACGACGCTCCGATTGGCCTGCTCCAAGCTTTTGACCAATCAGAGAGGCAAACGCAGTGAACGTTTCTATCGCGCTAACGTAAGAACAAGCTCAGTCCCCTTAGCTAAATTACAATCGTTTTGTTAAGAGTAAGCGTTTGTAGCCACGCCGCTAATTCCTTTGTTGATATGATGTCCGAACAAAGTAATTGAGAGCATGGCCAACTACAAACGCTAACTCTAACCGATACAATAGTAACTTCGCTAAGGGGGCAGCTCAACTTAGCTCAAAGGACAAAACACTTTGAAAGTTATCAAATCGCACGTTATAGCGGATCAGTAAAATTAGTCGTGTACCGTTTCAAAGCCAGCCTTTGGCAATCAGTGCTCATTAGCTAGGTTCAAAGTTGATTAAACTTTACATAATATAAAGTGACTAGTTCGCTAATGGCGTATCCTATTAAAAAAGAAACCGGAAGACCTCTTTTGTTCTGTAGTTACCGTCATTAGCTCCACTCCAGGTCCGTGAACAATTCATCACGTTCTAGGCGTACTAATGTAATTATTTCGTTTATTCAAAAATGGAATGTGTCTATCAGGGGTGGGCTTAACAGTAATGAGGCCCAGGGGCCTTATTATGGCGTGTTAAAAATCAAGTGTGCGAACACGGATGGAGCTATACACCCCGTTCAGTTTAGGTGGTCAAATGATTCGGGTTAACTCGTTGTAGGACCTTTGGGAAGCGGTACCTTTGCGGTATAGGAGAGAAATGAAAAATTACAAAAAGTACCTACTACAATGGAAGTAAGGTACCTACTATATGAATTATTTATTACAGATTTATAACGACTAACATTCGTAAAAAAACGGTAGCGATGATAAACCTACACGCTAGTTTAATACTAAATGATCTAAAATATATATTCCTAGAGATTTAAAAATTATGTTTACTGTTTATCAATAATAATGTGGTTAATGAGCTGCGTCACATCATCATAACTTGAAGAAAAGCAAAACCAATCTCATTTAAATACACACACACAATTAAATACTTATCCTACTATTAATATGACTAATATAAACATGTAAGGTAAATAAAACTTTCGAATTGTTGTGAGAGGTCCCTGCAAGAATGAAGCCCTGGGCGGTTGAACTACCCGCCTCCCTTGAAGCCGGCACCTACGGTAATAATAAATAATAAGCACGTCGACAGGGTAATGTTACACTCTTTGGGTAAAACCTTTTCCTAATTTAACTATACTGAGGTCAGCTTCCAGCTGAATACCAGTATTTTTTCATACTCTTATCTAACCTCCACAACCCAGTAATTGAGTAACAGGAAACTTTTCGGTAAGACTGGTATCCAGTACCGTAACTATAGGCTTCTAACGTCTGGTGCAAGCTTCTATAATTGCACCCCTTAAAAACAGTTTTAATTTTATCTAGTGTGAATATCATTACATAGTATAAAAAAAAACATAGTAGTAAGTATAAAACAAAGTCGCTTCCCGCTTTCTGCCCCTATGTATGCTTAGATCTTTAAAATTACGCAACGGATTTTAATGCGTTTTTTTTTTATTAGATAGAGTAATTCAAGTGGAAGGTTTCATCAACCGTGCGAAGCTTGAGCGGTTTACTAGTTTATAATAAAAGTAGTAGTCCCAATGGAACTTCATCCGGATTAAAAGTATCCACTATGCATAAATTTGAATCCGTTCAGCCGTTCGAGAGAGAAGAAGTAACAAGCATACACACACGAACATTCGCCTTTATAACATTAATTACCATTTATGAATACGAAATTCGCGCCCTTTATAAGTTCACAACAAGACCAGAGACAACTGGGCCCAAGGGTTCGTGTCTGAAAGGAAGGCTCTAGCCCTAGTAGATATTTACCTACTAGGGCTAGAGCCATATTATGGCGACGTAGGAACGGGGTAGGTTTTTTAGTCAATATGAGTCTGACACTGTCTCCCGCTCCGCCCAAGGGCGGGATTCGACATTGGATGATTTTTACCTACCATAAAAAATGACCAGAGACAACAGCTTTGTACCATTTTTCTGTGATTCTGTATCTTCTTTGTATTTATATGTGTACAAGAATTGTAAATAATAAATAAATAAGCTTTTTCTATGCGTTCTCGTTTGTAAATATTTTCAACGTGAATTGATTCCACGTTTTTCTGTCTCAGCGTGGAATAAGCAACAATATAATCGTGAACACGTGCCAATTTTCTACTATTCCGTTTATCACGTCTAATGTAATATACTGTCTTGTTTTTCTCCAACTATCAAGGGACATTCGAAAGATTCTTTTGACAAACAACGACCTCCCAGGTCGAGCAGAACTGCATGTCAACGGTCCCTGATACTCAGATTAATATTAAAAATGGAGAACTAATCAACTGTTTGTCCGTCTGTCTGTTTGTTTGTTATGTGTTCTTGGACAACGGATATATAAATATACATTTATATCTATATATATAAAATAAAGTCATGTTAGTTACAATATTTATTACTCAAGAACGGCTGAACCAATTTGGCTTAAAATTGGTAGGGGGGTAGCTAAGAACCAGAAAAAGGACATAGGATACTAAAAATAAATATCTGCTTATGTATTGCCTCTAAGGCGGAACAAAGTTTGCGGGGTCAGCTAGTATGTTTATAAAAGTCACCGTCCTAGAACATAAAGAGCAAATGTGTTCTCTACATTAGTGGGTTTTATTTAGTAATTCTGATACGCCCTCCCACTCCACCTAACGCAGGAGAAGATATTTGACAACTCCCACCAAAAACATGTTGACGCCTCAAACGCTTGAACTAAGTAATGTTGATGAACTTTAGTGAACAAATAGATTGGACGTTGAAGAAGAACTTAGAATAAGATTAAGGTACATCCCAGGTGTAGGAACATTACTTACCTTGTGATAATTTCCGACGTATACATAGGTACGCAAGCAAAGCCGCTGGCAGAAGGTAGTCTGCAATAAAGTATGTATGTATGATGTACAGTGGCATTTGCTCGTATGAATACTGGACCTTTATGCAAAACACTGATTATGACTGTCGGCTACATTATAATAGTCAATTATCGCACGGCCGCGCCTCCCCACGGCGCCCCGCGGTTCAACAGCCGCGATCGGATTTTAATAATGCTATTTATAGGCGAATTTTAATACATTTGTTTTTCACGCATCCCATCTGTGCCTACATGTTATATTGTCTGTTTTTCTGCTGTGTGTTCAAAGATTGAGAAAAATCGATAGCAAGTAGCAACGCAACTTTGAACCTAGAAAATATCAAACTCAATGAAACCTCTTTTAAAATTTTCATTACTTGCATCACATTACTGTTGGAAGGAATATCTCCTATATTTTTTAAAGCAAATGAATACCTGAGACTAATATACAGCTTGAGTACATTTACTTTAAATTTATGCCAACAAAATGCACTCCCGCGCAACTCTGTGTATTTAATGAGTGCAGGCGCTTGCTGCGTCTTCATCTAAACGCGACACGATCAATCAGTGGTGGTAATAAAATATTATCGTTTATAAAGCTGTATAAGTTGACTATAACAAGATTTTTAACGACCTTACAACGAATTCAAAATGGAGATACAAAAGGGCAGACTACGAGCCTGCGACGCACTCAATAGCGAACATACAACATCGTTATTGAGAATATATTACACAGTTTTATATGCCTATAAATCTTTTTAAATGCATTGCTGCGCTGCATAGCTAAATAAGAACCTGTATCTTATGTGGACTTTTGTTACTTGAATATAATATCGTTTACATAAAATTTTCATTCCGAGTTTGCTGAAAATCTTATACTTAAATATTTCTCTTATTCCAATTTCAAACCGCCAACTAAAATAATAATGCTAATCGTACCTACAAAAGAACAAAAAGCTCTCATTTTCCAGCCTTAGACTTCAGTAATATTTTCGCAGCAATACTTCAAATAAGCCTTCATAGTTTCACGCTGCGAATCAGTCTGAGGCCGATTGTTTTTCTTACTTCTTTCCAAGAAAGGCAGTTTTAATTTATCATTTAGGTCAAGTAAATAATATATACAAATACGTAGCTATTCTGTATAGTGATGGCGGGCTCGTTTTACCACAGTTAAGCCCGTTTTATGTGTGTGTACATCATTGAGGGAGCTCATCGACAAACAAGACTGTTTGCTCTTTAAATGGGAAACGAAAATCATGTTTACTTTTTAGCTTTACAATTATAAAGTCACTTCAATTTGTCAGACGCGTAAACTTGCGTAGACGCTGCTTGACAGAGTTCATTATAATTTATGTGATCAGAGTGATGTGTGAGCACACACCGATGTGAGGGCCTTAGGGTGACGAACTAGATGATCGAATGTCTCGGGAAAATCCAGTGGCTTGTGTCGGCTGTACTTAGATATATGAGTCAGACGGAAAAGGCATGAGGCCGGGTTACTAAAATAGTATGTAAAATCGATGCTAGACTTTCGGCGAAAAGCTGGACGTTACTATTTTATGCTTAAAAGGTTCTTGCCCTCGAGTTCAGTGCATCATATTTTCGTACCTGTTTTGCGACTATTGAAATGTAACCCACGTTCATTTATCAAACCCCTCCCTCGTCAATCTGTCTAATTGGTCTAGGTTGCTGGCGGACTTTATTTGCTCACGTTCTGTATTCGATTGATCCATGGTATTTCTACTTTTAGGCTAGTAATTCAAACGAAAGATGTGGTATTATGAGCGGTAACTACCGTTAACGGGTGTGGCTGCTATTCGCACGTGTAAAGGGGCAAAGACCTCATGATCGGACCATACTTCGCGATCTCGAGAGCTACGAAGAGAAATCTTAAAACAAACGAGCCTTCTGATTGTGTGAACTTGAACTCAAATAGAGCGGGAGCTGATCGCCTGCAGGCTCGACGAATGGCTACAGTTTAGTGTACCTACTCGCTAGTACAATTGTATCGTTTACCATAAAGGAAAATTATTTGGGTTGAGTTCCCAAATGTTAGCATTTTACTAACTTAAATGTCAACAAGCATATCGGCTATGAAGGGCGTTACTGAGAACAAGGGCGCTAGATATTTTAAGACCAGTAAAATGATGAGAGACTTGATTTTTGAATCTGTTGTTGTCGTCATTTTTACCGATAACCAGTTCGACGGATCAGCAATGTGACTTTTTATATTAATAACTGTGCATGAAACGTATCGATGTCAATGACATGTGTACACGTAATACAAAGAGTTTTTATCAGGTGCCAGGCGATCATACAAAAAAAGTTATGATGCGTAGCTACTACGCATGTAGGAAATGATATGGTATTGGTATTGGTCTAGAGGTTATTCGCAGCGTCATCGTCATAGGCTCTATCATAAACTTTAATCACACACCAATTAGGAGTAGGTAATCCATTCGGCATGGTATTTGCTCTTTCTTGCCTTTTACCAATGCCCAAATAGGTATTATATTCAAACACAGTCATATCATTTATACTACAAACCAACAAGTAAACAAAAACACAATACATATTTAATTTAATGCTCAAGCACAGCGGAGCAAGGCGCCGACAAACGTGAAGTGAGCGACCAAACGACAACGTTCGGTCATGTTTTTAGTCTTAATTGAAGCGAAAACAGCCCAAACTTGGCTGGCAGTGCTCATTAAGAACAACTAACAAGTAGCTAAGTAGGTACTGCAGCCAAGAGACACTCGCAAACTAATCGGCTTCCAGCAAGGACTGCCGAACTGTGATGTTACTACACCGATTCTCTGCTAAATATCGTGTTTATTTTCCTTTTGATATTATATTCTCACTTTGGTTTTCGTAGACAGCTTAAATTGTGACGATGGACGAAGTTCATTCCCGGAATGCAACTATGACTTTAGTGGTAAATAAATATACAGGAAATATTTGCGATCAAAATTTTTGTTTTCGGCGTCTCTTGGTGCTGTTATTAGTTATTATTATGTTAGTTATTATATTCGCACACTCCACTAGTATATTTTGTAGGTAGTAAAGTAACTACTAGTAACTTTAAAAAAATATATTAAGCTAATAAATGTTTTTCTAAAGTTGTTGATGTTCATGATTTCATTACTTCCACCCACTCAAAGCTTGCCATTGAACTAAGAAACTCACCCTGTACCAACAATTTCCCCAAGACAGTTTTCAATTCCAAATAACGATAATTGAATCTATAGCAATTCATAAGACATGAATTCAAAGTGTAAAGCTACTTACAGACTATTTCTGAATAATTGAAGCTTACGACTTAAAGTCCCCGCAACCACTAGACTAATAAGGCGAGAGAGAAAATTATATCCATTTTAATTTCACACAGCCAAGCTTTTAGATGCCTCAAATGAAAATACGTGGGCACGAGGTAAAGCCTTTACGCCTTGTCGTGGTTTACATTATAATAAAAGTGACAAAGTGAATTCTGTGCGATATTAAAAATAACTCCGACCATTAGACGCTTAGACAAATACCTTCCGTATCATCGATGGTGTTTAAAAGTTGATGAAAATTGGTTGATGTGGCAAAAAATGTCAAAGAGAAGAGATGAAACGCATGTTACAAAAAGAGTTCTGAGTTTACACGTAGATAGATGGAGAGGAAGAGGGCGGCCGAAGAAGAGATAGATGGATTGTGTGAGGAGTGATATGAAAGAAAAGGAAGTTGGTGATAGTTTGACGAGTGACAGGACAGAGTGGAAGAAAAAAACATGTTGCGCCGACCCCAAGTAATATGGGATAAGGGTAGGATGATGATGATGATGAGGCAAAAAATGTTAAAAAGTACAATTTTAATTTTCTCTCAACAGTACCGTAGGGGCGTAAGCTGGGTCGAAGCCTACTGGAGCCATGGGACAAAGTAGAAACGTTACATTGGCAACCGTGGAACGAAGGCAAAAAAGGAAGAGGATTAGGTTTTTTAGTCACGCGCCTCAAAGAGTTGTCAGCAAACCGAAGGGGCCCTGTAGGGTCGAAGCCTCCTGGAGCTAAAGGGTTAGTGCGAAAGCGTAACACCAGAGCTCTGGGATTAACGCAAGGAAGGAACGGGGCAGGTTGTTTAGTCAGTAAGAGTCTGACACTGTTTCCCGCCCCACCCAAAGGCGTGGAAAAGTCATTAGATGATTTTAACCCCCTTAAAAAAAGCCCTCAACGGAAACACAATGATATGCAGGCTTTATATAACAGCGGTACGATAACACCGTCCATCAATTGTTGTAACAATAATAGAGTACTTATAAGAGTTGTGAGGCTGTTCACTGTGTCTCAAAATACAGGGTATAAACCTAGTTTGAGAGGGAGGGTTCTAAAAACTTTAGTACAGATTTACAACATACTAAAGAACTGTATAACTTTTCAACCTACTGTTTCTTTCTTTATGTACTTTTTGGTGAATAAACATATCATTATTATTATTCCGTTTATTTGTTAAAATACATATGAAATTATATTTTTAAATATTTCAATAAAAAACATTTAAAAATATAAAAACATATTATTATTGTAATCAAAATCTACATCTACTCTAATATAATAAAGAGGTAAAGTTTGTATTTTTATTTTTTTGTTTGTAGGAGGTAATCTCTGGAACTACTGGTCCGATTGGAAAAAAATTAGCAACAATAGAAAGCTGTTTCACTCCTGAGTGACATAGGCTATATTTTATGTACCTACGCGGGCGAAGCCGCGGACAAAAGCTAGTTATAAATATGTTTGATTATTTTATTTTAGACTAACGGCAGTTCAATCACCCAGGGTTGGGGGATTGTGTGAAACATTAACTATGAAGCGCTAAGAGCAACTGAAGGAACACAAGTGGGATTAGTCAGTAAAAGTCTGACACTCTTGTTCCAATCGAAATGAGACGAATTATTCGATAATTTACTCATCAAAATAAAAATGACAATAAGGGTGCCTTCAAATTAGTCGCACGACAACCGCACGTTTTTATTTATATGAAAAAACAAAGCAGCGCGATAGCCGCGCTGCTGTCGCGCGACTAATTTGAAGGCACTCTTAAAAACATATATACTTAACCTATATTCTCTTTATTAAATATATCGTGTATCATCTTTTATACCGTGTTTTTTTTGCCAATAAATGTTATTCTATCCTGTTCGAATCTATCTGAAGTTATTTATGTGATTTTTCCACGTGTGCTCACTTTGATTATAGACCTTTTTACACTCCAAGAATCAGCCACTTCTATCTTTTTATCAGTCTGTGAAGCGAACGAACAACAGTTATGAAAGGAAATCTTTTCAAACCTGAAGTAACGTTCATAAGGAAAAGCCACTAGTGATTTATGTGTGTAGCGTTTCTTTGTTGAGCCAATACGATTGAAAAAATGCTTTACAATTTATAGATTTACTGTATCAGAAATATTTGAGAGCGTTACCGGATTACCTGTGGGTTAAATTTATTTTTTCCTCAGATATTTCGTGAAGAATCATAAAATAAATATTATCGAATGTTGGTATGTATGAATTTATCTTGACATGAGAATAACCAGATGACTGATAAAATTCGATTGCGAATTTTATCTTCTTATTTTATTTTTTATATCAGTTACGTAATATATTCTTTCTAAGGTCGCTTTTTTATCTCTGATTACGTATTGTATATTTTTTTACATATGGTTTACATGTGATCTAGCATTTTTAAGGAGGCCTAAGCACTGATATATCGGATTTGGCTTTTGAGATTACAAATATGAAAAGAACCACTTATAGGTACCTAATTCTAGAAATTACGATGCACTATGAAGTAATAAGATTGCTTGTACTATTTATTTTTATTAGCAAGCTACCTAGTAGTTTAGTTTATATAGTATTTTTTTTATACTGTTTACACCTTTTTTATCTTTTTATTGCAAAAATTACTGTGATTACATGTTTAACCCTTTTCTCGTCTGAAACACACGATGATCTAGTACAAGCTTACTACACTTTGAGAACTTGTTACTTATAGATTTTAGAAAAACTGTATTCAGTGAATTACTTACTGTATGCAAATATATTTATATATTTTTAGTTCCATTCAGGACATCTGAGGCTTTACTTTAAACCACTTAACACACCCAGAGTAATTAGTTTGGAGATTCCAGTACACGAAGAAAGCAAACTAAAATGTTTATTATTACAAGTGTACACGGTCAGCATGAAACTCGTATCCAACCTCTTTCAGTAACCAACGCTTCTATCCCAACCAGAAAGGGCAGTCAATACAAATTCAGATCACAACAACATTAATAGACCTCAAAGAACGGTTGATTTACGCGTCGAGTAGTTAAATAGAAATCTTTATATATTTGGTTTACTACCTGAAATATTTCAGCAAATCAGTCCAAAGTTATTGGAGCCCGAATGGGGCGATTTTTTATATTTGCCACCAATATTTCACTAACCTTTTGATAACGTTACGTATTTCTCACTCAAAAGAGTGTAAGGCAAGCGTCATTTAGTATGAGGAGTGTAGCGACCCTTCCGTTCGGTTCCACATGGCTGGCCACCTTTTCGTGTGCGCCCGAGCTGCGCGAGGATTTACAGATAAGTAATAAAACGTAATGCGTTTAAACTGAACGCAAAGCCTCGAACGGTAACATCCTATTAGTAGAGATTAATGTTTTATTTAACACACGCGCATGTAAAAGGGAATGCGGATTGTATTCGTAGGTGTGCGACGCGCTGGTGAAATGAGAATCGTACATCGTCTTTTGTCAGCACCACATTGTGTAACGTGCGTAGGATTTCGCACGTGTTGTTCATTGATAAGTGCTTATTATTTAAATGTATTGTGTTATTGTTGTTATCGCATAAAATAGGCCAGACTCGAGGATATGCGACGCTAGTTCTCATGACAATTTAGAGTGACGCGCTGACAATTCCTGCCGCAAAGCGCTCTCAATTAAGTATTTATTTGTGTTAAGGACATTAGCAACCTATTATGGATCCACTTTTGTTTCTCAGATAAAAACAGACCCAAAATGCTTCAAAGCTCTCATCGATATTTCAAAGAAAACTAGAACAAACAGACAGAAGATGGAAGCGAAATTAATATTTTTTCATAAAAAAAACGGCATATTTTCAGGTTTTTAATTATGTTGTACATATAACTCTGCCGTAGCGGACGCCCGACGTTTCTGTGGCTTAATTTAAAACAGTTTTACTTTACTCAGGTTCTGCAAATAAAAAATAAACTCAGACGTAAAGAAAATTAGTACAAAAAGAGGGGAAAACATTTTGATGAGTTTTCGCGTGTAATGAAAGCGCCGATAGCAGGTTTTGTAGTAAAAGGTGAGTTTAATTACGAACACCTATATGGTAACAGAGAAGTTATTTGAGTTTCAATCATTGTAATGAATGTCTGGCAGTAGACATATGCGGGGCAGGGCCGCTCTGACGCGACGGCGCCTATTTGTAGCGTCTATGAAGCGCCCATTTAGGCGCCAACTTATTTTTTTTGTGGAGGCTTCAGCTTTTTATTTTAAATAATCAATCAATGCTTTGCGTTTTCTGTGGGATTGTGTGCATCATACACGTGTAATTTTTTTGTTTGGTAAGTGATGGAGTTCTACTTCCTACTTCAAACTGTAATGTGAACGTTTGTGAGAATGTAAGTGTGTATGTTTTTTAACTCTTTTACGCAAAAGCTTTAGAGCGGATTTTAATGATACTTTATAAATAGTAATGTAGCTTACATATTTATATAAGAAAAACACATCAAAGAAGTGTCTGTAATTGCGTGTGTATGTTTGTTACTTCTTCACGCTCGAACGGCTGAACATTTTTCGATGGAACTTTGTACATGGATATAGATCTTGAGAACCCTCAGTGCGTGAATTCCACTCACACGTATCCTTTTCTTTCTTTTTTTTTTGTTAACTGTTATTGGACCAAAAAGGTATGCAGTTCAGTTTTAATGGTTCTTCATCTATTCATGAGATCTTAATGTCATTACAGAGAGCTTTCTGTTCTACTTGTGTTAGTTCAATTCCCTGTTAAGGTAAGCCACGCTTGCCTTGAGGGCCATTTTGTTTTATTCTAAGGTTTCAGATTTAGATCTACTTGGTTTGTGTGGCAATATGGAAAAGTTTTAAATCTTTTATTTTGATTAAACACCCAGTTTTGGGCTTATATATAATTCAAAATCACACCCTTTATTTGTTGTATTAGTGTTTTTCAAAATTGCATTCTTTATTTGTATGCATGTAAGTATGTTTTTTATTGCTTTTTTTCTTTTCACATTCTTTTCTTAAATTGTACCTGCCATGCATCATCCTAGGGTCAACTGGTAGAAAATGCCTAAGGCATTAATTCTATCTTTCTACAATATTTTATTAGTGCATACTTAATGTTTAAAATATATTAATTCTTAAATTATTTATTGTCACTTGTAATATAAGTGAATAACATACTTTACACAACCAAGCTTATTTCAAAGTTGACTTTTCTTCCAACAAACCATATTACAAAAATAATAATAATGACAAAAATGTAAATATAAAAACCTATTATTGCCCCCTTTGACAAGAAAAAATTAAACGATAGATTTTAAAAAAATATGACAAATAATAATCTTCATAAATATCCTCAAACTGATACATATTTATATTATTTATTCTTAGAAAAACCAATCACACACAACACACAAAAAAACTGGACGACCTAGTTTGGTTTAGCAGTCATTATATACCTATTATACTAGAACCATTTTACTTGGAAAAGACACTCAAGTAAACCTAATGCCTACAAAACAAATATATAATGCCTATCAAAGCTAATCCTCAGAAAGCTGTTGTGATTCATTCTTAGCTGGTTTTTATTCGGAAATTTAATCTTTATATAAAAAAATCTTTAATAATACATATAAATGTGTTTGTCACCTAACTCCACTTAAACTGCTTGACCGATTTTGAAGAAATGTTGTGTGCGTATTTAAGTAGGCCCCTGAAAGGTTTGAAAATACTATTGGACCCAGTAGGTAGCGTTGCAATCGGGGTCTCCATTTTTTCCGTCGTTTAGTCAACTTTCGGACAGAATCGCTAGTTTTGTATAATAAGAATTTACGATTTTCTCCGATATTTTTCCGCACGCTTGTGCATGCGCTTAATACGTCGTAGTAAAAATCGGAGAAATAAAACCAAACCGAAAAAACGGTACGCGCTGTAAAATACTAGTTTGGAGCGAAAAAGTCGCCTCAATTTATCCCTAACAGTTTTTCACTTTCCCAATTACTTAAAAGTTAAGTAATTGTAGAAACTGCCCCTAGCATGTGATAAATTCGTTCCGGGTAATCTCGATACAAGGGTAATATGCAAATTAATCGAAAGTTATAAAGGAAAAACGATTTTATAATATTTGTATTGGAGGATTGGATGGCCAATCATTAAAGTAATCTAGTAGTATTAGTAAGGAAAAACTTGCAGTGGTGGCCGAGTGGTAACGACCCCGACTTACGAGTTGTAAGGTCGCGGGGTAAAACGCAGCCAGGTGCATTGCTTTGTGAAGTTTATTTCATCACCACTGCTCAAAAAGGTGAAAAAAACATCGCGAGAAAACCGGAAACCTAGACCCAAAAATTTAAAGACATGCGACATCCACCAATCCGCACTGGGCCCGCGTGGTGGATTACGTTCCATTCCCTCTCTTAGAAAGGAGGCTTGTGCCTGGCTGATGATGATGATGAAATACTTAAATATCAAAGGATATTCAAATTGTATACCTAGATAGCCAAACAGCAAATTAGGATTAAAATATGTAAGCCTGCTCCATCTGTCTCTCATCCATTTATCTCTCTCTAACAATAAAGTTTAAATTTAAAATATACACTCCCCCTCTTACCGACATGTCCTTGACATAATTCAATATAATTAAACAAAAAATAATATGACTAATAAAACGTATCAGCAGTACCAGGAAATGTTACAAAGTGGAATGCTCCTTGAATAGTTTTAATGTTAACAAATAAAAAAGGTAAATAGCCATTTACAATAGAAAGATAAAACATTCATTAGCCAATGTTTATAAAAGGATTTAATTGATTGGTTTGTTCAAATTAATTGATTCCACTGTGTGTTATTTAACTGTCAATAACAATCGAACCTTTGACCTTTAGTGTGATCTTTCAATGAATATCATGAGTTACATGACCTTTCAGTAGCGTGTAGGCGTGAACCGACATCTAATTTGCAAATTGCACTACAGCCTGCACACAAAGCCTACACAAATATACCACAAGTAGCTACCTACTACGTTGGGGCATAATCTACGCCCACCTAACAAAATCTAATTAATAAGAGAAAATGCATTAATAAATACAGTAGACAGACACAAGTACTTTCGCCTATAAATAAGAAAATGTAGTGAAAGACCTACACCGGCCGGCGACATGTGTACCTACATGTCTTACCGGCGGAAATTGACTCGAAAAACAAGAATCTATATCTTTAAGATCATATAAGTAATAAGTTAATTATAAATTTACATTTAATCTTCCAAGAAAGTGCAAATAAACAGTACTTTTCGATATCTAACTCGTAGATCCCAAGTTCCGACATCGGCGTAGCGCGTGTCTCTACAAGTGTTTATTTACCTATTTACGCGCTCAACAGCGATCTCTTGGAATACAATAATAAGGAGCTGATTGTGTCATAATAACATTAGCCTTCGAACGTGAAATCAAAGCGGATACGTTAGCAGGCTTCATGTGACGTAGTCGTAGAGCACACGGTGCTACGAGCCGCTCGTAGCGGCCACCATATGTTCGGACCACGCGGGCTCCGATCGATACGCGGCGCGGCGCGGCATGCACTTACCGTGGTCATCTTGAAGTTCAACTTGCGCTGCAACGCGGTCTCGAGATGGAGAGCCATTGTAATAGCTATTACGAACGATTAGCAATAGAAAGACCGATTAAAAGCACTATAACATAGTTTACTGGGCCGGCGTTAAGTAACAACTTCGCGTGTGACGTACGTAGCGACTTCAGCGTGGCAGATCGCGTGTTCACGCGGCCATTTTAGCCGCCTGTCAAAAGGTTTCAGTTTTCCCCGCACGGCGCCACCGTCGTCAATCGTTACGTCTGCGCAAAAATAGCCGACGAGCGGAGAGCGGAGGAGTGCGACGGAGGCGGCGGCCGGCGGAGGCAAGGGCCGCGTAGGGCGCGTGCATTGCCACAGGTTACGAGATTTTCCACCACCGATTGATTTATAGTACAACTTGTAATTGAGTTAAAAGTTACACTTTCGATACATACATATGTTATTAAACGCGAAATTTAAACACTTTTTTTTATTAAATACATTTTTAAATAATACCGTATCATTCGTATCGTGTAAACTTTATGTTTTGTGTACTTCGATCAAACTTCTTGACTCAACATTTATGAACTCGCAATTAAATTATTGGGGCGCGCGACACTTCCTTAAAGGGGTCGCCCCCTTTAAATTTACTTTGGTTAAAAGCGTTAACACACTTTATTAATGTTAATGCAACATGAGACTACAAAACAAATGCATTGTTTTTTAAATAAAAACGTAGGTTTGGAAGTAATTGATGATCATTTGCGTCATATGCGTGCTACTTTACTCGCCGTCACAAATGAAATGAAAAGACATATGAGAACTGCGAACAAGCTATTAAACTCGTCAGAGACACGCCACGTGTCACTAAGCGTCAAATGCCAAGCGCCAAGAGCCAAGTATCACAATGGGAGCATGCAACGGCACAATATAAAGGAGTCGGCAATATATTTTGATTAGCACGCCATATATTACGCGACAGACATCAAAAACGAATTACTGTGCCATTACTCGCGTGTGTCGACTCGACTAACTTTTGGGATAAAGGGCTTTAGGGGAACTGTTTTTATTTATCGCGATTGGCATTCGATTTCTGATTGTCTGCCGTTCTATACCCCGACACCTATAGGTCTCAATATCCTAGCGGCGTGAATCAACTTATACCCAAGTTGTTTGACTACATTTGCACGTTGATCTGGCAGTAAAAGAAAACGGGATGTCTGCTGGTTATCAAGCGGCGCGCCTCGTAAAACTTGGCTAAGGAAAAAGGGTTACTGTTGTTCTAGTAAATAGGTGAACTGAGGAACTGTCTCCGAATATGTCCTTGTATATTTTCATCATTCTATATTACGTATAAAGTTTTTGTTGACGGATTTGAGGTATGCAGTTAAAGTTTAGATTGCATATCTATAATGGACTCGATGTGGGTATTCTTGATTATGTTTTAATGGAAAACAAAAATCATTGTCGTTTTTCAGATACGCAGAGTACATGAACCCACTGCTGCAGGAAGATTTCACGAGGACCGTACTCTATCATGCGCTCTTTATCTCCTAACTTTTTGTCACAAAAGTCTACCATAATTTTGTCCTGCTCGTTATGCATATTACACCTTCACTTAATTGTGCGAAATATAGAATAATCAAGACTGTACATCATATCCTAATGGAGTATGAACGGGGCGAACGCCTCAAGAGAAATATGTTTAGTACCCAAAATATGTTTGGAATCGGTATTTTTGCTAGAAATCATATGATTGTAATATATTTTGTATAAATTTTTGAACATTACTAATTAATACAAATAATAATATTTATTATTAATTTATTTTTATTATAAATTAATGATACCTAAAATTAAAAATTTAATAATGTTGCAGCGATATAGTCAGTATCAAGACAAGCTCTCCAATAAAACATAAAAAACCATTGTTATTTGCCGCTACCGACCCCACAGCCCAACTCAAGTAACATTATAAAATCGTTTCACCACAACAGTCGGGATCCTCCGCTAATGCTGAATCGACAGTAAAAGATATAAATGTGTATAAAGCCCCATAGATTCACAAGCAGACTCTAAAACCCTCACCATATGTATACGGGCCCATACATACATATGTGCAACAGTCTGGTTCACACCCGACGAAATAAACTCCGGCAGAGTTAGCGTCTGAATAAACTGCTATCAACTAACTTTAAATCCATACGTGCAACATTAATGAACCCGAATCACGTTAGTTATACCAACAGCGGGTGTAGGTAAACAATTCAATCAGGACATTGAGTGTGTCATTTACTAGTGCGAGTGCTAGGTGCGATAACTAGCGATTTGTGACGATATTGAACCATGTTTAGAGCAGTGGTGGTCGAATTAGCTCCGACTTACGATTTGTAGCGTTCAAACCCAATCAGGCACATTACCTACTTTGTGTAATTTATTTCATCACCACTGCTCTCAAAACGGTGAAGGAAAACTTCGTGAGAAACTGGAATGTCCTAGAACCAAAAATTCGAAGTCCTGAGGATTACCGGACGGCCGGACAGAGAGCTATCTATTACTCTCCATCCACAAGCCCATGTCTACGGTCGAGAGATTGAGGTGTGAGGTAGGCCGACTTCCGCTAGTATTAATGCCTCGCTGAAGGAGACGACCACCTGCCATTCCTGGTCCTCCAAGCAGGCCACACAATGGTAACACGTCAACGATTCTTCCGCACGAATCTAGTGCAGAAACCCCCCGAACCCCCAATGAATCCTATGATTATTCTAACAACTTCTTACAAATGTATTCTCGATACATTTTATATCGGTGATAACGATAACCGATTGTTTTAACCATAGTTATACGATCACATTTCAGCTTTACATTGTTTCATCGAACCAAAGGAACGTCGCTCCAGTCTCAAGTCTCCCACCCATTAGGTACATGTGATACCACGTATTTATACAGCCTACATTAAGTATCACTCCCGAGCTAAATTCTACTTCGAAAGATCAGGACGAGAATTACGGATGTGCGGTATGTACGTGGCAGAAACATCTGTCAAAGTCCATTTATTTACTAATACTAGCTGGCACTACCACCTTCGCCTGCATGAAAGTAGGTTTCTCCATATAAACTTTGAACCCCTGATTTTCTTTTGATATATGGGGTGTTGGTAAAAACCGAACAAGTTGTTAGTTTTTTTAAGAAATAAAACTAAAAGACATTTATACCATAGGCGGCCTGTGGTTGTTGTAACAACCACCGCCCATAGTATAAATGTCTTTTAGTTTTATTTCTTCTTTTTGTATGTGTTACAATAAAGTGTATAACAAATAAACAAACCTCTTAAGAGATCATTGTACTCTTCGTTATTAAACAATTTTACTATGGGACCAAACCTGAAATCGCGCGCCTCAAGGAGTTGTCAGCAAATCGTAGGGACCTTGCAGAAGGGTTGAAGCCAACATGGGGCCATAGGTTCGTGTCTGAAAGAAGGGCTCTGGCCTTAGTATAGGTATATGGTAGCATAAGAACGAAGTAAGTTGTTTTGTCAGTAAGAGTCTAACATTGTTTCCCGCTCCGCCCGCGTACGGGATTTGACAATGGAAAACTTTGCCACCATAAAAAAAACTCCAACACGGGCGAAACCGCTAAGAGCAACGAGTATATTTTTTATAAAGTCGGACAAAGTAATCATGTATACTAACTCTAGCTAGCTTTGATAGGCAGTCAGATTTAACTACCGATTCAAGGCCTCGTAAATAATGACCATAAAATTCTTCAATTATTTTCACTTCTGTCCTTTTTCCTTTAGATTTTTGAAGGAGGTTCGATAGTGTAGATATTATAGAATGGGGTAAAGGGTCGTATGATCTTATCTCTCGATATCCTTTCCTTAAATATCGCGTCAAATTACATGCATGGATGGTTTTCATTGATCTAAAATTAATATTAGGTTAGCTCGTGTATTGACGCAAGTATCGTACATGGCATTGTTTAGTTTCATGTAGGAGGGACTGGCAGGACGGTCGCAGCGAGGACGCCCTTACGGCTGATGAATATTAATATTATCTTCAGGATATAAATAGATCGAAGGTAAAATGTAAAAGATAGAGATCAAATTCTCTGCATTTATGGTGTCATAACGGCGAAGGAAAACATTGTGAGGAAATTGGCACGTCCTACAACAAAAAAATTGAAGACTTGTTACATCCACCGACCCGCACTGGGCCCCCGTGGTGGACTATGCCCGTTCTCTTTCCTAGCGAGGAGGCCTAAGTCTCAGCAGCGGGAACATTAGAAGACTGATGCTATGCTATGATATGGTGTCAAATTGTAAAATTCTTAAGCATTTCCAAGACATTTAAGTTTATTTATTTCTTTTTTAATACAGCAGGAATTACATTTCTACAAACATGTAAACTCACATGTACAAGGCATCCTAACCCGAAACAGCTACATGAAGGTTAAACATTTGTTCCGGGAATTCAACCCACAGCAATCAATAGAAGGAGAAGAATAGAATAGAATTTATTCAACGCTGGCAATACAATACAATAGGAACAACACAAAACAAAGCAAAAAAGCTGGTTAAGTGCGAGACGGATTCTCACACTGAGGTTTTCGTACCAAACAACTCATGGAAATAATTCAATTCCCGAATCGATTCGTGAAGATTTTTCCGAATCAAAAAAGTTTATTTTGTGACATAATCAAAAATTGTCAGGTTTTTTAAAAAATAAAAATGAAATAAAAAATGAAACCAAGCCTTATGGTTTCATTTTTTATTTCAGGGTTCTAGGCCAACGGGAAGTAACCGTGAATTTTTATTCCTTTGAGAGTGTCGGAAAGTACATTTTTTGCGACATAAACAAACGGCCGTATCTACTTTTCCATTAACTTAGAAGCTTAATTTTTTTCACAGCGCGTTCCTGAGATAATGTGCCTTGACCGACAGTCAGACAAACAGACAACAAAGAGCCAACGAATCAACCAACAAATGCTCAACCAATGAGTCAACAGAACAATTTAAGTCATCAGAAACTACTATACTTTTTAGTCATAAAAGTACAGTATTTTCTTCTATAACATTTCTCCTAGATCATACTTTTTTCGAGTCATCCCATGACTGAGTGTTTCTGACACTTTGGACAACTTGTCAGAAACATTGTCGCTCCAATTCAAAATATTGTTGCACACTTCCTCCTTCCTTATTATCCACCGTATCAAATACAATTCATAACTCTCCTATTTTTAATGGGCAATAATTAAATAACTGTTCCCGTTTTCGGTGGAGAACCATTGAAGAACTGACTTGACTGCGATCCCAACTCGTCATTCGATGATTTTTACCTAACATACAAAAAAAGCTGATGGTAAGCAGTGATGCTGTGGTTGTTGATGAGGCGCTGTTCATTAAGAGACTAATCCTGGTCAATTCCTGTGTTTTTCTTTTACTGTCTAAAACCACCTGTAAAGTAATGTTCTACTTAATAATATTCCACAGTTATCACATAACGCCATCTAGTCTTAAACTAAGCAGAGCTTGTGCTATGCGTACTAGACAACTGATTAATATACTTATGTAGGTACATCAACATAATACAGACACTTTATTTGATCTAAGTGATCTGTAAGCCACACACCTTTAGATTGATGACAGTAGTGCAGTTTTAACATTCACGCAGCGTGAGAGCGCTGCGAGTTTAAAAAGTTTTGTTAGACGACATAATGTCAATGAAGCGCTGCAGTGGAGTTTTGTATAACTTTTTAGTTTTTAACTAATAGTTTCTATGAACGTGCTTATCTCGCTAGGGAATAAGTCGATGCTTATATATTTCGAAATACATACATGTTATAGATAATTTACATCCAGAAACAAAACAAATGGTCGTGCTCATCATACAAACATTTGTCCTGGGTGGGAATCGGACGACCATGACCTCGTGCTTAGCAGGCAGGGCCACTTACCACTGGACCAACAGGCCAGTCAACGTCCTGTGCTTTTGAGTACCCCTTGCCGTCCATGGCCACGGTGATTCTTTCCAACAATCTCATATCCGTAGCTTCATAACTCTTCTGAAAACAAAAGCCTACCGTTAATCCACCGCTATCAGACCGACCCAGTCCTCTCAGTTTGCGTCGCAGTGTTCAATGCGACGACATAGTTTACTTTATGCCTATACGAACATGTTTGTATGTCTGTATGTCTGTCAATGCAAACGGAAACTTAACTCTTTGGTGGCACTGCGCTTCAGTGCTTCGCACCTTGAGGCACGGAACAAAACACGATCTGTATAGATAATCTACACTACAAATATCATAAGCCTGAACACATTGTTTGTATGTTTGAACGTAGTGTACTTATCTCAGGAGCTACTGGCTCTGGGAATAAGGCAAGGAAGGCACGGGCAGGTTGTTTAGTCAGTAAGAGTCTGACACTGTTTCTCGCTCCACCCAAGAGTGGGATTCGTCATTGGATGATTGTTGCCTACCATAAAAAAGAGCTACTGGTTCATATTGAAAAAATATTTTAGAGCTGGATAGCCCATTCATCAAGGAAAGCATGTGCATCATTACGATCTACGAAAATGTAGCAGCAACGGAAGACGCGGATAAAATCGCAAGGAACAGTTGTTTGATGAGGGTTTTTTTTTTTATGGTAGGTAAAAATCATCTAATGAAAACAAGTGTCAGACTCTTACTGACTAAACAACCTACCCCGTTCCTACATCGCCATACATACCAGGGCCAGAGCCTTCCTTTTCAGACACAAACCCGTGGCCCTGATTGGCTTCGACCCTTCTGCAGGGTCCCTACGGTTGCTGACAACTCCTTGAGGCACGCGGGAACAGTGCGCGCCGTCGACGACTGGGCTTGGTCCGGACGATTACCAGACGACCGGACGGCGAGCTACCCAATGCTCACCGTCCGCAAGCCCGCGCCTAAGGTGGCCGGAAGTCGGGATCGGAATCCCGGCGGCGTCTGGGGCGCAAACGCCGTTGCCTTATGCGGTCGGCCTCCTCCTTTGCTAGCATTACTGCTTCGCAGAAGGAGGCGACCGCCTGCCACTCCTCCTCACTCCGAACCATAGCTTCTACCAAGGCCCGGCGCGAGAGATCGCCGCCACCGATCGCTCCCACGAGGACACAGCGGTGCTCTGCCCAAGCGGGGCACACCTCAACCGTGTGCTCCACCGTGTCCTCCGGGCGGTCCACACAGTGGCGACACCCGGGCGTCTCTTACGCACGAATCCGATGCAGGTACCTCCCGAACTTACCATGTCCGGTGAGGACCTGCGTCATGCGGAAAGTGAGAACGCCGTGAGTTCTGTTTGATGAGGGTTCCGTACAAACTAACTTTTGTCAATAATTTCTCAACGCAAGTGAATTTTTATTCCCTTGACAGTGTTAAAATATTCGTATTTGCTACATAATCGGCCGTGATTTCTTTACAGCTTCAGGGGATCGCAGACGTGTGTATAATAATATGTTTTTAATTTCAACTCTAACCTCCACTAGATACCCAGGGTCTTTATCTGAAAGGAAGGCTTGGCCCCAGTGCGTAAGGCAAACAAAAAGGGGTTGTGTTTAGTCAGTAAGAGTCTGACACTGTTTCCCGCTCCGCTCCTGAGCGGTATTCGTCATTGCATAATTTTTGGCCACCATAAAAAAAACCTCCACTAGATAAAGGATCTTGTCAAACAGACATACGCCCAATAAAGTGATCCTCTACTGGGTTCGGTTTTTCGTTTTTAGACACGGAGCCCTAAAAGTAGTAATCATTATATTTTTTAAATTAGTTGTGAAGGGTTTGCCAATGTCATTGGGGGAGCCGCAACTAACACTTGTATATTTGTAGGTGTGCGAGGAGAGGGTATAAATTAGCAGTGAAAGTTTTATTGTCTCGCTGAAAACGATTATGATTCATACGGAATATCCCGAAATAGTAGATTTTCCAAGTTTAACACTTATATTTATTTGGATACGACATTATGGCGATTACTCAGCGTTATTAAAATGGCCCATAAAATCCGATCAGCCAACCAAACACCAACGTGCCAATGCTGAAATTATTAAAGTATTAAAAAAAAAACCGTCATGTGCGATTCGGACACGCATACCAAGAATTAGTAGACCAGTCTCACCTCACCAGACAGATGTTAAGCAGTGATGCAATCATCGATGGTAAAGCACGCTTGATAATTAAGAGCGTATTTACTCTAGCCTTGAAGACTCCTACATTATAATTGGATGGGAAAACCTCAGCTGGCAAATTGTTATATCGCTTTGTCCGAACCGTAGTACGCGATGTATAGGTTAAAGACACCTAAGCGTGGTTATAGCCTGTACATGTCCGACAAGCCCTTCCACACTGCACTAGAGTAGGAGTCATTAGATGTTAGATTTATATCCACAAAAAAATAATACATCATCATGATTTCAGCCGAAAGACGTCTACTGCTAAACTTAGGCTTCCCCCAAGCGCCACAAAGACCAGTCCTGTGCGTCTTGCATCCATCGGCTTCCAACAACCCTGACCAGGTCATCGGTCTACCTTGTGGGAGGCCTTCCAACGCTGCGTCTTCCGGTACGCGGTCACAAGTTCGCCACTGCAGAACCTTTCGGCCCCTTACATTTGTAATGTCAATCTCAATCTCACTCTGTCTCTGTTTTTTATAGATGTGTACATAAATAAACCCTACCTACATATAACATTAGCCAACATTAGCAATGTCACCACATTTCACGCTCGCAACACAAAATGAGATCAGGTTCCAATAACATTTTCTAATTGAATTTCATAGCTAACCGTGTCACAGTGTGTTTAACGGCCGCATAGATAAATTAAATAGATATCGCACGGAAATTATTGAACATAAACATATGTTTCTATTTTATAGTAATAGTTGATATTCGACAACCATCACCCAACGCTCTCTAGTCTCAAGCTAAGCAGAGCTTGTGTTATGACTACCAGACAGCTGATCGGCGAGCAATGGGTAGCTCGCCCTCCGGTCATGGTAATCGTCCAGATCAAGCCTAGTCGTCGACAACGCGCACAGTTCCCGTGCGCCTCAAGGAGTTGTCAGCAAACCGGAGGGACCCTGTAGAAGGGTTGAAGCCAACTGGGGCCAAGGGTTCGTGTCTGTATAGATGGCGACGTAAGAACAGGGTAGGTTGTTTAGTCAGTAAGAGTCCGCCCAATGGCGGGATTCGTCATTGGATGATTTTAACAACCATAAAAAAAACAGAGAACTGATAAACGTACTTATATAGTCTGGTAAGAGCGAGTAGTAAGCAAAGATGCACCTATAGCCGTGGGCGTCCGCCAATTGATTTCATAAGTGTAACTTATCGAAACACTGGTGCGTACCAACTCCCTTAAAGTAATGGAATCAAACCACAATATTTGAACTGTGGAATTCCAAAGATTTACCAAGGCCAACTAAAATTCTTGAGTGCAAGGGGCAACTGAAGGAACACCGTGGGTTTTAGACCTGAAAATTGCCAAAACCCTCGCGGTTCTATACAAAAGTGGTCCGCTGCGGAGACCGATTCTAGTTTGGAACCGCGCTAACGTCCGTTTTACACGCTGTTTAAAGCCCAAGTTAGTAAATATCTAACACTTCCTCTCTCTTCTTTTAGAAGTTATTTAATAATTTCCCTAAACTGAAAAAAAAATACAACATTTCAACCACTGAACAAAATACGTCTGTCTGAAAGCCATTGGTACTCAACGTTCATTTAGAAGACACCTCTCCATCAATTTTCCCTCAGACACTAATCTGCATAGTCCTCGTTTATGATCGATCTAACGAAAATGATGTCTGGACTTAACAAGAGATCTTCGAGTTTATTTTTGGTATTTTTTCTCAAGGTAATAGGATAGAAGACGACGACCTCATCTAGTTTAAAATAAAAATGTTTGTTTGAATTATTTAAAAAAAATAACATTTCACACTTTCTTCTTTCTCTTGTTTACTTTGTTACATTTCTTTTAATTTTTCCTTTCGCAGGTGAGCTGGAAGAAATTTCTTTGGAAATAAGGAGTGCATTTGTACTTTTGTCTGTTAAGTGTTGTCTTTTTCTTTTTTTGTGTGTTCATAAATTGTAAAATTAAATAAACTTTATAAATAAAAATAAATATTATTTGCCTTCCTTGGAATGGTAAAGAAAGAATATTTAATTTTTCCAAGAAAGGAATTCTGAAAACTTCACGATTAAGGGAGGCTTTATGGGGGATCGAACACAGACGAAATGAGGGAAAACAGCTAGTGATGTATAAGCTACCAACATTCCTACATATAACCGTCTGGTTATAGAATGTGACAACAAATTGCACACCTACCTTCGACAGGTCTCAAAGGCAATTGAGAACTTATAACGCCCACAGAAAGTTGCAATACGTTGTAAAGATTCAACAAAGTCATACTACAACACCCACCCAGAAGTTGTCCAAGATATCAAGAATTCAGTTTGAAGCAATCAAGCGAATTGTGAGAAAACTCAATACTTTAAAGTCTTTTTATAAAATATCATTCCATTACTCCCGCACATTTAGTACATAGGTAATAAATTACGTGAAAACATCACGTTCCTAACGGTCTGGACTGAAATAAAAGCATTTTAATGAACACGCCCACAACACGCTCAAAGGCTATGCATCATATCTACATCTTCACAGGAACACAGAACAATTAAACCTTGTGGACGAACATACGCCGACTAACCTGTGCAAATCCTAATATAATTTCATGGTGGCTACACCGTGGCCGTACCTAGGAACAAGTACGGATAGTTATAACTACGATACAGTAGGTAGGTACGGTTGGCAGCCGGGGGGAATAGTAATGTGTTGTTAACTTACAGACTTGTTAAATTGTATGCACGTCCAACTTACCTGATTTATAACCGTTACAATTGCTTTTGCTTAAAATGATTTACTATTACTGTTATACTTTGTCTGTTTCTCGGATTTAATTTTCAAAATACGTAAAGTTTATTGTATTGTTGTTTTTCGTCATAAATCTAACGCTATTTAAGATAGTGCCTGAACATTATGTCAGAGCACGACGCAGTTTGGATTGGGAACGCAATCTCAAATTAATTACTAAGGCGTTTATTATAGCAACGATTCCCTGTAGGCGTAAAGTTGTAATAACGGTATAGCCTAAGTGAACCCTAAGGTCGTTATCTTAATTTGTATATTAGGTACACACGAGTGAATCATAACTGATAATATAAGTCAAAAGCGGAGAACAAATTACAGGATACACTCCGCGATAACATCACTTAGTATTGAAACAAATAACAAGCGAAACCAAATAATTCTCCCTCGTAATCTTGATTAGAACAACGGAACTCAAGTGCTTACCAAACTGGCCGCGGAAAGAACAATGCTCACTTGTGAGCCCTTCAGTCTTGAACAACAAATCTTCCCTACTGGCGACTGTAGTTTGCTCATTTGGAAGAAATGAAAGAGGGCCCTTGTCTGAGCCGAAGCCTCCACTCTTTTGTTGGGAACGCGTTTGTTCTCAGTGGCCATTTCACTAATTGCGACCACCTCCATTGTCTCCGTATAAATTAGACGTAAATGTTCCGCTTCATCTCGTTATCTCCAAGAATTTTGAATAAACACAGTTTTTAGACGAGCGTCCCAGTACTCAGGTAAATGAGCCAGGCACAAACTTCGTAGTAATGTGTGGTAAAAGCTTTGTTAAATGTATGAGTGAAATTATTTTAAGTACTTAATTTTCAACGCCTCTCTACGCCCAATATTTATTACCTTACTCAGTGTATCTCTCAACATAACTTGCAGGGTAGGCGTTGAGTAGTTTATGTTTGTTATTTGGAATATATTTTAACTTGTTTGTATTGAAATATAAAGGAAAGGTAGATATATATAGACGGTGTGAAAACGACTACCTGTGTGTATTTTGAACCATCGGAATGGAACAGAAATCGATAAAAGATTAAATTGTGCTCAGTCATCGCGCAAAGCTACAAAAGGTTCCGACCTTTGAATGTATTCGTAGCTATAATATAATAGTCTCGTCTCGAATGTTTACAAAGTCCTCCACACATCGCCTCCCCTCGCCTATACAAGCCGATGCCGCGCTAAAATAATTCCGATGCAAGTTTTCACATAAAACTACATTTGAATGGAAGGAAAAAGTGTGAAGAAAATTTCACAGAGCATTGTTTTTTTGTTTCAAATGAATAGTCCTATGGCGTAGAGGTTCACCCCCGCAGACTAGACAGTAATCACGACGTACCGCCAAGTTTCCTCCACGCTTGTGTCTGGCTTAACTCAAGAACCACTGAACATACTTTGATACCGCTTACATTATTCGAAAACTTGTTCTTTGAAGATCGTTTATTTAATAATTTGGGTATGAGAGTGTTTCAACTTGTTAACTTGCCGTGTATGTTTTATGGGACCTCCATGTGGAGTGGTGAAGGTCGTAGCTGTTGGGAAGAAATCGATCACATGTCATCTGGTGCTGATTTTTGCCAATAACGCTGCTGCGACTTTGATTGTTTTAGCATAACTGTTATTCACTATGCAATTATTGAAAAAGTGGCTTTCAAAGAAGAATTCAGAGCAAAGCCAGTACGTAAATAATCACCCCAAATATAAAAGGTCACGGTCTCCTCATTGTTATTTCTGTTTCCGAATTAAGAGAGATATTTGTGTCAGCCCACCGGCGTTTTGCCCAATTTGACAAAACGAAAACGTTTTACGATAAAAGGAAGGATTATTTTAGGAATAAATCGTCAATCGTAGGCGGTTTAGTTTCGTAGATATTTAATTTAGTGTTTCCTTAACCTTTAGAAATAATAAGGTCAAAATTCGCATTGTGATGTCTATTTTAGCTGTTTCAATAAACAGACTAAGACAGTTCTAAAGAGAAATAAACAGAGCCAGGCTACTTAAATCTTTTAATGCGTTAATACGCAAAAGTAATCCGAGTCTTCTAAAAAGCCTCTCTCAGTTGAACTAGCCCTTCGTCGCTTGCTCTTCACCCTCCGGGCTTTTACCCTTCCCTTGGAGAGTCTTGCTGCTCATCCTCCCAGCCTCTACGCTGTGGTGAAAATCTCTCCACTACACCTATCCCTGAAGGCTCATAAAGGCCTCGCGAGACCTGCTGTGCTTGCTTTTCATTCTCCCGTCCTTTCATAGTCACTTAGATAGCCTAGAAGCCAAGGTGCTTGCTCTCTCGGGTTCTGACAGCCATTGTGAAGGCCTCAGCACTTTTCCGATCTCTGTTGGCAACAAAAAGCCTTGAGAGATCTACCACTCTTGATGTGCACCCTCCTAGCCTTTGAAGATCTCTTGAAAGGTCTTGCGACATGCTCTTTCTGCCTTCGGACAGCCGTGGTGAAGGACTCTCCACTACTCCGATCTCTGTAGAACTAAGAAGTTAAAGCGAGACCTGCGACTCTTGCTATACACGCCTTCAGTCTTGGGCGGTCGTTTGAAGAAGTTACTCTATTCCACTTTTTACTTCGGTTTTTTTTTATAACTGAGTTGTCATAATATTCTTTTTTTCCTTCCGTCACCTTCTTTCCTCTAAATTTACTCTTGCTTTAATTACATAACTTGACAAGTTTTAGAATTTATTTCAGAATAATGCTGTTCCATTTATCGACTCTGCGGTACATTTTTGTCCTGATCAATCAATTATATCAATAATTACCTCTCAACGGGAAGTAGGTAAGAGCAATTTACCGATTTCAATTCGCATGAACGAACCCTTTGTTAGCAGGGAATGAGCTATTACCGTCGATTCGATTATTATTCTTACTGTCTGCTATGCTTAGAGGTTTCAGGTTCAGCACTGCCTAATGAAATGCCATTGTTAACCTTTATACTGGCAGAACATGAAATTATTATTAGATATCAGCTTTTTTTATGGTAGGTATAAATCATCCATTGACGAATCCCGCTTTTGGGCGGAGCGGGGAAAGTGTCAGACTCTTTCTAATTAATAATAATATCTTTATTGGAACGTACGTAAATAGCTACAGTAGTTTGAAACTGTGTCGCAGCTATCAACGCTAAAAATTAAAAAACCTATCCCATTCCTACCTTGCCTTATTCCCGGGCCATGGTGTTACGCTTTCGCATCAACCCTTGGCCCAGTAAGCTTCGACCCTGTAGGGCCCCTACAGTTTGCTGACAACTCCTTGAGGCGCGCGGGAACAGTGCGCACCGTCGACGACTTGGGCTCGGTCTGGACTGTTACCAGACGACCGGACGGCGAGCTACCCATTGCTCGCCGTCCGCAAGCCAGTGTCTACGATGGCTGGATATCGGCGGGATCGCGGCGGCGAAGGCAACGGCGAGGGAGCTGTTGCCCTTGCCTTATGCGGTCGACCTCCTCCTTTACTAGCATTACTGCTTCGCAGTAGGAGGCGACCGCCTGCCATTCCTCTTCGCTGCGGACTATGGGCTGAACCAAGGCCCGGCGAGAGAGGTCGCCGCCGCCGACCACCCCCATGAGGACACGGCGATGTTCTTCCCAAGCGGGGCACACCTCTACCGTGTGCTTATATCACCTAAAGTAGGTAGTACTTTACATCGACTTATATTTTACATAGTGATAGACAAGCACGTTCATAAAAAATATTTGTAAAAATACTGAAAACTTACAACATTAATTTGCTGCAGCGCTTGATTGGCATTATGTCGGTCGTCTAATCATCTTCATCATTTCAACCGAAAGACGTCCACTGTTGGACATAGGCCACCCCCAAGCGCCGCCACAAAGACCGGTCCTGTGCGGCTTGCATCCACCGGATTCCAGCAACCCTGACCAGGTCTTCGGTCCACCTTGTGGGAGGCCTTCCAAAGCTGCGTCAATAAAACTATTAAAACATACAGCGGTAAATGACTTAGGTATAGAGGATACGTCAAAATTGCACTGCCTGCAGAACACTTAAAGTCAAGCAAAGTAAGTTTACAGCACGCTTAATCTAGTGCGCAGTACATACAAATCGATGGTACTTCTAGACTTATTTTTTTTATATATAAATTTCGACGACCATCACACAAAGCCGTCTAGTCTCAAACTAAGCAGAGCTTGTGTTATGAGTACTAGACGACCTATAAACATGCTTATATATTTCTAAATACATACATATTGTAGATAAATTACACCCAGACAAATGAACAAATGATTGAGGTCATCACACAAACATTGTTCCTGGGTGAGAATCGAGCCCACGACCTCCGGCATAGCAGTCAGGGCCACTAACTTATTTACTGACAGGCCAGTCAGTAAATAACTTATGTATAGAGGATACGTCAAAATTGCACTACCTGCAGAACACTTAAAGTCAAGCAAAGTAAATGTACGGCACGCCTACTCTAGTACGTAGTACATTTATATCGATGGTACTTCTAGACTTAAATCAGTAACATGAATAAACTTGTTTCAGTAGCAAATAAAAATAGAAATGTAATTAGTGCCTTATCTTTCCTGTACTTATCAATTGATAAGGAATATTTTTGCTGATACTCAGCTATAAATGATTCGTTTATTCTATTAATAAAAGAACAGGTGTACAGCTATAGTTATAAGGAAACTCAAACATAGCCTCAATCAGAACGGGAAAATGGTTCAAACATTTTCCTTAACTTTTTGAAATAAAAAAATTACAATAAAAAAGTTTTCAAAGTACCTAGTTTAATAATTTCAACTGACAAATACTTATAAATTCTGATCAAATTTAAGTAATCCCGCTCTTGGGTGTAGCGGGAAACTGTCAGACTCTTACTGACTAAACACTCCACCCCGTTCCTTCTTTGTCCTTCGAACTGGGGCAAATCTTTCCTTACAGAAAGAGACCCCAATAGGCTTCGACTTTTTTGCAGAGTCCCTACGGCTTTGCTGACAACTCCTTGAGGCGCGGGAACAGAGCGAGTCGATGACTTGGGCTTTGTCCGGACTGTTACCAGACGACCGGACGGCGAGCTACCCATTGCTCGCCGTACGCAAGCCCGCGCCTACGGTAGCCAGAAATCGGGATCGGAATGGCAACGTCGCCTGAGTAGGTAACACGTTTGAAATGAGTTTCTTTCTTACTTATTATCGTATTAGTGATGCGAATTATTTTTTTTATTTTTCTGAAAATGTATCACATTATGCTACAAAATACGAAAATGAAACACCCAAATACACATTACTTCGAAATTATAGGACAAAGTTTCTGTTAGTTTAATATGCAATGTAATATTACAACTGCACTCCACTACATGGTTGCATTTGAACGTTTACAACACTGTTGCGAACAATGAAAAGTTTAAAAATTGGATTTAAAACGATCATTACACGCTTGCAAAACATTTTCTACAGTTATTTCACCAAAAATGACTTTACTAATTACATCGCATGTTGCATCCCCACAAATTCAGTTACAATTTTACAGCTTTTATACAGCGAGCGTTTCGAAAGGGACCCTGAAACGCCGCCTGAAACTAAAGGGCAATAAACTTTGCGTACCGCAATTTAAACTACCTGCGTAGGCTTATCGTAACAAAAGTTTGTTAAATGTTTATGAATGATATATTAAATCCCAATGTTTCATTCAGATTAAAACTTTCTGATGAACGTAGGCTTCATAAATAACTGTATTACAAATTATCAGTAAGGAAAATTAGAAATTTACGGATAGGAAATATTTGTGGGTAAATTTTGATCGTTTTAATCCCGTGAAGGGTCGATCCGGTACATGAAGCACTATCGATTTGTAAAGAAAAAATAAAGTAAGTACTTTTTTTTTAATTTTATCTCACTGATTAAAACGATCAAAATATAGCTGTATATAATAAAGAAATAAACTATTTATTATTACAATAACTATAATTTATTAATAAGACAACTTTTGATCGACAATATTTGTTTGTATTTAACAATTTTTTTTTTATCAGTTCGTAAGCATAAAATAATAATATATAATAATATCAGGGTAATACTTTGGTGTTATAATACTAAAATTAAAAAAGCTCAATATAAAGAATAAAATAATTATTATATTAATTATATGTTCTCAATAATCTTGAAGATTATTGAGAACATATAATTAATCCCAAATCATCATACTAAAAACACAAGCACCAAAGAAATCATAATTTCATACACAATCTGACCACCAAAGAGATTCTATTCAAAGTTGTTAGGTACTAACGTAGAAGGAAAACGAGAAAATGAATATTTTTACGAGGTGGTAGCACAAGTATTGGATGCGAAGTCCCGGCCTCCCGGGGGCAAAGCGGGTTCACTTCACACCACTATTGGCGAAAATACGAGTACTCACACAACCACAAGTTTTTTCTAAATCTTTGAAGAATTCTTTTCGTACGTCTATTCAAATAGCGTAACGAGACATTGTACTTTGAATTTCACCATTTTCCATTATTTACGAGTATATTTTCGTAATTATATAAGAATAGCTTTTGCCCGCTGCTTCGCTCTCGGAAATAAATTATTCTACTCTACCCTATTTTTTTTTTTCATAAGAGCCTTCTCCTGATAATATCAAACAACAATAAAAGAATTAGCAAAATCGGTTCAGCTGAACCGATCTCGAGTTCGTTCTCGAGTTTTGCGCTTACCATTTGCGATTCTTTTTTATATTATAGATTATATAATACTTAACTAAATGCGTATAAATAACTATACCAGAAAACTGAAAATAATTGTTTATACAAACATATATAAAAAGAATTCATATGCTCTATCTGCTTCTTGTCTGATAAAAGCCAAGAAGAAGATATAGAAGCTTGCCTGGAAGTAATCTACTTTACTCCTAACTTAAAGATCAGGTTGAAGTTATCAGGAAATCCAAACTCCGCCAAAGAATTCTACTCCTTTATTATACCCCAATGATGGTCCAAAATAGTACATTTTGATACAAGTGCAGGAAGTTTGTCATTGCGACCGAGGCGAAATTCGCACGAGCCGTAGGCGAGTGTGTTATGGAGCCGAGGGCTGCAATGACAAATCTGCACGTGTGTCAAACGACGTTTTTCAATACACTTACGACTTGTGAAATAAAGAAAGAAAGAAAAAAATTTTAATCGTATCTCAAACATACAGTAGAAATATAAGAGATAATATAAGTATAGCACTCAAATCTGCTCTGGTCAATTTCTAATTTCGTGGGGTCGTCCAGCGACTCTGGGGGACGCCTCGCGCCTGATTCGATAAACTAAGTAAAACAAAATAATCACCCGTGAC
Source organism: Mythimna loreyi (assembly GCA_029852875.1). Classification (NCBI taxonomy): domain Eukaryota; kingdom Metazoa; phylum Arthropoda; class Insecta; order Lepidoptera; family Noctuidae; genus Mythimna; species Mythimna loreyi. The sequence continues at coordinate 12,452,130 of CM056792.1, forward strand.
CGTGACGATAAGGAAGGAATAAAAAAGCCCTTGTTGTGATAAACTCAAAAAAGCACTTGGGTGATATAGATGCTATATTGAACCTAATAGGAGTGCGATAAGAGGCAGTTTTCGAGTAAGTGTATTGAAAAAGATTTTGTGCGTACGGGTAGGGTATCCTCGATGTACCAATTTCCTACATAAAATAATCATCTTGTAATAGTTTATTTGGGGTTGGCATGGCATTTCTTTTTCTTCTTACAACTCTACATTTCAAGAACCACCCCAAAAATAACATCTCAAAAAACACACCTATCATTATTACGAATGATTTTAATGTTGTTTTGGTGCATAACTGTCCGTAGTACAGCATGTCACGGTCGACTGAGTCCGTCTGTCCGACCAATCGTATGTTCATATATTGCACTGGATGCTCTTTTCATCTACCACAAATTAAAAAATCTCTGAAAACTTTCCATGCGTCGAAATATAAGGACTGAATGAAGCTGTTTCCACACGCTATGACGCTACAATCGAAACTCGTGCTTTTTTTTATTATTATGCATGGGCTCGCGTTTGACCACTATCTCACCTGACGGTAAGCGATGATTTGGCCGACAATGGAGCATACTTCCAAAGCAAAGTAAAGTTTGTTTGACAAAGTCCGTACAAATGTTATTAACCTGTCAATTGTTTTGAACTCTGTCGCTGTTTGTTATTTATATACTTTGAAAGTCGATTAGCTAACTTAACTTTTGTAAACGACTAACTTAAGCGTATAAGAAAACCTTCAGCAAAAGTTATTACGAGTAATCTACAACGACAAGTTTTAAATATACAAAAATATTGTTTCTCTACGGAAACTCGTTCGGCAAGCGCTTGCTTAATGTTTGAACACAGTCACACCATTAAGTGTAGCTCTGTTAGGCGTTGAAGTCAAATATAAAGAGTATCCATTGAATATAAATAATTGATGATATGTCAGCATTCACTCGTACTGCTATCTCTACATTACATGATTTATGATATTCTTTTGACATGCAAAGATATAATGTTACGTATCAGTATCGTAGTTCTGCCATATTTATTGCTTGCAGGCATAATATTTTATCAGCTCAGTTTTTGAAAGAGCAATAGGAACAGTTTTAAACAAAACTAAGTGCACGAAGTTGTAGAGCGGATTTACCGGAAGCGGACGCGTCGACAGCGGCCGTCGCTTCAGGATCGCAACACGCTTTCATTCATCCCGCAGTTAAGTCCTTTCGGAGCCGACGCCGGGTTTACACGGAAACTCTACACTAGGCGCCGACCTCCTGCCCGTCGCGCTCTCTCGCTCGCACCCGCGCCGCCGTCGTCTCGCCGACTGAGAGGAGACAACAAAATCAATACTGTCTGGAACACGCCCACCGGTTCAACTCGGTAACTGCGCTTCCTCACTGGAAATTCGATAAAATAAAACTGGGTAAAAATCATTAAATTTGTGTGTTGGTGTTAGAGATCCTATGTCGTCGGCTTTGTAGATCGCATCTGCGGGGCTCCGTGGTGGGCAGCGCGGCGCTGGCGCGAGTCACATGTTTCGCACGTGGTCGGGTCACGTTACAATGTTTACCTGCGAGCTCGGCGAGCCGGTCAGGTGAGCGCTACGGAGCGCGTAGCTATACGTACTCGGTACTACGCCGGCCGACTCCCCGAAATAAGCATTTAAGGCCAATTTTACTACTTTAGCGAGTAAAACTTTCAGCTGAAGCGCCCTCTTCCGAACGGTACAAGTTAAGCAAATTGTTTTCAGTCTCTCTGGGTAAACACTCTTAAAATGTAATCTTGTCTCCGTCCTCATGATACCCATATTCAGTGGGCGTCGGAACCGGCGAGCCCGCGGCTACGGTTTGCATTTTTATCAACATCGACGACAGGCAGCAATATTTTATTTTGCGTGTCATAAATATGGAACTGGTGAAGACGAACATACGCTGGATATACAACATTTTCATGCAAACTTATCTGAAACTATGCATAAGTAAACAGCAACGAAAAGAAAGCTTCCTCCTTGCTATAAAAATAAAACTTAGTACATGTTCTTGTTTCCTGCATCACATTTTAGAGAGCTCTTTGTAGTTTATGTACACGAGCGTTGATGTGAGCAAAAACGTACTTAGGTACACAAAAATAAAATACACGTTACTTCGTTCAGCAGATATGGTGAGGAATTTGCCAGACTATAACAGTTACAGGGAATTTTGTAATAATGATCAGCTGCAAAAATATTAAGCTTTTAGTACTTAAATAAAAATAAGTTAGATAAAGATATATTATTCTATCCTTTATAAGTTAAAACAGAACACAGCTTCTTTGTACCCATACCAGTCACATTTTCACGAAGTGCTTATATGTGAATGGAATAAGCAATGAGCCGTGTCCTTCCTTATAATATTTATACGAAACGTTAAGGATATCTCAATTTATTACGTTCCATTAATTCCATCAAAACGTTGTGGAAATAACCACATGTTAATAGTTATTTATTTATTTAAAGATCATGTAAGTACAGTAGTGCTACATAGGCGGACTTAATGCTACAAGCAAGGTATTCTCTCCCAGTAAACCTTTGGATTAAAAAAGACAAAACGTAGTAGGTGTGCGCAATAAATAAATAACAAATATTTTAAATAGATTGTAATACAAAGTGACTTATAATAATAAAATTCGTATATATGCTGGATATTATAAATTCTTTCTTAGTGTTCGCCTACGTCATAAAAGGAAGCTTTGTGCAAAAATTCACTCTCCTAGTCCCAGTAGTTTCGGCTGTGCGTTGGTATGACAATCAGTCAGTTTCTCCTTTTATATATATAGATAGATAAATACTATGATAAATATCAAATAATTATAATTAATAGAACTTAAAATATATACAAAGATATATATGTTTTCTTTATTTACTAACATAGATTTAAGTTTCAGACACTAACATAATATGGACATTTAAAAGTAGTCTGAAATATATATTTTTTTAATATTTTTTTTTTAATATGACAATTATGTCGAAGACTTAAACTTAAGTAATAATTGATGGTAGGGTAAAACAAACAAGGTGTAGTGTGCCATCATCTGTGCAAGTTGTATGAATCAGTAAAGAGACTGGTATTACTGAGCTCGAAGGCAATACTAACAGACTGTTTCTCCTTATAATTTGTTACTGTTACATTGCAAGTAATTTTGGGACCCCTTTAATATGCAGTTTGTTTGTTTACTATGCGTATTGCTTTGAAATAGTTCTACCCCTGTTTATGTAAGATTTTTTACGCGTGGTGTAATATCATGATTAAAAAGAGTTTTTAAGTCAATCGACCCACTATTACTGTTTATATGCTCATATTCTGAATTGGAATATACTTCGTATTTGCTTTCTGCAGTTATTAAATTTAGGACGTTTTCATAAACCTTAGTGGTTATTTAAAATGAGCTGTATTCGACTTTTAGATACTACAGTTGGTTAAAAAAAATATATAAGTTAAATGGGATAGGACAAAGTAGTGAGTAGATTTCGACGTGTACTATGAGGATTGTTTAAAGACGGTAGCGCTTGAGTAACTTGAGGCAGACTTTGCCCAGCAGTGGGACAGTAAGAGCTAGAAAAAATGGAACAACAGTCGTTACAAATTATTAAAAACCTTTCTGAAAATTTAATCTCTGAATATTATACTAGATACTACCCTGCAACTCAAAAGTAAGCATCGATTAGTAGCTGCCCCGAATAATAGTCTTTGTTTAAATCCAGAACACAAACTATCCTGGTAACAAACTTGATCCCAACTCCACTGGTAAAGAAATTGCATTCAAAACTCCAATCAAGTGTATTAGATCAATAAACGGGATACACCGAACACATTCTTGTAAACCTCAAGATATTAACCCTCCCTGCTCTGTATATCTACGAGGCTTCAACTTTATTTCAATGAAATATTAGTACTTATGAGTATGATATATTACAAAATAGTAGACTTAAGAATACACAATAAACGTCGCACTGTGTGTGTGTGAAAAGCAATTGCATTTTTATATAGGCATAATAAGACAAAATATACCGATAGAAATTAAGAACCTTAATCCTATTGGCTTTATTTTCTTTTTTTTTAGAGGCTTTCTTCGTCAGTCTACTATGACAGCTTCATTATAACTAACACTTGTGTGTGTACTTAGTTTAGTATCTAGTGTAAGACACAAGTCTTACCTTAAAGATCCTTAGTTTAGTATTTAAACTAAGGATCTTTTGCATGTATTGCATACAAAATTTATAAAGCTCATTGACCGAGTTAGGAATAGATAAAATACTCTGAAATACTCCAATATAACTTCTGTGTCATGGTTATTTTTATACGAATCTAAAAGATTTTCTAAAAAAAAGTACCTATATTAAAATATACAAAAAAAACCTTTAAAGATATTGCCAATTTTATTTATTTTGAGAATCGACAACCCATGGTAAAAGTCGACATAAAGTTCCAATAAATACTGTTTACTCTACATACAAACTTTTGCCTTTATTTTTTTTTATTCACATAAATTTAAATTTAGAAGTGTCATTCTAATCTTAATTTACATTAAAATTTAGAAGTATCGTTCTAAATTTAAATTGATGACACTATTCACATTTCATCTAAAGAAGACCAAGGAGGCTTAAAAAGCACAAAAGTATGTCTGAAAATAATGTTTTAAAGCGCAATGCACCAAATGTAAAGTATTTGCAGTGATTTATAAAGTTTACACGGAATAATTGCAACATTCGAGGTTGGGGCTGGTGAGCAATAAATGGCTCGTGGGGCGCCTTACATCCTCAGCCAACGGTTATGGTCGACGGTCGGTCTGACACTACACCATGAGTTTTATCAATGCGTAAATACGTATCTTTCGCGGCCGTTTCCTGTTCCGGGGTGAATGAATTTCTTAGGGGTGTCAAAAGGGTTGGTTGAAAATTACAGAACAGTTGTTTTATTTTTAGTTTGTTTGTATTGTGTCGCAACTAACTTACGTTACTTTATGGATTTTGAAAGTGATTGATTTCTGAATTTGTTTTGTTTTCTCTCTTTGAATGGTGTTTCTTCTTAGAGGTGGTTTTCTAAGAAGAAACACCGTGTAGTTTATACTTAACGAAAAAAAATGTGTACCTAAGTGTTATTTACAACCTATTTGCAAAATTATCATCATTTAAAAAAGGCCGTGGAGAATCTAAATGTTACAAATAAAAAAACCTACAAAGCTATAACAGCTACAACCATCAATTTCCCCCTCCACCAAAAAGTAAGAACCAATAAAATGACAAACCATACTGTTCAAACATAATCAAGAAAATAATAACGAAAGCAAATAGCTGTCCCAACCATAGATTATAAACGTATTTGCAATTCAAAAACCTTTAGTTATCCGCCATTCCGTGCCTGAACATAATTAAAATTTGCCTTAGGTGACGTTCGTCATTAATTATTTAGCGTAGTTTGAACATCTTTAGCGGAGCTGGGAGCCAGTCGACGTGCAATAAATGGGCCGCAACGCCTTATATTCCTTATATTCAGAGGACAGAGTGAGCGCGTGCCCGGAATAAGTTACCGACAGCGCTAAAGGAACCCAGCGATCCCCGTCTACATAAAGATTTATTCCCTTCTGTAACTGAGAGGAGGACGCGACAGTTTTTCCCAATTATAAGGTGTAAGCGCCCCATTTATTAACATCTCGTCAAAGAAATCACGATCTTAGCCGCCGCGTCTCCCCCGCTTCCCCGGAGGTACGCTTATAGTTTGCGACAGTTCCCAAAGTTTTAATTATTGCGCCGGCTAATAATTCCGAAATTGTACTACTGCTTCCTACTGGCGACATTTTAATGAGCACCAGCAAAATTAATTAATCGTACTGTGTTTCAGCGGGCTCATTTAAGTATCACAAGAAATATATTTTTAGTTCAAGGTACTGCAGTGTACATAATTTTCCTAAAGAAATGTCAGCTTAAATTCCTAGTAAAAGTCTGTAAAAGTTACAGTTAGTTTGTGTTATGGAAAAAACTTACAAGATTTCTCTCTTGAAAGGAAATACGATATCAAATTTAATTACTTTGCTGCAGAGCGTACCTAATTAAATTCTCATATGCGCATCTCTATCACATTTGTGGACGTGTGTGGTGATATTCTCAGCAAATATTACAGAACAAGTTAGTAAGAAATAAAAAAATGTGTCACATCTGGGAGGGAGCTGCAAACTGTGTGTGGCAGGCCGGCAGGCGGCAGGCGGCAGGCGTGGTCGGAACTGGAAAACTTCGGCGTCCGCGACCAGCGACAACTTTCTTGTCCAACTCCACGCGCCCACCGCGCGCTGCACCCAAATGCCGACCGTCTTTGTCATTAAAATGCTTTATTGATGTAATATGCTATATTTTATGACGCCGAATATATGCACGTCTAGGCACGTAATAGGCATACTTCTGTGGAAACTTTTCAAGATAAATTATTGCGTATAATTAGTTACAGCAAGCTCGATCTCTTCTCGTTGCTCTTAATGCTCCAAAGTTTTTCGATGTGATTTTCATGCAGCGCCGAGATGAACACGAGTTTTGAAAGTGTCTATGACCGCAGCTCTAAACATTAAACTTGATGGTGGTGCTTTAGAGCATATTTTACGTACACGGCGTAAGCTCGTGTAATTCTATCTCAGCTCTGCCATAAAGAGTAGGTATGCTGCTATGCTTTCACATACCATTAGCAGTAAACACGTACCTACGAGCAGATAATAAAAATTAATACAATGCGCCGTAACTCGGTATGCATTTCAAACTCAGGCACAATGTAAAAACGGGAGGCAGTCTCTGTAGCCTTAATATCCGCTGTTTCAGACTCGTAACCGGCTAACAATATTGCATTGCGTACGCCACGCGCTAGTTCCGTACTTATCGCGAAAGTTTCAGCCGGCGGCTGGAGAGGGGGCCCGGGGGCCGGCGGGCGCGGGTGCCGGGGGTGGCGCGCCCCCGCTGCAGTATCGATCGCGTCTGCTGCACGCTGCACCGCTGTCTTCCGCAGATCAGTCCTTATCGTCCGCCGGAACGAGCCTCCGCTACAGCCTGCACTAAAAAGGCTTTGCGACACATTCTACTCGGCGCAGCACGCACGCTGACTGCAGACGCAAGTATTGAGGCGTGCGCTCACGCTTCACGGAGCTAAGCTTGTTTATTGAAAACCGTTCACTGCTATGTCTCAGCTCTACCTACTAGCACATGCTCGATTTATGGCAACATAAAAATAATGTACCGTCCGCAATATGTTTGACGATACCATCAGACAAGTTTATGTGAATGGTTATACGATTTATTCGCAGGAGATTATGAGTGATCACTCCTACGCAAAGAGATATATAAAGCTAAAACTATAATCTGGACGGTAAATACAAGTCATAACTGGTAAAGAAACGGCAAAGCGACCAACACTTTGCGCCATACGAAACTTAGTTTAAAACTGTCGTCTACACTAGCTTGCTTGACATTTCAGGCACTAAATTCATTACAGTTGGGGCGGTTTTATAAGTGATGGTTAAGGTGAGGGTAACAACAGCAGTCTAACTATAAAATTTATAACGAAGCACCGAGTCGAAAGTTGCAAGCGTTGAAAATATTGTAAGCTGCACTCGTTTCGGGCAAATTAAATGAAAAACGAAGTTTCACCGCGTGGCGGACAAAGTTGGCCACTCAAGTTCGAAGCTCGGGAGGCGCGTGCAGCGCAGACTACGCCGTCCTTCTCTCGCTACATTACTTATACATAACACTACACATAAACCTATCACACTCTACGTGTCTCGATAATATTAGGATCAGTACGTATATATATGTATGCATGTACTTATATCGTGTACTGAAAACTTGTCCAACTAAGGGCCTACTGATTTTCCTTAAATATTATTTTTTACGTTTATTATTATGCCTTAGAATGTTCAAACTTAAGGAGAACTTCCTCTTAAGTTCTGCTTAAGTTTACATGAACAGATTCTCAAAAGAAAAGAAAGTTTCTGGAAGAACCGGAAGACTGGAAGGCTCTTGGTGAACCAAGTTATCGATTCACCTTAAATTCGATAGAGGACAGATGAAAAAAACCGTGATGCCACTTGGCCAAGGCCTAAGTCTGAACACAAACCAACGCAAGTACAACACTGCTATCATGAGGACGATCTATTTTATCCAATCACGTAAACTGAAAACAAAACAAGCCAGCTATATCTAATCAATGATACAAGCAAGAGGTTGCTGAAAACTGTTTACCAATAGCCATAATAGGCACTTAACAAACTCAAGGAAAGCCCGCCGCCCGATGTGTACTTTGTAAGGGATTTATAAACCTGTCTGAGCCTGCATATTAATAAATGGAATAAATTTCCCCCACCTGGCCGTAAGTTCGTAGCCCACGCAACAAACACTGTAAACTCAAAAGTTATTTAAAGTTGGTACAATCAAGACGGTTCAAGGTGTTTATACTTAACATCTATATTTATGTAGTCCTGTCTTTGTATTGTGTTTTAAGGCCGTTTTTCGTTTGAAGCCTTGTCGTTACTACAAATTAGAGTTTCAGTGAGTCAAATCGATAGAAAGCGACAAATACGTACATACAGCGGCTGAATAGTTTGGAAATATGCCAGGCAGGGGCACTCGACCTCTGCACACTGCTTGCCCACTTCAGCACTGAGGCACTATGTAAGAAGCCACGCAGCTTTGTGATCGACTGTACCGAAGAGTGCCGGTGCAATCAGGACTGTACCACGCCACGCGCCAACCAAACGTCTAACATGTCTTCATTATTCTTTATTGCCATTTTAATGAACACAGTTTGTTTTTTTGAGATGGGAAATCATCTAATCATCCAATGTATTCTCCCGCTGCAGGGCGGAGCGAGTGGGTGTGTCAAACTTTTATAGACTAAAATCATAATTATATGTTCTTTTAGCTGCTATTGTGACTGAGTTGGCAGCCTTTGCTGATATAACCTATGGCCCTAGTAGGCATCAGCCCTTTTGGACCCCTATGACTTTGCTGACCTTTCTATGTGCTCATGGAAGTGTGTAGGAACGGGAACGCCGTTCACTTCTGGGGAAAATGCCTCCGAGGACACGGCGGTGCTCCGCCCAAGCGAGTACACCTTCACCATATCCTCCACAATGAATACAGCTTTTGTTCTTCTAAACTCACATGCATAAGACAGCCAGACCTGATACGACTATCTACAGACATTCTGTGCCGGAATCAAACCCACGACACACAGCACAGTCGCCAATTACTCATGCAACCACTGCACCAACTGTGTCAACCCGTAATATATCTATTCAAGTTACCCCATATCAAGTTTTTAATTATACGATTAGGAGTCTGTCTATACCCTACCGTACTATAACCATACCATGTCCGTGCTAGTAACGTGTATATTCGAAACTGTCACACAACGTCGTCTAGTCCCAAGTTAAGCAGAGCTTGTGTTATGGGTACTAGACAACTGATGAACATACTTATGTATTTATAATTACCGTATTATATAGATAAATTACACCCAGACACAGAACAAATGGTTGAGCTTCGAATCAGAATTCTGATCTGATTCAGCATATCAGATCTGGCTCATCATACTTGATCACACAAACATTTGTCCTGAGTGGGAATCGTGCCCACGACCTTCGGCATAGCAGTCAGGGCCACTAACCACTAGACTGACAAATCAATAATCTTTTATATATAATTACGTTTGCATAGCATAGCATACAAAAAAAAATCAATTTTATTGATATTTAACAGTTTTGTCATTAATTCCCATCTCCATCTGATTTTTGACTCATTCCACCAAAAGAAGTAGGTACTGGTATAGTTAAGTAGGTACTGTCCCCCTAGCCAAGCTAGAAAGGAACCTTTCGTGTCGACTCTCTTTCTACGATCGAAACACCTCAACGTAGTTATCATTAAATATCATAAAGCTACAGAATGGATCGATGATCATTGTAGAATCGATAACATTTCACTCTGTCTTTTTGAACGATGTGATATTTTGCTGAGAGGATGTCATTTCCGTACATTTGATTAGTTTTCTACTAGCGTTAATAATTGTAGATTTTTAGCTTGTCTAGGGGGGCTGATGAGCTACACGCTACACTATAGGTAAAGTGTGAGTCCAACAAACTTCCTTAAACTTTGAACTGCATTCAACTGAAATTTATCAACCATACAGAGGTAAAGTTTGTTCCTCTAATTAGGGCGACAAACTTTTTAAATATAGGTACAGTAAAGTAACCTATGTACATGAAGTACGTTACAAACAGTCAGTTATTTAGTTAGTTACAAGACTCCCAGCCACTTAACGCAATACATTTAACTAGTTAAACAGAAACTGCACAATTGAAGCGCAGGGAATACTTGCCGCGGCGGGCCGCGTTGGAGCTCCGCCAAATTGTAAAATATATTTAATATTATAATATATGTCATAATTACATTAGGCAAATATATTTAAATGTTTAAGTTTTAAAATGCCTACAGCTAAATTATTATTTGTGTATATGCAAGCATGCGTTATTTCATAGGGTGTTTTTTTTCTCTCACTCTAACGCAATGATTTTTCCTTAATCCTATATGTATACTGTATATTAATATTTTTATTTGTACTAGCCTGTTGGTCTAGTTAGTGGCCCTGATTGCTACGTCGGAGGTCGTGGATTCAATTCCAAACCGGGACAAATGTTTGTGTGATGAGCACTATCATTTGTTCTGTGTCTGGATAATATTTAGAAATAAATAAGTATGTTTATCAGTTGTCTAGTACTCATAACACAAGCTCTGCTTAGCTCGGGACTAGACAGCGTTGTGTGAAACTTGTGGAATATATCAGCATTTTCGATACAAACTTTAGACCCTGCTTCTTACTAAAAGAAATTAATTTCGTACATGTGTAAATTAATTCGTGTTTGATAAAAAGTACTTTAATTTTTAATAATATCTTTACAAATCGATAGTTTCATGTACTGGAACGACCCTCTACGGAATTAAAATGACCAAAATTTAACGGTGTATACTCGTGTAGCGTAACTGATAATTATAGCGACTGATACCTCAAACACATGATTGTAGTCATGATAACAAACAACTCTTACTATGGGAACATAAGTAAAATCGCGAAAATAAATCTGCTGGTCTGTATTATGTTTGCCTCATCATCATCATCATCATTTCAGCCGAAAGACGTCCACTGCTGAACATAGGCCTCCCCCAAGCGCCGCCACAAAGACCGGTCCTGTGCGTTTTGCATCCATCGGCTTCCAGCAACCCTGACCAGGTCATCGGTCCACCTTGTGGGAGGCCTTCCAACGCTACGTCTTCCGGTACGCGGTCGCCACTCCAGAACCTTTCGGCCCCAGCGGCCATCCGTTCTGCGTGCAATGTGCCCTGCCCATTGCCACTTAAGTTTGGCGATTCTTTTCGCTATGTCGGCAACCTTGGTTCTCTTGCGGATATCCTCATTTCTGATTCTATCACGCAAGGATACTCCGAGCATAGCCCTTTCCATTGCCCTTTGAGTGACCTTGAGTCTTTTTATAAGGCCCATTGTAAGCGACGATGTTTGCCTACCTGGTCAAAATGTGCCGTACTTGCTGTTTTTTTTTTCGTGATCAGCGTTATAAAGGAGCTATAACATATCAAACAGATTTGTATACAAAATTATTAGAAACCACCTAACGCGACAGACATCGTTCTGTCAAAAGCAGGAAGAGCAGAAAATACTGAAAGTTAGGAACAGTTCAAACGTAATAAAAAACAATACGTTTTACCTTTTTACAGTTATTCGTTAGTTATTTTCTCTTCATAAGAACCTTACTTTTAATACTTTTACAGACTTTAATAAGGAGTAAGAAATAAGTTCATCCAAACTGATCCACGCATTCTCGAGTTATGCGTTTAGCTTAGAAAGATAGAAGATAAATGAAGGCTTATTTAACTTTCAGTCGTACTCAGTGCTATGTACTCAAAAAGAGGCTTTATATTTTATTCCGAAGGTGAATGTATTGTACAGTACCAAGCAGCGGTCGTTAACAGTGACATTTCCAAATTTTATTTCTCCTCGTGTCGTCATTGTGAAACAGTTTGCCGGTGAACGAGTGAATTTTCTCGTGTTAAGGAGAGCCACATTGGAGGCTCGCCAGATGGCTCTTGTGAGGAGCACCCTCCGCCGCCTCCGACTGACGCTAATTGCTACCAACTCTTCCAAAATTATCTCAATTATACTGAATTTATTAATGACTATTAATATTACGATTGTTTCGAACTTTGTTTCGTTATGCACGAGTTTTAATTTAATAATTAGCGAACTTTTATTTTTCTAAAATTCTCAAAAAAATTTAGACCGCGAAAATATTTTTAATGACGTGAAGAAATTTAATAAAGTGAATCGAACCGGGACTGGCGTGCGAATTCTTCCTGATAAAAACGATTGCATGAATTTCCAATTTTCAATAAAAAAATAATCCGTAGTACAAAGCAGTTGTGTTCCACTGTCGACCTTTTATGTGATTACGTAGCTATCCACCATTACCCCAAAGTACATGGCACATCGGGCTGTAACCAAGGGTCGTGATGTTGGAAGTAAGCCAGAACACAATGTCTGCACACAGTTACATTTGCACTAGGGATGCACTCGTCTTTGGAATCAGGCACTTTGTCCAGCCATTTTATTCTAGAAGCTCTCCCTTTGAGAATTAGCGACGTCGGTAGCGTACCTTCCCCGTACGGCTCCAGCGGACGTAATTAGATACTTTACCCGCGTGTAGAGGGACTTAAAGACGGTTAATTTAATATGATAATTACAACTCGTAACTTTACCCCTTAGTCGACTTTGGAGACGCGAGAAATAAACATGACGAGTACAAAGTTTTCATTTCATGTCTGCGCAAACACGAAACGGTGTTAATTCTGAAACAAAATACAAACTCTAACATCTATCTATACATAGAACACTAACAAATATACCACAATTCTACCTTTATCGTCCTGTAGCTCCTACAGAATTGAAAATCTAAATCCATTAGTCTATGGCCGTTATAGACTTAGAAACTTACTAACTATAGTTTTACACTCATCATCCGAAGCTGGTGTTAGAACATTCAAATCTAAGTTCATTAATCCACCTATGGCCATCATAGACTTTAAAACCTACTAACCAGTTTCATAAGGCAATAATAATGCGAAGAATAGAATAATACTTTACTGTACACCAAAAAAGTAACAATAATAATAATGCGAAAATGGTGTTAAACTATTCAAATATAAGTCCATTAGTCCACCTAGAGCCGTTATAGACTTGGAAGCTCCAAACCAGTTTCATAAAGTAAAAATGCGAAAATTGGTTAAAAAAACAAATTGGAAAATTAGACTTTTCCCAAATAAATAAACATACTTATTTTTCTAGCATATTTGGTGTCACAGACTGGGTTTCTACTAGTTTTCTGTAAATTTAAAAATAAATATCACGTCTGCGTTTTCTCAACTTATTCCGTGTGTCCATATAAACCCTAGTGGCTACCTGTATTGCTGGCAACCGTATCGCTTTCATTTCTTAAGGAGCCAGACTCGATAACGTACAAAGGCTTTTGTAATACAAATGTTTTGTTTTTAATAAAAATGAAAACGGCAACTTGTTGGGAAAATCTTTTCAAGGAAAAGGGGACTGTTTATTGTACCTACTTCCTTAACCCTTATGAAAGCTATTGTTTCTTATTGTACAAGTTTCTTGCAAAGTAAACAGGGTGTGGATTTGAGGAATTAAGAAAATATTATTCACACTTTCGTGAGAAACTTTACGCGGAACTCCGTAAGTAAGTTGGTTTCAACAGGATTTTTTTAAGCACACGTAGAACGAGAGTGATTGGCTCAGGAGAGATTCAGCAGTAGATGATGTTAGACTGTAGGATGATGATACAGTACGATCTTGGAAACGGCCAGAAGTTAGGCTCTGCAAATTTTGTCGTTTAAAAACTCGTACAAAAGTAAAGGTTTTAAAAAATACAACAAGCGCTAAAATTCGCAAAGCCTAAGTTTAGACTCGCCAAGGTCCTACGGCCGTGCTGTATACTTCGACAGGTCCCAAGAACAAAATTTTATATGAAAAATTATCGAATTATCGTATAAGGTCACATAGGTCATAGGGGCATATCCTCTTATTTTCCCTAAGACTTTATTCCGGGTCGACTTATCCGTAAAGAATTTATTTATTTCACCAATTTACCAAACAAATAAATGGATTATTAGAACTTACTTCAGCAAAATTAAGATTTATTATTTCCATTATCCTAACGCAAAAAAAAAGCTACAACAATACCCTCTATTCTCGTACAAAAAGACGAACGTAAAGATCCACCCACATGACGTACGTACAATACAATACATTAGCTATATATACTTCGCGCATCGTTTTATTTGGTCCATGAAAGATGGAGGCTCATCCCACTTCGGAAGGAGAACACTTGACCGCAACAGATGGCTGGGCTCACCACCTATCTATACCCGTTATATAGGTATATATATATACTCCTAGCATAGACAACCTATAGGTACATAGACGACCTCGGTATCTTTCTCCTCTGTCAAATCCATCCAAAGGTTGTCTTTAAAAAATCACCGTAGTAATTTTAAGTGTCCTAATGTAACAAGTTGTGTTTATGGTGTACCTACAATAAAGAGTAGGTATATCTATCTATCTCGGAAACCATCCATTTCAATCACGTTTTTAAACCTCCGCATATTAGGTCCTGCTTTCCTAACGCCCTCTTTAATTTAAGTTTTCAGCCCCAAAGGTTGGTTAGACTTAGTAAAAAGACGATATTCCTGTTTGAACGGTGAGTTTACGACGCAATTTCTTTTTATTATAAAATCATCGTACCTTGCGGGTAGTCTTGTTGCTCTTAGTTTAAAATGGTTAGGATAATGTTGGATGAAACAATTTCATCTAAAGCGAAATCTATTAAAAGTAATTTGTAAGTACTACCTACTCGGTTTTCTTTTTTAAATGTAGTGCATTAAAAAAAAATGGAGTACAAATCTGTGTGATGTCGTTTGTAATAAAAATAATTTGAAAAAGAAAACCAAATAGGAACCTACATCAAACTTAAACGACTCAAAACTAATTGCATTCAAGTCTACATCCCATCCAAACATCAAGCAGCAAACAGGGTGTTTATAAAACGAAATCTCCTATTGTCTATTCAAAATTGGAATGTAATATGAATACAAACGAGATGAAAATGAGGGCGTTCATATCTTCACACGTTGGTTCGCGCGATGAGACGTGAGCGAGCGTTCCGTTGCACGCAGCCGGCGGGCGCTGCATTTCCGAACGCATCGCCGTTCAATATCCGCGAGGATTGTTTGTAGAACCACCCCCCCTCGCCCTCCCCGCACACCCCCGCCGATACCGCTGCCTCTAATGGAGCCTGCAAGGGTGTCTCGTTTTAGAAATAGACTTCACGATAAAATGATATCCCTCCTTAAGATTTAGTTTTAAATTAAATTCTGTTGGAGCGTGAGTTATTGGATTCGTGTTATTTATTATTAAGTTCTGCTAGACGGTTATCTGCTAGCACTGGCATGTGAGCAAGTGTGTTACATCTTCAGATAAAAGTCTCAGATTAGAGCACATTTATAGGCAAAAAAATATAGGTATACTGTCTCAAAGACTTTTCCAGTCGAAAAGCACAAAAAAAAATATATAACCAATTCAATTACTTAATTGGACATATTTCGTTATTCTGACAATTGCTTTTATTCTCGTTTACACTAAGTATTATTCAATGTACGAACCAACTGATGATGATAATGACGAGCTAGCAGCCCTGATGATTCCCGTACACAATGGCACACAGTGGACACACTTCAACGTCCATTGCTCCTTTCATCCAAGAGGTCCATCAAAGTAATTAGTGATCCCTCGATGGATTGGAAATCAAAGTGTGTTAAACAGAAGCTAATGTATAGCGGAGCTATCCACTTTATTACTTACCTACATAAAATCATCCTGTATGTAGTACTTAAGGTGGGCCTTCCCGACTCGCCTATCGTCTACGTCCAGCAGTGTTTAAAAGATTGTTGCTTCATCTAAAGAAATTCAGTGTGATGTTTTATGCAAAAGTAATGCCAAAAAAGAGAGATAACACCTGAAAACTCTGTTGGCATTCATTAATTCTACGATTTACACGAATGTTTCTCAAAACTTGTTCCAGGAAATACGTGTTTTTATTAAACCCTTAAGGATTTTTGAAAAAAATCCTTGAGGGTTTAATAATATAATAACCGAGATTCTAAATATATGAATATTTAGAATCTCGGTTAAATGCGCTAGGCTTCTATAGAAGTACTTTTTAATATTTTTAATATAGGACAACATTTTGGAGAGTCAAAGTTCACGTAAAATAACAGATTTTCAGAGGTATTTACTTGATTACTCTTACACAAATTTACGTTTTGATTTCTATAGAAGCCTAGATAATATCCACAAGATATCTATGTATTCAAAATATCTGAAGAAAGATGTGTAATAACATCATAATCACGTAAGAGCGGTTGTACGAAAATGTACATTGGGTTGGCCGCTCTTAAGGCCCATGCCCACGGCGACTTTTTGTAGCGCGTTGCGTTTAGTAAACGCGAGACAGCATCGCTTTTGCGTCGCGACTGATAATCGTGCTGTGGCCGGTGTAGGCGAACAGCTTGCGACAGCATCGCGACTGCATCGCACAAAAAGTCGCCGTGGACGAGCGCCCTTATGTGTGGTGTAACCTGCACGGTTAAACCACAAAGCAGGACTTTGTGTTATGAGCTCAGTAGTTTTTTATCATTCATGAAAGGGTTAATTTTCAGGACTCTATGTTAAATGACGTTTGATTTCCAATGGCGACTTATTTGCTCTTTAGTGCATCGATTTTTGAAGCATTTGAATAATTTTTAAAGCATTTGAATGCATCATTTTTTTTTTATTTGCTATAAACTAGTGCTTGACTGAGATCCCACCTGATGGTAAGCAGTGATGCAATCATTGATGGTGTGGCGCACGCATCATTTTCATTTCATCCTGGAAAAGTGGGATACGTTAATGTAATTACAGAAGCAATAAATTGTTGATGAATGTAATTCATTGTTTTTTATATTGCGAAGAGATATCCTTTGCTGAATAGGACGTAGTTGTAAAGTTGTCGGCATTCTACCTGTTGCAAGTGCTAGATATTGTTGAGCATGAAGTCCATGTTTCGATTCTCGTGTTGAGCAAACTATCATAAGGTGTTTTTCGATCGAATCGAAATCCGATTACTTGAAATTCAAAGTGACTGGCCAAAAGTTATTTTCCATAGGTACAGCTCTAGCCCAGTGGTAACGACGGATTTGTTTGGTCGTGGGTGCAAACGCGCGCGCTTTATTTTCATCTGAACTTGACGTATCCGAGACGGAAATAAATCGAAGATATGAGACATCTACTAACCCGTACTGGAGTTACTTGGTAAGACTTACGACTCATACCCTTTCCTAAACTGGAAACAGATCTACGATTCCAGCAGAGGGAACATTACAAGGTTAATTATAACTGTCATGGTAAGTTTTAGAACTACAAATATTTTTAAATTACATATTGATTTGTGTGTATAGATCACTCACGATGGATAGGCCCAATAGGGAAAAGAGCTGTTAGAAGACCAATGAGACGGAGGGCTGATACATCATTCAGGTAGTAGGACACGATTGGTTGAATACTAGCAAAGACAGAGAGTTGTGAAAGAAGATGGAGGAGGCCTTTACCCTTACAGGGATCCATATTTGGAACCTAAGATTATCCTAGTGGTTAGAGTCTCTGACTGCTATGCCGGAAAACTCACGACGAGTTTGATTCCCACCCAGGATAAATCTTCTGTGTTTGGGTGTAATTTATCTATAACATATTTATTTATTTAAGTAACGACGTTGGGTGGTAGCTGTGGAATATATTATATTACTATATTTCAACAAGAGATTATACTAATATTACTAACATAATTTAAACTCTTCAGTCCCAAGCGAACACTGGCGTTTGCACACCTATTGTCTTTTTATTATGTCTCTAATTGCGGTATTCAAAAGGCTAAAACTTATTAACCAATTACTAACAACATTTGAAATGTAAAAATAAGAATTTGAAAATAGCTATTATTATTATTTAGATAGATCCTATCCCAGTCTGATTTTAAAAGTACAAATACTTACATGAAAATTAAACCCAAACAACTTCTTGCTGCGTTTCCTACACTACACGAAAGTTTGAATATATCTATGGAAAGCTAGTGACGTACATAACTTGGGATCAGGCATCTGTATAATGTTATTCAGTTGACTCTGTGTATATCTGAAGGGTATGGCAATAAATACTTGTGCAGGACCCCGGAGGCAACGCGAATGCGCCCCGGGGGCAGACGCGATTGAAAATAGAGATTATAGACAGAACTTATAATTCTGTTCCGTATCTAATTTATCTATTTAAATGTAGTATTTTTACAAATCGATTTTGTAACATTGTTTAAATGTCTACAGTACGGCCGTGGCCTCAAGGAGTTGTCAGCAAACTGCAGGGGCCCTTCGGGGTCGAAGCCTCCTGGAGCCTAGAGGGTGGTGGAAAACTGTTACCTCGACTCCAGGAATAAGGCAAGGAAGGTACGGGGTAGGTTTTTTAGTCAGTAAGAGTCTGACACTGGTCTCCCGCTCCGCCCAAGAGCGGGTTTCGTCATTCGATGATATTCACCTACCATAAAAAAAAAAAAAAAAAAAAACGGCCGTCGGCGGCCGTCGGAACTTGGCGAGTCTGAAGTTAGGCTCTGCGCATTTTAGCTCTTGAAAACTCGTGAAAAAGTTAATGGTTTAAACAAATAAATGCAATTTGCAGTTTTTTTTGTGCTAAAACTGTTAATGGCATTTACAACCTTTTTAAAACCTTTTTTTTTCAAATCGTTATTTTTGTACGAGTTTTCAAGCGCTACAATTCGCAGTCTAACCTCAGACTCGCCAAAATCGTACTGTAATTACTTATAAATTTCAACTGTTTTGAACTATCTGTTTGTAAATTGCACACAGTTAATTCGTTTATATTAATTCACTAACATCGTCGAATGTAAAACTTAAAAAAAACGTAATACCTATATTTATATTTTTATCTGAATTCATTAGCCGTAATAAGATTAGCGTTTTTTTTTTATTTAGCTAATAAATTAAATTTTGATAAAATACATTTTCATGGTATTCTCTTTTATATTTCAGATTTCTAGAGGTATAAAAAGTTAAAAAATTAATAGGACCTGGCCTTAATTTGTAAAGCGTAACCTAGATATTATTGTGACCATTGTACTTATATTCATCTAATAGGCAGTTATCAATATTATTAACGCTTGATTATCGACTGCTGTGAAAGAGCCATTATACTTAATTCTGCCAATAACATATGGAAGCGCTAATGTTACTTATTGTTCTATTATACTATACATCAATACGTCAAAACCAAGGGAAAAAGAAATGAAAATTAGGCACGGATTTTCCACACACTGTATATTTTTTTACCTTTTCTATAGCGTAAGTCCAGCCGGGACCCAGAGTCTTTTTCTGAAAGGAAGGCTAGACTCCAGTCTGAAAGGCAAATAAGGAAAGGGGTGGGCTGTTTAGCAGTAAGAGTGACACTGTTTGAAATAAATAAATAAACATCTTTACGGATATGTTGCACAAAATCCGACTTTCGCAAATATTCTATGTGCTACACAATAAACACTTCGCGACGTACTTTAGAATAAAGACCTGCAAGACACACTAACAAAATAACTACAAGTATTGTATATAAAACCTCTACCACGTTATTTATTGATTGAAAGGTCAAGTGGAGTTGCAATTAAGTGCCAACATTTTACTTTTGGCAGAAACACACGCTGCGTTTGGCATAAAAATGATGGACTCCAACTTTTACGACCTATTAGCTACTCTTATATAAAAGTCTTGCGTCTTTCTTTAATGTGTATGTGACCTTTTTGGTATGGTTTTGAGATGAATAAACTACTATATAGGTACTCAAGAAATCGCAATCTTAATGGAAAAGGTTATACGTATTCTAGTAAGTAGGTAACACAACTCTGGTAGGGCTTAAGTCCGAGATCTATACTACATATTAAACTCTGAAAGTCGCAGTAATCGCTTGTATTTACGAATTTTATCCACTTTTTGCATTATAATTCAATTATTTTACTAATATAATTCAAAGAAACAGAACACTCACAATTTAAAAAAAAGATGTTTAAAGGAACTGCTTATTTAAAAAAAAAAAAAAAATTTTTACTACTTACAATCCGTTCCAAATGAGAATAGGATCGATGGCAACGTTGTGACGTCACGTCGAACTGTCATATCGAAGAAATTAGGTAGAGTGAACAAAAAAAGATGTTTAAAAAAAAAATTTACGTACGAATCGTGAATGAAAAAAGTTTAATCAGAATACAGTTTGTCAATTTTGTTTATCTCTGTTTCACTGTGTGATGTGTCTGAGTAGTGGTAAATAGAAGAAAAAGGCGAATTGTTGCTAACAATGAAAATAGGGAAGATAGTATTATTCTTGTAAACTATTTGTGACTTAAAACAATATATTTGGCATATTTATATCAAACCCTAACGTTTTTAATTTTGTAATAAAAAGCAAAAAAAAACTTTTTATTGATATGCAAATAAGATTCTTTTGCAAACCGTACTTTTCACTCAAAATTTGACAGATAGAGGTTATTGACTTTCCTGTTCTTATTTGGAACGCGTAATACTGCTTATTTAAAAAAAAATAATAATAATGTTACTTCTTACTTCCTATAACACCGTAATTTTTTTTAAAATTCTATTCTCAAACCTTTTTTATAACTGCGAACATCCTTCTACACATCTAACCAGCCAGTTCGTTGGTTAGTACGTTATGTGGTCTTTTTGGAGACAACACAGTACTATTAAAATGATTGATATAATTGAACGTAGTCCTTTATTTTTTTACATATATCGCACAAACTGAACTACGTACAAATAACCAAAAATTAAGCCATTTCGAGACATGTAAAATAAGGAACAATAGGTACTTAAACCGGAAACTGTATCTGAGTATTCGGAACTATTCAGGGTGTACGTCCTTCGAGCCGGATTAACGTTGAGTACTTGATGGGCCGCGCTTTCACACCCACGAAGCTTATAACTCTTCACAATAATATGCCACCCACGTCTGAGTAAGTAACATAAATAGTGTAGGAAAAGTTTTAAGCCTTATAATACGTGAAATAAGGTCAAGTGGGGAAAGCTTTGGTGACCATAAGGGTTAAATAGGAATCCATCATGAGTTAGCAGAAAGAATGAGTGACCTAAATACATAATGTAGTTAAACAAATAAAGTAGAATTACTGCGCAATTTTCTGAAGCGTTGCATTCGAAGGGTGTAAGGTTAATATTGATGCCTAAATATCGACATTAAAAGTCATCTTTGGATTGCTTTACTATAATGAAGTTGTAACGTTAGACTTAGAAATTAGTACTTAACTACACTTTGGCTTGTGCGGATAGCTTGAGCACCGTCATGAAAAAAAAAACAAAAATCTATACTTTATAAAAAGCTTTTTCTGTAGATGTGTACCTGTGCTATGTATAATTAAAAAGGAAAATGACATAAAGTATGTACCTACCAACACTGTGTTAATTAAAACAAGTCACCAAAAAACCTAAAACTTACAATCAAAGTATCTAAGTACAAAGGAAAACCTCGCGTCATCTTAACATTTCGGTAGCTTAAAACACATTTCATCTTAATATTAAACCCCAAGCTTTTGAAACTATCAACAATCAGGGGTTACCTCTAACGGCTGCACAATTAATAATCCTTAATGTACCCTATAGTTGAGCTGTCAGCTTCAATAAGCGAAGCGTCTACAGCAAACTATGAAAATAACTAGTTTCTTGGTAAATAATACGTGTATACCTAACGTGACCATACGTCCCGCTTTGGCCGGGACTGTCCTGCTTTCAGACTGTCTGTCCCGCTGTCCCCCGCAAGAGCAAAAATGTTCCGCTTTAGCTTTAAGAATGAAAGCTATGTTGATTACGAAAATAAATATAAATAAATCATGCAGTGAGTTCCATAGTTATCTAAAAACGAGATACGATATTCTAAAACAAATTTGTTCCGCCGAAAAATACGACTTAGAAGTCACCCCATTACTTAACTGTTTTGTGTTTAGTGCTTTGATTTGTGTTATTCAATCTTCTATAAACTTGTAAAACTCTCAAAACTTTGTTTTATTTTAAAATTCCGCAGGTTTTTTTTAGAAATATTCCTTAGTTGTCCCGCTCTGGCACAGAAAATAAATGGTCACGTTATGTATACCTTCCGAAGTATAGACCAAGTCGTAACACAAATTCAAGCTCCAAGTCTGTGTACTGTATCTACGTGTGTCGCATGTCTCCATCGCAAACGCTGGCAACTTCATGCAAGTTATGCCGTCGATTTGGAAACTGTCTCGCGTCGACATTACCCGACATATGTATCTACATGCCCCCTGCTAACTATACAACTTATGTCGAACTACGCCTACATACATTATTACCTAAGGTTCTCGTTCGCAGTAGTCGATTCTAAAACGTTTTCGATGTTCTCTGAAAGATTAAATTCTGTTTTGAAAGTAACTGAAGCTGAAAAGGTTATTATAATGGGAACACATTAGTTATTCAGCCTGTACCTACGCATAGTGTGTAAAAATGTAAGTATTTTCTGCTATATGGTAAGAAAAACGACGGAGAAAAATTTTTCATCAACAGGTCGGGTAGCTCAGCAGAGCGAAACGATTACATAAAGTTCTCAAAGGAGTAGGGTTATCACATCATTTGCACTGTACTAGGTACACTAGCATATTTCAGGAGGAGCATATTTTCCAAACAATTCATAATTGAATTTTGTGGATTTTCCGATACTTAATTCGATATTCTTAGTTTTTTAGTCACTAGAAAAACTTAGAAACCATATTATCACGCGCTGGTCGCGTTGACGAAAAATTCGCGATTATTGTTCAACCAAATCGGGTTACGCCATTTTGTGTGTAATACACGACGACGCGACACCGTAATTTACACGATCCACGCAACTACGAGTTGCGTTCTGGATCCGTGGCATTTGACGTTAACAATATTCAGCCGTACTAGTGTGATAAAGCCCTTAGGCTACTCGCCCACGGCGACTTTTTGTAGCAGTGCTGTCGTGTTAGGGTCAGTTCACACCAAGACGCGACGCGACGCCACGCTGCACGCACATTTTAATAAAGTGACTCAAAATAGAACTTTATTCACTACGCGAAAAGATACACATTTCATTGTGAGAATTTAGAATACGTTGCTCCATGCAGCGCTGCGCCTCGCGGCGTAGCGCGACGCAGCGTGACGCAGCGGTGCATCACTGGTCCGTGCGGTGACGATTTTCTCGCGCCTCACAACGTTTCGATGCGTCTCGCGGTGCCGCGCGGTGGTGTAGCGCGAAATCACTGGCCTCTTCCTGCATCGTCGCGTTGCGTCGCGTCTCGGTGTCAACTGACCCTTAATCACATTTGTAACGCGCTGTAGAAAAGATGCTGACGCACTATTAACGCGCTACAACATCACTACTGTATCGATGCGAACGCGCTACAGCATCGCGACTGTATCGATGCGAACGCGCTACAGCATCGCGACTGTATCAATGCGAACGCTATACAGAATCGCTACAACGCACTGTGGACACGGGGTTAGTTGCAATAATAAAACGGCATAGTTCCTACCTAGGTACAGTTCCAGTATAATCTAACAACGAAGATGTGTCCCGCTAAGTTTCTTTATACCGACGATATAAATTTTGAACGTGCGGCTATTTCGTTTGTGGAAAGTCTTTAATGACCCGTGGAATCGTTTTTATGGTGTTTACTTTGATCAGAGAACAGCATCAGAACGTCTTTTATGACGCAATAACTTTGAATTCGACACAAAATTGGAAGTTCTTGGAACATTAGATATATCTAGATAATACATTAGTCAGTTGGTGTAATGATTACTTTGCGAACGAAATATTAGAGCAGAAAAAAAACTGAAATATAAGTACCTCACAATAACAATAGGTACTCATTAAACAAAAAAGTAAAAGCATGTATGAATATACCATTTTTGCTTATAATATAATGAGCTACTTAACTCCCAAAGTAACAAGTAATCATACATACCTAATTATAATTTAAATGTTTACCCAAAAATATGCACATTACAGTTACCTATAACTAAAATAAATTCCAGAAATAGGTAGGTCCTCCTTCCTCTGGTCATGTGAATGATGAAAAAAGCGAGTGTATATTGTGGATGAAGAGAAAATCCTTATAGCATGTTGGGTTAAGATCGACGCTGGGGTAAGAACATATAAATCAAATAATCCTACTTATTAGCCTAGATTTTGTAATGCGAGCCACATTGTGTGGCGGAGCAGAACATAGGTAATAATAATAATAATAATTTTTTACATAAATTAATTGGATAATCCACCAAACACAATGCCAAAACATAGAAAAACAACTCGTAAAAAATAAAAAGCACCAAGTAACAGAAGTAAGTAATATCCTGACAATACAAAAAATGACTAGGCGATAAATTTTATGAAATGCTGACGAGAAGCCGGGCAAAACACCAGACCGCACGACCAACATCTTCGGGTTCGTCGCTCAGCTCCGCCTCGCAGCCGCCGGGACCAGCGCCAACCGTGAGTCCAGCGAGTCCGGTAGCTGCAGTTGCGTCGAGCTCGAGCGACGAATACTTCTCTCCGCCGACGACACCACCACCTGCGCGTCGACGGGGAAGAGGCCGACCTCCGGCCAGTTTGGGACCTCGAGGCCCTCCGGCCTCTGATAGGGTCCCCGCTGCCGGTGGAAGTGTGCAGCGCATGCGATGGACACAATCCATCAATGAAAGTGTCATGCGCTCATACTTTGGGGCTACAGAGGGGGGAATTAACCTGACTGCGTATCGTGGTCGGATGCTCTCTCTGTTTCAGGTGCTTGAGCCAGCTGTCAACGTTTCAGCCCAACGACTGTCGGATCAGGTGCGGGTCATCCAGCGTAATCGTATGTTGGACGACGCCGTGCTTGATAGATTGCGCATGGAATCACAGAGTAGCCGTGTCTCACCTGCTACACCACCGGCCGCGGTGCAACTTCAACCAAGTGTTTCACCGCGACCCGATCACGTTGGTGATGCTGATGATGACGCAGCCATATCTGTGAGTACCCAATGCAATGAACGATTGAGGAGTGCTTTGGAGGATGCATTTCGGGAGTACCGCTCCACGCCGCCGGAGCTTAGACCTCGTTTACCTCGTTTGCCCATGCACAAGAGAAATAGGGCGCTGGTGTGTGCTCTAGATTCGCAGCTATCAAATTTTTTTGATAGCAGCGATGACCTCACTGATACCCACTCTATCTTGTACTGTGCGGCTGTAGCTGCATGTCGTGTAGCTCACGTTAAATTTCCAAATTGTGACAGGGCTACACGACCAGCTGTGCCAGCTTGGCAGTGCAGGATAGAGCGTCGAATTGGGGAGGCTAGAGTACTCATCGGCAAGCTTATCTGCTTCAGGGAGGGCAACACTCGCCCTAGGGTGATGCGCTTTGTGAGGCGGGCGTTCGCGGGGATTGATATTAACCCTCGAGATTATCTGCCCCGCGTCACAGAGCGTATCGACTTCCTGAAGCAGAAGATCTGCGCATGGGCAAACCGTATACGCCGGTACAAGCGGCGTGTGGAGCGGTATACTCAGAATCGCTCATTCCGAAGCAACGAAAGGTGGGTTTATAGGACTTGGGAGCGACCCGACCAAGATGAGACAGATACGCGCCTGCCGGATGATGACGCCATGAGTTCATTTTGGCGCAGCATCTGGTCGGCGCCTGTCAGTCACATCGAGGGTGACTGGATTCGAGAGGTTGAGTGTGCATGCGATCTTTTACCAGAAATGGGGGCAATTACTATCAGCCCCCAAGATGTTGCCCGTGCAGTCCGTCCGTTGCCTAATTGGAAATCTCCAGGGCCGGACGGGCTGCACAATTTCTGGGTAAAATGGTTCAAAGGTTCGCATGCTCGCTTGGCATCTCAGTTCCAGTCTGCCTTAGAGTCAGGGTCGCTACCCCAGTTCCTAACGACAGGAATAACCCACCTGCTCCACAAATCCGGTAGTACTGCGGAACCTAAAAATTATAGACCGATCACTTGTTTACCGACGGTCTATAAAGTTCTTACATCTATTCTGAGAGCTAAAATCAATAGTCATATTGAGACAAATTCTATCATGTCTGCCTCTCAGAATGGGTGTAGGAACGGGTCCCGCGGTACTAAGGAGCTGCTCCTCATCGATATGGCCATTAGCCAACAGGTTCGACGTTCTCGAAAGAATCTGTCGGCATGTTGGATAGATTATAAGAAGGCCTATGACTCTGTTCCTCATACGTGGCTCATGAGGGTGCTAGAGCTGTATAAAATTGATGCAACTCTGCGCACCTTCCTGATGTCATGTATGAGGCAATGGAGGACAGTCCTTCACTATCCAGGATGTCGACAGATTTTGGAGAACAGCGAACCAATAAGGATTGAGCGCGGCATTTTCCAGGGCGACAGTCTTAGTCCACTTTGGTTTTGTCTAGCCCTGAATCCTCTAAGCACACTGCTGGAGAATTCAGGTCTAGGCTACCGGTTGAAAAGAGGTGGTCAGGTTATATCTCACCTCCTTTACATGGATGACTTGAAGCTATTTGCCCCCAACAATCTGCAGCTGATGGAGCTACTGAAAGTCACTGAAACCTTCAGTAGTGCCATCAGGATGGAGTTTGGTGTGGACAAATGTGCAGTCATGCATGTAAAGCGAGGGGAGGTTGTGGAATCCGTGGGTACGCAACTCACGGATTCCATAAACCTAAGATCCCTTTTTCCAACCGAAACCTATAAGTATTTGGGTATGTCGGAAGCGTTAGGCATCAATGCTGATCACGTGAAACAGTCGTTGAAGGAACGCTTCTTCGGCCGCCTGAACAAAGTACTCAACAGTCTTTTATCAGGCGGGAACAAGGTGCGCGCTTTCAACGGCTGGGTCATGCCGGTGTTGATGTACTCTTTCGGCATACTCAAATGGACCCAGACAGAACTTGACGCCTTGGATAGGAGGGTCCGCACGCTGCTTACCGCAAATCGGATGCATCACCCACGATCATCGGTGATGAGACTGTATATCCCGCGGAAGTGTGGGGGTCGTGGCTTCTTAAATGCTAAGACCCTGCACAACCGCGAGGTATGCAGTCTCAGGGAATATTTCCTAGAAACCGACGTGGGTATGCATCGTGATGTGGTAGTGGTGGACAAGGGCCTCACTCCGCTCTCCTTGGCTAACGAGAACTGGCGCAAACCTTTGGTACTGGATACTAATGACCGTAGGGAAGTATGGCAGAGCAAGGAGCTTCACAAGCGTTTTTACCGGGCCTTACATGGGCCCGATGTAGACTTTTTAGCGTCCGTATCCTGGCTGCGTTTTGGTGACCTTTTCGGGGAAACCGAAGGTTTTGTCTTTGCGATAATGGACGAAGTTATGATGACGAACAACTACCGGAAATACATTGTGAAGGACGGTACGGTTGACATCTGTCGGGCATGCCACCGGCCCGGAGAATCAATCCGACACATTATTTCTGGATGTTCTCATCTGGCTAACGGAGATTATTTGCATAGACACAACCTTGTAGCCAGGATTATCCACCAGCAACTTGCTCTTAAATACAACCTTGTGGAATCAGAAGTACCGTACTATAAGTATGTGCCCGACCCAGTTCTCGACAATGGCCATATCACATTGTATTGGGACCGATCTATCATCACTGACAGGACTATTGTTGCCAATAAGCCTGACATAGTGGTGATAGATCGTCTGGAGCGTCGCACAATGATTGTTGATATAGCGGTCCCTCATGACGAGAACCTTGTGAAGGCTGAGAAAGATAAACAAACAAAATATCTTGACTTGGCTCGCGAGGTTGTCGACATGTGGGAAGTGGACACAGCAGTCATTGTGCCGATAGTTGTGACGGCCAATGGCTTAATAGCCAAGAGCCTCGACCAACATCTGAGGAGGCTCTCGTTAGGCAGCTGGATCAAGGGCCTGATTCAAAAGGCAGTACTCCTGGACACGGCGCGTATTGTCCGGAGGTTCCTCTCTCAGGAGCCCTGACCACCGGTAGCTTGGACCCTGTTCCCGATGCCGGTGGGCTACTATTTTTTATATTTTTAAATGTTTGTGTGTGTGTTTTTTTTATATAAATATTTAAAAATGTAATGAATATGTAAAATGGATAAATAAACGGAATAATAATAATAACCGGCTGTCAAAGTAACTGACACATAATTTTTTCCTCCATAAACCAACAAATACAATGCCAAAACATAGAAAAACAACTCGTAAAAAATAAAAAGCACAAAGTAACAGAAGTTAATGATATCCTGACAAAATAAAAAATGACTAGGCGATAAATTTTATGAAATGCTGACGAGAAGCCGGGCGAAACTCCAGACCGCACAACCAACATCTTCGGGTTCGTCGCTCAGCTCCGCCTCGCAGCCGCCGGGACCAGCGCCAACCGTGAGTCCAGCGAGTCCGGTAGCTGCAGTTGCGTCGAGCTCGAGCGACGAATACTTCTCTCCGCCGACGACACCACCACCTGCGCGTCGACGGGGAAGAGGCCGACCTCCGACCAGTTTGGGACCTCGAGGCCCGCCGGCCTCTGATAGGGTCCCCGCTGCCGGTGGAAGTGTGCAGCGCATGCGATGGACACCATCCATCAATGAAAATGTCATGCGCTCATACTTTGGGGCTACAGAGGGGGGAATTAACCTGACTGCGTACCGTGGTCGGATGCTCTCTCTGTTTCAGGCGCTTGAGCCAGCTGTCAACGTTTCAGCCCAACGACTGTCGGATCAAGTGCGGGTCATCCAGCGTAATCATATGTTGGACGACGCCGTGCTTGATAGATTGCGCATGGAATCACAGAGTAGCCGTGTCTCACCCGCTACACCACCGGCCGCGGTGCAACTTCAACCAAGTGTTTCACCGCGACCCGATCACATTGGTGATGCTGATGGTGACGCAGCTATATCTGTGGGTACCCAATGCAATGAACGATTGAGGAGTGCTTTGGAGGAAGCATTTCGGGAGTACCGCTCCACGCCGCCGGAGCTTAAACCTCGTTTACCTCGTTTGCCCATGCACAAGAGAAATAGGGCGCTGGTGTGTGCTCTAGATTCGCAGCTATCAAATTTTTTTGATAGCAGCGATGACCTCACTGATACCCACTCTATCTTGTACTGTGCGGCTGTAGCGGCATGTCGTGTAGCTCACGTTAAATTTCCAAATTGTGATAGGGCTACACGACCAGCTGTGCCAGCTTGGCAGTGCAGGATAGAGCGTCGGATTGGAGAGGCTAGAGTACTCATCGGCAAGCTTATCTGCTTCAGGGAGGGCAACACTCGCCCTAGGGTGATGCGCTTTGTGAGGCGGGCGTTCACGGGGATTGATATTAATCCTCGAGATTATCTGCCCCGCGTCACAGAGCGTATCGACTTCCTGAAGCAGAGGATCTGTGCATGGGCAAACCGTATACGCCGGTACAAGCGGCGTGTGGAGCGGTATTCTCAGAATCGCTCATTCCGAAGCAACGAAAGGTGGGTTTATAGGACTTGGGAGCGACCCGACCAAGATGAGACTGATACTCGCCTGCCGGATGATGACGCCATGAGTTCATTTTGGCGCAGCATCTGGTCGGCGCCTGTCAGTCACACCGAGGGTGACTGGATTCGAGAGGTTGAGTGTGCATGCGATCTTTTACCAGAAATGGGGGCAATTACCATCAGCCCCCAAGATGTTGCCCGTGCAGTCCGTCCGTTGCCTAATTGCTAAGACCCTGCACAACCGCGAGGTATGCAGTCTCAGGGAATATTTCCTAGAAACCGACGTGGGTATGCATCGTGATGTGGTAGCGGTGGACAAGGGCCTCACTTCGCTCTCCTTGGCTAACGAGAACTGGCGCAAACCTGTGGTACTGGATACTAATGACCGTAGGGAAGTATGGCAGAGCAAGGAGCTTCACGGGCGTTTTTACCGGGCCTTACATGGGCCCGATGTAGACTTTTTAGCGTCCGTATCGTGGCTGCGTTTTGGTGACCTTTTCGGGGAAACCGAAGGTTTTGTCTTTGCGATAATGGACGAAGTTATGATGACGAACAACTACCGGAAATACATTGTCAAGGACGGTACGATTGACATCTGTCGGGCATGCCACCGGCCCGGGGAATCAATCCGACATATTATTTCTGGATGTTCTCATCTGGCTAATGGAGATTATTTGCATAGACACAACCTTGTAGCCAGGATCATCCACCAGCAACTTGCTCTTAAATACAACCTTGTGGAATCAGAAGTACCGTACTATAGGTATGTGCCCGACCCAGTTCTCGACAATGGCCATATCACATTGTATTAATAATAATAATAATAATAATTTATTGGACTGCATCACATTGTACAAGCAAACACTTACAAACAACACAAAAACAAAGACATACATTAATAAATACAAATAGTATGTTGGTAGTATTAGTTATGAATTCTGGTACCCAAGGAAAGATTTAACTTGTGTTATGGGTACCAGGATTCTCACACTAAATTTATAGCATTAGACACATCACAAAGTAACAAACAATCAATCAGCCAAAAATAACAAAATAAGAATTATTAAAACAGTAATAAGTATAGCCCTTTCCTGTAATGTGTGTTGTGTATATGAGTTATGACTGTAAGAGTGTGTAATTATTTGTGCACTGAGGATAAATTTTGAAAATCTACAACTTTAAGAGGCTTTCAGTGTCATCATAACTCTGCATTTGTAACCAGTCATATACCTTCGATTTACATTTCCGTAATGTGGAGGAATAAATGGAACATTTTTTGTTACACAAATTATATAAGTAGCTCCCGATGCCATAGAAATGTCTCCGAGCAAGTGCCGTCCTAACGCTTTGAGTAGGGCATACCCTAAAGCGTTGACGCTTATTTTGAGAACTGGCATCGTATTTTAGCGAAGTGTGCTTACGCGTAACAACATGTAGTACATAAAGCTGCCTAACAGATAGTACTTTACAGTCTTTGTATAGACTGAGTGTAGGATACCTAAAGGGTTTGGAGGTCATAACCTTAAGGACTGCCCTTTGTGCTCTCTCAAGATCAATAAGATAAGTTTTGGCAGCACCTCCCCATACAGTAATACAATACGTAAGCAAAGTCTGGCACAGCGCGAA
Source organism: Mythimna loreyi (assembly GCA_029852875.1). NCBI lineage: Eukaryota > Metazoa > Arthropoda > Insecta > Lepidoptera > Noctuidae > Mythimna > Mythimna loreyi. The sequence goes on from CM056792.1 coordinate 12,483,559, forward strand.
ATAAACTGTCTTTAGAGTAGTCTGGTCAGCAGAATGTCTCAATTTTTTAAATATATAAATAAGTTTACGGACCCGAGAGTTGACACCAAAAATATGAGATTTCCAATTTAATAGGCTATCAAAGGTTACCCCAAGATATTTGATGGTGGTTGATCTCGCCAATTCTGGGCAGGAGCATTGTGGGTTTGGAGCTTTGGGGCAACACGAATGAGCCTTTAGAATAATTGTACCAGGGGCAGGTAAAGTGGCGGCTTGTGAGGAAAAGGGTAAGAAGGTGGTTTTGTCAAATTTACTGTGAGCAGGTTATTATACAGCCAGGTCATTACTGTTGTCAACGCGTTCTCGGCATGAGTCGTTGCCTCAGCCCAGTTATCACCATGTACGAGTAAAGCCGTATCATCAGCATATGCAAATATTGAGCAATTTGCCAAAGAAAGTTTACACAAGCTGTTTACGTAAACGAGAAAGAGTGTCGGTCCCAGAATTGAGCCCTGCGGCACACCATAACTCAAAATTTTGCCGTCGCTAACCAGCCCATCCACTTTGACACACTGCTCTCGATCAGCAAGATAGTCTTGGAAGATTCTGAGGGTGTCACCCCTGATTCCAATAGCTTCTAGTTTTGATAGCAGGTGCGGAACAGACACAGTGTCAAAAGCCTTTGAAAGGTCCAGAAAAACACCCATGCACTTCTTCCCGCAATCAAGTTTAGCCACCGTACTGTCTACAAAAGAACTAACAGCGTCTTCAGTCGATTTGCATCTTCTGAATCCATACTGGTTATTAGCTAAGAGCTGGTGTGATTCTAGGAAGTTAACTAACCTAGTATTGAGGATTTTCTCTAAAATTTTAGATAAGGCTGGTAAAACTGATATTGGTCTATAATTAGTAACACTGTGCCTGTCCCCACTCTTGAAGATTGGATGTACCAGGGCTTTTTTAAAAGCTTTGGGGAAACGTCCAGAAATAATGGCTCGATTACAAATATGAGTTATAACCGGAACAAGGGTATGTGAGCAAGACTTCAACAGGCGCGCAGATATTCCATCCCAGCCTCCCGCGGCATCCGAACGCAGACCAATGATAATTTTTTCCACCTCTGCCTCGTCTGTTGGTAAGAGAACGAAGGAGTTTACAGGTGAACTGCATTCGGACCCTTTGGAAGGGTAGGTAGAGGTTATATGGGTAAACTTATCTGCCAGATTTTTGCCTATATTCGCGAAAAAGTCATTTATGCCATTAATTGAAGACATTTTATCAGGGTTAGTATTAAGTAACTCGGTAGGCGAAGTCACATTTCGATGCTGGTGAGTAATATTTTTAATAACTTTCCACGTTGCTTTAGGGTTGTTTCTAGCTTTATGAAATTCAGACGTTTCATATGCAATCTTTAAATTCTTAAGTAACTTGTTGCAGAAATTCCGATATCTGGTAAAAGTAAGTTTAAGAGTTAAATTAGCTGGGTTCATTCTTAGCTGTCGCAGCATTTGGTCTTTATTGCGGATACAACGAAGCAAGCCACTAGTTATCCAGGGTTTGCGGATTCTGTGCCTAGAGGGTATATCTACAGACTTGGAATGCTTTTCTATAACTGAAGTAATACCAGATACCAGTAAATCTGCAGCAGTATTCGCGTCATTAACTTGTAGAATTGAACTGAAATTCATATCTGCGATCTCTGAGATTACTGCGGAGTAATCAACTGCTACACGTTTAACTTTGGGTGTACTTAGTGCCACTGTTGGTTTAATATCGAGAAGTGTTGGCCTGTGGTCGGTGATGTGCGTGTCAAAAACCAAAATTGGGACCGATCTATCATCACTGACAGGACTATTGTTGCCAATAAGCCTGACATAGTGGTGATAGATCGTCTGGAGCGTCGCACAATGATTGTTGATATAGCGGTCCCTCATGACGAGAACCTCGTGAAGGCTGAGAAAGATAAACAAACTAAATATCTTGACTTGGCTCGCGAGGTTGTTGACATGTGGGAAGTGGACACAGCAGTCATTGTGCCGATAGTTGTGACGGCCAATGGCTTAATAGCCAAGAGCCTCGACCAACATCTGAGGAGGCTCTCGTTAGGCAGCTGGATCAAGGGCCTGATTCAGAAGGCAGTACTCCTGGACACGGCGCGTATTGTCCGGAGGTTCCTCTCTCAGGAGCCCTGACCACCGGTAGCTTGGACCCTGTTCCCGATGCCGGTGGGCTACTATTTTTTATATTTTTAAATGTTTTTTTATTTTATTTTTTTTTATTTTAAGAAAATATTTAAAAATGTATAGAATATGTGTAATTGCAAATAAATGGAATAATAATAATAATATGTCCACAACAATCACACAACGCCATCTAGTCCCAAGCTAAGCAGAGCTTGTGTTATGTTATATTTAATTTGTACGGTATTACCCCAGCGCCGATCTTACCCCAATAAGTAGATTCAAAATTGTGTTATGATCTGACTAATATTTTTAACTGAAGATTGACCTCGAGAAAATATTAGACAGGCAGACTACCCCTCTATTATTGTACCTACGATGTATCCTAAGGTTGTCTGGTACATACGAGTATCGCTGTAGCGATAAGACCGCAATTGTACCCATAGATTTAAGTTTATTAAGTTGTATTATTTAATGTACTTTTTGGTGCGCATATATTATATAGTTTATTCTATTCTATTCTAATATTATTGTCTAATAGCACAGTACGACCGTTCTTACATTATTATTTTTAATTATTTAGAGCTTTTTTAAATTATTATTTTATAGAAACTACAACGCCGTCTAATCCCAAGCTAAGCAGAGCTTGTGTTATGGTTACATACTTACATATTTCTAAATACATACATATTATAGATAAATTACACCCAGACACAGAACAAATCACACAAACATTTTTATCCTGGGTGGGAATCGAACCCACGACCTCCGGCATACCTAGTAGTCAGGGCCACTAACCACTAGACCAACAGGCCAGTCGTTAATGTCAATTATTTTTATAAATCATTATTTTTTTTACTAGTGCACAAGCGCTAAAGTTCGCAGAATCTAACTGCAGGCTCGCCAAGTTTGAACGGTCCATCAGTCTACCTATTCTATATTCGAATTTCCAAACCAATAGCGTGGAACTCGCAAGAATTTCATTACTGATGTAATCCCCTTTTACTTAGGGAGACGTAATCTACATGGGGTTAATTAGAGAACACGATATTTCATGCGCCCCATTTTTTTGAGCAGGACATACTTAAAAGGAGGATGGGTGCTAAGAACTTATTAAGCGAAAAAAAAAGGAATTGCGTAGATAGAGAATGATGTAGATATTTACCTACTAAGTAAAATTTCCTAGTTGGTGTGGATAATCCTATCTAAATGTATGAAATCAAAATAAGGATCCTCGGATTTAAAAAAAATTAAATCATTAGATGAAAAAAAAATGGCTAGTTCGAGTCGGACTTATACATTGAGGGTTCTGTACAAACTAACTTATTGTAAAATATGTAGTTAAATTACCGAATCATATTTCGAAGATTCCTCCGAACTTCTTCTTTTTTTGTGACCGTTTTCAATTTTTGCCTATACTGATCTTATGGTCTATCTATGAGATCTTGCTTGATGCTTCACGTCAAATTTTAGAATTACAGGTCAACGGGAAGTGGAATGGGAGGTTATGTTGTGGTACCATTCAGGAAGTACTATGTACGAATTTTAGGAATCAAAACTCATGCATAGATCTTGTCTGAGAGTGCCAAAATATGCGTTTTTTACGACTTAAAGGGCGTATCTTTTTTTCTTTGACTTAAAAGTTTATTTTTTTCACAGTTTCAAGGAACCGCAGATCTGAGCAAACGGTTTCAATTTTAAACTTCATGCCTTCACGCCTTCCCGAGATATATATAATAATAATTTATTTAGTAAATAATCATATTATATAAAACCTTAAAAATATCCACGTCTTTGCTCTAAAAAAAATCACTGTCGACTGTGACAAAATACGAAAGACGACGCCCATGTTTTGATAAATTAAAAAAAAAAACACTAGGATGATATAGGTACCTAACGCAATGGCCTATTTTTTTTTCGCACTAGTGCAGAAAAGTGCACGTGGTCGCCCCCGCCAAAATTTTATAGTATGATACAGTAGTCAGTACCGAGGCGGAATTCGTACGAGCCGTAGCCGTGTTATGAAGTCGAGGGCTGCTGTAACAAATTAGCACGTGTATCAAACGACGTTTTTCAATAGACTTACTCGTCAAGGTTCACCCGCATCCAACGGCGGATCCAGGGGGGGGGTCATGGGGGTCATGACCCCCCCCTGAGCTGGTTTTAGGACCAAGACTTAGATGAACCACTATTTGAATACAATGATTCTATTTATATATTTGGCACAATACAGATTTTACGTAACTACATCCTACCTTAAGCTAAGCAGAATTCTGAGCGACGTCAATGATTTGCGTTTTAGCTTAAACACGGGCACGCGAGCCGTCCAAGACCATCGCTGGGGAGGGCCGACGGCTTCTTTGAGCTGGGTCTCCACGCATGGGAAACTGCTGAAGCCCAGACCGCTGCGGTGCTACCGCTGCTATGGGGGCCCTATTGCGCCGCAGTGTGCAAAATGGATCGCAGTGACCACTGCTATCAGTGTTGTAAGCATGGGCACAAGGCTGCAGAATGCTGTGCTACGATGCATTGCTACGCATGTGCGGCAGCAGGTAAACAGGCTCACCACCACACTGGGAGCAGGTCTTGCGATCTCTCCGCCAAGGCCAAGGGTAAAGTCTGAAGATTCACCCCGGCCAAATCAACCACTCAGGATCTGTTGATAGCTGACTGGGTGCAGGACTTGAGTGGCTCGGTGACAATAATTTCGTCGGCCGCCACCGGTACCTTGTCACTCGAGGCCATCACGAGGGAACGGCGTTACGTGGCAGCACGGTTCGCAGACTTAGCAGTGGTAGGCGTCTACCTGTCCCCGAATAGATCTCTTGCTGATCTCCACGACTCCCTTAGAGAGCGGAACGCCTTCGTCGTGGGATTTGATTCACTCCCCGTAGTCGTTAGCGGGGAACTCAATGCCACGGACTTGACCTGGGGTTTCCAGCTCAGGAACTAGCGGAGCTGATGTTGAAGGACTGGGTCCTGGAGACAGGCCTGGTCGTCCGAAACTGGGGTTCTATCGCCACGTGTGTGTTGATGCAAGGCGAGTCCGTGGTCGTAAAACGTTCGCCAGCCCCATTTTGAAACCGCGAGCTGTCGACTGACGCGTTATGGAAGGGAGGGTGACGTTCTCGAACCACCGGTAGGTACATCTGGTTTGACGTCTCCACCCAGACCTCGACCGCGCTGGCCCAACAGACCATGTGGAACAGGTGGTAAAATGTGGCGAAAGTTATCTTTGCACGGAGAGGCTAAATAGCTAGATTGGGCCCTGGACATACCTCCAGCTGTTATGACAAATCATTCTTAAGTTTTTCAAGTGTACAATCATTACATAGTATAAAACAAAGTCGCCTTACCCTATGTATGCTCCCGGCGGCCCAGTTGAACGCCTGCCAGAGGGTCATGGCCATCCGGATGGTGCGGGGATACCGCACGGTGTCCCGCGAGGCGGCGAGCTTCCTTGCTGGCCTACCACCATGGGATTTGGAGGCAACAGTCCTTGCACGCATGCACGACCAGCGCGTGGAGATGCAACGCCGGGGCGAAGATCCGCTGCCCGAACATGTCGAGGCGTGGCGGAAGGAGCTCCGGCGAGATCTCATGGTGAAGTGGAAACAGCGACTGTCGCAACCCAGCGCTGGGCACACCGTAATCTCAGCGGTAGTGCCCCTCTTTGAGGCGTGGCTGGATAGACCTCACGGCGTCCTCACTTTCCGCATGACGCAGGTTCTCACCGGACATGGGAAGTTCGGGAGATTCCTGCACCGGATTCGTGCGGAAGAGACGTCCGGGTGTCGCCACTGTGAGGCGAGCCCGGAGGACACGGTGGAGCACACGGTGGAGGTGTGCCCTGCTTGGGAAGAGCATCGCCGTGTCCTCGTGGGGGTGATCGGCGGCGGCGACCTCTCGCGCCAGGCCCTGGTTCAGGCCATGGTCCGCAGCGAAGAGGAATGGCAGGCGGTCGCCTCCTTCTGCGAAGCAGTAATGCTCGTAAAGGAGGAGGCCGACCGCATAAGGCAAAGGCAACGGCGTACTCGCCGTAGCCGTCGCCGCCGCGATCCTGCCGATATCCGGCCACCGTAGACACTGGCTCGCGGACGGTGAGCAATGGGTAGCTCGCCGTCCGGTCGTCTGGTAAGACCGAGTCCAAGTCGTCAACGGCGCGCACCGTTCCCGCGCGCCTCAAGGAGTTGTCAGCAAACTGCAGGGGCCCTTCGGGGTCGAAGCCTCCTGGAGCCTAGAGGGTGGTGGAAAACTGTTACCTCGACTCCAGGAATAAGGCAAGGAAGGTACGGGGTAGGTTTTTTAGTCAGTAAGAGTCTGACACTGGTCTCCCGCTCCGCCCAAGAGGGGGTTTCGTCATTGGATGATTTTCACCTACCATAAAAAAAAAAAAAAAAACCCTATGTATGCTTAAATCTTTAAAATGATGCGGCTTTTTTTAATAGATAGAGTGATTCACGAGGAAGGTTTATAGGTATACTTAATATATTCAACATCACCATTGCACCCGTGCGAAGCTGGGGCGGGTCGCTAGTAAAGAATAAATAGTAGTAGGATGAAACCCATTAGAAAAGGAAGAAAATATAACAAAAATTTAAGGAAAAATAAATTACGGTCGATCTGAGGTCGGAAAGTGGATGCTTGTGCGGTTTTAAGGGTAAAAAATGGTTTTCTCGATTTCCGGCAAAACTGCTGGTTCTATGGAAAAAAGTCTAATGGCAAACTTGTAGGTCATAAAAAGATCTATCAGTTTGTATTAGCACTTTTTTCACTTAACCTCAAAATCTATGTGAAATGTCCAAAAAAACGAGTATTTTGTTTTAATTTTTATATTATTTAAATTTAAATTACTTTTTTATTCGGAAAGTTTGGTGAAAAGTTACCTTTTCAAGTCCCAAACTAACTATTTTTTTTTTATTTAAAATATTTACATTTGCTGCAATTCAGCCACATTTCCTACATGAATCGCCTTTAAATCTTATAATTATTTTTTAGAACATTAGAACATTTTTGCATGTTTTTTTGCAATATTTAAGTTTTGTGGATTTGCAATTTTTTTTTTATATTACTGTAATATGGAATCTAATGTTTTTCTAGAAATTAAGGTGTAAACAAAAGAAATTTCTGAATCGAGTTTTTTAACTTTTTGCATTTTCTGAGAAAAATTACTGAAGTCATGTATTTTTTTTACACCATCAAAAAGTAAAGATTTCGGTGAATAAATGCCAACAAACTTATTTAAAAAATTACATATTTTGACGTGAGATTTTTCGATTGAAAAACAGGCTGATTTTTCGATGTTAAGTCAAAATAAAGAGCAAATATGAATATTTTAAATCAAAAAGTTACAGTAAGTTTGGGACATGAAAAGGTAACTTTCACCAAATTTTGTGAAAAAAAGTAATTTTTAAAGAAGATAAAAATTAAAATAAAAAACACTGTTTTTTTACTTTTCACATAGATTTTGAGGTTATGTGAAAAAAGTGAAAATATAAAAATGGTAGATCTTTTTATGACCTACAAGTTTGCCATTAGACTTTTTTCATAGAACCAGTAGTTTTGCCAGAAATCGAGATAAACTATTTTTTACCCTTTAAAACCGCACACCCATCCACTTCCTGACTTCAGATCGATCATAATTTATTTTTCCTTAAATTTTTGTTATATTCGCTTCCTTTTCCAATGGGGTTCATTCTACTACTATTTTGTTCCACTTTTTATCATTTTAAATGCTATTTGCACTGGACTATTACGTATGTATGTACATTAATAAAATACCTTTACCATTACTTCAAGTAATTTACATGCAAGTAATTTACTTGCATGTATTGTTATCAAAATTAAATTATAAGTGACCACGACTATGTGACCCCCTCCTGACGCCAAAGCTGGATCCGCCCTTGCCCGCATCTTGTGGGGTGTATCTACATGCGCTCAGCCTGATACTGTAAATAATTTCGTTTTCACAGTCTCGGTAATTTCCACACGTGAGAAAATATTTTATGAAAAAAAATATAACATGGTGTAAAAACTCGGAATCGATTCAGTTGCTGATTCTGAACAAACTATATTAGTAATGTGTTTTAAAAATCTAAATCTTTCTTAACACCCAGTTAAGAAAGATTTTACTTCATCATTCCATTTCACGACTATGCCAGACTTGCCGATATTAAATGAGCAATATTAACATACAGGCTGCGAAACATAATTATATTTTTCATTTTGAAATCTGTAAAACTAGTACAATTATGTATTAGTAATTAAAATAAAATATATGTTATCCAAAGCTCAACTTTCAAGTACAAAGGCATCTTCCAATTTAATAAAAATATGTCCATAGCACAAGATCATATCACTAATCAATAATTTAATTTTTTCTCAACTTATTACTCTGTATAATAGGTACTAGTAAAATTATCTAGGAGTCATCTTTATTAATTCGATTATTTCTATCCTTGGGTACTAATTAAATAATTTATTTAAGGACAAATTATTGTCCTTTAGATTCATCGTGTTAGGTAGTATTTGGTGTATTTACACATTTTGCAAAAAAAGACATGATCTTCCGACGAAATAATCCTTGTATGTGCATAGCCGGTTTTTACCGCAGACGTTTTCAAGTCATTTAAATAAGGGATGAATTTACATTATTTATTTTTTTCTGTTTCAGGGGTGTAACTCCATGCTAACTTTGTTAATAACTACTGTACATAACTGTAATTATATTAGACAAAAGACAGCCAAAATTTAAGTACTTGGACTCAAATATAAGTATAAAAACAAAGATATTTGAGAAAGTTTTTTTTTTCACTCTTGCTCATAACTGTGGGTTTTGAAATTACCACCTTTGTAGCGCAAAGCGTCGATATACTTATTAGCTTAGATACTCCTAAGCTATGCTAAAGGTCAGCTATCGTGCAGCTCATGCAGCTGTGATATTTATTTGGCCACTGTGATTACAGATTGGCCTGACATCTGTTGGTAGGCAAAGTATACTGCCAATTACGTACGATTGTTTGGTATCTAGGGCAGATATAAGAACTACCCAATTAATATCAATATTACACTCCATATATTTATTCAAAAAATTATCATAATATATAATTGATCGGTATATTATTTTTATTCATTCGTTTGAATAACAATAAATTCCGAAATAACAAAACGTACCAAGGAACGACGCTGACGACGCTGTTGTCAATGTCAATCAGTTATGTCAGGTGTCATTTGTCAGAGTGTCACTTTTTAGGTTATGTTGTGGTATCTATCTACATAGAAAAGTAAAAAACCCTTATAAATAAGAATAAGAATAATTCCCTCGTAAAAATCCACACATGGACGACACTCCAATTGAAAAGCGACCACAGTTCGGCAACAGATATCTTGAAAATGCTGACGAAGTTTTTAAACACAACGCGTGGTACTGTATTTACTGTTTTGGTTAGATTTTGTAAGAACTCTCGTTGTGATGAGAACCTCAAAGAACTTGAGAAAACTAGACATAGGAAAAAGCCTGCTGGTGGAGGTCGACATTTGAATGATTTGAAACATGTTTACCTTTTCAATGCCTGGTACTTTTAAACACAAGTAATTCTTCATTAAGCCTAGTAAATTATTGCAAGTGGTTTCTATTAGACCTTTTTTGCCGCAGGGACAATGTTGACTGGGATGAAGATCAAGAAACCGTGGCTAAGGAAAAAGTTGAACAAAATTCCCAGGTAACATTTTCTGAAGATCACTTGAAATCTTTAGAAAATGATGCAGACAAACATTGGGATGCCTTTTATGATATACATCAAAACAGGTACAAAGAAGTTTTTTTTGCCTTCTTTTTTATATAGTTACCTCACTTCTACTGACTAAGAACTCAAACTTCTTTTTTCTTTTACTAAAACCTAACTCATTAAATTCCAGGTTTTTCAAGGACCGTCACTGGCTGTTCACCGAGTTCCCAGAACTGGCTCCAGACAACACATCAGCCCCAGTTAGAGTATATCCAGAAGGAGAGAATAATTCAAAACAAACGGTAGAACAACCTAAGAGTGACAGTAAGCGATGCATATTTGAAATAGGTTGTGGAGTTGGCAACACAATATTCCCGATACTACAGTATAGTAGAGATCCAAACCTATTCATATATGGTTGTGATTTTTCATCAAAAGCTATAGAAATTATGCAACAAAGTGAATTGTATGAAACAGATCGGTGCAATGTGTTTGTACTGGATGCTACTCTTGACAAATGGGATGTACCATTTGAAGAAAACTCTATTGATATCATTGTATTGATATTTGTATTGTCTGCTATTGATCCTGCAAAGTGAGTATCATTTTTATTTCTAGATTGCTGCATTTCTGAAAAGCTGGCTGGGTTTTTGATCTTCACTATAAATATTTCTGGGCTTAATAAGTTCTTAGAGACCCAGTTCTGAGAGTTTATGCATGATTTTACTATGAAATTGAGCAATATTTCTGCTGCCTACCAGAAATGCACAATGTTCAAAAGGATTTTTTTATTTGCTATAAACTAATGCTTGACTGCAATGCTACCTGATGTTAATCAGTAATGACCTGATGTTAAGCAGTAATGACCTGATGTTAAGCTGTTTCTTAAGGTACCTACTTAGTTATCCTTGTTGTTGAAACCTACATGAGAACTTATCTTTCATACACCAGTTGCAGTGCATGAAAACAAGATCCAAACACTAATGATTCACGCGGTAGTTTACAGCTATTTGAAGTGGGAACCATAACCTCCCAGTTGCCACCCGGTGGCCACTGGGACTTTGATACCCGATTGCCACCTCGTGGCTATATTTTTGTATGCTTCTATCTTTTTTTACACGATGTCATTAATTTATTTCCAGAATGACTACTGTCATCAACAACATATACAAATACCTAAAGCCTGGAGGATTAGTGGTATTTCGAGACTACGGCCGATATGACTTGGCACAGCTAAGGTTCAAAAAAGGAAGATGTATATCAGACAACTTTTACGCCCGAGGCGACAATACTAGAGTCTACTTCTTTACACAAGAAGAAATTACCAACTTATTCAAAGGAGCTGGGTTCACAGAAGAACAGAATCTGATTGACAGAAGACTCCAAGTGAATAGAGGGAAAATGTTGAAAATGTACAGAGTGTGGATACAAGGGAAATATAGAAAACCATTATAACAGGAATAATTATTTATTATTTATATTTGTTATAAAATATACGATAAACAAAGAAGCAAGGTAACTTGTATTACATCGCGCGGTTGTTCAATATTCCATAAAACAGCGTGAAATATTGAAAAAAAAACTTATCACTATCTAAATTTGCTAAATTAAATACTTAATTTCAAATCCTTACCTACATGTTATAAAAGCACCTCCATCGTGTCTGTCTGTTTATTCTTTACTAGCTGTGCCCGCGACTTCGTCCGCGTGGAATAGTTATTTTGGGCATCATATTTATTTTTGCAAACAACCTCCTCAGCTTTATAAATTATAGCTGTTACCCACGACTTTGCCCGTGTCAATTTCTGTTATTATTTTAGACAATTTAGTTTTTAAAAGAACATAATTATCTAAAAGTACTTCATAGAGCTACACCCCAACTTGGGCACGCCATAATCTCGGCGGTAAGTCCCCTCTTTGAGGCGTGATGTCTTTCACGGCATCCTCACCTTCCGCATTACGCAGGTTCTCACCGGACATGGGAAGTTCAGGAGATTCCTGCGCGCTGGATTCGTGCGGAAGAGACGCCCGGGTGTCGCCACTGTGTGGTCAGCCCGGAGGATAAGGTGGAGCACACGGTGGAGGTGTGCCCCGCTTGAGAAGAGCATCGTTGTGTCCTCGTGGGGGTGATCAGCGGCGGCGACCTCTCGCGCCAGGCCTTGGTTCAGGCCATAGTTCGCAGCGAAGAAGAATGGCAAGCGGTCGCCTCCTTCTGCAAAGCAGTAATGCTCGTAAAGGAGGAGGCCGACCGCATAAGGCAAAGGCAACAGTGCCCTCGCCGTAGCCGTCACCGCCGCGATCCCGCCGATATCCGGTCTCCGTAGACGCTGGCTTGTGGACGGTGAGCAATGGGTAGCTCGCCGTCCGGTTGTCTGGTAACAGTCCAGACCGAGACCAAGTCGTCGACGGCGTGCACTGCTCCCGCGCGCCTCAAGGTGTTGTCAGCAAACTGCGGGGCTCTTCAGGGGCGGAGCCTCCTGCAACTGAGGGTTGGTGCGAAAGCGTTATACCGGGGCTCTGGGAATGAGGCAAGGGAGGAACGGGGTAGGTTGTTTAGTAAGTAAGAATCTAACACTGTTTCCCGCTCCGCCCAAGAGCGGGATTCGTCATTGGATGATTTTTACCTACCATAAAAAAAACCCATCCGCGCCGCCCGCAAGCAACCCCTCTCCTCGCCCGCCGGCCAGGCGCAGCGTCAAGTTTTGCACATTACGCATCGCGTGTGAATTTTATATCGGAGTTATTTTAAAATTGTAATATCTTCGAAGATGTTCATTGAAATTGAATGATGTCAAAGACAATTTTGTTTACAATTACATACTCTTAATCAACAATATATTTATTTGGATAAAGATTATATTATTATGTTGATACAACTCTAACAAATAATCGGTAAAATTTGGCTAAATTTGATTCGCATAAAAACGGTTCTAGTAAGTTAATCTTAAAAGATAGACATATACTGTCGCGGACATTTTTTTAGATCATTTAAAGAGGAATAATTCTTTCATACATATTTTTTTGGTATCTTAAACCGTTTTGGCAGCGCACGCAACGGAAGCCCTCAAAGATATAATAATTTTCCCCGTTTTTTCCACATTTTCGGTTGTTTCTTCGCTTCTATTAGTCGCAGCGTGATGTTATATAGCCTAAAGCCTTCCTCAATAAATGATCTATTCAACGCAAAAAGAATTTTTCAATTCGAACCAGTAGTTCCTGAGATTAGCGCGTTCAAACAAACAAACAAACAAACAAACAAACTCTTCAGCTTTATAATATTAGTATAGATTCACAATAATCTCAAACACTAAGTACTGAACTTTTCACTAACAGACATGAAGATTTATGAAGAAGGTTTAGATGATTGTATATACCGTGCATATAAAAGTAGAAAAAAACCCGAGAATTAAAAAAAAATAATGCCCATTCGAAGTTAAAACCCGAGAAATTCAAAAAATATATGCCCAGTCGAAGCTGGGGCCGATATAAAATGTAAAACTATTTAAATAGTTACAATGCATTCCAAATAAGAATAGGATCGATTTTATCTCATGTTGTGACGTCATACTGTAAAATCGAAGAAATTGGGTACGGTAAGCACATCAGTTAAATTTTCTAAATTTAATTTAGTTGCGAATCATGAACAAAAAAAGTTTAATTAGAATTCAGTTGATTAATTTTGCTCATATCAACGTCACTGTTGGAAGTGTTTGAATGAAATAAAATGGGAGAAGGTAAATTGTTCCTAACAGTGGAAATTTAGCTAATTTATATTAAACAATAACTTCAACTAGATTTAACTAAGGCTAAGCAAAAATTACCGTTACTGATATCTACACAAATAAGTTTTCTTTGCAAACCATACTAGCCAGTCAACATTTGACATATCAAGGTTTCCTGTTCTTTTGTGGAAAGCATAATGAAATAGGTAGCTGCTTATTTATAAAGTGCTTAACAATTATGTCGATGTAGTTAAGATTATTTAGCATTTTCGAATCTAAAGTTGTAAGGTGGAACATATCCACTCATAATCTTATTGACAAGTTTGATAGGAGGTCCCTCCCAAGTGACTTTGAATTCATCGATCAATCTCTTCATGAAAGTTTCAATCTCTAGTTCAGCAATCCTTCTTCCGATACAACTTCTTATGCCGAAACCAAACGGTAATGTTATTATTTGAGGTGCATTTCCGTAATATAGAGGATCAGATTTATCAGCCAGCCACCTTTCGGGGACAAAATCGTGTGCCTGAGGGTAATATTTCTCCAACCTGGACAAATATTCGTTAGGTGCTACCACATCAACCTGAAACAAGACACAGATGACAGTTATTCAAATCCGTTTTCTAAGACACATTATTAGGGCTATGGCATTATTCGAAATCATCAAATAACTTGTACCGCTCTGGATGAAATGATCTGAGTATTCATATGAATACAAATGTTTAAAAATATTGAAATTGCAGTGGAAACTACACTTTATGTGTACTTAAACCGTAAAGTTGGGTTTCTGGAATCATAAGAATTGGAAACTAAATTGAGAACGAAAGAGCATTTGAAAAATATATTAGACTAGCCTTCTGCCTGCGGCTTCGCCCGCGTGAAAGTAGGGTTCTCCATACAAACTTTAGACCCCCATTACATCCCTTTAGGAGCTGAATTTTGAAAAACTTTTTGTTAGTGTTCGCCTACGTCATAAAAGGAAGCCTTGTGCAAAATTTTACGCTCCTAGGCCCAGTTGTTTCGGCTGTGCGTTGATATGTCAGTCAGTATAATATAGATTTTAGTTTTATCAAACTTACCCCTTTAGGAATATGATAACCACCGACAATGTGATCTCTATCGGTCCTCCTCAAGTTAGAGGGAACCACGGCCCGAAGCCTAAGGGATTCCTTCAAACACGCCCTGAGGTAACGTTTGTGTGGATTGTCCGAACGGATTTCTTCGCGGAGTTTGTCTTGTTTATCCTGATTTTTCGCTAAATAATACATTAGACTTGTTGCTGAAAAAGATACCTGTGACAAAAAAAAATGTGATTGATGTATTTGTTTAACCTGCTGGTTAGTTTGTCTTGGAATAGTCATTAGACGAAGAGGAGGGATGAAACGCATGTTGCAAAAGTGTTCTGAGATTACTTGTAGATGGATAGAGAGGAAGAAGGAGGCCGAAGCAGATTGATGGCGACGGTTTCACGAAAAAGAGGAACAACGAAGAAGCCTCCGTATTTACATTAATTTTTTTTTTTATGCTGCAGGTCTGAAAGTGAAGAATGTAGGTAAACAATGAACTGTTCCAAATAATACATTTAAAACATTCAATCTGCCGCACAGATTGCGGCTAATTTGAAAGTGCTCCTAGACACGCCTAATTCTTACCGTGTCAATACCAGCAGATAACATCTCGTTAGCCATCAAGACAGCAACTCTCTCGTCAATAGCCAACAGTCTCTCCACAATACTTTGCTCTTCATCAGGAATGGCATACCCTCTTTCGTTTATTCTTTTTCTGGCACTTTCAATATATTTCGTACTGATGCTGTAAAAATTATTTGATAGTTTTAAAAAAAGTTCTTTCGAAATAGTCTAATTTGATCAGATCACAGATCAAATTTCGCGATAGAAATGTACAACACATTTGTCTATCTGATTGGTTAAAAGCTTACGATGCGGTCAATCGGTACCGAGTAAATTGGGGTCACTTTGGTCTCAGGGTATAACTTTGGCACAGCTTACCAACCTATAGAAACACAGTTTATCATGTTCCTATTGGTTATTTGACTTGTGCCAAAGTTATACCCCAGGGCCAAAGTAACCTCACTTTATTATATCTATTTTACAGTACGCTGAACGTCATAATCGTGTCCACTGCAGAGAAAACGCAGCCTAATGCGTAGTCACTAGAGATGTGCGAAGATGCGTAGCGAGGTACGTCTTTATAAAGAACCAATCGTTTCATTTACCTCGCCTCGGTCAGCAGTGGGTTATTTACGAACACATCTCTCGCATCCTCGCACATCTCTGGTGGAAGCGCAGCGTTATCGTACAACAAAGTCGCACTAGTCACTCAGTTAACTTACTCCCATTGCATTTGATAAGTATTCATCATCTTCTTAAAAGTAGGTGTCGCGAAGTATTTCCAAATGCTTGAAAACAGTTCAAGTTCAACAGCAGTATCCAGCATATCTTTTGCGCACTGCATCAGTTTGCGTCCCGGGTGGTCCTCTGTAAAGTCGTCGTCCAGGCATCCGATTCTCGATCCTAAAGCCACCAGGGCTACCGATTCTAAGGACCACCTAGTCATTTCTAGGTTAAAGTTTTTTTCCAAATATGCTTTGTCATCTTTCAGTCGCTTTAACCTTGAAAAGATTAATATGTTATGAATAACTATGTAAATAGATAAGGTAAAGTACCTACTAAGATATATTATAGTGCTCTCGAAAGCCAGTGATTTAATGATAGTGAATTTTGTCTGTCATCGTTACTATTTAGTTTTAATATAACAATCTCATCATTATCAGCCGTTTTAATGATTCTACTACAGGGACTCAGGCTGCTCTA